>OX387660.1:1849329-3209852 GCA_947568875.1 Fissipunctia ypsillon | reverse complement strand
ACCGTAACAAATATGTATTTATAGAATTATAATATTAGAATTAGTAATACAATTCCTTAAGTTAGTATAATCCTGAAATGTTAAAATTTTATAAAAAAAGTCATTCAATAGACTTCTTTGGTCTTAGAGAGTTGTATTGATGACTTTAATGATTATAATTCTGCAAACTCATATTTGTTACGGTCGCGAATTATATTTCAATCAACATAGAACCTAATACTGATCTGCAAATTGTAAAAAACGTAAGAAAATTTGAATTTCGTGGGCAACCCTGGCGCTTTCACCTTAAGAGGAAATATTTCAAGGTTTTAAATTCTGACACTTTCTATGTCAAATAGTTGATAAAAATATTGAAATCACCGAAATTATAGAAATAGTGAAATAAAACCAAACTCATGAATGAAAGAAATTTCAAATTTATTGTAGGCCGTAGGGACCTAGCTATGATTACGCCATCTACAATTAGCTTTGCCCGACCTTCTCGATTGAGGAGATTCTATAACCAGCATTTTCAGATTTAATTATCTGCGGATTGGCGCGCAATTCGAAATTCAAATAAATTTTATTCGAAAGCCGTGTTAATTTAATTTAAAATTCAGTCATTCTTTTTAGATAGCTTTTTGTTTTTGTGAAATTGTGGTAGTTTTTGGCGCCATGGACAAACTGAAAATTCGTACATTTTTCGAATATGAGTCCCTACGTGGAAATACCGCTGCGCAAACAACACGAAACATTAACGACGTGTACGGGCCTAACACTGCTTGCATAAACACGGTCCATTATTGGTTCAAATCTGGAAATTTTGAGTTAAAGAACGAGCCTCGCGATCGGCCGGAAACTATTGTCGACAACGACAAATTGAAGGCGATAGTTGAAGCGGATCCAACTCAATCTACGGCTGAGCTTGCTGCGAGCCTTGGAGTTAGTGTCAAAATAACATTGAAGCACTTGCGTCAAATCGGAAAGATTAATAAGCTAGATAAGTGGGCGCCACACGAACTAAGCGACCAACAGCGAGACTTACGCGTCGAAGCATGCATAGCACTACTGAATCGGCATAAAAACGAGGGAATCATAAATCGAATTGTTACCTGCGATGAAAAGTGGATCCTGTACGACAACCGTAAGTGTTCGTCTCAGTGAATGGACCCGCATACAGCACCTAATCAGTGCGCTAAAAAAAGATTACTAAGGGGGAAGATGATGGTGACTGTCTGGTGGACCAGTGCCGGACTTGTACATCACAGCTTCTTACCGAATGGTACAACAGTGACCGCCGATGTCTATTGCCAAGAATTGCAAACAATGATGGTGAAGCTCGCAATTTACCAACCAATACTGGTCAATCGCTCTTCCCCATTGCTTCTCCACGACAACGCGCGAGCTCACACTACGACAGACCATCGCAAAGCTACAAGAGCTCTCCGTCACCCACCGTACTCACTGGACCTTGCCCCAACAGATTTCCACTATTTTCAAAATTTAGAAAAAAAATTAAGTGAGAAAAAGGCAGTATAAAACCCTTTTGGGCACGCCACAATTGCGGCGATAAGTCCTCTCTTTGAGGAGTGGCTGGAGAGGCGCCACGGCGTCCTCACCTTCCGCCTGACGCAGGTCCTCACCGGACACGAGTGCTTCGGGTGGTACCTGTTCCGGATAAGGCGGAAGGAAACGCCCGGGTGTCGCCACTGTGTGGATCGCCCGGAGGACACGGTGGAGCATACGGTGGAGGTCTGCCTGGCTTGGGCGGAGCACCGCCGTGTCCTCGCGGAAGCGATCGGCGGCGGCGATCTCTCGCGTCCGGCCCTGGTCCAGGCCATGGTACGGAGCGAGAGTACATGGGAAGCCATTAGCTCCTTCTGCGAAGCAGTAATGCTCGCGAAGGAGGAGGCGGGACGCGTGAGGGAGAGGCAAGCTTTGCGCCCTCACGTCCCTAGTCGCCGCAGGAGACGCCCTAGGCGTCAGGAATTGGCAGCCGATTCCCGGCCACCGTAGGCGCGGGCTTGCGGACGGCGAGCAATGGGTACCACGCCGTCCAGTAAGGACCAGGCCCGAGTCGATGGCGCGTTGTGTTCCACGCGCGCCTCAAAGAGATGTCAGCAGCATTGACGGGGTCCACTAGGACCGATGCCAGCCGGGGTTGCGGGATGTTCGAAAGAGTTACCGTGTCCCCGGCACAGGCAACAGAAGGAGCACGGGTGGGTTTTAGTCAGTAAAAGTCTGACACGCCCTCCCGCTCCGCCCGGAGCGGAAGAAGTCATTTGATGATTTCCCATCCAAAAAAAAAAGTATAAAACGCTTTCGCTGACTTCATCGCCTCCCGTCCGGCAGACTTCTACAGTAAAGGGATAAACAAACTGCCATCAAAATGGAAAAATTGTATAGATAATTTGGGCCAGTACTTTGATTAGCTGAAATAAAAAAATACCTAAATTTTTATATTTTAAAATTTTCATACAAATCTCCAATTTCATAGGTAAAGACCTAATATAACGGAAGGGAAAATTACCTTCTTGCATGCCAAATTTAAAGGCAACTTTAAATCGAAAATATAAATCCTCTTTAATCCCTACCCCATGGTAATTTCGAAATAAATACTTGCCTAATTAATCACAGTTAGGTACGGAACTTAGTAAAGTTATTGTTCTCTGAATTACTAGTGTCTTTGGCGATGGCGAAAGTTGGGCTGACCGATGATGAGTTAAATAGTAAGGATTTTTAACCCCCTAGGGGATGATTTTCCAAAAATGCCAAAACACGTCTTTCGTAATTTCTAAACAAAAAGCTTAATACCAATTTCTTCCTTACAAACTTTCATCCCCTATGTTCCCCCCCCCCCATCCCCCTTAGGGGATAATTTTCCAAAAACGCTGAAACACTTAATTTTTAACCAGAATGCTAAATACCAATTGTCATGGGTTAAACTACAAAAATGACGACTTTCCATACAAACTTTCATCCCCTACTTTACTCCTTAGGGGTTGAATTTCAAAAAAAATCCTTCCTTATTCTTTGTCTACATGAAAAAGGGAACCTCTCTTGCAAAATTTCAGCTTTCTAGGTACAAGGGTTTGGGCTGGGCGTTGATGAGTCAGTCAGTCAGTACTTTTCTTTTTATTTACATAGATAGATAAAGATTACCTGCAGGAACTTGGAGATTTCCATAATACTTTGCCCATCATCATAGGGGCAACAAATTGTATTGTTAATTTATTATGATAAATAAATATATAAAATATTTACCTGTGACTAGACACCTTGTCTTCATAGTTAGTTGTTGCTTCTACATTCTCCATGTTCACTTTCTGTAACTTCAAGTACTGCTGATAAGCTGGAGTGCCTGGAAACAAGATAAAGCTGACTTTAAGGACTTATGATATAAGTATTTGATAGCATATACAGGGTCAAATTAAATTACCTAGTGAAACTGCGTAGACGTGATGGGTATCAATATCTACTCGTAAACACGACAAAAAAGTAATTAAAAAAAAATTAAATCGACTTCAAAAAGAAATAAACACAAAATTATGAAATAACTTTAATTCGGAAGTCGGTGTCTTGAGATCTGTATTCTGTGTTTCTTGCCACCGACTACCGTAATTAAAGTTATTTCATAATTTTGAGTTAATTTCTTTTTGAAGTCGATTTAATTTTTTTAAATTAAGTACTTTTTTATTTCGTAATTTCTAGTTTTAAGTGAAACCTGGAATATTTGTATGTAATAAGTAGTCAATAGTTTTGTTGCAAATATTGCACTAGAATTTGACCAAGGTTTTGAGACGTTTTCTCTTTGACACCACATCCGTAGCTCGTATCAATAAGCCAGGCTGTCACACTTACACGTATTAGTCATCTTGAAAACTACTGAACCGATTTTGATGAAACTTACACTGTCCCTAGGTTGAAGTAAATGTAAGCCGATCAATAGTTTCAAATGTATGGACAAACAAATACAGTGTGTTACGGAAAGGGTATATCCATACAAACTGGGTGAAGAATGTATCTGGTTCAGAATCTCTGTACAAAATTTCAGCCCAAAAGGAGTAACTTTGATAATGCTTAATATTTTTTTATTTCGATTAAATTTAAATCATAACAAACGTGTCACCGCACTACGAGGGTCATTATCCTTTAAGGGGGAAGCGCTAAGGTAGCCCGAGAAATTCAAATTTTCTTACGATTTTTGCGATTTACAGTTCGGTGTCTGGGTGTATGTTGATCAAAGTAGGATACGCGACCGTAAAAAATATGTATTTACAGAATTATAAAATTAGAATCAGTAGTACAATTCCTTGAGTTAGTATAATCCTGAAATATTAAGATTTCATGAAATAGTCATTCAATAGACTTACTTGGTCTTAGAGAGTTGTATTGATGACTTTAATGATTATAATTCTGTAAACTCATATTTGTTACGGTCGCGAATCATAATTCAATGAACATACATCATAATAACGTAAGAACATTTGAATTTCGCGGGCTACCCTGGAGCTTTCACCTTAACTGTGTCTGTGCGCCTAGTACACACACACACCTGCCGCACAACAAACAACAACGGAACAAACGAACGGATGAAAACGTGTACCCAGTTCCTACCTCTTCCGAAAGTCTGTGCGCCTAGTACACGTACTCTGACCGCGAAAATTTTCGCAGCCGCCATCTTGGATTTTCGTTTTGACCAAATTCACACTTTCTCTATCGAGAGAGAGAAAGCGTGATAACACCTGCCAGTTTATTTCCTACCGCAAGCCGAATTAAAGAACTTCGTTCCAAAAATTTTATATGAAACATACAACCTAATTAACTAGCGGACTTGGTACGTAGGCAGACGTTGTCGTTCGACAACAGCACACCGGTATTTTATAAATAAAGACTACGCATGCAAAAATTATATCCCCTTCATAAACAAGCAAAGTGCTTAAAATAAATACTAACCGGATCAAAATGTGGTAGTCGGCGAACAATGTCTGGAATATGTTTACGTAGAACACGCGCGCCCCTTTTTTTTTTTTTTTTTGTGGATGGGAAATCATCAAATGACTTCTCCCGCTCTGGGCGGAGCGGGAGGGCGTGTCAGACTTTTACTGACTAAAACCGACCCGTGTTCCTTCTGTTGCCTGTGCCGGGGCCACGGTAACTCTTTCGAACATCCCGCAACCCTAGCTGGCATCGGCCCTAGCGGACCCCGTCAATAGTGCTGACATCTCTTTGAGGCGCGCGTGGAACACAACGCGCCGTCGACTCGGGCTTGGTCCTTACCGGACGGCGAACTACCCATTGCTCGCCGTCCGCAAGCCCGCGCCTACGGTGGCCGGGAATCGGCTGTCAATTCCCGACGCCCAGGGCGTCGCCTGCGGCGACTAGGGGCGTGAGGGCGCAAAGCTTGCCTCTCCCTCACGCGTTCCGCCTCCTCCTTCGCGAGCATTACTGCTTCGCAGAAGGAGGTAATGGCTTCCCATGTACTCTCACTCCGTACCATGGCCTGGACCAGGGCCGGACGCGAGAGATCGCCGCCGCCGATCACTTCCGCGAGGACACGGCGGTGCTCCGCCCAAGCCGGGCAGACTCCACCGTATGCTCCACCGTGTCCTCCGGGCGATCCACACAGTGGTGACACCCGGGCGTTTCCTCCCGCCTTATCCGGAACAGGTACCTCCCGAAGCACCCGTGTCCGGTGAGGACCTGCGTCAGGCGGAAGGTGAGGACGCCGTGGCGCCTCTCCAGCCACTCCTCAAAGAGGGGACTTATCGCCGCAATTGTGGCGTGCCCAGCGCTGGGTTGCGACAATCGCACTCTCCATGCCGCCATGAGATCCTGTCGGAGCTCTGTCCGCCGTGCCGCGATTTCTCGCGGCAGCGGGGTTACGCCTACGGTTTAGCCTCCTCGCGCCACTCCCACATGTGCGCGAGGACTTTTGCCTCCAGATCCCATGGCGGTAATCCGGCAAGGAGGTTCGCCGCCTCCCCGGAGACCGTGCGGTATCCCCGGGCTAACCGGATGGCCATGACCCTCTGGGACGCGTTCAACCGACGGACCGGTCGCCGCCTCACGGAACGCGCCCACACCGGAGCTCCGTAAAGGGCCATGGACCGCACGACCCCCGCGTAGAGCTTCCGGCAGGAGGCTTTTGGACCCCCCAGATTGGGTAGGAGCCGCCTCAAGGCAGCCCCGGCCCGCTCCAGTCTGGGAGCCAAACGTCGGAAATGCTCCACGAAATTCTACCGGCTGTCGAGGACGAGTCCCAGGTACTTCATCGTCGACTCGACACCGATGGGAACCCCTCCTATCGTTATTTTGGAACCCGACGGTGGCGCGTTCCGAGGACCATGAAAACACATGGCCTCGGACTTGTGCAAGGCCACCTCGAGTCCCAATTGCCGGATCCTCTCTACAATTGTCGCAACCCCGCATGTCGCCAATTCGGCTGCCGCCTGATGCGACCTCCCCTGCGCCAGGACCAGCGTGTCGTCAGCGTAGCAAACTACGCTGACGCCATTAGGGAGGTCGGCGCGCAGCACCCAGTCGTACCCGATGTCCCACAGATGCGGCCCCAGGACTGATCCCTGTGGGACACCGCACGACATCTCTCGCCAGTTCCACTCTCCTCGGTGACCGGGGTAGATGACAGCCCTGTCCGTCAGATAGGCCTCGACCACGCGACAGAGGTAGGTCGGCACTCGGTGATACCGGAGTGCCTCCCTGATGCAACTCCAGGGCAGGGTGTTGAAGGCATTAGCGATGTCTAGAGACACCGCCAAGACGACCCCACCCCGGGCCACAGCATCCCCCGTCGTGCGGGCTCGTACGCGCATGATGGCGTCCACCATAGAGCGCCCCTTGCGGAAACCAAACTGGCTCTCCGCCAAATCCGGCCCCACCCTCACCAGCCGCCCGACAAGGCGGTCTGCAATGACTCTTTCAAAGAGCTTGCCCACCTCGTCGAGCAGCACGATGGGCCGGTAAGCGGACGGCGAGTCCGCAGGGCGCCCCGGTTTCTTAATGAGGACCAGTTTCCCTGTCCTCCACTGAAGCGGGAACTGGCCCCTCTCCAAGCATGCGCTTAGGAGCCCCCTTAGTCGAGGCCCGAGAGCCTCCAAGGCCAGGACCCAGGCTTTAACAGGTAAGCCGTCGGGTCCTGGGGCGGTATTCCTGGCATTCAGCCTGCGCACCGCCACTCTCAGCTCTACCTCGGTCACCTCCGGAGCATCGTCGTCATCGTCGGCTGCGTGGTCCGCATCCGACACCGCAGGAGGCGGAGCCATGGGCGGGGGAGTATGTTCCCCTCGCGAAGGGAACAGAGCGCTCACCACGTCCTCCACGAGCTGGGGCCGGAGACTCTGCGTCAGCGGGGGAGCCCATGGACGGAGCTTGTTCCGCACCATTTTATAGGGGCGTCCCCACGGGTCCCTGTTCAGAGTCTCCAGCGACTCCTCACGGGCCAGTTCCTTGGCCCGCAGGATCTCCGCTCGGAGGGCGGTCTTCGCCGCTCTGTACCCCTCGTACAGCTCCGCCTGAATGGCTTCCGTATCCGGAGGGCGGATACGGAGCCTGCGGTGCCTGGTGTACCGGCGTCGCGCAGCAACGCACGCGTCGCGCAGAGACGTCAACTCCGGCGACCACCAGCACACCTGGCGCCGGGCGCGTCCGGGCCGGACCCGGGGCATTGCCACGTCGCATACTTCGGACATGGCCTCCCGGAACCACCCCGACTCGTCATTGATGTCAGCAGGCCTGTCCGGTGGTGACACCCAGGCCTGCACGGTCGAGGCTTCCAGGAGGAGCTCCCGGTCCAGCTGCTTCAACGCCCACCGCGGACCACTCGGAACACGCGCGCCCCTGCGATGCAAAGTGATACGCCCTCACGCTGGGAAGGCCCGGTCTCTACTGACGAACGGGAGTGACGGGATCGGTTTTGCGCGGTCGATAATATAGATATTTTATACTTTGCCTTTTACTTACGAAATGATTTTATTATTTATTTATAAAATAAAATTTAGATTCTATTAAATCGGTAACTTAAGATTAATATGTATTTTTTTAAATTTCTTAAAAGTGTTTCAAAGGAATTGAAAAAAATACTTATTTCTCTAGAAGTTTCCCAAAATATACGTTATTTCAAAAAAAAAAAAATTCTGCTATATTTTGTATCGAAGTTGAAAAAAGTGATCCAGCCGTGTGCAAGTAGACTATATAATGATGTTGATGATATATTTTAATGTTCAAAATAAAAAGTAGTTTCTTGTAAAAAGATGATCTAACATCAGTCTCACGTCATTTTTTCTAAAACTTGTTGCGAGTTTTAGTGATTTTCCATGAATCTTACTCTGAAATTACTTAATTTATTTGAAAAGTTCATTTCAGCCACATGCAAAACAAAGAACTCGGCTTATCAAATCACAAATCATTTTGTTAAAATTATTTTTCCCTTTCTTACAAACAATGAACAAAGTTGATCAAAATCAGTCGATGTGATGCGCGCCGCCTTAATAAAATGCACAATCTTAAATAGAGAAAGAAAGAATTTTTATTTTTGTACTTATCTAATGAATCTATGGATCACTGCACAGGTATCTGAACAAATAAAATATTACTTTATTAAATATATTTACCTATATCAATCACAGCGTTGATCTGCAACACAAACCTTCCATTAAGAACCGTCTTCATCTGTCCCTTCAGGTTGGCTGGTAGTGACCCAGGACAAATTTCTTTCAAATCATTCAGAAGCCATTGTTCTTTAGCCAAGTCTTTTATTTCTGCCTCACTGTAATTGTTCTCACTATCTTCTGATAGGTATTCTACACATCTGGAAAATATAAAATAAAAAAATATACAAGGTGTAATTTTACTCACTGTTAACCTCTTAAGGGGTCATTGTACTCATCATTATGAACAACTTTTACTATGGGACCAAACCCGATATCGCGAAAAAAAATCAGCTGTTCCCTACATTTTGACGAGTTATGCGAAGATAAATGTAAGGAGAAGCTGATTTTTTTTCTCGATTTCAGGTGTGATCCCTAAGTAAAAGTTGTTCATAATGATGAGTACAATGACCCCTTAAGAGACTAACACTGTTTAAAATTACACCTTGTCTATACATTACATAAAATTATATGACTGCTTTGTTGGTTTAGTGGTTGCAATTATTATTTTGTGTAACTGCCGAACATAGGGTCCGGGGTTCCTCAGGAGAGGCAGTGTTGTTGGGTATTTCCAATAAGAATTCCTCTGTAGCAGCCCAGTCTGGTTTTATTCCTATCAGGGAAATCTCCATGTAGCTGGAACTCATAGGATATATCGAGCCTTTTCAGGAAAAACATTGTAAGCGCCAAAAATCACAAAACTATTTTTTCTTTGTAAGTACCCTCTTAATTAGACAGTTTTACATCTTGTTGCGATTACTCTTAAATTTTATTTTTATTGTTGTAAGAAATTATTATCGTAAATGGCAACATCATTAATTAGGAAAGAAAATCCCTTTCCTGTAAAAAGTGCAAATTGACGCTTACAATGTTCATCCTGAAAAGGCTTGATATTTAGGCGACTACTGAAATATGGGTGTATTGTACAATGTATACTAGACAACCATATGCGTGTGTGTGTTGTGTGTATGTGTGTACTTTATTTCCTAGTTTATGTTACAGGTTTTTTGTACCAACCTTTTTTTTTCGTTTTATTTTTAGTGTTTATCAGTGGATACTTATAAATGGCCTTCAATTTTATATTGTTTATGAACACTGTATGCTAGCTGTAAGTTTCCCGAATAGAATAGAATAGAATAAAATAAAATAAATACCTCTGCCTACTCCTTCGGGGTAAATAGGTGACATAGGTGTGGTGTTATTATGTAAATATGAAGATGAGATAAATGTAAGATATGCTTACCCAGACAGCCAATCGTCGACCACATACATGTGATGTGACGCTAGATATTGCCGCACTGTATTCATAAGGGAAATAGAAGACATGTTGCACCACTTGAATGCTGATATTCGACATAATATCCAAACGAGAGGCCTACGTCAAAGGCTTTTTCTAGATCAGCACTGCATGTGCATAAGCCTGATGATATCAAAAATCACATCAGCTTTAACACCTAATTTGTGGTCTTTGTGGAAATGCCACTACAATTTCTCCAGACTCACGAACTATGTTCTAGCACCATGAAACTTCCAATAAAATAAGAATTTTTCAGTTTCAGTTTCCCACTATTTATCAACAACTTTAATGTCAATGTGACAGCTACATGCATACTTCAGTGCACAGACTAAGTAGCTACAGTGACAGTGACAGTCTGTTGAACTAAGTAATTTCTGTGTGATGGCCACACTGATGATGGAGTCCGACTCTCCAACTGGGTGGGACTGGAAAACGATCTTGAAAAACTTAAAAAAAAACTGTAATAAAACCAATATCCTTAGGATTAATTATCTTTTAACATTTTGTTTTAATAAAAACATGAAAAATTGAATAAACCATTTTAAATTCCCAATACTTCCATTTTGTATCTCTATGTGGTCTGTGTTCTAAAGCAAATTGTAATGTTGCCGTTCTAATAAAGACCTACCAATAATTGGTAGTTCGAATCAGAATTTCTCAAAGTATGAGAAATAAAAATTGCGTAAACAAAACTATGCATTTGATTTCATTATTATGTCCATATACATTAGTTAAATATAAGCAATCAATTCTTAGTATCAATTTTTTCTTGGCTTCAAATTATTTCTACGACTACTGAGACGAAGAGTTACCTATTATTTATTAAACAGGATGTTTGGTGCATCGTTTGCCAAACATTCTGTATATCTTAGCAGAGATTATCCTTATCCTCTCTTGTCTTATGTTTATTGATTAATAATTTAACTAGTCACTGGTTGATGAAATGGGTAAGCGTAAAACGATGATGACATTTATTTATTAGTTTGACGTAAAATTAGATATTTGGATTGAAAGTTGTTATGGGTAATTAACTGTTTCATACAGGCAACATTAAGTGTGAGAGTGAACGCAAAAAAAAGCTTGCCGATATTTCATCCATCTCCCTCGTAAATTTTGGACATAGGCTGATTGACAACAAAAGGCACTATTTTGAGGATCATTGTTGTTTTAAATGTTTCCTTGTAAATAAGTGTTGTGAAACGAGCACCTGTATTCGTGATTTACATCGTGGATGAAAAAATATGAAGCGGCGAAATGCCGAAACTGGGAAGTTGCGGCGCCCCTTAAAGCGCACAAAAATCACCGAAGGAATGTACGGAAAGTGAGTGGATACTGTTTATGTTGATAATTATAAACCAGGAAATTGTTCTCCGCATCATGCGGCATCTAATTCTGTGATAAAGTTAATATAAATATTACGGAATATATCGTCTATGTGGGTAGAAAGTACCATCTGGCGATCACAGTACACCTTCTGTGTGGTGCGAATACAAAAAGAAATGAAAATACACGTTTTTTGTTTTAAAATGCGTGCAAATGTGCAACATGTGTAGAGTGTATGTCAGTACTGTTGCATTACTCGTGCAGAACAAGTGGCCTTTAAAATAAGATGAAGAGACCATCTTTTTGTTATAAATATACAAATCAAGCATTTGTAAACATAGCTATATAAACTCGTCTATTTTGCATTTCCAACTTGTAGATAAGATTATCGAACATGAAGTTTAGTGACATTTCCCACAATTTGGTAAACATACGATTTTGCAGTTCACTAATTGTATGGTAACACATACAAGTATTTATTCATCCAGTCTATTGATCATTAATAATAAAATTGACACCAGGCAGCATACCACTGCATTTGAGAAAATTCCTCTATTTACCATTACTTCTGTCTGATTAAATACCCTTTTCGTCTCAACATGTTAATTAATGACTAAATGATAAAAATCAAAAAGCATTATTTCATAAATAACATCATTTACATAAAATAAAGTGATAAAATTAAATTAACTAACCATTTATGATCCAATTTTGAGCTACATTTTAAGTACCAGTTAGGTAGTTACTTGATTTATGAAAAAGTAGAATTACTTTTCATAAATCATTCATTATGCTCATAGATTTGATTCTGTATTAAAAAAAAAAAAAACTACAATTAATTTGTGAATTACATAGATAGTGCATATTTTTCATGCCTTTAATGATGTGCTTGTATGGTAAAATTACCTGTTATTATTTTTAGAATACCTACTGGGGGAACAACAACTTGTTTGCAACTACTTTTTGTAGAACCAACTCAGGCGTACACTCACCGCTGCATCAATTGGTTGACACCTACAATAGGCAGTTTGACTCAACTGATATTATGTTTCTCAGCAAAGCTTTATTTAGAAAAGAAGTTATTACTATTTTAAGTGATCAGAACCCTAATAATTAAGTAATGTTTACTTTTATTCTGTTTATTTTTATATCATTCTTTCTAACAACTAGTAGATCTTTTTAGTAATATGTGGATAACATTGTGAGTAGTGTATTTGTTATCTCTATTATTAAGTTCTAAGCTATGTTTACTTATTACTACACTGCTGCGGTCTCTAAATAAATAAATAAATAAACAACAATTTAGGAAGACCTTTGCCCTGCATTGGGACAACAATTTAGGGAGACCTTTGCCCTGCATTGGGACAACATAGGCTTAAAATAAAAATATTGACTAAATAAATAATACCTACTACATGCAACAACAAACATATTGTTGAGTTCACTGGTTCTCTATAAAAAGAAAGGAATGATTTGTTTTTAATAAAATGTTTTTTATTATTAGCATAACTAATTTATGTAGACAAATACAAGTACAGTCAAAACTAAGGTACTTATTTCATGCTATAGAGGCAGGCACAAGTGAAACATTCAGCCAATTATAAGTGGTATTGGGCAAGCTAATATTAAGCATAATATTAAAATAAATAAATAAAAATAATATTAAGTTTTAGTAGTTACGTTTGAAAAGAGGGTAGGCACAAATGTATGGGACCTGTCTTCCCTAGCCAATAACAAATAGACAAATGTGATTGGAAAGCTTTTACCTAACAATTTCATTGAAACATTTAAATTTTTCAGTTCAATGCTGTACCTGAAGTTTGTGATGATTTGGGCGACGGTTGTCATGGCCGACTATATGCTGGAGTTCAGGTTTGAGTTCCTCTGGCCCTTCTGGATGATGCTGAGATCAGTCTACGATTCATTCAAATATCAGGGACTTGTGAGTACAACATTTGGGTTCATTCTCAAAAAAAAAAAAAAAAAATATCATAAACTCACGCCATTCGCCTTCTTCCCATGAGGGTAGGCAGCAACTACAGAACGCCACCTGCTAAGATAAGGATCTTACTCCTTTTGCTTCGTTTAAGTTCATACATCTGGTCATACACGCACGCCGGTTGTAAGTACTACGCACCTGACTTTTCTGAAGAACATCACCAATAAGGTCGCTATATGTCTTCCCGGCGTTTCCACTCACATCTGCTTTCATGCTTTCATCTGCATTTTGTTAGCCGCCTTTCATTCATCCTCTCAACGTGACCAAACCATCTACGCATACTCAAAGGCGTAAGGCGTGAGTTTATGTATGTATGTATTAATATCATTTCATACTTAAGCTCACTACTAAATAACAAGCAGAAGAAGAAATAGAAGACTTAACTAGGTGTAGGTACATGTAATAAAATCTTAATTAGGAAATACCCCATATTTATCTTTCTCTCACTGTTGGGTTAGGACCTGTTCTAAACAGGACAAAATGTGGTAGAACAAAGTCAAAAATTTAATTAATTAATAAACAGACAAAAATCTTAATAAAATAGAAAGTAGGTACTATGATAAAAATTATAACTGTAATCTGAAAAAAGATTGCACCTTTGTGATCTAATCTTGCATACTTATTTTTAAGAGGGTTGTCACATTTTACACTGCTCTCGCTCACACGGGACCAAATTTTTAATAATGTTAAATGAAAAGATGCATTTTTGAAAAATGTATTCAATGGGCGGTCTACAAAATAATTTAATTTAATAGGTAATTATTAAAAACACATTTTTATTGCGGCATTTATTTACATCATCTCAAAAACAGATCATAATACTTAATTACATATGTTTATTAGATAACACAATAGAAATGTGTTTTTGATAACTACCTATTAAATTAATATTATTTTGTAGACCGCCCATTGATTACATATTTCATAAAAGCATTTTTTCATTTAACATTCTTAAAAATTTGGTTCTGTGTGAGCGAGAGAGGTGCAAAATGTGACAACGCTCTTAAATTGAATTCGATTCTCATGTTCCACTTTTGATCATTTAAAATGAAACTAAAAGCCTTTGTCTATACCACAGATGGAAGATTTTTTGATGTTCATATTTTGTTGCTGACTCAGGTATTACTGCACATAATTACGGAAATTTTAATATTTCTGCAGAAGAATGAATAAAAATTTATTATATTTTCGATGCAATGTAGGCTACATTAATGAGAAAAAAAACACGCTTTTATCACGCACAAAAAATTATGAAATTGAATTGATTTGTTTTACTTAAGATATAACTACCCATGCAGCTTGTCACTTCTTTTATATCCAATGATTAATTCAAAAAGCGTGGAGCGCTTTTTAGTTGTGTGTACTTTTAATTAACTTAAACAAAGTGCTCCACACTTTTAATTTAATTTTAATGATTTTGATTTTTTTTTTTAAATTTAATTATTTTATATTTTTTTGTGTGTGATAAAAGCGGTTTTTTAGTTTTTTTTATACCCCTTACATACTTTTATTTTTTACTTTTTATTCCAGTATGTTCTTCATTTAGTTAATAAATCTGAAGTCAACAAAGTTATGACTTGACTGGTTTAATAGTAGCCACTAAATAATTCCAGTATCCACCTCCTGGCTCCATCATCAGACCCTCGTTACTAAGCCTAATCTATTGGACTCGTCAAAACGAATCATATGAGCCCAAACTCGAGGGCTTTACTAGAAGCCACAGAAGAGTTCCACTATCCACTTCCTGGCTCTATCATCAGACCCTGTTTACCAATCCCAATCTATTGGACTCGTCAAAACGAATCATATTAGCTCAAACTCGAGGGCTCATATGAACTCGAAGACTTACTAGAAGCCACTGAAGAGTTCCACTATCCACCTCCTGGCTCCATCATCAGACCCTCGTTACCAAGCCCAACCTATTGGACTCGTCAAAACAAAATCATATGAGCCCAAACTCGAAGGCTTTACTAGAAGCCAGTGAATAGTACCACTATCCACTTCCTGGCTCCATCATCAGATCAACTCCAAGATTCCAAATTATAGTATTGTCATCTGAACTACATATACATACAAAGTTTCATCAAAACATCATATGAGCCCAAACTCGAGGGGTTTACTAGTATCCACTGAAGAATTCCACTACACACCTTCTGGCTCCATCATTAGACCCTCGCCCCTAAGTGCAATATATTGGATTCATCAAAACAAATCATATGAGCCCAAACTCGAGGGGTTTACTAGTATCCATTGAAGAATTCCACTATACACTTCCTGGCTCCATCATTAGACCCTCGCCCCTAAGTGCAATATATTGGATTCATCAAAACAAATCATATGAGCCCAAACTCGAGGGGTTTACTAGTATTCACTGAAGAATTTCATTATACACCTTCTGGCTCCATCATTAGACCCTCGCCCCTAAGTGCAATATATTGGATTCATCAAAACAAATCATATGAGCCCAAACTCGAGGGGTTTACTAGTATCCACTGAAGAATTCCACTATCCACCTCCTGGCTCCATCATTAGACCCTCGCCCCTAAGTGCGATATATTGGATTCATAAAAACAAATCATATGAGCCCAAACTCGAGGGGTTTACTAGTAGCCACTGAAGAATTCCACTATCCACCTCCTGGCTCCATCATCAGACCCTCGTTACCAAGCCCAATCTATTGGTCTCGTCAAACCGAATCATATGAGCCTAAACTCGAGGGGTTTACTAGTAGACACTTAAGAGTTCCACTATCCACCTCCTGGCTCCATCATCAGATCAGCTCCAAGATACCAAATTATAGTATTGTCTTCCGAACTACGTATACTTACATACAAAGTTTCATGCCGATACTACGATTTTATGTAGGTTAAAATTGACTTCCAAGATTTTTTTTACATTTGTTAGTTAGTTACAAGTGAAGCTAATAAAAACGTGTTAAAAAACATTTGTTGTGGACCAGACACATGCAAAATACATGCATACAGAAGGCTTTGTTTTGTTTACAATGGTTATACCGGATGTAATTAAAAGTTGGTAGCTGTATTTTGCATACCTAATTATATGCTTTCATCTGCCTAGCTAGCCTTTTCCCAACTATGTTGGGGTCGGCTTCCAGTCTAACCAGATGCAGATGAATATCAGTATTTTACATGGAGCGACTGCCTATCTAACCTCCACAACCCAGTTACTGTGTAATACAATATCCCTTGGTAAAATTGGTTGTCAGATTTTCGCGCTTCTGACGACCTGTAATAACTGTCAAAGATCCACGAATTACAGCTGGAACCAACGGCTTAACGTGCTTATCGAGGCACGTAAGGGGTCTTGGTATGTAAAGATGGTCACCCATCCACGGACCAACCGCAGCAAGCGTAGCTTAACCTGATTGATTCACAGCGGTTTGTTAGGTAACGACGCAGCTGACGAACTAGCTAGGAGAGCATCCAGCACGTCAGTCTGTGGACCCGAATCTATCGTACCCATCCCCTTCAACCAGCTATGCTGGTGGCTACAGGAGTTCACCCACACACAAGCAGAGGGTTGGTGGTCCTCAACACCAAGCTGCAGGCAGTCCAGGGAGGCTATGCTATCCCTAGATGCCTAGATGGTGGGCTAACCAGGCATTATTTACTGCGCCTGGACAGGAATGGGCTGCGCCTGATGACGGGACCATCACAGGACACTGTTCACTAAACAAACACTTCCACACAATAGGCATAACGGACAGTCCTCTGTGCAGGGCCTGCATGGAGGCTGAGGAAACCGTTGCGCATGTAATCTTTGCATGTACAGGCGTCACCCAGATTAGAATAGAAACCCTCGGGGCACTCCGATCTTTTACCGATGTTCTGAACAGACCAGGAGACGTAATCATCTTCTGGAGGGAGGTAACCCCCCCACCCCCCACCCAATTATATGCTTTAATTTGACATAATATTTATTTCACCTCTGCCTAACCCTTCGGGGAAACAAGGCGTGATGTTATGTTATGTGTAATATTTATTTTTTGTTCCCAGGCATTCTCGGTATTCTTCATCTGCATAGCACTCACATCAGACATGATATGTTTCTTCTTCATACCTCTACAGTACATATTCTTTGCTGCAAGTACCTATGTGTGGGTACAATATGTCTGGTATACATGTAAGTACATTTCTGCTATTTTTTCCTATATTATCTTAACTTTTTCGTCATTGGCAACACAGTCTAGACCAGTAAAGCGACCAGGAAGACGCGTCAAACTTTATGGTGGCTCTGAGGGTCTATTCCCTTAGCACGAAGTTACGGGCGTTTCCTACTCCGTATTACTTACCGGTTTCCGAACTAAGAATGAATGACAACACGATTTTACAGTTGTCCCTACGCCCGATGTGTTTTTGCCCGTTCGAAAATTTTAATTTTACACTTGTTTTGACGGATTATCTATTTTCGGACGGGCCCGTATCTTCGTTAACAGACTTAATTAGTTACTGCGCAGCGATTCGCCTCATGTTCCGAGTCGTCATAAAGTTTGCATCTGCCTCTACCATTCGCAGTAAGTCATGACGATTTTATATAATTGGTTAATGGTTTTTTGTAGCTGTTGTCACTGGGATGTGACGACTGAACAAATGTACGTCTTTCTTCTTCTTTCTATATATCGTCACGACACGGAGGAAACACTCGCTCAGGTTGTCCCAATTTAATAAAAAACAATACAGTCAACAGACTTTCAAAACTTTCTAATAAATTCTCATTTCCGTGGGAACATATTGTTTCGTCGTTTGTTAGTAGTAGTCCAACAATTACAAGCTCACACTTGCACTCATATATTTAATGAGTGTACCAGAATAGAGTTTGGCTTGGACACAAGTTACCTATATTTACACAATACCTGCTGTTAATATTTTACGCAATAATTTCATAAGAATTACGGCAATGTTTTATAGGCTCAGGTTATCGTAGGCTTGTTTTGGCATCACTCCTTTTTTCAGCCTGCATTTTACATGCATACAAAAATGTGTTACACACATACGACGCGTCTCCAAGCAATGCGGTCTTCTGCAGTGTGAACCGCTCGGTAAATGCTGCCTCCAACAGCTTTTTTGATCGCGTCTGACCATCTTGCTGGTGCTGTACCTTGATCGTGTTTTCCTTCCACCCGGCCCAGTATCATAAGCCTTTCCAGACCATGCTTAGATGAACGCATAATATGTCCGAAAAAGCTAAGGGCACGCTCCTGGCATATTGTAGATAGCTGCTTGGTGATGTTGAGTTCCTCCAGTATGGATTCAATCGTTCTTTTGGCGGTCCTTGGTATAACACCACATCTCGAAAGCATCGATCTTATTGCTTTCGTGGCTTTGAATGAACCACATTTCAGGTCAATAAAAAGATGGAAAAAAACCAGAGCACGCATCAGTCGTATTTTGGTATTCCGACGAATGCCACGGTTATTCCAAATTTTCCCTAGACTGGTCATTGCACTATTCACACACTGCACAGTTTGGATTGGCCATACCAGTACGACGGCGGATTTCCTCAAGACAGCTGGGCAGCTGTCATTCGTGATCAAAGACCCAAGGTACATGAACTCGCTGACTTTCTCATAGCCGTCGAGTAGATTTGAGCTCGGAAGAAGATGGGCACGGTCTACCACCATTACTTTCTCTTACAGTCTTGGCATGGTTGATCTGGAGTCCAAGTTTAGCACTCTCTGATTTAGTACGTTTCAGCAGATCCGCCATCTCTTCCTCGCTCGTCGCAGCTATAGTGGTATCACATATCTCAGTTTCTTGAGTCAATAACAACGACTCCGCCGTGCCAACCATCAAGCGCTCTCCTCATAATATGTTCCCCGTAGAGGTTGAATAATTTTGGCGACAGAATACAGCCTTGACGCGCCTCCCGTTCCGAATGGAAATCCTGCGATTTTTTGTTTGTTTTCCAGTTTCACAAAACTGGTGCCATCAAGGTACAGATTCTGGATCATAAAAGTGAGATGTGCCCGTTTCAATGAGCATGTCAAACATGGTCTGCCATTGTACGCAGTCAAACGCCTTAGCGTAATCTATCTACAATATATCACATTTTTTACTATAACAATTAAGTAGACAAATTGCTTGAAGAAAAATCACACAGTTCAATCCAACGATAGAATCAGTTTTTGATTGCATTTGGTGATAAAGATTTCTGAAACAATAAATACAAAGTTAAACAAATTGTATTGTGTTCCCTGTATGTATTAGTTAGTCCAATCATAAAAAAAAGACCTTTTATTCATATTTTGTAACAGTCGCAGACAAAGGCATCTGCGTACCTACAGTAGCGATATGCTGCCTACTCGTGTACGTGGAAGGCCTGTGGCGGGGCTCCCGTGCAGGCGCGGGCGAGCTGTGCCGGCCGCTGGCGGCGCACTGCGTGGGCTACCCGGTGGTGACGCTGGGCTTCGGGGCCAAGGCCCTCATCGCGCACCGGCTGCGGCAGCGCCGGCAGAGGCACGTCCGCGCCATGAATGAGTTCTACTTCCAACTCATGCGAGATGCGGTGCCCGAGTCTGCGTTAGATCAGGTGGGAACTGCAAAAATTTACTTATTATTATAATTTTTTTATTCAACCTGTATTGTACCACTGCTGGGCAAAGATAACTTGGATAACTTATTATTATTGATACAAATATTCTTGTATACAAAAATGTGTTTAGTTAGTTGGCGAAACTTCATAGTCGTAACATTTAATGGTATATATGTAGTTGGACCGATTTAAGCACAAATGATTCAACCCACAGTGTCGGGGTTGTGGGTTGGATCATTTTTGCTTAAATCGGTCCAATTGTTATAAAAAATTTCTTTATAAAAAATTGTATTTTTTATTAGGTAATGGACATTGATAGACCCCGTGGTCAGCTGTTTCCTTCGAATTATGATTTTGGTACCGGTTTTTCACAGTTTATAACATTATAACAGTGAAGTGTTGCCAGTTGACAAAAAAAAAGACTGAAGATAGAAACTAAAATATGTATTGTATTTTCAGACACAGTCTCAGCAGCAAGCGCAAACGCAAGTGCCGAGCAAAGAGGCCGGCAGTGTCGCGAATGGTGGCGCGGAGTGCGCGACACAGACACAAACGACACAGTCAGACACAAAACACATGAACGGCTCGCTGCGCCGCTGTCGCTTCAAGACGGCAGACCACAATGGACACTGTCCGCAGGAGCATGCACAGCTACAAGCTAAGGTAAACAATAATTATCAGTTTTTTAATAGCCGCTCTTGGATTTTGATTTCGACCTCATTTTTAGGGTTCCGTACCTCAAAAGGAAAAAAACGGTACCCTTGTAGGATCACTTCGTTGTCCGTCCGTCTGTCTGTCTGTCAGTCGGTTGGTCAAGACCCTTTTTCTCAGGAACGCGTGGAGGTCTCAAGTTAAAATAAATATCTAATACGTAGGTTTATGGTCCCTTGGAGCTCTAAAAAAAATCAAGCTATTAAGTCAACGCAATAAAAAAATACGGCCATTTATGCGACATATTTTGATACACGCAAATAAGTCAAAACCTGTAGGGTACTTCCCGTTGACCTAGAATTTATGAAATTTGGCAAGACGCAAGGTCTCACAGCACAAGGAAAGGAAAAAGTCCGAAAATCGTTAATTTGTAGTTTTATCACATAAAAAAAAAGATTTTTTTGTGACTACAAACTTAAATTTGCTGTTAGAAAATAGACCGTGACGTATATCAATGTGGAGAACATGTTTTTCAACTACAATGCTAAGTTTGTTTTCGGGATAAATTCTTTTCAATTACGGAACCCTTCATTGTGCGTTGTCCGATACGCACTTGCCAGGTTTTTTAATCATCAACGACCTTGAAAACCAAGGAAGGCTTGGGCTATCCATGACGATTGCAATTTCACATGGTCGCCATCGTAGATTTCTTATGATGTCTTTAAAGATGACCAAAACTAATCACGAACTCTGAACGTTTTCGTTATTCATGCACCTTAGTCAAATAAATTCTCTAGTGTAATTTTCAATAAAATCTTTATTTTCATCTATTTTCAGTTAGACAAATTAGAAAAGCATTTAGAGCATCAAACGGCGCTCCGTGAGAAGTCGTCGTCAGCACAAGCGTCAAACGCGAGCTCGACTAGCTCGGGAAGCTCGGGTGGCTCACACAGCTCGGGTGGCTCACACAGCTCGGGTGGCTCGCACAGCTCGAGTGGCTCGCACGCGCTCAGCAATGGCACCGCCTGTCATGCCGCACCGGACGACGATGACAAGCAGGATCACAGTAAAGGTACATTTAAAGATCCCTAAATACAAGGTCAAATTAAATTAATTGGAGAATCTTCACAGAAGTGACGGGTATCAATATCAAATAATTAAAAAAAAAAACAATAAAAGTATAAAAAATCATACTTTTTTTCTATAGTATCATGCGAATTTTACGTTAAATGCATGTTATCTGTTTGTTTTCAAGGTGGTACAAAGTCATCTAAGTCAGAAAGAGAAAAGAAAGAGGCTAGTACATTAAAAGAAGAAAAGAAAAAGAATAAAAACAGAGATAAGGATAAGGACAGCAGTGATAGTCGTAAGAGTACAGAACATAGTGAGTACATCCATTACTGATCCTGTTACCCCGAATTCCTATAAGACTTTCTTAACAATATAAACATCAGGCCGCGCCTGTGTTCCCCGAAGGGAGGCAGAGGTGTACCTACAGTACACCCACGTTTCGCCAGAAGTACCATTTAATAGGGGCGACCCTATTTCCATCAACCGGGCACAAGTCCAGACTGGCTGCTACTGCTACTGAGAAATTCCAGATGGAAATAATTGAGTCATAAAAATATCACAATAGTGCTGTCTCTGTCTCTTTAAGATGGAAGGACAGAGACAGCACTATTGTGATATTTTTTTGTAAGAATTGTAATTGGACGTCATAACATACAAACATCACATTAACTTCGCGTCATTCAGTAAAATTACCGTTTCGCGTAAACAAGTATAGAAAGTTCTTTTACCAAAGACTTCTAAAGCGCGTGGATTATATTTTAACCGATTTAAAAAAGTCATATAATTTTTATAGATGATACAAGCTGTATGCCCGATGGGATTTCCCATCGGCTAAAATGGCTAACTTCCACACAAACTTTCATTCCTGATACCCATTCAGGGCATGACTTTTCAAAACCCTTTCCTTAGTTCTCATCTTCGTTATACAGGTTGTATCAGAAAGGTGTGGTCAAATTTAAGGCTGTGGTACAGACCATCAAACTGAACAACTTTTTCCATGGGACCAACATCGTAATCGAGAAAAAATAATCAGCCGTCCCATACATTTGGGTCGAGTAGGTATTGAAGTTTTGTACGGGACAACTAAATAATTTTTTTCGATTACGATGTTGGTCCCATGGAGAACGTTGTTCAGTTTGATGGTTTCTGATACATCCCCTGTATAAGGAACTCTTATGCAAACATGCTTCTAGACCCAGCGGTTAAGGCTGTGCGTTGTCTGTCAGTGAATTTAATATTTTTGTTAAGTAGATTATACCATGTAATTCGCAACAACCTTTTCTCTTACAGCAAAAGAACAAATAGTTAAAGATAAAGAAGTAGAGAGTACAAAAGATTGTGTAAAAATTAAGGAAAACAGTAACAAAGAAGTTAAGGAGAAAGACAAAGAAAGGGAGAGGGAGCGAGAAAGAGAAACGAGAGAGCGCGATAAAGAACGCGAGAGGGAGCGGGAACGCGAACAGGTACGACAAAGATTAGCAATTTTTTATTGAATTTTAAGGCGGTAGCTCGCGAAATTCAGATTTTCTTACGGTTTTTGCAATTTGCAGGTTGGTATTAGATTGTATGTTGATTAAAATAATTATGATTTTTATTATTTTATTTAAAATATAACAATAACGGGTGTCCTTATACAGGGTCAATGACGGGTGTCCTTATAAAGGTCAAATTAAATTACCTGGTGAAACTTATATAGGGTCAAATAAAATTACCTGATGAAACTTATACAGGGTCAAATAAAATTACCTGATGAAACTTATACAGGGTCAAATAAAATTACCTGATGAAACTTATACAGGGTCAAATTAAATTACCTAGTGAAACTTATACAGGGTCAAATTAAATTACCTGATGAAACTTATACAGGGTCAAATTA
This sequence comes from Fissipunctia ypsillon, assembly GCA_947568875.1. NCBI lineage: Eukaryota > Metazoa > Arthropoda > Insecta > Lepidoptera > Noctuidae > Fissipunctia > Fissipunctia ypsillon. The sequence goes on along the minus strand of OX387660.1, from coordinate 3,186,438 downwards.
AATTACCTAGTGAAACTTATACAGGGTCAAATTAAATTACCTGATGAAACTTATACAGGGTCAAATTAAATTACCTGATGAAACTTATACAGGGTCAAATTAAATTACCTAGTGAAACTTATACAGGGTCAAATTAAATTACCTGATGAAACTTATACAGGGTCAAATTAAATTACCTGATGAAACTTATACAGGGTCAAATTAAATTACCTGATGAAACTTATACAGGGTCAAATTAAATTACCTGATGAAACTTATACAGGGTCAAATTAAATTATCTGATGAAACTTATACAGGGTCAAATTAAATTACCTGATGAAACTTATACAGGGTCAAATTAAATTACCTAGTGAAACTTATACAAGATTAAATTAAAGTACCTAGTGAAACTTATACAAGATCAAATTAAAGTACCTAGTGAAACTTCACTGAAATCTAATCAAGAATTTATTTATTATTCAAAGCTCATAATTTCAAGTAACTACAGCTGATGACGGAGTCAATGGCCGCTGGTAGTGCAGTTATTTGAAATGATTTGTAAACAGATTATAAAAAACAATTTTTTTTTTATAAAAAAAACCCCTTTATTTTGGTTAACGAGGCAAAATTATTTTCTAAGGATCGATAATTAATTTTTTGTACTTTCTGCCTACCCCCATGAGAAAGGCATGAGTTTATGTATGTATATGGGTGTGTTTTAGCGTGAAGCCCGCGAGTGTGCCGAAGAGCTAAAACGTGTGCGCGTCGAGCTGGCAGCGGCGCGCGCGTCCGAGGCGGAGGCGCGGCGTGCGCTGGCGGCCGCGGCCGCGGCGGAGCGGCAACGTCGCGCCGACCATCACCAGCTCAAGCAGGCGCACGCCGCGCTGCAGCACAAGTAAGTAGCACTATGTAAAACTATTCTACAGAAATTCTACCCATGTCAACGCAAAAGCGCCAGGGTAACCCGCGAAATTCAAAATTTCATACGTTTTTTTGTAATAGAGATGATGCCTGGGTAAAAAAAAAGAAATTCTATTTAGTCCGTCACCCAGATAATAAAAAGAAATATTAGACACGTATTTTTGCTTCTGTGGTTAAGTAATAACAGCCGCACGGGTCGATCGATCAAGTTAAGCTACGCTTGCCGCGGTTGGTCCGTGGATGGGTGACCATCTTTACATATCAAGACCCCTCCGTACCTCGGAAAGCACGTTAACGCGGTGGTCCCGGCTGTCATTCGGATTCGGGTTTTGGAGGTCAGATAGGCAGTCGCTCCATCCATACTAATATTATAAATTCGAAAGTAACTGTCTGCCTGTCTGTATGTTACCTTTTCACGCCTAAACCCCTTAACGGATTTCGATAAAGGCAATGAGATTGATGGCATCCTGGGGAAGGACATAGGCTACTTTTTGTTTGAAAAATTATCCTACGAGGGTGATATAGGGGATGAAAGTTTGTATGGGAAACCCAGCATTTCTTAAGTTAGGGATATGAAAAATCAAATTTATGCTTTTGGTAGGAAATAAATAATTATATAGTTTAGCGTTTTTGAAAAATCACCCCCTAAGGTGATATAGGGGTTGATTTTAAAAATCACAAATAAATATTATGTAACCTCTTTTTAAGAGATTTTATGGATTGAAATTGTAGTTCGTATCTTAACTTCTTGAGGTAAATTTTTTTAGTCTTTATTTTTAACCGACTTCAAAAAAGAGGGTTGTGTTCTTTTTTATTTTTAATACCCCCAGTACTCCGTAATTTAAAAACCGATTTGGAAAAATATTTTTTTTATTTGAAAGGAGACTTCCAGATTGGTCTAATTTTTATGAAAATCCATGTCTGATGATAGGATCCATGCGGAATTGAGGGAACTCCTCAAATATTATAGGCATACACATAGCGATTTTAGTATTTTCATCGACAAGTCAAGCATTTGCATTCAGAAAGCATTATTTAGTGAAGTGGAACTGACTAAGAAGACCACAGATGGCCACGGGAACTCCTCAATGACGGCGACCAAACCTGACAAAACTACGCCTTCCAAACTTTTGACATGACTTAGCGTGACATATATAACATAGGGTACTTTAATCCCAGTAGTAGTACGTTCTCGTGGGATATTTTCCGACACCACGTGTGCGAAGCCGCGGGCAAAAGCGAGTGTAAAATACTGGTATTCAGCTGCATCCGGTTTGATTGGAAGCCGACCCCAATATAGTTGGGAAAAAGCTAGGCAGATGAGACACTTATTTTTGCTTTATCATATTGATAAAAAATGACTTATAATAGATAAAACGCATTAAAGTTTGAGAAGGGGGGCTCACTTCGTCACAACTCAGCACAAAATCTAGCAAGGCGTGACGATTTTAACTCGATGTATCGTCGTAATCTTTTGATTACGTAAAAAAAGAAAAATACCTGTCCAATATTTAATAATCTACCTGACGGACAAAAAAAAAAAAAAAAAATTGTCAACATTCCTATCTGCAGGTCAGTGTCAGGATGTGTGTTGATTAAAATATAATTAGTGACAGAAACTAATATGTATTTGTAGAATTATAACCATTAGAATCATCAATACAACTCTCTAAGTTAGAATTGGCCTCAAATGTCATGATTTCATGAAATACTCATAATTGTTTTTCCTTTGAATTTTCGGGCTACCTTTGCACATCCCCTTAAGCTCGGTTTCTACGCCACATAGTAACAGTACCCCGCTCCGTGCTTGCTGTAACCTACGCGCCGTGGAAAGTATGTCACTTGAGATGGTGCTATGTTGGAACGTTGAGGCTCCTGCACACAGGCGCAACACGCGATGCGACACAAAGGCACCGCTTGTCGCGCGACACGCGGTGCCTTTGTGTCGCGTCGCCTTTATGGTTTAAAGAAGCATGGAATCTTTTACTTCTACGGTTGCCATCTTAACTTCTGATTTTAACCTCATGTTTGTCATCAGCACTTTTAAAAACCATGAAAATGATACCCAAGAAGATTTAGTATATTGAATGAATTTGAACAAACAAAAGATTATGATTTTGACCCCATTTTCGGCGTCACCCCGTAAATAGTGCCTTTGAGTTGAGACCCATTTGAAAACTTGCAACACACGGTCACTACATAGGGATGTAGTGACCGTGTGTTGCAAGTTTCACAGAACAAAAACAACACAAAACAACAACACAACAACACACAACAAACCGAACAACACCGACCACACCCCGACACCGAAGAACAGGGGTTCTTCTTCGTCGTCGTATCCATGATTCCATTTGTTTGTTTTAAATAAGCTTCGACCAGAATTCGGCCACTTCGACAGCGTTATCGTTGACCTTGCAGAGGTCTTCCATAGTGCAGGTGTTAGGGCAGAGAGCACGACAAGAGGTGAGGCATCGTTTGCGATGTGGCTCCACAGTTGTACTACGGCTCATTGGAGTACCCCCTGACTAAGTGGTGCTTGCAGCGGTCCACCTGGCTTCTTAATCGGTTAAGAGATTTCCAGGTGGGCCATGGCAGTTGGTGGCCCGCTGGAAGCTTTTCTGCAGGCTCAACACCCCTGATGATTTTAGCGAATTAGGTCTATAAAAGTTACAAATTACCTCTATGGTAAATAGGAAAGAAAAAGGACAGGTTGTCGATTTAAAAGAAAACTAACTTATTTATAAAAAGTTAGATCAATTTTATTGTTTAAATCGATACGATTAAGATTCGCGTTTGTGATGCGATTTTTATAAATGGAATTCAAAGATGTTTGCAGAGGCGACTTTAACAATAAAATATTGAACCGTGATGGTAAATGGCTCATTTTTCGAAACATGTTTGTGTAGTGTAGGGAGATACAGCTTTCCAAAGAAAAGCATGAGCTTCGGGAATTGTCGTCTGTCTTCGGAAATACGAACGCGCGATGATTACCGAAGCGCAGACCTTTTCTGGTTTTACTTGTATTTACTTTACTTGAGCCAGTCTATGCAAGTTTTATAAAGTAGCGGTTTTTGTTCACAAGCAACATTTGTATTTCAAAATATAAAATATAAACAAACACACTAAATGGCAGCTTAAATGTTTTCATTATTCTAGAATATACAAAATTTATATTAGTTAAAAAAACGAAGATATTGACAAAACTAGGTACTGGTTACCTAAATACAGAATCAAATTAAATTAGCTAGCGAAACTCCGCAGACGTGATGGGTATCGACATCGAAACACAACAAAATAAAAAAAGAAGATTTGATGATTTTTTTTGGGTCAACGACGGTAGTGTAGTTACTTGTAGTTCATGTTGAGAATATTTTTTTTTTTTTTGTTTTATCGTGTTAAGATATCGATGCCCATCACGTCTGTGAAGATAACACAAAAAATAAACAGATTTTCAGGGTTCCATACCCCAAAAGGAAAAAACGGACCATTATAGGATCACTTCGTTGTCCGTCTGTCTGTCTGTGAGTCTGTCAAGACCTTTTTTCTCAGGAACGGCTGGAGGTATTACATTGAAATTAATATCAAATACCTAGGTCTACGGTCCCTTGGAGCTCTAAAAAATCAAGCTTCTAAGTCGACGCAATAAAAAAATACGGCCATTTATGCGACATATTTTGATACCTACTTACTCGTTAGTAAATCAAAACCTTATACTTATAGGGTACTTTCCGTTGACCTACAATTATGTACAACAAGTAAAGGAAAAATTCCGAAAATCATTAATTTGTAGTTTTATTAAATCCTTTTTGCGATTACAAACATACAATTGCAGTTGGAGAATTGACCGTGACGTACATCGATGTATGGGAGAACACAATTTTCAACAACTACAATTTTAGCATTGTTCGTTTTTGGGATACATTTGGAACCCTTTATTGTGCGTGGTCCGACACGCACTTGGCCTGTTTTTTAAACTGATATTTCAACTATACTGCGGTTGATATCCCCAAAAAAAAATCACCAAATTAATTTACTTTTTTGCGTTATCATGTTTAGATATCGATACCCATCACGTCTGCCGAGTTTCGCTAGCTAATTTAATTTGACCTTGTATAAATAATATTCCTCAATGCAAAAAAGGAAAATAACACGGGATTAATAAAATTATTGAGGACCCTTTTATCGAAAGTAGGTACAACGTATTTCGTCGGCGCATTTTGTGGAATTCGCTCCAAATCTCCAATGGTACCAGCACTGCCAACCTCGTGCGTTCCAGATCACCGGAAGACCATCAGGGGAAGAACTGTCATCATCAGGTCGCAGCATCTCGCACAGATCACTCAACAACTTCTCTATTCGTCCCAACAATACATTCTGCTCCACCAACTCATTTTTATTTTTCTCCAACTTTTTCTCTTTAGGAAAGAAGCACACGTTTAATAATACTTTCTTCAAAACTTCGTACTTCCCAGTTTTTGGCGGCTTCATTATAATGTCGGTTATTGCGCGAATAGCTTCAGCATTTTTCAACTTCGTAATTGCGATATCGTACTTGTATTCATCATCTTGTTTTTGAAGGCACATAAAGGCTTCAAATTTAAAGAACCATTCTCGAGGGTGGTCGGGCCAGAAGTCAGGTATTTGATTGTTCATCATTGCACACGCTAATAAAAATTCAGGAGAGTACTTTTGTTCTGGTGTGGCCGATGTGCCGTCACTGTTTTTCGTCTCTTCTGAAGTTTCCATGGCACTGTGTTGCAGAACTTTAAAGTTACTTAGTGATTTCATACTGAGAGTCAATTCCTTTCAATTTTTCTACAATGGCTTAGTATTGTGCACTACTTACAGTGTTCGTGGGACGTGGTCACTCAATGAGCGGAATGAATGTGTGTGTGTCGCTGCAGCCGCTGCACAAAGCCTCAACAAAAAAATGATGACGCTAAAATTATAAGGAGTCTTTTACACTCACGGTGATCGTACGTTTTTCAAACGCATCCGGCCAGTGTTAAACAAATATGTTGTTTGATAAGCGTTTAACCACTATCTCACCTTTAAAATCTATTCAAATCCTTGTTTCCAATTAATGTTATTTCCTCTTAAGCAAATATCAACTTTATTTAACTGTAACTTAAGTTGAACAGTACTATTGAAAAAGTCAAAAATTGTTTGTTGATGTTGTAGCGCAAACTGAACTTTACGTGTAGGTATTAAAGTTTTTTTTTCTTTTTTCTAATAAACCTAACTAGTCAAAACTTGCGTTTAGCTCCTGTAGTCAGGGGACTACAGGAGCTAAACGCAAATATTATAATGCCTAAAAGTATATGATCTACTGCAGTAAACAAAATCAAAAAAATCTATGATATTTTTCAAGATTATTATTATGCTAGTTATACAATGTGTTGAAAACCTGATACCTACACGTAATTTGATACGATAGAAAAAAATCATGAAGATACTTCTAAAAATTTATTTTAACGATTAAAAACCTTACTAATATACATGCAATCATTCTGATTTTTTGTCTAATCATTCTAGATATTAACGTAATAGTGTTCTGATCTTTTAGTCCAATCAATAGATTTTTTGTAAACAAATAAATGCTTCATATTTTGCAATAAATTACCAGCGTTGTGTCATTGCGCTTCTCATTCTTTTATATGCAGTCCGACAGTGACCGCGCTTTAGCTGTTGTCAGCGTTTATTCCCGTGGTCCCCGTATGCCATATCCCCGTCACGGGGACAGCGGGACGTGATTAAATATATTTCCCGTTGTCCCCGTAACCTACATTCGGCTAACGGGGACAACGGGATGTAAACATAATTTTTACTTATTTTATTCAACTATATTAACGGGGACAGTGTACGGGGACAACGGGAAGTATTTTTAAATATTTAATTGAAGTACCGCTGTCCCCGTAGGACGGGGACACGGCGTACGGGGACAACGGGAATAAAGGTTAAATATTTAATTGAAGTACCGCTGTCCCCGTAGGACGGGGACACGGCGTACGGGGACAGCGGGAATAAAGGTTAAATATTTAATTGAAGTACCGCTGTCCCCGTAGGACGGGGACACGGCGTACGGGGACAACGGGAATAAACCGTTGTCAGCCTCTTAATAAGCGTACGTAACGAGACACTTTGTAAGTATGAAGGAGTCTTTATTTCGCACAACGCTCGTGTTATGCTTAGCGGCATCAAGTTACAAGTTTAAGATAAGCTTTACTAAGAATTTGCCTCGTGGCTGTCTGCGATATGTGTGTAAAATTTATCTTTGTTCCATTCAAGTTAGTTAGGAATAATTTGATCCATATAAGGCTGGCGATCTGAATGCAGTACACCCAAAAGGCAATGACCAAAATGTATGGAGCATTGGAACCTTTTTTACTTGGCGGTCAGTAATGAAACTTACTAAATTAGGATAAACTTACTACTTACAATAATACATCTCTGTCTGACCTCCACAACCCAGTAACTGGGTAATACCACAGCACGGATGGCTTCCTGGCGGTGCTTCGCAAAAGAACGGCCTCCCTGTGGTCTCGGGTAAACGGTAGCACCAACACGCTTCTGAGCGCGATATCGCACAGAGTGGACAGCCAAATCCTGAGGCATTGGTCGCCCATGCATGTCAATAATAATAATAATTTTAAATTTTACTAACATATGTAGCTATAAGTATCTACTTACTAACATAATATGGACTTGTACCAATTACTCTGTGCTTGGTCTGAAATGAATATTTTCAATTTCAATACGATACTCCTTGGTAAGACTGGTTGTTAAACTTTCGGGCTTCTAACGATCCGTAACGACTGTCATAGATCCATGAATGACACAGCCGGGATCAACGGCTTAACGAGACACGGAGGAGTCTCGGTATGTCAAGATGGTCACCCTTCCACGGACCAATCCCGGCAAGCGTAGCTTAACCGGATGGATCGACCCGTGCGGCCGTTATTACTTAGCCACGAGCTCCTCCCATCTCAAAGATCACCCTGTATAAATTGATTTATCGGCCTGATTTTTCGGTTTTACCGCCGAACAAAATTTCGTTTGTAATCTATACAAATAGATAAAATTGAAGTGTGTTTGCAATGTCAAAATAACCACTATTTACTAAATGCATAAGAAAGTATATACGGTACTTATAACAAAGCAATTTTTATAATTTTTGTCTGTCTGTCTGTTTGTTCCGGCTAATCTCCGAAACGGCTGGACCGATTTTGACGGGACTTTCACTGGCAGATAGCTGATGTTACGGGGAGTAACTAAGGTTACTTTTATTTTAGAAAAATAATTAGGGTTCCGCACAAAAAAAAAACCCTTGAAATTGTGAACAAAACGTCTGATTTGAACAATTCTTTTTGCGATTGGTAGCCCAATTTTAGAGGATGATGATTAGCTATTTAACATCACGCTACGACCCTTAGGAACCGAGCAAAAAGAAAAAAGTAAAAAAGAACGCCAAGCGAAAACGAACGCGGTGGGTCGGGTGACGAGCGAGGTTTAATTAAATGTGGCTGTTCAAACTCAAACTCAAAGCATTTAGTTCAATTAAACCAATTACAGACACTTTTGAATTGTTAAAGAGTCGGTCAGTTAGTCAGAAAATTGAAGCTAGTCGCCCATTCCAAAACGTAGATCTCTATGGAGAAGAAAGGGCAAGAAACTCCATGGACACTCTTTTAAATCAAAATTATTACAAAATCCTGGGTACATGGTTCTTGTTGCTTCTATATGTGAGAACAATGTAAAAAATAAATAATTAAAGCAATTCAAAATATAAGATTAAAAATAAGCCCTGGCAGTTAAGAGATGACCAGTCTCCACTGACGGCGCCCGTTCACGAACATGACGCGTGGATCAGCACCATCCAGCTCAACCATTTTGTTGGAAACCGAATGATCGGTTGTTTTAGTATATTGTGTATCTTACGACTTCTACGCGAACGAAGTCGCGGGCACAGCTAGTTTTTTAATAAATGTATAGTTTCGTTAATTGCCGCCGAAAATAAAATGCACCAGTTTTAGTCATTGCCTTTTCTCCGGTTATGTTTTTAGGCCCATGTCCCTCCAACCCAACCCCTTCCCATCTATTCTATTCAGTGAAAACTTAGGAGCTGTCACTACTGTCAATAGGGAATATGCACGTAATTCAAAACTTATTCATTATTTAAATATACATAGTATAGGGGTTAAGAAACAAATTCCTATTTGTTTTACATTTTTTTAAATGTATTAATTATTTTATGTTCCGTTTTCTTGGTGGAACGGAACGCAAGCTCAAAACGCGTCGCCTGCGACAATGCCGGAAGTGACGTAAAAAGCTATGTGAATAAAAATCTATTATTTGCAAAGTGCTTGAAATCTCATTAAGTAAGTAACTAAGTGCGATTTCTGCTTGAATAAAGCACAAAAAATAATTTAATTTATATGATTTGGGACTAAATTACCTTAAAAAACAGATTTAAACAATGCAGTAACGTGCCAAATGACGTCACATCATGACCGCGACAGAAACGGACGTTTGGATTGTAGTAGAAAATTATTGGAGTTCATAATTTTTTTGATCAACAAGCAGTAGACGACGGTGAGATTATTGCTGAATAGATCGGCTGCTTATAGTAATGACCGTGTCCCGTCCGCAGAGTGACGGCGTGGCGCACAGGCGAGCGCGCGGCGCTGGAGCGACGCTTGGGCGAGGAGCGGCGCGCGCGCACTGCGGCTGAGGCACAGCTGCTGCGCGCGCGGCATGCGGCGCGCCCACCCAGGTATGTGCACACGTAGCCAGGCTTGAGGTAATCGGAAGAAGGGACTGGAACACTCATTTCGAGCAACACTAATGTCCGTCCTGGAAAAAGTATATTTTACATTGAGTGATTATATTATATTATACAGGTATATTATACAGGGTTAACTTTTTTATATTGATTCAAAAGTTTCAGCAATATATTTGTTTTTGTTTAATCTTTACATGTTTTGTTTGTGTAGCGGCGAGTGCGAGAGCGAGTCGTGTAGATCGCGGCGCGCGGCGGCCGAGGTGGAGGGCGCGGCGCTGCGGCGCGACGTGCAGCGCGCCCGGGAGCGCGCGGTGCAGCTCACGCGGGACCTCACACATGCCACCGAACAGGTCAGCTTATCTGTCTAATAATTTTTTTTTACCAGCGAATCTAAATTGTTCATTATAATCCTGTTATTGAGGACGATTGCTTCCTTTTTGGAAAACCTTTCTCACGTGTTATGTTATGCAGGTGCGCACGCTAGAGGTACGGCAGGAGCGACAAGAGCAGCAGGCTGCAGTGGCAGCTGCTGCAGCAGTCGCAGCCGGCAAGCCCAGCGGCAGCTTCGACAGCACGCAGTCGCGGCTGCAGCACCTCGAGCATTCACTGTCCGCGGAGACGCGCGTCAAGCTCGACCTGCTGTCCGCGCTCGGCGAGGCCAAGCGCAAACTGCACATACAGGAGGGTGAGTGTTATAATGTATTAGCTCACAGCGGTCGAAGAAGTACGAGACCTCAAAGGCACCCCAAATAGTAATCAATAATTCTGAAACCTAATTATAGGAATTCACACACCCTAAAGCATGTACTATACGCGCGTCTTGCGGCCCTTGGACCCGTAGTCAGCCGTAGTTACTTAAAATCATGAGGTGGAAACTTTTTTTGTTTTTGTTTTATCGTGATTAGATATCAATATCCATCACGTGTGTGAAATTTCACTTGCTAATTTAATTTAACCCTGTATAATAACTTCGCTTGACATAACGTATGTGTTATTTGCGCTTAATTTTCTAAACAAGCACAGGAGCGTGCCGTCAAGTTTCCAGCACTTTCACTGGCAGATAGCTGACGTTAGTAACTAAGGCTAATTTTATTTTAGAAAAATAATTATGGTTCCGCGCAAAAAAATTAAAACCCATGAAATTGTGAGCAAAGTCCGATTCAAATAGGGAAGTATTGACATCCACGCGAGCGACGCCGCGGGCAACAGCTAGTTGTCAATAACGAAATGAAATTATACAATATTTTTTGTTACCTATTTAAAGTTTTTTGCTGATGCTTTAAAAAAATTCTGGTCTTACATCCGAAATTTTCATTTACAGGCTTAATAGTGAGACAAGACAAAGAAATAGAGGAACTTAAAGCTCAAATGCTGGCAGTGATGCCGACAGAGTTCGTAGCGCCGTCGGGCGCCGCGGTGTCCAAGCTTCGACTCTCCGATGGGTCACCGCTGGACCCCAACGCCTCTGTCTACACCCCTAAACAACTGGCGCAATGCTCTGATGCCTGAACACGAGGAAACGAACGCGGCCACGCAAGTATTGTCTAACTTCCTTCAGTACAAAACTAAATAAACATTTCAGTGAACATCATTGTATGAAAATATTCCGAAGATTGGTGTGATGAACAATAAAAAGGTGTGTTGCTAAAGTCAGATAAAATTGTGTAATTTTTGTGGTTTGTGTGGTTTAGAAAAGGAATTTTCGATCAATGTTAGAAGTAACTTATTGCGTGAATAGTATTGCCAGAAGTGAAAAATAGGACAGTCTACAGCTGCAAATCTGGAAACATGGATTTCAAAATGGACATTTTGAGGCGAAAAATTCGCGGGAACATATAATATACCTGGCATATCTATCAAAATTCACGAAAGACCTGTCATTTTGAGCTGAAATAATTTAGACAATACTTGATAAAAAATCTATAAATATTTAAGATCTAACGCGTTCTTCCTTAAGTCGCAAACACCGAGCTTCGACCCCTACCCAAGCCATGCTGGTCTTTGTATGGGCGTTTTCTGATCTCAATTTGTTTTTTTTTTTTGTTTTCTAATTGATAATGCAAGCTGACAAGATGTTTTCGTTAATTTATTGTGTTAAAAAAATTTTAAGTGATTTTTGTAAGTCGATGGCGGGCGTCATACTTGGCTGTAATTTTTGTTAAAACTGATTTTAGAAAAAATTATGTGTTTTTGACTGATAAATTAGTGTATTTTTTTTTGTAATTACTTTTCGGTAACAATAATAACCGTTTTTGTTTATTATTAATTTAAAATCAGTCTTAACTTTAGTCGAGCGAGATCGCCCGCAAATGTCCATACAAATATCGGTGGAATTAAAACAAACTGGATATACTTAAAATTAAAATAAACAAGTGTGTTAGTTTTGTAACAGTGTACGTACATAATGTCAAGACAGAGCGTTTATTTTTTCATAATATTGAAATATTTGAATTTCACACGTTTGTGGTAGCTGTATCTTGGTGTATAACTTTGTGAAATTGCCCTCGGAGTATCAATTCGTTGTGAATTGTCACTTTACAATATGACAAGACGTTCGCTTTATTGTGCGCACAATTACGGTCATATTTTAGCCTGTGACTACATTCAAAACGGTGAATATAAACTCATACAAACTTTGTGGCGTTTTATTGAAAAATGAGTCGTATCTCTGATAGTATAAGATTTATTTTTCAATGTGACGACAAAGTCAGCATTTTCGGCATTTATCCAAAAAAACGTGGCCGTACAATGATCTCTTCAAGCATAATCTGTGTAGACACGACGGTTCTCTGTGTGATTCGCTGCTGCAGTCTAGTAAATACGTGTTCTTTTCGAATTTTATGTGATAAATTGTACAAATTAAGATCTGAGATCGAGTCTTCTTCCTTGTATATTAAATTTGTAGTTTTATTCGACGTTTTTAGTCCAAATTTGTCTGTATTTACGTGTGGCGTCGCCTGGCGGTATGTTCGTGAACTATCGGCGTGGCGCTTACATTTTCTTGTTGATCATTTGAGAGTTGTTTGACGTGTGACAACATTTTGACAAGTGATGGAACCATGACAGATGTTCTGGTTTGGTAGTACTGCTCAGAGGTTTCTGAATTTTATGGATGTCTGTGGTTAAAGCGGACTTTAAAAAAACGTACTTAATAACATTGGGCTAATTTCTCATAAATATTTACAAAATAATGCTTCTCAATTAACCCGACGAAACCACGGCCAGTAATATGAAAAAAACAACAAACATCCATAAAATTCCTTCTTTACATAAAGGCATACAAACATAATCATTGAAATAATGTACCCAAATTAATTTAGATTCACGCAATTATCTGTAAAAAAAAAAAAATTGAAAATATCTGTGGATTGTTAATTTGATAAACTGTGCAACACCAAGGCATGTCCCTTTTCAAAAAGAGGATCAGTCAAAATATTTATTTTTAATTTAAAAAAAGCCCTGCGTTTCGTGGTCTATTCTCTACTCTCTTATCATAATCACGGAATTCTCGTGACATCCACAAAAGCCACTAATCAAGAGTTGAAAACATATCATTTGATTGTTTCCTACCTGATAAAATCCCCAACAACGAGAGTGGGATCTCACAGATGTTTTCTAGTAAACCTAATTAATGCGTTAAATATTCAACCTTGTATAATTTAGCAGTATAATCGACAACAATGTAAGGTACTACGCGCTATTTAGAAAAAAAAAAAATTGTCGTTGCAAATCATGAGCGCGCGACAAATGACTTTTATGTAATTGACGCAAGGTTTAATTTGCAATGATTGTCGTGCGCCCGTGAATTGCAACAACCATAGTATTCCACCTCTTACGGTGCAGGCACCAAAACTGTTGAAATATTATTTTTGAAAGGTTGGAACACTTTTTTTTTTTTGAATGGCGTGTCTAGTCCATAGAACATAGATATGTCTTTCTTTGCAATAGTAAGTATACATAAAAATATTTTGTTAATAGGTTTAGAGAAATATCTCATTGTTTATAATGCAGCAAAAGTGTAGCCTTGTTAAAGATCCGTAGTTACAGTAATTTACTTAATCTATACCTTTCCAATGCTTAGTTTAGAAAATATCCCACATCTTACTATAAATTGCTGTTTTGCCGAGGATTTTTATTTTTTTTTGTATTTGCTGTACTCTCATTCAATGTAATAGACAATGAGATATTTATTCTACATCTTTGACCATAACTCCATCCATAAAATTAAGTATGCTAATAGACTTTGTAATTATGTTCTTCCCAATTCAACTTCCGAAATTCAATCTGTTGCATTCATACATAGTACAATTAATTTAATATTAAGGTGGATGCGCAAAGGCAGCCCACGATATTCAAATTTTCTTACGTTTTTTGCAATTTGCAGGTCAGTGTCAGGTTGTATCTTGATCAAAATACGATTCGCGACCATAACTAATATGTATTTACAGAATTATATTCATCAGAATCATTAATACATCTCTATAAGTTAGAATTAGGTCTATTGAATAACTTTTTCATGAAATCATGACATTTGAGACCAATTCTAACTTAGAGCGATGTATTAATAATTTAATGATTATAGTTCTGTAAATAAACATTTGTTATGGATATGTGAAGGATTCGTTTAGTGCATAGGTTAAATGTTGAGGCTTGTGAATAAGCGGTTATTTTCCGATGTTTTCAATGTTGTTACGGTTTATTGAAATGTTTTTGAGTGCCAATTTATTCTATTCTCTTCCGTTCTACCTTGTGTACTTATTTGAGAGGCAAAATTAAAAAGTGCAGTGGTGTTCCGAATGAGTTGTTGTCTCGAATCTAGCGCACTTAACGTTAAGGACTATCCACACATATCAGGGTCGTGCCCGAGACGTGACAGCGCCGAAAATAGCTCCATCGCCGGCCCGGACACGACGTGTGTGAACGAGTTCATAATTATAAAATGTTCACACTGATATTTTTTTAATCCATGTCCATGTCCCGGACGCGGCCCTGATATGTGTGGATAGAACTTTAACGTACTTAGTGCAATTTATTTCAACACCGCTGCTCTACCAACGGTGAAAGAAAACATCATGAGGATGTCGTAGAACCAAAATATCAAAGACATTTGGCGTTCATCAACCTGCACTGAGCACTGAGATGTGTATAATGTTTTTGCACAATGCACCTGAGTGGCCGTTTGCTAGCGTTTGTTTGTGAACTCATTATTAACACTTTCCGGGACACTAAACGCCGCCAGATGTAAATAACAATAAAACATCTATTACGTCTCGTTCGTGTCCCTCAACTGATTAATTACCGTCTTAAATCAATGTCCTAAAAAAGTAAAACGGGATAAAAGCATCAAGTTACAATGGTGCTTTAATTAGTAAAGAAATTAATTTGGTGATACAAAAATTACTTACACTGATCTGATTTTGATAGTATTGAAATTGAATAAAAATATCGACACTATAATACAGAAACAATTCTCACAAATAAGTATAGAAGGAATACAAGGAGCGTCCGCGCATCACAGTGACAAGTGATGAAACGCACATTGGATAGGTGTATCAAAATGTAAAGTGAATATTTCCGTATTATTTTTGAGATTTTGAAACATGAAACGTTTACTCTAGTCTTAAGGGGGAAGCGCTAAGGTAGCTGCGAAATCCATTTACAATTTTTGCAATTTGCAGCTCAGTCTGGGTGTATGAGTATGTTGATTAAAGTATGATTCGCGACCGTAACAAATATGTATTTACAGAATTATAATCATTAGAATCGGTATACAATTCCTTAAGTTAGTATAATCCTGAGATGTTAAGATTTCATGAAATAGTCATTCAATAGAATTACTTGGTCATAGAGAGTTGTATGGATGACTTTAATTATTATAATTCCATAAATACATACTTGTCACGGTCGCGAATCATATTTTAACACATTCAGTGCCCAGCACCCGATTCCCGGGTCCAACAATAATTCGTTCGTGTGCCCACAACCCGGCTCCCGAGTCGTACATATAGATAGCTATTGTTGACATGTGACCATGCCCAGCACCCGCCTACCGGGTGCAAATCAAAACACGCCAACGAACAAACAACGAATTATTGTTGGACCCGGGAGTCAGGTGCTGGGCACTGAATGTGTTAATCAACATACAACCTACTGCTGACCTGCAAATTGCAGAAAACGTAAGAAAATTTGAATTTCGCGGGCTACCTTGGCGCTTTCGCCTTAATAAAGGTTGATTCAGCATTATTCAGCAGACGCTTACGTCACTAGTCAGTTGTATTTAATATCCGCAGTTAGCGCAAACATTCAGGGCCCGATCACACGTACCACAACCACAACACGCGGACGGGCGCTAATTTGTATGAAAATGAACAGTTTATTCACACGGACCACATTCATTTGGCTGTCAGAATTAACCGTGTGGGCGATACCGACCACATCAATGCCACGTTGCAGCCACAACGCAACTACCAGCGAGACCGCTCACTAGCGGCCGGCCACATCGCAAACAGAACGTTGCGTCGACGCGACGACACTCGCAGGCGGAGTCTATCTGTCTGTCTACAAAGACTAGCCACAACGCAACCACAACACTGCAGCGACACTATTCACACATAACCACTGTGTTGTGTTAATATGGTGTGGTTCTGTTATGTGTGTTCGGGCCCTAACTTGTATCAGTAAGATGTGATATATTTTCTAAGACGTGGTTGTCATCACTCATTTTAAAGTGGAATTACAGTGTGACATCATTGCAATTTTTATGTTTACGAGTGAGATTATAGTTGCGGACAGTCGCGGACGTATGTGAATCGACCTTTAAAGTTATTTGTAAACCTAAGTTTTAGTTTGTAATTAATAACGGACTGTGCACTGCCCACGAAGTTTAACTTTCTTTCTTTAGTTTGGAACTACGTAAAATTATTTTGAAAAGTACTTAATTTTAGACTTTAACTTGATGTGATTTTTTTTTCGAATATGTAATCTGTCTGCAGCACAGATACCGATGTATATTTTTTCATGAAACCGGATCTTTGCGAGAGAGTTATCGTAGGAACAAACGTACAATGGAACGATCTGAATTTTCACTAGTGAAATGTAAGTGATAATGTTTGTTTGTATTATAAACAGATGCTGTTAACAGCAATAAAAAATCAGACTTGCAACTTTGTTTTTGTTTTAACTCCTTTCTTGCTTTGCACTAGGTCTTTCTTACATTTGCTGGTAGACTCAGCGTGTCAGCACAAATGGCCACACCTGTCAGCAATTTCTTATATCGAAGGGATCCCAGTATGTAAATACTTACTTGATGGGTTTGACAACTGCGTAATTAAATGCCATAAATATGCATGAGCTAATACCAGCCAGTACAAGCGAACAGCACCGGATGTTTTTTTTTTAAATGAAAATGCATTGCGCTGCGGTACGTTGGCGCTGTAATGTGCGCTTGGCTTAACCCTGCGTTCGCCCCAAATGAACAGTAGGTATCCATGAGGATCTTCCACGAATTACATAGTCCATCCATTTTCGTATGGGGCGGTCTGGTAAAATGCCATAGTAAAATGTGCTGGATCAACACAAATGGCAAAATGTGCAAACACAAATGGCAATGTCAATGTGCTGGTTGGTGTGTGTAAATCAACTTTCTGGGGTCAAGTTAAATACAGAAAAACAACTAAGAGTCTGTTAGGTTTATTTTCACATACATTAATATACTCATTAATGAATGTAAGTACATAAGTTTTGACAAAATCTCTCTTAATTATCCTAAGATAAAAAGGAGAATTTCAAGGATAATTATGCAACAATTCCTTGAGCTTCCATCTGAGCATTCAGACTGACCTGAAATCATCTTTTGGTTTATTCTTAAATATTATCTTATCCTAGGATGCCTGTGACTTGACAGGTGGTGACGATGCAAACTGAACAAGTACTGTACCTAGCTGCCAAACGCCATGCTGGAGAGGGCCTCATACTTGGGACTTCTCAATACTTTCCAGTTTTTGATAAATAAATAAGTGCCCCCTAGATAACTTTGTTTCTAGATTTGCTCGAAGTTTTCTTCCAGGGCTGACTAGGTATAAGACATACTCCCCACACATCTTTGCCTAAAAACTTGATATGAAGTCTGTTCAACTAAGATCATCAATTTTGTTTAGAATTTTAAAAAAAAATTGTTCTTAATGATTTCCATCCAATCCTGATAGCCTGGCTTCACTCACAAGGCTTTGTATCTCAAGTTGCACCCTCAAAGCTTTCTGCAAATCCATCTTCCTTAGCTGTGATGCAATATACTTACCATAGATATCAAATTCATCCTCTTTTGAGGCATTATCAGTACTCGAGTCTATGCTGTCTATGAATGTTCTATCAGAGCAGTCTGTACTAGGCCTTCGGTGTTTAATTTTTTTCTTTTTATTTTGATATCTGGTTTCGTTGATATGGGGCACTTCTCGGGGTTCTGTTTTTAAAATTAAAGTATATTCATCATCTTCAGGGAATGGGTCTAAGGTCTCTTCCATGTTATCTTCAGTTGACAGCCATATTTTCTGATTTGCTTCATCTATTGAGTCTTGATGCTGTAAACAAGCAGTAAAGAATTAGTTACACAAGTCATTTGCTTATACGCATGATGTTGGAATATGGGTAGTGGCTCTAAAACAGAACTGAGTAGGAAACTTGGCTATGAGTACACAAATGCAGAATCTGTAACCACTACATCTTGTGCTTAGGTTTCAGGCCAGGGTTGAGCACAATACCTACTGATGGCCAAATTAAGAATAGGAAATTCGAATTTAACGAATCTGTTGTCTAATAGCACCTCCAAAATTGAAAGCCTTATTTTCCTTGTGTGCGTAACCCTACCAAAATAATGTCAAAAATAATAATTTAAATTTTGTAAGTAGATAATTTGTTGCCCAGCTTCTGTAATTGTTGCGCACATTTTTAAAGTTGCACTTACAGTGTTTTAGTTATTTCACAAAAACATTTCCTGCTGGGGTAACGTTACCGCAGCCAGACATTTTCTTTTTTCATGGGATTGAAATAAATATTAGCTGTATAATTAGTTGTCTAGACGAGGTAAATGTTGTAACTTATTTTGTATTTGTTCTTTCTTCTGCTTGTGGTTTTGCAGGATCTCTGAAACGGATATAAGCGGATTTTTATAATGCTTTGTATACAACTTCTTAAGAATTAGTTTTAATTAGTTGTGCAATAAAAAAACTAAAATAATGCACCGTTCATAGGTTATTTAATTAAATATCAAAACACTTTAATGTGTGCTAACACCTTGAATACAAGCTCTAAAGACTGACTTTAAACGTTATTTTGTAGCTTGTAACTGCCTTCAAATGAATGTGAAGTTTTATTAGTGTCCTGTTAATAATTAACAAATTATGATGAAATTCAGTTCACCACGTTCACGGTCACAATGCGCGCGGAGTTATTTGGCCACTTAATTTTGTACTATATTGAAATTTTACAGGTATACAACTGAACTAAGCAACTAATTATTGATATATCATTCAGTTTATATGTATACCTATCCACACACAGGTTTATCGGTGGCCAAATAACTCCGCGCGCATTGTGACTGTGATTGTGGAGAACTTTTCATCATAATTTGTTAATTAGTAACAGGAGCTAGACCACCACCTCTTAAAGCAGTATTATTGTTATGTTACTTCAGTGTTGGAAAGAGATGGAGCTAGACGTCCTGTATAGCTCCATCTCTTTCTCACACTGAAGTAACATTAAAATAATACTGCTTTAAGAGGTGGTGGTTGGCCCCCTGGACACTAGTGAAACTTCAGATTCATTTGAAGGCAGTTACAAGCCACAGAATAATGTTTAAAGTAAGTCTTTAGAGCTTGTATTCAAGGCGTTAGCACACATTAAAGTGTTTTTATATTTAATTAAATAACCTATGAATGGTGCATTATTTTAGTTTTTTTATTGCACAACTAATTTAAAAGTAATTCTTAAAAAGTCATGTACAAAACATTACCATTTCAGAGATCCAGCAAAACCACAAATGTTTATCCAGCAGGATTTCGAATAACTTCACAGCCGAAGAAAGGACAAATACAAAATAAGTTGCAACATTTACATCTAATATTTATTTCAATATTCCCATTAAAAAAGAAAATGTCTGGCTGCGGTAACATTACCCAAGCAGGAATTTTTTGTGAAATAACTAAAAAACTATAAGTGCAACAAATTTAAAAATGTGTGCAACAATTACAGAAGCTGGGCACCTAATTATGTATAAAATTTAAATGACCATTTATGACATTATTTTGCTGAGGTAATGCACACATTTTCCTTGTATAAAAAGTACTAGACCACTAACATCGAATGTAGAAGGATCTTCAACAGTTTTCTTTAGTCCACCGAAGCGTTTATGCCACTCTGCAAACCATTTCATGTTCGGTTTGTACGACCATTCTGGACCAGACCGCTGCTTTATTTTAGTGATTTCTTGCATATACGTTGATCTGAGATTCTTTATTTTTATTTTCAATTCAGTTTCATTAAGTAATATGCCCGTTGTTTCGTTTAATTCAGCAATTATTTCTCTATATGCTTTCAACCTTTTACTCTTTAGCCTGTAAGACGTGTGCTCAGGGTTCCACAAATGTTCACGACTTAAATATATTTTAACGAATTGATATGTTTCGTTCTCGCTCCACCTCATTTTATTTTAATTTAACGAGTCACACAACCAAATTGATTTTTATTGAGATTCGACAACAAATAACAATCAACAAACAAAACAACTGACACTTTCTTCAAATGTCAGTAGTGCACAGTACTCTTGCTCGTCTCTTATGTCAGTGTCAGAACATATGCAATAAAAAATCGATGCGGAGCATGGAGCGCGCTGTTTGACAGCCGCAAGCAAAGTAAACAGCCCGTGTTTATAGACAGACATTAAACAGGGTTACTGGTAACTCGACGTATTCCTTGCAGGACGTCATAGTAGGGTTTTTAGCGTAGTACTAAATGGAATGTTGAATTAAACAGAATAAAAGACGAGAAAATAAATATGGTAAAAGAAAATGAATTTATATTTTTATGAGTCAATTTGACATGCATCAAAAGGTAAAGTTTTCTTTATAAACATGACATATTTATGGTATATAAAAGAGTATTTACATAGTAGAAATCACGTGGTTCGCCACATCACCCCCCTGGGAGTGTAAAAATCTTAGGGCATGGTGAACTTCACTCGCCGACCCGACCGAGTAATATAAGGACGGCTGCCGGTGGGAGTCGCAATGGTCATCGGGTCCTCTTCAGCCAAAATGTATGCCGGTTTGACCCGATCTATGGAAACTGTCAGGGCTCCTTTGGGCAACTCTAAGGTCACAGTTTTATCTGTGAATTTTGCAACCTTAATTGGACCAGTGTAAGGCGCTACTAGGGCTCCACGCAAGGCATCCTTTCTGAGGAATACATATTCAGATTTCCTGAGATCTTTGTGGACAAAAATTGCTTTGCTTGAATGCAGGCACGTATACAGAGGGGGGGATAGTTGGGATTTATCCCCCCCCGAAATCTGACTGAAAAAAAAACGTTTTAAGCCATCTGTTTATTTATTCGCTTGCGTGTTCTATGAAATTTTCCGATGACATTATCGGAAAACTAAAAGGGATACGTGACGATGTTAACCCGGTATTCTCAGAAATATATAACGCATGCTGCAAAATAGCGGAAGATGTCTTGCAAATAGAAATTCAGCGTCCTCGAGTTACTGCCCACCAAACTGCACGAAGCTACCCTCCCAGCGATACTGCTGAAGAATACTTCAGAAGAACTATTTTTATACCGTGCTTGGACGATTTGATATCTGGCATGAATGATAGATTTGCGAATCAAAGAGAGCTGCTTTCTTCTTTAGAAATTATTCTTCCGAAAAATGTGGACGAGAGGAAGATAAGTGAATTAGAAAATATGAAAATTTATTGGGAAGAAAGTGTTGGAGAATCACTAATAAAAGCAGAGTACAGTATGTGGTGTGCCAAGTGGAAAAACACAGATAAGAAACCAGTCGAAATTATGGAAATTTTAGACACGTGTGACAAAGTTTTCTTTCCTACCATTAACAGGCTAATACATATTCTGGCCACCCTTCCGGTTTCAACGGCATCTGTGGAGCGGTCATTTTCATGCCTAAAGAGAATAAAATCCTTCCTAAGGAATAGAATGGCGGGTGAGAGGCTTACTGGTCTCGCTCTATTGTCTATTCATTCCGCTTTGGCGCCAGATCCTGATATGGTACTAGACGTAATGGCTGCCAGCAGAAACAGAAAAATACTTATATAATTATAGTATAGTACAGTGAAAATTATAGGACAGTGATTACAGCGATTTTCACACAGTTTACATGGTTGTTTCAATGTTTGTCCCTCCCCGAACCAAAAGTCTGGATACGTGCCTGCTTGAATGACGTGAAGCTGGTACTGGTTCCAAATGTCTCATGCAATCTCTAAGTTGGGAAACGAAATCCACAGGTCGTACTGGAGTATCAGAAGAAATGGGCTGAAAGAACTCGCCCGGTATCCTTAGGGGCTCACCAAATACCATTTCTGCAGCAGAACATCCCAGGTCAGCTTTATGAGCTATTCTGATTCCTAAAAGAACCGTCGGGAGAATTTCTGTCCAACTAGTGACATTATGCGCCATGATTGCAGCTTTCAATGTTCTATGGAATCGTTCCACCATGCCGTTCGCTTGTGGATGATACGCCGTCGTATGTTGCAACTTTATTCCACAAAGTTCAGCGAGTGCTTTGAATAAATGGCTTTCGAACTGGCGTCCCTGGTCTGTGGTAACAATCTGTGGGCAACCAAAGTGTGAAATCCACATTTCATGAAAAGCTCTTGCTACCGTGTCAGCCGTAATGTTTTGAAGTGGCATAACTTCAGGCCATCGAGTGAATCTGTCTATTGCAGTCAGACAGTATTTGTAGTCACGAGACGAAGGTAATGGACCTATAAGGTCTATATGAACGTGAGAAAAACGACAACCAGGTAACTTAAAATCTCCTAAAGGTGATGAAGTATGTCTTTGCACCTTGGATCGCTGGCAGTCTTCACAGGTTTGAACCCAAATACGACAATCTTTGCGTACTGAAGGCCAAACATATCTGTCGGAAACTAGTTTAATGGTTGCCTTAGAACCAGGATGACTTAAACCATGGACGCTATCGAAAAACTGTTTTCTTAATCCTTTGGTGATAAATGGTCGTGGCTTCTGAAGGGAAACATCACAGAATATTTTAAAATTAGTACCAGGAATTGGTACTTCCTCGAACTTCAGTGACGTAGCTTTCGTCAATAAATCTTGTAGCTCTGGGTCCTCACGTTGAGATCGCGCCAGAGTTTCAAAATCAGGGCAAATGCGAAGTGTCTCAATTCTTGAGAGAGTATCAGCAGTCAAGTTATCTTTACCTGATATATGCTTGATATCTGTAGTGTACTGAGAAATTAGATCTAAATATGTGAATTGACGAGGCGTACATTTCCTGTCTTTCTTCTGGAATGCGAAAATTATAGGTTTATGGTCGGTGTAAACAACAAAGTGACGACCCTCAATCATATGCTTGAAATGTCGAACTCCTTCATAAATTGCGAGCAGCTCCCTGTCATAAGCACTGTAGAGCTGTTGTGACTTACTCAACTTCTTAGAAAAGAAAGCTAGCGGTTGCCAATGACCACCTACTAGCTGCTGTAAAACTGCTCCTACGGCAGTATTTGAGGCGTCAGTAACGAGAGCGATGTCAGCATCAGGAACAGGGTGGGAAAGCAAAGTAGTTTTTGAAAGACTTTCCTTACAATCGCTAAATGCCTGGAGGAGTTCTGGAGTCCAGATTAAAAGTTTTGAACCCTTTACATCCGGTCCTGCGAGCATGTCGTTTAAAATTGCCTGATCTTCAGCTGCATTGGGCAAGAATCGACGATAAAAATTTAACATGCCGAGGAATCGGCGCAAACCTTTGGCTGTCTTAGGAGCTGGAAAATCCTTTAAGGTCTGGATCTTGCTTTCCAGTGGATAGGTACCTTGAGCAGAAACCTTGTAGCCTAAGAACATGATTTCGTTTTTACCAAAACTACACTTGGCTTCATTGATAAGAATTCCGTAGGTGCTCAATCTTTTAAACAGCTGTTCCAGATGTTTGAGGTGCTCAGAGCTGGACCTGGAGAAGATCAGGACGTCATCGATATATGAATAACAAAAATCTAAGCCTCGTAGAACTTCGTCCATGAATCTTTGAAAAGTTTGAGCTGCGTTTCTGAGACCGAAGGACATATATGGAAATTCAAAAAGTCCAAAAGGTGTCGTAATGGCTGTTTTTTGGATATCATCAGCAGCAACAGGAATCTGGTTATATGCCTTCACAAGATCAATTTTGGAGAAAACGGAACAACCAGCTAGCCTCAGTGAAAAATCTTCTATGTGTCTGATAGGGTATCGGTCTGGAATTGTACGCGTATTGAGACCGCGGTAATCTCCACAAGGTCGCCATCCAGAGTCTTTCTTCGGTACAAGATGTAATGCAGATGCCCAAGGAGAGTCTGAACGACGAGCAGTACCGTCGCGAAGCATCTCGTCGAATTGCTGTTTGGCTATGGCTAATCGGTCTGGAGCAAGGCGTCGAGGTCTGCAGAAAACGGGTGGGCCGGGCGTGGTTCTAATATAATGAATGGTGGAATGTTTTACCTCTCTGTGGATGCCTGAAGCACAGATTACATACAGATACCCAATCCCATACAAAGAAATGTGACCTCCCTAAAACTGGCAATTCGACTGGCTAAATTTTTTTCTCCATTTTCTCAACAGATGGCAGTACCGGCGACTCACTAATTGCCAGAAACAGTAGTTTTACAACGCCATCTAGGAGTCAACCTTAGTAAATTTTATAGTTCCAGGTTTAATAAAATGAAAAAAATATGTATTTTTTTTACATTTCTATGTAAGTAATATATTTATAAAAAGACTAGCTTTTGCCCGCGGCTTCGCCTGCGTGAATTTCAAATATCAAAAACTACATATATTTATGCGGAAAATATCCCACGAGAACGTACTACCTGGATTATAAGGAAGCGAAGCGATCGGAAATAACAATGAAATTTTTATCAAATTCTGAAAGATGAAAATGGTTAATGTGGGTAATCCTTAGAAGATAGACGTATATGCCATTGCGGATTTTTTTGTTGATTTTTTAAAAATGTACAATCCTTTAGAATAAATTTAATGTATCTCTTACGGTTTACGCGGCGCATGCCAGTAAAGCTCCCCAGTCGGCATATTTTTATCCGACATCTTTAAAAATAATCGTCATATTTCAGCCAATTTACACAAAACTTTAATGATTTAAACCTTGAAAACTTTCACTTAAACCTTCCTCATGAATCACCCCGTCCATTGGTGAAAACCGTGTGGAAATCCGTTTGGTAATTTTTGAGTTCATCGCATTCGTACAGACAGACGCGGCGGGGGACTTTGTTTTATAATACGTAAGGAATTATTGATTAAAAAAAAAAATCATTTTTAATTCAGGCATTAACATGTAAATACATTTCACCCATAGAGACTACATGTCATACATAAGTAAACATTAAGTATGATTAATTTATAGACTTATTATTTAATTTATTGATCAAAGGATAAATTAAATTTTCATATCAACTGTTCCTCCCTTTTCACCCCGAAAGAGGTTGATTTAAAAAACATCTTCAATCATGTTTTTTGTCATTTAATGTTTTCATTACTTTTGACTTAATTTAGATACGCAGTGAAATCCTCCTCGAAAAATAAATTACCCCCTTTTGCTGGTCGATTTTCGAAAAACCCAAAAACTATGTCTATGTTTTATGTCAAAAGTATTAATTTATTCAAGGTAACCGGACAGCGCGTTAAAATTCTTCCATACAAACTTTAGCACCCCCTAAATAAAGTCCCTTTGACGGGTAGTTTTGAAAAACCAAATAATGACAAACTTTATTATTCATTTAAGAATGTCTTCGTGCTAAGTTTCAAGTTTGATAAGATTTTTCATACAAAAGAAAACCCCCTTTTTCACCCCATTTAAGGTCGAATTTCCAAAAACTCCGTCATAGAGCTCGCCTACATTATGAAAGAAACCCTTGTGCAAAAAATCTGATACTTATGTCAGTCATTCAGCACTTCGCCCGTTATTTGGTTCGCGTGATTTTATTACTTTCCCCTACACATTTCACAACCCCGTCCACCCGCTGTAAATGGTAGTTTTATAGATTAAGATCATTATTATTTATTTATACATTAGTATAAGTGGACATGTTGCACCGACCCCAAATAAATTGGGATTAGGTCAGAAGAATGATGATGAAGTATTCGAGCCAAGTTTGAAGTTAAAAGATCAACGAATTAAGATTCTTTTCTCCCCCAATTTTCATTATCTGACTTATAGGTTATTTATTAACTCAAGGAATACGATTTGTCATACTCAAACGAAATCCCCCCTTTAAGGGGATGCCCTTAGAGGTCGAATTTCCAAAAACCCCTTCTTAGTGCTCCCCTACGTTACAAAAGGAAGCCGTGTGCAAAATTTCACGTTCCTAGTCCCAGTAGTTTCGGCTGTACGTTGATATGTCAGTCAGTCAGTCAGTTTCTCCTTTTATATAAATAGATTAAATATACTTAAAATGAATTAACTAAACGTAAATTAATAACGATTGTTGCAACCTTTATTGTGAAAAATTTAGTAAAACGCCATCTGTTGCAAATAGCTCTGAACAAAATGGGTAACAGATAGCTGCACGTAACGACTTTATCATTCTATGGGTTCGAATCACGTTCGAATGGAAGTTAAAGTTTTCAGTTATCTTTTTTTGTCGAAATTACGTGATTTATGAGTGTAAATAGATAAATCAGCCTTGAGCAACGAAGTTTTAATATTTACTAATCTTACTTTAGCCAAAAGCAGCCGTTTAACGCAATTTAGTGGTTGTACATTTTGTTAGAGTAACCTATACTGCCATCTATGATGTTTGTTCAAGACTAATTATAATTCGTTCCAGATGAGACCCCATGCCTGAAGGTTTAGTCAGAGCAGGGAACTGCGCCAGGAGATGATGGTACTCACTGACACCTGAGATTGCCTTGACGCTCTGTAACACACAAGGCTTGAGCAGCATTGGTCTAGAAAGCGAGGTCACACTGTCGAGCAAACGTTGATTCCTGCAGTCGATGAGTAAACCATAGTATGACATGAAATCTGCGCCAATGATGGGTTTATCCACGTCGGCCACAACAAAATTCCACTCAAAATCTCGGCGCAACCCCAGATTTAAATATAATTTGATGGTGCCATAAGTATGTATTAAACTGCCGTTGGCCGCTGTCAATAAATACTCGGTGCGTTTTCTGTGATCACGTGCAAGTCTACGTGGCAATACACAGAGGTCTGATCCGGTATCAATGAGGAACTGTAGCTTTGTAGTACAGTCTGTCACAAAAAGAAGGCGGCTCTTAAACATTTGACAGTCATTTGCCACCTCTACTGACTGTCGGGAGCATTTCCCGATTTGAAACTACAAGGAAGAGTGCATTTCTGAGCCTTGTCTCCGAATTTTCTGTGATCCAGCAAATACCAAAAGTATTACGCCTTGATCGGCTTCTGAAACGCGAAGAACCTGAAGAACTTCTATGCCTGAAGGGGGAACGGGATCTTTTCTTGCTTAAATTAAGCTGTGCAACCTGAAGTGATAGCTCGGTTTTAATGCGTTCAGTTATCAAATCCTCCATCTTCTTGAGCATACTGTCAAATGTGATTGCTGATGAACTTACGATCTGCGTTGCTCGACGTGACGTCACTTCACACACCTTGTCGGCTAATTCTGCCACGTCATCAAGAGAGAAGGTAGTCTGCGATGCAATGAACGTTTGCACGTCGGTGGGAAGACGGTTTGACCACAAACTGCGTAAAACATCATCGCTGATACCATCGCCGGCCAAAGATCGAAGATGGCGCAAGAACTGGCTCGGTTTTCTATCGCCTAATTCCTCTTGAGCAAAGACATTAAATTATACTAGCAATAGACAGGACATAGCGAACAAAATCGTAATCCGATAGTCCTTTGGCACTCCTGCATGTCAAATCGTATTTGTGTCCACTATAATCAACAAAAGAAAAACATTTACTGAGTAAATATGCCGCCGAGTTGCGCGTTGCGTTATTGTAAATTACGTTACGGTAAAATGACTGGACCTAACTGCGGTTTATTTTCGTAAGATTTTTTTTAATTTACACAGTAATTAATTAGAATTCAATAATTTTCATAAAAAGTTCTAGAATATTTGGTAATTTTGTAATATACGCCCTCTATTGTTGAGTAGCTTAACTTTTTCTTGTAAGAGATGTCCATAATATTGTTGTTTATCGATTTTGTTATCGATATAATTTTATGAGGTAAGTAAATAATTGAACATAATCCTGTTTTTTAATTTAAATGTCAACAAAGGATCAAGATCTATTCGTTTAAGTAGGTTTCTGTCATTTTAGATTTAGAAATATTCATTAGAAAACTTATTAATGAAAATGACAGCAAAAGTGTAATCTACAAAGCACACTATCGATTTTATAAAAACGAAAGTGTTAAAAGTATTCATAAATTCGAGTATTTTTGAAGGCCTCATTATACACTCGTTTGAGAGCCCTGCGATGCTCAATCACAGATTGTATTTTTGATAAGATCCATAATAGAGACTTATGCTAATATTAAACTTGGATTTGTTGCTAAGTTCGACCCCGGTGTTCAGAACAAATCTAAAAGACAAAGTTCACACAACTGATTTTATTTGAAGGGACGTAGGATGGGACGTAAGATCTAATTTTAATTAGTCATTAAATTCGTCTCTGTTGTAAAAATTGACCGGTATCAATCAACTTTCCAAACTATCTATCTCTTATTGTATTAGTACCAACTTATTAATGTCCCCCTGCATGCTGCACACATGCTGTCATTTCATCATATACAACAACAAGCTAACCAAATAATTCACTTAAGAAGAAAATTATCAGATAGTTTGTTTGCTTGTTTGGTTAAACTCTCAGGAACTACTGGTTCAAATTGAAAAAATCCTATAGACCATTTATCGCGGAAGGATATAGGCTATATAACATTACGCTACGACCAATAGGAGCGGAGCAGCAAAAATGTGACGCAGGTGGAGTCGCGCTGGTCACCTTTGTAAAAAATGTTATTTAGTATGAATGTGATTTTTCCAAGAAAATCTAAATATTAAATGAAAAATATATAAATGATGCAATATCCGAAACATTTGTAAAGAGCACTTGAGAACTAAATTCTTGTAAAGCGAGTGTTTATAAAATAAGTAGTATACGAAACGTTGGTTTGAAACTAAACATTAATTTATCAATGGTGTTTTCCAAAATAATTTTCCAAATAAATAATTTACTTTGAAACTACTGCATTTTATTGCTTTCCTAACTTTTTGCTATTCATTGAAGAAAAAATAGAACTTTTATTTATCGATAGTCGATATCTAAATGATTGGTAACATCTCTATTACACACTGGTCATCTATCAAGTGATAGCTGAATTTAATACATTTAACTTTTATGGTTGCTATTCAAAGCTAGATGGCGTTACTGAGACATGAGATCACAGTTTTTCTATGACATTTGTTCTGATGGCCGCTCTATTGCTAGTATAATCAATTTAATCTCTTTGCTCTTGAGTGAGCAGTTGACGCAATTGTTGTTCGCGCGAAGAACATAACCGCTTGATAAGTTCTTGTTTGTCGGGGTCACCAGTATTTAGCGTAGTGCTAAATGGAATGTTGAATTAAACAGAATAAAAGACGAGAAAATAAATATGGTAAAAGAAAATGAATTTATATTTTTATGAGTCAATTTGACATGCATCAAAAGGTAAAGTTTTCTTTATAAACATGACATATTTATGGTATATAAAAGAGTATTTACAAAGAGTATTTACATAGTAGAAATTACGTGGTTCGCCACAGGTTAAAATCTAACAAATTAGGCCACCAAATGTTGTGTTAATTATGTAATACTCCCTGGCCGAACCACAGTGGAAAATTAATAAAACATGTTTCTAGATAAATTGTTGAAAGTTTGAATGTAAAATTGTTTGAATGTAAAATTTGGGTCTTTTTTAATAAAAGAATAAAAAGTCGATAAAAAAATCCACAGGGCATGAGAGGTGTTAAGGTCTGAAAAGATAGCAGATGACCCCTTCAGTCGACCATTTCAATTTGGCTCACAATGCACCAAATAAGTACCTGTTTAATGGAGTTTTGGCGGTTTCAAACTATTCGGTGCACCCGGATATAATACACTAAAGAATTGTACGGAAATTGTTCTATTCCGATTCAAAAATTCGGATTCAAAAATTTAATTACTTTAGAAATCATAGCCTTGCGTTGGTGGCCAGGGAGCATGCTCCCTGGCCGCGCTACCAAGAGTTACTAGGCGTACCTGGACATAGTGTACTGTACACTAAAGAATTGCAAGTACGGAAATTGTTCTATTCCGATTCAAAAATTTAATTACTTTAGAAATCATAGCCTTGCGTTGGTGGCCAGGGAGCATGCTCCCTGGCCGCGCTACCAAGAGTTACTAGGCGTACCTGGACATAGTGACCAGTACACTAAAGAATTGTACGGAAATTGTTCTTTTTCGCTATAAAGAGATTCGAAAATTTAATTACTTTAGAAATTATAGCCTTGCGTTGGCTTATTTTTTGGAAATAATTATTAGGCGTACCCGCACCCTAATTGGGTAACACACTATCAATCACAATTTGAATGATTTTGAAGCAAATTGTTAATCCATTCTTTCATATGTTCGAAAAATTTGTCTGCTCAACAAGATAAATAACGCAATGAATGCTGTTGAACTGTCAAAATGAAACCGATTCCTACTGTGTGTTACGCTATTGCCCCGCCGGACATAGACACTAAAATTTGTACACATTATGTATACTACTAAAAATCATAACAATAAGCAGACTTGCTGATCTTTGTACTTACTGATGTGGCCTTCAAATTAGAAGTAAGTACCTGTAGAATAACGTATTTGAATTACGTGTTATGTTCACGTCCTTCATTAATTTGTATTCTCTTGTATTTTATTTTATTGTCGTTAAATAACTTTGTTTAAATTTTACTTTTAGCGTAGTAACTATTCAGTAATCTGTGCTTTTAGTTTATAAGCAGCTTCTGTTCAATGTCTTATTTCTTTAAATGTTATGTACACCTATAATTTGTGTATACATTAGCAGTAATACTCTCCTAAATACTCTTATAAAACAATGTTGAATGTGCTGTTGGTGTTCTTTAATAAATAAATAAATAAATACCTACTGGAATTATCTCGATGAGATGGTTGCATAGAAGTGTTGGAAATAAGCAACACAATACGATGCATAACAAGAATATTTGACCTTCAAGAAGAAGATAGAAAATTGGTAGGTACTTTTTATTAGGTACGGTCAGCAACGAAAGTCGTTAACACTTTTACGTGTCATCTCAATTGACACATAATTATTAAATACACTGCTTTTTAGCATTTCTTATAAATATTACATATATTCTGGTTTTCTTTTAATCATGTGCTTGAATTTCTAAAATTCGCAGCCAGGGATCAAACCTGGTTACTTTTGTATAATAAGCACCCCGTACTTTTTATACTGAGCAACAGCAACAGCTGACGAGGATCAAATACTGTAAAGGAATATTATGTGTCATATTAAAGGAAGTGCTGTTTTTTAAATTTTCATTTGTTCACAAATTACTGTTACGGTCTTTGTGACGGTAACGCTGCCGAGGCGCAGAGAGAATATCAACTTCGCTTTCCCAATCGCCGACTCCCACACGTTACTGTTTTCTGATCGACTTATCGTCGATTATCTGAAACTGGCAGCGTCCAAAGAAGCAGGCAAATTGACACTGGTCGTTCGCGGAGACACACGGCTGAGGACGAGGAGCTGATTCTTCAACGTTTTTTATGCTAAGTGCCGACTACTTTTAAAAAAACATATTGTGGACCGATGAGTCATGTTTTGACCGCGATGGTATCACTAATTACCACAACTTACATTACTGGACACCGAAGGCAGAAGCAAACCGTAAGAAACTGAAACCAACCGCACCCCAGCGTAGGTTCTCGCTTAATGTTTGGATGGGTATTATCGACGATAAGTTAATTGGCCCACATTTTTTACCCCGAACACTAAATGGGGAACTTTATTTAAGTTTTTAAGGGAAAAAAAGTAAAAATTAAGTTTTAGTTTTTGGGGGAGGGATTTCACTGCGTGTCTGGATTAAGTCAAAGTAACCTAAACATTAAATGACGAAACACATGATTGAAGATTTTTCAAAAATCAACCCCTTTCGGGGTTAACAGTTTATATGAAAATTTTATTTTTCCTTTCATCAATAAATTAATAATGAGTTAAGGTGGCGTTCTGTAGTTTCTGCCTACCCCTATGGGAAGAAGGCGTGAGTTTATGTATGTAATAATAGGTAAAAGGATCTTAATCAATAATTTTCCAAAACGGAGGCATAAAATGTTTTTAAGAAGATGCCTCTAATCGAGTGACACTCGCGCAATAAAGACGAATCTAACGACATATCATTCATCACGAGGTTCGCGCGTCACGGCTTTTCGGCACCGCTAAATGAATGAAAAATGTGTGATAATCGCAGGAGAACGTATTGCTGTGTGTTTGGGTGTCTTAATAATTCATCGATTCCAGAATTGTCTCTGTTCAAATTACCTATTGAACAGGAAACGATGATGAGATACCTACTTACTTATTTTTTGTTGTATTAGTTTTCTATCAGACAGAGGAAGTAGGTAGGCCTACTTTCCCACTAGAATGTACTAGGTACTTTTGATCTGTCAATTGATTTGCCGCTATTGCTTTGTTTATGTTTAGTCATGCCGATTTCTCAGTACCTATTGTAGGTATAGTAACTAAGTACCTACTTACAGTTATAAAATCGTACTTAAAAAATAAGTAATTGACTAATTGTGAATCAGATAAATAGAACAAAATTCGAATCACCTACCGTTTACTCTTGCTCATCA
This sequence comes from Fissipunctia ypsillon, assembly GCA_947568875.1. Lineage (NCBI taxonomy): Eukaryota > Metazoa > Arthropoda > Insecta > Lepidoptera > Noctuidae > Fissipunctia > Fissipunctia ypsillon. The sequence goes on along the minus strand of OX387660.1, from coordinate 3,153,628 downwards.
CCGCCCCGCGCCGCCCGTCTGCTGGCCCGTCGCTCTTTCTTTCATCGTGAAAGGTTTCATCATCGTTTAGGTACCCAGACAATACAAGTAAAAAATACAACTTCCCGACCCTTGCCAATTTATTGGCACTGAATTAAAATTTAACTAAAAGTGACAACCCTGAGACAGTAGGCAATTATATCGCGGATTGTACCGGAGATAGCCTACTTCCTCTCTTTATACTATGACATAGGGGCGGACATATATACATGCATAGATATGTACAGACGCCAGCATGTCAAGCTACCCGAAACTGTCAAATTTTCCCAATCAATCTTGAACCTAATGCTATTGCTATAAAGTTGAAAATCTATTAAATAAATTTGACAGATTGTAGTAGCTTGGTGGTTATATTCTCTTTGTGCCGTCCATACATACATACAGGTCAAACACATAACCCTTCGTTTTTGGCTTCGCCGCAGTTGGGCAATAAGTAACAGTAATTTGTACATCTTTTCTTTTTGCTCCGTAAATCCATACGCAAGCATTCGGGATGATAGCTCGGGAACGACTGAGTCCAAAAAAGCCTGACGTAAAAATCGGACGTGTATCGAGTAAATACGATCCGATAGTCTGATCAGACAATCAGAAACAAACCTGACGTGTATTCCCAGTCTAAGATGCAACAAATTAAGCCACCAAATGGTCTACCGAAATTCAGTAGTTTTTGAGTTAATTTGATTTTTAGTTTTTTTTATAAAAAATCCCGGATTAAATCATTTGAAGCCAATTTAAAAATGATTTACGGCGCGACTGTACTGAAATTTAAGTTATTATTTTATCATAGTTGATGCCGTAGCAAATTTTTATAAATAATTAAAAGTTCAAAAATGCCTAAAACCTTGGCAAATATCACTAACCAACCATTTATTTTTTTGTAATGTTTGCTATTACTTCATACAAAATGCTGTCTAGTACAGACGCCAGCAGGTCAAGCTACCCGAAACTGTCAAATTTTCCCAATCAACCTTGAACCTAATACTTCAGCGATAAAGTGGAAAATCTATTAAAGAAATTTGACAGCTTGATGTGCTGCCGTTCATACAAAAAAAAAAAAAAAAAAAATACGCCTGATGTACAAATTAATAGTTAAAATATCCTTGTCTTATCAGCTATCCAAAAATGTATGAAAGTTAATACAAAATCATGGACTACACATTATGAAAATCGTTTTTGATTTAGTACAGGAAGGCGTGCGTCTCACCAAAAGGTGATTATTCGGAAAATCAAACAACTTCGTGCACATTATAATTATTTTTAATCATTATCAATTTAAAAACTTTAATTACACACATTTCACACGTCTTGTTCGATGTGCTGCCCTCGGTTTCGAATACATGTTCTTATTCGCTTCCTCACTTCGGTTTTTGTGATTCTTGATGTTATTGTTGCCCTCATCTGGTCCGCCTCATCTGTTACTCTCCCCTTAGTTCTTCAGTTGAATTTACTGGGGTCACATAAACTAGGTTTTTCATATGACCCCAGACGTAAAAGTCTAGCGGCGTCAGATCAGGGCTTCGTGCAGTGCAGGCCACGGCATCAGTCCACCGCGCCCTATCCTTCGGTTTGTTTTCATCCAGCAATTGTTGTTTTTATTTTGTTTACCGCAAATAAACGTATTTTCTTTCTTTTTTTTTTCAATTGTCGAATTGTGATTCAGAAGTGGGCTGGACATCCGTCATGTTGATAAAAATCATGTTTGCTCTTCTTTCTTCCGGTACATCCGTCGGCAGTTCTGTTAAATGATTTCTTAGGAAATCTTCTTACGTACCCCTTTTGCTGGTCGATTTTCGAAAAATCCAAAAACTTGTCTATATTTTTTGCCAAAGTATTAATACCGTTATTCGAGGTAACCGTTAGGAGCGCTTAAAATTCTTCCATACAAACTTTAGCACCCCCTAAAATCCATTTGACGGGTAGTTTTGAAAAACTAAATAATGATACAATTTATATTCATTTAAGAATAATTTTCCTCCATTGTCCGAACCATAACGATGCGTCCGTTCAGCGCACAGAACACATTGGTTCAGCGTCAACGCTAGAATCAACTGGCAAGTCGGAGGGAGGAATCGGACGTCTATTTGTCTCTGTGCAGAAGGTATGCAGAGCGCGCCTTTAGACAATCGGACCAGCAATAAAATCGGAAACGCCGCGCGCCAGTTTCCGACTCGGACGTCCGGCCCGACTATCGGATCGGACGTGTATTGCATGTTTATACAAACTAATGGTTCCAACGCCTTCCGGTAGCCGGATCAGACTATCGGATCCGATCCAATCGGATGAAAAAATCTGACGTGTATTCCCAGTCTTAAACCTACTATGACGTCCTGCAAGGAATACGTCGAGTTACTAGGTACCCTGTAGAAAAAACAAAGGTTTTGGCAAAAAAATGCTGCAGCAATCAAATAATTTCAAGATGCTGTGTATTTCAGCAGTTGTTAGTCATGTATAGTATATACATAGTGTATATAGTATGTATAGTATGTATAGTGTATGTAGTGTAGAGGGGATATCCCCTCTAGGCGCGCGGGGCGCCAGTACACGGTTGGCAGCGGCAGCGGATGGATGCATGACTTGACTTGCAGCTACAGTGGTGGCGCGCGGGTCGCAGCTGTAGATCGCTTTCCTCGCGCGCGCTAAACTGCACGGCGTATAAATATCCCCTCTAGGCGCGCGGGGCGCCAGTACACGGTTGGCAGCGGCAGCGGATGGATGCATGACTTGACTTGCAGCTACAGTCATAATAGTACAGTATTATGATTATGATTGTAAATAAAACACACTATCATGTTAATCATTATTTATTATTTTAATATAATCTTTGGTTTATATTTTGCACTTTGGAAGTTTGTTATATTATGAAATTGCACAAGTATTCATAAATAAATCTAATAAAACACAACAAAAAACTATATGAAACTTAGAAATAGAAGGGATTTGTTTAAAAATATTCACATAATATTACTTTAAACCTATTTAGAGTCTAGTGGCTAAAATACAGTTTATCACAACATTATTGACAAGGGCTATGCAAATAAACCGACCAGGCAGTCACCTAAATGGCCAAATCACACCAATTTTTTAAAATTTTCTTACTATTTCAATCGCTAGATACTATATCAGAGATCCTTGCTTCACTGACAAGGTTCTGTATTTCCAACTGAATCCTCAGTGCTTTATGAAGGTCCATTTTCCTAAGTTGTGAAGCAATATATTTACCATAGATATCAAATTCATCCTCCTTGGTACATTGAGAACTTGAATCGGTTGAATAATTTCTTGCTGTGACTCTATGCTTTAGTTTTTTCTTTTTAATTTTTTTATAGTAGACAGGGGAAGACCTTCTTTCAATCTTTACTTTTGATGGCTGTTCATCAAGTTTTGCAGAATCATATTCATCATCTGTTTGTGGGACTAGCGGATCAGGGTTTGTTTCATCCATGTTGGCATTCTGCAACTCATGGTCAACCCAGATTTGGCAAGATGAATCCACATCTTGAGTTTCTTGTGACTGAAATAATTTTTATTTGGTTATTGAACACATGATTAAATACGTTTTAATAAATTTATTAATTAGACTACTGCTTAAAACAACCATGAATACATTCTTCATTAAATGAAGAACTCCTAATGTGTGTTACCATACTTTACTGATAAAACTGTATACTTTTGGTGATGTATTGATATTTTTTATGAAACTTACAGTACTTACAGTGTTATACGAGCCGGAATGTCGATTACTGGGTACATGTTTCAAGCAGCGATCCATTTCATGAAACCATACCAGTGACGGTTCGTATATCGAGTCAGGACTTGATTTCTGTAATATTTTGTGAACTTGTTGTACGTAAGTAGTCCTGAGGTTCTTTATCTTCATTTTTACTTCTGGGACAGTCAGGGATTTCATTGTGGAACCCTTGAATTCCGCACTTATATCGGAATAGGCCTGTTCTCTCTGATACCTGAGTTTGTATCCCGGATGTGAAGGATTCCAGAGACATTCATGCTTTATATATATTTTAACAAATTCTAATGTCACTGCTTCACTCCACCGCATTGTCACAATTTTAAAACTTATCGATTAAATAAAGAAAAAACATTGTTTTTCACAACAACTTCTGTCCACTCATTTTGACGTTTAATAAACATCACTTATGATGACAGGTGACAGTTTGAGTTTGACATTTTGATAGTGTTGCTTGCTTTAAGATTTTAGTTGACGGAGCACCGCCATCATAACGAAGTTCCTTCTCAAGTATGTTCTAAAACAAAAACAAATAAGTTTTATCGAAATCTCCACGCGTTCTGTATTGAGGTTATACAACCAGCCGCGCACAATACTCGCACGCAAACACACGTCTCGTATACAGAATGTTTGGTAGATGGGTGCAAAGCCTGAAGGGGGTGATATCTTAGACCATTTAGAACTTATTAAGCTAAACTTATCTTAGACGCAGTCTGTACATTGTATTTTTTTTAAACTCTAAGGTTTTTAACAATAATACCCATTTTTTTTCAATTAATTGTTAATAGTGTCCAGTGAAAGCTGTTATGTTATTATTTTTTATTTATTTTTATTTATGTAATTTGTGATTCTGATTACTCAAATAAAATAATTCCCAAGCATCTGTGTCATCAGAGAAACATTCCACGCCATATTCAAGTTTAAGAAACTTTTAAAACTCAAGAAAATGTTTTGCTTACGGCATAATAAAAAAATAAAAAAAATACCCTCAGTTGTTCAAACCTTTTAAAAAACATGCTTGGTTATTGCCCTTTCTTTTAAAGTACTATTTACGCAGATGTCTCATCAAATCTTTGAATTAGGATGTACAAAGCAAATTGAGGTCGAATATTTAATTTTTAAAGAGACCAAAATAATGCAACATTTTGCTATGCACTATTGTTTTTTGTTAGGAATCAGTTATCAGTAACTGATTCCTTCTTAGAATTAAATTCAATAAAATTCTGGGAACTTGTATAACAAAAGCCGCCGCACGACGATAGCAAACTTGTCCTGGTACGTGATTTTGACTTCTGTTTGCCGTACATCGATGACTTCTTCATAGCCTCTAGAAGTACTCAGGAGCATGAAGAACATCTACGGCAGTTTTTCGCACGCCTCGAAGAGTACGGAGTGGTCATCAACGTAGCTAAGTGCAATTTTGATCAGCAATAGGTAACTTTTCTTGGTTATTCTGTTTCAGCAAAAGGAGTGCACCCGTTAGAGGAAAAGGTGAAGGCCGATGCTTGAGATTTTTAGGGATGCTCAATTTTTATAGGCGTTTCTTCAAAAATGCTGCACAGTTACAAGCTTCACTAAATGATTTAATGGCAGGCCCAGACATGAAAAGATCAAAACCAGTGAAGTGGACTTCCTAGTTGTTAGAATTTTTGAGCGTTGTAAGCATAGCCTTTCAGATGCAACACTAATGGTTCACTCAGTTTAGTTATAATACAGCAGAAGTTAAATGACATCTGGCAGCCCGTAGCTTTCTACTCGAAGAAGATGAGCCTCACGCAGCAGAAATACAGCGCTTATGATCGAGAACTTCTCACGATATACATATGCTGCCGATCACCGCCGAAAATGTTTGATGGCCTCATCAAACATTTTAGGCATATGGTAGAAGCACTAAATTTCAATGTTTACACCCATCATAAGTGTATTTGCTGATAAGTGTATTTGAAAAGAAAGACCAACAAGGTTTACCAAGAGAGATTAATAAACTGTACTTTATTTCTCAGTTCACGACTGACATCCAGCACGTTTCCGGGCAGGACAACCAGGTGGCCGATGCATAGTCTCGGATTGAGGCAGTCACTGCGCCAGTGGACTTCATGGAGCTTGCTCTTGCGCAGTGTGATGATCCAGAGCTACAACAGCTACCGAAGGGTATCCATTCGTTGACGCTGGAGTTAGCGCAAATACCAAATTCTAACCTACATATTTATTGTCAGGTTTCTTTGGCATAATATAGACCTTTCGTGACAGCTACTCACAGACGCCGTGTGTTCGAGACGGTGCACAGCCTAAGCCACACTGGTGTGAAGGCATCCATAAAAATGATCAGTAAACGTTTTGTTTGGCCTTCCCTTAGGAAAGATGTTCACGCTTGGGTTAGATAGTGCATTCCGTGTCAGAAGTCTAAGGTAACAAGGCATACCACAACATCTCCTCTTGGTAAATTTGACGTAACAGATGTTCTTTTCGCACGTCTACAAGCAATACGTTGCGCGGTGTATTCTTGATCGAAGCTCGCTACAGTAACTATGCGTTTGCACCAGAAAACATTCAACATTTAGATGTTTCGGAACTAATCACATGAAACAAATCTCATAACGTGTTTTTTGAATTTGCGTTCGCAATGCATGAAACATGAGTGAGTTTTAAGACAAATCTCAAGATTAGTTAGCAGCATTCGCATTGTTTAAAAACATATTCAATAGACATGTTTTATATAGATATTTATCACGTTTGCGTTCACACTGTTATTTGTTTGTGTCTGCTATAGTTATTTGTTGTGCGGAATACAGAATAAGACAGTAAACATCGAAACGTAGTGGACGTGGACAACATGTTGCAAGAAATTGGTTTAAAAACATATCAAGAGATATGAATCGTCAAACAAGTTGCGTATCAACAAGTTATGTAACAATGCGAACGCGGGTCGATATATTGACAAAAAAAGAGATTTCAACATGTTTAAATTTATGTGAATGGCACACCAGTGCAAACGCACAGTTAAAAACAGCAGTTTTTTTCATTCTATTAATAAAAATTATTTGTCAGCAATTATTTTTGCTCACTGCCCTCTTTTCCCTCTCTCTTACAGTGCTTTTGCTTATAAAAAAATTACTCCGTATAGGTACAACTACTTAGTTATTTAAAGAAAAAAAAAAACTGAATATTTTACTAAGTAGATACTTTTATCCTTTATTATTGAATTTACTAGCACTTGCGACCTTTACTTCCAGGTCAATAGTTCCTTCAGTCAGTTTTGAGGTAACACCGCTATGAGTGATCGACGTGTTGCAGTAGAGGCGTCCTTGCCGATACGGAAAACTTTTTGATATTGACTGTATTGGAATGGTCAAGTTGGTAAAATGTTGTGGGCCCTGAAAAAGTATTATTGTATTAATCTATACAAATAAATAAAATTGAAGTGTCTGTTTGTAATGTTAAAATAACAACTTTTTACTAAAGGCTAAGAAAGTATATCAATCTGCCTAGCTAATCTGGCTAAGAAAGTATATACGGTACTTATAACAAAAAAGCAATTTAAAAATTTTTTGTCTGTCTGTCTGTTTGTTCCGGCTAATCTCCGAAACGCCTTGAGTGATTTTGACGAGACTTTCACTGGCAGATAGCTGATGTTACAAAGAGTAACGTAGGCTACTTTTATTTTAGAAAAATAATTAGGGTTCCGTGCAAAAAATAAAAGCCATGAAGTTGTGAATAAAAAGTCGGATTTGAAAAATTCTTTTTGCATTTGGTAGCCCAATTCTCGAGGATAACTATCCTCAACTACTAAAAAGTGTATAACTATAGGCTTTTTAACATTCTGCTACGACCCTTAGGAGCCGAGTAAAAGAAAAAAAGTTGGAAAGAACACTAAGGCCCGGCGCCCATTATCGGCATCGGCAAGGAAAAGGATCCTTCGGCATCCTACATGCAAGCGCACACTATCGGCAATTATGCTTTGGCATGCTGCAACGTTCTTAGGGATGACGAGGCGTCCTTAAGGATGCCCAAACGGATGGGCAAACTATCCCCCGAGTGTTGCCTCGGCGCCGGCGGCGTACCGAAGGTTGCCGAAGGATGCCGAAGCATCCCGAAGCATTCTCAAGGCTGCCGATACACCAGCCTCAAGCATACCGAAGCGGTATTTTTGTTATTACGACCACATATCACGGAAATTTCTACTTTATTGCCATTATGTTATAGTATATTGCTATTTGCCACCTAAAATCCTCAGTCGTACCGATGCCGATAATGGGCGCCGGGCCTAAGCGAAAACGAAGTAATAGCGCGGGCGAGCGATGCAACGTGACGGATCGGGGGACAAGGGAGTTTTAATAAAATGTGGCTGTTTTAATATATTGTATATCTTACGACTTCCACGCGAATGAAGTCGCGGGGCACAGCTAGTCTGACATAAGATTCTAAGGTTTTGCAGTAAATATTGACCTGGTGAACGTAGCAAGAATCCACTAGATGCGGAAAGTGTCCTACGCTTGGCGATGTTCGGTCTTCGTTTATCAATGGACCTCTTTCAATTGAGATGATAAAGATATTTTTGTTGTTCACAAATTATTGTCCATAGCACAATACCTATTTTTATCAAGATTACTTACTTATTCTTTGGTTGCCGCTGTAATTTTTTTGGGTTCCTACCAAAATGGTAAAATGGAACCCTTATTTGTAGTGCGACTTCGTTTGTCTGTCTGTCACAGCTGCTTATTTCGGGATCTAATTATACTAATACTATGGACTGTACCTAGAGACTAGCTTGACAAGATCATAAGAAAAATATCTTACAGGCTTAAAAGGGCAGGGATGACTTGCTATCACTTTTTTCAATGTGTCTCCAAACAAAGTGCCGGTCTCCACGAAATCACACAGCTTGGCATGTAGCTCAACGTAGGTGCGACGGTATCTGTTGGCTTGAAGCTCGTAGAAGTAAAAATCTACCTGTAATGTAAATAAATAGATACTGACTCAGAGGAGAAGGAGGAGGATGTAGGGAGAAAATGAGATCAAGAAATCATAAATGGAAATAGAATATGAGAGAGATGTTATATGAATGAAAAGTCAGTGAGGGTAGTGACAACTGACATAGGAAAATGGAAGAAATAACCTATTGTTTTTCAAATAACTTGGAACCAACTGAAGTTGAAGGCTATGGAGCAGACTCAGGAGTCAGAGACAAAGAAAACAAAATGTTATTATACCTAACCCTATATTTAACACATTTCCAAAAAGCGAGGTTATTATGCATTCGATGAGTTTTAATATTTTATTTTATAATTTAAAAAATGAAGACGCGTGGCCTCGCGAAAGATGGAAGGAGTGGAGGGAGGCCTCTGCCCAGGCGTGGGACAATACAGGCTAGGAAAATAATTTACTTAAAAAAAAACACTACACTACTATTAATCTAGATTGAATTAGATTAATTTCAATGTGTGGTGTTTTTGTTGTATATGTGCGTTTGTCGTCGACTCCCAGCCTTTGCGGCACCGATACTTTCTGAGGCAGCAATCTCTGGAGAGCTACTCTGTGAACTGTAAGCTAAGTGCACCATGCCGCCTCTCCTGCATACAGAGCACATAATTTCTGGAGAGCTACTGTGTGAACTGAAAGCTAAGTGCACCATGCCGCCTCTCCTGCATACAGAGCACAGAATCTGGAGAGCTACTGTGTGAACTGAAAGCTAAGTGCACCATGCCGCCTCTCCTGCATACAGAGCACAGAATCTCTGGAGAGCTACTGTGTGAACTGAAAGCTAAGTGCACCATGCCGCCTCTCCTGCATACAGAGCACAGAATCTCTGGAGAGCTACTGTGTGAACTGAAAGCTAAGTGCACCATGCCGCCTCTCCTGCATACAGAGCACAGAATCTCTGGAGAGCTACTCTGTGAACTGAAAGCTAAGTGCACCATGCCGCCTCTCCTGCATACAGAGCACAGAATCTCTGGAGAGCTACTCTGTGAACTGAAAGCTAAGTGCACCATGCCGCCTCTCCTGCATGCAGAGCACAGAATCTCTGGAGAGCTACTGTGTGAACTGAAAGCTAAGTGCACCATGCCGCCTTTCCTGCATACAGAGCACAGAATCTCTGGAAAGCTACTGTGTGAACTGAAAGCTAAGTGCACCATGCCGCCTCTCCTGCATACAGAGCACAGAATCACCGCGTGTGGCGCCGACAGTACGTTGAGCGCACAACTTCTGTCACAGACCGCCTTCAAAGCCGTCAGTTTCCTGTGCATTTGTGTCATAGTGCGAGTACACGGTGATACGATGGGTTTGTGTGGAAAGTGTTGACAGAGCCGCCTCTAGCAGCGCCCGCAGAAGCACGTCCGTATTTCATGACGTGCCTTCGCTATCGTGCGGCGTTAGGTATGCCCTAAGATGTTAAAAAAGCTTCAAATCATCGCCGCAAGGTTGCCTGCTTGTCGGTCTTCTACAGATTATACTTCGGTGAGTGTGCTCGAGAACTCCACGACCTCATTCCGCCTGCCCCCTTCTACCATCGAACATCTAGACGCACTGCAGGTTACCATCCCTACCTAGTTGCTATTCCACCAATTCGCACTAAGCGTTTCCAAATATCTTTTGTGAAGCGCACAGCAAAGGAGTGGAACTCTGCCTGCGTCTGTGTTTCCGAACGCATACAACCCCGATCTCTTCAAAGTGAGAGTTAACAGGCTTCTCCTGGGTAAGCTCGCTCTATCGTCGCCTTTGTCTCTGTCATCTCTGACCTAGACTAGAGTCAAGAGCAAACCTATCTCAAATTAAAAAAAAAAATTCTTACCGAAACATTATTTCCGAAAGGCACAAGTGCGTCTGTGAAAATATTAATGTAGTATAGGAGGTCATCACGACTATACCGTCGACTGGTCACCGATAAGTTTCTTAGAAACTTCCTGTTGAAATACACCACTTTTGGACGCTCGGTAGCTATGTAACTAACCTGAAAAATATGATAAACTCTTGCAATAATGATAGCCTGAGGAAGGCAAGGGTTTAGAGGCTGGAGAAGGAGGTAAAGCCCTGAAGCCTAAGGCCTGATTTGTCGGTGAGGCAGCGGTGCGGTATAGTATGCTCGGTATACCGAAACGATTTCGCTCTGCTTTCATTTACGGACCTGGCGTTACGTTTTCGATATAATTTGTGTAATATCGCTTAAATCCTCGCGAAAAAATGAATCGCGTGACGTGTCCCTGTAAACACCGAACGGGCACTGGATGTTTCTACCGAGACGCGGTAAACCGAAACGATCCCGCCCTATTCCCGCGCATATCGAGCCAATCGGGAAACGCTCATTGAAATATAGGCGCTCGGTGAGCTTTCGGTACCGGGTGTACCGGAGCATGCTGATCCGCACCGTTCGGGGAAAGGGCCTTAGTTTGACTGTGGCCCAGTCGACACAACGGGAGTCGACGTAAAGGGAATCATTCGCCTTCATCTCAAGATGTTGGTAATAAATCCAGCAAAAAAAAATGTAACTCACCTTTTCAGTAATATACGTTTCCAGCTGGCAAAAAAGATACAGCAACAAACAAAATACAAAAGAGATATTCAAATTCATAGTAAGCGTCAACTTCCGTAGACGAGCGAGATAAAAATGCTATCATAGTGTTTTGTAAAATTAAATGTAAATGCCGCAATTAACTATTTATTGACTTAAAATTGAAATGAAAAAGCAATTATGTGTTTTTCGTATATTAATGTGCTGTGTCATTGCTGCACAATAACAAATTGGTAATGATCAATAAACTCTTATTGACCTATCTTGATCTTTTTGATTGAATTAATTCTGAGGCCAATTGTTCAGTAATGATTGTGCATCTGTGCTGAACGATGCCTGTGTTTATATTTGGTTCGACAAATGGCATTAGGCCCCAAAAATATTGGGCTAAACAACGACATCGGGAAAATTCAGGAAATACCGAGAACATGATGTCTTTCATGACAAAGAAAGAAAGAAAAATATTTTATTTGGGACACGCACAGGAAATACGACAGTAAAAAGAACATTAAAACTAACAATATCTTAAACACAAATAAAACAAAAGGAAAGAAAAAAAAAACAAAGAAGACCTGTGCGAGGCCAAAAAGGCTCCTTCCTATCTCAGCATGATGCTGCGATTTTTGAAAAAACAAATACCGCAGCGCTGATATTTTGACAGTGCCCACTGTGATGCCACGGACACGCCTACGGACATAAAATAAATGAATAAAATAAACAATAAAATATATTATAAAACACAAAATAAATGACAAACTCTAACTCAAAGCATTTATTTCAATGAAACCATTTACAGGCACTTTTGAATTGTCAAGGAGTCGGCCAGTCAGAAATATGAAGCTAGTTGCCCATTCCAAAGCGTAGTAGGTACCTATGGAGAAGAATGGGCAAGAAACTCCACGGACAGTCGACACTATTTTTAATTATATTCTTACAAAAATATTAGTTGCCTACATCATTATATTGGTTTGGTTTAAGAACAACTTTATTTCTCATAAGAATTGCATACATAATTCACTTACTGAGAAACAATATCTAAAACTAAAATTAATAATTAGAGCGCACAGATGTACGTATATAAAATAACAAAACCAAGTAACAAAGAGAAAAAAGAAAAAAAATGTGGGTAAACAGATAACATAAACTCAATCGTAAGTAAAATAAGCCAAGCACAACATGGATGTATGCATTTGATTTTTACTAGATGTGGCATTGATGGCATAGCCTGTTTATTAATAGAAGACTGTTTTATTTTTAGTTTATTGTTCTATTTATGTATCAAGGACGCATACATGGTTTATAAAACATTTTGAGTATTGGGTTTTATTTGGTTTTGATATTGAAATTAATTAAATGTGAGAAAGAAGTAAAAAAAGACATAAGATCACTTTTAGCGATAAGACCGCCCATTGTGTCACTCTATGTGTAAATTTCTACATTTATATCTGTAATTTTTATGGTGTACAATAAAGAGTATCCTATCCTATCCTATCCTATCCTATCCTATCCTATCCTATCCTATCCTATCCTATCCTATCCTATCCTATCCTATCCTATCCTATCCTATCCTATCCTATCCTATCCTATCCTATCCTATCCTATCCTATCCTATCCTATCCTATCCTATCCTATCCTATCCTATCCTATCCTATCCTATCCTATCCTATCCTATCCTATCCTATCCTATCCTATCCTATCCTATCCTATCCTATCCTATCCTATCCTATCCTATCCTATCCTATCCTATCCTATCCTATCCTATCCTATCCTATCCTATCCTATCCTATCCTATCCTATCCTATCCTATCCTATCCTATCCTATCCTATCCTATCCTATCCTATCCTATCCTATCCTATCCTATCCTATCCTATCCTATCCTATCCTATCCTATCCTATCCTATCCTATCCTATCCTATCCTATCCTATCCTATCCTATCCTATCCTATCCTATCCTATCCTATCCTATCCTATCCTATCCTATCCTATCCTATCCTATCCTATCCTATCCTATCCTATCCTATCCTATCCTATCCTATCCTATCCTATCCTATCCTATCCTATCCTATCCTATCCTATCCTATCCTATCCTATCCTATCCTATCCTATCCTATCCTATCCTATCCTATCCTATCCTATCCTATCCTATCCTATCCTATCCTATCCTATCCTATCCTATCCTATCCTATCCTATCCTATCCTATCCTATCCTATCCTATCCTATCCTATCCTATCCTATCCTATCCTATCCTATCCTATCCTATCCTATCCTATCCTATCCTATCCTATCCTATCCTATCCTATCCTATCCTATCCTATCCTATCCTATCCTATCCTATCCTATCCTATCCTATCCTATCCTATCCTATCCTATCCTATCCTATCCTATCCTATCCTATCCTATCCTATCCTATCCTATTCTACTTACGCGTTAAAAGCGTCCAGAGTAGCAAACAGAAACAAAAAAAAAACAATTCAAAAATAAAATAATTTAAATAAGCCGTGGCAGCTAAGAGATGACCAGTCCCTACTGACGGCGCTCGGTCACGAACATGACGCATGGATCAGCACCATTCAGCTCAACCATTTTGAAGGGAGCCGAATGATCCAACATATGCGCTACCATCAGCGAGACATGGCACATTCAAGACAAACGACCATCTCCTATAGTTTAAACTTCTTTACTTTACACAAAAATTAAAATGTTCTCCGACTTCTAAACTAAACCGCGTTCCAAAAAACTTCACATCAAGACAACTTTAGATAGCATACATCTCTGAACTTTTCTTGCTTTGCTCTCAAAACATTCAGAGAATTCAGCATTGTTGAATAAAAACTAAACTTGTAAAAAGTAACGTTAAAATTGTCAAATAAACAAGGTTTATTGTATTCTTTATTAATTTACAGCGAGAAGGTGACTATTTATTGTTGTCATTGAATGGCGAAAAACATCTTCTTCAAAGATGTAGAATTGATGGAAGAGGCAGACTATTTTCAGAGCGTGGCCTGCTAAATGGCATGTTTTGTAGACCGATACAGCTCCGCGATCTGTGAAGATTAGCATTGCATTAACAGTGGTAGCAATCAACAAGAGACTTCAATTGACTTATTCTAAACTGTTATATTGCAACGGTTAAGGGTCAGTCAGAGAGAGTTTTAGTTGGACCAGCCGCGTTGCACCATTGAAATGAAACGTGCTAAAAAGTAAGCCATGTAACTTTACGTTTTATCCCTTATTACTTTAAAAAAAATAAAGTATGTTACATTAGGTTTATCAAAAACATAGGTGGGTAATGGGTATGGTAACGATACATTGCGTATGAGGTAATAAAACAAATCAGGTTTATTGGATTCCCATAACGTTCCTGAAATAATTTCATGTACCGGTCATCTTAGTATGATATACTGAATTCACCCCATCAGTCTGCGGAGGGCTGTCCCTTACACTCTGTATATTTTATTGTGTTAGAACAGGTATTTTTCTGTATATCTTATGTACTTACGTATTAAGTATTAATGTTAAATTCATTTGCATGCCCTAAACAGGCAAAATATGGACTGTACGTTGAACCACCAACTTTTACAACTGGTAACACCTGTATTTTCTGCAAATAAATTATTCTTATCAGTGAGTCCAGTCTTCACTGGCAGGTCCAATAAAAAACTGCCTCGTAGAGAAGGGACCATTGAATAACAAAAAAAATAAAATTCTCGTAACTATTCTATTCCTTTCCAGTGAAGTTTAAGTAAGGAGATACAAATAAATATCATTATCATAGCTTGGCTATAACGACCGCTGAGACAGCGCGATGGCGCGAACAAGAAATTTTGCTTCTTTTAAGAAACCCTTTTGTTTTGAATACGATTTTGTAAAATAAGTACGTTCTCACCCAAGTAGCAAAATTCTCTCCTATAGTAATCGACTTGGGGTGAATTCGACCAAACTTTTATTAATAATGGTATCATACTTAATCTATGTAAGTAAGACAAAAGTGATGCGTCTGCACTCACCGCACAACCACGTAGCGAAAATTGTCAAGAGCTCGGATATAGGTATCGTGGGTCACATGTATGAGTGCATGCACGTAAGAAATGTCAATTGTGTTTGTCAACAGCTGGAGTATGTTAGTAAAGAGGAGATGTTTCAAAATGTATGGAGCCCCGGCCAGGTATTGGTACACCCTACTAAAAAGTGGGGAAACACAATTAAAACAGTTTCCAATCATCCAATTACTTTTAATTGGCTGTTTGGTAGTAAAGTACAAGAATGTACAATTGAAATTGCAACACACAACAAAAACCCATCATGGCGGTAAGTTGTCATGTTGATTGATTATTGACGTTTGACATTTTTACTTCTGTCATATTACATTGTCAAAGAGAATCATAACATTGTCGTACTTTTAGTCTTTTGCAATATTATTTTAGATCTAATTGTAAAGTCGAAAATCTATTAAAGAAATCTGACAGATTGAGACGCCAGTACATAAAGTATAGTCCAGTTAAGCAGACGACAACCTCATAGGTTGACCTGCGATATGCCAAGATTTTTACTTATAGCATAAACGTACAGAATACAAACCTTCAATAGTCAAAATATCAACTTAGACAAAAACAATGTAGCGATAAACGAAAGCCAGGTTGTTAAAAATAACTCGAGAGAATAGAACATCAGAACACGATCGACAACGAAAGCGACTGAAGTGACAGTAGACAGTTCACGATCAATGGTCGGTCTATGGTTTACTGTCATTGGTTTTTAACCACAGAGTACCTGAATTGGCGAGACGCCATATTGAAAGTCGATAAAATAATTGATAAATATCAAATTATTACAAGAGAAATATGCAATTATGCAATTTATCAGTATTTTTCCCGAATTCCACGGATTTTTCTCGATTTTTCGAGGTATTGTACATATTCTGGGCCCATTTTGAAACATCTCCTTTAAGTATCTGGGTCTGTGGGTGGACCGCAACATGAATTGGAAAACACAGGTTGACACAGTGTGTACAAAGCTTAGGGCAGTGTTGAGTAAGTTTTATATCCTAAAGGTGCCGTTGAGCAGGAAAACGCTGCGAGTCATTACTAAGCTATGGATTGAGTACGTATGGTCGTACATTTAAAACCTATCTTAACAGTATTAAATCGCTGCAAATTCGTTTTATGAAATACCTTGTCAACCCAAAAACAAAACTTAAATGCAAAGAAAATTATGAAGAACTTTTTGTTGTATGTAAGGTGAAAGAAAGAAAGAAAGAAAGAAAGAAAGAAAGAAAGAAAGAAAGAAAGAAAGAAAGAAAGAAAGAAAGAAAGAAAGAAAAAACGTTTATTGGCACATGCCACAAGTGCACACAGTATCATGAAAGGAAACAAAGAAAAAGAACTTAAAACTAACAATATTTAAAAAGTACAATTACCTACATCAATACCAAAAAAAAAGGATGTAGGTAAATACTGTGCGACTCACGGCTGCGTCAAATAGGCCCATTTCAGCATAATGTCGGACAACAATGGTGCCCGACGCTGGTTTTCAAATGAACCTAAATGGTGAGTGTACGAATGTCAATGTTAGTTTAAAATGATAGAATAAAATAAAAGTAGTTTATGAGAGAAAATATATATATAAATAAGAATAATGTTACGGAAAAATTATGATAATATAGTAAACAGTACATGCGGTACAACTACAATACAAGAAATTTAAAAATACTGGTATCAACCGGTTTCCGGTAAATCATAAAGTCCGAGGCAATCACAGTGCGCTGCATGCAGCCTCCTGTGACGCACGAACTACCGGTCTAGCTTGCACATTTAAAAATAATATGGATTATACTATATTTCGTGTGCGGGTATTTTAATAAATATAAATATGAGCACGATAAGAGATATTATTAGACACAAACACGAGCATAGTAGTTATTCCAAAAGTTATGTTTATGTTTACAACGCCAAAAAGAGTGATAAAAAGTAATAATAAGCATAGGAAGGTAAGTTTACTAGTTTAAAATATACGTAACAAGAATTGACTATGTTATAGGTGCTTCTTACATGAGAAGGTCAGGTACTTGCTGGTTCTAGAACAATTTTATAACGAACAATTCAAAGTATATGTGCAAAATAGATATAATACTAGAAGCGTTAGAGAACGTAAACTAGCGCGACCACCGGTAAGAAATGACTATGACAAAAGAACCAACAAGTACTTGACCCCTACACTCTTCAATAATCTCGATTGGCTAAGAAAAGATAATGCTAGAATAAGTAAACTTACATTAAAAAATTAATTAAAAACCATTCTCCTTGATGAAGTTGTCGAAAGATGTGAAAATTCCCACTAAGTTGTTGCTGTCCAGCGCGGCCCGCCGACCGGTGCGTGTGCCGGCGGCGCGCGGCGGCTTGCGCTGCCACATGACTATCTCTATGTACCCCTAGTGCCCACTTTTTTTTGCAATTTTTTTTTAAATTTATTTATTTTGTTTCTTCATTAGATTGCATGTGAACCAAATGTACCGATTAAGACGAGCGCTAATCCCACCGGCAAACTGTTTCGCAGTTTGGTGGGTTTACAAAATGTAAAACATTCTTGGTCCAAAATAAATGATTTATTTATTATTCTTATTATTTCTACATATCTCAGTACCCTGGGGTCCCGGACCTTTGGAAAGCGTACGAGGGGCCGAAGCCAACTCGCAGAGGCCCGTTAGACGTTTTTAGTTATATGAGGCACCAACCGACGATTATCCCTGTATGCACTATGCAGGTGCACCCAAGGACAACCCCCGGTTAGTGTAAGACTATTGCAGGATATGAAAACAAAGATTGGATTATGGGTATGAGTGGCTAAAGTAACCTGGTTATCTAGAACTATGGAAGGACTATGGCCCCTGCCGGATCAATGTTTTATAAATACACGGATAAAATGACAGGGGGTGACTTGCACACTCAATAATGGGCCCCCGAAAAACGGTCGCTAGCAGATAGTGTCGTAGTGACAAGGGGGGCAACATGTCTCGAGGTGCTTATGAGGAGTGGAGAGGTATTCCACGGCTATCGGGACAATCCCGGAAGTACGCTCAAGATCCATACGAGCACCTTACTGGAATACATCCTTCCTTCGAGCACGTTTGCTCTTGCGAATCTTCACTCAAACCGGCCAATAAAGGCTAGAATGAGGTGGGAGCTCTGTTCCTCGTCAGTGTTCACTCTGGCCGGTCAATAAAGGCAAGCCAGAGATGAGGAACAAGACTTCTCCCGAGAGATAGGGTCCGTGGGGTCGCTACTGACCAACAGCTCGCCATATGCTGCCCTGCAGGTTCATGTATCTCTCTTGGTCTGGCTCCTCATTTTAGACCCGTTTCAGCAAAGTAAACTCTACCGGCACAGAGCTAGAGTTCGGAGCGCGCAAGCCCCACCACGACGTCAACGTAGAGATACGGCGGTGGGGTTATTATTATTATTCCTAGTTTATGCCTTAACCTCCGTATAAATTTTGAATTTTTGACAGCTAGGTACTCCATACAAAAACTATCAGATTTCAATTTTATTCCAGGGATAAAAGTTATCTGAATTTGGTAAAATCAGCCCAATTAAGACTAAACGTGTTATACTAATCTAATAGAAGCTTCTTTGAGTCACTGACCTTGCCAGCATTTTATTAGACGATTTGCGCTATACGTTTCTAAGATTCTATTTCTAGTTTTATAAACATTTACAGGATTACTTTATACGATTCTTACTAGAACTTGCAGTCTAAAGTTATAAAACTAATTATAAAAGTGTCGCTTTTGATCTTCTATACATCTATATCTATAAAAATAAATAAAATTGAAGTGTCTGTTTGTAATGTCAAAATAATAACTTTTTACTAAATGCCTAAGATAGTATTTACGGTACCTACTTATAACAAAAAAAGCAATTTTTAAAATTGTTGTCTGTCTATCTGTTTGTTCCCGCTAATCTCCACAACGGCGGGACCGATTTTGACGGAACTCTCACTGGCAGATAGCTGATGTTACAGCGGGTAACTAAAGCTACTTTTATTTTAGAAATATAATTAGGGTTCCGCGCAAAAAAATTAAAACGCATGAAATTATGAACAAAAAGTCGGATTTGACAAATTCTTTTTGCATTTGGTAGCCCAATTCTCGAGGATGGTTATAGGCTATTTAACATCACGCTACGACCCTAAGGAGCCGAGCAAAAGGAAAAAAATCAGTAATAACGCTAAGCGAACACGAAAGAATAGCGCGGGCGGGCGATGCAACACGGCAGGTCGGGTGACGAGGAAGTTTTATTAAAATGTGGCCGTTATTTGAGTATATTGTGTATCTTACGACTTCCACGCGAACGAAGTCGCGGGGCACAGCTAGTTTTTAATATGACCCTGACACTCGTCTCATATGTCACGGGCGACCTAATCAGTCATCATTAAATAAATGCTATCCATTACCTGAACACTAATACCTAGATAATTATAATGATCACCATAAACTGATAATGTAATCTATGGTATTATATGTAATAAACAAAACCGTTTCGACACACACAGGTACTTTGTATTTCAACTTTAAAAAATAGGCATCTGTTTAATCGAACCTCATATAATGCCCATTTGGTTTTCCTGCAGATATTATTGACACTCTAAATTACCTGAACACTAATACCTAGGTATAATTATTATGATCACCATAAATTGATAATATAATCTACATTATTATCTATAACTATTAGTTCGCCCGCGAATTCGTACGCGTGGATTTCGTATTTTCTCCTACAAAATTTAACACTCCCTCTACCCCTTTTAGTTTACGTCTTGTTTCATTCTTCTATAAACAATGCACTTCAGCGGGCCAACCACCACCTCTTAAAGCAGTATTGTATTATTTTAATGTTACTTCAGTGTGAGAAAGAGATGGAGCTATACAGGACGTCTAGCTCCATCTCTTTCCTACACTGAAGTAAGATTATAATAATACTGCTTTAAGAGGTGGTGGTCTAGCTCCTGTTTAGGTCTTGGCTATAGCTGCTGTAGATCAAGGATATTATAGGATTGATTTGTCTTAGTCGTGACTTCTAATGGAGTGTTAGCACCAAACTAGCACGCCCTACGGTTTTTATAGGTATTGTCCTACATTTGCTATTACTAGAGTAAACGGCCATTTTTTTTTTGAGATAGGTTTGCTCTTGACTCTAGTCTCGGTCAGAGATGACAGAGACAGAGTCGAAGATGGAGCGAGCTTACCCAGAAGAAGCCTGTTCACTCTCACTTTGAAGAGATCGGGGTTGTATGCGTTCGGAAACACAGACGCAGGCAGAGAGTTCCACTCCTTTGCTGTGCGCATCACAAAAGACATTTGGAAACGTTTAGTGCGAATTGGTGGGATAGCAACTAGGTAAGGATGGTAACCTGCAGTGCGTCTAGATGTCCGATGATAGAAGGGGGCCGGCGGAATGAGGTCGTGAAGTTCTCGAGCACACTCCCCGAAGTATAATCTGTAGAAGATCGACAAGCTATGAAGCTATGACCTTGCGGCGATGAGCCAAGCTATGAAGCTTGGCATCCACCAGTCTTACGTCGCCAATGAGCCTCTTAGCTCTGCGTTCCACCGAGTCAAGCATTTCTCCAAAAGAACCCATAAATATGGTGGCGAAGTAGTTATGTCCTGTAGTAGTCTTAACTTTGAGTACATTTTATTATGGCACGTGGTCCAGATCCTATGGTGGTTAAGTATTTGTTCATTATCATCGAATAAACAAATAATAAATATGTTTAGTTTTGAACGGGCATGAAGATATGTTTATTAAGTATCTTCGAAAACTTTATCAATAAAATTAATTTCGCAAGTTGAGTAGGCATTCTTTACACAACAGTCAATAGACAAAAGTTACCTTTATTTATTTATTTGTATACAAGGTGTAATTTTAAACAGAACATCATGAACAACTTTTACTATGGGACCAAACCTGAAATCGCGAACAAAAAATTGGCTTTCCTTACATTAATGCTCGCATAACTCGTCAAAATGTAGGGAACACCAGATTTTTTTTTTTGGAATGTGGTTCTATAAACGTTTATAGGATTTCTATGGGACTAAAAAATATATGCTCTTAGGATACTAAGGGCCTGCGCCTACTAGCGGCACAGCACGACAAGGGATTTTTATGCGACGAGGAATATAACAATATGACAATAAAGTTGAAATTTCATTGACAATGCCTAAGCACGTCGCCGCAGCATCGTGCATCGGAGCCATCAGTATACGCTTGCATGTGATGCCGAAGGATTCTCTGCCGTGGCGTGCGGCCTGTGGGCGCAGGCCCTTACAGGACCACATTTGGTACTTGGGCAGCCATTTAGCTTTTATGTACTTCGGGTACTAAGTTAGCTGCATACATTGTCCAATTCGGCGTTCGAAATATATATTTTTTCTTTTGTTTTATAAAAAACCAACGCAGGACTTTTCATTCGGAAATGCGTTTTGAACTGACTTATGTACCTACGTCTTTATTTTTTTACATTAATTATATAATTTTTATAAACGTCTACGTAAACGTACCTACGTCTTAGATACAAAGTCAATTTATACTTTACTAGCTTCTACCCGCGACTTCGTCCGCTTAAAATTTTCCTATGACACTTGGCAATGCTGTAGTTTCCTATTAGTGAAAGAATTTCCGGAATCGGATCAGTAGTTCCGAAGATTACCCCAAACAAACTCACTTTTTCCTCTTTATAATATTAGTATAGATTACAATTGCAAGGACTCCACTAAGCAGTCGCTCAAGCAAAGCAATTTATTGTACTTTATCAAGGTTATAATGCTTTCTAAAATCATAACAATGTCCTCTAATATTAGGTACTTACATTTACATTCAAAGTATACTAAAATTGATATGCACCCCACTGAGCAAGCCAGCACGGATACAAATAAGATATATTATGTAGATATATTCATATCCCTGTAATCCTTGCGTTTAGCGGGTCTTATCTCAGTTTCACTGAATTGTCCGTTAATATAAATGTATTGTCCGGGAATAGTTAGTAGATAATCTGTAGCATTAAAGTTCAAGGAGGCTGGGTGAGATATTGCTGGAAGGTTAGCCCCCGTTAATAATAATATAATATTAATACCAGCCTATTTTTGTCCCACTGGCAAAGGCCTTTTCTCACACTAAGATTGCAATTTCGACTACAAGTCCAATGGAGCAATTGCGTAACACACGGTAGGAATCAGTTTCATTTTGACAGTTCAACAACATTCATCGCGTTATTTACGTTGTTGAGCAGACAAATTTTTCGAACATATGAAGTAATGGATTAGCAATTTGCTTCAGATTGTGATTGTGTGCGGGACAGTGACAGACAAACAGTTATATGTATAGTATAGTTATAGTGTTCACAATAGTAAGTTAAGATGTCTTGTAAATAGTACTTCATGTTTCTTTATATTTTGTATTTTTGTTAAATAGATCTTAGTTTATAGAATGTAAAAATACATGCTTTACCATAGTTTTACAGATAATAGAGAGAGAAAAACGCAAATAATGTCACGCGGCTCTCATTAAGGTAAAGTTTCGTCGTATTTAAGCTAACTGTGCCGAAATCGACTCTATTCTGATTGGCTAAATATTCCCGTGCTCTGATTGGCTGACCAATCAGACTGCCCACATTTCATTAGCCATTTTTGTATAAATATCTGGAGGGATTTCGGTCTCTGCCCCATACTAAATTTCGATGTCATCGCCCCGATGACTCCAACCCACTTTCCCCACGACCCCAACCATACCGCCGACGTCCTCGACATAGCGCTTCTGAAGAATATCAACCTACGGTTGGATTCTATAGAGGCGGTACAAGAGCTCTCCTCTGACCACCGACCAGTGGTCATGAAACTGGCCCCCCGTGTCGGTCTCCATGACCCCACTCAACCCCCTCTCACCAAAATAGTCACAGATTGGAGGAAAGTAAGCAATAGCCTGAAATCCACTTCTTCCCAACACCTGGACTCCATCCCTGATCAGTTCGACTCTGTCGCAGACACGACGGCCGCGATTGACTCGCTCACTGAGCACGTACAATCAGTCCTGAACGACTGTTCAAAGGTAACTCCAGCGGACGATGACCGTCGCTGGAGATTGCCGGACGATGTGCGTGAACTGTTGCGCGAGAAGAACGCGGCTGTCCGTGCATACAGCAACTTCCCCTGCCTTGCGAACAAAGCCCATATGCGCCATTTACAGCGAGCTGTAAAGACACGCCTAGCGGAGCTGCGTACCGCTGGCTGGGACAGGATGCTAAGCGACCTTGAGCCCACTCATCAGGCCTTCTGGGAACTTCAAAGGAAACTAAAGTCCAATGAAGTAGTCTCCATGCCCCCCCTACTCCGCCCTGACAAGACCATCGCCTTCGACGATGCTGACAAGGCTGAATGCCTAGCCAACAGCCTCGAGGCTCAATGCTCTCCCAGCTCTCAACCAGTAGACCAAGCTCACTTGTCAAAAGTCGACGCTGAAGTCGAACGTAGAGCCTCCCTTCCCCCCGTCGAAAACCCTGACTATCCTCTGCCTCCCGTCACTCCAGACGAAGTGCATGATATCATCAAGGGTTTAAAGCCCCGTAAAGCTCCCGGCTCAGACGGCATCACAAACAGGGTAATTCAACTATTCCCTGCCCACCTCATAATGCTACTGACCACCATCTTCAATGGTGCCATGAGCAATAACATCTTCCCAGATGCATGGAAAAAGGCCACTGTCATCGGCATCCCCAAGCCTGGAAAGCCCAAATCTGAGCCCTCGAGCTACCGCCCCATCAGTCTGCTCAATGTCCTCGGCAAAGTCTATGAGAAACTTATTTATAAGCGTCTCAGAGACTATGCCGAAACAAAAGGCCTCATCCCAAACGAACAGTTTGGTTTTCGAACCCAGCACTCTTGTGTGCATCAGGCCCACCGCATCATCGAACACATAAGCGCTGGCTTCCAGCGTGGCATGATGACGGGTGTTATATACTTCGACATAGCGAAAGCGTTCGACAGAGTCTGGCACAACGGCTTATTATATAAGCTCTACCAACTCGGTGTGCCGGACCGTCTCGTACTCATCTTACGAGACTTCTTGTCGAACCGCACCTTCCGCTATCGCATCGAAGGAGCACTATCCTCCCCCCACCCTATCCGCGCAGGCGTCCCCCAGGGCTCTGTGCTTGCCCCCCTCATCTTCACGCTGTTCACTAGCGACATACCCAGGAGCAAAAAGGCACAGTTGGCTCTGTTCGCAGACGACACGGCCATTTACTGCTCGGGTACCAAACAAGCCTCGATCTCTCTCACTCTCCAAAGAGCGGTCACCAAACTTGGCGACTGGTTCAGGAAGTGGAGAATTGAAGTGAATCCCGACAAAAGTCAAGCGGTTCTTTATTCAAAACCGCGCCATAGGCCCACCCCCCCCCGACCAATCTCCATGTTCGGTAAGCCTATCCCTTGGGAGAAGCGAGCCAAATATCTAGGTGTGATTCTCGATGAGCACCTCACCTTCGCAGAGCACATAAAGAAGGTTCGTTCGCGCGCCGCTTTCGCTCTCGGTAGACTCCACTCGATAATGAATGCAAAAAGCAAGTTGTCACTAAAGTGCAAGTTGCGCATTTACACGGCGTGCATACGTCCTATTATGACGTACGCCTGTGCAGTCTTTGCTCACGCGAAACCCCACCACATCCATAGGATGCAGACCCTACAGAACCGTGCCCTCCGAATGATCACGGGATCCCCCTTTTATGTCCGGAACGAGATCCTCCATCTCGATCTCAAAATCCCCACCATCCTCCAGTTCATGAAACGCAACTCCAAGCGTTTCTTTGATACCGCCGCCAAACATCGCAACCCCCTAGTTGTCGCGGCCGCTAAATATACCCCCTCCAATATTAGTAAAGTCCGCCGTCCGAGGCACACACTATTAGTCCCAGACGACCCTATTACTCTCCTCCAGGAAAGCAATAGGGCTTCTAGTACAATACACAGACACAAAAAACCGACATTCCGACCCCGCCGCCGAGGTCCAGCGCGAAAACCCCGAGTTAATAATTCCCCCCGACCCTTGCTCGAAGAAGCGCCAGCCCGCGCCGAAGCTGAGCCTGTAGCTTTAAATTCCCCAGATTAATAATAATTATCCAATTTTGATCCAGCCTGTCCCAAACTTGCTGTCCCCCCAGTGACGCCCTAAGCCGAGGTTCGTACCCCACAGGGGGTGCCCTTAGCGCGCAGTCACTTAGTATTGTAAGTAACACGCCCCTGGCTGGAGGCTTTGAGTTAGCTTAAGGCAGCCACAGGATTGACCGGTTAAGTAGTCACGGCCACTCTTGGCCAACTACGAGATGCCATAGTTAGGAAAAAAAAAAAAAAAAAAAAAAAAAAAAACGGTATCGGCACAGTCAGCGGGCAGCAGTTGAAGAAATAGGAACACTACAAGAAGATTAAAGAAGGCTTCAAGCTTCAACACTGGTTTTATTCCTCACCAACCCAGCACATAAATGTGTATCCCGCACATTTAATGGTCCTTCGAGCACCGGATATTGTGGGGAATATTACCTGAAGATAGTGCTATAGTGAAGAAGCTTTGAAGAAATTACTTAATCTTCGTGTTAGTATCATCGACTTCGAAGATCAGCTGACATCATGCCCGTTACGCGCTCCGAGGGTAAGGGCCGCAAGCCGTCGGGTGAACAAAAGCCGTCATCATCGGAAGCCACTACAGGGACTTCTGCGACGGATACCAGCACGGAAGCCACATCCGAATCGACACAGACAGGGACGACTGCCACGGAGAGTTCAGACCAGACCTTCACCTCCGCGACGACCGACCCAACCACAGTGACTTCCGCTGCCATCGCCTCAGTCGTCAGCACCCCCGCGTCGGCAGCCACCGCGCCCCCCCCTTCGGTCGCCATCGCGCCCCCCGCCTCGCACCCCGCCGGTGTCGCCGCACCCTCTGTCGCCCTCTCCGCCGCGACGACACTCACTGCAGGTGCGAAATCGAAACAGCTGATGAAGCCACCCGCCGCTGTCACCTCTAGAGAAAATCGCCGTGATACTGACGCCTCGACAGTGAAACGAGTTGTCAAGAATGCCGGTACGTCGAAACCAACCGGCCCACAGCTCCTCCGTCCCCCTAGCAAGAAAAGGGGAGGGGGGGGATCGACGCATAGCAAGACGAAGTTGCAAAAAATCGCCAAAGCAAAGGAAGATTTGCTCCGCCTCCAAGTCGAACTAGCTGCTGCACGCTTGGCCGCGCTAGAAACGGAGGAAGAAGAAGAAGAAGAAGGAGAAGAAGATGATGTCTCCCTCTACTCAGAAGTCAACGCCCGAGTGGACAACTGGTTGGATAACCAGGTGACTCGCCCCGTTCTAACCATCGCCAACGAGCCACACCGCCCTCCGCCGGAGCCGACGATCGTCCACGAAGAACCACCGAAACAAGAAGAAGTTCATCGAACACCGGCGGGAGGTCAAGGGGACCTAGCCCTCCTAGCTGAAGCTATCACTAGGGCTATCAGCGCCGCCCAGCGACCCAAGTTCATCGAATTACCTTTCTTCAGCGGGTCGCATCAGGAGTGGCTACCCTTCCGCGCCGCCTACTACGAGTCTGAACCGATGTTCAGCACCGTCGAGAACATCAACAGGCTACGAAGAAACTTGAAGGGGAAGGCCAGAGAAGCGGTAGAAGGATTGCTCATCACCAACGCACACCCTTCTGAGGTGATGAAGACTTTGGAGTCAAGATTCGGAAGACCAGAGTCAATCGCCATAATAGAAATAGAAACGCTTCGAAGTCTGCCACGCCTCTCCGAGTCACCGAGAGACATCTGCATATTCGCCACTAAGATCTCCAACGTCGTAGCAACATTGAAGACATTGGGTTGTTTCAACTACATGTACAACCCCGAACTTGCGAAGACATTAGTGGACAAGCTGACGCCGACGCTTCGGTACCGCTACTATGACTTCTCATCGACGCAACCAAAAGAAGATCCCTGCCTCATCAAACTAGATAGATTCTTCAAGAGGGAAGCTGAACTGTGCGGACCCTATGCGCTTCCTGAACAGGTGGCAGCACCATCGACAGCCGCACCACACAAGAAGACTCAGCGAGTCACCAACGTCACAGAGAAGAACAACACACCGAAGTGCTTCGTGTGCGACGAGACAAGCCACACCAACGCGACGGAGTGCGACACATTTAAGAAGATGGAAGCCAATTCGAGATGGGATGCTGCGAAGTCCAAGCGCCTCTGCTTCAAATGCCTACGTTATAGAAGCAAGACTCACAACTGCCGAACGAAACCATGTGGTGTCAACGGGTGCAAGTACACGCACCACAAGCTACTTCATTATGAAAAGAGGATAGAAAAGGCAGAGGAGACAGAAAACAACGAGGCGATAGAAGTAATCAATTCGACGTGGACAATAAAGAAGCAATCCTATCTGAAGATCCTGCCGGTCCAGGTGAAGGGGCCAAAGGGAGCTGTCAACACATTCGCACTGATGGACGACGGATCAACGGTCACGCTCGTCGACAACGACGTCGCTGAGAGCATAGGAGCTACAGGACCTTTAGATCCACTGAAGATAGAAACCATCAACGAGCTGAAGACGGCTGAATCGACATCAAGAAGGGTAACCATCGGGCTGAAAGGGGTCAACAATCGAGAAGAGCAAATTCAAGCAAGAACAGTGAAGAACTTACAAGTCTCCTCTCAACGAGTTCCACAAGAGTTAGTGGAGGGATGTCCACACCTATCGGACATCAAGACACATCTCACATACTCTAATGCGAAGCCGCGCGTACTCATCGGGCAAGATAACTGGCATCTTCTGCTGACTAAAGAAACCAGGAAAGGAGACAAGGACCATCCAGTGGCATCTCTCACGCCGCTTGGATGGGTACTCCATGGAAGCCAAACGAACTCCTTCGGTCAGAAGATTGACTTCGTGTCGCATATGAAGGAAGCTAAAGATGACCTCGAGGACCTGGTGAAGAGATACTTCGAGACGGACGCCCTCTGCATAAACCCGAAGAGACCGAAGACCGATCCAGAAGAGAAGGCACTTCGAATACTGGAACAGACAACTGAAAAGATCGAAGAAACAAGATATCAGACTGGCCTCCTCTGGAAAAAGGAAGACATCAAGTTCCCAGATAATTACGAAAACTCACTGAAGAGGCTCTTCAACATTGAAAAGAAGATCGATCGCGACCCGGTCCTCAAGAAGAAGTACGTCGAACAGATGGACGCCCTTATAGGAAAGGGCTACGCCGAGCCCGCGCCGCCACAGAAAAATCCGGAGAAGACTTGGTACCTGCCTCACTTCGCGGTCATCAACCCCATGAAGCCGGACAAACTACGCGTTGTGCATGACGCCGCCGCCAAGACCAGAGGAGTAGCCCTCAACGATATGCTTCTCAAAGGTCCGGATTTGCTTCAATCGCTACCGGGTGTCATCATGCGCTTCCGACAGCATCTCATCGGGGTCACAGCAGACATCAAGGAGATGTTCATGCAGGTCAAGCTACGCACCGAAGACCGAGACGCACTGCGGTACTTGTGGCGTGGGGATCGCCGCGACAACCTACCTCCGGAGGAGTACAGGATGACTTCATTGATCTTCGGGGCATCGAGTTCACCATCGACAGCAATCTACGTCAAGAACTTGAACGCCAAACAACATGAGAAGACTCATCCGGAAGCCGCAGCTGCTATCATAGACAAACACTACGTCGATGATTATCTCGATAGCTTCAGAAGCCTGGAAGATGCAGTGAAGATAACAACGAGTGTGCGCGAAGTGCACAAGAAGGCCAGCTTCGAACTGAAGCAATGGAAATCGAACTCAGCGTCACTCCTAGAGGCACTGGGAGAGGAACACCACATAGAAGAGCTGGAGCTGTACAAGACGGAAGAACAAACAGAACGAGTATTAGGCGTCATCTGGAAAATAAGCTCA
Organism: Fissipunctia ypsillon; assembly: GCA_947568875.1. Lineage (NCBI taxonomy): Eukaryota > Metazoa > Arthropoda > Insecta > Lepidoptera > Noctuidae > Fissipunctia > Fissipunctia ypsillon. The sequence goes on along the minus strand of OX387660.1, from coordinate 3,124,337 downwards.
GACGAGCTGACGTTCAACCTCAACTTAGCACGAATACCTTCGACACTAATCGAAGGAAAGCAGCCAACGAAGAGAGAAGCCTTGCGCATCGTCATGTCACTCTTCGACCCGTTAGGATTCGCCTCGCCTGTCACCATTAGGGCAAAACAGTTACTCCAAGAAGTTTGGCGCCGAGGAACACCGTGGGACGACCGGATCGATGAAGACTTGACGGAGCAGTGGGAGTCGTGGATGGGACACTTGAAAAGTCTTCACGACGTAACAATCCCGCGGCAGTATCTACACTACAGCGATGCCGCTTCCCTCGAACTCCACGTCTTCAGCGACGCCAGCGAATCGGCCTACTCTACGGTCCTGTTCTGGAGAGCAGTAACGCCGGACAGCGAAGTTGGCATATCATTCATCATGGCCAAGGCAAAGGTGGCACCGCTAAAGTTGACAAGCATACCAAGACTGGAGCTACAAGCAGCAGTTATGGGGACCAGACTCGCCGACACAGTCATAGAAGAGCACGAGAGGAAGCCCGACAGAAAAGTGTTCTGGACCGATAGCAAGACGGTACTCACCTGGATAAGGACAGGGTCACGTTCTTACAAACCCTACGTGGCTCACCGTCTCGCAGCAATAGAAGAGAGCTCCAAAGTCAACGACTGGCGCTGGGTTCCGACGAAGCAGAATGTTGCTGACGACGCAACAAGAGATGTACCAACCGCCTTCGACAAGAATCATCGATGGTACAAAGGGCCAGATTTCCTCCACTTGACGGAAGACTACTGGCCAATGGAACCTGTGAAGACAACAGCGGAAGAACCTTCCGAAGAAGAGAAGACGCACCACATGATCAATAGAAGAAGACTGAGGCTAGCGGAGAGTTTACCTGATCCAGCGAAGTTCTCCAGCTGGGATCGGCTCCGGTATGCGACAGCACGTGTTCTGCAGTTCATCGACCTCTGCAGAGCCCCCAACCAGAAGGTCAACTACCGACGAACAAAGAAAAATAAAGAAGCGGATCCCACATGGAGGAAGAACAAGCCGACAGCAGTGAAACAGCAGGCACCCGTACCGAGAAAGAGATCGACACTTAACCTGCTCCCAGTCACGGCCGAGGTCCTCAAGAAAGCAGAAGAGCTACTGATGCGGTCTTCACAAGAAGAAGCCTTCACAGAAGAGATAGAGAAATTGAAAAACGGGAGGCCAATCGCCAAGGAGAGCCGCCTTCACCAGCTGAGCATCGAGTCCATCAATGGTTCACTCCGACTTCGGAGCCGCATCCGAGCGGCCAGGGACATACAAGAAAACGTCAAGAGCCCGCTAGTGGTCGACGGGGATCATCCAACGGTGAAGTTATGGATACGGGCAGTACACCGACAGCTACATCACACCGGCGTCGAGGCAACGATCAACGAATGTCGCCAACAGTACTGGGTACTAAGATTGCGACCCATCACGCGCGCAATCCTTCGACAATGCCTCTTCTGCCGCATGAAGACTCAAGTGCCGCCGTATCCGAGAACCGGAGACTTACCAGCGTGTCGCTTAGCACATCACAAGCGACCCTTCACCTTCACCGGGATAGATTATTTTGGACCTCTCTCCGTGACCATCGGACGTACCAAACAGAAGAGATATGTAGCCATCTTCACGTGTCTCACGACGCGAGCCATCCATCTCGAAGTCGTCGGCTCGCTCAGCGCCGATTCAGCGGTAATGGCGGTCAGACGAATGATCGCGCGACGTGGCTGCCCGGCTGAAATTTGGTCGGACAACGGCACCAACCTGAAGGCTGCCGACAAGGAACTTCGACGAACAATCGACGCAGCGACAGCGGAGGAAGCTGCGAAGAGGACCATCTCCTGGCGTTACATCCCGCCCGGAGCTCCGTTCATGGGTGGTGCCTGGGAACGCATGGTGCGTTCCGTGAAGACTGCGCTCGCAGCAACACTCCACGAGCGCCACCCCACCGAAGAAGTCCTCACCACTCTACTAGCTGAAGTGGAGTACACCGTCAACAGCCGTCCGCTGACCCACGTCTCTGTCAGCGCAGAGGATCCAGAGGCCCTGACTCCCAATCACTTCCTGCTGGGAGGTCCTGGGCGCGTACCACAACCGGGCACGTTCTCCGAGCAGGACACCATCTCCCGGTCCAGCTGGCGAGCGGCACAAAGACTCGCCGACATCTTCTGGCTCCGCTGGGTAAAGGAGTACCTTCCCGAGCTCCAACACCGGCGGGAGCCCCACGGACGAGGTCAAGAGGTCAAAGTGAATGACCTCGTGCAGATCGTCGACCCGAACCTACCCCGCAACGTGTGGATACGAGGACGAGTCATCGCGGTATATCCCGGACCCGACAGCATCGTGCGGACGGTGGACGTGCAGACCAAGGGAGGTGTCCTGCGCCGGCCGGTGAGGAAGCTGGTGATCCTGCCCCTGCCTACGGACGACCTGCCCACACCAAGTTGTAATGCGACGCAGTCGCACGGCGGGAGTGATGTGCGGGACAGTGACAGACAAACAGTTATATGTATAGTATAGTTATAGTGTTCACAATAGTAAGTTAAGATGTCTTGTAAATAGTACTTCATGTTTCTTTATATTTTGTATTTTTGTTAAATAGATCTTAGTTTATAGAATGTAAAAATACATGCTTTACCATAGTTTTACAGATAATAGAGAGAGAAAAACGCAAATAATGTCACGCGGCTCTCATTAAGGTAAAGTTTCGTCGTATTTAAGCTAACTGTGCCGAAATCGACTCTATTCTGATTGGCTAAATATTCCCGTGCTCTGATTGGCTGACCAATCAGACTGCCCACATTTCATTAGCCATTTTTGTATAAATATCTGGAGGGATTTCGGTATCGGCACATTCCCTCGCTCGACTCCGCTGTGGACGGTCGTGCCGCTGACGCATCCCGCTCGCTGCACCGCTGACTCACCGCTGACTCACCGCCATCGAAGCTCGCTCGTGACGCCACGTCACGCTCCGACTCCAGTAGTCTCTGACTGCACCCTTATCAATTATTGCCTTTTTCAAGGCGATCGTTGACAAATTGTTTCTTTGACGTCGTCCGTCTCATAAACGTTCGGCGTGTCTCCTTGACCCCCTCAGGGAAAAAACCACAGTTTCGTGGTCCTTGACGGATACCTCACGGTGACAACCAAGTCAAGGGGGTGTTGACCCAACACACCCGCTGAGCCCCTTCAGGGTAAAGCAGTTAATTGGACGGGTCCCAGAGTTAACCGGCCTTGGGGGGTCTCCTAGTCGGCTCTGGTGACAGTTTTGCTTCCACAGCCACACACCTAGTGTCTTTAGGGTGTGTCTACACCCTTCGCGCTAGACCGGTCAGGGCCCTGTCGCACATTAAGATTGGCGACAGGTTTCAGCTCTAGGGCTCACCAGTAGGTACACACCTCCCTGTCTGCACCCGACAGGGAGGGCCACACATCCCCGGGCCCATCCACCCGGGGAGTAGGAGTAGGATCATTAGGTCCCCTTACTTTTCTATTTTCTTTTTTCCCTCTTGCTACGATGTCTGACGCAGACATCGTAGCTTTTGCAAGAGAGGTCCTTTTCAAGGACCCCGATTTCTTGCTGAAATACGGGAAGGCTTGGCGTAGCCGCCACGTCGACCCAAGCGAGGCTCTCGAGAGCCCGCTTTCCCCCCCTGTAGCAGACAGGGGCACCCCTCCTACGGCGGTTTCGATGCCGTCCGTAGTCTCCCCCCAGCCCGAGGTGATGGACACCTCCACCCCTCCTTCGGACTCAGAGTCCGAAGACGCCATTTCTCTCACTTCCTCCTCCTCCTCCTCAGACGACTATCAAGTCGTCGGAAAGGGAGGGAAGAGGAAGAAGAGCGCCTCCTCAAAGGCCGGTAAGGCCAAAAAACCTCTGGCGGCAGCCATCCCCGCCGCCCCTGCCCCCACCTCCTCCTCTGCCTCTGTCCCCACGGCACCCATCCCAGCCAGTCCGTCCCAGGCCGGTAAGCCTGTATCTGCTACCCCTGCCTCCGCGGCAAATAGCGCCCCCTCATCCTCCTCCCAGGATGCCCCCCCCGCCCTGACTCCAGCTTCTTCTGCCCCCAAGAAGCTGGCACCCCCCCCGCCTGTGTTCATTCAGGACAAGGCTAAGTGGACAGATGTGTCCCAATGGTGCACCGAGCAAAAGATCGGTTTCACCAACGCCCGATCCACCCAGCAGGGTATCAAAGTGAGCGTCCCTACGTCCAAGGACTATAGGGAGCTCACCAGGCTCCTTCGGGCGAGAGGTGTGTCCTTCCACACCTACACTCTTCCCGAGGAGCGCCAGACCCGAGTGGTAATTCGTAGGATTCCGAAAGAAATCCCTACTGACGCCATCAAGGCCGATCTAGAGGCCCAACATATTCCGGTTGCAGAGGTCCACCGTATGCACCGCGCCAGAGGCGGCCATGCATTCGACATGGTCCTCGTTGTCTGTCCCCCAACTGAAGGGCATCACCCCATCTTTGGTGTAAAAACCATCTGTCATCTCGTGGGCTTTGAAATCCAGAAGCCCAACAAATATGGCTTCATCGGCCAATGTCACCGATGCCAGCTATACGGCCACGCGCAGAAGAACTGCCACGCCAAACCCAGGTGCGTCAAGTGCCTGGGCGAGCACGGCACTTCTGACTGCCCCCGCCCTAAAGACCGTACCCTCTGCACCGAGCCACCTAGCTGTGTGCTTTGTGGTGAGTCAGGTCACCCGGCAAATTACCGGGGCTGCCCCAAAGCCCCGAAATTATCCCCCAAACTGGCCAAGCGCGCAGTCGCCCGCCAGCAAAGGGAAGCCCCCGCCCCTTCGACCCAAATGCCAGAACGGCTAAGCCCTCAAAGGCCTAGCCCCTGGACGGCCCTGAACCATCAAAGGGCTTTCCCGGCCCTGGCCAAAACCAGCCCCCCTCCCCCATCCATCCCAGCGCTGATGGACCCCCGCAACCGCGCCGCCGCGCCCGCCCCCACCCTCCCCCCGAGACCGGTGCAAGCGCCTAAAACCGCCCCTGCAGCCGGTAATGCACCCCCCCACTCGCCGACTACGGTTGGCCCCAACCCCCTCGACCCCTTCAATATTATTTCGGGCACCTTCACGGCCTTCCTCACCCCACGCGCCAGGAAAATGGCAAGCGAATTAGTCGCTGCCAGAAATGCCGGCAACCTTCTGCAGATTCTGGAGATATATAACTCATATCCCGAGATCACGCAAGCCTTATCCTCCTTCGCCAACCTTCCCAACCCCCACTATGGATAAAGAAGCCAAAGGGAGAACTAAGCCCCGATCCCTTAAATTAGGCTACTTCAATGCCAACGGCATTCGCGGACAACGCGATGAGATCGCCGAGTTCCTCCGTGATCATCAAATTGATATTCTCCTTTTACAGGAATCCTTCCTCAAGCCCAACGTCCGTAACCCGTCAATTGCTAACTACTGCGTAGTTCGTAACGACAGGACTCGGTGTCACAAGGGTGGCACCCTCATTTACTATAGAAAGGTTCTTCACTGCATCCCTATGGATCCTCCCCCCCTATCCAAATTAGAAGTGTCTGTATGCCGGCTAGGCATGTCAGGCCACCAACCGATCACCCTAGTATCGGCCTATGTTCCCCCCCAAACCTCGTCAGAAAATCCCCAGTCGATTTCTGACGACCTCTCTGCCCTCTTCGGCCTGAGCGATTCCGTTATCATAGCGGGCGACCTCAACGCCAAACACCCTGCCTGGAACAGCAATACCACCTCAGCCAGAGGGAGACAGCTGTTCGGTCTCTGCCCCATACTAAATTTCGATGTCATCGCCCCGATGACTCCAACCCACTTTCCCCACGACCCCAACCATACCGCCGACGTCCTCGACATAGCGCTTCTGAAGAATATCAACCTACGGTTGGATTCTATAGAGGCGGTACAAGAGCTCTCCTCTGACCACCGACCAGTGGTCATGAAACTGGCCCCCCGTGTCGGTCTCCATGACCCCACTCAACCCCCTCTCACCAAAATAGTCACAGATTGGAGGAAAGTAAGCAATAGCCTGAAATCCACTTCTTCCCAACACCTGGACTCCATCCCTGATCAGTTCGACTCTGTCGCAGACACGACGGCCGCGATCGACTCGCTCACTGAGCACGTACAATCAGTCCTGAACGACTGTTCAAAGGTAACTCCAGCGGACGATGACCGTCGCTGGAGATTGCCGGACGATGTGCGTGAACTGTTGCGCGAGAAGAACGCGGCTGTCCGTGCATACAGCAACTTCCCCTGCCTTGCGAACAAAGCCCATATGCGCCATTTACAGCGAGCTGTAAAGACACGCCTAGCGGAGCTGCGTACCGCTGGCTGGGACAGGATGCTAAGCGACCTAGAGCCCACTCATCAGGCCTTCTGGGAACTTCAAAGGAAACTAAAGTCCAATGAAGTAGTCTCCATGCCCCCCCTACTCCGCCCTGACAAGACCATCGCCTTCGACGATGCTGACAAGGCTGAATGCCTAGCCAACAGCCTCGAGGCTCAATGCTCTCCCAGCTCTCAACCAGTAGACCAAGCTCACTTGTCAAAAGTCGACGCTGAAGTCGAACGTAGAGCCTCCCTTCCCCCCGTCGAAAACCCTGACTATCCTCTGCCTCCCGTCACTCCAGACGAAGTGCATGATATCATCAAGGGTTTAAAGCCCCGTAAAGCTCCCGGCTCAGACGGCATCACAAACAGGGTAATACAACTATTCCCTGCCCACCTCATAATGCTACTGACCACCATCTTCAATGGTGCCATGAGCAATAACATCTTCCCAGATGCATGGAAAAAGGCCACTGTCATCGGCATCCCCAAGCCTGGAAAGCCCAAATCTGAGCCCTCGAGCTACCGCCCCATCAGTCTGCTCAATGTCCTCGGCAAAGTCTATGAGAAACTTATTTATAAGCGTCTCAGAGACTATGCCGAAACAAAAGGCCTCATCCCAAACGAACAGTTTGGTTTTCGAACCCAGCACTCTTGTGTGCATCAGGCCCACCGCATCATCGAACACATAAGCGCTGGCTTCCAGCGTGGCTTGATGACGGGTGTTATATACTTCGACATAGCGAAAGCGTTTGACAGAGTCTGGCACAACGGCTTATTATATAAGCTCTACCAACTCGGTGTGCCGGACCGTCTCGTACTCATCTTACGAGACTTCTTGTCGAACCGCACCTTCCGCTATCGCATCGAAGGAGCACTATCCTCCCCCCACCCTATCCGCGCAGGCGTCCCCCAGGGCTCTGTGCTTGCCCCCCTCATCTTCACGCTGTTCACTAGCGACATACCCAAGAGCAAAAAGGCACAGTTGGCTCTGTTCGCAGACGACACGGCCATTTACTGCTCGGGCACCAAACAAGCCTCGATCTCTCTCACTCTCCAAAGAGCGGTCACCAAACTTGGCGACTGGTTCAGGAAGTGGAGAATTGAAGTGAATCCCGACAAAAGTCAAGCGGTTCTTTATTCAAAACCGCGCCATAGGCCCACCCCCCCCCGACCAATCTCCATGTTCGGTAAGCCTATCCCTTGGGAGAAGCGAGCCAAATATCTAGGTGTGATTCTCGATGAGCACCTCACCTTCGCAGAGCACATAAAGAAGGTTCGTTCGCGCGCCGCTTTCGCTCTCGGTAGACTCCACTCGATAATGAATGCAAAAAGCAAGTTGTCACTAAAGTGCAAGTTGCGCATTTACACGGCGTGCATACGTCCTATTATGACGTACGCCTGTGCAGTCTTTGCTCACGCGAAACCCCACCACATCCATAGGATGCAGACCCTACAGAACCGTGCCCTCCGAATGATCACGGGATCCCCCTTTTATGTCCGGAACGAGATCCTCCATCTCGATCTCAAAATCCCCACCATCCTCCAGTTCATGAAACGCAACTCCAAGCGTTTCTTTGATACCGCCGCCAAACATCGCAACCCCCTAGTTGTCGCGGCCGCTAAATATACCCCCTCCAATATTAGTAAAGTCCGCCGTCCGAGGCACACACTATTAGACACAGACGACCCTATTACTCTCCTCCAGGAAAGCAATAGGGCTACCAGTACAGTACACAAACACAAAAGACCGACATTCCGACCCCGCCGCCGAGGTCCAGCGCGAAAACCCCGAGTTAATAATTCCCCCCGACCCTTGCTCGAAGAAGCGCCAGCCCGCGCCGAAGCTGAGCCTGTAGCTTTAAATTCCCCAGATTAATAATAATTATCCAATTTTGATCCAGCCTGTCCCAAACTTGCTGTCCCCCCAGTGACGCCCTAAGCCGAGGTTCGTACCCCACAGGGGGTGCCCTTAGCGCGCAGTCACTTAGTATTTATAAGTAACACGCCCCTGGCTGGAGGCTTTGAGTTAGCTTAAGGCAGCCACAGGATTGACCGGTTAAGTAGTCACGGCCACTCTTGGCCAACTACGAGATGCCATAGTTAGGAAAAAAAAAAAAAAAAAAAAAAAAGGTATCGGCACAGTCAGCGGGCAGCAGTTGAAGAAATAGGAACACTACAAGAAGATTAAAGAAGGCTTCAAGCTTCAACACTGGTTTTATTCCTCACCAACCCAGCACATAAATGTGTATCCCGCACAGATTGATAGTGTGTTATATTTTCCTTCGCCCCTTTAGATCAGAGGAATGTGAAAAGTAAGTTTCTAATATTTTCACCACATTTTATGAAATGATACGTACTTCAAGGTCTTAGTATACTCAACCGCACATCACCATGCATCACGAAAATCGCCCTTAAGCAACGGTTTCTTAGAAGAGCGATGGCCGCCACATATGCTACGGCTACATTGTCGCGATAACGCGAACTACACTTTGTGGGAGAATTAGCTGCTCCCAAATATATGAAATAAAACTAAATCCCGAAGTAATGATGTTTAATCAACCAGGAAAGCGAGGATTTAGGATATAACAAGGGATTAAATAATAGTGCAAACCCGATGGAAAATCCCTGACATTCCTGTCAGAGCATCCGTAGTGATGTATCACTATCGTAGTGATGTCACTCCGATCATTCAGGTGGACGATGCATAAATCGCCACACCTTCACGCGCTCTCTCTCGCACACCGCTCAATGTCTCGCTGTACAACAGAGAGCGCGCGAAGTGCAGCCGTAGCAATAAAGGCCGCAGTGACTGCCATGAAAATGATGGGGGTTTGACTTTACTTACGGCGTCAAAAAACGCTCTCTAGGAAAACAGTACACAACTTACTTTCATAAAGACAGAATGGCTACTTAAACAGGACTATGCCGCAACGGAGACTTTACTGACCTCTGACCTACATCGCCTAAATACTAATAATAATAAGCACACACTCATCTTCATGCTTGCAAGTATACTTCTATCCTCGCATTCATACACACTCGCATATACAATCTCCCCCACTCGCTCACACACAACACCACATTACCTACTTATCCCCACTCACACACACCTACACACCAATAATCACATTCATTTAATTTATTTTACCTACTTCCTCACACTCTCACATACTCTGACAAAAAGTTAAAACCTGTAACGTAAACTATAACTTTCCCTTTTCATTTTTTTCTTTTTTCCCTTCTGAAGGTAAATTGACACAGTCCACTCATTCATAAAATCAATTGGAACCTCATTGCGAATCACTGTCTCTTAAGATACAGGATACCCTAGTTTAAGAGACAGAGATTAATCTATTGTGTACAGATTTCTGCAACATCCAAATGTTTTTGTTAATGTTCTCTATTCTGTATTTTTGGGAAATAAAGATATTATTTATTTATTATTATAAATAACGTTTCAGTGACGTCATTCGCCGGTAAATTACTGACGCTATGTGGAGGCTACCGATCTTCTAGGGAACCCACTGAGGACACCGTTGCTTTACTGCAACAACATGAAAGCTCTGTCAACGTCGAATTGTTACCACTGACTGATGAACAGACAGCACATAGCTACAACGATAGTTATTTACGCTACAAGTGCGGAAAGTAGGTGATTTCCGGCGAGTGGCATTTTTATTCACGAGTGAGCGAAGCGAGCGAGTGTAAGGATGATTTCCACCAAACGGCTCACATCGTATCGGATCGGAAAGGATACGAACGGATGCGGCGACAGCCGATCACGTCCGGCAGGATGTCGACGCATACGCTCGGCTCCGTACCGTCGCTTGCGAACGTATCCGCAAAGAATATGCTACTCTCTAGTATCCGTTTCTGCGCCTAGTCAATTAGTTTCATTCCTACCGTGTTGACGTGTTCTAATTTTTGAAAATGGTTGTAGTATTGTTGACTATTGTATTAGAAGAAGAAAATAATCATAAAACACAGAAGAGGAAAAGAAACATTTGGATTGATGATTTATGGCCAAAACGGTGTAAGGTTGGCGAATTCCATACACTTCATGATGATTTGAAATTGGATATGAAAAAATTCCATGGTTATTACAGAATGGACTATAAAGTTTCAAAATTTAGTAAATCTTCTCTGTCCTCATATTAGTAAACGAAATACAAATTACAGATGTGCTGTTCCAGTTGAAGAACGAATATCTATATGCTTGAGGTAAGTTTAATGAAACAAAGTAGCAATCATTCATCAGTCATATTTATTTTCTAATTAACATTTAGTAGAAAAAAATAAAACATTTATTTTTATAGAATAGAATAGAATATTCTTTATTGTACACCATAAAAATCAACCAAGGTTCAAGGTTTTATCTTTAGTACAATGACATAGCATTTTTTATACTTATAATATTAAGAATTGAGATCATTCAACAAATGTTTTTGGTATTTTTTACGTAATGAAGTATTTATTTATTAATCAACAGACTTTCTCCTTCTTAGTCTGTTGATGGCAATCTAAATAGACTCTGCCCAGAATTCGGCTACTTACGAGTTTGGCGCCATGACTAGCGTCCATCAGTTCCTATAACGTGCAGCTGACAGGACACGCAGGACATGATATTAAGTGTCCCATCGTTTGTGGAACAGCACCACATTTACTCTCCAAGGCGGAGTCGTCAATGAATCTCCACCTGAACAGGTTTTCCTTGCTTCGGCCAACCTGGGTCAGGAGTCTGTTTAAAGACTTCCAGGTTACCCAAGACAACTCATGTCCAGGCGGGAGATCTTCAGCAGGTGGAACAAATTGTTTGGGTAAGGAAGCACTGTCTCGCCACAGCTGCAGTCTTTCTTTTGATCGTTCGCCAGTGAGTGCCATATTCATATGCACAAAAGCAATACATATCGAACTTGTTTCGGACCTATCGACGCAAACCTTCATCGCAGCACTAAAAAGAATGTGCGCCAGAAGCGGCACCCCAAAACATATTATTCCAATAACGGAACCAACTTCGTCAGAGCCGCAAGAGTTTTAAAAGAAGAGTTCCAACTATTCAAAACAATGCAATCTTCAGAGTTCTTTAAAGAGATCAACGACCTTCAAATCCAAAAACGACCAAAACATTGTGTTCGTGCAAATCTGCCGTACACACAGGTTGCCGTACACACAGGTTGCCGTACACACAGGTTGCCGTACACACAGGTTGCCGTAGGCACAGGCCTAACAGTTAATTATTGTTTTTAGGGCCCATACAATCTACTAAACATGACAATCAACCCATCGGTAATTCCCAAAGGCTTCCCATTCACCAGAGGCCGGATATACGCAAACTTTACCCATTTAAAGACAAAAGCTAGAGTGACCGATGGATTCATAGACATGAGACTGGCAACCATAGAAGTAAAAAACCCTAAGTCATTGTTTGAATAGTTCGTAGTTTATTGTCTATTATTAGTATGTAGTTTTTATACCGATTTGTCTGTGATTGTGTACGAAATGCTGACTGTACCAGCATTATAAGGTAATGAATTCTGTTTAAATATTATATTATTTTTATTTTGATGGAAGCGAATTATTATTTTTTTTTTTTGATATTTCTCGGGACCCCAGGGTCCCGGACCTTTAGAAGGCATATGAGGGGCCGAAGCCAACTCGCAGAGGCCCGTTAGACGCTTTCAATGGAAATGAGGCACTAACCGACGATTATCCCTGTGCGTACTATGCAAGTGCACCCAAGGACAACCCCCGGATGGTGTAGGACTATTGCAGAATATGGAGACAAAAAAAAAATTGGGCTATGGGTTTGGATGGCTAAAGTGGACTGGTTATCTAAAACTATGGAAGGACTATGGCCCCTGCCTGACCAATGTGTGATAAATACAATACACGGATAAAATGGCAGGGGGGAAGCGAATTATTATTATTACAATATTTTTTCTACCCAAAATAAAACAATTTTTTTTTCATTAAAAAAATATTTATTTAACAGTTTATTGTTTGATATCCGATGAAGATACTTAAATACTGGTTGCTATTGCGTGGTCATTCGCCCCATTCTCTAATCATAATTTACTACAAAATAATTTTAAGTAACAGGAAATTGTAACTCATTTGTATAAAACTAGAATGATATGACAAGGTTAGGTTTGAAGTCTTGTAAAGGTCTTGTTATTACTACAAAACGTTATTAAAATATTAATTTATTGTCATATGTATATAATAATACGTTTAGGTTTTTCAGTTGGCTTAAAAAACCGAATAAAAAAATCTATGGTCGTGATGTCGCTGTGTCAAATGTAAAAGGTTTGTTGATTGAAACCCGATAGGTTTTTTTTCCACGTTTTTTAGCAATTTTCACACTATCGACACCACGGTCGAACGACACCAAACGAACGGAAAAATAAAACCTATTTGGGTCCCGTAGGTTCTAAAAATAGTTTGCATAGATTTTTTGCGTGACTGTACCTAACCTATAGTTAGAGCACTGTTTTTCCAGAGGTTTGAAAGTCAAAATAATTATGTGTAAGACTTCTAATTATTCATTAATGCTTGTAATTTGGAAATTACCTTGGACATTGCTGCAAGCTTTGGTAAAATACGGGATAGCAGTCCCGCCGCCCCATAAACACATCGTGGTTTCGATAATGATATAGTCTTTGCCAAAAACAAAAAAAAAACTATCGTTGAACCCCATATCAGAGGGCCAACCACCACCTCTTAAAGCAGTATTATTTTAATGTTACTTCAGTGTGAGAAAGAGATAGCCTTTTATCTCTTTGCCACACTGAAGTAAAAGATTACAATAATACTGTGTTAAGAGGTGGTGGTCTAGCTCTTGAATAATAATAAAAAGACTGTTTTTTTTTTTTTTTTAATATTAGCTTTCGCTCTCGGCCTTGCCCGCGTGGAGTTCGTAAATTATCTCACGGGAACGTTCTACCGGGATAAAAAGTATCCTATGTGTTAATCCAGGTTTTAAACTATCTGTGTGCCAAATTTCATCCAAATGCGTTCAGTCATTTTTGCGTGATTAAGTAACAAACATGCAAACTTTATTTCAAACTGCAGCGTAACAACTTTTTGGTTTTCTTATCACAACCTTTTTCTTTTCATCTTGATTCTGGTCGATATTTTTTCACTTTTTTATTTCGTGATTTTTCAAATTTGTATTATTTTTCTAACATACATTATGAGTCCAGCAATTTTTCTGTGAGAAGCGTCAGTTGCGAAAAGTTGATGTGTTGATATGGATCAAATAATGTGAAAAATTTACGTATTATATATTTAACACCAGAGTTGGATTTCTAAATAGTTGTCGTTCGATCGTTATTCAATTTAATATGATACAAGCGAGGTTTCTTTCCACCTCGCGTCTCCTCTACTTACGGATTGTATTGCAAACTTGAATCCCATCCATCCATGGTTTAGGACGGGGAGTTTTGATTTTACTAATCTGGATAAACCAGTTAGAACAGGTCGTCTTTCGGCCTCCAAGTTTGGGTCCTAATAAACCGCCTGTGGTTGTCGGTTAACTCGGACCATTTAGTTTAACCAACCGCGAAGGCCACACGACCGCGCGCACCTCACTACCTGCAGCGTCAGCGGCTGCGTCACCTTTACAGACGTAATTTCGACGGCGGACTTCTACTTGCGAGTTTTTCAAGGATTTATTCTTTTCTGTACTAGAGTACAGAAAAGAATAAATCCCTTAAGAATACATCACTTAGCTCTAGCTTACTTACACTTAGCTAGTTAGATAAACCTTCACTGCAAGCTTAGGTAATATTCAAAGACAATTTTATTTTAAATTTACGACAGTGTTAAACTTGAGCTAGCTTGGTTATTTAATTTCTATTTCGTATACCGTAAATCACGTGAGCGAACCCTAAATAAGCGATTGCAATCGATTAGATAGGACGTTAACGATATTCGTGTACTTTCATCAGAAAGACCTAAGTTTTCTCGTTTTTTTTCCTAATATTACGAAAAACCAACTTGCAACTTTTTTTACTCAAATTATTCCTTTTTTTCTTATATATCAAATTATTCTGTATTTTTCTATTTTGATTTAAACCAACAATTATACGTCAATTAAAGTGGTGAAAAGTGTTTTTTTATTATTTTCGCTACAAAACCTTCACATTTTTAATATTAAGTCTTAACTCATTAGAACCTTCCATTTTTTTTTGATACTACTATTCTTGTTACGTTACGTTGCATGCAATGTTTACGACGGAATTACTAGGTAATTGCTATCAAATTAACAGCGAAAAGTTCAGACATACCATACATAACATATACCATACCACAAGTACCAAAATAGCCCTAAGGTAAGTTTAAACATTGTAACTGGACTACGTGAGCCCTAGGGAAATTCGCCAGGTACACATACAAACAAACATAACACAGGAAATATTTCGATACAGCTGCACAAACAAATGCGTCCATGTACTAGTATATTTTAGGATTTTTCACGTATTTTCAATTCATTTTTCGATTCAGTTTTATCTAGATCATGTTTTTCTTGTGTGTTTGTACCGTTGAGGTTTTAGTCTGCGTGGCTTCCCTATGCAACTTCCGCGGGTACTTATTTTGTAAGTTAATGGCATGTACAATGAGATAAACACTTATTTTGAAGGACAGAAAAATGAATATATGGCTGACGTCGCGCGTGATCATGTAAAACATTGTAAAATAATTATGTAGCATCAATGCATTGCATATAGAAATGATTATTATTTATATTACCTAATACGAAATACACCTTTCAGCAGAGTGGACTTCAAAAATACACTAAAGAGGGTAATAATATTCTATCAAAAAAAGAAGCTACTATAAAAAATCGTATAAGTAAAATTATACAGTTCCTTCCAAAGTTAAACCTAACCTACCAGGTTTAACTTAGCTTTTTAACTTAGGAAAAGTTTGTGCTATAAATTCTCATGCATTTGTCCAAGTTGCTCCTCTGTATGCCCATTCTGCCCGTACTTTCTTACGTCTGGCTTTTAATCCCGCGGCTTCGACGGCGTGGAGGTCGAGAATTATCCCACGGGAACGTACTTACCTACTACCGGGATAAAAAGTGCCTTGTGACCTACACCAGGTCATGATCTAACCGTGTGCCAAATTTCATCGAAATTCGTTCTGCCGTTAAGGCGTGAAAAGGTGACAGACAGACAGAGTTACTTTTACAGTAATAATGTTAGTATGGGTGTAGTAATATAATATAGTATAGGTAAGTATAGATCTACATAATCCTGTTATCTTCTCAAAATATTTAGGGAAAAAAGAAAAATTTTAAAGGCCTTGTTCTCGTCTGTCATTTGATGTTATTAATAAAAATAACGATGAGCGATCGCTGGAGGGACGAAGGAGCAGAAATTGAATTATTTCGGGAGATTGGTTCTCCGTTGGCGTATTTTATAAAGATGATCTTGTTATACTTGTTATGTGTTTAAAAGACAAGGGGGAAATGGTATTTTGGGAATATTGTTAAATTGCTTAACCTACTCTTACAGTCTTCCAGATGAATGTAACAAGTTTGTCCGCGAAAAATAAAGTGCTTTTCGGGGTGTTTTCCTTCATTTGAAACTTAACGTGTCCAAGAGATATTTTGAAATTGGATTATTATAATTGGCAAAAAAAACCTTGGTATTGGCAAAGTTGAACAGGTCTTTGAAATCAATATCATTTATTTGCATTATGAGTGGTGGCAATGCCGCCAGTCTTTCTGGTACATTACCAGTCGACAGCGATGCGGACAAATTTTCCGACGCCATATTTTAGTTTGTTAATAGTTTTATTTAGGTTATGATATTATATTTTTATTTTATTAAATAGGTGTTGCCCGCGGTTTTGCCCGTGTGGATGTCAATATTTCCCTATTTGAATCGGATTTAGTTCACAATTTCATTGGTTTAATTTTTTTAGCGCGGCACCCTAATTCTTTTTCTAAAATAAAAGTAGCCTAAGTTACTCCTTATAACATCAGCTATCTGCCAGTGAAAGTCCCGTCAATCGCTCCAGCCATTTCGGAGATTAGATGGAATAAACAGACAGACAGATAGACAGACCGACAGGCACAAATTAAAAAAAAATGTTTTTTGTTTTAAGTACCGAACTTATATGCGTTTAGTAAAAAGCTGTAATTTTGACATTACGAAGAGGCACATAAATTTTATTTATTTGTATATGCAGATAATAGGTATTCGTTGTTACTTATGTACTTTTCATTTTAATTGTAAAAGTGGTAGCAAAAGAAGTTACATATAAAAAATTCAGTGCAGAGACACATTCCGCCATTTAGTAACGGCATGCAAATATTTGGTGGATAAAGCAGGTGCGTTAGTTAGTTGTACCCTTTAGGCTATGATGTAGCTCTTACAAAGTTTACCATCTTCGCTAAAATGCCTAATAAACGGGAGCTCTAGTAATTAGAAGTCTAATAGCGACAAAAAATAATTGAAAAGATTAGTGGAGGAGCTCGTAAAGAATGGTGGTAGTTAATTTAATGGCGGCGCGAGTTTGCCAGGATTGAAGAAAAAGAGATACGCGCTCAGGAAAAAATACACTTAAACAGGTGTGCAACGGTAAAACAGAAAAAGTTAAATAAACTTTGCTCACTTTAAATGAAAAGAAAGAGACAAAATAAGAGCTTTAAAATTGAGACATTCATTTATGTCTTTGCGTGTCGTTTGAACCCCATAGGTACAAAGTAGGTGAAAAAATTGTGTCTGTAATTATGACAAATATGGTTCGCTTTTTTTTGAGCAAAACGTCATTTAGAAACCCTTAGCTTGACTGGTTTACCAAGAGAGAAGACTAGTTGTATTAAATTAGACGACAGGAGCCCGTGGCTAAATGATAACAGCCGCACGGGTCGATCGGGTGGATGGGTGACCCCTCCGTGCCTCGGAAAGCACGTTAAGCCGTTGGTCCCGGCTGTCACTCGTGGATCTTTGCCAGTCGTTACGGGTCGTCAGAAGCCCGAAAGTCTGACAACCAGTCTTACCAAGGGGTATCGTATTACCCAGTTACTGGGTTGTGGAGGTCAGATAGGCAGTCGCTCCATGTAAAATACTGGTATTCAGCTGCATCCGGTTTGACTGGTAGTCGACCTCAACATAGTTGGGAAAAGGCTAAGCAGATGATGAGCTTGACAAGTTTACTAAGATGGCCGACTAGAAAATGCTCTAATTTAACATATATTTTTTCCAAATCATTAACACTACTCGTTTAGACGTGATCTTCACTTTAAAATTACTAAAAGTCTGTTATCGTCGCTTTAAAAACCTCCTTTTTTCTTCATGGATCTGTGGAAGGCCGCTCCTCTCCAGGTCGCTGTAATAAAGGCTTAATCCCTTATTTCCTTAAACGGCACTTCGGAATATGTAATTAATGTATCAAATGAATTATGGATAGAATTTTTACATCGTCACGGTGTTTTATTTTAATTTGACATACATTAAATAACATCACACGTGTATTGTTAAGAGACAAATAAATTTCTATTGTTACCGTCCTCAGGAGGTTGGCCGACAGTTGAGAGGATATTTATTGTTCTGGGGGCCAACCACCATCTCTAAAAGCAGTATTATTTTAATGTTACTTCAGTGTGAGAAAGAGATGGAGCTATACAGGACGTCTAGCTCCATCTCTTTCTCACACTCAAGTAAGATTAAAATAATACTGCGTTAAGAGGTGGTGGTCTAGCTCCTGATACCGGGTGTTCATTCGATTTCTCGTAACTTCTTTAACTCTATCCCCACTCTCACACACACACAAACTCTTTCTCTCAAACACACACTTACCCATAGCGCACTGTGTTCAAAATATTCTTCTTTCCGCCTTTATCCTTTTAATTTAACCGTTCATAATCTAGATGATGTTTTAATTGCTATAAAACAATAACACTTTTTCATGTGCTTCTCGATTGTAGCAATAACAATTCATTAATGTAATGCGCATTTTTTTTGGCAATACCATCAAAGGACTCCACGAGACAGGCTCGACCTAGTGTGGAGTTCGCAAGCAAAGTATGTGCTTTCTTTGCATCTTATTTAAAAAATGTAAACCTAGCTATTAACTGTAGACTATAAGGAAGTGTAAAGCTCTGTTTTTGGCAACAATAAACATTATTATTATTATTATCCCACAGAGCACAGAGAAGCCTCGGCGGTAGCTGCTTGAGACGGAACTGTCCACACCTCTCATACAAACCATGACACAATTTATGTGCACTACGACACAAATGACTTATAGAAACTGACGGCTTTGAAGACGGTCCGTGACAGGGGGTCTACTCTCGTCCGTCAACGAAGATACGGGCCCGTCCGAAAGTAGTTGATCCGTTAAAACATGTGTCAAATTCATTCGGACGGGCAAATACATATTATCGGGACTAGGGAGAACTGTCAAATCGTGTTGTTACTCATTCTTGGTTCGGGCCCCGAACTAATCATATGCCCGTACCTAAGTGATACGGAGTAGGAATTGCTTGAAACTTGGGCCGAAACTACGGATTTCGTGCTTAGGGAGTAGACTCCAGAAAATGTGCTCTAAATGCACTTTCGGCGCCATATATCTTTACATCTATACAAATAAATAAAATTGAAGTGTCTGTTTGTAATGTCAAAATAACAGCTTTTTATAAATGCATATGAAAGTGTATATACGGTACTTTAAAAAGCAATTTTTAACATTTTTGTCTGTCTGTTTATTCTGGTTAATCTCCGAAACGGCTGGACCCATTTCGACGGGACTTTCACTGGCAGATAGCTGATGTAATAAAGAGTAACTCAGGCTACTTTTATTTTAGAAAAAGAATTAGGGATCCGCGCAAACAAAATAAAACCCATGAAATTGTGAACAAAATAGCGCGGGCGGGCGATGCAACGCGGCGGGTCGGTAATATGTGACTGTTAATTTAGTATATTGTGTATCTTACGACTTTCACGCGAACGAAGTCGCGGGGCACAGCTAGTTTTATTAGAACTTTCGTGTCTAGACGCTGCCGATTTCATGCTCTGTGCTCCCTCCCATCAAAACTGAAGGTCATACAGACAGTTAACAAAAACAATACAAGCATTGACCTCAGTTAATCCGTCCCATCTTGCTTCTACAAAACAAACGAAAACTACTTATAAGTTGAGAAATTCGTCGCAGTGTTGTTTTAAGGTAAACAAACAATGAGCGGGGTTTAGGTTGGAACACGATTAGTTAGGGGACAAGGGGTTAAAGTTGTGAGATATGGCAGGAGAACGTTCAGAGACATGAATTAAATCGAGGATTTAAAAAAGTTGAATATAATATAAATGTATGACAAAGTCATCTAGGTACATACGCAGCGACTTTTGTAGCTGGCAACTCGATGGCGATTTCAAAATCTCAAGCTCACGCACAGATTTTGGCATCGCTAGCGATAAAAACCGGCCGAGTGCGTGTCAGACTACGCACAATGAAGGGTTCCGTAGTTGGGATGAATTTATCCCAAGAACCAACTTAACATTGTTGTGGAAAAACGTGTTCTCTCATACATTCCAACTGCAAATGTAAGTTGGTCGACTATTACCTACTCGTTAACTTGTACAGCCTACTTAGCTGTGATAGTTTTCCTTTTAACTTCGTTGTATATACTACTAGCGTGATTTTTTCATATATCCAAAACTAAAACTAACCGTTTAGCTGACAGGGAGGGGGGGGGGGGGAGGCACTTGACTCTAACAAAAATTAGCACTTTAAAACTTAATATTTCAGAAACGGATCGCTTAATCGAAAAATTGTCACCATAAACCGGAAATATTTATGAAACACCTATCCAGCAACACCCCACACCATGGGGTAAACGAGAAAAAAAATCCCCAATTTACGTGTACAGGAGGTACCCTAATTTTTTTTTTCAGTTTTTATTTTATCACTTTGTCGGCGTGATTAATATGTATATCCATGCCAAATTGTAGTTTTCTAGTACTAAGAGTCACTGAGATAAACTGCGGATGGACAGACGGGCGGACATGGCGAAGCTATAAGGGTTTCTTGTTGACTATGGAACCCTACTGTCAAAATCTATGTGTGGGCTTGAGATTTTTAATTCCCCGGCTACTAAAGTCTCTGAATGTGTACCAAGTACTACCCGAGTTCCTATTTAAAAGAGATCGTCGCGCGAATACGCGATCGGTCGCGTGCATATGCCACTCTTTGTTCGGTGAACCGGAAAACGCTCTCTGCCGGCGCGACCACGTGTTCATCGCTTTATCGCGCTTTTAAATAGGATGCGGCCTTATACGGTTTTATCAAGATTTCTTTATCATAATTATGTAAGTTTTATCAATGTATTAAACATAATTATTAATATTGACATTACGTATTGTGTGTGTACTATAGCTACACCTCTGTCTAACCCCTTGTGGAAACAAGGCGTCATTGTTCAGGTCCACAATGATCATATGTTTGTAAAAGATACCACCTGCATATGTTCACTTTCTGGAATGTAAATAAAATTTATTTACTCTCAACATTTAATATTGAGTATCACTACATATTATTATAATAAAACGAAGTCTCCCCGCCGCGTCTGTCTGTCTGTCTGAACGCGATAAGCTCAAAAACTACCGAACGGATTTTCATACGGTTTTCACCAATAGACGGGGTGAATGATTCATGAGGAAGGTTTAGGTGTATAATTCATTAAATATTTTTGTTAATTGGCTGAAATATGACGATAATTGTTGAAGATGTTGAAAAAAAATCATGCCGACTGGGAGCTTTACTGGCGTGCACGTTACGATGGTACGTTTCCGTAGGATAATTTCCGCGGGCAAAGCCACGGGCAAACGCTAGTAGAGTATATAAACCTTCTGGAATAAATTCTCTAAAATTAAATGATGGTGAAATACATCAAAATCTGTTGCGTAGTATAGAGGAACAACGCGGTAACACAGACAGACACGAAAAGCGATTTTGTTTTATACTATGTACCCAAAGATATCTTGGCCATTGTTTTTTTTTTTCTCTGTCGCATCCAGTAGTTGCTAGTTCTTCGTTAATTTTCATTTGTTTAGGACGGGACAAGGTTTTGACTGCTCCCACATTATTAAAAGGTCGTTTAACGGAGTTTATTTGTACACACTGGCAACACCTGGCCACTCAGGCTCGCACTGATTGAGTTTGTTGAGAACTTAACAGAATGTAGCTATAATTAACAGGGTTTTTTTAAAGAAAAGGGTCCAGTGGGCCTCGCAGAATGAGTGGAGAACGCGTGACGTAAGTTCGAACGATTTTTTTAAATATTGGAAATATTCGTTTCGAATTCGCACATGTAATGATATTTACTTAGTTTTAAGACTTTATTCATGTACAGGCTGTCCCAGAAATCGACCGACATACTGTAGGTGGTGATAGCTTTGGTCAAGCCATCCCAAAATAACAAAACATACGCTCCGTAAAATCTTATTAAGAAATTGTTTAAAATTTATTAACAAAAAAAAATGTTTGAGGAAAAAAAATCAAATAATAGTGAATTTATGTTGAATTTGTAAGTTTTTATAGATAATCAAAGGTAATTATGGATAGAGTAACTATTTAATAATATTTTGATGGAAAAAGTTATTAATAAAAATATTTTACTTACCCACTAGAGTCAAAAGAATGACACATGGCGATTATTTTGATTTTTTTTTTTTAAATATAGAATAACTCGAAAACTATAAGATTTTGCGGAACATATGTTTTGTTATTTTGGGAGGGCTTGACCAAAACTATCACCGCTTACTTACAGTATATCTGTCGATTTCTGGGACACCCTGTATATGAGTGATACTTATTGTGCTTGTCGCAAAAAGTTAAACCAAAATGAATGAATTGCAATTGTATTTTAGATTCAAAAATCGTTCGAATTTTAGTTTCGTTTACGTCACGCGTGCGTGCCACGGCCTCAGATATATTTTTGTGCAAACTCGACCCTATCACCATGAAACCATGATTCCTTGTTATTACTAAGTTAACACTCATAATTTCGCCCTTACAGAAGCGTGAACTGCCGACGTATATTATTCAAATTAGTTCCTAGTACGGGGTTGCTACGAAATCGTAGGCGTCGTAGCAATTACGCCACCTACGGCGTAGCAATTACGTAGTCCTAATTAAGAATCGGAATCTAGCTAATATGAAGAGCAGTGATATAAATTATAGGCTAATAACTTAACATAACACATACATAACATCACGCCTGTGTTCCCCGAAGGGTTAGGCAGAGGTGCACCTATAAAGTACGCCCACATTTCGCCAGTAATGTTTAAGTCCTATGTAATAGGGGCGAGCCTATTGCCATCAACCGAGTACAGAACCAGACTCCGGGCTGCTACTGAGAAATTCCAGATAGAAAAACCCAATAACACTTTACCCGACCCGAGAATCGAACCCAGGACCTCATGCTCAGCAGTAGCGCTTGCGACCACTAGACCAACGAGGCAGTCAATTACTTACTTAGATAAAAAGTGCTCTCAAAACCAGATTCATATTTTCTCACACGGCTATAGTTGAAAACACAGCAAAAACATGAGAAAACTGTAAAATACCAACAGCACAAACGAATGTTCGCAATAAATATTACTCGGTGACAAACATCGACAACAAACTTATTGTCCTATATCAGGTTTTCCTCAATATATCACGATATTTCTACCAGGAGCGCCGAGGTGTGAGAAGGTCTAATGTGGCCAATAGTTGGGCAATTTGTTTCTATTGTGGTTTGCGACCGCCTGCGTGATATGAACTCTTGGTACCTTGTGGTACGTTATTTATGTTTTGTAGTGACAATATTGTGATGTTTCGGGTAGATATTCCAAGGAAATATTTATTCAGAAATTAAATGAACTGTACATAAATAGCAACTTATATCAGAGGGGCAATTCCCGTAATTTTAAGAACGTTCACAGTCTGATCACACTCTCAATATGTCAAAAACACCCATAAAAAAATAAAAGATTCCGACGAATCTCCTCCTTTTTTTGAAGTCGGTTAAAAAGAAAACAAGCCCACCAATACCGGCCAGTCGCGCTATTACTTCGTTCTTTCTAATTTTTTTCTTTTTGCTTGGCTCCTTATAGCCGTAGCGTGATGTTAAATAGAATAATAACCTTTGTCAAGAATTGAGCTATCAAATTTAAAAAGAATGATTGAAATCCAACTGGTATTTCCAAAGATTAGCGCGTTCAAACAAACAAACAAACTCTTCCGCTTTATTATATTTATTTATTTGTGCACAAATGATTACCTTATGTATACTGTTGACATTACAATATATAAGGCCGCCAGTAACAGTGATATTACTAACATTTGCTCGCGACTTCGTCCGCGTAAAATTTCTTATTTCACCGACCCACCGCGTCGCATCGCATCGCCCGCCCCGCACGCGCTATTACTTCGTTTTCGCTTAGCGTTCTATATGACTTTTTCCTTTTTGTTCGGCTGTTAAATAACTTACAGCCTTCTTCAAGAATTAGGCTATAAAATGCAATTTTTTTTTTCAAATCTGACTGGTAGTTCCAGAGATTAGCGCGTTTAAACAAACACTCTTCCAGCTTTATTATTAGTATATAATAGACTACAGCACTTCCCGTGCGACTTCGTCCGCGTGGATTTCGTACTTTTAATTTTAATACCCCATCAGGGGTAGATTAAAAAAATAACTCTCGATACCAGTTATTCTTTATAAATACTGAGTTTCGAGTTAATCGGACCGAACGTTAAAATTCTTCCATACAATCTTTGACATCCGCCAATCCCCCTATTCGATATTAGGCGCAAGGGTGGATAAGGTGTGGTGATCAGTGAAATGAGACAAGTGAATTTCATAGGTAAAATGCACTTATAATCAATTAGTACGACGGACACACAAACACAAGGAAAACAATAGCGTAACACACGCAAAGGAGTTTTACACAATAACTTATAAGACTAATACACGTTAAGACTGGATTCTAAGGAAATTACCGCGTGTAGACCTGGGAGTCAAGCATAGCTTTCGTGATGTCTTGCTCGACCGGTGATATGTTACGACTGCCCCATAATTCCAGAGTGGGGCATATTTATACCTTTGACATACTTACAATTATTAGCCAATGAGCGGGGATTATTATATGGACTCGCCCATTTTTCTATGATTTCGTCTAGGGATCAGGTCGCTGCTTGTCGAGCTTCCCGGGGACATGAATCCTTTAGGAGGCGATCTATTCTATTACTACAATGCAAATCAGTTCTTTTATAATCTTATCAGGTACATAGGCTAGGTACTACACACAAGGTAAGTGGCTTGTTGTGCTCCCTAACACCCCCTTTAGAGGGTAGTTTAGAAAAATAAAAATTCCAAACTTTATAATTTACTAACATTTATTAACTTAAGGAATAAGATTTTTCATACAAACAAAATCCCCCTTTTCACCCTCTTAAAGGCGGAATTTCCAAAAACCCTTTCTTGGTACTGCCCTACATTATAAAAGGAAGCCGTGTGCAAAATTTCAAGTCTGTAGCCCTAGCGGTTTAGGCTCTGCGTTGATGAATCACTCAGATAGTCATTCTGGACATATATTTATATAGGTACATATATCTATATAATTATTTGTCATAGATAGATTTAGGTACTGTATAGGTTCCAGACACTATTCCTGTGACGTCAGTACAGGTGTGAGATGGTGTAATGGAGCCTATGAAGGCAATAGTGGGGCAATTTGTTACTATTGTAGCTCCCCGGACAATGCCCGGTGATACTGCGGTCGCCCCGTCCTGCGTCATGTTTTATAGATGTAGTTTGATGTCACTGAAAATATGGTTTCAGTCTTTCACAGCACATGATGCTTTTGCCAATCTTTTTATTTCCTTTATTCAATTTTTATATATATATCTTACATTTTTAAATATTTTTATTAAAACATTTAAAAATATAAAAAAATAGTAGCCCACCGCTGCACCGCTATCGGGAATAGCATCCAAGCTACCGGTGGTCAGGGCTCCTGAGAGAGGAACCTCCTAACGATACGGGCCGTATCGAGAACTACCGCTTTCTGGATCAAGCCCTTGATCCAGCTGCCTAACGAGAGCCTCCTCAGATGTTGGTCGAGACTCTTGGCTATTATGCCATTTGCCGTCACGACTGTCGGTACAATGACTGCTGTATCCACATCCCACATGTCGACAACCTCACGAGCTACTCGATACTACGCGATACTTAATCTCCTTATCTTTTCAGCTTTCACAAGATTCTCGTCATGCGGAACCGCTATCAAAAAAAAAAAAAAAAATAAAAATCAAAATCCATTTATTTCAGGTTCTCCCATATCAAAAATGACACCTTTACGACAACAAGATACCTACAAATCTCAATTTAAAATGAAAATGTAAAAATAATAATAATAATAAAATAATAATAAAAACAATGTCAACAAATCAGAACTACAATGTCAAGGAAAAAGTCAATGTCACATAAAAAAATTAACCTGAAATTAAATTAATAATATATGTATAATACAAATACAAATCAATAATCATTGTGCGCTGCTCTATTCGATCTGTCACCACTATGTCTGGCTTATTGGCAACAATAGTCCTGTCAGTGATGATAGATCGATCCCAATACAACGTAATATTGTCATTTTCGAGAACTGGGTCGGGCACAAACCTATAGTACGGTACTTCCGATTCCGCAAGGCTGTATTTCAGAGCAAGTTGCTGGTGGATAATCCTGGCTACAAGGTTATGCCTATGCAAGTAGTCTCCGTTAGCCAGACGAGAACAGCTAGAAATAATGTGTTGGATTGATTCCCCGGGACGGTGGCATGCCCGACAGATGTCAACCGTGCCGTCCTTCACAATATATTCCCGGTAGTTGTTCGTCATCATAACTTCGTCCATAATCGCAAAGACAAAACCTTCGGTTTCCCCAAAGAGGTCTCCGAATCGCAACCAGGATACGGACGCTAAGAGGTCTACATCGGGCCCATGTAGGACCGGGTAAAAGTACCCGTGAAGCTCTTTACTCTGCCATACCTCCCTGCGGTCATTAGTATCTAATACTATAGGTTGGCGCCAGTTATCGTTAGCCAAGGAGAGCGGGGTGAGGCCCTTGTCCACTGAGACCACATCTCGGTGCATCCCCACGTCGGCTTCTAGGAAGTATTCCCTGAGACTGCATACCTCACGATTGTGCAGGGTCTTAGCATTTAAGAAACCTCGACCTCCGCACTTCCGCGGGATATACGGTCTCATCACCGATAACCTTGGGTGATGCATCCGGTTTGCGGTACGGACCCGGATCCGGTTTTGGGTCGGTGTACGGACTCTCCTATCCAGGGCGTCTAGTTCCGTCTGAGTCCATTTGAGTATGCCGAAAGAGTACATCATAACTGGCATGACCCAACCGTTGAAGGCGCGCGCCTTATTTCCGCCTGATAAAAGACTATTTAACACTTTATTCAGGCGGCCAAAGAAGCGCTCCCTCAGCGATTGTTTCATATCAGTAGCGTTGATGCCTAACGCTTCAGACATACCCAAATACTTCTAAGTTTCGATTGAGAAGAGGGATCTTAGGTATATGGAATCCGAAAGTTGCGTTCCCACGGATTCCATAATCCTGCCTCGCTTTACATGCATGACCGCACATTTGTCCACACCAAATTCCATCCTGATGGCGCTACTGAAAGTTTCGGTTACCTTCAGTAGCTCCATCAGTTGCAAATTGTTGGGGGCAAAAAGTTTCAAGTCATCCATGTAAAGGAGGTGGGATATGACCTGACCACCTCTCTTCAATCGGTAACCTAGACCTGAATTCTCCAGCAGTGTACTTAGAGGATTCAAGGCTAGGCAGAACCAAAGTGGACTCAAACTATCACCCTGAAAAATACCTCGCTCGATCCTTATCGGTTCGCTATTCCTATGGATATGTCGACATCCTGGATAGCGGAGGACCGTCCTCCATTGCCCCATACACGACTCAAGGAAGGTGCGTAGAGTTGCATCAATCTTGTACCACTCCAGCACCCTCATGAGCCATGTATGTGGCACTGAGTCGTAGGCCTTCTTATAATCTATCCAGCATGTCGACAGATCCTTGCGGGATCGACGAACCTGTTGGCTAATGGCCATGTCGATGAGGAGCAGCTCCTTAGTACCGCGGGATCCATTCCTACATCCATTTTGAGAGGCAGACATGATGGAGTTAGTGTCTATATGTTTGTTAATTTTAGCTCTCAAAATGGATGTAAAAACTTTATAGACCGTTGGTAGACAAGTGATCGGTCTATAATTTTTAGGTTCCGCAGTACTACCTGATTTGTGGAGCAAGTGGGTTATTCCTGTCGTTAGGAACTGGGGCAGCGATCCTGATTCTAAGGCTGACTGGAACTGGGATGCCAAGCGGGCGTGCGACCTTTGCAGCCACTTTATCCAAAAGTTGTGTAGCCCGTCCGGCCCTGGAGATTTCCAGTTGGGCAACGGACGGACTGCACGAGCTACATCTTGGGGGGCTGATGGTTAGTGCTCCCATTTCTGATATTTGATCGCATGCTCGCTTGAGCCCCCCAGTCCAATCACCTTCGGTGTGACTGACAGGCACCGACCAGATGCTTCGCCAGAAGGAACACATGGCGTCATCATCCACACCTTGGTTCGATTGCTCCCAAGCCCTATAGACCCACCTTTCATCGCTCTGGAATGTGCGATTCTGAGTGTACCGCTCCATTCCATGAGAAGAAAACTAAATGCATAAGATTCACGTTACCAAATGTTAGAAGTAGTGAATGTCACGTAGTATTGAATAAGGAAATACTACAATTCGTCGAACAGACTGTTTTCCTGGGAATTACGCTGGACTCAAAGCTGCAGTGGTGTCCTCATTTAACATCACTAGCAGGGCGGCTAAGCTCGGCTGCTTACGCTGTTTGGAAAATCCGCCAATTAACAGACGTTGATACCGCGAGACTGGTCTATTTTAGTTACTTTCATAGCGTCATGTCTTACGGTATTTGTTATGGGGACGGGCTGCAGATATTGATTCTATCTTTATTCTGCAAAAGAGGGCTGTCAGAGCCATCTATAACCTCCGCAGTCGCGAATCTCTAAGGGAACTGTTTAAAAAAATTAACATCATGACGGTACCTTGTCAATATACCTATATATGAAAATATTATGTATGTTAGAAAAAATCTACATATTTTTAGTAAGATAAGTGATCGGCATAATTTTAACACTAGAAATAGGAACAAATTAGATCAACCACGTTTCAGATTATCTAAGGTACACACTTCTTTTATAGGGTACTGTGTAAAATGTTATAATAAATTACCTCTCGATATTCTTCAACTAAATGAGAAGCAATTTAAAACATGCATTAAACGCACACTATGTAGACAAGCATATTATAGGTTGAATGATTATATCATAGATAAAAGTGCTTGGCTAAATGCTGGTCCTGCTCCACAGCCACTTGGGCTTTGTTATTTTTTTTTTTTTTGTTTGGAAGAAATGCGTCCCTTTTTTTCTGACATTATGTTATTACTATAGACTTATTGACTCTAAATAGACTATAGATTTAGTGTTTACTAATCTTTTAATACAATCATTGCAAACTATAGTTTTGTATAAATTAGAAGCATCTTTTCAATTTTGTAAATGTGAGTACCATGGAGCGGTTTTATGTTATGATGTAGGTATGTTGACTTGAAAGAGTATGGCAGTTGAGAGTATGTCATGCTCACTTAAATGTCTCGCTGATGGTGGCGCGTGTGTTGGATCATTCGGTTCCCTACAAAATGGTTGAGCTGGATGGTGCTGATCCACGCGTCATGTTCGTGAACGGGCGCCATCAGTGGAGACTGGTCATCTCTTAGCTGCCAGGGCTTATTTTTAATCTTATATTTTAAATTGTTTTAATTATCTATTTTTTACATTGTTCTCACATATAGAAGCAACAAGAACAATAACAATGTACCTACCCAGGATTTTGTAACAAATTTGATTTAAAAGAGTATCCATGGGGTTTCTTGCCCATTCTTCTCCATAGAGATCTACGTTTTGGAATGGGCGACTAGCTTCAATTTTCTGACTAACTGACCGACTCTTTGACAATTCAAAAGTGCCTGTAATTGGTTTAATTGAAATAAATGCTTTGAGTTTGAGTTTGAGTTAGAATTCTCCGCCTGTATCGACGAATACGGTTTGCCCATGCACAGATCTTCTGCTTCAGGAAGTCGATACGCTCTGTGACGCGGCTCAAATAATCTCGAGAACTAATATCTGTCCCCGAGAACGCCCGCCTCACAAAGCGCATCACTCTAGGGTGAGTGTTGCCCTGCCTGAAGGAGATTAGCTTGCCGATGAGTGCTCTAGCCTCACCGATACGTCGCTCAATCCTGCACTGCCAAGCTGGCACAGTTGGTTTTGGTCGTGGAGCTCTGTCACTGTTAGGAAATTTAACATGAGCTACACGACATGCCGCTACAGCCGCACAGTACAAGATTGAGTGGGTGTCGGCGAGGTCTTTGCTGCCGTCAAAACAATTTGACAGCTGCGAGTCTAGAGCACACACCAGCGCTCTGTTTTTCTTGTGCATGGGCAAACGAGGTAAACGTGGTCTAAGTTCAGGCGGAGTGGAGCGGTACTCCCGGAAAGCATCCTCCAAAGCGCTCCTCAGTCGTACATTGCATTGGGAATTCACGAATATAGCCCCGTCATCATCTGCTTCACCAACGCGATCAGGTCGCGGTGAAGCACTGGGGAGATTTTGCAGTTGCACCACGACCGGTGGCAAAGCAGGTGTAACATGGCTATTCCGTGATTCGAGACGTAGTCGATCAAGCACGACGTCATCCAGCATATGGTTACGCTGGACGACCCGCACCTGATCCGACAGTCGTTGCGCCGACACGTTGATAGCTGGCTCAAGCACCTGAAACAGAGAGAGCATTCGACCACGGTACGCAGTCAAGTTACTTCCCCCCTCAGTAGCCCCAAAGTATGCGCGCATGACATTTTCGTTGACTGTTTGTGTCCATCTCATGCGCTGCACACTTCCACCGGAAGCGGGGACCCTATCAGAGGCCGATGGGCCTCGGAGTCCTAAGCTGGCCGGTGGTCGGCCTCTTCCACGCCGACGTACTGGTGGTGGTGTCGTCGGCGGCGAGAAGTATTCGTCGCTCGAGCTCGACGCAACTGCAGCGGCCGATATCACTGGACTCACATCTGGAGCAGGTTCCGGTAACTGCGAGGCGGAGCTGAGCGACGAACCCGAAGATGTTGGGTGTGTGTTTTGGGTCAATTGTCGTGCCCGACTTCTCGTCAGCATTGTACTATTGTCCGTGTAACATTTCGCTCTCCGTCTTGTGTCGTTTTTTACTTTGTGAGCCTGTTATAAAATCAGGCTCAAAAAATCATCTAGAGAAATGGTGTAGGAACTCACAACACAACATTGTTGCATGTTAAAAGTTTAAAAATACTAAAAAAATTACACGGACTAAATTTTTTCGGCCGTCAGCTTGACAGTCGGGCCACAGACTCATATTTTTATTATTATTACTTATACTCACTAAGATTTGTCTTGATAAACCATAGATCAACTTAGATACAAAATAATCCATCAGTCTAATATTGCGAAAGTAACTCGGTCCGTCTGTTATCTTTTCACGCCATAACGGATGAACGGATTTGGATATAATTTGGCACATGGAGTTACTTTCTATTAAATCCCGGTCGCGATACTTAGTACGTTCCCTCGTCGTCGTTCGTTCGTTCATTTTAGATTTAAGTATTGTGTTTATAGTTTGTTTCTTTTTAAATTTCATTGGATGCTGCACCGGCTGACGTCATCACGTCAACGCCGGCTGTCGCTGAAAACCAGCGCTGGGGCTCTGTCTCGCATAGGGTCGCAGCATTATGCTGAGCGATGGCCGTTTTGCTTGGATGTGACGCATTTTTTCCCCCAACTTGTTTCTTTTTGTATTTGTGTTGTTTTTGCGTCATGTTTACTGCAAATAATCGTATTTTCTTTCTTTTTCTCCCGTGAGATAATTTCCAAACTCTATGCGGACGAAGCTCCGAGCAAAAGCTCACTCATAAAGTGTTTTAATATGGAAAGACATACATACATAAAAACATTTAATTGTTGTTTACGGTTACATAATTAGGATTGCGAGTAATTACAATATTAAACATGAATAGGTCTCACTATAATTGAAAACCATAAAAATCTTTACAGAGCAGCTCTTAAAAGAGGCAGTTTATTAATAGGGGCACAGATAAAATAACAGCCTCGCAGACGCAATAGAATCGCGACGCCTTCAACAGAGTGTTCGAATGAGCGTTAAAAAATCACTTCGAGATGATTCTTCGTGCAGTGTGGACATCAAATGTGTTCCGCAAAATTATGAACGGCAACCATCTGTGAGGCCAGGAGACCACAAAAGAACGAAAGAAAATTTGGGATGCATTCCTTGAATGCTTTAACTACATTAATACATATATTTAAAAGGTTAATTTTTGACGCCGTACAATGATTTTAGGAAATATCTTTAAAAATTATAATAATGATCAATTAAATAAAAAAATCTGCTGTTTCCTACAAAAGTGCTATTGCACTATTGACCGCGTAGGTGTTATGCGGTCAAAATGTATGGAACAGCAAATTTTAAAAATCTGCTATTTCCTACCAAAGTGCTATTGCACTATTGACCGTGTAGGTGTTATGCGGTCAAAATGTATGGAACAGCAAATTTTTAAAATCTGCTATTTCCTACCAAAGTGCTATTGCACTATTGACCATGTAGGTGTTATGCGGTCAAAATGTATGGAACAGCAAATTTTTAAAATCTGCTATTTCCTAAAAAAGTGCTATTGCACTATTGATCGCGTAGGTAATACGCGGTCAAAATGTGTGGAACAGCAAATTTTTAAAATCTGCTATTTCCTAAAAAAGTGCTATTGCACTATTGATCGCGTAGGTAATACGCGGTCAAAATGTATGGAATAGCAAATTTTTAAAATCTGTAATTCCTACAAAAGTGCTATTGCACTATTGACCGTGTAGGTACTACTCGGTCAAAATGTGTGGAACAGCTAATTTTTTACGAAAATTTCTTTGTTGACAACTAGTTGCGAAATTCAGTTGCCATAGCGGCCGGGAGGAAAGTTACAACGCAGCGGGTCCAGAATCATGAACTAAATCCATGGTAACATGTAGTGCGTAGATGTTCCTCCCACCCTGTATGTTGTTAGTAACCACTAGGTACTTAAATATGTTAGTAGCATTACAAATAATAGTACCTAAAAACTTAAACGATGGCATACATAAAGGGTATAACGACACGGCTTGAATTTAAACGACCATCTCATTTAAATAGCACATAAAAATAATGTATGTTGGCTTGTATGTTTGGCCTTTTTAATGTGTTACTGGATTAGAAGTTTTGGGTACGGGAATAAAATATAACGACTGTAAGTAGTTGGGTTAACGAGTTTGGTTATGTGGACAGTTCTGTGTTCATTTCTAAAGCGAGTACATGTTTTTTTTTTTGTTACAAATAACACCCATTTGAAAATAATGTGATTTTTTTTGTACATTTTTCCCATTTTTTGTTGATTTTTGTACACTGCCTCATTGGTCTAGTGGTCGCGAGTGTTTTTGCTGAGCATGAGGTCCTGGGTTTATTAAGTGTTCTTCTACAATTCCGCAGAAACGTGAATCAAGAAAATTAAAAAAAAAGTGCATAGAAAATATTGTTCCAACACATGTAGTATCTAATCTTTATTTTGACATAACATAATAAAAGCAAACATTATAAAGTTTAACACGGCAAGTTTCACATATAAACCGGAGATTAACTTGGTTAAACCGTGGTTTATACTATAATAATCGTCGATTAAGAGAAGACAGGGCGCGAGTGAAGTTTCACGGTCTGAACATTGTTATTAGAAAAGTTAAGCGGAAAAGGTGAATGTTCAGAGGTTGAGTTACTAGAAGTGGCCGATACCTACAGGTGGAGGTAAAAAGATGATAGGCAACACAATAGGGTTGATACCTATAATTTTTTTTTGTCTGTCAGGTAGATAATTAAAAAATATTGGACACGTATTTTTTCTCGTTTTACATAATCAAAAGATTACGGCGATACATTGTGTTAAAATGTGGCATGACGTCACGCCTTGCTAGATTGTATACTTAGTTGTGACGTAGCAATGCCCCCACTTCCCAACTTTAATGCGTTTTATCTAAGTCATTTTTTTATTAATATGATAAAGCAAAAAATACGTGTCTAATATTTTTTTTATTATTTGATTGATGGACTAAATAGAATTTCTTCTTTTTGATCCGGGCATCATCCCAATTCGGATGGTATTACTTATTTAATGTCTAACATATAAAAAAAAAACAATTTATTTATTTATTTCTTCTAATAAATACATTTGTATAATATTTAACATATTGTGCCTTGACCCTTTAATGCACTCTATGTAAACTCAAAATTATTAAATATTTTAGAAGAATGAACTTATTATTTAGCACAGTGACCGGCGGCCTGTTTCACAGGGTCGCTATAATTGTTACGGCTACAACATGAAGTGCGGCTATATTTAGTTATAGCCGGCTACAACTAGGTGTGGCCGGTAGCCGTTAGTTAAACTTAGGTGTAGCCTATTAATTAACGGCTAGAACTAGGTGTAACCGATTGCATTCGGCTAAAACTAGGTGTTGCCTTCATCATACCGTCCCAAAACATTAGCTACATTCTCTTGTGCTTAAACGCACCCTGGCGCTCGCCGGCCGCTGCCGCGGCACCACTCGCTTTGCTCGCTCGGCTCGTGCGTTGTGTGGTCACAGTTCTAACCTAACTGGACAAGTCCACTCAATCTGTGTGGTTCTTTCCTCAAAAAACCATTTCAGACACTAATCTACATGGTCTTCACATGATCTGACCAAGATTATGTCTGGACTTTAAAAGAGACTGTGACCTCTGAGTTTGTTTCGGCCTTTCTTCTCAGAGTAGTCAGATAGGAAACGCCGGCCTCATCTAGTTTAAAAAAAATATGATTGACGTGTAAAAGTGTTTGTATAAACCTACTTACAGAAATAAAATCATTTATCATAACCTACCTTTCAGCCTACACCTAAGTTTAACCAACTACTACAGACTACACCTAATTGTAGCCGGCTAAAACTAGGTGTAGCCGCACTTCATATACTAAACACTATCTATCAGATAGATAAAGAAATAACAGAACAGATAGGTTAACCGGAACTTATTCGGTGACTGTGAAACCATTCAAAATAATGTTCCCTAATATATTTTTTTTACAAATTTGTTTATCATCAAATGCTCTCTCTGCTCTTACACTCTGCTCTTGACATCGATCACTTCTTATGGTAAGCGATGGATGAGGTCTATGATGGAACGAGCGTGCGCAGAAGATGCCTGTTCACTCTCTTGTCACATCTAGCCAAACATAAGACATCTCTCAGCTTGCTCTCATCTTAGAAGCGCTCTTCCTTTGATGTCTTCCGTTATTATGTTCTAAAATGAACTAATACTTACAAGTTGGTATCCGTAACATGTTTCCCATCATCCAACAAGAGTCGCTATTAATAAGTTTGACTTTGCCTTCGTCCAGTCTTCTTTCTCGTTTTTCTTTTCTTCTTTCTTTGAATGCCTCTTTGGTCTAGTAATGACAAGCGCGACTGCTGATTGGGGTCCTAGGTTGGTCAAAGTATTTCAAAGTTATTTCCTTAAGAAATTGCTTAGTAGTTCTTTCATATGGGACTTTTAACACAACGGCGATATGACAGCGTAGTCAGGGAAATTATTCTTTAAGCGAATTGACTACCAACTGAAACTGTCCTGTATTAAAAACACAACTGTCATTTTTGTTGACAGTTGTATGAAATCACTGCAAATTGAAGTAGGGTGCCAATTATTGCCAATTACCTTAAGGGGGAAGCGCTAAGGCAGCCCGCGAAATTCAAATTTTCTTACGATTTTTGTAATTTGCAGCTCAGTGTCTGGGTGTATGTTGATTAAAGTATAATTCGCGAGCGTAACAAATATGTATTTACAGAATTATAATCATTAGAATCAGTAATACAACTCTTTAAGTTAGTATAATACATATAATCCACAAATGTCAAGATTTCATGAAATAATCATTCTTAGAATTACTTGATCTTAGAGAGTTGTATTGATGACTTTAATGATTATAATTCTTTAAATATATATTAGTTACGGTCGCAAATCATATTTTAATCAACATGCAACCCAATACTGACCTGCAAATTGCAAAATACATGAGAAAATTAGAATTTCGCGGGCTACCCTGGCGCTTTCGCCTTAACAGTTAATACCTACATCTCAGCTAACACATTCTTGATGTTAAGTCTGTATTTAGTTATATACCTACTGATTGTGTACATTATGTATCCGTATATCTAAGCCATTGAAACGTCTCAAGAGCCATACAGGTAGGTATAGCCGTTGGATAGCCTGTTAGATTAATTTTCCTATTAACTGCATTCAATGCTGATTAACTTCAAATTAACTATGTATTGAGTTGAATGAGGTTATAGCGGCAATCTGGAATTAACTACGGAGATCTTGTGTCTAGAGAATGTTTAACATTATTTTTTTAAAACCGCGTCAATTTAAAAGGATAGGTTTTCCAGTGATATACGTATTCAGAAAATAGATGATGAGTCTTTGTCTAATAGTATCACATTATATTAAATACAGACGGCGTCGTTGGTCTGGTCGCAAGCGCTACTGCTGAGCGTGAGGTCCTGGGGTCGATTCCCAGGTCGGGCAAAGTGTTATTGGGTTTTTCTATCTGGAATTTCTCAGTAGCAGCCCGGAGTCTGGATGCCCGGTTGATGGCAATAGGCTCATCCCCTGTTACATGAAACTTAAACAGAACTGGCGAGATGTGGGTGTACTGTAGGTACACCTCTGCCTAACCCTTAAGGGAATACAGGTGTGGTGTTATGTATATTAAACAGTAAAGGTCATTTGAGCTTTCTAATCAACAGAAAAGTCGTCTAAACTTGAATTGCTCTTGGCTACTCGAAAAGCGCGGCAAAAAAATAATACGTCAGCAAATTTTCTAGCCATCTACTACAGCTGATTGACAAACAATGTCCAAACAAGCAAATTGCTGCCACAAATCACGAGATTTTCAGCAATTGTGACATCCAAGCAAATTTGCCAAGTTATCACATCCATCAACCGTAAGACGACATTAATTAGCAGAATTAACATTCCATCCAGTTATAATTAGCCACCCACTGGGGTACAAACGACCCCATTGGCACAGAAAAGATAGGTACAGAAGGTCAACTCCATACGATGAGAGAAATTCTTACGCACACTAAGGGCAACTTTCACAAACGAAAATGAACGCGGTCAGCCGTTTAAATCGCGTTCAAGAACTGCCAGTGACAATATTCCACAACAATGAACACACTGACAGCTCTTGAACGCAGTTTAGATGTGTTGATCGCCTTCAGTTTCTTTGGTGAAATTCGTCCTTAGACACGCTTCACGGCGAGTGCAAGCGTTCTCACGATTGGCATTTGTTTGCTATCGCCGTATTATACATAATTATGTACGCGTTTATGTGGAGCAGTGGTCCAGTGGTAACAAGTCCTGGGTTCGAACCCTGGCAGGCACTTTACTTTGTACAATTTATTTCTAAATTTTATTTCATTGCTCTCAAAATGGCGAAGGAAATCATAGTGAGGAAAGCGGCATGTCCTGGCACTAAACATTCGAAGACTGTCCATTGGGAAGACACATCCACCAACTCGCACAGGGCCTGCGTGATGGATTATGGCCCGCTACCTCTCACAGAGAAGAGGCCTGTGTCCCAGCAGTGGGAACGTTATATGCTAATTATGTTACTCGTCTATGTGTGCGTGCGCCTGTCTTATCGCTTGTTGTATGGGACTTCTGTACCTATCTGTTGTGTGGTATTGGGGTAAAATGGGTAGAAACAAGCCCAAGATTACCCTCCCGCAGTTTTATGGGCCAAGTTCTGCTAAGATTGCGAATTAATGCTGATTTTCATTAGTATTCAATTAGTATTGAACCATCGGTTTGGAAACATCTGCGTTTTTGAGGTGAGATGTCTACTTCTGATGGAATATCTTTCTTTAATCTTTTTGATAAGGTAGGCATCTGTCTTTAGATAATTAGCTTTTGAACGACTTTTTTTGCTGCCTAATCGACGTTGCCAAAAATGAAGCTGAATTTGAAGCTCTGTATTTTTTGTCTAGCTTTTTTTTGAAGACATGTAACTCATAACATAACATCACGCCTTGTTTCCCCGAAGGGTTAGGCAGAGGTGTACCTATAGTACACCCACATTTCGCCAGTTATATTTAAGTCTCATGTAATAGGTGGCGAGCCTATATACTTAGCCTTTTTTGAAGATTTTTTTATATAATCTTGGTACCATTCGGATCACTTTCTATAGCGAGTACTTACTTTGTTAAGTACATAATTAAAGTTTTGTACCTACCCTTTATGTTGAATAAAGTTTAAGTTAATAAATAAATAATCAACATTTTTTATTGTCAACTCTAGCCAGCTACACCAAAACCTAACTACATAATTGATTAAATAATTATTACTTTATCATAATACGCATTTACATTTACTTCCAGAAGACCGGAGTTGTAACTCGTAATAATTATCACTGAATTTCAGTTCCAAAGTACAAAATCATTTACATTTAATTCCAAGAAAACTGTTAATTAAAATAATTCTAGTCACCATTAAAGATGTTTAACACCTCTAAGTGATAATTTAACTTAATGTTGACACGTTGAAATTAACAAAACCATTTCTGGCTCTTTCTAATTTCTGCATAACTTGTATCTCCGTCTTGCTTACTTACAAGGGGTCCTTGAGACGCTGTATTTCACCACGTAAGGCAGTCGAAGGTAGGGTTGCATCCTTCATGATTTCTTTTGACAAGTCTAGCGTTTTATTTTATTTGGGATCTTAGAAAATGTCGACTTATGTAATCTAATTAATATTTTAGTGGTTACTTTTAATCCAATGGAAATCAGGATTTTGACAGGCAATTTAGCTGATTTTAGGTCGTGTTGGCACTCGATGCATGGTGGTGGTGGTGGTGGTTGGTGGTGGTATGGTGGTGGTGGTGGTGGTGGTGGTTGGTGGTGGTATGGTGGTGGTGGTTGGTGATGGTATGGTGGTGGTGGTGGTGGTGGTGGTTGGTGGTGGTGGTGGTTGGTGGTGGTATGGTGGTGTTGGTGGTGGTTGGTGGTGGTATGGTGGTGGTGGTGGTATGGTGGTGGTGGTGGTGGTTGGTGGTGGTATGGTGGTGGTGGTGGTGGTTGGTGGTGGTATGGTGGTGTTGGTGGTGGTTGGTGGTGGTATGGTGGTGGTGGTGGTTGGTGGTGGTATGGTGGTGGTGGTGGTGGTTGGTGGTGGTATGGTGGTGGTGGTGGTGGAGCTGGCTGTACGAGCTACACGTTCAAGCGACACGCGTCTTGCGACAGCGATTACGGGGAAAACTAATGAAAAAAGTTGTTACGCACGCGCGTGTCGCTCCACGCATGTCGCGTAGCAGCCGCATCGCGCGAGGCCGTGAACCGCCCAATGGTGAGTCTTCTTGTCCACTAAGCTGTTACATTTCACTATTATCACCCTCACATTCTTAACATCTACATAGCTTTATTGTTCTAAGAATAGGAATATATCGTAGCAACCACTCGCATCCTTTTTTTTTTTTTTTTTGGTGGGGTGGAAATCCTCATGGATGTCCTCTGCCCTGGGGTGGGCAGAGGGGTCTGTCAGACTCTTACTGACTAAAACCACCCCGCTGTTCCCTCGCACACTTGCATCGGGGGCTACGGGGGCACTTAAGCACTCTTCAACGCAGCCCCCGACTGGTGCTAGCCCGCATCTGCGGGCTCCGTCTTGTCGAGCGAGGGGAGTGAGGTGTTTGACTCCCCCCGCGACGTCTAAGAGGGGCGCGCGTGGAACACTACGCGCCCCCACCTCGGGTCCTGTGGAGTGGGGGGCGGCAGACGTCCCCGAGTCCGCCGCTCTTGGACCCATTTAGGGGGGCCGGAAGAGGGCATTGTCAGCCCTCTGCCGACGTCCGGTGCGCCTGCTGCGGGCCGGGAGAGCACTTGAAATCTCCCTCTCCCTTTCCGCTGCCTCCTTCTGGGACATGACCTTTTCGCAGAAGGAGATCACCGCGTCCCACGACGCTGCGCCACCGACCATAGAACGAATCACAGCCGGCAGCGACAGGTCGCTTCCCACTTCCGAAACGAGGGCACGGCGTGGCTCCTCCCAAGCTGCACACTCTGCAAGCGTATGCCACGCCGTGTCCTCCAGACAATGGACGCAGTGATGACACCGAGCGTCCGGCTCCCTGCCTATGCGACACAGGTACTTCCCGAAGCAGCCGTGCCCCGAGAGCACCTGCGTCGCCCTAAATGACAGGGAGCCGTGCCTCCTCCCGAGCCAGTCGTCGAGCACTGGCCGGACCGCCTCGATGTTGACGAGGCCGGCGGTAGGGCGCAAAAGCCTGTCCCTCCATTCCGCCACCAAGACCTGGCGGAGTTCGGACCGGAGCAGCGTGATCTGCCACTGCACCAGTACTACGCCCTGCGTCCGTGCCTCCTCACGCCACCGATGCAGTGACGCGAGGGCTCTCGCTTCCAGGTCCCACGGCGGGGTTCCGGCCAGTGCACAAGCCGCCTCGTAGGAAACCGCTCGCATCCTAGAACGACTTCGACCAAACTTCTATTAGGGCTCCCACACAAAACTGCGAACTCGCATCGCATCGCAGTTTTGTGTGGGCTCCCTTAACTGGTATACGACTTATCGCGCGACTTAATTATGATTTTATTGCAGTTTTTCTGTACAAAAGTCAGACGTCAATTTTATTTCCACGTATAAGAGATTTCTGCCTGTGTTAAAGTCAGATTTATTCAAAAAACAAGAAAGAGAACAAGAACATCCTCATAAAACAAGCTACTATTCTTATTCCTTTTCTGTTCATGTTGTAAGATTGAGGAACTCACTTCCACCTAGCATTCGAGATTTAAAATCTATTTCGCAATTCAAATATCGAGTAAAAGAACATTACCTCTCCTCTCAACTGTGAGAATTTATATATTTATTTATATATAGGTTTATAGCATATTTATTTATTTAAATATTTGTTAATTTTTGCTTTATAGTATAGGTATACTTAATATTTTAGTTTAAATCATATTCTTCTCTTCTTGTTCTCACACACTGTTGTTTACATTTCTTTTTAATTTCTCCTTTCGCAGGTCTGCTGGAAGAAATTTCTTAAGAAATAAGCAGTACCTTTGTGCTCAATGCTCATAATGTCCTAACTGTATAATGTTTTATTGTGTGTACATAAATAGTAAAATAAATAAAGAAAAATCAAGTTAATTAGAGAAAATCCCTTGCCACGTAATTATTTAATAACGTAACATATTAAATTGCGAAATTGACTAGCCACAGCCCTGCATAGAGGGCGGAGGGCTGAGGGCGGAGGGCGAATTTACGGAACTTTTAACGAGTTCACCCCTTTGTCCGGGCGGCAATTAGTTATTCTTTTTAAGGGTGCAATTAATGTTTAATATCGTAACTTGCAACTTACGCAGCTTTTCAATAAGTTAGTTTGAAAATTGTTTGCAGTCTCATGACGTTTTAATTAATGCAGGAAACGGCGTAAGATTTTTAAATTGAATAAATATTGTTTGACGGGATTTACCCACAGACACTATTCATTCAGTAAACAATTTGTTAGTGCCTTGAGATCTTGGGTATTTAACCAACTCTATATCCATTCTAAGTGCATCTTTGGGTACATTCAGGGGCCTCTTTCATAAAACCGACAGGCGACAAGTGACAGGCGACAATTCGTAAGTTTTTCTCATACATTTCTGCATTATTCACTTCAGGTGCTGTTTATGCACCTGCCATGTCTTGAAAATGTGACAATTATAATTATAATCTTTTGACAAAAATGTCGCATTGTCAGCAGTTATAAGAGGGCCCAGCGGGGCAATTGCGTAACACACAGTAGGAATCGGTTTCATTTTGACAGTATAACAACTTTCATTGCGTTATTTACGTTGTTGAGCAGACAACTATTCGAACACACGAAGCAATGGATTAGCAATTAGCTTCAAAATCATTCAGATAGTGATTGATATTGTGTTATGCAATTAGGGTGCTGGTAAGGAGCTTATAATTTACGCTCCTATCAGGGTTTATCTCAATTGGTGTTGCGTGTACGCTGTCTGTCCCTCAGTTCGTCTCGAAACTGTCGGTAAAGATGATTTCTAGCTCTGTGTGTATGCTATTTTCCCCCCGTTCAGACTATAAACTAAAAATATTCAAGGGAAGTTATATTTATTTTGCGTAAAACTTTTGGGTCAAACTTATCTATGCTAAACATTGTGGGTCGCGTATCTTTTGAAATAAAACCAATTTATGGTTTAACTCTTCTCTATTTTGCCTTAAGGGGGAAGCGCTAAGGTAGCCCGCGAAATTCAAATTTTCTTACGATTTTTGCGATTTGCAGCTCAGTGTCTGGGTGTATGTTGATCAAAGTATGATACGCGACCGTAACAAATATGTATTTATAGAATTATAATATTAGAATTAGTAATACAATTCCTTAAGTTAGTATAATCCAGTTAAGATTTCATAAAAAAAGTCATTCAATAGACTTACTTGGTCTTAGAGAGTTGTATTGACGACTTTAATAATTATAATTCTGTAAACTCATATTTGTTACGGTCGCGAATCATACTTTGATCAACATACAACCTAATACTGATCTGCAAATTGCAAAAAACGTAAGAAAATTTGAATTTCGCGGGCTACCTTAGCGCTTCCCCCTTAAGTATCAGCGCGTAGTGACGTAGTCTATGTACTTATAAGAGGTTAGGGATTGTTTAGAGGACTTTTATTATTTATTTATTTAAATTTTTCACACTTAAAAAAGTACAAAGGCGGACTTAATGCCTTAGGCATTCTCTACCAGTCAACCAAGGGTGGTGAAGAGATTAAATGGCAGGTGCTCTGTTAGAAAGGAAGAA
This sequence comes from Fissipunctia ypsillon, assembly GCA_947568875.1. Lineage (NCBI taxonomy): Eukaryota > Metazoa > Arthropoda > Insecta > Lepidoptera > Noctuidae > Fissipunctia > Fissipunctia ypsillon. Next base: position 3,081,858 of record OX387660.1, on the reverse strand, counting down.
TTTGTACATAAATAAGTTATAAACTTATGATTTTGTTCTCGTTGCTGGCTGACAGTCGTCTTTTGTTTTCGTTGCTTACATATTTAGTATGTATGTATCTATGTATATATTATTAACATATTTATCTACTATATAGCATATGTATGTATCTGTATATCTATTATAGTATATTGTAGTACTTATATACTTTTTATTTGCACCAAGAACAACCCCATTTAATGTCCTGAAAATCACTGTCCGTTCCAAGGTTGCCTGGAAGAGATCGCAGTATGCGATAAGGCCGCCAATTGTATATTTTGTAGTTTAAGATGTATTTTTATGTAATATAGGTATATAATCTGGTGTACAATAAAGTATATATAAATAAATAAACTTATAATACACATATTTACATATTTACTATAATATATACCGACTTTTGTATGTAGTTTTGAGGCACTATGCCAATCTGTATCTTTCTAGATAAGATTTATTTATTTATTTATTTACCATCCTTACGCGGTGTCTTGCGTGAGCGACGAATACGAAGCGACGCGACGGTGCGAACGTGACGAACGCGATCAACTCCAACGGCTTCCCTGCTTGCGGCCTATATGACAGTCTGCGACGAGACGCGAAGTAACGCGTACTTGTTTTGAGGGCGACCAAACGCGTCACCACGAACTACGAAATGGTCGAGAAAAATTGTACTGTACTTCTCCATGATTCGAGAAGTACTGACCAAAATCACGTAGGACATTTGTCGCGTGTAGCATCGCGTCGCGTCGCGTCGTTTTCGTCGCTCACGCAGGACACCGCGTTACAACTATCATTACAGGCCTTACCCACACACCAGTGTTATGCGACAGTGTAATTACCTACTTAAAATATAACTTACATAACCTTACATACCTAACAACAAATAGTATAACTTTCTACCTTACAAACAACTAACTACATTTACTAAAACTTGCGAATTCGCTCAAAGAGCACGAACAAATATCCAGTCTCTCACTTCACTGGACTTCGTTCACCACACGGTTTGTTCGCTACAAACAAGCTGTTTCTTGAAATAGTAACACTTATCGTGCCACTGCCTCGTTGGTCTAGTGGTCGCAAGCGCTACTGCTGAGCATGAGGTCCTGGGTTCGATTCCCAGGTCGGGCAAAGTGTTATTGGGTTTTTCTATCTGGAATTTCTCAGTAGCAGCCCGGAGTCTGGATTTGTGCCCGGTAGATGGCAATAGGCTCGCCCCCTATTACATGGGACTTAAACATAACTGGCGAAATGTGGGTGTACTTTAAGTACACCTCTGCCCAACCCTCCGGGGAAACAAGGCGTGATGTTATGTGTAGTAACACTTATTGTAAATAAAATAATTATGACTTTGCAGACTACATTGCTGATTTGAATGCCAAAAAATAATTTACCAAAATAAATAAAAAAATACAATTTAGTACAAAGACTGGATACTAATTTACAAGTCGATTACTTACCTATTACCAAAAAAGCAATAAATAAAAAGCAATTTATTACAAATGATTTAATCAACTACCATTAAAAGCAACAATTTATAATGAACAATTACAAAAATTAACTGCAAACTTCTAAAACAAAAGTTCTGCCCAAAAAAACAGAAGCAGTGAGCCACAATTGTGGAAAAAAAGAACATAAAAAGAAAATGTGTATTTTTTATGAGAAAGTTGTTTATTTCCTTTGCCCATTGTCCCCTTTGGAAGTCTCAGGGGTAATTTAAAAAAAAACGCTGGACCATTTTGACTATTAATTAATGAAACATTTTGAAAGGTAACATACTTTTTGTCGTAATGATCTTGCTGTGCTTTTTATTACAATAGGTACTCGTAAGTGTGTATGGTGACGGACTCATAATAGAAAACTAACACACAACTTTTATGTTGAGCTGTACGATTACTGACAGATGCTTGCACTGACTGGACAGGTCCACGCAATTTGTGTGGTTCTTTCCTCAAAAGACCATTTCAGACACCAACCTACATGGTCTTCACATGATCTGACCAAGATTATGTCTGGACTTTAAAAGAGACTCTGACCTCTGAGTTTGCTTCGGCCTTTCTTCTCAGAGTAGTCTGATAGGAAACGCCGGCCTCATCTAGTTTAAAAAAAAATGTTTGACATGTAAAAGTGTTTGTGTAAACCTACTTACAGAAATAAAATCATTTATCATTAACAATTTTATATGAAAAAATAATAACCTACCACGAAAATAATTTAACTATATATATATTCATATATATATATAGATTCATTTAACGGTGAGTACAGTCGATCGCACGTCGGTGGCAACATTTTGACCTTAAGCTGGCCTGGAGTAATAGGTACTGTAGTTTCAATAGAACAAGAGGCCAGCTTAACTCAAACTCAAAGCATTATTTCAATTAAACCAATTACAGGCACTTTTGAATTGTACAAGGAGTCGGTCAGTCAGAAAGATGAAGCTAGTTGCTCATTCCAAAGCGTAGTAGGTTCCTATCATAGAAATATCTTTCTTATATCTATGGTTCCTATGGAGAAGAACGGGCAAGAAACTCCACGGACACTCTTTTAAATCAAAATAGCATAATCAGCCTATAATGTTCCTACTGCTGGGACACAGGCCTCCTCTCTGTGAGAGGCAGTTAACCGCAATCCACCACGCGGGCTCAGTGCGGGTTAGGGCTGTCACATGTCTTCGAATTTTTGATTCTAGGACATGCCGGTTTCCTCACGGTGGTTTCCTTCACCGTTTTGGGGGCAGTGGTGATGAGATAAATAACACAAAGTACTGTGCCTGCTTGGGTTCGAACCCACGATCTACGAGACGTAAGTCGGGGCCGTTACCACTGGGCCACGACTGCCCACGAAATATTAAAATCAAATTATTGTTACAAAATATTGGCCACATCGTTCATGTTGAAATTTTAAAGAGAACAATGTAGAAATATGTGAAAGTTAAAAGCATCAGTAATGAAAAGATGAAAAAATAACAATAAAAAAATTAGTCTAAATTCGAATAAGCCGTGGCAGCTAAGAGATGACCAGTTCCTATTGCAGGCGCGGATACGGGGGGAGGGGTAACGGGTGCATCCCCCTCCCCCCGAGCTTCGACCAAACTGAGTCTAAAGCTCTAAATTAGACATTAGTTTTATAACCCTTTGTTTTTTGTTCCTTGAGCGAAAAGCTAGATCCACGCCTGCCCATTCAGCTCAACCATTTTGAAGGGAACTTAATGATCCAACATACACGCTACCATCAGCGAGCTTGACTTAATTAAACTTTTATTACATTGCCACAAACATTTTTTATTGGCTCTTTTACCTTTTACGACTATAAACAATAATCTACTTGAAACCAATTTGACTTTCCCTCGTAGCATATAAAGTTTTTCAAAAGCTCCGTACCCAGCACAACACGGTGCAGTAGTCATTTTCCTTGCAGTGCTTTATATTCATTACTCTGCTCCATTTTATTGCAAATTCATATTTTATAATACAACCTCAGCAATATTTATATATGCATATTCATGAATACAAAGAAAAGGTAAAGAAAGTACTACTTTACTTTTATTAAAATTAAACTTTTAATAAGTTTTTATAAGCTCACAGCAATACCTAGGTAAAAAAAAATCTTTATTGTTCAAGAGAGCATTACAGAATTCAACAAGCTCTGGCCTCCACATTAGGATTCCCTGTGTTGTGGAGACAAGACTCCATCGTCTCACAAGATTATTAAGTACATAGTGGGTAGGTACTTTACATAAGTACATAGCATCGGTCGATAAGATTTCTGAGGCGACAATAATCGAATGTTCTTTCAAATCAGGAAAAAAAAATGTGTACACATAATAATGTAATTAACTTAGGTTTATTAATTTTAAATGTGTATAGTGTCTGGTCTTGTGTTGTGTGTAGTGTCTTGTGGTGTGTGATGAATGAGTGAGTTAAGGTAAGAAGTAACATAAGATCATAACATAACATCACGCCTGTATTCCCCGAAGGGTTAGGCAGAGGTGCATCTATAGTACAGTCTGCAAAAGAGTTAAGTAACCAACGCACACTAAAAAACTATATTCCTACTGTACGTACTGCTACCAATGACAGCCACGCACACATCGCATTCGTAGAGTGAGTGCGCTAACGTCTTCTAAATGATAGTATAACATAATTTCTCCACAAAGGATAGTTGCTCTCGTGGCGCAACAGGTAAGCATTCGACCTACAGTGACAAATGAGTTGAGTTCGAGCCACAAGTTTACTAGTTTTGAGATTTTGTAATTTCGAGTTATTTACTAACTGAATAAAGCGATATACTGACCGATTTGAGAATCTAATACCACAAGTTTCTCGCCTACTTATAATTATTTACCAGTTTAGAAGCTAACTACCCGCTTTAAAAATATATTCCTGCCTTTAATAATTGTGAACTTATGTTATGAGTCAGTTTGCATCAGGGATGTTGCGAACATTCGCATCCGCATCCGCAAATGCGGATCATCCGCATAGATTTGGACATCTGCATCTGCATCCGCATCCGCATTAATCAATGCGGATGTTCATGCGGATGCGAATATCATGCAAGTAGCGACAAGAAAGCATTGGGCGGGGCCCGGCGATTGGCACGTGCCGGTCGCACGTGGCAATGTCCAATGGGAGCAAAGAAATTGGTGACAAGATTCGACACGTTTGTTGTGGTGCATCATTTGTTTCTTGTAAATAAACCATTACGTTTTTGTTTGCGCTGCGGAATACTTATCGTATAAATAGATATTTTAAATGTTCTTGTAATACAGTGATCATTGTGTGTAATTGTGTATTAAGAGTTTACAAAATAAGTGTTTATAGATAAACTTTAAATTAGTTGGACTAATATAAGATCGCAAGGTAAATTCTATTATGTTACACCGGTAATACGTTTTATTGTAGGTAAAAAATATTGTTTTATGACCAAACTTCTTTATTTTTCTAGTGTGGTTCCTGTTGTTGATATATTATCAAACTAGTTTCTTAACAATGTCTCCACCGACCCAAAGTAATATATGGAACTATTTTGAACCAAATAAAGAGGACCAGGATAGAGCTAATTGTAAAATATGCAATAAAAGCTACTCTCGCAAGGGCCGAACCACATCATCCTTAAAAAATCATCTTAAGTCGATGCACTCAGAAGAATTTTCTGCATTTGAGAACATTAGTAAAGAACAAAAATTACAGAAGATGAAATCTGACGCAGGTAAGTTTCATAATTTTTTTTAGTTTTAATTAATTAATATTCACTTGATAAAAGCATAATTTTAGCAAGTTTGTGGTATCTGGCCATGTTTTTACTCAATGTTATCGTTAGTTACAGTCAGATAACTCGTCACTTGTTAAATATAATTATAATGTTAAAATTATAATAATGTATTTTTTACGTTCCATTTTCACATTCTTGATCGGTAATAATTTAACTAATAATTAAAGTCCGGTCAGTTTGGGGTTATTGGATGATATATTTTTTTTTTTTGTAATATAAGTTGGACATTTGATTTTGAGAGGTATTTAAGTATATAAATACGTATTTTTTATTTAAAAAATTAAACACGTCCTCACTTGTTCATTACTTTTAGGTAAATAGTAGTTTTTATTTACGAAATTTTTTATTTGTATGTGTATTTTTTTTTTAGATAAAGTTACCACTCCTCTGCAAGAAGCAAAGAAACAACTGTCTTTAGAAGAAGTTATTCTAAAAGAAAAGAAGTGGGACATCAATAATTCGAATTCTAAAAAGATTGATAAACTCATTGGAGAAATGATTGCACTTCAAAATTTACCATTCAATTTTGTTGAAGGACTGGGTTTTCGTAGATTGATACAAGAATTGGCACCACGATATAATTTTAGAGGACGCAATTTTTTTACTGATTTTGTATGCAAGGAATTATATAACAAAGTTGCTCAAAAAGTTAAAGAATTAATCAAAAAATTTGATTACATGTCGTTTACGTCTGACATTTGGTCGGATCCAAGCTCAAACGCTTCTTTGCTTAGCTTGACTTGCCACGGAATTGCAGAAAACTTTGATAGATCGTTGATTATATTGAAATGCGAGACATTTGATTGCCGTCACACTGGTGACATAATTGCTGAAAAATTTAACACCATGCTTTCTGAATGGAATATTAAAAAAGAACAACTGCATTGCCTAATCAGAGATGAAGGATCTAATATGAAGCGAGCAGGGCGATTAGCAGCAGTGAATGATATAGATTGTACTGTTCACAAGATACAACTAGCTATCCGTAGTTGTTTAGGTTCGCAGGAAAACATAAAAATACTAAAACAAAAATGTAAGAAAATTTCGACTCATTTCAATCACTCTACCATTGCTCAGAAACAACTGCAATCTATTCAGGACAGACTGAATCAACCGCATCTGAAAGTGTTCCAAGATTGTGTTACGCGATGGAACAGTACGTTCTACATGTTCGAGCGTTTTTCAAAGGTAAAGGATGCATTGAGTCTTTACATGAATGATAATGAAATTGACCCTATTTTGCCAGAAGAATGGAAAATCATTGAAAGTTTTATTCAATTACTGGGACCTTTTGAGGAAGCGACGCGGGAACTAAGCAGCTCTCGTGCTCTTATTTCATCTGTAATCCCAATAATTCAAATGCTTGAAAAAAAAGTTGATGACTATTTAACAAGATCACAAGAGTTTGATCCGATTCGACAGGCTGCTACGACTTTGAAGAATGAACTTTCAACAAAGTTTTCCAGCTTGGGAGAAAACAATTTGTATACCATCGCCACCTACTTAGATCCTCGCTATAAGCACAAATTTTTTACACCGGTGGCTGAAGAAAAAATTAAAGATAACATTTTAAAAATGATAAGTACTGAAAATGACGTTTTTGAATCTACCAATACCGAAAGAGCTAAGACAATAAAAATATCTGATTTGACGGAAAATCACATGGAACAACTAGGATCAGGGACATCAGGTTTCAACAGAAAGCCATGTTTAAAAAACGACCTTGCGATGATGTTAGATTCGTCGAGTGAAGACGAGAGTACAGAAATGCCAGAAAAAGTTAGCATGGAAGCTGTACTCAAAAAGGAATTACTTTCTTACCGCGCTAAAAAAAGAATAAATGTGGATGAAAATCCTCTTAATTGGTGGAGTGCTCATCGAGAGGAGTTTAAGGTATTATCGCCGATAGTACGAAGATTTTTATCCTCTCCACCGGGCAGTGTTCCTAGCGAACAATTATTTAGTAGTGTGGGTTTAATTTACGAACCTCTGCGTAATCGCCTTGAATCAGAAAAGGCTGCAATACTACTGTTTATTAAGTATAATGCTCCTATTTTTAATTTCAATTACTAATATAAAAACCAGTAGGTGTTTTATATAAAAATAAGTACTTATGTTTGATTTGATTACAATAAAAATATTAACAATTAAGTTATCATTGTTTTAATTCTTCATTAATAGACTTTATTTACATAATATCTTAAACATCCGCATCCGCATCCGCATCCGCGGATGTGAGCCTTCAAAACTCCGCATCCGCATTCGCATCCGCGGATGTGAAAAAATCAGCATCCGCAACATCCCTGGTTTGCATTAGCGATTTACGAAGATTGTGAATGTGATAAATTGATTAACTTAGAGTCTAAGTCTTAGACCATGCATCATTTAACAATATTCCAAAAAGCTCAGATTATTGTTTTGCATGAGCAAAACATTTCTGTTAGTGAAATCGCAAGGCGCCTCATGATATCGGTGAGTAAAATTACTATTAATTTATTTTATTTACTTCAGATACAGTGATCCATATGTTTGTTAGTATACTTACGAAATTATGTTAGTAACCAAGATTCAAATACACACCACAACACAGTACGTACAGTAGCAATATAGTTTTGTAGTGTGCGTTGGTTACTTATCTCCTTTGTGCGTGTCCGCGTGTGTACACCCACATTTCGCCAGTTATGTTTAAGTTCCATGTAATAGGGGGCGAGCCTATTGCCATCAACCGGACACAAATCCAGACCCCGGGCTGCTACTGACAAATTCCAGATGGAAAACCTAATAACGCTTTGCCCGACCTGGGAATCAAACTCAGGACCTCATGCTCAGTATATCGCTTGCGACTACTAGACCGCGACTTGCGAGTTGCAAAAAGTATACAGATCTCATACAGAGTGGCGATTAGCCACCTACGCGGTCAAAATGTATGGAACAGCAATTTTTTTTTAAGAACCGTAGAAAAATGTCAACGCTGCGCTGGGGGGTATTAATTACGTGGTTTCAATTAATGTGATAACCTAATTGCTACTCTATAAAGAGAAGACACGATCATTGATCACCACGCTTGCTCAAGACGAGTTGGTGATTTCAAGCTTGAAACTTTTGTACTCGCAAGATAGTAGAATCATTACTTTGCCGGTTTCGAACATCCAATTAACAATTTTAAACATCTACCTACTAATTATCTTCATAATGCTGAAGGACAGGTCCACAGATAAAAAAATAAACAAAAAAGCTTTTTTTCCAATATTTTAATGAGTGCCTTCATAAACGTAGCAAGTCAATATAAGAGGCAGGAGACGATATTATACAGTGGAGACCCGATTTAATTTTCAAATTAGTTGACAATTATGAGACAGAGGAACGCGACGCGGAGAACTAAGGCTTAAGACAGACTAGCGATTTCATGCACATTATTTTTATAGCTGGGATATAGTTTGGCCAGCGGGTCGTGTCACAAGTAATTTATTCAAATTCTTCATATGACAAAGAAAGAAAGAAAAGAAGAAAGTAATACGTTTAATTGAGGTAAACATGACGCAAAAAAAAGAATACAAACACAAAAAGAAACAAGTTGGGGGAAAATATGCGTCACATCCACGCAAAACGGCCATCGCTCAGCATAATGCTGCAACCCTATGCGAGACAGAGCCCCAGCGCTGGTTTTCAGCGATAGCCGGCATTGACGTGATGACGTCAGCCGGTGCAGCATGCAATTTAATTTAAAAAAGAAACAAAATAAACACAATATCTAAATCTATAATGTTTATATAAATACAATATTAAAAATGGCAACATTACGTTCCATCGGCATCGACTCACACGCCGCGCGCCGCAGGATTTGTGTTATCTGTGCGCGCAGCTGTCAAAAAACTATTTGTTTGACTATCTTTTGACATATTGGTTACATAAATTACACCACTACACACACAACACAGTGGTTAAAACACTTTTATCTGTCAAAAAAAACGTTCCGGCATCGGGTAAGTCTTACCAAAACAGAGGGAGTTTTCAGGAGCTAGATCACCACCTCTTAACGCAGTATTATTTTAATCTTACTTCAGTGTGAGAAAGAGATGGAGCTATCCATCTCTTTCTCACACTGAAGTAACATTAAAATAATGCTGCTTTAAGAGGTGGTGGTTGCCCCCAGTACCTACATAAAGTATGTTTTTATTTCATTTTACATAATAGACGATAGTTTTATCGTCTAGACATCGTAAATACGTACCTCTAAATTTTATTTTAATTAAGTAAATATATCTTCCAAAAACACAATACTTACATATATACCAATCTACTTAGTTGAATTATTATTACTCTGTCTTACATTACGCTTACTTGTTTCTAGATAGCTTGGATGACGAAAATATTAAATGTACAGTAACAGTCAGGACGTTGACTGTACCTACAATTAAAAACTAAGTAAAAAATGCTCAAAAATAATAAAATAAACGACATCAACTCGGAATTAGAATATTTGACAAAACTTTTCATTACGACAGGCTTACAGTATAAATTGAAATAAAAAGTGTTTTTATTTTTATTTCAATGTAGGATTCAATCAAAGGCACGATAGTGCCTTTTTACTCATTATCAACAAGCTAATTAACATAAAAATACAAACGTATCATATCGTTTTTTTTTTCAGACTATATTTGGTGTTGCCATCTAAAGATTTTTTTAAATTTGCCGCCATTTCATTGTGCCACGACTCGCTGGCCAAACTCTATACTGAAGCACTGAAGTGAAATGTTTATAGCTGCTGATTATTTTGTTAAATTTCGTTTCATCCAGTTGGAGAATACGGGGAGGTATATTATTGTAACACTTTAAACAGCACCCCATGAAGGATGAGTCTACTTTAGCCAGTCTGAAACCTGGTTGAACTAATTGGTCCCCTAAACTAATTGGTAACTAACTAACTTAAATTGGTAATTAACTTTCATACCTTTTTGGATAGTTGATAAGACAAGGATATTTTACTATTAATTTTTACATCAAGCGTAGTAATTTTTTTTGTACTAGACAACATTTTGAATGAAGTAATAGCAAAACTTACAAAAATTAAATGTTTGATTAGTGATATTTGCCAAGGTTTTAGGCATTTTGGAACTATTAATTATTTATAAAAATTTACTACGGCATCAACTATGATAATAACTAATTTATCTAGCTTAAATTTCAGCTTAAATTAACTAACTTAAATTTCAGTACAGTCGTGCCGTAAATAATTTTTAAATTGGCTTTAAATCATATAATCAGGGACTTTTCATAAAAAAAAAAACTAAAAATCTAACGAACTCAAAAACTGCTGCATTACGGTAGAACATTTGGTGGCTTAATTTGTTGCATTTTAACCCTACTGTGACGTCCTGCAAGGAATACGCCGAGTTACCAGTAACCCTGTATATTTGAAATCCCCGCATATAATTAGTTTTTTTTATTTTTTATACAATTTTTTTTCAAAATGCATCTAAATTTTCATAAAATTTATTTAAATTTGTAAACTTGCCCCCAAGCTTACAAATTTAAATAAATTGCATGAATTCTTGACATTTGAGGATTATACTAACTTAAGGAGTTGTATTACTGATTATAATTCTGTAAACACTTAATTGTTACGGTCGCGAATCATACTTTAATCAACATACACCCAGAGACTGAGCTGCAAATTGCAAAAATCGTAAGAAAATTTTGAATTTCACGGGCTACCTTACCGCTTCCGTATAAGTAAGATTCAAATGGACGACGCAGGACAGCAATCGAACTCAAAGTTCTGTGCTGACCAGTCCGTGTTCTGTTCAACTGTTCGGCTATCTACTCTTTTTGTTTGACAAAAGCAAAGGCGCGTTTCACACACACCAATAAGCAAACTGTAGCTGATAACGCAACATGTGAGCATGTCAGTTGCATTAGAACTTTGCTATTTAAGACGCAGATATATGCTAACGGCCTTGAGTACATAGCTTGCGTCTTCTGTGCTGAGCTCACGCAACGCGTCGTACGTCCACGCAGTAATAGGACTCGCCCATCAAGAAGCGCTGTCCCAAATTAGACGCATTATTAATTTATTATGCATAAAACAAAAGGTATTATTATATTAAAACACGTATACTAAAAGATAAATAATTTAATTATCTTTAAAATAGTGAAGGTTTCACAAAAATACGCGTGATTCTCAGTTTTTTTCCGCGTTAGACATAACTTTTCAAATTAATTAAAACTATTTAAAATAAGCATAATCTGAAATATTCACATACTAAGTTATTAAAAAAATGCTCAAATTTAGTATATATTTTTTCCAAATTATTTACACCATTCGTTTAGACGTGATCTTCAGTTTAAAATCATTAAAAGTCGGTTATCATCGCCTTAAAGCTCCTGCACCTGCAACGTGCACTCTAGTGCGGTTTAGTGCAAAATTTTGTTGCGCTTTATGCCTATGGTACAACATAATTTGAAGTAAGCTGTTATCTGTTACAAACTAACTGCTATATAATACAGGGTGTAAGGGACAGCCCTCCGCAGACTGATGGAGTGAATTCTGTATATCATACTAAGATGACCGGTACATGAAATTATTTCAGGAACTTTATGGGTATCCAATAAATCTGATTTGTTTTGTTACCTACACGCAATGTATCGTCACCTTGGCAAAACGCGCGTAGCGAACGGCAGCGCAGTGAGCCTTCGGCCGCTTAGTATTTAAACATCCATTGCAGATTTATTGATTTTAGCTGTTTTATTTACATAAATTGAGTTCTACGTACAGAGAATTAAAATTTACATTGAAATAAAGGAATAGTTACTGAAAAAAACGATAAAAAATGAAAAATTTCCTGAGAAATTTAACGGTGGAATATGATTCAAAATATAGAGCTGAATGTACCCTGTTAGTTTGCGGAGGACTATCCCTTACACCCTGTATAATATAGTTGTATTAGCAATAACCCGCTCATGTGTGGGCACCCTAACAGTAAAGTTGTACGTTTTGTACCGCAACATTTTCATTTTACGGAAAGAAAACAATGTTTTGTACACAGAATAACGTTTTATTTTGCACGACAAGCCACAGTGTTATTGTTCGTTTGGTTGCTTAAAATAAAAGGGACATTGTACGTAATAATGGCTTTCAATTATGAAGTTTTAATGAGAACCTTTTACATTTTTGCCAAAAATTTGAAGTTTTCCTGATAAATACAACGCCACAAAGTTCTTTTGGCGCGTGGACAAAATTGAAACTAATATCGCCATCTTGTTTTGCCACTACAAAACGTCCTCTTGTCTAAAACATTCGCACCCTATTTGTGTAACACACTATATCTCACTATCTGATTGATTTTTAAGCAAATTGCTAATCCATTGCTTCATATGTTCGTATTTGGCTGCTCAACAACGTAAATAATGCAATTAATGTTATTGAACTGTCAAAATGAAGCCGATCCCTACTGTGAGTGTGTTACGCAATTGCTCCGCTGCTGGTGCCAAAAGATACTTGTAACTCTCGAGCTGTTTTCCATTTCACTTTCCGTGTGTTATAAGTTTAGAAAAATCCTAGCTGACTGGCTTAAATTTTTACCCGACTTCCCAAGAATGAGAGTACTGTTTTTACATCACCTATTGTTACCTAGGTTATGGCATATCGTACTTACACGAAACAAATAAATTGGCCAAGTGTGAGTCCGACTCGCACACGAATGGTTCCACTGTACAGTATTTAACACTACAAAGTAAAAAATAACTTTGGTTTCGGAAATCGGCGTCTTTGGTTTCGTATTTTCGTTTTTTTGCCACCGACTTCCGAAATCAAAGTTATTTTTCACTTTGTAGAGTTTTTTTGAAGTCGGTTTTATTGTTTGTAAAAAAGTTTTTACTTTTTAGTTGTAGTACCTACCCCACACAAATAAGAATACCACTAACCTGCTATGTAAATTATAATGGCAGGAAGTTTAATAACTTAGTACAACATCCACATAAACTAAGTGGAAAAAATACTTTGCAAAGTTAATAAACTTCACATGGGACCAAAGGAGACGGAAACGATTACATACAATCTTGGGCTTGAATGTAACGAGATGAAATTAATGTGAGAATTCTGTTAGTTTTGACAATCTGAGAGCCGAGTTATTAGAGGTTTAGTAAAAGTAAGACTATGTCACAACCTTTAACTAAAAACTTATTCCTGAAGTGCAAAAGATGTTCTTTAAACTATTTCATCTAAGGGTCGTCGGCCTAGACAATAGTCTACAATAGCAGAGACTAGTTACTATCCCTCAATTCACAGAGCGATCCATAGTTTCAACAATATCCAATCCACAAGGCGGCGGTAAAATCCAAAATAACAATTCCAAGTCAAACGTGTGAGCGATCTTCGGTGTACAGTGTGAAAGCAAGGGTCGTACAAGGTAGACAGGGTCAGAATGCGTGAAAAACAACGCAGTGGTCGTTAAAAATGAAATAATCAATCTAAATCTGAAAAGCAATCAAAACGGATCGGAAAACCCGAAACGAGTGAACAAGCAAGAGCAGTCGGCAACTGTCTACTGTCAATGTTGAGCTGACTCACAGCTGTCATGCCAGAGACATAGACTAAAAATATAAGCCTGATTTTAATCGATATGAAATCGATATTCATTATATTGGTTTTCAGTAATTAATTGGTATTTAATTTATTAATATGGCATGTAAGTAAAATGCACTATATTGTATATAAGTATATTTAGTGCATTTAATTACTCGAGTTAATTACCTAGTGCGAAGGTTTTCTTTTTGTAATTTTGTAATCGATTACTTATAACTATATTTCTCTTATTTCTCCGCTTCCAGATTGAGAATTGAGCTGATTTTTAATATTCTAAGATAAAAAAAAGACTAATTTTTTAGATTTAGGGCCCACCGTTTTCCATCTCCTTTGAGGTATAGCCTCCCGAATAGAAGAAGAATCGTTCAAATGGGACTACTCTGTAAAAAGTTCTGCGTTTGGTCATACATTAAAAAAAAAAACAAATATACGCCCCGACTTGAGATCTCTTCTTTTTTTTTCTTCTGTTAAAAATACTTCAGCTTAAAAAAAAAACATGGGGGACGTCTCCATATGAAACTTTTTTTTTAACTTTAATTTTTAACTTTATTTTATTTTTATTATTTTGATGTTCTAGCGGCCATAGAAATACACAATCTGTGTAAATGTCACCTTTTTACGGTTCATGAGATACAGCCCCCTGACAGACGGACAGACGGACGGACAGCTGAGGCTTAGTAATAGGGTTCCATTGTCTTCGGGTACGGAACCCTAAAACTAGTATTCCACTCCCTACAACTTCTACCATACCATAATATACGACCGACAAACATCACGACTACATTCCCTATTGGTACAGTTGGACAGAACGGTTTCATTTACGTATAAACATACAATGTAATGCGACTAGCCTTCCCCCCGGCTTCACCGCGTGGAGGTCGGAAATTATTCCACGGGACCGTACTACCGGGATAAAAGTACCCTATGTCCTACACAGAGTATGGTATACCTGTGTGTCTTTCATCCAAATCCATTGTGCCGTTTAGGCGTTAACAGACAGACAGTGTTACTTTCGTATTTATAATTTTACTTAGTATGGATAGTATGGATACCGGTTTAGTCAAACCAAAACGTAATCAGAAAAGCAGACTATCGCTCGTAATAAACGGAGGCGACTCGTTGAGGCAGATCGTTCAAACATCGGACCCGAGCCGTGCGACCGGCCCTCCCCGTGTCCGACTTAATTGAACCAAAGTTCAGCTTTAATTACTTTTTGGAAACAATCACTGAATAATTATATTACCTATGGGTGAACTTAAGTTCGTGTGAGCTGTCTGTGGTAAAGGTAATGGGTTTACGTTTTGTTTACGTATGTTTTGTTACACGTCAAAACGTAGTCGTACGTAGCTAAAAATAGCCACAAAAGACATTACGTACTATCGAGGAAACTTACATCTGATCAATTTGTAAACAAAATCCCGTGCGCACGATGGCCACATCTGTTAGCAAGCTTTACTATAGCGGCCGAGCGCTGCAAGCAAGAATAATCCTTACGGTGTATAAATATTCGTTTCTCCCATGGTATACTCAGTCTTTTCCCCAACTAGATTGGGGTTGGCTTCCAGTCTAACCGGATGCAACGGAATACCAGTATTTTACATGGCGACTGGCTCTCTGACCTTCACAACCCAATTACTGGGTACCGTATTTTTATCTCACGAGGCGACACACGCTTTACTTGTGGTTACCAAGTGTACAAACACGCTGTGAATGTGTGTGTAAGCGCAGGAGCTCTCGGTACCGTTCAAGAAAATGGCGAAGTCACAAGTGTGTGTGTGTGCGTGTATGTTATGTGCTGACGCTACTCGTCTTCACGCACACATCCACAGCGTGTTTGTACACTTGGTTAACACAAGTAAAGCGCGTGTCGCTTCGTGATAAAACAATTGAAGCTAATAAAAGCGTGTTAAAAATACTATATCACGATACTCTTTGGTAAGACGTTCGGGCTTCTGACTGCCCGTAACGACGGGCTTAGGCTGCGAATGACTTCATTAGATTAAAATTTAATCTAATGAAGTCATCGTTTTTTGCATTTCCATCTAATGGAACATATTTGTGACTGGTACGCAAAGAAAATAAATATACTTCTTAAATATCTTTGTTTGTATGGCTGGTTAGTTAGTAGGGAATGCCATACTCAAGACAATATTTCGAGAATTTGTCTAATATCTAATCTAGCCATTACATTCGGGAAACAATTACCCTAATGTAATGGCAATTGAGCAATTGGTTGGACATTATAAAAAATAACTTTATAATTATTATTTCAGACAGAGTTTAAAGGGTCTTATCAGCTGAATTTCCTAATTAACGCGTAAACATTTGTTCCAGAAGATTTAAAATTACCAAGATATTTCATAAGCATTTTAGAGACTTTGATCTTGACATGGATCTAGCCACTACTAACTTTTCACGACTTTTTTATTTTAAATTAACCTGCGTTGTCCCACTGCTGGGCAAAGGTCTCCCCTATACTTTTCCAGTTTTTTTATTTTTTTTTTATTTGAGATAGGTTTGCTCTTGACTCTAGTCTAGGTCAGAGATGACAGAGACAAAGTCGACGATGGAGCGAGCTTACCCAGAAGAAGCCTGTTCACTCTCACTTTGAAGAGATCGGGGTTCTATGCGTTCGAAAACACAGACGCAGGCAGAGAGTTCGACTCCTTTGCTGTGCGCATCACAAAAGACATTTGGAAACGCTTAGTGCGAATTGGTGGAATGGCAACTAGGTAGGGATGGTAACCTGCAGTGCGTCTAGATGTCCGATGGTAGAAGGGGGCCGGCGGAATGAGGTCGTGGAGTTCTTGAGCACACTCACCGAAGTACAATCTGTAGAAGACCGACAACCAGGCATCCACCAATCTTACGTCGCCAATGAGCCTCTTAGCTCTGCGTTCCACCGAGTCAAGCGCGGCAAGTTGGTATTTAGCTGAGCCATCCCAAAGGTGGCTATACTCCAATAATGCAATACTCCATGCAGGATCAGACTTGATCAGTTTTCCTTATGTTGTGCCTTCTCCAGCCAATCATTCAAGAACGAGTCCAAATTGTCACGCCAGCGTGCAGGCCTGACTCGGTGATGACACCTGTCTTTCACGACTATTTTATTTTATTTAACAGTTTATGTACACACATATAAACAAACAAGAAGAAAGGAACAGAAAAATACGTACAAAGGTGATGCTTATTTCTAAAGAAATCTCTTCCAGCATACCTGCGATAGGAAAGTAGATAAAGAGATGTAGACAACGTGTGTAAGAGTAAAAGAGAAAACAAAATACATAAAATCACAAACGATACACTAATATGAATATAAACAAATATATATATATATAAACATAAAATATGAGTACATAAAAATACTACCAAAATAAATATCACAAAAAAAATATACGATAATAATGAAACATAACATAATAAACTATTACTCGTACAACTAAAAAAAAAAACACCGACCACTTTTTTAATTCAAACATTATCCTTTCACCTTCACGGATTACTGAACTCCGTGCAAAAATACCAGTATTCATATTGAGAACCAAAATCCCCGGTATTATTACATTGAACTTTGAATTCTGATTGAAAAAGCCCTCAAACGTCGCTGCTTCGATCTTAGGGTGGAGCAAATTTTATGAGAGCATTGGGCAAGAGCCCGCATTTCAATGTAAATCGTATTCCACCTCGGGCGCAGACGGGATTGAAACAACTGCTGCCGATTGGGACAGATTAGATTTTTTTGTTCGCAAAAATTTCGTCTCCCTGGGAGGAGGTCGGAGTTCCTTTTTTGAACAGATGAGGTTATGATCGATTGACAGTTTGGGCAGAAGAAAATATGTCGTCTTTTGTGTTTAATTTAAAAAAAGAAGGTCGTTTTTGGAAGATTCTTTTCTCACTGCTCAAACTAGTTACTTTATGTATACGAGTACCTATATGTGGTCATAAAAGATAGCTACATAATAGGTACATTCGAAATAAGGAGCAGAAGGTCTGAAAATCCCTGAGTTATAAAGTAAGTTCGGTATTATTTACTTAGGTATAAATAGCTGTGGTGCTACTCCTGAGCATGAGGTCCTTGGTTCGATTCCCGTTTGTGTTTTTCCATCTGGAATTTCTCAGTAGCAGCCCGCGGAGTCTGGATTTGTGACCAGTTGACAGCCCCGGATCTACATATTTAAAAGGGAGGCGCCGAGTACAAATTTGCCGCCCTCTAGGCAAAATTTTTCAACAAATAATAGGATGTTTCTTTTTTTGTCGAATGGTGCTTACATTGGCAAAGGAAATGACGGATACAATGTGTCATGCCGCGCCAGGCGGCACCTACGGATTTTGTGTTTTGTCATTTTCTGAATTTATTTCAAGGAAAAATGGGTTGCTGGCTGGCCGCCCCCAGTCTTTGGCGCCCGTTGCAAATGCACCCTCTGCACCCCCTAGATCCGGGCCTGCCAACTGGCAACTATAGAATCTATCAACTGATAGAAATAGGACTTAAACGTAACTGGCGAAATGTGGGTGTATTAACCTACACCTCTGCCTAACCCTATTGGGAATACAGACCTTTTATTTTGTTGTATTTTTTTTTGGATGGGAAATCATCAAACGAATTCTCCCGCTCTGGGCGGAGCGGCAGGGCGTGTCAGATTTTTACTGACTAAAACCCACCCGTGTTCCTTCAGTTGCCTGTGCCGGGGCCAAGGTAACTCTTTCGAACATCCCGCGACCCTGGCTGGGGGAATACAGGCCTAATGTTATATTTTGTGTAAATTGTTGTGGTAAAATCTCACATAAAAAATCAAAGTCTTGACTCGATGATCGAACTGTTACCTAGCAGGGGTGTAGCCTTCATACAACCCGATTCCTATCGGCGTTCCTTAGGAACAACCACTCTTCTTAATTTCTACCATTGCCAAATGATATAGTACACCTGTGCGTATAGCTGTGTATCACATCACATTACATAATTATATTTAATACCAGTTTATGAGTTTATGACAACTGAACAATTTTTTCTTCGGCTTCCCTCTAATGATCATTGTAGCTTCTTACACCTCCACATTACACTAAATGTGTGTAAACGAAGTAAATAGTTACAGAACTTATTTTTATATAAGTACTATTCACATTCAAAGCAAATTCGCACGGATTTGCACGAATTTGAACAATAAAACATTTGTTTTATGTAGTATACGTATTTATGTACATATATTTGTACGTTTGGCCTTTGTTTCATCCAAATCAATTTGTAGTTTGTAGCTTTGTGTCCGCTGACGAATTGTATTGACATAGATTAGTTAGGCGAAACATTTACTTAGTCACAAAAAATAAAACGGTATGAGAATAATTTATATCTGAAATGTCGATATTGTTTGGAATAATAATAGTAATGGTTGAAGTTTTTTCTCTATCGAAAAGGTTAGAGGGTTTTATAAATTATTGGCCATACCAACATAGTATTACTTGTACTTTTAATTAGGTAGGTACTAGTTTTTCCTTAAAAATCTTTACAAGCGGTAATAACTCAATGGTAGAAACGCAGATCGGCGCACGAGTACTTACTTACCTATAGAAAAAGTATAGTAGAATTTCGGATTTGACATTGCTTGTAAAACTAATTAATTTTAACAAAATGTTGCCAATATCAAACGCCCAAAAAATACTATTACTTACCTACCTTTAACAAATAAATCTCTAATCCAAATAAAAAAAGAGAAAAAAAAATCTTCAAAAAACAAACAATAGTGTTCTATTCAATGGCGGACAGAAAGGGCAGCAATAAGGCTGTATTTCAACGGCGCCATTCCGCAAGACGAGTGGGCAAGCGTCCTCGCGGTAAAATTGGATGTGTCCATCGCTTTATTTATGGGTTCGCGATCTGTTCTATTGAATTGCGTATTGTATGGACGATTGTACACGGATGTGGGTTTGGGTAAAGTTTTCTGGAAGAGACGACAGTATTTTTTTCTTTTAAAAATAATAACAATACATTTTTTATTGGCATAAACAGGTGACAGAAAAATGTGAAACCCTGACTTCAGAGCCAGGGGGTCTACTCCAAAACTTAAATCCAAAGTATCGGCCGAATGTTCGGACGTTTCCTTCATTCTATTTCGTTCGGTTGGTTCGGATCCGACCCCACTTCATGATGATGTTTGTATATTAGGAAACGTCGTACGTAATAATATTTGCATGTTATGATGTAAGCAAAACATGCTCTATTATGTCTTTGAAACAACTTTATACACCATGTTTTTTGCAAATTAATATTTTGTCTATTTTTATTTTATTTCCGAACATTCGGCCGATACTTCGATTTACGCTTCGAAGTAGACCCCTAGGTTAGAGTATTCCAGGAGCCAGTGACTTCTTTCAGTTAGGTTAGATTGTTTTTCGCATAGCTGAGAGGTATATTGGTCTACCTACAAATATAAGCATACGCGTTTTTGTCATGGAGGTATGCATAAACTACTGCAGTATTCTTACCTCGTCCTTTTTTAGTTTGGTACCTCAATGTTCTTCTGGTAGCAAGCTCTCGCTTCGAGCAAAACACGCACATCAATGTGCGTGAGGTCCATTGTTTGATATTAGCTCAGAAACTATTTTTGAAAAGTTTAATGATATTCATGGAAAATTCTCAGCAGTAGTACCTAATATTGTTTGTTAAAAATACTCTTTAGTTTATGTGGGTAATCAAAACTCTTTATAACAAAATTACTTTATCAATAAGTATCATGTAGACAGTCTGCATTTATTTAGATAGATGGATAAAATATTCTTTATTGTACACCATAAAAATTACAGATATAATTGTAGAAATTTTACACATGGGGTGACACAATGGGCGGTCTTATCGCTAAAAGCGATCTTTTACAGACAACCTTTGGATGGATTAAAGGGAGAAGGAGAGAGAATACTGTAGGTAGTCAGTGGTGCACCAGGTATATATACAATCAATACATACATACTAAATATATATATATATATTATATATATAATAAACATGAAACAGGAGCAGGAAACTTTATGTAATGATGAGATTTAAGGAGAGAGGAAGTGTTTTTTTACCAGAATTTTAAAAGTGGACAAAGATTGAGCACGCCTTATCAACACGAGCTCGAGCAAGGCATTCCATAACCGCACTGCTTGAACTGTAAAAGACTTGTCATAAAAACTGGTGGAATGCATCGGCATCTCCAGTCTCAAGTTTTCCGATGACCTCAGATATCTATTTATTTATTTACATTATAACTTTGGTGTCTCTCCAAATACTGAAGGTGTCTCAACTGAGAACATTTTTCCTTGTCTTTTGCGAAGTGGAACAGCTCAGCAGCATTCGCGACTCTGGTCCTCTAACAAATGATCCTGAACCAGGATTTTTTTCTTCGGACAACATCGCGTTACTCCGAGTCTACGCCAATCATGTCTAAGTACAACTACAGAAAAATACAAAATGTTTATTTTCTGTACCAACTAGTTTACATTAGTTTATGATTGGAGTCTCCTTTTAAGCATGATGACGCCTGTGTTAGGAGACTCCGCACTTCCATAGCTTTGGCTGTTTGTACAACTTACAAAATTATTTTATTTTGAGTTTCTTGAGTTACATATACATTAATGTGGGTGTGTTGGGTGTGCGGAGTGTGTGATGTGTGGGGGGTGTGTTTAGTGTGCCGAGTGTGTGTGGTAGTGATGTGTTTGGGGCGTGCGTGGGGTGAGAGGTGTGAAGTAGCACTTCTCAATCTGCCTATGTTGGGTTTGGCATCCAGTCTAACCAGATGCAGTAAATAACAGTATTTTACATGGAGAGATTGCCTATCTGAACTCCAAAACCCAGTAACTGGGTAACACGATACCCGTTGGTAAGACTGGTTGTCAGACTTTTTGGAATTCTAACTACTCGTAATGACTGTCAAAGATCTACGAATGACAGCCGGGACCAATGGCTTAACGTGCTTTCCGAGGCACGGAGGGGTCTCGATATTGTAATGGATGGTCACCCATCCACGAACCGACCTCGGCAAGCGTAGCTTAACCTTCGATGGACCCGTGCGGCTGTTATTATTTAGCCAATGAGTAGCACTTCTAGTCGTGATATATCCATGTTAGAAGAAAGCGAATCCACAGAATAGATTGTGATGATAGTGGGTCTCGACAGCGGATGTAGGATCTTGTCTGAAGCTAATTAAACGACATCTATCATGTTCTAATCTCTACGCTCATCTGGTATTAGCTAGTCTTATGAATCGACTCGAAATACAAAAGAAAAAGGGACCGTTGGCGTCTTTTTATATAAATGAAGAATGGGTCAGGTGTTCAGGTGAAGGGCACGCCACAATTGCGGCGATAAGTCCCCTCTTTGAGGAGTGGCTGGAGAGACGCCACGGCGTCCTCACCTTCCGCCTGACGCAGGTCCTCACCGGACACGGGTGCTACGGGAGGTACCTATTCTGGATAAGGCGGAAGGAAACGCCCGGGTGTCACCACTGTGTGGATCGCCCGGAGGACACGATGGAGCATACGGTGGAGGTCTGCCCGGCTTGGGCGGAGCACCGCCGTGTCCTCGCGGAAGCGATCGGCGGCGGCGATCTCTCGCGTCCGGCCCTGGTCCAGGCCATGGTACGGAGTGAGAGTATATGGGAAGCCATTACCTCCTTCTGCGAAGCAGTAATGCTCTTGAAGGAGGAGGCGGGACGCGTGATGAAGAGGCAAGCTTTGCGCCCTCACGCCCCTAGTCGCCGCAGGAGACGCCCTGGGCGTCGGGAATTGGCAGCCGATTCCCGGCCACAATAGCTATACAATAGCTGATAATCTTCAAACGGCTGAATAGATTTTCATGAACACTCTCGATCAAGTCACATTTTAAACAAAACAAAAAAAGTCTAGGTAGGTTCAGTCGTTTCAGATACACAGATACAAACTTAAAACACTGTTTCCGTCGGGAGTTAAAAATACTGGTATTCAGCTGCATCCGGTTAGACCGGGAGCCGACCACAACAGACTTGGGAAAATGCTAAGCAGGTGATGATGATGGTCATGTGTAAATAGCACAGGTACATGAGCCATTTTAGCTTTGTGTCTGGGATAGCAACGCTTCCCCGATGCCCATAAACGACCGTACGACCCGTATTTAATTTATCATGTTTGTTAGAAAGATTTGATCCTTATGATTGACCCTATCGATTGATGCCATAAAAGTACAGGATGTTATTTTTTCGGATTTTAGCCAGTTCGATTCCCGAGTGTGGCAAGCGAATTTTCAAAAATCTTTGAATGTAGATTTGATTCTTGAAAAAAACAAAGGAATGTTTCCTTTGAGTAAAATTTGCTATCCCCAGTATTTAGAGTACTTTCCCTCCAGGTGCGGTTATTAAATTCCATCCTGTATATATACATACATATGTATGTATATTTGTTTCTTTGTGGCGCTATAAAGACCAAATATCCTAGCCTAGACCTGGAGTCAATCGATTTGTCTTAATCTTATGTCACTAAAGACTTGACAGTAATCAAAATTCAATATGGCGACAACCAGGCGCCATATTTTGAAAAAGAAAAAAAAAATTTAAAAAACAAAAACCCGACTGCAACATGAAAGGAACACATGAATGAAAGGAGAAAAGCAATATAATCTATAAAAGTTTGGTATCGCAGGCGGAAAAACCAATTACCTGAAATATGGTGCTTATTCTATAGATTATAATGCTTCTTTTTCTCATTTCAGCTTATGTATTTTTGCAGTCGACTTTTTTGTTTTTTAAACAACTTATTTTTTGTATTATTTTGTGTAGGTTTTCATTATTTGGACCAAGTCACCTAGTTTATTTTTTTGTGTTGTTCGGTATCTGCGTCAAACAAATTCTTTTCTCTCTTTTTTTCCTAAAAATATATGACTGATTGTTTGATTTGATTGATAATCCGGAAACCCCTAATTCTCGTGCCGAAAGTAAACAGAGCAAGTAGTACCTCCAATTACACACTTCTACTACAAATGGATTACTTTCCAATCTAAATCAGCCGTAAACAACACAAATCCTCTCCCAAATCTTACAATAAATAGACATTAAACAGATACCCGATTGCGAACGAACATAAAAGTGTAAATACTCGGTTCCAATCGGCAATACATAAGGATAAGCTGCAGTAAACAATAGATAAAGTATTCGTTTATATAATTACGTATATAAGGACCACGTGGGATCCCGGTTACTGCGCCATAAATAGGATTGAAGGACTCAGCGCTTACTTTGTACACACTTTTAGGGTTCCGCGGGAAAAAGGACCATATTTGTACCATAGATAGAGTGGCAAGAAACACGAGATCCCGCCATCTAGGAACGTCTACAATACCAGAGACATCGCCTAGGTGCATTGCCGAGCCTTCTAAGATATGGCTTAAGGGGAAACGCTAAGGTAGCCCACGAAATTCAAATCTTACGATTTTTGCAATTTGCAGCTCAGTGTCGGGGTGTATGTTGATTAAAGTATAATTCGCGACCGTAACTAATATGTATTTACAGAATTATAATCATTAGAATCAGTGATACAACTCCTTAAATTAGTATAATCCTCAAATGTCAAGATTTCATGAAATAGTCATTCAGTAGGATTCTTGGTCTTAGAGAGTTGTATTGATGACTTTAATTATTATAATTCTGTAAATACTCGTACGTATACATATTTGTTATGGTCGCGAAACATATTTGAATCAACATACAACCTAATATCCGCCTGCCTACCTGCAAATATTTTTACTATCTGCGCATAATGTGGCGCATGCTGTGCTTTTCTATAAGTTATGAGGCGCTTAGACTTAAGTTTGCAATGTACTAATTGTATGGTAATAGTGTACTCATTGTTGAAGAGCCTAATAATAAATAAATAAATAGCAAAAAAAAAGTAAGAAAATTTGAATTTCCCGCTGTGCAATCTCTTGGAATCAACAAATTTGGAAAGTTACTTTCTGGGACTTTTCTTATACATAGCTTAAAAATAGGGGTAAAGTTTAAGCATGCAACATAAACGTGGTGCAGCGAATAAATTAACTTCATAATTTAATTTGATTTTCATTCACAATTTCACATTTTGACCTTGAGCGATGACGTCTGGCAATCAAAACATTCCTTTCATCAAATCTCATCGCAATCGTACTGAATCCTTATCCTCATCCTGTCCACACTCATCTTGACCACTTCTTTATCCAGCCGTCGTTTTTACTGGCGGTTTTATTTAAATCCATAATTTAAATGCAGATGAGCGCTGAACGGAGACGGTTCGTCCAAACTCTGAGAATAAGGATAATTTCTGCATATAATCGCTTTAGACGTTTTAGTAGCGATAGTACTATTCAGAAGGGAATTGTGTTTTTGTTTTGGACTGATTTCACCCTGATTTGTACAGAAAGGTCAGGTGCGTAGTACTCGCAACCGGCGTGCGTGTATGACCAGATGTATGAACGTAAACGAGGCAAAAGGAGTATGTAAGGATCGTAGCAGGTCGCGTTCTGTAGTTTCTGCCTACCCCCATGGGAAGAAGGCGTGAGTTTATGTATGTATGTTGTACCAAAGATTGTTCGATGGCAATGTTTCGATAGGTTCGTTTCCTTCTCCTTGTTGGCACGAGTTACAAGAAAATAGCTCGTACTCAAGCGAATCAATATGTGACGTCATATGTTGTATAATAATATATTCACTCGATCTGATTATTTATTAATTGATCAAGGCTCACTAACGACATGTTTACAAGGAAGTTACAATAGGTAATCACGAGTCTTCAATATTGTGTAAATACATCACAGATTAAATTAATCTACGTAATAAAACTCTTAAATTAATTATTTTACTGACAGACAATGCATAGCCTAAACCAATGGACTATAGAAGCAAGAAATTTTGCACAAGAGTTCCTCAGATATCGAAAGTGAGAAGGAAGGATTTTTAAAATTCAATCTGCCTAGCCTTTTCCCATTGGGGTCGGCTTCCAGTCTAACCGAATACAGCTGAATACCAGTATTTTACATGGAGCGACTGCCTATCTGACCTCCACAACCCAGTAACTGGGTAATACGATACCCCTTGGTAAGACTGGTTGACTTTCGGGCTTCTGACGACCCGTAACGACTGTCAAAGATCCACGAATGACAGCCGGGACCAACGGCTTAACGTGCTTTCCGAGGCACGGAGTAGTCTCGGTATGTAAAGATGGTCACCCATCCACAGACCAACCCCGGCAAGCGTAGCTTAACCTGATAAAAAAAAAAAAATTAAACTTTTTATTTAAAAAAAAAAACACTACATAGTTTTGTTTAATCACACATCGCTTAATCTGCAATCGAATGGATCGGCCTGTGCAGCTGTTATTACTTATCCATGAGCTCCTCCACGAGGTTTTTGAAAATTGATCCTCTAAATTATTATTATTATTTTTAAAATTAAATTACTTTTCTTTATTGTTAGTTATAAATCTTAATTACAATAAACAAGATAACAATAAATTGGTTAAATGGGGGGTAAACGTTTGTAAAGAAGTTCGTCATTTTTGCCGATGAGACATCCAATTGGGCGCGCGGCTTGCTTATTGATAAACTCTCAATATGTCGTTGTGCTACACAGCCTACGCGGTCTGCTACGAGGCTTCTATGGCGTAGCGTCGTAGCAGTGATACCGATCCTGACGGCGGAAGATAAATATACAAATGTAGCAAGTTCTCATTAGTAAGTTTACATAATATAATTACATTTAAGTTTCTCATGTAAGTGAATACCAGTTGTAATTCATGAGAAATAAAGATTCTTAACCGTAAGTGCAATAATATGTTTTTATGTGGTTATACTCTCTAACAAAATAATTTTCCAAATCAGTCCAGCCATTTTCGAGTAATCGGGGAAAATACAAAAACAAAAAAGATTCCGACGAACTGAGAACCTCCTCCTTTTGTGGAATTCGTTTAAAAATGAACAATTTAATAAGCATTTTAATTAATTTAGAAATTATTCTCACTTTAATATCAGATTCATCAACACACCACAGCATACAAACAAGAACTTTTTTAAAACAGTCCCACAAGTGTTTCAATATCAAACTCCTTCCACAAAGCACCAAGCAGGCTGAACATCGTTCATTTGTCACACGTGAACCGCTTAATATCCTGAATGAGCTGGAAGCTGGAACGCGCTCTCATTGCGCTGGAGCAACGTAATTGGCACAGAACGGATATTGCACAGTCGTAAAAAGTGACTTAAAGAGCTTCCGAGTGCAGTCGGTCGTAGTTGTAGGGATTAGCTGTGGCTTTGAAATGGAGCTGGAATGTGGATATTTGAAAAATTTATAGGGTAATAACTCATTGGCCTTTCGGTTTTGTTTCCCAGTTGGTACTTACTAGCTGTGCCCCGCGACTTCGTTCGCGTGTAAGTCATAAGATACACAATATACTAAAATAACAGTCACATTTTGATAAAACTCCTTCGTCCCCCGACCTGTCGAGTTGATCACCCGCCCGCGCTATTTGTTCACAATTTCATTGGTTTTTTTTTGTTGCGCGAAACCCTAAATCTTTCTGCCAGTGAAAGTCCCGTCAAAATCGGTCCAGCTGGTTCGATGATTAGCCGGAACCAACAGACGGACAGACAGACAAACATTTTTTTAATTGTTTTATTGTTATTTAAATACCGTGTATACCTTCATATGCATTTAGTAAAAAGTTGTTATTTTGACTTTACAAATAGATATTCCAATTTTATTTATTTGTATGTGTAGAAAATGTATTAGACTAGCTGATCCGACAGACGTTGTCCTGTCCAGATTTCAATGGTTCATACAAAATCATATCGAAAAAAGAACGTTCAGTTTTTTCCAAATTAGAAAATTTTCCGGGACACTTTTCCAATTTTTCTTTCTATAAAAATCTAATTTGGATTATTTCAAACATATTAAAACAAAAAATAGCCAAATCGGTCCAGTCGCTTTCAAGCGATACATTACTAGCAGCGCCTCGCGGTTTCACCCGCATAAGTCTCGATTCCGTAAAGATATAGGGATAAAAAGTATTCTATATGTTAGTCCAGGTTATAAACTACCTGTGTGCTAAATTTTATCCAAATCTATTTAGTGTAACAAACATCCATCCATCCATCCTCACAATTTTTCATATTTATAATATTAGTAGGAAGTAGGATATTAGTAGGACTGGAGCTAAAGAATACAAGCGAATTTATGCTTGTGCTAGGAGTAGATACCGACTGAGTGACACATTTGATAATGCAATGATTCGGCATCGAACTTAAGACCTTTCGTTTCAAACTCAAACTCAAACTCAAAGCATTTATTTCAATTAAACCAATTACAGGCACTTTTGAATTGTCAAAGAGTCGGTCAGTTAGTCAGAAAATTGAAGCTAGTCGCCCATTCCAAAACGTAGATCTCTATGGAGAAGAATGGGCAAGAAACCCCATGGATACTCTTTTAAATCAAATTTGTTACAAAATCCTGGGTAGGTACATTGTTATTGTTCTTGTTGCTTCTATATGTGAGAACAATGTAAAAAATAGATAATTAAAACAATTTAAAATATAAGATTAAAAATAAGCCCTGGCAGCTAAGAGATGACCAGTCTCCACTGACGGCGCCCGTTCACGAACATGACGCGTGGATCAGCACCATCCAGCTCAACCATTTTGTAGGGAACCGAATGATCCAACACACGCGCCACCATCAGCGAGACATTTAAGTGAGCATGACATACTCTCAACTGCCATACTCTTTCAAGTCAACATACCTACATCATAACATAAAACCGCTCCATGGTACTCACATTTACAAAATTGAAAAGATGCTTCTAATTTATACAAAACTATAGTTTGCAATGATTGTATTAAAAGATTAGTAAACACTAAATCTATAGTCTATATATAGTCAATAAGTCTATAGTAATAACATAATGTCAGAAAAAAAAGGGACGCATTTATTCCAAACAAAAAAAAAAAAAAAATTAAAAAATTAACAAAGCCCAAGTGGCTGTGGAGCAGGACCAGCATTTAGCCAAGCATTTTTATCTATGATATAATCATTCAACATATAATATGCTTGTCTACATAGTGTGCGTTTAATGCATGTTTTAAATTGCTTCTCATTTAGTTGAAGATTATCGAGAGGTAATTTATTATAACATTTTACACAGTACCCCATAAAAGAAGTGTGTACCTTAGATAATCTGAAACGTGGTTGATCTAATTTGTTCCTATTTCTAGTGTTAAAATTATGCCGATCACTTATCTTACTAAAAAGATGTAGATTTTTTCTAACATACATAATATTTTCATATATAGGTATATTGACAAGGTACCGTCATGATGTTAATTTTTTTAAACAGTTCCCTTAGAGATTCGCGACTGCGGAGGTTATAGATGGCTCTGACAGCCCTCTTTTGCAGAATAAAGATATAATCAATATCTGCAGCCCGTCCCCATAACAAAATACCGTAAGACATGACGCTATGAAAGTAACTAAAATAGACCAGTCTCGCGGTATCGACGTCTGTTGATTGGCGGATTTTCCAAACAGCGTAAGCAGCCGAGCTTAGCCGCCCTGCTAGTGATGTTAAATGAGGACTCCACTGCAGCTTTGAGTCCAGCGTAATTCCCAGGAAAACAGTCTGTTCGACGAATTGTATTTCCTTATTCAATAGTACGTTCGCCAGTTAACACTTGATTGGACTACCGCAGTTTTTGAACTTCCTAAATTAATCTTGCGGTCACTACATATACAGGGTGTCCAGTAAATTGCACGACATAGTACAGGGGCTGATAGCTTGGGTCAATACTTACCAAAACAACAAATATATGTTCCACAAAATGTTACAGATTTTTTTCACCACTGTAGGTTAAAGTTAAGCGATAAGACAATCGTTCAGTGAAAAATATAAAAAACGTGTTGTATTTCTTGAACACATTCTTGTTTTTGATAGAAAAAAGACTTATCAATTAGTAGAAAAACTACGAGTATTCACGAATAATTTTATGTTAAAAAAAATACTAGAAAAGGAATTTTTCATAAAAAGATCCTTAAAATCTGATTCAACGTAGAGATTTTTCGATATTTTGGAAAATTTAGTAAATCCGTAACATTTTGCGGAACATATATTGTATTGTTTTGATAGGTATTAACCCAAGCTCCCCCCCCTGTCCCCTCCCCTGCATTATGTCGTACTATTTACTGGACACCCTGTTTATGGACAGCTCTCAATCGATTGCGTACGCAGGTAGGCCGCTGCAAACACAAGCTATCGAAGTGGGGGATAACTGACCCATCCAATATTCAGCGCGAGTGCGGTGCTTCAGATCAGACCATGTCCCACTTGCTGGAGTATCCTAAGTGCCCGTTCGCTTACATTAAAGAAGACCTAATGGACGCCACTGATTCCGCAATCAATGTGGCCACCTACTGGCCTCAAAAAATATAAAAAAGTACCACTAACACGAAAAGAAGAAGAAAAAGACTACTATAATGCCATCAGGATGAGACTATCAAGTCTCATACGTACACGCAAAAGCAAGCGTGGTTTTTAACCTTCTTCCTCTGAATAGTGACGGTTTCTCCCCTGCAGTGATACAAAAACAGGCTGAAATTGTTACCACCATGTAAGCCAATACTGCAAACCACCACACCATCAATTCTCCCTCATTTACGTTTAGAATTGATAATAATTTACCAGCCTGGTACCTCCGTATCAACGAATCAGTGCACATGGGTTGACGTCAAACGGTCACGTCCATTGGACTACCGTTTGTGTTGTGTCATAATAGAGACTGAGCTCTTGTGTTGTAGGCTATTGTTATTGATTTTGGGTGAAAATGGTGATGGATGTTATGAGTGATTAGAGTTACGATAATGAGCTGTGCTGTGTGTGTGTGTGTGTGTATATTATTGAAGTGGAAACTTCTTCAGGCGCATTAAGTGCGTTTTGGTAGGGGAATATCTAACGGGTTCGCGACATACGACATGCTCCCGTCACCGATATGCTAATGTGACGTGTTGCGCCAGACTGGAGACGCGCAGCGGCCTGTTTACATGTTAATGTTTTCAATTTCAGTTCTGTCGACAGTCCCCATGGTTGCCTATTTTTTTGTTAGATATTCACTTATGTACAGACGCCAGCACATCAGCTACTATAATCTGTCAAATTTCTTTAATAGATTTTCAACTTTATTGCTAAAGCATTAGGTTTAAGGTTGATTAGGAAAATTTGACAGTTTCGGGTAGCTTGATGTGCTGGTGTCTGTGTACACCTAATAAATAACCATTCCGCCTGCCAAGGTTTTGTGGTGATTCTTAAATGTATGTCCACCGCTGCTTGGGCAGTAAGCCACGCAACGTCAAACATTATCACGTAGATTTATAATTAAACGCTTTAAGATATGTATTTCTAAACGCCGCCACCATCACAAACTTGACCATAAACATCAAGCATTTTGATCATATTGTGGCGGCATATTCTACCATCGCCACATTGGAACGCATCACACTGACGTCACGCAAAATCCTGCATCGCGCAATCAGAGTTTACCGCGTGACTATCATATATACAACATCAGTGGTGCAGCTATAATTATTATTAGAGGGAAGCCGAAGAAAAAATTGTTCATTTCTCATAAACTCAGACAAAAAACTTTTAGGCATTTTTGTAATGTTTTTAATCTTATGATGACTGTATTTCAGCCAGGGTCGAGGGATGCTTGAAAGAGTTAACGTGGCCTTGGCACAGGCAACAGAAGGAACACAGGTGGGTTTTAGTCAGTAAAAGTCTGACACGCCCTCCCGCTCCGCCCAGAGCGGGAGAAGTCATTTGATGATTTCCCATCCAAAAAAAAAAATGATGACTGTATTAAAAATATATAATGTGATGTAATACATAGTTACACACGCCATATTTTAGTTTGTGAATAGTTTTAGTTAAGTTAGGATATAATTTTGTTATTTTATTAATTAATTAGGTATAAGTTGTTATGTAAAACGTTAATGTATTGAAAAATAAATGAGCATATGTAAGTTACACACACAGGTGTACATTATTTGGCAATAATAAACATTACGAAGAGTGGTGGTTCCGAAGGGAAGCTGATAGGAATCGGGTTGTATGAAGGCTTCGCCACTGTTCCTCATGCCTCTATAATATCACCATTCCTATGATATATAAAAATATCCAAGATTGTATGCGCGGGTAACTTGTGGCACTTCTTCCCAGCTCAAATAGTCGTATATAATGTGGTAAAGTGTAGGTATGTATAAGACTTTTTAGATTCTTTTCTAATCTTTTGTCTTTCAAAAATAGCCCAATTTTAATGATTTTGAACTGGACCAATGGCCATTGCCATTTAAACACGTAACAGAAGCCTGTGTGGTGAATATTTGACCAGCAGCGCACAATAGTTCGTTGCAGATATTTTTCGAACAATTACCGGTACGGTAGTTTGTTGTCAGACTGAATTGAATATATTATATACTCGTACTTAATCTACATACATGAATAGGTACATAGCCTATACAAAAAGACCTGCTCCTGTTTATTAATAAACTAAACATGTTAAATACATCATTCTATCTCAGTCAACTTCAAACAACTGAAAAGAAATAGAATGATGTCGTTCAAGTTTACATTAATTATTTAGCTGTAATTAAATGCCTTAAATAGTTTCCAACCCACCTCCTTTGTTTAATTTTCAGTCTTTATAGCAGGACAATAAACCACAGACTCCTGAATTAATTTTACACTTAGTAGTTATAGGTAAATAAGTATAAATATTATTTTAACAGCCCATTGTATTTAAATGCTGAGTAAAAGCCTCCTTCTCCTCCATTCTATCTATTTCTCACAGCTTATAGTATAATTTGTGTATTGTTTAAGAGGGTTGTCACACTTTGCACCTCTCTCGCTCACACGGTACCATATTTTTAATAATGTTAAATGAAAAGATGCATTTTTGAAAAATGTAATCAATGGGCGGTCTACAAAATAATATTAATTTAATAGGTAATTATTAAAAACACATTTTTATTGTGGCATTTATTTATATCATCTCAAAAACAGATCATAATAATTAATTAACTAAGTTTATTAGATAACACAATAGAAATGTGTTTTTGATAACTACCTTTTAAATTAATATTATTTTGTAGACCGCCCATTGATTACATTTTTCAAAAAAGCACTTTTTCATTTAACATTTTTAAAAATTTAGTCCCGTGTGAGCGAGAGAGGTGCATAATGTGACAACGCTCTTAAGGGGGAAGCGCCAGGTAGCCCGCGAAATTCAAATTTTCTCATGTTTTTTTCAATTTGCAAGTCAGTATTATGTTGATAAAAGTATCATTCGCAACCGTAACAAATATGCATCTACACAATTATAATCATCAAAACTAATAATACAACTCCATAAGCTTGTATAATCTTAACTGTCAAGTTTTCATGAAATAATCATTCAATAGAATTAACTGGTCTTGGAGAGATGAATTGATAACTTTAATTATTATAATTCTGTAAATATGTAATAATAATACCTTTTACGGTCGCGAATCATATTTGGATCAACACACAATCTAATACTGACTTGCAAATTGCAAAAAATGTAAGAAAATTTGAATTTCCCGGGCTACCTGGCGCTTTCGCCTTAAAGCTTTTTGCCGAGATAAGCTACAACCATTTAATAATTAAAGAAATTCCCTTGAATTTATCTCCTTAGAACAAATAAGATCCTTCCCACGTTCTATTGATCCCCCAATCTATTCTCGTCATGATCTCATTGTGATCCTATATCTAATATTAGCGCAGTATTCTATCGCGGTCATTGCCTCAACAAACAGACGCCGACAGACGCTCGATATCAATTGAGAGTACTCGGCATACAGTATTAACAATTGATAGGGTAACATTGAATGAGACGCTCTGAAGGGTGTTATCAGTAGGTACCTATAGTTATCGATAAGTATTGTAATTGGCTATTATAACGTAGCGTATGAACACCAGTGTGACATGTGACATCTGACTCGAGGGCTGTTACGTGTATGTACACTGTGCATGGCAAAATTAAAGTTTTACCCTCAAATATGCACCTATTAGCAACCTGACCCACCCCGGTCACACTATTTATTTTACACGAGCGACCCGACAGATGTTGTCCTGTCCAAATTTCAATACCTACCAAAATTCCCATAGAAAATGCACCAATTTTCTAATTTTTCTTTCCGTAAGAACCTAATTCGGACTATTACGAACATTTTGAAATTATAAACAGTGAAATAGGTGCAGCCGTTCTTAACAGATCTGGTACACTTGCATGAAAAGACATTTCCGCGAATGACACTTGCGCGAACCCACTTGAGCGAAAGACTTTCCGCGAATGACACTTCCGCGAACCCACTTGAGCGAAAGACTTTCCGCGAATGACACTTGCGCGAACCCACTTGCGTGAAAGACATTTTCGCGAATGACACTTGCGCGAACCCACTTGCGTAAAAGACATTTCCGCGAATGACACTGGCGCGAATCCACTTGAGCGAAAGATTTTCCGCTAATGACACTTGCGCGAACCCTCTTGCGTGAAAGACATTTCCGCGAATGACACTTGCGCGAACCCACTTGCGCGAAAGACATTTCCGCGAATGATACTCGCGCGAACCCACTTGAGCGAAAGACTTTCCGCGAATGACACTTGCGCGAACCCACTTGCGTGAAAGACATTTCCGCGAATGACACTTGTGCGAACCCACTTGCGTGAAAGACATTTTCGCGAATGACACTGGCGCGAACCCACTTGAGCGAAAGACATTTCCGTGAATGACACTTGCGCGAACCCACTTGAGCGAAAGACATTTCCGTCAATGACACTTGCGCGAACCCACTTGCGTGAAAGACATTTCCGCGAATGACACTTGTGCGAACCCACTTGCGTGAAAGACATTTTCGCGAATGACACTGGCGCGAACCCACTTGAGCGAAAGACATTTCCGTGAATGACACTTGCGCGAACCCACTTGCGCGAAAGACATTTCCGCGGATGACACTTGCGCGAACCCACTTGCGCGAAAGACACTTCCGCGAATGACACTAGCGCGAATCCATTTGCGCGAAAGACATTTCCGCGAAAGACATTTCCGCGAATGGACTTTTGCGCGAATGGACTTTTGCTCGAATGGACTTTTGCGCAAAGGGTCACTTGCGTGAAAGGCACTTACGCGAAAAGACATGTCCGCGGTGGCCGGAGAGAACCAGAGCATGATCCGGTTGTTTCCGGGTGAAATTCGGGATCGGATGGCCCCTGATCCTATGTAGTCAATGCAGGAACAATTCAAATGATTGCTTAAGAGATGGATTGACTCCGGGCTGGTCCGGGGCCGTTTTTTCGGGCCCGAGAGATTCCGGATGCTTGTAGTCCGAGCCTAATTGATACACATTATGAAAGTAGTTTGTTCCAAATCGTTTACTGAATCGATTAAAACTACCTAAATTACAGTCAGACTTCCGCTGTACAGTCGAAACAAACCAAAATGGACGAAGTACAGGAGTAAAGAAAATACGTTTACTTGCGGTAAACATGACGCAAAGAAAGAACACACACACAAAAAAGAAACAAATTGGGGGAAAATATGCGTCACATCCACGCAACACGGCCATCGCTCAGCATAATGCTGCGACCCTATGCGAGACAGAGCCCCAGCGCTGGCGACTAACAAAAGCTTTTATTGAACACAATATAAACTTGTCTTTGACATCTTTCTCCATTTCTTTCGTGGGCTCCAGGTTTGTTAGTAGCATTAAGAAAAACCCTGTCGTTCATGGACGTTAAGGCCGATTATAGTCTAGCCAATAAGATAAAAGCACAGTACCCGTTCTAGGATACTCGGCATCAGTAGTGAAGAGAAAACTTTTATAAGGGGGACTGATTCAAAGATTGACATTACATTAATTTCAATTAATCTTTTTTGTTGTTCTTTTTACTAATGCAGTCAAAAAGGTTTGCGTTATTTACAAAGGAAAGATAAAATATATAGAATACTGTTTATTAAGTTCACCATAATTATGGATTGAAGATATAAATGTAGAAATTTTACATAGGGTAACACAATGGGCGGCCTTATCGCTAACAGCGATCTTTTACAGACAAGAAAGAAAGAAAGAAAATAAATTTATATACCCCAGGTACACAATATTCACACAAAAACTGAAAAAAATAGTATTGTGCGCCCCACGGCTGCGCCAAATAAGCCCAGTTCAGCATAAACCAGACAACTAGTGCACCTTATGCATTATTAGTTCACCATATGCATTATGACGAGTTTATATTCCTTAACAATCATTTTAAAGTAATCGAATCGCAACCCGTGAAATACTTATTATTGAGTTGTTCCGGTGGCCATCTTACCATCTGTGGTCTTCGTCATCAGTTCCACTTCACCAAATGGTACTTTCCGAGAGCAAATGCACAAGTTATTATAAAAAATACCAAAATCGCTATAGGTGTGCCTATAATATATGAAGAGTTCCCTCGATTTCTCCAGGATTCCATCACCAGATCCTGACCTGATGACAATGGGACCACCTGGAAAGTATACTTTTCAAACAAAAAAGGATTTTCCAAATCAGTCGAGCCGTCTTCGAGTAATTGGGGAACACACATCGACCTGAGAGCCTCCTCCTTTTTTGAAGTCGGTTAAAAAGTAGATAGATAAGTGTAGCAAATAATAATAAAATCGATTACATATTTGTTTAAAAATAATTATAGATAGGTAATTATGTAGCGGTGCTTAGGAAGAAAAGAAATAAAATGGTATCGTTGCACAAGAAAAAACATGACTGTCGTCAATAAATTATAAACACTATATCATAATTCATATCAATGAGACATTTAGATTGATCAAGTCAAGCTTCCGTTGCGTATCCATGAGGTACTGCTGTAGACGTCTTCTAAATGTGTCGACAACCTTTGGATGGACCCATCATTTCTTATTAGATCTGATACAAGCTGTTTTTAATGAATCGTTTTCAAATATATTTTGACTCTAAATACCTTTTAATAACCACCGAATATCGCTCATTTCACGCTAAATTAACCATTTTAATCATAACGTTTCTTAGTCTGAATGCGTTAATCCTAAAGTAAATTGTAACAGCCTTTTGAAACTCTGGGAGCAAACGTCTCAATAAGCGGGATTCACTTTCAAAGTACCAATCCTCTTCCAAAGAATTTGCATCGCAGAAAGTATTATGAACTTTTTTTGGAAATAATATTTTAAGAATTCAATTTGAGGGGACGACAATCCAGCTTAGAGCAGACTGAGGGTCTAACTTTATTTAATTTAGAATACAGAGTATAAAAACGCATTACTTACAACTCTGTTGCTTAAGATCTACGTAGTTAAAAGCTTATCAAACTGAAGACTAGACAATTAAATAAAAAGAAACAGCCAGTCTTCTTAAAGTTTCCTCGCATTTATAAGTACGAAATAAACTAGAATTAGTGATGTGAACCGGTTTCTTAAAAACCTTCAAAAAAACCGGTTTTATTAGTTTTTTTTAGGGTTTTATGAAACCGGTTCACATCACTAACTAGAATTAGCTCGTAACGTGGTAAAAATTTTGCTCAACGTGAGCCAAACGATCATTTTAGTATCGCTAGAAATTGACAACACGAAATACTGAAAATGAATCGTTCTGTCGGCGAACCGTTCATCGGAGAAACGAATATCGGAGAACTGTTTCTGAATCATATCATATAATAATAAATAGTCAAGTAATAGTCGTCCCATACATTTGGTGGAGTATGTATGGTAGTAAGAAAGTATGAATGGTACTTATAACAAAAAAGCAATTTTTAACATTTTTGTCTGTCTGTTTGTTCCGGCTAATCTCCGAAATGGCTGGTCCGATTTTGACGGGACTTTCACTGGCAGATAGTTAATGTTACAGGGAGTAACTTAGGTTACTTTTATTTAAAAAAAATAGGGTTCCGCGCAAAAAAATTAAAACCATGGAATTGTGAACCAAAAGTCGGATTTGAAAAATTCTTTTTGCATTTGGTAGCCCAATTCTCAAGCATAGTTAAAGGCTATTTAACATTACGCTACGAACCTTAGGAGCCGAGCAAAAAGAAAAAAGTCAGAAAGAACACTAAAAGAAAAAGAAGTAATAGCGCGGGCGGACGATGCAACGCGACAGGTCGGGGGGCGGGGGAGATTTCTGTTATTTTAATATACTGTGTTTTTTACGACTTCGACGAGTCGCGGGGCACAGCTGGTAAATAATATGATTGTTCAGAGAGCAGTGTGAATTCAAATAGCACTAGCATTCCCTGTGTCGTGGAGACTACTCTCCTTCATCTCACATCTTTATACTAGCTTTTGCCCGCGGCTTCGCCCACGTGTATGTCGGAATATATCAAATTAGTACCTACCCTACGTCTTAATCCAGGTTCTAAAACATCTGTTTGCCAAATTTCCTCTAAATTCAATCAACCGTTTTTGCGCCAATCCGGAACATACATCCCGACAAACAACAAACGGACAAAAATTCTAAAAACTATAGTGTGCGCAACAGACTCGTTCAATCACTTCTTTTCAAATATATGCAATGCACAGTTCTGAGTTCGTTACTATTTTTAACCGACTTCAAAAAAAGGAGGAGGTTGTCAATTCGGTTGTATGTTTTTTTAATGTTTGTTACCGTTACTCCGTGATTTATAAACTGATTTTAAAAATTATTTTTTTATTTGAAAGGCAATCCTTTTGGTTGAAAAAAGTTCTAATGATAGGATCCATGACGAATTGAGGGAACTCCTCAAATAGTGATTTTGGTATTCGTCAACAAATCAAGCATTTGCATTCAGAAAGTATGATTTGGTGAAGTGGAACTGACGAAGAAGACCATAGATGGCCACAGGAACTCATCAATGATAAATATTTCACGGGTGGCGATAAGATATCTCGATTAAGATAGTTAAACGATTATGACGAAGCAAATTTAAATAAATGCTTCTGATGAAAATGGTACCATTGAACTCAGATCAGTAATAAAACAAAGAATCCTAGCCGTGTTGGGATTTATTGGAAATGTCATGAGATGCACTCTGGCTATAAATTATTTTTAACCGACTTCAAAAAAGGAGGAGGTTCTCAGTTCTTCGGAATCTTTTTTTCATGGTGCCTCGATTACTCGAAGACGGCTGGACCAATTTGGAAAATTCTTTTTTTGTTTGAAAGGGTATACTTTCCAGGTGGTCTCATTGTCATCAGGTCTGGATCTGATGATGGGATCCTGGAGAAATCGAGGGAACTCTTCAATATAGGCACACCTATAGCGATTTTGGTATTTTTTATAGTAACTTGTGCATTTACTCTCGAAAAGCGACATTTGGTGAAGTGGAACTGATGACGAAGACCACAGAAGGTAAGATGGCCACTGGAACAACTCAATAATAAGTATTTCACGGGTTGCGATTCATTTATTTTAAAATTTATTGCTAAGCAATAGAAGCTCGTCATAATGCATATGGTGAAGTGGAGCTGATGGTGAAGTACTAAGAGAACTCCTCAACAATTAACGTCCCTGCATCGGGAAAAGCAATGTTTTGTAAAAGGTGATGAGCAGTTGTCATTAGGCTATTGTAACTCAGATATATTACAAACAGACCCACTAAAAAGTGTAAAATAAAAACAACCGACTTCCAAAACAAACACTACAAAGTGAAAAATGACTTCAATTTCGGAAGTCAGCGGACAGTGATAATTTTTATTATTTCCTGAGGCAAATATTGCCGAGTTTCAAATGTATTAATCAAAGGAATAAGATTTTTCATATAACCTGTATCCCCTCTTTTCACCCCCACAGGGGTAGAATTTCGAAAAATCGTTTCGGATTTTTCCATAACTAAAATCAAAGATTTTTTATACCAATTTTTGAGTTAATCAAGCCACACAGTAAAATCCTCCTCTTAAAAAAATAACTACCCCTTCTCACCCCGACAGGGGTAGTTTAAAAAAACCAATAGTAAGAAACTTTATTGCTTATTTAGGCAAATATTCGTACCAAGTTTCAAGTTTATTAACCAAATGAATAAGATTTTTCGTCTAAGCTATATCCCCGCTTTTCACCCCCACAGGGGTGGAATTTAAAAAAATCGTTTAGGATGTTTCCAAAACTTGACTCAAAGATTATTTATAACAATTTTCGAGTTAATCAAGCTACGCAGTAAAATTCTCCCCTGTAAAATTGACAACCCCTTTTCACCCCGTCCGGGCTAGATTTTCAAAAAACTTTGATACAGGTTATTCTTTATTTTTGGACTTAAGTATAAATACTGAGTTTCGAGTTAATCGGACTGCGTGTTAAAATTCTGCCATACAAATTTTGACACCCCCCAATCCCCCTCGTGGGGGTAGTTTAGAAAAAGCAAAAGTTACAAAGCTCATATTTTACTAAGATAAGTATTTGGGCCAAGTTTCAAGTTTATTAACTCTAGGAATAAGATTTTTCAAACAAACGAAATCCCCCCTTTTCACCCCCTTAAAAGTCGAATTTCCAAAAACCCCTTCTTAGTGCTCTCCTACATTATAAAAGGAAGCCGTGTGCAAAATTTCACGTTCCTAGTCCCAGTAGTTTCGGCTGTGCGTTGATATGTCAGTCAGTCAGCCAGTTTCTCCTTTTATATATATAGATATTTCTATCTATACATATTATATAATTACTGGTCCTTACTGATTCATCAACGCAGCGCCGAAACCGCTGCGGCTACAAACTTGAAATTTTGGCAGTTGATGCCTTTTTATGTTGTAAGCATCCACTAAGGAAGGATTCTTGGAAATTCGACCTTTAAGAGGGTGAAAAGGGGGATTTTGTTTTGCATGAAAAATCTCATTTCTTGAGTTTATAAACTTGAAACTTGGCATGAGTACTTATCTCAGTAAATTATGAAGTTTTTCATTTTTCATTTTTCTAAACTACCCTCTAAAGGGGATTGGGGGTGTAAAAGTTTGTATTTTTTAATATAAACGTAAAGATGAACTCGAAACTCAGTATTTATAATTAAGACCGAAAATAAAGAATAACGTTGGAAGAATCGAAAGAATGTTTCAGGGTTTTTTTGAAAATCTATCCCTAACGGGGTACTAAAGGACGAAATCCATGCGGACGAAGTCACGCGGGACGTGCTAGTTTCTCATATTCGTCAAGACCTAGATAACTTCAATTTAAAAAAAGTATAAGTACTTATTTAAACTATAATCCCACAATTTCCACAAAGCTAGTCTTTCCTTTTATAAAACAAAAGCTGACGACTTTTATATTCGTGGCTCCAGACAAAATTCCCTAGACAGCGGGCGGCGCAAGTTAAATAATTTGACTAATTTCAACACGAACACTAAGTTATTAATATTAAAATATGGGTACATACGAGCAATATGAGTTGTGGAGTTTGTCTTAAAATGTTACACGTCTACTCGTTTTTATATTTCGGCTTTAGTTTCACATTACATAACATAACATCACGCCTTGTTTACCCGAAAGGTTGGGCAGAGGTGAATCTCATAGTACACCCACATTTCGCCAGTTATGTTTAAGTCCCATATAATAGGGGGCGAGCCTATTGCCCTCAGCCTGGCACAAATCCAGACTTTGGTCTGCTACTGAGAAATCCCAGAAAGAAAAACCCAATAACACTTTGCCCAATAGTTATGCACATTAGTTACTAATGCAGTGTGGGGAGTGACTATTGGCCTTAATACTCGTAGATACAGGTTTCTGTGGAAGTGGCGTAGTTTTGGGCCAAGAAAATTTGAAATACTGTTGTGCCAGCGACACGAAGTAAAAGAAGAAAATAATACAGTTTGCTTCCGTATTAGCTTGCAATGTCAACTTTTCACCATGTCAACTTCTTAAACAAGTCGAACTGAACACCGACAAGACTTTACTTCGACGGGACTCTTTGCCGACAGGACACTTCGCCGACAGGGCATAGGTAATACATACATAATCTAGGTACATTATTACCTTATGTCTGTTAGCTAGTAGGTCGACGGAGCCCCGCTGCGTGGGGCTCCTATTTCTGTGTGCAGGTTTGAAAGGTACCCAACCAAACCGAACCTCGGGGTGCCCTCGGGATGCCTGTCGGCGAAGTGTCCTGTCGGCAAAGAGTCCCGTCGAAGTAGTCTTGTTGGTGTTCAGTTCTTGTTTAAGAAGTTGACATTGTGAGAAGTGGAAATTTTGCGTCCGGTTGTCATTTTGAGAAGTTGACATTATGAGCCGATACTTTTGCTTCACCCAACCAAACCAAACGTAGGACCA
Organism: Fissipunctia ypsillon; assembly: GCA_947568875.1. NCBI lineage: Eukaryota > Metazoa > Arthropoda > Insecta > Lepidoptera > Noctuidae > Fissipunctia > Fissipunctia ypsillon. Next base: position 3,039,668 of record OX387660.1, on the reverse strand, counting down.
CATACTCCGCAGTCGCACTTGTGACCACTAAACCAACGAGGTAGTCAAAAGTTTGAAAGAATATCGAACTAAAACTATCTTGATTAAACTATTTTCACAAAAAGCAGTTTCAATTCAAATCCCGAATGGCCAATTTATCTTGTAGCCAAATCCCTGAGGACTTTAAATTCTATTTAGTTTGGGTGATCCGTAAGTATTAAACTAGTGGTATAATAAAATAACCTGGCCGGATCCTCGCGGACCGGTCCGGGCCGCAATCCGGGCCGCAAAATGCGCTTTCTATATAAATTTTCACACCGTATTACGGCGATAAAAATACCCGTACCGTGGGACCGATGCCTATCCTTTTCATCATAGATTAGTCTTAGAGTTCAGAGACTAAGAAAATACCTCGAACATTATTTTGTGTAGAAAGGAATGTCGGCTTGTAGTAGGTGATGCTAATTTAAAGGTGAACTTTGCATAATTTGATATTTTAAAAATTCCAAATTCTATTGGGACTTATATATTCGAGCCGTTTGGGGTTGAAACACTTGGGCCATGGGGTCCGAGTGCCCACTTAGTTTTTCGAGACATCGCCAGGCGGTTGGTCGACTCCACACGTGACCAGAGGGCTGGCCTATTTTTTGGCCAAAGAATCAGCATTGCCATACAACGTGGCAATGCTGCCAGCCTTCTGGGCACTTTTCCTGTTGACAGCGATGCGGATGAATTTGTTGATGCCCTCTGATTATTTCCCCTCCTTTTTTATATACTTGTACATATTATTATTATTATTTTAAGATAGTTAGGTTTCAAATTATGTAAATAGTAAAATAAAGGCGTGAGGAGGTTTTATTTTATTTTTGCGAAAAATTCTAAAGTAACATAAGAAAACGCATTTATAATATTGCAAATGAATTCGATTCTTTCAAATCAAATCAATGCTTACGTTTATTTGTTTTTTGCTCTTTTTCAAACTATCGTCATAAAATATTTCTTTATTGAACTTGTTTTCATGGATATACTAGATTTAACCAAGCTTGTAATGACGTCGGTGCAATCAGGTACAGGTGGCTTTACCAAAAACTTTGTCGTTCATTTTTATCGTGTGGTACTCCGGAACATTGGTTATAACATATCTAAAATTTATATAGCTATATGACGGAGAAGGTACATCTCTCTAGTTATCGTCAGTCATATTTGAACTACTGTGGACGTGCTATGGGTAGTGTGGGTTATTGCGCAATAGAAAAACCGTTTGCAGCTCAAATCAAATTATAATTCATGATCAAATTAATCACACTAGCTATTCACACACTGTAGATACACGACACAACTATACGGAACGCGCTACAGTTTCTTAACGTGTACATTGCTTGCTCGACAGCCACCGACAAACTCTGCTTAACTCCGGTCGACGAGAGTTATTTTTTAGACTCTATCGAGCGCCGCTAGATGGCGCTGGCGTCCCGATTAGTCAAATGACGACTGACGTTTTTCCGACACGGCCATCCTACTTGCACACGTCCTCTTGTGATGGTTACCCTGCGAACAAATAGTCCATGACAGAATTTGGTTCCGCTCGGTCACTCCTGACCTAACTCTAGATTCATCGGGTCGAACTCTACAGTTTTATTTTAACCAAAATATTACTCTTTATCAAACATTGTAAAATTAGGAATAATCGAAAATACAACATTCACTACTCTGAGCCATGGACCATGGTCGTTCGAATCAACCTAACTCTACTGCAACAAAAACCTGCCAAGCTCACAGAAACCATCGAGTAAAACCTTTAACGCCATGGCTCTCCAGTCGACCAGCAGTTGCCTTGCTCTCACACATCCAGCACATAGGTCAAACACTACGGTCTCTCCAAGCCCCGACCTCCGCCAGAGTTAAACACCTATCGCTTACCCACGGAGTACTTCAGTTGCCTCAAGAGACACCGATTTCTACCGGGCTACGACTACGTAATAACTACTGGTACGGTCGAAGACAATACCGCCGACAGAATCCCTTACTCCCTTCTACCACAACTGAAGCTTGCTCATTACCACTGATCTTTATCGACTTCGACTGGTACATGATCTACTGGCACTATCGTTACGCTAGATAAGATTTGTTCTGTGCTAAGTACACATGTTTAACCAATACCAGTCATCGCAACAACGTTATTGACTCGTTTGCCATTTAATTTGGCTGCACAACTTTCCTTTAATAACGAGAATTCAGCACTAGAATCGTGAACAAAACAATACAGCTCACCTTTATGTTCTAACGTGCCTGAGGGTGTTATATGACGCAAACATCCACTCGCCGTTCACTGCTTGCAGCACGTACTCCACGATCCGCTTGGCTTCCACTGTTCGTGCACCGGGCCGTGATATGTCCTGGTTTCCCACACTTGAAGCACAGGAAGGGCTTCGCTGAAGGCTGCGGGACTGCTTGGCTCGATTCTGAAGACGTCGTAGCTCTTCCTCGCCTGTCAATCGGCTTGCAGTGAATGTTCAGCGAAGCACAAATCAGCTGTCGCGCACCATGATCGCGCATCCGTATCTGCCTTGTTTGGTCGAACTCGGCCAGATCCACACGATTATTTGTTTAGGCGCTTGCAGGGCTTCATGGCGCTGGCTTGTTTGCATTTTGTTGTTCAAACATGGCACGCCAACGATCACATTTCAGCGTTTTCATTTTGCGCCTGAACCAACACGTATCCCAATTCTGATGTCGGAGAAGGTACATCTCTCTAGTTATCTTCAGCCATTCTTTATTAGTGATCGATGCTAAGAAAGGATGATGTACTTTCCAGTTTTACATATCAAATTACTATTCTTTTGAGTGATATGACTCCTTCTTATCTAGTGTCTCACTTCCAATATCTATGTTCTTCACACGCTAAGAATCTTCGTTCTTCTAACAATCTTCTCCTACTCTGTCCTTCTCATACTTCTGACTTTGTTCATTCTTCCTTTCATATTCAGTCCATTCTTCTTTGGAATGCGCTACCTCTTGACATCAGGATGGCCACCAGTCGGTATGCATTTAAGCGGAGATTGCGGAGTTATTTTCAAAATAAATAGCGTAGAGTCATCTCAAAACCTCTCTCTCTTGAATTTGTATATAATATATATATAATATAGGTATATATTATAGTAAATATGTATGTATGTGTATTATAAGTTTATGACTTATTTATGTACAAATTGTTCCATTTCTAACAGAGCACCTGCCATCTAATCTCTTCACCACCCTTGGTTGACTGGTAGAGAATGCCTAAGGCATTAAGTCCGCCTTTGTACTTTTTTTAAGTGTGAAAAGTTTAAATAAATAAATAAATATGGTATTAATATGATACGGATGCAGCTAAAAACCAGTATTTTACATGGAGCGGCTGCCTATCTGACCTCCTCAACCCAGTTACTGGGTAACACGATACCCTTTGGAAACACTGGTTGTCAGACTTTACAATCTTACATGAGATAGAAATTGGTCGAATACAGATTAGGCGCTATGATCCGGCGCTCGCACCTCGAACTGAATTGAAGTAAGCTCGCGAGTGTTTGCCTCGCGCATTTGGTAGGCTTTTAGACATGGTAATTATTTTAATCATTTTATGAAGACAAACTCAGCGAGTAAGGATGATGCCTGGGTAAAAAAAAGAAATTCTATTTAGTCCGTCAAGCAGATAATTTTTTTTTTTTTTTTTAATTCTCGGACTTTATTTCTAGATTTCAATTAAACCAATACATAATATTTACATAATATATAAGCTAACAGACTTAAAATAATAATTATAATAATTTATCGACGAAAAAATCAAAAACTTCAACGACATTTCGGACAGACTCTCCAAAATTAATTTACATTCGGCATTCACCTTGATTAGATACTGTTGTTTTGGCCCAAATTTTATAAATTTTCAACGTTCTTCCCCTTTATGGAAGCAGCCACATCTGTTGGACAAAATTGACCAAATTATTCGCAACACGCTAACATCTATTTTAAATGTGGCCTTGGACGACCGAGCGTGGCTTCAAGCCACACTACCCATCCGTTTTGGCGGCCTCGGCGTCCGCAAAATTACCAGTATTAGCTTACCGGCGTTCCTGTCCTCTGTCCACACTACTGAAAAGTTGACGGGGAAAATTTTAGCTCCCTCCCTGGTCGACTCTGAAGTCCCATGCTTGAGTGATGCGGTGAACGCCTGGATAGCAACTTGCCCGGATACAGATCGGCCCGTGAACCCATCTTCCCAGAGACAGTGGGATGAGCCGCTCTGCAGGTTGGTACGGAATAATCTTAACAATACGTCCATCAATACTGCTGAGCGTGCCCGCCTGCTGGCTGTGGGTGAATGGGAGTCGGGCCTCTGGCTTCAAGCACTACCGTCACCCAACATAGGTACTTTGCTGGGTGACTCCACCTTCCGGCTCGTTACCTGTCTGCGTCTGGGCGCTCCTTGCGGAGCTCCACATCGCTGCCAGTGCGGTGAAGCCGTCGACTGCCTCGGACATCATGGCCTGTCTTGTAGTAAGAGCGCAGGCTGGATAGCACGGCACGCCAGCATTAATGACATTATCCGTCGTGCTCTTGTCACCGCCGGGGTGCCAGCTGTTTTAGAACCCAACGGCTTGGCACACGACGATGGCAAGAGACCAGACGGAATGACCATAATGCCTTGGAAGTTAGGCACGCCTTTGGTGTGGGATGCAACATGTGTCGACACCCTTGCGCCATCCCATCTTCCTAGTACGGCGGGCTGTGCTGGGGCGGCTGCTGCAGGTGCGGAAAACCTCAAACGGCGAAAATATTCCGATCTTTTTCGGAGTTATATGTTCGAGCCGTTTGGGGTTGAAACACTAGGGCCATGGGGTCCGACTGCCCACTTGGTTTTCCGAGACATCTCCAAGCGGTTGGTCGACTCTTCACGTGACCAAAGGGCTGGCCTATTCTTTGGCCAAAGAATCAGCATCGCCATACAACGTGGCAATGCTGCCAGCCTTTTGGGCACTTTTCCTGTTGACAGCGATGCGGACGAATTTTTTGATGCCCTATGATTATATATATATATATATTTTACATTTGTACATATTATAATTATTATTTTAAGCAGATAATTAAAAAATATTAGACACGTATTTTTTGCTTTATTTATCATATTACTATAAAAATACTTAGATAAAACGCGTTAAAGTTGGGGAGTGGGGGCTCGTTACGTCACAACTCAGTATAAAATCTAGCAAGGCGTGACGTCATGCCACATTTTAACTCAATGTATCGCCGTAATCTTTTGATTACTTACGTAAAAGAAGAAAAAATACGTGTCCAATATTTTTTAATAATCTACCTGATGGACAAAAAAAATTTAGTCACCATCCCCATTGTGCTAAGCAATCTTACTACCTATTCATTTATATAAAAAATAACAAAATAACAAAAAATCTGTTTTGTAGCTATTTATGATATTGATTAAACATTACGAAAAGGGGTAAATTTGGGATTTTTTCTATCCAGCAATGTTAATCCAATCGTGTTATTAAAAGCGACTGTATGTCCGCCAGATCCTTAAATAAGATATGTCTTTTCTTAAAAATTTTATAACACTGATTTTTAGGGTTCCGTAGTCAACAAGGAAGCCTTATAGTTTCGGCATGTCCATCCGTCCGTCCGTCCGTCCGTAGCGTAGCTCAGAGGTTCTTAGTACTAGAAAGCCATAATTTGGCATGGATATACTCGTAAATATTAATCACGCCGACAAAGTGGTAAAATAAAAAACAAATTTTTTTTAGGGTACTCCTGTATACGTAAAATGGGGATTTTTTTTTTCACGTTTACCCCATGGTGTGGGGTATTGTTGGAAAGGTCTTTCAAAAATATTGCGGGTTTGTCAAAACAATTTTTCGATTAAGGGATCCGTTTCTGAAATATTATATTAAGCTTTAAAGTGCTAATTTTTGTTAGTCGTGCCCCCCCCCCCCCTGCCAGCTAAACGGTTAGTTTTGGATATGCGAAAAAAAATCACGGTAGTAGTATATAGAACGAAGTTAAAAGGAAAACTATCACAGCTAAGTAGGCTTTACAAGTTTACGAGTAATAGTCGACCAACTTACATTTGCAGTTGGAATGTATGAGAGAACATGTTTTTCAACTACAATGTTAAGTTTGTTCTTGGGATAAATTCATCCCAACTACGGAACCCTTCAATGTGCGTGGTCCGACACGCACTTGGCCGGTTTTTTATGTTTCTCATGGATTCATAAAACTAGTAAGTGTAGCCTCAGTTTGGATCATAGCGCACTGTTACTAATGTAGATTCCAAGCCTAGGCGGCATGTGAAAACCGCACAGGGAAAAGTCTAGAGTCTGTGTTCTCTGTCTTCCACCTAACCTATCTTCATAGTCAATTCAATATAAATATTTACGGTACGGTAACCATTTTATAGGTGCAATAAAATCATTCGGTACCGCACTAAATTGGAGGAGAATTAACCTTTTTCGCGGGATTCCGCGGGTTTCGGTATCGGGACTAATAATAGGTCTAAATAGGTACTAGAGCTAAGACCTCTGCCTACCTCAGTTTATAGCTACTTGTAGTGTTGGGGCTGATAGATTGTCCCTAGTGCGTCTTTGTGTTAGTTATTTATGAAGAGAAATATCTTACGCCGAAAGTCGTAGATAAAAAACCAATAGCGGTGCAAAAGCGATTTCTTTTTGGCATCTTTTCACAAAACCAAACTTTATTATAAATGCGAAAGTGACTCTATCTGTCTGCTTGTAAAGTTGTATTTTAAAAGACAAAAATAAAATATATAATTTATCTACACGTTATTACAATAAAATTCCAGATTCTTTTGCATCTTTTTAATAAAGCGTCAATTTTATACAGAGTTTTACCCGCGACTGTTTCCAAATGTCCTCTAGCTGTACTTACCCTCCGGCGGCAGACACGTGGAGATTGGGTCTCAGTCTCAGGACAAAGACTTATTACACTTTAGTTACTCTTAAAATATGTAAGACACAAGCTTGAAACATATTGCGTTTGAAAAAAAATCGTTTAGAAGCTTTATGACGAACTTGTGAATTGTGTTTTAATTTTGAAAATTAAAGATAGACTCTAATCGAACTACTAAAAGGAGGAGGAATGAATTTGCACAAGTGGTCAAGTGGTCAATCCTTAACTGTTACGACACTTGGATGAAGATCAAATTCAAAGAATATTTTCGACTTCATAAGCTCTGAACAATGAAAACTTTGGGGCTGAGTTGGAATCCAAAGGAAGACATTTTTTTGTTCTACTGGACCTTGGACGACTGCAACAAAAGGTCACTTACTAAAAGAAAACTACTGTCACTAATATCACGACTCTATGATCCCTTGAGTTGGCTAGCATCTATTACTGTGCTAGCTAAATTACTATTCCAAAGGGTGTGGATGGTTAAGATAAGCTGAGATGCCGACCTGCCTAAACAGTTGCAAAACGAATGCTGGCAGCTAAACAATTACCTACATTCCATTAAAAACATTCAAATAAACAAATGGGTTGGCAGTACGAAGAAAAATATACAACTACCATGCAGTTGTATATTTTGCGACGCAAGCGAGAAAGCACACGCTTGTGTCATACACAGCCGAACAATAGGCGAAGAGGGCAATCCCAGGATCACCTTGCTAGTGTCAAAAGACAAGGATGGACTTGAACTATGCGGCGCACTACTTCTAGCTCATGGACAGAGTGAAGAAATCACTAACGGAACACAACGTATCAGCCTACGGATGGTGCGACTCTAAGGTTGTCCTAGCTTGGATTCAGGGAGACCTCTCAAGATGGTAAAGATACGTAGCGTGGATTGGGAAAAATAAAAGCCGTAATTCCACCTGAACAATGGTGTTACGTACGGTCGGAACTTAATCCTGCTGACTGCACTTCAAGAGGCTTGTTACCGAACAAACTAGTGGGATTCAGATGATGGCGGGACGGACCCACGTTTATAAGGGACTTCGCAGAGTCAGACACTCCTCACAACGTGAACTACTACTTCACTACAAATTTCGCACGCAGAATCGAACCTGAAAACATCAGAGCGCAAACCTACAACATAGAAAACTTTGCTTACAAGCTGTTAAATAACCACAGTTCCTTGACACGAATAACAAGAATTGCTGCAAGTATATTGCGATATTTTGTCCAACAATAGTTTGTGCAAGAATACAAACAATTACAGAAAAATCAAACTATTTCGCCTAAAAGCAATATTTACAAATTAAAACCTAACAAATTACTGGATGAACAGGGAATTATTCGGGTGGGCGGAAGACATCAACATTCTGTTCTACCTGCTAATGTGAAAAATCCAGCAATTATACTCAACTCCAGTCGCGACACCGAACTACTTAACAAGCACACCTGAAGACACTTCATGGCGGAGCCCGACTCACTCTGACTTACCTACGGCTATGGTACTGCATAGTATCTAGAAATCGGGCTGTAAAGGGAAAAATACGCCGCTCTATAAAATGTCATCGTTTCTACACTACTGAAAACGCTCAACTTATGGCTGATCTTCCGAAACTAAACATTAAATGACGAAACACATGATTGAAGATTTTTCAAAAATCAACCCCTTTCGGGGTGAAAAGGGAGGAACAGTCTAGATGATTATTTTTCCTTTAGTCAATAAATTAATAATAAGTAAAGGTGGCGTTCAGTAGTTTCTGCCTATCCCTATGGGAAGAAGGCGTGAGTTTATATATGTAATAATAAGTAGGTCGTTTAGGAAAATTAATGTATAAGATCGTTAACTTAATCATAAATTTTCAAAAACTACCGGTTATAAGGGGTGGAAGGGGTGTTATATTTTGTAGTAGAAAATACGAAACCCACGCGGACGAAGTCGCGGGCAAACTACTAGTTATAGATAATACTGTAGATTATATTATCAATTTATGGTGATCATAATAATTATACCTAGGTATTAGTGTTCAGGTAATTTAGAGTGTCAATAATATCTGCAGGAAAACCAAATGGGCATTATATGAGGTTCGATTAAACAGATGCCTATTTTTTTAAGTTGAAATACAAAGTACCTGTGTGTGTCGAAACGGTTTTGTTTATTACATATAATACCATAGATTACATTATCAGTTTATGGTGATCATTATAATTATCTAGGTATTAGTGTTCAGGTAATGGATAGCATTTATTTAATGATGACTGATTAGGTCGCCCGTGACATATGAGACGAGTGTCAGGGTCATATTAAAAACTAGCTGTGCTCCGCGACTTCGTTCGCGTGGAAGTCGTAAGATGCACAATATACTCAAATAACGGCTGCATTTTAATAAAACTTCCTCGTCCCCCGACCTGCCGTGTTGCATCGCCCGCCCGCGCTATTCTTTCGTGTTCGCTTAGCGTTATTTATTTATTTATTTATTTATTAAAACTTTATGCACAAGTAAAAAGAATACCGTACAAAGGCGGACTTAATGCCTGAGGCATTTTCTACCAGTCAACCTTAGGGTGATGCAGAGACAAAACATGGCAGGTGCAACATAAGGGATAGATAACACGAAAATAACTATAAAATACTGGAGTAAATACATAGATATATATAGATATATAGTTATATACATAAATACTTATAAACGGAATAAACTTCGTCAGGAGAAATAACGAACGGTAGAGGAGAAATAACGATCAAAAGAGGAGAAAACGAATCCACCAAATCAGCGCTGGGATTTTTCTGCCAACTTCTTACGTATATGCTCACGTGCCTTGACTTTAAATGACAACCGATTTCTTACCGTCCTTATTACTGATTTTTTTCCTTTTGCTCGGCTCCTTAGGGTCGTAGCGTGATGATAAATAGCCTATAACTATCCTCGAGAATTGGGCACCAAATGGAAAAAGAATTTTTCAAATCTGGTTTTTTGTTCATAATTTCATGGGTTTTAATTGTTTTGCGCGGAACCCTAATTATTTTTCTAAAATAAAAGCAGCCTAAGTTACTCCTTGTAACATCAGCTGTCTACTACAAGTGTAAGTCCCGTCAAAACTTCGGAGATTAGCCGGAACAAACAGACGGACAAACATTTTAAAAATTGTATTTTATTATAAGTACCGTACATACTTTCATATGCATTTTGCAATAAACTGTTATTTTGACATTACAAACAGTCACTTCAATTTTATTTATTTGTATAGATAATGGTATTTTTACTATTGTCATAATGTCCAACCCAATTATTTTTTTAATGTGATGATACTGACTAGAATTTCATAAAAAAAAACAGATTAAATGTTTATTTGAGCTTAACAAAAAACAATGAAACATTTGATACAGACAAACAATTAATTTAAAAAAAAAATCAAACCAGACATCGCGTAAGTTCTGTATCATACAAGTACTCAAGTATTCAATGTCCACATCTTTGACGGTAAGCTAAAAGAATAATTTAAGTATCAATATCTAAACAATAAAATAAAATGAAAATTGGCGATTTTTTGGGAGGGTTAACGACCGCTGGTAGTGTTGTTACTTGAAATATGAATCGAGAAAATTGTCTTTAGATATCGATACCAATCACGTCTGTGAAGTTTACACAAATTGAAAAATAGTTTTTAGGGTTCCGTACCTCAAAAGAAAAAAAACAAAACCCTTATAGGATCACTCGTGTGTCTGTCTGTCTGTCCGTCTGTTACAGCCAATTTGCTCCGAATCTAATGGACCGATTAAGTTGAAAGTTGGTACACATTATCAGTTTCTGCGACCCAAGCACGGACGCGTTACGTAAATAAATGAATTTTGAATAAGGGGGTCACTTTTGTTTTTTTTTAAACTGATATTTCAAGTAACATAATGCGAAAGTAGCTTAGTCTATCTGTCTGTGACCTTTCTACGTCTAAACGTCTGAACGGATTTTAATGAAATTTGGCACACAGGTAGGCCAAAACCTGACTTACATGAAGTGAGCTGTCATTATAACTGATGCTAAGGATTGACGCTATTGACAGCTCTCTTCGCTTAAGTTTTCACAGTGAGATTTTTACAGAATAGATCGGCTGGGTTATGAAATAGGAAACTTTACATCCCGGTGGTAATTCGACCTCCACGCGGACGAAACGACAGGCAAAAGCTTGTATTTTACCTAATATAACTTCACGTCTGAATTACATATAATGTTCCCACTGATGGGACACAGGCCTCCTCTCTGTGAGATCCCGAGGGGGCCGTAATCCACCACGCGGGCCCAGGGCGTGTTGGTGGATGTCACATGTCTTCGAATTTTTGGTTCTAGCATATGCCGGTTTCCTCATGATGTTTTTCTTCATCGTTTTGAGATTAGTGGTTATGAAACAATTTGCACAAAGTAAAGCGCCTGTCTGGGTTCGAACCTACAACCCGTAAGTCGCGGCCGTTGCCACTGGGCCACCACCGCTCTCTTACATTTACCTACATATGTGCAAAAAATAGCCCGAAGAATTGGCAAACTTAAGTGGCAGTTAGCAGGGTACATTACTCGCAGAACAGATAAAAAAAGAACAAAACCAAATTGATGAAAGATGGCCGATGGGGCCAAAATGTCCTTTTTTTCTTCGGGTGGGAAATCATCAAATTACTTCTTCTGCTTCGGGCGGAGCGGGAGGGCGTGTCAGACTTTTACTGACTAAAACCCACCCGTGTTCTTCCAGTTGCCTGTGCCAGGGCCACGGTACCTCTTTCGAACATCCCACGACCCTGGCTGGCATCGGCCCTAGCTCACCCCGTCAATAAGTGCTGACATCTATTTGAGGCGCGCGTGGTACATAACGCGCTGGCGACCCGGGCTTGGTCCTTACCAGATGGCGAGCTACCCATTGCTCACCGTCCACAAGCTCGCGCATACGGTGGCCGGGAATCGGCTCTCTATTCCCAACGCCCAGGGCGCGTCTCCTGCGGCTACTAGGGACGTGGGGGCGCAAAGATTGCCTCTCCCTCACGCGTCCCGCCTCCTCCTTTGCGAGAATTACTGCTTCGCAGAAGGAGGTGGCTTCCCATGCACTCTCGCTCCGTACCATGGCCTGGACCAGGGCCGGACACAAGAGATCGCCGTCGCCGATCGCCTCCGCGAGGACACGGCGGTGCTCCGCCCAAGCCGGGCATATCTCCACCGTTTGATCTACCGTATCTTTCAGGCGATCCACACAATGGTGGCACCCAAGCGTTACCTCCTGCCTTATCCAGAAGGCCGAAATCTTCTGGAGTGGTGACCGCGTACCGGAAGACGTAGCTTTGGAAGGTCTCCCAAAGTGACCGATGACCTTGTGAAGATCACAGGAATCCGCTGGTTGCGAGAAGCACAGAACTGGTCGAAGTGGCGGTGCTTGGGGGGGGGGGGGGGCTATGTCCAGCAGTGGACGTTTTTCGGCTGAAATGATGATGATGCAAAAACGTTCAAATCGAACTAAAGTTTCAGCCACGACCTATGAAGAACTTAACGATTAAATTCTTAATAGGCACTACAAATTATCCAGCGCTGTCCTTACCAGAAACTTAGCTACAATTAATTACCTACTATAAAACCTTCTAATTAATTGCCTTCCCCAATTTAATTTGTTGTTGCCATCGTAAAAACCGGGATTACCTAAACTGTACTTAAATATTTAGGAACCTCTAATTAGATTTTATGTAAGTCCTGTTTATAATAACATAATTGTAAAGTAAATAATTAATTAATGGAACGGTTGGCAAATGAGCGGTAATAGAGTTCTTTAGTAAACAGCTAGTAGAATTTGTATTAACAACTAGCTTTTGCCCGTCTCTTCACTCACGTTCTAGGGATACTACATATGATCTGTTCCAAAAGTATCTCATGAAAATGAATACAAATGGGTCAGAAAACGTACCTATGAATGACAATTTCTAGTGCCACTAACAATTGAGGGCTTTGATTTGAATAATTGAATTCTTAAACCTGACATTCTAATTTTAAATCACAGAGGTATTTTATTTGACAATTATTGAGGTTAATTTTCTAACCTCAATATTTTCGTGTATGATTTTTGAATCGCAATTTAATTATACAATATTATTCAAACAGTAATTGTTGGAAAATGTGGTTAGATTTTTTTATTTGTAATAGTTTATTTGTAATAGTTTATTTGTAATAGTTTATTTGTAATAGTTTATTCCTTATGTTTAGCGGTACCGGTTTGATAGTTGGTGCGCTTATGTTCTTGATAATTTGTCGGGTATAAGGTCTCTTACTGTATTGTACTGATACGAGTACATAATAGTATAGGTAGCCGTGAAAACCTATAATTGGCTTCATGTTTCTTATTCCAGCATATTTATTGTATTTATGTAAAGCTGTTGGTTTTATTTTATTTATTTTATTTTATTTTAATAAGTACAGAGACAGACTACAAACTAAGACAATTCAGCACAGATATGACAACATGAGATAAATAAATAAATAAATATAAAATTAAAACCCTCCTATACAGATAATCCCTTTATAATGTTCAGGTTAAATTCTTACACAATCACTCGATTGCTTATGAATTTAACTTGAGCATGGATTGTTTACACTTTCATCAGATAGTTACTTTTGGAAGAGACATTACTTGATTTGCTCGGATAAATAGTTCCTATTCTATGTTAATTCAGATCATAGTCTATCCAGTCGCTTCATACTACTAATACTGGTATTCAGCTGTGCCGGTCAGACTGGAAGCCAACTGGGAAGCTATCACCTCCTTCTGCGAAGCAGTAATGCTCGCGAAGGAGGAGGCGGAATGCGTTAGGGGACAATCTTTGCGCCTTCACGTTCTTAGTCGCTCCAGGAGACGCCCTGGGCGTCGGGAAGTGGCAGCCGATTCCCGGCCACCGTAGGCGCGGGCTTGCGAACGGTGAGCAATGGGTAGCTCGTCGTCTGGTAAGGACCAGGCCCGGGTCGACGGCGCGTTGTGTTCCACGCGCGCCTCAAAGAGATGTCAGCACCAATTGACGGGGTCCGCTAGGGCTGATGCTAGGGTCGCAGGATGTTCGAACATCCCGCGACCACGGTAACTCTTTCGAAAGACACACAGCACAAGCACACAACGGCACAGGCAACAGAAGGAACACGGGTGGGTTTTAGTCAGTAAAAGTCTGACACGTCCTCCCGCTCCGCCCAGAGCGGGAGAAGTCATTTGATGATTTCCCAAACAATAAAAAAAGACTGGAAGACGACCCCAACGTAGTAAAGAAAAGGCTAGGCAGGTGATGAGTCCATCTAGGTGTGCTTTTCAGCCAACCGCTTAGTTAGCCATTAAAGCGGGATTGAGTAACGAACGTCCAAAGCTTTACATTTAAAATGTTAATACATATTTAAATAATACCACGCTACAAATTCTACTTTTGTCGGTCATATGTAAAACGGTTGTAATGGAAACTCTTTTCCCTAAATGTATTTAACTTTTTACATGAATCCCAGAATACGTAATAATGAAAATATCTTCTAAACAAAATAATAAGACACAGGTTTCAGGTTTCGTTAAAGTAACCAATAATAAGGAACAAAATACTAAAGAAAACCTGTATTTAAAGTCTGTGTTAAAGGTATCGGTTTTGTCAATTCATTGCTAGTATTTTTTTTTTCAATGAATTAACTCTGTTTTACTAGTTGCACGTATACCATTTCAAACAAAACAATACTTTTCCAAATCGTTCCGCACCCGTCTTCGAGTAATCGGGGAATACACATAAAAAAAAGATTCTGACGAACTGAGAACCTCCTTTTTTTTGAAGTCAGTTAAATATAATTTATAGCCAGAGTGCATCTCATGACGATTCCAATAAGCCCAAACACGGCTAGGATACATTGTTTTATTGCGGAGTTCCGGTGTCTACCTTCAGGCTTCATCATCAGTTCGGTTCAATGGTACCATTTTCATCAGAACCATTTATTTAAATTTGCTTCGTCATAGTCGCTTAACTATCTTAATCGAGATATCTTATCGCCACCCGTGAAATACTTATCATTGAGTAGTTCCCGTGGCCACCTGTGGTCTTTTTCATCAGTTCCGCTTCACCAAATGATACTTTCTGAATGCAAATGCTGGACTTGTTGATGAAAATATCAAAACCTCTATGTGTTTGCCTATAATATTTGAAGAGTTCCCTCAATTTCTCATGGATTCTATCATCAGAACTGGATTTTGATAAAAGTGGAACCAGTCTGGAAGTATTTATTATTTATTTATTCAAACTTTTCACACTAAAAAAAAGTACAAAGGCGGGCTTAATGCCTTAGGCAGTCTCTACCAGTCAACCAAGGATGGTGAAGAGATGAGATAAGTATGTCCTTTCTTTTACAGTCCACTGCTAGATAATACACTGTTCTGGTCGTCATCAAAAATAAGTCGACATTATTTAGCCTTTGCCTATTTCATTCTTGGAAGACCAAATCTTCCAATTTCTTTTTTATTCAACCGTTGGACCATGCATCCCCGTCAATTTTATCACCCAAGTACTAGACTAATAATAGTACTTATTCAAAGCTAACGCTAAACTGCCGCAGTACACAAAGGCGTTTTGCTCTCACGACTGGCTCACAACAACGGGCAACACAGAAGATAATATAATAATAATCGTTTATTTATAAAAGGGGCACATTTACAATAAGTAACTTAGGAAATTAAAACAGAGCACAGTTGCTTATCTGCCTGAACTAGTTTGGACCTGTGCTTCAGGCTAGGAAGCGCATAAATACTTAAAGTAATAAATTAACAATCGGTATAAATTAAAATCTAAACTAAAATTAGGTAAATATAAGTAAAATACATGTTAGCGGTTCTATTTGCAGACAACAAGTAGATCTTCTGTCTGTGTATAAGCGATGGTTAGTAAATACTTAAGTATAATTTTTTTACAGCTACAATAATTTAATTTATAGATACTAAGTTTTCTATTTAATCTATTGTACAGAAATGGGCCTAAGAATGTAAAAAATCTTTCTACAAAGACATGTTTTGAGGATGCATTAGATGTGCATACTATATCATTCCGTCTCTTGTTAGTATTGTCAGCAGTGTAGGCAAGCATGGTGTGCTGTTTTAATACTAAGTGCATGATGAAGAGTTGGCGAACAGTCAGCACGTTGCAGGATTTATATAGCAGATCAGTGGTAAAGAAAAAGGGATGGAAGTTAGCTACCTTCAAAATTGCTCTTTGAGCTCTTTCAAGAGGGAGTAGATTGGTTTTTGGTGCGCCACCCCATGAAGTGATGCAGTATTGAATTATAGATTGACATAGGGCGAAATAAACTTGTGTGATTAATTTTGAATCTGTAAATGTTCGCAATTTTTTAAAAACATATATTAATTTGCGCACTCTTTTAACTAGACTTTCAATATGTTTTTTGAAAGACAGTGTTTCGTCCATAATTACCCCGAGGTATTTTATGCTGTTCGTTTTAAGGATAAAAGGACAATTACACATGTTGACTGAACGGTTTCCACAACGATGGGCACATAGATGGTGGTTAGTGATATTAAATTGCGGCTTGCGCATGGAGAAGTGAATATATTTTGTTTTGTCCGCATTTAATGTTAGTAAATTGCTTTGAAGCCAATTAGTCACAGTATTAAAACCTAGTTGAGCAATTTCGAACAGTTCGCTACTGGTTTTAGTGGTAAATGTTAATGCCGTGTCGTCGGCATAGGATATAATTTTGCCATTTTTAATATTAAGATTACACAAATCGTTAATATAAGTCAGAAATAGCGTGGGGCCCAGATGGGAGGGGCGGGTGCCTCTCCCATCTTCAGTATTTCTTTAACATCTCACATTCCCCAGTAGGGCTGCTAGATTGTATAACCGGATACAAAATCTGTATAATTCAGCTATTTTATGTATTCTGTTTGTATAGCAGATTGTCTAGTATACTTTGTTATAAGACGAATTCGAATTTAAAGTAAACTTTATGTTTTTAACCGGAAGCTTATACAAGATGTAACATAAATAACGCACCACCTCTTAAGGGGTCATTGTACTCATCATTATGAACAACTTTTATTATGGGAACAAGCCTGACATCGCGAAAAAAAATCAGCTGTTCCCTACATTTTGACGAGTTATGCGAACATAAATGCTGATTTTTTTTTCGCGATTTCAGGTTTGGTCCCATAGCAAAAGTTGTCATAATGATGAGTACAATGACCCCTTAAGAGGTTGTGCGTTATTTATGTTACATCTTGTATAACCGTCGTTGCATTTCATACTTCTTACTAGTGCCGACATGCAAGATTACAAGAGTTTGTTGTTCGTCGTTGTGTTACAATTAAAAAAAAAGAGTTTTACACTTTTTTTCGCACAAAAAGATTTGATTTTGTATAATTTCTGGGACTTAGCGGTATAGTTTAAGTTGCTTCTACTGGCAACCCTGGGCGAATTCCCTTCGCTTAGACATTTACTTAGTGTTTATATTTTCTCAGAATGGCCTAGATGTCTTAAATTCTTTTACGGACCGACGATTTAAAATTCAGGCTTAGGACGCCGTTTTTGGCAACGAAATACTTGTTTTAAATCTGGAGACCGTCAAATTGTTTAATTTCTGTTGATTTAGGATTGTAAAATATACTAAGTGACTTGGTAACGTAATTCCTTAATTACTTAGATGTAAAAGAGGCATTCTGCTAACAGGATTTACTTGCTGTGGTCAGTTCAGGGATAGCAAACTTAACACATTGAGAATCAGAGCCCTGGAGAGCACGTCAAACTGTCTACTCCTGTTGCCATACGAATATCTATGACTGTCGTTACGGGTACAGAGAAGCTCGAAAGGCTGATTTGTTGCGGGGTCAGGGAGCCAACCACCATCTCTTATAGAAGTATAATATTATTTTAATCTTACTTCAATGTGAGAAAGAGATGGAGCTATGCAGGACGTATCCCTCCATCTCTTTCTGCAAAAAAACAAACAATAGTTCAAAAAGAGAGGTCTTTTTATAAAAGTTCAATACCTACTCCACCGAAATGTTTGAAACAGCAGATTTTTTTTTTCATGATTGCAGACTTGGTTCCATCGTGAAAGTTGTTCATATTCATGGGTAGAACACCCTGTGAAAATTTGGGTAGTGATAAAACAATTGCCCTCTGTAGGTTGCTGAGGTCAAACAAGACTTTCAGGTTACTGTTGGTGGATGATGATTATTATTGCTCAGAAATTATTCAGAAATCAAAATAAGCCTTACAAAAATTACCTTTAAAACACTTTAATATTCATAACATTACCATATAATATACTTAAATAATGTATAAAACATGGCCGGAGTGTACCAGAACTCGTCAAGACAGCTCTCCGAGACCCGCCGCCAATTTTGCAGACTTTGTTATTCAGATTTGTAATAGCGGTATCAAAGGGCGAGTGTTTGCAGATATTTGAGGTGCAGGGCTGCCTAGGACCTTATGGAATAATCGGGTTTGATATAAAAGGGACGGCCTTTAAACGAGGTCAAACTAAATTAGCTAGAGAAACTCTATAGACGTGATGGGTATCGATATCTAAACAACATGAAAAACAAAATGATTTGTTGATTTTTTTTGGG
The DNA here is from genome assembly GCA_947568875.1 of Fissipunctia ypsillon. Taxonomy (NCBI): domain Eukaryota; kingdom Metazoa; phylum Arthropoda; class Insecta; order Lepidoptera; family Noctuidae; genus Fissipunctia; species Fissipunctia ypsillon. The sequence goes on along the minus strand of OX387660.1, from coordinate 3,021,116 downwards.
TGTCCCTACAGGTAATTTAGTTACTCACAGTGTGAGTTTAGAAAATCTGTCTTTGTTTTTTGTTTTATCATGTTTAGATATTGATACTCATCACGTCTGGGTAGTTTCGCTAGCTAATTTAATTTAATCCTGTGTAAGCTTCGAATTAGGATGCATCCAAACTCTAATAGTTTGGATGTTACTTTTCATTTGATATCACATAATATGTAATGATGTAGTTTGTAAAGAAAAAATATATGTACATTCATCATATTTAAGCTAACAATCTTAAAAGGGAATAATTAATCCTCAATATAATAATGGAGCTTGTGGCTAAGGAGGGGCTCGTGGCTAAGTAATAACAGCCGGTACGGGTCGATCGATCAGGTTAAGCTACGCTTGCCGCGGTTGGTCCGTGGGTGGGTGATCATCTTTACATACCAAGACCCCTTCGAGCCTCGGAAAGCACGTTAAGCCGTTGGTCCCGGCTATCATTTGTGGATCTTTGACAGTCGTTAAGGATCGTCAGAAGCCCGAAAGTCTGATAACCAGTCTTACCAAGGGGTATCGTATTATCCAGTGACTGGTTTGTGGAGGTCAGATAGGCGGTCACTCCATATAAAATACTGGTAATCATCTGCATCCGGGAAGACTGGAAGCTGACCCCAACATAGTTGGGAAAAGGCTCGGCAGATGATGATAATGATGATGCTGCCAGTTAGCTCATGCCAATTCGTCAGCTAATAAAATCTTGTAATACTTTGAAAACTGTTTCATTGCATTATAGAAATTCTATAAAAGGTAGTTCATTTCACCAAAACTCAAACTTGATTTCAGATACGATAAAATCAAATCTGATTCCGTTCTCATGAGTAAAAATAAGATCATTAATTAATAGTAAAAACTTCATAATTACTTACAATAAAAATAAATTAAACCATAATTTTCACAAAGCGAAATTCCATCTATTATATCTCTTTTAACAAAGACAATCCCAACTTTTTCAACACATTTCAGATCAGTCTGCAATAAATTACGAGTTGCACTAAAAAGCCTTGCAGCAAACTCGTATGAAAAAATTAATTAAACTCGTTTTTAATAAATCCGCCGATCAGTTTTAATTACTTTTAAAATCCCTGGATGATGGCAACCCTGGGTAGCAAACGGCCCCAGGACTGGTTCAACTATCTATTGAAAACTATCTGGTACAGTCAACAATACTTATGCTTGTTAACATTACTGTTGAGCTATTTTATATTTTTGAGGTTGATATTGAAGTTTTGAGAATGGTTAGGTACTTTCGTAGATAAGTTTTGTGAGTAAACATATTTAGGGTTAAGTGACTTATAATGTCAGGATTCCTCAAACTCAAAGCATTTATTTCAAATAAACCAATTACAGACACTTTTGAATTGTCAAAGAGTCGGTCAGTTAGTCAGAAAGTTGAATCTCTATGGAGAAGAACGGACAAGAAACTCCACGGACACTCTTTTAAATCAAAATATTGGTTATATCATTCATGTTGAAATTAAGTATGTGAGAACAATGTAGAAAGACGTGCACGTTAAAAGCGTCCGCAACAAAAAGATAAAAACCAAAAACGATTCAAAAATTAAAATAAGCCGTGGGCAGCTAAGAACGGTTTGGAACAAAGCTAAGTTTTGAATGAGCATGGCCCATGCCGTCACGGGTTGTACAAATTACGGCCGTTTTCTATAATATATTTCAATCCTTGACCCCGATCCTTGTCTGTAACCAATCAACAGCCGAGTTTCTCAATCTGAGTCTTTGAGAGGGCGAATCACAAGCAGCCGTCAAAGACTGCGGATCAAGATTGGGATTGAGATACCTACATTATAGAATTCTGGCTTTAGGTAACACGCACTAGCATCTAACAGTACATAAGTGAATAAATATTGAAACAGCTAATGTTTTATTTATGCAAGTGCCTTGCAGAGCCTGATTGATGGCGAAACATAATAGTTAATTTTGATTAAATAATCGATACACTTACTGAGTAGAAGTTAACTTTCCATCATGATAAACGCAATCAAACATTCTTTCATTTACAACCAATTATAATTTTATTCCATCCATTGACTTCCAACATTCGCGCCTGACTGTACCAAGCGACAGGCGTGAATTTAAATTGAATGTAGGTAATATTATTGAAACATTGAAATGCAGTACGTTTCGCAATACTTATTTACTTGCATATTTTGACGAGGACACAACAATTCTACTGTTGACACGCTTACACAAAGGGATAATGTTAATTATCAATTGACAGGCTAATTATGTAGTGTTAATTGTAGAATGTAACTATGTATCGAAGACCTTATAAATTGGACCGACTAATTATATCTAGGAGGAGATTGCAATGGACTTAAATGATTAAATTGATGTAATAATTAGCTCATGTAGTTATCAGAACGAGGGGCTCGTGGCAAATTAATAACAGCGCACACGTGGATTGAAGCATAAGCTACGCTTGTCACGATCGGTTCGTGGATGGGTGACCTTCCATTCATCTATTACATATCGAGAAAGCCGTTAAGCCGTTGGTCCCGGCTGTCATTCGTAGATCTTTGACAGTCGTTACAGGTCGTCAGAAGCCCAAAAGTCTGACAACCAGTCTTACCAAGGGGTAGTGTGTCAACAAAGCCATAATCACGAGCTTGCCAATGTACGTCAACACACAAACTTGCGACACTTAAGTTAAAGCAAAAATAATAAACGAAACTTTTTTTTCCGAAAACATCTGGAAAACGTGTCTTAGCCTCTCCGTCTTTGCATAGGTATATAACAATGACGTCTATTCCTGTGAACATAAGACAGCTCAGCCATTGTCTGTGTGTCTGTAGACACGTGTCTACGTTACCTATATGTTACTGGCTCATTATTTGGACTCATCGTACCGTGAATCGCGTCGCGATCAGGAGTTGATAACCTTTGGGTGTTGTTTTAAATATTTTGAATTTTATATTAGCCGTTTTGTTTAGTTTTAACTTTACTCATGCTATGTATCCACAGGGAGTTTGATTGCCGGTGACTCGCTGGCGATTTCAAAATCTCAGGTACACGCTCTGATTCTGACATCGCTAGCGACAATTCAAATCACTGTCAAAATCTGTGTTTACACGTGATATTTTGGAAATCACCAACGATCAATGTTGTTGTGAGTGTACCTAGCACAAGTAACAGTCGAAACTAGGGATTGATTGCTCAAATGAAAAAATAAAATAAAAATAAACGTTAGAACACCCGTGAAGTTGTAGTTGATTTTGTAATTAAGAAGAAAGACGCAGGTACAAGTGGTGTAAAATCGTTCTACATATTATTATGTAAATCCTTCAATTTCGAAGAAAGAACTCTACTTAAACGCAAGGTTGCAACAGGCAAACGCAAGGTTGCAACAGGCTAAGCCCATTTAAAATAGTTAGTAAAAGCGTTTTAGTTGTCTCTTAAAGCAAACTCTACGCTATTGAGAGAATACGGGCTGTTACTAATAAACTTCTTTTGAATAAGCCCAATAACAGTTAATCCCACCTGAAGACATTTTTGAGAAAAAAAAAATAAGTAGACAGGTGTTTATGATTTCCACCAACTGTTATCAGCCCCTGCTATAAGGTATACGTGTCGTATCTCTAACTGACACTCGTGACGTTGTCACAACATCTCTCAGCTTCACAATATGACCCACTTGTCATCTGACATGAAAACTAATCCCTGAGAATAGTAGGATACCTGTTATACCTTGTTGGATTAGTATTCAAACAAAAACTAATAGTAGTACCTATGAAAATATTTGCACCGAAAAACTGAAATCCCGACGTATTGGTACCATCGTAGTGGAACAAGGGAGCCATGAATCAGGGGCTGTCGACACCAACGAAAATACGAAAGACTGTGTAAATCTTATTTTAAGGATACCTCAATACTTTTTACTTACGATACGGGGTTAGGTAAACAATGCGTTGGGAAATACTAAATGTGTTTGGCTTGGCTAAGCTCGAAATAATACATAGGTATTTTATAGGCTGTTTTTATTTTGGAGGATATGATAGTAATAAATCTATCCGAAAAAATACATTTTACGTTACGCTGGCTAGTTTTTTTCATCTAAAAAGTTTTTAACAGACGTTTAAAGTTTATATCTTTTATATTTTGAGGATGTGGATAAAAATACTTAGATGTAACAATTCGTGAGCCCATAATTTCAACCAGTCCCGATCAAAATCTCTGTGAATCTGATACCGATGTCATCAGCAAGAAATATTCCCGTGCCTTTGAGAATAACTGCGCTTCAAAACTTGCAACACAACCTTACAGCACCACCCCTGAAACTGTTCCACCTCTCTTAACGTCTTAGCAATAAGGGATAGTTTGGAAATTTTTTGACTATACAGTAAGGTTTGTTGTGTCTATCCAAAGAAATAGCAACCACTTATCATTTCGCGACGCGTCGGTAATAAATACAGGGATGTCATACAGCGCCATCTGTCTTGCTAAACTCTTTGTTTTGTTATATTTGTTTATAGGCCGTCGATAAATAATGTAGCGTCTCAGTTTGTTCGATAAAGCTGATATCAGATGGTTCCGTTTTTGTTCGTTTTTGTCTTTCATTCGAAGTGAAACGTCAAACTCAAAGCAAACCGTTTACAGGCACTTTTGAATTGTCAAGGAGTCAGTCAGAAAGATGATGCTAGTTGCCCATTCCAAAGCGTAGTAGGTTCTGTAGCAATCTGCCAGGGATACTAGGGGGGCCAGGTAGATCCAGATCAGATCAGATGGGGTGTGTCGTGATGGTGTATAACTGTGGAGTGTGCTTGGCGACTAAATTACCAAATCACAGACACATGCTAGTATTATACAGGGTGACGATTAGGTTATCACATTAATTGAAACCACGCATTCAGTACATGATTCTGGACCCCGCTGCGTTAAAATTTTTCGTCTGTTATTAAAAAACAAAATTTGCTGCTCCATACATTTTTGCCTACCTACGAGGTCAAAATGTATGAAGCAGCAAATTTTGTTTTTTAATAACAGACGAAAAATTTTAACGCAGCGGGGTCCAGAATCATGTACTGAATACATGGTTTCAATTAATGTGATAACCTAATCGCCACCCTGTATTGTTATTTAATAGTTTACTTATAGAAAAACACGTATACATGACAAGCCCTATTTTTCCAACTGACTCGATACAAAATAATTGGCCTATCTTATCAAATTCGAAATTATTCGACACTTGTTCGTGTTCGATCGTGTTCATAGGCAAATACTTAACGGCCTGTCACATATGAGGTTGCCACCGGCATCAAACCTCTCCAGTAATGTAGTGATCTGCAAGGATCTTTCGGGGGCCAAGCAGACCACTACGTGTGTTATGTGGTGTCTCGTTTGTTGAAACTCCGGCAAGAATTATATTATTATATTTCCTTTAACTTATAGAAAGTACATTCACAAGACACGAATATTTTCTATCTATATGCACGTCAGTCAGGGCCGGGAGACCGACTGTCAACTATGATACATTCTTTTTCTTCCTCTATTCGAACATTCAAAATCAACGTTTGTCTTCTTAAATTAATCAACGTTTAAACTTGCGAAGTTTGCATGCTAATGGCACGCCCGGTTAAAACCTCTACAGTACCTATGGAGAAGAACGGACAAGAAGCTCCATGGACACTCTAAACACAACATGAATCAAAAGTGAAAAACGAATTAATTAGTGGACCGATCCAATGATGTTGGTTTTCAGCATCTTTCACTCGCCGACTGAATGATCGAAAAATTAAATAAAATGAGCAGATAAACTTTCGTACCTCATTTCATGTTAGTCAGCGTGTGAAAGTGGAATGAAACAAATATGAACATTCACTTGAATGAACCATCTGACATCAGCTTAAAGATGGCGGCTTCCCGTGATGTAGGAAGATTGGCTCAGCTCATCTTTCTTTTGCGGTGTACTCGAGTTATATTGAATATCAGGTGCAGTTTGAAGAATATTGCGATGGAATTGGATGTCTTTATAGCTAAGTAGCTATATTGGTAGTTTACGATTTTGATTTAGTTTTAAACAGCATGTAATAAAGGACAACACCATCATTCCGTAACGCACATTCAATCACAATCCGAAAGATTTTGAAAGAATAGGCTCAACAACTTGAGAGGCTGACAACAGCTGAAGCGTGGTCACTGTCGGACTGCATAGAAAAGAAAGAGAAGCGCGATGACACAACGCTGGTAATTTATTGCAAAATATGAAGCAATTGTCTATTTACAAAAAATCTTATATGTTACTTGTAAAATGATCTGACAAAAATCTTATATGTTACTTGTAAAATGATCTGACAAAAATCTTATATGTTACTTGTAAAATGATCTGACAAAAATCTTATGTTACTTGTAAAATGATCTGACAAAAATCTTATATGTTACTTGTAAAATGATCTGACAAAAATCTTATGTTACTTGTAAAATGATCTGACAAAAATCTTATATGTTACTTGTAAAATGATCTGACAAAAATCTTATGTTACTTGTAAAATGATCTGACAAAAATCTTATATGTTACTTGTAAAATGATCTGACAAAAATCAGAATGATTGCATGTATATATGTATATTAGTTTGGTTTTTAATCATTAAAATAAATTTTTAAAGGTAACTTAGTGATTTTTTTCTATCGTATCAAATTAGTTGTATTACGTTTTCAACACACGATCTGACTAGCATATATCCTGAAAAATATTATATATTTTTCTGATTTTGTTTACGTCAGTGGATCATGTACTTTTATGCATTATAAAACTTGCGTTTAGCTCTCGTAGTGCACTTAAATAACGCAATGAATGATGTTGATCTGTCGAAACGAAAGGCATTGTCACTGTGTGTTACATTGTAACGCCGTAGGTACGTTTAGTTGCACATTGCAATAATTATGCCATACAGACGAAAAGCCTGTAATGAAACTGAAACACCATGGATACTCAATTAAGCAGCATGCACCTCCCCTTAACATGAACACTTTAAAATTGGAAATTTTCGGTGTTGTTGACGTGTACCTATTCGTGAAATAAACGTTGTATTTCCGGTATGATAAAAAAACGTATTTGTAAGTTATACCCGGGTTACACAAAGCTAGTTTTTCAAGCTAGTTTAGCAAACAAGTAATATCTGCCCTGGTACATGACAGAGCTTGAGGGGCTCGTGGCTAAGAAAGAACAGCCGCACGGGTCGATCGAACAGGTTAAGTTACGCTTGCCGCGGTTGGTCCGTGGATGGGTGACCATCTTTACATACCCAGACCCCTCCATGCCTCGAATAGCACGTTTAGCCGTTGGTACCGGCTGTCATTCATGGATCTTTGACAGTCGTTACGGGACGTCAGAAGCCCGAAATTCTGACAACCAGTCTTACCAAGGGTATCGTATTACCCGGTAACTGGGTTATGGAGGTCAGATAGGCAGTCGCTCCATGTAAAATACTGGTATTCAGCTGCATCCGGTTAGACTGGAAGCCGACCCCAATATAGTTGGGAAAATTCTAGGCAAATAGACGGCACATGCCAGAGCTGTAAACACGATGCTAGAAATTTTTTTGCCATGAGCATGCAGTGGCATAGGCGGTGGAGTATAATGGTCCGACTGAGTGCTTGCTTCACCGGCTGCATGAGGCAGGACGACACAAGCCAAGCAAGGTAGGGGGCGCTACTAGCTCAAAAATCCATATCCTCTTAATGTACTTATACAGGGTTATTTTAAATTGGCTAGCTAAACTTCGCAGATTCTATGCTGGGCATCGATATCTAAACATGCTAGAACAAAAAAAAAATTGATGACTTTTTTTTAGTGGGGTTATCGACTGGAGTTATTGTAAATACTTGAAATATTAGTTAAAAAAATCAGTTTTTTTTTTTTGTGTAAACTTCACAGACGTGATGGGTATCGATATTTAAACACGATAAAACATAAGAAAAAAGTTTTTCTCAACTCGTACTTCAAGTAACAAAACTAACAGCGGTCGTCGACCTCCCCAAAAAAAAAAGTTTCAGTTTTAAAGTTTAGATATAGATACCCATTGCGTCTGCGGAGTTTAGCTAGTCAATTTAAAATAACCCTGTATACAACGTGTCTTTTTATATGTCATAACTCTAGGGTTATATTCTATAAGTAAAAATAATACTAAATGTCCTAGAATAATTAGGTTCATTCTAAGTTTCATTCATTTTCATTCACACCAGTCATTCATAATTAAAGCTTGCCATAGAAAGCGACATTGCCATATTTCACGTAAGGGTGTTTTATATTAATAATCGTTATTTTGTCGAATGATTTTGTATGAAAAATGAAAACAAAAAAATGATAATTGAAAAATAATTCATATGCCAGTTGATTCTTTGATAATATGGTCTCATTCATACCCTAGAATTATGACGTATACAAAAAACGCCTTGTATAAGCACACTATCTTTTTCACTTGCTTGTTTTTATTAACTAGCCTGCGTTGTATCAGTCCTGGGCTAAACCTTACCTAACCTAACCTAACCTAACCTAAAGGCTAAACTCCACTCCTAAAAATAAGGACAGTTCTGTAGACACGAGGCCAGAGTGACTAGTTTACTAGCACTTTCTTGCTATCCTAGCCTGAAAAACTAGCCTTGTGTAAAACCCGGGCATAAACTATATGAAAATGAGGAGGTCATCTTCAGATTTCTACTGTTTTGGCAAACAGGTGAACCCACTTGATATCCTATCGAGTATTTACATGATTGGATTTGATGAAGAGAAGAAAATCAGTGAGATCTGCCATCTCATTCTATATTTATGAATACAAGCCAGTTTTCGACTCACTAAAATATACGTTATTATAGTGTCAAGTGTTCCCCTCAGATGACTTGCAAATTCCCTTCGAGCAATCTTCTAAATTACATAGCTATGTTACTTATGCACGAGTACCGCCGTCGACGATTAACGAGAAGCGAGTAGAGCTAACAACTAGAAACTAGTTGGCGAGTAGCGAGCAGCGAGCAGCGAGTCCGCGAAGGCGATGAGCAATTACTCGCAGGTATGCATATACACTCACGGTACGGCTGCTCCATAAATTCAAGGTCACTTAGCGAGGTATGGAACGAGCTATGCTTGGAATCTCTCTGAGGGATAGAATCCGTGACGAGGTGATCCGGCAGAGAACCAAAGTCGTCGACATAGCTCACAGAATAAGCAGGCTGAAGTGGCAATAGGCCGGCCATATTAGCCGTAGAACCGATGAAAATTGGGGTAGACGTGTTCTTGAGTGGAGACCGCGAATTGGCAAACGTAATGTAGGACGCCCTCAGGCTAGGTGGAGCGACGATCTTCGCAGGGTGGCTGGTAGCAGCTGGATGAGAGTTGCCGAGAATCGAGCTGAATGGCGTGCGATGGGAGAGGCCTATGTCCAGCAGTGGACTGCTGTAGGCTGATGATGATGATGCATATGCAGCAAGCGTCAGTCTCTCAGCGAGTGTTCTGCCCACCAAGCGTGCGTCGCTGAGCGAGTACTCTCTTTGATAGCTCTTGTGGCGGCGACAAACGAGTACTCCCCGGCGCGGGCGGTGTGAAAAGTGGTGTTGAGTGAAAAAATCGTTGACAGCTGGTCGTTTGCTCGCCGGAGGTGGGGCAGGAGCCTTAGGCGGTTAGAATTTTTTTCATTTTGGAATTAATTTTAGACATAAGTGTTGTGATAATTTAGGAATAGCTATGAGGTAGGTGTGAATGAGATTAAACAAGTGCGAGTCGAACTCGCACATCGAGGATTCCGTACTTCAGTTTTCTTTTTAGAAAAACGAAGAATATGTTTCACCTTAAAATTTAACAATCGCAAAGATAACTTTGTATTTCATAATGATATTGTGAATTGCAGTTGCAGAAAATCGCCCATATTTATACAAAATCCTTTTTTTGGCGTTTTTTAATATTTGTTGATTAAATACAGTATGGTACACACGGCTACATACCAAGCTATATATTTCCAGTATAAGCTGACCTCTCATTGTACGGAAATCCTATACAATGCGAGATCAGCTTATACTGGAAATATATAGCTTGGTATGTAGCCGTGTGTACATAATATATAGAAGTTTAAAATTCCTAACTTGCTTAGTTGTTGCGACAGAGCTCGTACAAAAATCGTCTAAAACTGACAACTTTTGCGGCCCCGATTTTTTAATTTTTGAAGATAAAAAAAATAAAAATTATATTTGTAATCTACTCGATAAGTTCTAGACAATGACATAAAAGTTTATTGTATGGGGGCCCCCTTTCATTTTGATTTTTATTATTGGTTGTTATAGCAGCAATAGAAATACACAATCTGTGAAAATTTCAACTGTCTGCCTATTACGGTTCATGAAATACAGCCCGCAGACAGACAGATAGACGGACGGACGGACGGGTAGGGTTCCGTTTGGCATCCTGCGTGTCCGGAATCCTAAAAAGAAACATTACTAAAAGAAGTGGATAATTTATATAATGTTAGATGCAAACATAAAATGAAAATTATTATGTACGTTATTAAAATATGTTATGGTATGGAAGAGGAATGCATAAGAAGTGACTTATTAATACAAATGACATTTTTCTATTAGTTTATCAAAATATATCACAAACATTATTTACTTAAAATATTATAATTAGATACATCAAGATATCCACAGACCGAAAATCTACAAACTTAACAGACACGAAATACAACTTTGCCAAAACAAACGGCTTTGTCCAATACCACGGTAAGTATACAAATTCAGTTAAAGTTTGGTACAGTGAATGTAAAACAACATTGTTTGTATTGGCAAGGCGAGTCGTGCCGGGGGCGCGGTCGAGAGTACCAGCTACGCTGCTACGCCATTATGCCGCTACGCTGCTACGTGGCTACAGCGCTACGAGGCTACGAGCTACGAGTGTTTGGATAAACACTTCTCCAGCTACTTTGTAGATGGTATACATTACAGACGGTTTTAAAGATGAAATGTAAATCTAAATATGTATATAAAAGGAGAAACTGACTGACTGACTGACTGACATATCAACGCACAGCCGAAACTACTGGGACTAGGAACATGAAATTTTGCACACGGCATCCTTTCATAACGTAGGGGAGCACTAAGAAGGGGTTTTTGGAAATTCGACCTTTGAGGGGGTGAAAAGAGGGTATTTCGTTTGTATGAAAAATCGTATTCCTTGAGTTAATAAACTTGAAAGTTGGCACGAATACTTATCTAAGTAAATTAAGAACTTTTTAATTTTTTGTTTTTCTAAACTACCCCCAAGAGTAGGGTTGGGGGGTGTCAAAGTTTGTATGGAAGAATTTTAACGCGCAGTCCGATTAATTCGAAACTCAGTATTTATACTAAAGACTAAAAATAAAGAATAACCTGTATCAGGGTTTTTCGAAATCTACCCCTGATGGGGTGAAAAGGGGTAGTCAATTTTACAGGGGAGGATTTTACTGCGTGGCTTGATTAACCTGAAAATTGGTATAAACAATCTTTGAGTCAAGTCTTGGAAGTATCTTAAACATTTTTTTTAATTCCACCTCTGTGGGGTTGAAAAGAGGGGGGATACAGTTTATATGAAAATTCTTATTCATTTTGTTAATAAACTTGAGACTTGGCAGGAATATTTGCCTAAGTAAGCGATACAGTTTCTCACTATTAGTTTTTCAAAACTACCCCTCAAAGGGTAGTTTAAGGGTGTTAAAGTTTGTATGGAAGAATTTTAACACGCAGTCCGATTAACTCGAAACTCAGTATTTATACTTAAGTCTAAAAATAAAGAATAACCTGTATCAAGGTTTTTCGAAAATCTTACCCGGACGGGGTGAAATGGGTTTCCAATTTTACAGGGGACAATTTTACTGCGTAGCTTGATTAACTCGAAAATTGGTACGAATAATCTTTAAGTCAAGTTTTGGAAATATCCTGAACGATTTTTAAAAATTCCACCCCTGTGGGGGTGAAAACCGGGGATATAGTTTAGATGAAAAATCTTATTCATTTGGTTAATAAACTTGAAACTTGGCACGAATATTTGCCTAAATAAGCAATAAAATTTCTTACTATTGGTTTTTCAAAACTACCCTATTACCCTAACTACCCTACCCTATAACTATTGAGGGGCTTGTGGCTAAGAAATAACAGCCGCACGGGTCGATCGGTCAGGTTAAGCTACGCTTGCCGCGGTTGGTCCGTGGATGGGTGACCATCTTTACATATCAAGACCCCTTCGTGCCTCGGAAAGCACGTTAAGCCGTTGGTCCCGGCTGTCATTCGTGTATCTTTGACAGTCGTTACGGGTCGTCAGAAGCCCGAAAGTCTGACAACCAGTCTTACCAAGGGGTATCGTATTACCCAGTAACTGGGTTGTGGAGGTCAGATAGGCAGTCGCTCCATGTAAAATATTGGTATTCAGCTGCATCCGGTTAGACTGGAAGCCGACCCCAACATAGTTGGGAAAAGGCTAGGCAGATGATGGTTTTTCAAAACTACCCCTGACGGGGTGAAAAGGGGTAATTAGATTTTCAAGAGAAAGATTTTACTGTGTGACTTGATTAACTCAAAAATTAGTATGAGAAATCTTTGATTTCAGTTATGGAAAAATCCGAAACAATTTTTCGAAATTCCACCCCTGTGGGAGTGAAAAGCGGGGATATAGTTTAGACGAAAAATCTTATCCCTTTGGTTAATACACTTGAAACGTGGCAATATTTGCCTCAGGAAATAATAAAAATTGTCACTCTTAGTTTTTTAAAACAAGTAAGGAACACTAGGACCGTAAGAACAGTAAGTAAAAATTTTAACGCGCTGTCATATTAACTCGAAACTTGGTACCAATACTTTTTCGGAAGTCGGTGTCTTTGGATCTGTATTTTAGGTTTTTGCCACTGACTTCCGAAATTGAAGTAACTTTTCACTTTGTAGTGTTTGTTTTGGAAGTCGTTTGTTTTTATTTTTCACTTTTTAGTGGGTCTGTTTGTAATTTATCTGAGTTACAATAGCCTAATCATTAGGCTATTGTAACTCAGATAAATTTTTGCCATTAGGCCCTAATGGCAACTGCACAACACCTTTTACAAAACATTGCTTTTCCCGATGCAGGGACGTTAATTGTTGAGGAGTTCTCTTGGTACTTCACCATCAGCTCCAATTCACCATATGCATTGTGACGAGCTTCTATTGCTTAGTAATAATTTTAAAATAATGGAATCGCAACCCGTGAAATACTCATTATTGAGTTGTTCCAGTAGCCATCTTACCATCTGTGATCTTCGTCATCAGTTCCACTTCACGTTTTCCGAGAGCAAATGCATAAGTTACTATAAAAAATACCAAAATCGCTATAGGTGTGCCTATATTGAAGAGTTCCCTCGATTTCTCCAGGATCACATCATCAGATCTTGACCTCATGACAATGTGACCACCTGGAAAGTATACCCTTTCAAACAAAAAAAGAATTTTCCAAATCGGTCCAGCCGTCTTCGAATAATCGAGGAACCATAAAAAAAAAGATTCCGAAAAACTGAGAACCTCCTCCTTTTTTGAAGTCGGTTAAAAATGATTTATAGCCAGAGTGCATCTCATGACATTTCCAATTAGCCCCAACACGGCTAGGATACATTGTTTTATTACTGATCTGAGCTCAATGGTACCATTTTCATCAGAAGCATTTATTTAAATTTGCTTAGTCATAGTCGTTTAACTATGTTAATCGAGATATCTTATCGCCACCCATAAAATATTTATCATTGATGAGTTCCTGTGGTCTTCTATGGTCTTTTTCGTCAGTTCCACTTCACCAAATCATACTTTCTGAATGCAAATGCAAATGCTTGATTTGTTGACGAAAATACCAAAATCACTATGTGTTTGCCAATAATATTTGAGGAGTTCCCTCAATTCCTCATGGATTCTATCATCAGAACTGGATTTGGATAAAAATGGGACCAATCCTTCCAAATCCAATCCAAAATTCCAAATTCTCAGTCCAATCCTTTCAAATAAAAAAATAATTTTTTAAATCGGTTTATAAATGACGGAGTAACGGTAACAAACATTAAAAAAAACATACAACCGAATTGATAACCTCCTCCTTTTTTTGAAGTCGGTTAAAAATAGTAACCAAGTCAGAACTGTGCATTGCATATATTTGAAAAGAAGTGATTGACCGAGTCTGTTACGCACACTATAGTTTTTAGAATTTTTGTCCGTTTGTTGTTTGTTGGAATGTATGTTCCAGATTGGCGCAAAAACGGTTGATTGAATTTAGAGGAAATTTGGCATACAGATGTTTTAGAACCTCGATTAACACGTAGGGTAGGTACTAATTTGATATATTCCGACATACACGCGGGCGAAGCCGCGGGCAAAAGCTAGTCTATATATATAGAACGAGAAACTGACTGACTGACTGACATATCAACGCACAACCGAAACTACTGGGTCTAGGAACGTGAAATTTTGCACACGGCTTTCTTTTATAATGTAGGGGAACACTAAGAAGGGGTTTTTGGAAATCCGACCTTTAAGGGGGTGAAGAGGAGGTTTCGTTTGTATGAAAAATCTTATTCCTTGAGTTAATAAACTTGTAAACTTAGCACGAGTGCTTATCTAAGTAAATAATGAACTTTGTATTTTTTTATTTTTCTAAACTACCCCCAAGAGGGGGAGTGGGGGCGTCAAAGTTTGTATGGAAGAATTTTAACGCGCAGTCCAATTTACTCGAAACTCAGTATTTATACTTAAGACCAAACAAAGAATAACCGGTATCAGGGTTTTTCAAAAATCTACCCCTGACGGGGTGAAAAGGAGTAGTCAATTTTACAGGGGGGATTTTACTGCGTGGCTTGATTAAATCGAACATGGGTATAAATAATCTTTGAATCATATTTTGGAAATATCCTAAAAGATTTTTTTAAATTCTACCCCTGTGGGGGTGTAAAGCGGGGATACAATTTATGTGAAAAATCTTATTCATTTGGTTAATAAACTTGAAACTTGGCAATATTTGCCTCAGTAAATAATAAAGATTTTCGCTTTTAGTTTTTTAAAACAACTCCTCATGGAGGATTTAGAAGGTGTCAAAGTTAGTAAGGAAAAATTTAACGCGCTGTCAGATTAACTCGAAACTCGGTACTAATACTTAAAACCAAAAATAGAAAAGCACATGCTTCAGGGTTCTTCAAAAATTATCTCCTGACAGGCTGAAAAGGGTAATAAAGTTTAAGGGATGGATTTTACTGCTTGCTTCAATTAACTCAAAAATGGGTTGAAATAATGTTTAAGTCATACAATGGTATGGACCCAAACGCTTTAAAAAAAACAAGCCCTAGGTGTTGTGGTGGAAAAGGAGGACACAGTTTATTTGAAAAAAAATATTCCTATGATGATAAATTAGCCCGAATACTTATTTATCCAAATAAATTATAAAGATCGTAAACATTACTTTTCGAAAAACGCCTTTCAAAGGGGGTGGAGGGGGTGTTAATTGTTTTAGAAGAAAGTAGGAAATCCACGCAAACGAAGTCGCGGGCTAGCGGGCTGCTAGTGTTCTTACATATAGTATGTTATTCTATGAAAGTAATTGTTAAGAAAATTTACTTCCAACTAAAGTTGTCCGTATATTCAGTTGTATGAAATGGCATATTGACGTTGGGTGTCCATTTGCTTAACAATTAATTTCCCTAACTGTACACCATTCATTGTACATAATATCTTAACTTACAAATGTAGTAGTTCGGCTTGCAGTCTATCCAGATGCAGCTAAATATCAAACAATGCAACACATACCAGGACCAGTAACTACCCGATACTCTAAACTTTGTTTTTTTTTTTATTTAATATTACCACTTACATTAGTTTTTACAGTTGGCAACCCTATACAACAATGTAGTTACAATTTCCACACTCACAAACGTCACCAAAAACCCATCAAAAGCCCCATCAACACACATAAAATGGCTTTAAAATGTCAGTTTGCCAACTCAAGTAAATTCTGAATATTTAATCGAGGACTGAATGTTGTAAATACTCATTAGTATAGATATAATGAATACATTAATACAAGGTTAAAGCGCGTATACAAGGTGTTATGAAAATGTTGTTTGACCAGAGGGGCAATTCTCGTAATTTTAAGAATATTCACAGTCTGAAGCCCAATTCCCGTAATTAAAAACGTTCATAATCTAGTCGCAATCTCATCTCAGCGACAATCAATGTCAAAAACTTGTCAAAAATGTAGGGCAAATATAGGTATATTGAGACTGAGATCAGACTGTGAACGTTCTTAAAATTACGAGAATTGCCCCTCTGATCTCAGTCTGAATATGTCAAAAATACCTATAATCACCCTACATTTTTGACAGTTGACTGTCGTTGAGATGAGATTACGACTAGATTTTGAACGTTTTTAGTTACGGGAATTGGACTCCTGAAATGCAAAGGGATTTGAAAAGGGGTCTTTGTACTCATTATATAACCCTATGGGTTTTGTACAAAATGCTGATTACGATTTAAGTCTCCAAATTGACGAAACAATCAGTAAAAATGTTCGAATTACAAAAAATCCCAACAATATCACAAAGGTACCCACTTCCGAAAAAAGTGACCTACGAGCCAGCGCGCAATACAAAAACCTATTTCGCCCGCGTTGATATTACTCCGAAGTGGTCAACTGTTTGTGCCGGCAGCGGCGATGAGTCACCGTCATTGCGTAAAACCTCGATAAACGTAAACAATAGCGCGGACGCGGACTGTGTTATGCAAACAAAACCAATAGAAAATCAGGGTATGCAAGTTGACAAATGGACTACAGTGGTAAATAAAAAGGCAATAAAGAGGCAAAATAGACCTGTAGGTAGGATGGGGCGTGGCTCTGATAGTCCCAAAATAAACTTTAAAGCTGCTACGGGTAGTACAATCCCACTTTTTATAACCAACATCCATAAAGACACCAGTGAGCAACATATAATTACTAGTGTGCACGTTAAATATGACATATATTGGTCCGACCATTTTCCACTTTTAGTCAAGTGTAATTTTGATTTAGTGAAGCAGAAACTTGTTAAGCAGTGTGCAATTAGCCTCGCATCACGCAAATTCAGATTTTCGTAGTTTCTGGAAATGTACCAATAAGACGAGTGCAGCCCAGCCCCTTCCCGTGAGCATTCATGGCGTTACTGAACCGTAACTAATAGCCGACGTGTTAAAAGACCACTTCATGGTTCGATCACCGTTGGGACCGGCGCAGCGGGCGATCGATGATGAGACCCAAACAGGACCCATTTCTACTCTTACCACAGCTAAATACGTTAAGATAGCTCTTAAAAATATGAAAAGAGGGAAATCCCCAGGTCACGACGGACTCAGTATCGAGCACTTGCGGCCTGCCGGTTGCCACTTGCCCAGAGTATTATACACTACTGTTTAATCTTTGTATCGCACACTCTCACTTGCCTGACAGTATGATGAGGACGGTGGTCGTGCCAGTAATTAAAAACAAAACAGGAGACTCAACAGATCGGTCAAATTATAGGCCTATTTATCTGGCAACGATTGTCGCTAAAGTGCTTGACAGTGTGCTTAATATACAGCTGGAGAAACATTTATCTTTACACGATTGGCAATTGATACGGCAACGTGTCCAAAATTGCCTTATAACACTCTGAGTAGTGCCCAGTGTGATCGCCATAGCACGTTGCCGAGAACCAGCTTCCAACATTTCCACGGCTCTGATAATTTTTTCTCGGCTCAAATGACGTCTTCTCTCCTTAATAACGTTTATTTGTTTTGATTTCACTCAAAAGTATGGCAGAAAATTTACTGATTTGGCCTCATACCCGTTGCAAGATTATAGAGGAACATGACTTGACAGAAGAGTCATCTCTTGAGCAAAATTTAAAAACTATTCCCTTTTCAAATGACGATTTTTACTAAATAGTAACAAGAATTACAAAAAAAAATATATAATAAATATGCTTGACCCCTAGACACTTTTGATTTGTGTTTATTATTAATTTTGAGAAAATTTATCACAAGCATGAAAAAGTGAAGACGTCTATCACAAAATCTCAAGTATCAAAACATCTCACTCAAACTACGTAATCTCGGTAAAAAGTGCGCGTGGACCAAAAGACCAAAGTTTTATTGTGGGCCACAAGTTGCGACACAGATAGATTGCGTGCGAGCTATCCAACAGATAAATTATAAGATTACCTACTTTATTAGGGTTCTGTACCAAAATGCCAACGGGACCCTATTATAAAGGTTCCACTGTCCGTCCGTCTGTCACAGGGATATATCTTTAGAATCGTAATAGTCACTTTTCATAGAGTGTGTACTACTATAGCCGCTATTAAAAATAAAATAAAGATAGAAATTAAACGGGGTTTCTCGTACAAGAAACATGTTTTTTTTTAACTAAAGTATATACAAGATGTAACATAAATAACGCACAACCTCTTTTACTACGGGACCAAATCTGAAATCGCGAAAAAAAATCTGCTGTTGTGTACATTTTGACGAGTTATGCGAACATAAATGCTGATTTTTTTTTTCGCGATTTCAGGTTTGGTCCCATAGCAAAAGTTGTCATAATGATGAGTACAATGACCCCTTAAGAGATTGTGCGTTAATTATGTTACACGGTACATCTTGTGTAAAAAATGTAGTGTTAAATATTGTACGGTGCTACGAACTACTTCGTGTGCGAGTCCGACTCGCACTTGGCCGTTCTTCTATTATTCTATTAATTTGCCCTCCTTCAGGGATACCAGATAAGTTTGTTTGGTTACGGTCAGTTGGGACGATGTGGGTCGAATGACTTCGTAATTATTCGGTATAATTAAAACCGCAATTGGAATTGGTAGACTGACTTCAGATTACGTTTTATATTACCTACGTTAACGTATATTGACAACTAGCTTTTGCCCGTGGCTTCGTCCTACCAGAGTAAAATGTTTCCCATGTCCGAACCCGGGTCATAGACTACCTGCGTGCCAAATTTCATCGAAATCTGTTCAGCCGTTAAGGCGTGAAAAGGTAACAGACAGACAGAGTTACTTTCGCATTTATATTATTAAAAAAAAAGCTGTAATAGTAAATGGTAACTATTACGTAGTATAAATAGAATGCAAGTAACAATAATTAGAACAATACAATAGATAGAATAGAATACAATAGCTGGGACTGAACAAAGTTCCTTTCGTTGTCAATTATGTATTATTATAATAATATAGTTTGTAGCACGCTAAAAGCTATGATGGCCGTTTCAGACGGTAGGGGTACGTCCAGTACCCGATATCGTCCTGGGACAATCTCCCACGTTTTTGACGTGCGTTCCCTTCTACCTGAGTCGAGTGACTCTGCTGGCGACACACGTCACCACGCACCCCTGAATGCGTACGTATGGGTACACACCACAAGGACCTCGATGAGAGACGGGTAGCGAAGAAGTGGTGAAATAAGTAACTTTTCTTGATAGACACTGTAGTTTATTACTTATCACTTATCGCTAGTAAGCTTTGAACTGAACTGACTAAATAATTCTAAACTCGTTTCTTTTATACAAATTGTTGGGTTTTTCCCCAGCGCGAAGTAACATTTTGTTTACTTATATGAGAACTGCCGCCTGGTTTAACCCCGGTGTATTTTCAATTCATGTGGCTGAGCGTGTTAACTGCAGCCTGGAAAAACCCCCATACTGTTGTTGTGTTAATAGTAAACAATCTATGATGCACGTCGTCGCTAGCAATGGCTCTGTATTAACAAACAAAAACATAAGCTTTTGGCACATGAAACTGACGGCATAACACTTTTTCGTGACATCACAATTTTTGACTGTTTAGGGCTCCTACACAAAACTGCGATGTGACGTCGTATCGCAAAAATCTTGTTTTGTGTGCGAACGCTTTACCACCAGCCGCGGTAAAGAACTTCGTTATATATTATTTATGTCGGAAATACGTTAGTCGTCGTTTGACTAATCGGGACGCCAGCGCCACTAAGCGGCGCTCGACGGAGTCTACAACATAACGCTCGTCGACCGAGTCTACAACATAACGCTCGTCGACCGGAGTTAAGCAGAGTTTGTCGGTGGCTGTCGAGCAAGCAATGTACACGTTTAGCAACTGTCGCGCGTTCCGTATAGTTGTATCGTGTACTTCCAGTGTGTGAATAGCTACTGTGATTAATTTGATTGTGAATTATAATTTGATTTGAACTGCAAACAGTTTTTCTATTGCGCAATAACCAACACTATCCATATCACGCCCACAGTAGTTAAAATATGCCTGACGATAACTAGAGAGATGTACCTTCTCCGTCATATTCTCTCACTGTTAAATATAACCTAAAAAAAAGACCTCTTCTGCTCTGGGGTTCAATTGCAATAATGTTGCTCAAGATTTGCCGAGATTTTGCAACCCAATTTCTACCAGTTAATGCTATTTAATCCTATGTAATAATGCCACTCCCAATTGTATTCAACCCAAAAAGGTATTTCATAATTTATGACGAAGCCTGCAAATCTATTTCAGATATATTCGAAATATTATTCTTACTTCCTACGGACGAGATGAAGTTGTCCCCTCAATTACGCTGATTTCAAAATGGAATTCACTTATATTATCTCAATTTATAATGTTACGGATAGACACGACCGTAGTTTTACATGAACAGGGAAGGTAAACGTTTAAATCTACATTCAACGAGGTTTCTTGAAATGGAAGGTTGTTTTAAGGTATGGAATAACTGTGTGGGGGAATTCAACAGATGCCCAGACAGCATTCATAGCCCAAAAAAAGTGTGTAAGGTCAATTTTCAATCTTAAGTCGACAGATTCTTATAAACCTGTATTTATTAAGCTAAAGCTGCTTACCCTCCCGTCTCTATATATATTTGAAACCTGCAAATCTGTACGAAACAATTACTCGCTTTTTGAAAAAGATGAAAAAGCTAAGTCAAAGAGGAAAATAGCACAAAAACCACTAGTAGTTCCGCGTAATAGACTAAAATTATGCAACAAAAATTGTTATACCATGGCGGTGAAAATATATAATCACTTAGCCAAAGAATTTGGAAATGCTACAGATTTAGAATTTAATAAAAAAACTATATAACTGTATTGTAACTATATAAGTGTGACAGATGTTTTTATTCCATCAATGAATATTTTGAGTGTAAAATGTAAAACTTATTTACTATAATTATTATGGCATCTACATATTGACATTACTTTAATAATATTGAAACACTTTGACTATTCTTGCTATTTTTATTGACATGACATCATTATTATTGATCGCTGTTTTTAATATAAATTATTATTTTAAATGAATCGAATTGTATTTAATTTTAATTTTATTAATTGCATTGTAATCTAAATTTAAATTATGAAATGTGTACTGCATGCTATAAGTATAACCAAGATGTAAAATCTAAATATTAGCTCGGCGGAAATGCCGAATATAGTGAAACCCATATATCTTAAGAACTTATGTTAGCTACCTATATTCTTGCAAATAAATTCAAATTCATTCATTCATTCATTCAACGAGGTACAAACAGCAAAAAAGAATGATATGCAGACAATGCATTAATATGGTTGTACAAGGATCTATTAATGCCGCCTGAGTTCTCCATGAACTGAGGCGTCATTAATTTAAAAGAGTGTCCAAGGAGTTTCTTGCCCGTTCTTCTCCATAGGTATCTACTACACTTTGGAATGGTCAACTAGCTTCTTCTCTCTGACTGGGCGTCTCCTTGACAATTATATACGGTATTTTATTGTAATATAAACAAATCTTATATATAATATACAATCTAACACTACAAGTATATAAATAAAAGGGAGAGCTCATTGGGTATCCAAAAATTCGTTCGCATCGCTGTCAGTGGGAAAAGTGCCCAAAAGGCTGGCAGCGTTACCACGTTGTTTGGTAATGCTTATTCTTTGACCTAAAAATAGGCCAACCCTCTGGTCACGTGAAGAGTCTATCAACCGCTTGGCGATATCCCGAAATTCTCGATGAGCACTCGGCCCTAGTGTTTCTACCCCAAACAACTCAAACATATAGCTCCCAATAAGGTTGTTATATTTGCGCCGTTTGAGGTTTTCTGCACCTGCAGCAGCCGCCCCAGCACAGCCCGCCGTGCTAGGAAGATGGGATGGCGCGAGGGTGTCGACACAGGTTGCATCCCACACCAAAGGCCTACTCAACTTCAAAGGCATTATGGTCATTCCGTCTGGCCTCTTCCCACCGTCGCGTGCCAAGCCATTGGGTTCTAAAATAGCTGGCACCCCGGTGGCTTGACAATTCGAAAGTGCCTGTATTTTACGCGGACGAAGTTTTGGGTGGAAGCTAGTTTTTAATAATATTCATTTTGAAATAAAGAAATTCCCTCCACCATTTTCAGAAAGGTCAGGTGCGTAGTTTAAATCAAATAGACTACCGCTATTCTTCCGATGGCTATTTCCTGTCGGGGGAAAGGCAAATCAAGTTATCGAAATGTGTCAGGTTGAGAATAGCTATGTTGATACATGAACGTAAACGAAGCAAAAGGTGTATGTAAGGACCGTTGCAGGTAGCGTTATATAGTTTCTGCCTACCCCACGGGAAGAAGGCGTGAGTTTTTTGTAGGTATGTATATATGTATTCATTTTGTAAAGTGGTTAAAAATAACATTTGACTTGCATTTTTTTTTTTAAACTAGATGAGGTCGGCGTTTCCTAGCCAACTTCTCTCAGAACACACTGATACAAACTCAGTGGTCAGTCTCTTTTAAAGTCCATACAATTAGTTGTAATGGTCAGATCATATATCCGCACTTCCCGCTCGACTTTGTCCGCGTGGATTTCGTAATGTAGTTAGTTAATTTCGGTTAGGGGTAAATTTTCATAAAACCCTGATACATGTTATTCTTTATTTTCAGTCTTAAGTATAAATACCGAGTTTCGAGTTAATCGGACCGCGTGTTAAAATTCTTCCATACAAACTTTGAAACCCCCCAATCCCTCTTTAGGGATAGTTTAGACAAAACAAAAAATTACAAACTTACAACAAAAATTACAACTTTTGTTCAGATAAGTATTCGTGCCAAGCTTCAAGTTCATTAACTCAAGAAATATATTTTTCATACAAATAAAACCTCCTCCTTTTCACCCCCTTAAAAGTCGAATTTCCAAAAATACTTCCTTAGTGGATGTTGAGGTTAAAAGAATTTTATTTCTCGTTCTCGTTCAGGGAGCGTTTTGGGTCCCTTGCTATTCTTACTTTACATTAATGATTTACCAGATTCAATAAACTATGACAGTGTCCTTTTTACTGATGATATTTCTGTTATAGTGCCTAATAATACTAAAAGTTCAACTCAAGAAAATAAAATACACGAAGCGGTACAGTCTGTAATAAAATGGCTTGAATCTAATAACCTATGTGTAAATATATCTAAAACAAAATGCATTAAATTTCGTACATACAAAAGCAAACACGCCGAAAGTATTAACATTACAATAAATGACAAAAACATAGAAGAAACAGACTGTATTAAATTCTTAGGTATAACTGTAGACAAATTTTGTAATTGGAAAGAACACATTAACACCGTATGCAGTAAACTAAATAGATTTGTGTATGCATTAAGAAAGCTTCGTATTGTGTCAGACGAAAAAACAGCCCGCATGGCATATAGTGGGTATGTTGAATCAATATTAAGATACGGTCTAATAATATGGGGCAATTCAACAGACAATGATAAGACATTTATTGTACAGAAGAAATGTGTACGAGCTATATGCAGTGTCGGTCCACTTGAATCTTGTAGGCCTTTATTCAAAAAACTAAAAATATTGACCATGACCAGCATATATTTGTTTGAAGTATCGGTTTTTGTGAGAAAACATAATGAATTCTTTAGATTCAAAGGTGAAAATTACACTAAACAGAGACCAAGAGATGCAACCAAATTTTTAGTTCCTTATTGTAATACAAATCTAATTAAAAAAAATGTTTATCATATGTGCATAACAATTTTTAATAAATTACCTAAGGTCATAAGGGAGCTCCCAATTAAATATTTTAAAATTAAACTGCGTCAATGGCTAATAGAAAATTGTTTTTATAGTTTACAAGAATTTCTGCAACATAAATAAATTTTAATTTTTTATTTTTTATTTTAAGCTTCCTAATGTTTTGTGGCGTATCTATTTTTTATTTTAACTTTAAAGAATTTTTGTTGGGTACATAAAGAAAAAATGTTATTACTTAAGTTTTTTTATGTGTGTACCTATATATTTTATTGTAGATAACTTAAAATTTAATTTAATTTTAAAAATTACAGTGGATTTCGGGTATAACGACAATGAAGGGACCACTCTATTTTCGTCGTTATATCCGGAAGTCGTTACAGGCAAAGGTAAAGAGATACAGACACGTACACATGTGTAGTTTATATTCATTTATTATTGAAAATATTTGCACACATAGTTATTCACCGGTACATTTAAAAAAATGTGTAATATTAGTTTGCTTCAATTTATTTTTTTGTGCTAGTGTACGCTGTAGGGTGTATTCTATTTTCATTACTTCTTCAATATCTATAATATCCTTTCCATCACCAAATAAACAGTATCTTTTAAGCTTTGTTACAACACCTAACACATCCTTAGTTGTAGGAATCTCACCTTCCTTGCAATCTTCTTCTTCCTCCTCATTTTCCTCATCTTGCGTCGTATGTGATGGAACAACAGTTTCAATAATTTCACTATCGGACAAATCGCTAGTAGTGATAAGTTGACTGTCAATATCAACATATGTTGCCTAGTCCGCAACATTTGTTCCGCTTGATGATACTGTAGTCAGTTGTGCCAATGGTATGTCCAATTCATCATCGGAGTCGTCGTCAATTGTTGTGATAGCCGAAGATTTACGGAACCCAGCGTGTAGAAAACACTTTTTGATCGTATCTGGAGTCACCCGAGCCCATGCCGTAGTTACCATTTCAATGGCATCTAAAATATTAACGGAAAACGGGCCTGCCGAGTTTTCAATGTCGTTCATCATTTTCTGTACTAAAATCTTCCTATAATGACTTTTGAGGGTTTTAATTATCCCTTGATCAATCGGTTGAATCACTGATGTAGTGTTTGGTGGTAAAAATGCCAGTTTTATGTTGGTCAAATTCTCTATTTTAGGATGAGCTGGGCAATTGTCAATAAATAAAATGATCTTCTTTTTGTTATTTCTTAACTGGGAGTCCCATTTGCGTAGAACTTTTTCGAAAATCTCTGAAGTCATCCAGGCCTTTTTGTTTGCTTCGTAATCAACTGGCAAAGATTTAACATTTTTGAAACATCTGGGTTTTTTTGCCTTGCCTATGACCAATAATTTTCTTTTTTCCCCTGCCATACTTGATGCAACAAGCACGGTGATTCTATCTTTTGATAATTTTCCACCAACGCACTTTTCCCCTTTAAATTTCAAGGTTTTGTCAGGAGTTAACTTAAAAAACAAACCTGTCTCGTCAGCGTTCCATATTTGGCTATCAGTATAACCTTCAGTCAATTTTGGGAAAACTGTTTTTAGCCAGTTGTCACAGTCACTTTGCGATACACTAGCGGCTTCTCCACAAACTTTGCCTACTACAATATCGTGTCGTTGACGAAATCGGTATATCCAGCTTTCCGAACACTCAAAATCCATTTTTCCAAACAGTCTGCCAAATTGATTAGCCTTTTCTTGCAGCAGACGACCGCTCAAAGGTACGTTTTGGCTTCTTTGGGCTTTGAACCACATTAGAAGGGCATTTTCGATATCTTGATGCGTCGGTTTGCGGTTTTTCTTAATTTTTAAGGATTTGGATTCAAAGCATTCTAATATTTTATCACGGTTTTTCCACATCGTAGATACTGTTGAATGGGAAACTTTGTACTCTTTGCACAAATCAGCATTGTTTTCACCGTTTTTCAATTTTGAAATGATTTCCGCCTTTTCTTTAACAGTGAATGTGCGTCTAGCAGCCATACTTATTCAAAAGTTGACTAAACCCAGTTGCTACTCAGAATATCACTTTGTAACTGAACCATAAAAGCTCCGAAACGTACACGCTTCCCCTACCTACTTAGTTGATATCTATAAACAAAAGGTAAAGGTCTCCACACTTGCTGACCATCTGTGTGCAATGGATGTAAACAAAAGATAAGAAATGTTTGTGAAAGAAAAAAATCTTTGTGTCTTTGGCGGCCGACTCCGGTCGCAATATCTGCATGGGATTTCTAGGAATTTGTTACAAATGATTCATTAAAAACAGTCGCTACACCCGAACTCGGCGTTACATCCAAAGTCGCTATAGCCACATGAATTTTGTACTAAAGTATGCTTTAAATTCAAGGGACTTAGATTTAACGTCGCTATAGGTAAATGGTCGCTACAACCAAGGTCGTAATAAATGAAATCCACTGTATATATTAAACATAGGTATTTTTCTGGATATTCTGTATATCTTATTAAAATGAGTACTTACTTAGGTATTAATGTAAAATTAGGATTTGCATGCCCTAAACAGGCAAAATATGGACTGTACGTTAAACCGACATTTTTTAACAACTGGTAACACCTGTATTTTCTGCAAATAAATGGTTCTTATTCTTATTCATAAGAACTGACATAACAGTTCACTTTGTTGTGCGTATTATGTTTAGAGTCCAGTGGTGCTATTCTGTAAAGATCCCACCGTGAAAATTTAGGTGAAGTGAGCGTGATGTGAACTGTCATCCCACTTTACTCTACTGGGAATTGAGCTCACTTCACACTCACTTCACCTAAGTGCTCACGGTGTGATGTTTACAGAATAGATCGGCAGATAGGTAAATGATAAGCAAGTTTAGTCAGTTAATAAAGTTAATAAAGGTTCACAATAACATAATAATAATAGTTAAGACAGTAAATTAGGACGTGGCAGGACGAAGGTATGTAAGCGACTGGCGTGCCCGTCGCTACAACTTAAAATGAGATACAAAGTGTTTCCAACAACAAAGGCATCAAATACCAAACAAGTTTGTAGCCCCCGCGGATTTGGCTCTGCGTTGATAAATCAGTCAGGACAAGTGTTTATTATATTAAGTCTTTACCTACGAAATTGGAGATTTGTATGAAAATTTTAAAATATCAAAAATTTGGTATTTTTTTTATTTCAGCTAATCAAAGTACTGGCCCAATTATCTATAAAATTTTGCCATTTTGATGGCAGTTTGTTTATATCCCTTTACTGTAGAAGTCTGCCGGATGGGAGGCGATGAAGTCAGCGAAAGCGTTTTATACTGCCTTTTTCCCACTTAATTTTTTTTTTAATTTTGAAAATAGTGGAAATCGGTTGGGGCAAGGTCCGCTGAGTACGGTGGGTGATGGAGAGCTTCTAGCTGTAACTATTGTAGCTTTGCGATGGTCTGTCGTAGTGTGAGCTCGCGCGTTGTCGTGGAGAAGCAATGGGGAAGAGCGATTGACCAGTATTGGTTGGTGAATTGCGAGCTTCTCCATCATTGTTTGCAATTCTTGGCAATAGACATCTGCCGTCACTGTTGTGCCATTCGGTAAGAAGCTGTGATGTACAAATCCGGCACTGGTTCACCAGACAGTCAACATCATCTTCCTATGAGTAATCTTTTTTTTAGCGCAATGATTAGGTGCTGTACCCGGGTCCGCCCACCGAGACGAACGATTACGGTTGTCGTAAGGATCCACTTTTCATCGCAGGTAACAATTCGATTTAGAATTCCCTCGTTTTTATGCTGATTCAGTATGCTATGCATGCTTCGACGCGTAAGTCTCGCTGTTGGTCGCTTAGTTCGTGTGGCGGCCACTTATCTAGCTTTTTAATCTTTCCGATTTGACGCAAGTGCTTCAATGTTGTTTTGACACTAATTCCAAGGCCCGCAGCAATAGGTAATAGGTAACACGGGCTGGTGTCCGCAACTCCACGACAATGCGCGTATTTTGCGTGATGGGTGGGAAAATCAATTATTCGATCCACCCCAGCTCCTCAAGGAAGGCCAGCAACGCCTTGGTGTTACTGACAATCTCACATAGGGTACCTGACCTGGGTTACCGAAGTACTTTGCCCTGTATGTGGCGAGCACTGGGCAGTTTAGTAGCACATGAGCTGCTGTCTCGTCGTCCTCCATGCAGGCTCTGCACAGCGGACTGTCTGTGACTCCTACGACAAAGAGGTGTTTATTAAATGACCCGTGGCCAGATATGGCTGCTGTAACTATACGCAGCTGCTGTTTATTTAGCCGGAGAAGCCGCTTCGTGAGGCGGCCATCAATTGCAGGGACTGCTTCCTTGGCCTGCCTAAACTCACCCTGCTCTGACCATTGCTTGTGGTGTTGCTCGCTGGTGCGTTTCCTTACCAGAGTGCGTATGTACCCGAAGGGGAGTGGCACGTTGGGTTCAGGTCCCACTGGTGCCATGCTCGACCCCCTCCTGGCAAGTTCGTCGGCTGCGTCGTTTCCTAACGAACCGCTGTGTCCCTTGATCCATTGAATGGTTATGTTATTATGGCTACCCACCTGGTTAAGGCGCTGGTGGCACTCGTATATTAGCCCAGAATCAACTGTGTGACTGTTTAGCGCTTGCAGGACAGCCATGCTGTCTGAGAGTACACGGATCGAGTGGTCCTTAACTTCCCTGGCCATGATGGCTGCAGCCGCCAAAGAAACACCCATGCATTCGGCCTGGAACATTGTGTTATGGACACCCAATGGTGTGGCTATGTGCATGTTGAAGTCCTCCGAGAAGATTCCAGCACCTGTACCACTACCTGTTTTGGATCCATCCGTAAAGATGCGCAGCTCCGCGGGGCACAAACCCTCATATCGGTGATCCTCGTGGAGTTGGATCCTGTATTTTTTATCAAAGATAAATTGTTTGGGTACCCGGTCATTGATGGCTTTCGTAAAGGGGAACTCCTTGTTGAGTCTCTCAAGCAGCACGGTCTGTGGTGTGTCTCTCTTACCCCAGAGATTCAGTGTATTAAGACGTACCGCCGCCATCGTCGCTTCCTGCTGTATAAACAGGTGGAGCGGTGGTAAACTCAACATGGCTTCCATTGCTGCAGTCGGAGTAGTCCTCATGCAGCCCGTAGTCGCCATGCAGGCTGGTCTTTGTATGCGTTGCAGTTTGTTGGAGGTTGTAACTAACTTGGTTCGGGGCCACCAGACCACGGCCCCGTAGGTGATCATGGGGCGGATCACAGTGGTGTACAGCCATAGTATAATTTTGGGGGATAGGCCCCACTTCTTACCTATCATTCTCCTGCACTGCCAGAAGGTGATGCAGGCCCTGTTTAGTTTATTGTCTAAATGACTACTCCAGTTTAACTTACTGTCTAAAGTAACCCCGAGGTACTTGACTTCGTTGACCAGCTGGAGTTCTGTATTGAAAAGTTTTGGAAGACGGAAAGGGCCTAACACTCGCTTGTGGGTAAACATGACCAGTTCAGTTTTAGTGGGGTTCACTGATAGGTCAAATTCCCTGCACCATCTTTCTACGATACGTAGCGCTTGCTGACTGAGGTTGCAGATAGTTCCTGTCACCTTCCCCGGTACAAGGATTGCGAGGTCGTCTGCATACCCTACTGTATTAAAGCGTTTGGCGTTGAGTCTGGTGATAAGGTCATTAATAACCAGATTCCATAGAAGGGGGGACAGCACCCCTCCCTGGGGACAGCCTCTGGCTAACATGGCCAACTGCTGCTCCCCCTCAAGGCGAACCACTCGTTTGCTTAATATGTTTGTAATCCAGTCCGTTAGTACCTGTTCTACTCCATGTCTGGAGAGGGCACTGCTGATGCTGGAGAAGTTGGTTTTGTCGAAAGCTCCTTCGATGTCTATAAAAGTGCCCAGGCAGAAGCCTTGCTGGTAAATCGCTTCCTGAATCTGGCTGACCATTAAATGAAGAGCAGATTCGGTCGACTTACCCGAGCTGTATGCGTGTTGGGTACCGTGTAGCGGTATGGTTTTCAGAGCGCCGTCCCTAAGCTCCCTATCACACAGCCTTTCCAGAGTTTTCAATAGAAAGGAGGTCAGGCTGATTGGTCGGTGGGATTTGGCGATTGTGTAGTCAACCTTACCTGGCTTGGGGATGAATATTACTTTCACTTCCCTCCATCCTTAGGCCCGCAGCAAGCTCAGCCATAGATTGAGTTGGATCCGCTTCCACTATCGCCTGCAATTCGTCGTTGTCGACAATACTTACCGGCCGACCGCGAGGCTTGTTCTTCAACTCAAAATTTCCTGATTTAAGACGATTGAACCAATAATGGACCGTGTCTATGCAAGCAGTGTTAGGTTAGGTTAGGTTAGGTTAGGTTCTTCCGGCGGCTGGTGCCCAAGTTGATGGGCGCGGCTGGGGCGCTGTCAACGCTGCTTCCCAATCTGGGGGGCCCGAGCGCCGCCTGTAGGCGACTCTACGTGGGGATCGTGCGATCGATGGCCCTGTACGGGGCCCCGATCTGGGCGGCTGACCTGACGGCCGGTAGCATTGCTGTTCTGCGGAGGCCACAGAGAGCGATGGCCGTCAGAGTCATCAGGGGGTATCGCACGATCTCCTACGAGGCGGCTTGTGCACTGGCCGGATCCCCGCCCTGGGACCTGGAGGCGAAATTACTCGCATCATTGTATCGGTGGCGCGAGGAAATGCAGGCGCGAGGTGAGCGACCGATGCAGCGACTAATGGAGCAGCGTCGGTTGCTGCTTCGCGAGGTCCTGGTGGCGGAATGGCGGGACAGGCTCTCACGCCCTACCGCCGGCCTCGGCACCATCGAGGCGGTCCGGCCGGTGCTCGAGCACCGTGCCAAGGAGCCGTGCCTCCTCCCGAGCCAAAGGTCGACCTTTGGCTCGGGAGGAGGCACGGCTCCTTGTCGTTTCGGGTGACGCAGGTGCTCTCGGGGCATGGTTGCTTCGGGAAGTACCTGTGTCGCATAACCAGGGAGCCAGACGCCCGGTGTCACCACTGCGTCGACTGTCGGGAGGACACGGCGCGGCATACGCTGGCAGAGTGTGCCGCTTGGGAGGAGCCGCGCCGTGCCCTCATCTCTAGAGTAGGCAGTGACCTGTCGCTGCCGGCTGTCGTTAATTCGATGGTCGGCAGCGAGGAGTCCTGGGACGCGGTGGTTTCCTTCTGCGAGACAGTCATCTCGCAGAAGGAGGCTGCGGAAAGGGAGAGGGAGATCACATCCTCTCACCCAGCCCGCAGCAGGCGCACTGGGCGTCGGCGGAGGGCGGACAACGCCCTCTTCCAGCCCCCCTAAATGGGTCGAGGGGCGACGGACTCGGGGACGTCCGTCGCCCCCCATAAATTGGACCCGGGGTGGCGGCGCGTAGTGTTCCACGCGCGCCCCTCTTAGACGTCGCGGGGGGAGTCAAACACCTCACTCCCCACCTCGACACGAGGAGAGGCCTGCCGTGGCGGGCCGGCACCAGCCGGGGGTTGCGGAAGGATCCTAAGTTCCCGCGACCCTCGGCGTAGGTGTGA
This sequence comes from Fissipunctia ypsillon, assembly GCA_947568875.1. Classification (NCBI taxonomy): domain Eukaryota; kingdom Metazoa; phylum Arthropoda; class Insecta; order Lepidoptera; family Noctuidae; genus Fissipunctia; species Fissipunctia ypsillon. The sequence goes on along the minus strand of OX387660.1, from coordinate 2,989,572 downwards.
GATGGAACACCGGGGTGGTTTTTAGTCAGTAAGATTCTGACAGACCCCTCCGCCCGCCCCAGGGCGGAGGACATCCATGAGGATTTTCCACCCCGAAACAAAAAAAAAAAAAAAAAAGGTTAGGTTAGGTTAGTGCACGGGACACGTCGTTAATGTTTCGTGTTATTTGCGCAGCGGTATTTCCACGTAGGAACTCATATTTGAATATTGTACGAATTTTCAGTTTATCCATGGCGCCAAAAACTACCACAATTTCACAAAAACAAAAAATTATCTAAAAACAAATGACTGAATTTGAAATTAAATTAACACGGCTTACGAATAAAATTTATTTGAATTTCGAATTGCGCGGAAATCCACAGATAATTAAATCTGAAAATGCTGGTTATAGAATCTCCAATTACATAGGTAAATACCTATTATTTATGTATAGATATTTGAGAACAATGTGGATCTAAGGTGACTGACTATTATGTATGACTTTTCAAACCGGGCACACTAAGGACCGCTTTTGCCATTTTCAGATAAATTTTATCTAAGGAATAAAAAGTGTGGGTTGATAGTTTTTGTACAGAAAATATATCAAACCGCCATATTTATTCTACAGATAAAACTTATAAAAGCAGTTGTTAGTAGCACATCTTCAAAATGGGTTAAAATTAATAACTAGTTTTAGCCTCCTGGCTACGCAGCCCAATTGCGTAACACACCTATCAATCAAACCGAAAGTAATTTTCTCAACAACAACGCAATGAGTGTTGTTGAACAGGTCAAATGAAGGGTATGCCATTGTAATTGCCTTACGCAATTACCCCGCTGTTTATTTGTTATATGTACAATTCATGCTGACTGTACGATTGAAGTAGACCAAATAATCCATTTTGTTAAGATTTTAGACCTGCGGGGTAATTGCGTAACACACTAACAGTAGCAATAGCTTTCATTTTGACAGTTCAACAACATTCGTTGCGTTATTTACGTTGCTGAGCAGATAAATTTTTCGAACATATGAAGCAATGGATTAGCAATAGGTTTCAAAACCGTTCAGATTGTGATTGAAAGTGTATTACGCCATTAGAGTGCTGTAAATACGTAGTTTTAAAGATGAACATAATAAGTAGGTTTATAGGTTAGAATAAAGTTTGTTTCATTAGATGGTACATGTAATCTAAGAACGTTCATACAAACACTTTTACACGTCAGTGAATGGTTTAAATTACGATTCTTTTTTGCAGTTATTATGCTTTTTAAGTGTTTTAACATAAAATGTTTTCAAATCTCTCATCTCATCATCTTTTAGTCTAGTTAGGTATAGTAGTTTTACCTCACGAAGCGACGCGCGCTTTACTTGTGGTTACTAAGTGTACAAACACGATCTGAATGTGTGTGTAAGCGCAAGAGCTCTCGGTACCGTCCGAGACAATGGCGAAGTCGGAAGTGTGTGTGTATGTGTTCGTGTATGTGATAAGTGCTGACGCTACTCGTCTTCACGCACACATTCACAGCGTGTTTGTACACTTGGTTGCCACATAAATATGTACTGTGCGCGTCGCTTTGTGAGATAAAATACTTTTACTTTTTTTCCCAAAAATACTTAAAGTTTTATGGAAAAAAGAGCATTATGGTTAAGTAAATACTAATACCACGGTTGCTATGGTTGAAAAAAAAATAATCGTTCGTAATTATAATATTTTATTAACATACACGGACTACATGAGTTCAGTTAACTAACTCATTCTAGTTGCTTTTTATTTTATCCACTTTTATTTCCATATCAATGCTGGCTTCGGCCACAATTTTACTCGAACCGCCTTCAGTAAGTGATATATTGCAGTAGATACGACCTTTAGTAAACGGGAAACCTTTCGGTACAGTCGGTATTGACATGTTTTTCATATCATATACACCCTGAAAAAAAAACCATGGTTGTATTCCCCGATGGGTAAGGTAGAGTTGTGTGTGTAGTAAATCTAAAAGTCCTACGTAATAAAAGAGCGTTAGTTTCCATTAACCTTAGAATTAGTTCTAATGAAAATATCCTATTAAGTTTGCCCGAGCCGAAAGTGAATATGTGGATTTCTGAAAAGGAAAACAATAAAAATTGGGATCTATACTTCAAACTGGACTTAGAACCGGACTTAGACCGGTGTATTTTAATAGACAATTAATGAAATATCGTATTAAGGTCATATTTTTAACATAATTATTATTTGAAACGAGAATCGAATACTGAATCTTTCTTGCTACGAATTGATGAAATAATGTTGAAATGAAAAACTTTGTTTATTAATTAATTAACACGTCAATTAAATGAACAAACAACCATTTAACAAGTAAGCCTTATAATTGTATTTACCGGAGGAAAAGGGCAGTCACGGCCTCCTAATGCGGTTCGAACTGCTTGACCGAAAAATATGTCAGAATGCACCATGCCGCAAAATGTAAAATGCATCTCAACGAAACTGGGTTTATATCTGTTTGTCAGAAACTGGTAGAAGTAGAAGTCCAGCTGAAACATAAATAATATTATCAATAATCTGCTAGTAATCTTTCTTGTCTCGGATGGCAATCTATCAGAGAGCCTACCTGATTGTGAGTGGTATCGACGCCTATGCGCCGTCTGCCAATACCAGAGGAATCGCACGTGCGTTGTTGTCCCAGAGACAAAGCTGCTCACGCACATGGGACATTTCAGCTGGTGTACTTCCAGGAATTATACCAGCAAGAGATTGGACAAAAACAGCGTTACTTCTACGTGCTTCTTCACAAACGGCTTGTTCTACTACCACTCCTTCTACTTTACAAATAATTGCAAGGTTCAATAGACGACGTACTTCTACAACTTACCTTTAAGTTATTGGTCACTGTGATAAGAGTATGTAAATAAATCTCCACATAATGCCTAGGATCCCGCCGGTTCAACCGTTTACTGAGCACAGTAACGTTTTTGAAGTATTTCGTGTCATACCAATAGACCGCTGGACGCTCAGTATTGATGTAGGTTATCTATGAAAGAAATTGATTAAAAATAATATTAATTTAGCACCACACTGGTATTCAAATAATAATTTTCTATTTAACTCAAACAATATATTAAAGTAACAGCCACATTTTAATAAAACTCCCTCGTCCCCCGACCCGTCCCCCGACCCGTCCCCCGACCCGTCCCCCGACCCGTCCCCCGACGATACAGCGATAGCCTATAAATATCCTATAGCGACGATAGCCTATCTATAACTATCCTCGAGAATTGGGCTACCAAATGCAAAAAGAATTTTTCAAACCCACAAGGAACAAGCACTCTTCTTAATATCTACTATTTCCAAATAATATGGTACCCCTTTTTTTTTTTTTTTTTTTTGTGGATGGGAAATCATCAAATGACTTCTCCCGCTCTGGGCGGAGCGGGAGGGCGTGTCAGACTTTTACTGACTAAAACCCACCCGTGTTCCTTCTGTTGCCTGTGCCGGGGCCACGGTAACTCTTTCGAACATCCCGCAACCCTAGCTGGCATCGGCCCTAGCGGACCCCGTCAATAGTGCTGACATCTCTTTGAGGCGCGCGTGGAACACAACGCGCCGTCGACTCGGGCTTTGTCCTTACCGGACGGCGAGCTACCCATTGCTCGCCGTCCGCAAGCCCGGTATATATATGGTACCCCTGTGTGCATAACTGTGTATCACATCACATGACATAATTATATTTTATACCAGTTTAATACATTGTAAGATTAAAAACCCACATATTTTTATCTGAGTTTATGAGAACTAAACAATTTTTTCTTTGGCTTCTTTATAATGATCCCTACTTTAATCAATTCTTTATTGGCTAACTAAGGCAGGGCTGTGTCATTCAGTCAGTTACAAAACACATTTTTACATACATATATACGTGCATAAACTCACGCCTTCTTCCCATGGGAGTAGGCAGAAACTACAGAACGCCACCTGCTACGATCCTTACATACTTCTTTTGCCTCGTTTACATTCATACATCTGGTCACAAACGCACGCCGGTTGCGAGTACTACGCACCTGACCTTTCTGAAGAACATCACCTATAAGGTGCTTATGCTTATGCTTTGTCCTCCTAGGGCGACCAACAAGGCAGGTGTGAGTGGAAACGCCGGTAGTCTGCCTTGTTGGTCACCTTTAATTTATCCTCTCAACATGACCAAACGATATACATAAGCATACTCTTTCAGTTTTTGTCACTACATCTTCAGTATCAGTTCTGCAGTTTTTATTGAAAAAAAAAAAAAAAAATATATATAATAAGCTTAAATAGGTACTTACGCTTGCTGTATTACACTTGTTCATTTGGTAATGCAAATAAAAAAGCAAACCAAAGAAAATTCGATTCAAATTCATTATTAATTTATTTTTACCAAAAAAAACGTACGTATAAACAGACGGAATTCAATGTATGAGTGATCACTTACTCAGTCAGGTTTGAATAAAAGTTATGATCAATAATTTAGACCGGTTGTGTCAGTTTAAGGGACAATTATAGCAATAGTTATGCTAATAACTATAATAATACGGTACTGTATTAGGTTTGATATCAAGGGCGACCTTATGTTGTACAGGCTGTTAGACAATTACCTATGGTTTCATTCGATCGTTCAGACAGGTGAGGAATTACTTTTGAATTTTAAGGATATGCCAATTGTTTTGTAAAGAAGTCGCATAGAAAATAGCGGTGTCTTGCGAATGTACCTTTAATAAGCATAATTATTATAATAATATTATGCTTTATTGAGTTTAAACTCTAATAGTGTTGAGTTCCCCCGCACACTATACACTAACATTACAAATTGACGGAGCACGCCACCCGCGGTCCAGTATATTTTTCAGATATAGCGAGACCTCTCGCATAGAGCCAAACTGAGGAATATTAGAGGCACAAAGGAGTGGGCCCATTCAAATTTAAGTGGTTTATATTAATTATTTTATATTAAAAGAGCGACACAGTTATATTGTTACTCGGGTTTCAACCAATGCGTCGAGAAATTCATAGAGGATTTCAGGCTTCTAGCCAGCTACAACGGATGGCGAGAAAGCGATTGGGCGCAGGCACTGGGCGCATGTATCGACGGTCCTGCGAGATCTTTTTATAGGTATACATACCACGATAGTATAAGTTTTGTTAAGATATGTGACGCGCTGAGAGCGGAGTTCGCTTGTGAGTGTCACAGGGAAGATGTGATGGAGGGTAGTGTGCAAGAAGAATTGATTGCACAGGAACTGTCGGAAGATGATCAGAAGAGTGTCCTAAATGTTGATGCAGATGTATTTTCTAGCGGAAGACAAGGTGACCAACTAAATGATGAAGATGATGACGAGCAAAGCTGCCTAGAGAGCAGTCCCGTCCATGATGGGAGCCGATTGAAGTGTTCGAGAGCGAACACGAGGAAGAAATGGATGAATCGGGTCAGTCCAGTCCATTTATTAAACGTTATAGCTATGTTTCAGAACAGCAGGATCAATATTTTGATCACGATGTCCAAATTAATAAAAATAACTTCGCTGATGATCAGTTTATTGAAATTAATTCTAACGTAAAAAATTCCGAAACAAACGAGAATGGCCATTTTGGGTTGCAACTAAAATAAAGGATGATGGGCATTCATCACTGTCAACAGATGAATTTTACGAATTGAAGGTTGATAGTAAGTTAGTTTAGGATGACGTCGAGTCATGCGCAGTCGAAGCTGGGTATATAACAATTAATTTTAATCATAGCGAAGGAAAAAATGACGGTTTCCTTAGTGTCCCCTTACGACGCATGCGTGCTATGAACAATTTACGAAAGGATTTATTTGTTAGAAATACAAAAACTAAAAACTTTGTTCCAAAAATAAACAATTTAAAAAGGAAAGCTAATAAACATTTTATAAAAAAGTTTTCCATTTTAAAGTACAAATTTTTAAAATTTAGTAAACCGCCTTTTAAACTATTTATAGATTTTTATACTAATAATAATGGATATAAATATTTTATTTTTGTTATTTGAAAGGACATACATATATTGGTTCCATTTTTATCAAAATCCAGTTCTGATGGTAGGATCCATAAGGAAATGAGGGAGGCGCCTATCCATGAGGAAGTGAGTAAAATTATAATTAATTAAATTTATTTTATTTACTTCAGATACAGCGATCCATATTTTAAGTAAAATAATAGTAGTAGTACTAGTAATTATGTTAGTAACCAAGATTACAAAGATTCAAATACATACCACAATCATACTATTATAACTAAAATCAAATAACAACAGTGCATTACTCACACAAATAAAATAAAATAACAATCATCTTTAAGTTCATTAAAATGTTTAAAAATATCGGTATTATTTAAAATCAAGAAATAATTAAAATATTTAAATTCAGTAAAAGTATTAATTTATAGTAACAATAATAGTATTACCCCATCGCCGTATCTCTACGTTGACGTAGTGATGGGGCTTGCGCGCTCCGAACTCTAGGTCTGTGCCGGTAAAGGTTACTTTGCCGGAACAGGTCTAGGATGAGGAGCCAGACCAAGAGAGATACAGAAACCCGCAGGGCAGCATGTGGCGAGCTGCTGGGCAGTAGCGACCCCACGTACCCTATCTCCCGGGAGAAGTCATGTTCCTCATCTCTGGCTTGCCTTTATTGGCCGGCTGGAGTGAACACTGACGAGAACTGACCTCCCACCTCATTCTTGCCTTTATTGGCTGGCTTGAGTAGAGATTCGCAAGAGCAAACGTGCTCGGAGGAAGGAAGTAGTTCAGTAAGGTGCTGGTAGGGATCTTGACCGTACTTCCGGGATTGTCCTGATAGCCGTGGAATACCTCTCCACTCCTCTTAAGCACCTCAAGACATGTTGCCCCCTTGTCGCTACGACACTATGTGCTAGCGACCGTTTCCGGGGGCCCATTGTTGAGTGTGCAAGTCACCCCCTGCCATTTTATCCGTGTATTGTATTTATCAAACATTGGTCAGGCAGGGGCCATAGTCCTTCCATAGTTTTAGATAACCAGTCCACTTTAGCCATCCAAACCCATAGCCCAATTTTTTTTTTGTCTCTATATCCTGCAATAGTCCTACACCAACCGGGGGTTGTCCTTGGGTGCACTTGCATAGTACGCACAGGGATAATCGTCGGTTGGTGCCTAATTTCCATTGAAAGCGTCTAACGGGCCTCTGCGAGTTGGCTTCGGCCCCTCATATGCCTTCCAAAGGTCCGGGACCCTAGGGTCTCGAGAAATATCAAAATAGTATTAATTTATTATGTCACCGTGACATTTTCATTTTTTTTTTGTAGCGTAAAACCATTTGACTGTGGGTGCATCCTCACGCTGAGACAGGCGAAATAAACCGTCGCTTGCCTGGACAGACACCATTACAGCATTACAGTAGTAGTAGTAGTCCTCGTGTTCGCTCTCGAACACTTCAATCGGCTCCCACTCATCATGGACGGGGCTGCTCTCTAGGCAGCTTTGCTCGTCATCATCTTCATCATTTAGCGGGTCACCTTGTCTTCCGCTAGAAAATACATCTGCATCAACATTTATGACACTCTTCTGATCATCTTCCGACAGTTCCTGTGCAATCAATTCTTCTTGCACACTACCAGGAACATCTCCCCTGTGACACTCACAAACGAACTCCGCTCTCAGCGCGTCACATATCTCAACAAAACTTATACTATCGTGGTATGTATACCTATAAAAAGATCTCGCAGGACCGTCGATACATGCGCCCAGTGCCTGCGCCCAATCGCTTTCTCGCCATCCGTTGTAGCTGGCTAGAAGCCTGAAATCCTCTATGAATTTCTCGACGCATTGGTTGAAACCCGAGTAACAATATAACTGAGTCGCTCTTTTAATATAAAATAATTAATATAAACCACTTAAATTTGAATGGGCCCACTCCTTTGTGCCTCTAATATAATTCATCATCTGCCTAGCCTTTTCCCAACTATATTGGGGTCGGCTTCCAGTCTAACCGGATGCAGCTGAATACCAGTATTTTACATGGAGCGACTGCCTATCTGACCTCCACAACCCAGTTACTGGGTAATACGATACCCCTTGGTAAGACTGGTTGTCAGACTTTCGGGCTTTTGACGACCCGTAACGACTGTCAAAGATCCACGAATGACAGCCGGGACCAACGGTTTAACGTGCTTTCCGAGGCACGGAGGAGTCTCGGTATGTAAAGATGGTCACCCATCCACGGACCAACCCCGGCAAGCGTAGCTTAACCTGATGGATCGACCCATGCGGCTGTTATTATTTAGCCACGAGCTCCTCTGTGCCTCTAATATAATTGTCAGTCAATAATTTGAAAAGCTTACGTTTGAATTCATTTATGTTTTTGCTTGACACAATTATTTGTTCAGGTAATTTATTATACAATTTTGGAGCCATTGGATATACACTATTGTATAGAAGTTTGGTTTTAGTGCGTAACTGGTGCAACTTTGTTGAGCGTCGTTGACTTTTGACAGATTTATATAAATACATATTGTTTTTTACAAAGATACAGGATTCATAGACATAGAGTACAGTTAATATTTTTAAATTTTGGAAATGTGGCTTGCATGAATCCGTTCGTTTATTTTACATATTATAGCTCGAATCCATTTTTTCTGTGCTAATAATACCTCCTCAACCTTAGTAGCATTGCCCTAAAATATAAGGCCATATCTTAAAGTAGAGGCGACATACCCATAATAAGCCGTTAGGAGCGCTGTCTTATTCGCAATTTTGCCTAGCATATGAAGAGCATAGGAAAACATACTTAGCTTACATTATGACTTATCAGTGGATTCCAAAACAATGAGAAACATCACATATCATCCTATTACATAATAAAGGTCCAAAGGAGGATATTGGAAACTACAGGCTTCTAACTCTGATGTCCTACTTATACAAAACATTCTCAACAGTTATGTTGGGAAGAATAAATCAAATATTAGAAGAAAACTAACCAAGAGAACAAGCTGGCTTCAGGAGAAACTTCTCAACAATAGACCACATCCACACGGTGAAACAAATAATGCAGACATACTACAGTGAATACAACAAAACAGTGTATATGGCCTTCCTTGACTATAACAAGGCATTTGACAGTATACAGTGGTTTTTTTTACATTAAATTATCTAATTGAATATTTTAATACACTGTCTAACAAAATTAATCATATTGTACTAGCTAGTACAATAATTATGTTTAATTTTGTTGGATGCGTAATTTAATATTAAATTCAGTAATTTAGTGCAAAAAAAAACACTTTAACATTTTTGCTTGAAGTACAATAAAAAAAAATTCGTAATTTTATATTTATATAAATTTCCGTGTACGAAGATATTTAATGTTTTGACCTACTTGTAATACCTAATCTCATCGACAAATACTCCATACAAACACGTCTGTTAATATTTTTCTCTACCACGTAAAATTGAAATTAGATGTTTTCTTATATAAACGCACACGCGGGAAGGAAATTTTCGCGGTTATACTTTTTAACATACACGATGAAACAAATCGCTGTTTTAAATTAATGCAAAATTAGTCTAAAATTGAGCGTAAATTCCTCACGCTAAAATAGGTACTTACGCTTGCTGTCAAACTCAAACTCAAACTCAAAGCATTTATTTCAATTAAACCAATTACAGGCACTTTTGAATTGTTAAAGAGTCAATCAGTTAGTCAGAAAATTGAAGCTAGTCACCCATTCCTAAACGTAGATCTCTATGGAGAAGAATGGGCAAGAAACTCCATGGACACTCTTTTAAATCAAAATTGTTACAAAATCCTGGGTATATTGTTCTTGTTGCTTCTATATATGAGAACAATGTAAAAAATAGATAATTAAAAACAATTCAAATTATAAGATTAAAAATAAGCCCTGGCAGCTAAGAGATGACCAGCCCCAACTGACGGCGCCCGTTCACGAACATGACGCGTGGATCAGCACCATCCAGCTCAACCATTTTGTAGGGAACCGAATGATCCAACACATGCGCCACCATCAGCGAGACATTTAAGTGAGCATGACATACTCTCAACTGCCATACTCTTTCAAGTCAACATACAAAACCGCTCCATGGTACTCACATTTACAAAATTGAAAAAATGCTTCTAATTTATACAAAACTATAGTTTGCAATGATTGTATTAAAATATTAGTAAACAATAAGGTCATAATGTCAGAAAAAAAGGGACGCATTTTTTCCAAACAAAAAAAAAAAAAAATTTACAAAGCCCAAGTGGCTGTGGAGCAGGACCAGCATTTAGCCAAGCATTCTTATCTATGATATAATCATTCAACCTATAATATGCTTGTCTACATAGTGTGCGTTTAATGCATGTTTTAAATTGCTTCTCATTTAGTTGAAGAGTCACTTGTCACAGTATTACACTTGTTCATTTGGTAATGCAAATAAAAAAGCAAACCAAAGAAAATTCGTTTCAAATTCATTGTTAATTTATATTTGGCAAAATACGTATTAAAATATGGATTACAATGTATGAGTAATCGTTTACTCAGTCAGGTTATGAATAAAAAATAATGATCAACGATTTAGACAGGTTGTGCCAATTTAAGGGACAATAATATCAATAGTTATTAGCTTAAAGGTACCGTGTGATTTATTGAGATTAGTCTAATTACGAAGGTCTATAATAATACCATTATACCAGCCCATTAGTATCCCACAGCAGGGCAAAGGGCTCTACGCATATAGAGAAGGCACGAGCATTGATCACCACGCTTGTTCAAGATGGGTTAGTGATTTCAGACTTATATTAGCTATAGCTTTTTCCCACGGCTTCGCCCGTGTGAACTACTGGAACGTACTACTGGGATTAAAAGATAAATGTTAATCCAGGTAAACAGTGTATATGTAAATATTTCATGGAATAGAACATTAACCGCTGGCCACATCATGATGTGGCCGGACACGCCTGGCGCCAGGTGTGCTGGTGGTCACTGGAGCTGATTGCTCTGCGCGTGGCGTGCGTCTCTGCGCGACGCCGGTACACTAGGCACCGCAGGCTCCGTATCCGCCCTCCAGATACGGAAGCTATTCAGGCGGAGCTGTACGAGGGATACAGAGTGGCAAAGACCGCCCTCCGAGCGGAGATCCTGCGGGCCAAGGGACTGGCCCGCGAGAAGTCGCTGGTGACTCCGAACAGGGACCCGTGGGGACGCCCCTACAAAATGGTGCGGAACAAACTTCACCCATGGGCTCCCCCCGCTGACGCAGTCTCCGGCCCCAGCTCGTGGAGGACGTGGTGAGCGCTCTGTTCCCTTCGTGAGAGGAACATACTCCCCCGCCCATGTTTCAGCCTCTTGCGATGTCCAATGCAGATCACATAGCTGATGATGATGACGACGATGCTCTGGAGGTGACCGAGCTAGAGCTGAGAGTGGCGGTACGTAGGCTGAATGCCAGCAATACCGCCCCAAGACCCGACGGCTTACCTGAAAATGCCTAGGTTCTGGCCTCGGAGGCTCTCCAGCCTCAATTAAGGGGGCTCCTAAGCGCATGCTTGGAGAGGGGCCGGTTCCCACTTCGTTGAAAGACGGGGAAACTAGTCCTTATTAAGAAGCCGGGGCGCCCTGCGGACTCTCCGTCCGCTTACCGGCCCATCGTGTTGTTCGACGAGGTGGGCAAGCTCTTTGAAAGAGTCATTGCAGACCGCCTCGTCGGGCGGCTAGTACGCGTGGGGCCGGATTGGTTTCTGCAGGCGGCGCTCCTCAGTGGACGCCATCATGTGCATACGAACCCTCACGACGGGGGATGCTGTGGCCCGGAGTGGAGTCATCTTGGCGGTGTCTCTAGGCATCGCCAATGCCTTCAACACCCTTAATGCCCTGGAGTTGCATCAGGGAAGCACTCCGGTATCACCGGATGCCGACCTACCTCTGTCGTGTGGTCGAGGCCTATTTGACGGACAGGGCCGTCATCTACCCCGGTCAGACTGGAACTGGCGAGAGATGTCGTGCGGTGTCCCACAGGGATCGGTCCTGGGGCCGCATATGTGGGACATCGGGTACGACTGGGCGCTGCGCGCCGAACTCTCTAGCGGCGTCAGCGTGGTTTGCTACGCTGACGACACGCTGATCCTGGTGCAGGGGAGGTCGCACCAAGTGGCGGCCGAACTAGGGACACGCGGGGTTGCGACAATCGTCGAGAGGATTGTTGCGTAACTTTGACCGTTTACGCAGCGCACGCAACGGAAGCTCTCAAAAGGAATACATTTTCCCCGTTCTTACCATCTGGAAACATCAACAAAGCATTACGTCATTCAAATCATCATTCCTTTGTCACCAAAGTACTGTAGAGGTTAAAAACCTGGCGTGTTTTTAGCATGCAACATTCGCGAGTTCATTATTTGGTATATAAGAGACAAACATTGAATTTCAAATATACATAGATGAGAGCAGAAATACGACAGGTTGACAGTCAGCCCACGGGCTCGCTCTGCGGAGGTGATAATAAATATGTATTAGGTCCTTTTATGAATACAACATTGCTAAAAGGCCCAGTGTATCATTCTCACACAAATCCGCCATTAATGTAATGGTTCCTTCGCAAATCGTTACAGTACCTACCTACATATTTTTAACAACACTGATAGGAAATAAGTAGTTAAGGTTAGATGAAATAAAAAGAGCGTATTGTTGTGGCTCAATGATATGACTCATTGCAGGCATAATTATAATGAATTTAAACGGTCCTGCTTAAAATAGATATAATTATGATAGACTAGCTTTTGCCCGCGGTTTCACCGGCGTTGATATTGGACAATATCCCACAGACACGTACTACTGGGATAAAAGTATTCTATGTGTTAATCCAGGTTTAAACTGTCTGTATGCCAAACATCCAAATCCGTTCAGCCGTTTCTGCGTGATTGAGTAACAAACATCCAAACGTACAAACTTTCACATTTATAATAAACTAGCTGGGGTATCCGGCTTCGCTCAGGGAAATTCCAGAATATTCCACAGCATTCGAGAACATTGTGAGGAGCTCGTGGCTAAGTAATAACAGCCGCACGGGTCGATCCATCGGGTTAAGCTACGCTTGCCGGGGTTGGTTCGTGGATGGGTGACCATCTTTACATACCGAAACTCCTCCGTGCCTCGGAAAGCACGTTAAGCCGTTGGTCCCGGCTGTCATTCGTGGATCTTTGACAGTCGTTACGGGTCGTCAGAAGCCCGAAAGTCTGACAACCAGTCTTACCAAGGGGTATCGTATTACCCAATAACTGGGTTGTGGAAGTCAGATAGGCAGTCGCTCCATGTAAAATACCGGTATTCAGCTGCATCTGGATAGACTGGAAGCCGACTCCAACATAGTTGGGAAAAGGCAGGCAGATGATGATTTTGTTAGAGAATGTGTGTTTTCTTTTTATTGGAGTTGCACGTAGATAAAGTCTGTCATTAAGGAATTACTTTTGATAATTAGAACTTTACGATCTGAGAGTAGATACATTATCAGTACTCCGTAACGTAATCGTTACTCATTAATGTCACTATATTACTGTCATTATCATTACTCTGTCAGGTTATATAATTGTGTGTCAGTTTTTAATTTATTAGATGGCATTAAACGCACCCTTTTTTTTGTGGGTGGGAAATCATCATATGACTTCTCCCGCTCTGGGCGGAGCGGGAGGGCGTGTCGGGCTTTTACTGACTAAAACCCACCCGTGTTCCTTCAGTTGCCTGTGCCGAGGCCACGTTAACTCTTTCGAACATCCCACAACCCCGGCTGGCATCGGCCCTAGCGGACCCCTTCAATGGTACTGATATCTCTTTGAGGCGAGCATGGAACACAACGCGCCGTCGACTCGGGCCTGGTCCTTACCGGACGGCGAACTACCCATTGTTCGCCGTCCGCAAGCCCGTACCTACGGTGGCCGGGAATCGGCTGCCAATTCCCGACGCCCAGGGCATCCCCTGCGGCGTCTAGGGGCGTGAGGGCGCAAAGCTTGCCTCTCCTTCACGCGTTCCGCCTCCTCCTTTGCGAGCATTACTGTTTCACAGAAGGAGTTGATGGCTTCCCATTTACTCTCGCTCCGTACCATGGCTTGGATCAGGGCCGGACGCGAGACATCGCCGCCGCCGATCGCTTCCACGAGGACACGGCGGTGCTCTGCCCAAGACGGGCAGACCTCCACCGTATGCTCCACCGTGTCCTCCGGGCGATCCACACAGTGGTGACACCCGGGCGTTTCCTCCCGCCTTATCCGGAACAGGTATCTTCTGAATCACTCGTGTCTGGTAAGGACCTGCGTCAGGTGGAAGGTGAGGACGCCGTGGCGCCTCTCCAGCCACTTCTCAAAAAGGAGATTTATTGCCGCAATCGTGGCGTGCCCAACGCTGGGTTGCGACAATCGCACTCTCATTGCCGCCATGAGATCCCACCGGAGCTCTGTCCGCTGTGCCGCGATTTTTCGCGGCAGCATTAAACAGCACTAATTGCGTAACACACAATAGGAATGGGTTTCATTTTGACAGCTCAAGAACATTTATTGCATTATTTACATAGTTCAGCAGACAAATTTTTCGAACATTTGAAGCAATAGATTAGCAATGTGCTTCAGAATCATTCAGATTCTGGTTGACAGTATGTTACGCAATTAGGATGCATATGTTAGTGTCAAGAGTTCGACTCCTCTGGACATTTGAAATACTTAGTATCATTGGTGCGTTACCATTATATGTCTGACTAGAAACAAAATTGGTATTCTAACTAGCAGGGGCCACTAATATAACATTATTGCATACTTTTCCTTCATTAGTCCCAACTTATCGTTAAGCTATTGTTCTCCACATAGTGTCTAGGATCCTGTTGGCTGATACGTCTACATAGCATAGTAGATAGATAAATAGAATACTCTTATTAAGTACACCATAAAAAATACAGATATAAATTTAGAAATTATAGATATACAATCGGATGTAAAAAGACACTTAACGAAGCCGAAAGCTACATGTTCTTCCCATCATGGCGATTTTTTTGTTCTGGACCATATTTTGGAACCTTCTGGTTACGGAAATATTGAAGGTCAAAGTTCCAACTTTATTACTTACGTTTTTTATGAAAGCTGTTTTAAATGTTATAACTGTTCTTTAAATACCGGCACGACCCCTATACTGTTGTATGCAACAGTAAGCACTACGTTTTGCGCGTGTTACATTGCGTGTTACCATAAAAAGTGATTTTTCACATCAAATAAAACTCGTTTCCCAGCAATAATAAATAAATAAAATAAATAAATAAAATTCTTTTAATTCAGACAAGGTCCATTCGGTTAGTACAACACACAACTTAGAAACTAGTGTTAGTACTTACATCTACTAGAAAAAACAAAACAATGATTAATTATACGCCACAGTGGCATGTAGGCGTATCCAATGCCCCAGTATAGGACTGTCCCACCTGTCCGCTACAGTGCTCAGGATGCTGTTGGGGCTGCCGCGCACCCTGCGCATGATGGAGGCACATCGCTTGCGCATGATGGCGTGAAAGCCATCTATGCCCGCTTCTGCGAACATGCCAGAAGCACTGCAGTAGCGCGGCAACCCCATCAACACCCTGAATGCATTGTTGTATTGAACCCGGAGAGTGCTGTATGCCCTCTGCGTGTAGTTGATCCAAAGACCGCATGTATAGAACGACTGACAGTACGCTCTGAACAGTGTAGCCTTTACTTCAGTCGAACATTTCGCAAATCTGCGAGCCAACATATTGCAGCGGACAGCCAACGCTCTGCGCTCACGCTCTATGTCCAGGCTGTCTTTAAGGTCCTCGGACACCCAGTGGCCCAGATACTTGAACGATGTGACCTGGTTTAAGGGGCTTCCGCAAAGTTTCAGCAGTGGTGCAATCGGGTAGGTTTTAGTGCCTGCCTTGAATACCAGTACTTCACTTTTCTTAACATTGTATCTGAGCCCATGGGCCTCCGCGTACCTTTCACATATCATGAGCAGACTCATCATTGAGTTAATCGATGGGCTCAGCAACACCATGTCATCAGCATAACTAATATTGTTGACACATATTCCGTCTACATACCAACCTTGATAAGTGTTGCTGAGCTCAACGATCAACCGGTTAATGTACAGACTGAAGAGGCGGGGGGAGGTCAGGCCACCCTGTCTCACTCCGCACTCCAGCCTATACACATCCGATAACGAGCCTGCCCACCTCACACAATTGGGCTGGGTGTTATACCAATACCGTAGTATTGATATCACTCCCCTATCCACTGTGGTATCGTTCAGCAGTTTCTGCCACAGTAAGTCGTACGACACCAGATCGAATGCTTTGGAAAGATCCAGGAAACACGCGTTAACTGGCGTTTTCCTAGACGTATAATAATTTTTACCCTATGTTACTTAGTTTGATGGGCAGTATGCGTAGTTAACGGGTATGGGATGTGTCTTATTACACCATGTATATAGGGTGACTGGTAATTAGTGACCGATACTTAAACACATGATTTTACACATGATAACAAGCAACTTTTACTATGGCACCAATCCTGAAATCGCGAAAAAAAATCAGCTCTTCCTTACATTTATGTTCGCATAAGCGAACATAAATGTAGGGAGCAGCTGATTTTTTTTCGCGATTTCAGGTTTGATCCCATAGTAAAAATTGTTCATAATGATGAGTACAATGACCTCTTAAGAGGTTGTGCGTTAATTATGTTACACCTAGTATATATATACACATATACAATAATAAACATTAAACAGTAGCAAGGTATTTTATGTAATGGTGATGTTTAAGTAGAGGGGAATAGTAATGATTTTGATGCATTTCAAGTCAAACTGTTCTATTACTGGAAGCTCAGTATTAAAGTAGGTTATCTAAGACAGAAATTACAAGTAGATTCATCGACATAATGTGGTGTCCCGCTTCACAGAATCTACATCCTTTAGTTTATTTATATATTTTGCAGTAAAAGGGCTGGTTGTGTTCAATAATTCTTGTGACCTGTACCTATATTTTCAGATATGAAATCACAGGACACCCATTTATCTAATACTCACTCTAAAAAACATACATACTTTCTAAACTGTATTTACAAACACTTGTAACACTTATTTTTATTCATTGACATTTTCATCATAAATTGTCATCTGCCATGTGTATTTCTCTATGTTCTAAATTGTCAACGAACCTTTTGTAAGGCTAATTTATAAGGTCAGGTCTTCACTGTAAGCCGCTTTATTGATTCTGACCGACTATCAATTTTTTGAATAAGTTATCGTCAGTTTTTTTTTAATGTTCTAAAATGTTAACAAACTTTTTATAAAGCTAGTGTTTAAGGTCAGGTCTTCACTGTAGCCGTCTTATTGTTTCTGGCTGACTACCAATTATGATTAAGTTGAATTATTTTGAAATACGATACTTCTGACTCATATAAATACGGGCCGCCAGGCCAAATAACTTAGTCTACTTTCGATCTTCAAAAGGATTTTTATTACATCCCGGTGAGCACCGGCGACCAGTTCAAAGTGCTCCATAAGGTAATCCAACTGTTCGGCGCATGGACGCTGTTGCCCGGACTCCCAGGGCCCCGTTACACGGCGTGAGGACGCCGAAGCCCTGGGAATTCCATATGAACCCTCATCGCCAACATCCAGACGCTAGGTGACGTGACCCCCCCCGTATCATTGAAGGGACTCTGCCGTCATTCGTCCGGCTGCTGCACGGCAGCCGCAGTCCTAATTCCTGCTGCGTTTCTAACTCCACGTGGACCCATTTCCTACATTCTTGGTGCTCATCGCAAGACTCCGCTGACCTTCTCAACCCTTTTATATATTTTTTTATTACATCTTTTGTTAAGTGACTTACAATTTTAGCCCTCCGGCTAAATCGTAACATTACATCGTATGCCTCGACCCTTCGCTTAGTGCTGTATCGTAAGTCCCACCCTGAAGCCAGTCGTGCTCAGTAGCATGTAGCATGGTTTGCAGTTCTAGAGCTGTGGGGGCAAAAAGGACTATCGGTCGAACCCAATAAACTTATCTATCATCAGTTTTGGCATACTGGAGATGGAAAGCTATGGTTTTATATCTATGGTTTTAACGTCCCAATAGAATAAGAGATTATGGAATCTTACCGGTCTGATATAAGGACAGATAGCATTATAGTGTCTACCATCGATAGCGTTCTGTCTCTTACTGAAAATATGAGTTGGTTATTGAGTTCGGCCGTATAACGTTGGCAATTTAAAATTTAGTCAGCCCCTTTTTCCAGATGTCAATGCCCTTGGCCTTTCATGAGGCTGCCAGTGACTTAAATACTAGGGGTGTTCAATAAAAACGAGAATGCGGTGCAAACTCTTTGGAAGTATAAAAATTATATACCTACTGGCTGGTAAAGTTGGAATATCTGCTACATACCTAAAAATATAAACTGATTATCTTTTTTTTTTAAATAACAGAAGTCATTTGTTCAAAAATGGAAAAAATAAGTACGCGTGGTTAATAAGTATCTGTGCTTGAAAAATTTTACCACGGAAAAAGTCAATCAAGATTTACGGGATACATTAGGAGCAAATGCTCCGCCGTATTCCACAGTTTCACGTTGGTGCGTCTGAATTCAAACGTGGAAGAGCATACACCAAAGTCGACCCTCGCTCGGGACGCCCTACGACAGCAGTGACCGAAGAAATAGTTAAAAAAGTCGAAAAAATTGTTTTAGCAGATCGTCGTGTCATGGTATGTTTTATTGCTGAAAAAATCGACCAAGTGCGTGTTGGACCACAACAATGAAGGGTTCTTTACTTGAGATGAATTTATCCCTAACAAGAGAATCAAACGAGCTCGATGACTCTCTGAGAACTCGATGGGGTTGCGTCGTTTTATTACAGAGTTCCCATAACCACCTTCCGGCTCCACCATTGGATCAGCTCCATGTTACAATAATATTGCATTGACAAACGATTCATCTAAACGTACATCAGCTCAATCTGAAAACGGGAAGTGTGTCTTTAACTTGCAAGGTTTCATTACAGACAGACATGTCTATTATACATAATATACAAGGTGTAACATAATTAACGCACAACCTCTTAAGTGGTCATTGTACTCATCATTATGAACAACTTTTACTATGGGACCAAACCTGAAATCGCAACAAAAAATCAGCTGCTCCCTACATTCATGTTTGCATAACTTATCAAAATGTAGGGAACAGCAGATTTTTTTTTCGCGATTTCAGGTTTGGTCCCATAGTAAAAGTTGTTCATAATGATGAGTACAATGATCCCTTAAGAGGTTATGCGTTCTTTATGTTACATCTTGTATAATGCATGTCTATTATAATATATAACCTTTTAACAAATTCCCTTCAAGATTTACCATTAACATTGTTCATAAAAATACTGTTCAAAGTCTTACTATATAAAAATATTACACTATTATGTAATATTTAGAGGATAAGTCGATAGAACCTATACCTAATGTTTTGTAATAATCATATAATAATAAGCATAACGACTTTGTCACTGACATAAAATGTATTTGTACG
The DNA here is from genome assembly GCA_947568875.1 of Fissipunctia ypsillon. Lineage (NCBI taxonomy): Eukaryota > Metazoa > Arthropoda > Insecta > Lepidoptera > Noctuidae > Fissipunctia > Fissipunctia ypsillon. Next base: position 2,970,016 of record OX387660.1, on the reverse strand, counting down.
CCATATCATGGCAGGATATTATGCTGAAACCAAAATAATTGTAATGTCTATTGTACCATATTCTGGCAAGTAAATATTTTTGATTTGATTTGACAGACGCAGGGACATGTGAAACTAAATAAAAGCTTGTAAAATAGGCATCAATTTAATCGAACCTAACGGCCCTTTTAGTTTTCCTACAAATATTATTGAACACTCTAATGCGCCTCCTTTGGTGAATCTCAAGTAATACCTATTTTGGGGTCCTACAAATACTAAATAGCCAAGTAATTGCGGCCAGCTTGGATGTCGCGCTCGCCGGTCGCACTTGTTCTCCTTGCTCGTTGGTCGAGCGTTATTATAAGGGTACTTGATTTCTTTAGGAAAAAAAAAGAAAAATAAGTTTTTTTTTATTCAAACCTCGATATGATGTCAGATACACACTACTTATAAACAGGCTATGTTAGTAACAAAATGTAATACAAAGTTTTAGCCAAAAAGAAACCATATTTTAAACTCTAAATTCTTAAAAAAAAGCTTAATAGTAATTTTATTTTAATACACACACAACCTGGTATGCCTAAACTTATTTTATCTTATCTTTTTTAAATTTAGCCACTTTTACCTCCATATCAATACTAGCTTGGAATACTTCTTTGGACACACCGTCTTCAGTTACTGTCGCATTGCAGTAGATACGACCTTTAGGAAACGGGAAGCCTTTCGGTACATATGGTATGGACATGTTATGCCAATCATACAAGCCCTGAGAAAAAAATCATCAACATAATATTTTCCGATGGGTTGTGCAAAGGTCGGTAATACCTTTAGTAAGTCTTACGTAATGGAAAGCTAGCCGTTGCCATTAACTTTTGAATTTCCTAATAGTAAGTAAGGATCGAACTCACGGCTTTCATTCCGCTTAAAAAAGTCCTACAACCCAAAATACGTGTTACGGGTTAGCCGCACGTCCGTACGAGCGCCAACCTACTCCTGCCTCGCTTGTGCCCTCTGACATTAGCAGAGCCCTTGTTCAGCGAAATATGGTAATTACATACAAACATTTTGCATTCCATATTTTGAAAACAAACAAACACGGAGAGTTGAGTTTCCTCTGGCATGACCACCCGCAAAAAATACTAGTTTTGTTGCCACTGTGTAACAAAACCAGTATTGAAACTTCGTACTATAGGCCAGCTCAAGGTCAAAGTGTCTCCACTGACGACAGTACCGATCAAGAGGCTCATAATATTATATTATACTGACCGGAGGGAACGGACAACTTCGGCCTCCTGCTGCGATCCTTATTGCTAGACCAAAAATTGGGTCGGAGTTCACCATGTCACAAAATTTAAAGTGCATCTCTACGAAACTGGGTTTATATCTGTTCGTGAGAAACTGGTAGAAGTAGAAGTCCAGCTGCAATAAAAACAACAATATCAATATTATTATCATTTGTCTGCCAGTATATCTTTTTGTTATGAAAGGCAAACAATCGGACGGCCTGCCTAATGATGGGTTAGTGGTAAGTGGATCTTCCTGCATTAGTTTCAACTTACCTTCAGGTTATTGCCCGCTGTAAAAAGTGTATCTACGTACAGCTCCACGTAATACCTAGGATCCTGTCGGCTCCAACGTTTACTTAACAATGTAAAGTTTTTGAAGTATTTCGTGTTAAACCAGTAGACCGCTGGACGCTCAGTACTGATGTAGGATATCTACGAAAGAAATTAATATTTGTATTTAGGGCACCGCCTCAGGAATATAAATAATAATTTAACTTTAAAATTTTTCAGGATTGAGCCGTGGTATTTCAGGGTATTAAAATCAATGCCTCTCGATCCTTCGATGAATATACATATACAATTTGTGCATAAGCGCAAATCTTCAAATACCGCGTGTCTTCCAAACACGTTCTGTCTTCAGCGGTTTAAAGGTGCAAGTCCACTGGGCCGCACCGGCCGCAACGCACGCTCGGCGCGCTACGGATTTTCGTTTGCTTTGTATGAATTCGTATAGCACTGCGTCCACTATTGGTAGCACCCGCACCGCTCCTCTAAATATGCCGTTTTATATTTGTTTCTTATTGTGCTCATTGCCAAGTCACTATAATTATAATATAAATAAAACTATTGATACAGTCACTAAATGTTGATAGATAAGTAACTATCAAAATAAATTCAATAGGACTTGGCTTCTATGAGATCTCAAAACTTTTTATGGTGGAAAGATTGTACGGAGAGACTTGGAATTTTTTTACATTTAATGTTTTTGGTGGGATTAAGTTGTTTATTTTAGTTGGATAACCTAAATAGCTGTGTATATATATTATTATATAGCTTTAATTCCTTCTTTCCTGGCAATAATGCATTAAATCTGCTTATGCACTTAGGTGACCGACAATTGGTGTAGATATTTCCAGAAGTGATTCATTGATATAAATAAATCAGCTGCGGGCCAACAACCACTTCATGAGCTGGATTATTTTAATCTTATTTCAGTGTGAGAAAGAGATGGAAGTATATGTCCTGCATAGCGCCATATCTTTCACATACTGAAATAAGATTAAATAATACTGCTGAAGGGGTACCTATAACAGGCAAACACTTGCCTGAGTTTAGTCGCCTCAATGTAGTCGGCTTTTTAAGAGAGGAGATATTTTAAACTTTTGACCAAACTGCACTGAAATAAACTCTCTTCAAAAAATACAAGCAAATTCAGCAAAGTGAAATAAGCCTAATAACTATTGCTGTAATTGCCTATTTGCTGATTATTTATTAAAATTATCCTTGCTAACTAAACGACCACACGTGAATAGAAAACTGTGTAACCTGTTAAATAATTACAAATTGATAATGGATTTAAAATATCTATAAGTTGGTTTCATTTTCTATTTGCAATACCAAATGAATCAGTGTAAATCCAACAGTGTAAGTACCTATTAATAATTTTTTTTTTCTATAAATATAGGAATAAATTTTCTTAGCTGAGACCCGTGCTCACCAACATTTAATCAACCGTATACTTTGACTATTAGCGATGAGTTACAGTATGAGCGCAAGATCTAACATAACAAACACGTTCTGTCTTCAGTGGTTTAAATAGTGCAGTGGTTTTAAACACTGTTTCTTTTTCTGTTTTTAACCCCCGACCGAAACAGAGGGGTGTTATAAGTTTAACGTGTGTATTTATGTATCTGTGTGTCTGTTTGTGCCATCGTAGCTCCCAAGCGGCTGAGCCGACTTTCATTATTATTTTTTGGCAACTGTGCCTGATCTACGCGGCTTGCACACTCATTAAATAAAATTCAATTTCCTACAAATTTGATAAGATTGAATTATTTGATAAGTTAAACTGGATAAACACACAATATTATGTTATTTATTTTAATGATTAGACAACCTAAATGTCTGTCTATGTATACATTAAAGCCTTAATTCCTTACTTCCTGGCAATTATACGTTAAATTGCATATGTAAAGTGGCGTTCATAAGTCCATAAACAATCTCACAAAGCAATAAATTGACGCTTCGGTCTGACTTACGACCTTATTCTATAAGTTGTTTCTATACTAATAGACACGCACACAAATTCACTTGGTCTGGAACTGATAGTAGTTCATAATTTCAACCAACTTGGTATATGGCATGATAGCTTAGTGGTTAACATGCTCTGGCAGGTGCAATTATAGCGAGCCGAGGGTTCGAATCTCACACGTGGTTATTTATTATTATATTATATATACTTTTGTTACTATATAATAACATAAAGTAAAATATAATAATAGCTGGTGGTGGTGGTGGTGTGGTTTGTAGGTTGGTGGTCTGGGTGCATAGGTGGGTATTGTGATTGGTCTGGTGGTAGGTTCAGTTTGTTGAGTTGTGGTACTGGTAGGTACGTTAGGTGAATAGGTGGGTAGATGGTAGGTAGGTTAACATTCGGTATTGCCAAGTAATAAAAAATAATAATTTTTTGTTAAGAATCGATCAACGAATTGACAATCAGAGGCAAAATGATTCACTTAAGTTTCTTAAAGGTGTTTTGTTTGTTTAATTATAGATAAAAATCTGTACCATAAGTCATGAGTCATTTGTTTCATAACAAAATACATTGTGTTGAAAATATTACAGTGATGAATTGATGATAAATAAAATAATTAAAATAAAACATTACATTTATATTTAAAATTCATTACGCATTTAAAATATTCTAATAAATAATTATATGATATCAACCATCACTTCACAACCACTTGTCATTTGGATTCCCAAATATTGTCCCAGGCGGTCGATTTCATTACTGGCTCAGCTAGTCCCATCATAGAACCATTTCACTTCTCTCCGGTCGACTTGGACGAAATTAAAAAGACCATCCTGTCCATAAAATCCAAGGCTGTGGGCTTTGACAGCATTAGTTGTAGTATGGTCGTTTAATCCTCGATATCCTTCTCCCTCCGATTGCCCACATCATCAACTTTTGATTCCGGACAATTCCCATCCCTGTGGCGTATGACCTATGTCCGCCCGCTGTCTAAAATTTCAAATCCATCCCTACCCTGTCACTTTCGACCCATTTCAATTATCCCATTCCTGTCTAGTCCTCTGGCTTTGTTCGTTCTTCCTTTCATATTCATTTCTTCTTTGGAATGCGCTACCTCTTGACATCGGGATGGCCACCAGTCGATATGCATTTAAGCGGAGATTGCGGAGTTATTTTCAAAATAAATAGCGTAGAGTCATCTCAAAACCTCTCTCTCTTGAATTTGTTATGTATATGTTTATTTAATACAGGTATATATTATAGTTAATATGTATGTGCGTATATTATAATCTATTTATGAACTTGTGTACCTATTCTATTTGTACCTAATTCATTATTAAATACTTCTAGTAGCTTTTTTTTGCATTGTTCCTCTCAAACAGAGCACCTGCCATCTAATCTCTTCACCACCTTTGGTTGACTGGTAAAGTCTGTCTAAGGAATTAAGTCCGCCTTTGTACTTTTTTTAATGTGAAAAGTTTAAATAAATAAATAAATATGTGTCAATAATTCAGTAACAATATGCATAATCAACACATTGCATTTCAATTTAAAATTCATTATCCCAGTATAAATAAAAACATGTAAACACAAATAATTCACGAATCATTAAAATAGTGGCTGTCGTTTGTTATTTATGAGCTCAGTGATACTGTCATAGACAAAAATTGAGCTATTAATACTGTGCCACCCCGTTCACATCCCGCGCCCGGCTTGGCGATAAGATATTATTCACATTTTACGTAGTATCAATAACTTAATGGTACCAAATCACTTGATCAGTAAACGTTTTCAAGAAAAAGTAACAGATTTTTTTACTAGATATAAGAAATCGATATTTAGGAAAAAATAAGTGCATAATTATTTCTGCGGTATGGTAATCCAGAATCGAGCCTGCAACAAAAAAATGGCGGTGCTTTGGGAGTAAAATCGACATGAATACTTAATAATGCACCGTTTTTTTAATAAAACCTTCCTGCAACGAGATTTGCAACAATATTTATCTTAGAATTAATTATATTTATTTGTTAAAATACTTTTTACTGAGCAGCTTGTCCACGTCAGGCCGAAACTGGCGATTCGCTTTCAAGTTTATAGCATTAATAGTTCCTGAATTAAGCAGCTGTGACAGACAGACAAAGTCGTGCTATAAGTATTATTTTTTACCATTCTGGTACGAAACCCGGAAAAGCCTCGATTTTTAGACTCATCCTCTTGTTTTCTAATCTCAAAATAAACATTTTTATTTTTAGTGAATAGTTGTAACCGTTGTTACGGTAAAATGGTTTACCACCACTGAAATACCAGACTAACATAATCCAGACTCCGTTTAAAAAATAAAAAATAAGATGCTTGTTTGAAAACCAACGAGTATACGAATAAATCTTATTAAAACATTCAACTTATTTCATTCTCACAGTATATAATGCTGTATTCGCTAAAATAACATACGTTTAAAATGAGCCCTCCGCGAGGGCTTCCGGCATCCCATAAGTAACTTGAGTTGTTTAGGTGTTCTCTGAGTATAAGTGTTCTGTGCGACTGAAGGTCGCGGCGAGGTGATTGAACGCTCGCTACTTTTCACTCCCACCTGGGTGCCTACCGGCTAAAAAAAATATGTCCCAATGACGTAGCTCGGCGTGCGCGGGTCCAAAAGTATACGTTGCCAGGTGGCCCGTCATCAACCCACATAGATAATAACATTAATTATATAATATTTGACGCCAGTATATGTGAATGTTGTGTTATTACTTATATTTAATAACTGATAAATAAATTTAAATAAATATTATGATGTGTTTGTTTATTTTTTATTTATTTTTAATATAAATGAATAAATGATATGGTAGGTTTGTACCCTATAAGCAAGTGACCCCAAGGGTTCCTGGCACTGAACGGGTTAATTGTGTCTCACGTGTCACAGTTAAACGGTAATGCAGTTTAGCGGACTCTAAGTATGTTATTATTTAAAAAGTTTTTGAATTAAAAAAAATTGAGGTATTCCACTCAGAGCACTGATTTCAACAGCATTTGTCTATTTTGTCTGAACCGCACCTGAGCACTTCCACTAACCGCACTGAAACAAAATTTTGTAAAGTGCGGTTCGGTGGAACAGTTTATTAGTATTGTTTTCAGTCCCCGAACGGCACCTACGTAAATTATTTTTTTAGTGATGAGATTTTTTTTTTGTCCATGGCATTATCAAACAAAACATATCGATACAAATCAGCAGAAGTTATGTCTTGTACCGGATAATTCCACCTTGTTCACCTGGAGCAAGGAGTAATGCTTTATTTGTGTCGCTGTCAGTAAACAAAAAATGGCCGACCTTGTCACTTTTATTAGCAATTTCGTTAGTTCAAATCATACAGTATTTCATTTAGGAACAAATGGTCGAATGAATGCACTCACACATACTGACCGCTACACGAAATTTAAGTATGTTTCAGTATGCAGTGAGTCGGGGCTGTCGCATCGAAGCAAGGTTATTTTGTAGGTAGGATATGCTATTAATAATATGAATTTATTATTATTATTATTTTCCGCTATTTTGGCCTTGTTAGTGTTATTACCCCAAAATCACAAACTATAAATTGTTTATTATAACTATTTACAATATTTCAGGTTTTTCTTCTTTGATATCAAGTACCCTGTTCAAGGTTGCGACAAGCACGGCCCAAAAGATTGACTCCTTCTGTATACCTTAAATTTTCTGAACTACTTTTTTTTTATAATTCAGAGTAATGGCCACTTTTCTGATGGATCTGTAACTGATGTCACTTTTGCTGCTGCAACCGGCGACGGACTCCATTTAAAGCTATTTTATATCTTAGTCACGGACAGCGAAATTATATAGTACAGCCTTACAAGCAGGAAAATATTCGTCTGGTACAAAAAATCTTAGATAAAAGCTACGCTGTCATAATAGTTGGTTCCTATTGTAGATAACGTGTTTGTCTCATAATTCAAATACAAATGATTATCAGTCATCTACAAGATCAGAGTCCAGCCGTTTCGGAGATTACCCGGAATAAACAGACATACAGACAGACACAGATAGACAAAAATGCTAAAAATTGCTTTTTTCTTATAAGTACCGTATAATTTTACTTTCTTATGCATTTAGTAAAAAGTTGTTATTTTGACATTACAAACAGACACTTAAATTTTATTTATTTGTATAGATGCATCTGAAACCACTTTGGCTTAGGCCAGTTATCTGCTCTGTTTTTTTCCTTGTTGCATGTTGCATTTACATTCTTTGTTCTTATTTTGGAAAAACATTAAGTAGGTACATAAAGTACGTCATTCAGATATAGGTTCCTTTTTAAAAAAACTCCATAAAAATTTGCACTTTATATTCGATTTTATGGTTTTCCACGTCACTTTCAGTGTCCTTGCCAAAAAAATTGACATTACTCTTTACAAGAGCGGAAAATTATGGTCTTCATACAAATTTTGACGACCCATAGTGGCAACTGGCTAGTTCTGTGATTGAACACATAAACATAACTACAATAAAACATACATACTAACAACACGAAAATCCTTTAAAAGTAAGGGAAATCCAAAATCCAAAAGTCACACTCATATGCGTCATTTTGACTCATTCGGTCGTAATATTTCAAAATTGGTTAGCCTTATCTTTGTAATAAACATGCCTTGGAGGACCTCCAGGTCACCACTAAGATGTCCTTTTTTTATTATTTAAAAAAAAAAAATTTAAAATGTATTTTTCTTTTTTTTGATGGGAAATCATCAAATGAATTCTCCCGCTCTGGGCGTAGCGGGAGGGCGTGTCAGACTTTAACTGACTAAAACCCACCCATGTTCCTTCAGTTGCCTGTGCCGGGGCTACGGTAACTCTTTCGAACATCCCGCAACCCTAGCTGGCGACCACTAAGATGTCCTGAACGCACTGCGCGTCATTCACAATAGTTAGAAAGATAGAACAATATTTCGTTAATGCATGCGTCAATTTTACGCAGATAATTTTTCTAGGGTTAATTGGGAAGGTTGGTCAAAGCTTATTGCAGATGGTGTGACCATATAATAAATAATATTAATGTAATATGTAATTATTTGAAACACATTTTTATTGTGGCATTTATTTAACTCATCTCAAAAACAGATCATAATACTTACTGAGCTAAATTTATTAAATAACACAATATAAATGTGTTTAAATAATTCCCTATTTAATTAATATTATTTATTATTTCGCAAATGAATTACTTTTTCAAAAAAACAATTTTTCATTTAACATTCATAAAACTTGATCCCGTGTGAGCTAGAGAGGTGACAAAATGCGACAGCTCTCTTAAACAAATTGCATACGTAAACATTTAACTACATTTATTATGTAAGACATCGGAGCCCTTTACTGTGCGTGGTCCGACAGGCACTTGCCTTAACAATATGTTATAGTTGGTAATGTCCTAAACAAAGAATACATACTCGTACGTTCAATCACTACAAACTGTAAGCAGGTGCCGTTCGAGGACTGAAAATAATATTAATAAACTGTTCCACCAAACTGCACTTTACTAAATTTTGTTTCAGTGCGGTTAGTGGAAGTGCTCAGGTGCGGTTCGGACAAGTGCTGTTGAAATCATTGCTAAGAGTGGAACACCTCAAAAAAGGTTCACAACTAATTAAACAGAAATAAAAATCTATTGTACAAAGAAAAACAACTGAAAATAACTAGAGTTTAGGAAGTTTCACGACTCATCCATGTCATTCGTCGCTGTGTCATCCATATCGTTGGTCGCGGTATCATCCATGGCTGTATCGTCATCAGAGTTGGAATCACTCTCGCTGCCACTCCCCTCAAATTTCAAATCAGGGTTGTTACTGTTGAACGGCAGATCTCGTCGGTGTTGGATGGCAGACAGCCGCGCTTCTCATGGCACAGGTAGCCCGGCGGGACTCAGGAGACAGGATCCCCTCAACCTCTTGCAAATACATGTCACAGTACTGATAGAATATGTGCCGCTGCGTGGGCGTCAAGCCGGGACGGAAGTACACGTTGCCCTCAGCGATGTCCTCGGAGGCCGAGGCAGAGTGTTCGGTAGCGCTCCTCTTCAGCTTGTGCTCGCGGTCCGTCGTGATGTCTTCGCGAGACATTATCATGGAGCGCACGCCCGCTGCATGCCTCAGCCTGAAGTCCAGAGTTTGGTATATTCTGGCAGCAGGGTCTTTTCGAGGGTCAAACCCATATCTCACCCACAATGACCTCCAGGGTCCAGTTTTCATATAGATGGCTGGCTAAACAAGGCATAATAACCTTTAGAGATACTAGTCTGATCTTTGTGTGATATCTTATCAAGTTCAATAACCAGATTGGTCTCTCTTCAAGAAGCTTCCTAACTCGTCAACCAACCGAGGATGTGAATCAAATTTCAATTCCTTCTGTTTCAAATAAATTTCATGTGTTTCACTTGGCAAGTCATCAGTCAGGTTAAATATATATGGAGACACTTGGGAGCCTCGCAACATTCTGGTTTTGCTGTGAACACTTTCACCGCGGTTGGGAGAAGACCGATCTGGATACGTTTTATCAGTGTAAGCATAACATATAGGCTTCTCAAATCTTATGAAGCTTGCAGAAACAAGCAGTAGTGGTGACGGCTGTAGCAAAAAATCAATTGGATCTACTCCTGAAGGTAGAACTTTTTCTAAAGAGCAACTTAGAGAGCCATCGCTAGGTCCTTCTCTATGCACAGCCAAGTATTGGAAGTCACACATTGATTCAAATCTGATCATAGTCTTGACACAGCCAACCACAAACGTTGACACAACTTCTCTTTTTATTTCATTGCCTTCTTTTACTTTCTTGACTTTAACTTTCAATAGGACACCCGCTGTCCTCTTGGAATTACCGTTTATTTTCCGGACAAATGAATTGTCGGGCTGGAAAGACAAGCCTAGGCGTCTTTTTGCTGAATTACTGTACACACGTGAAATGCTTCTAATACCACCCAAACATGCAATAGCTTTGTCTTCATTATTTACTATTCCAGGAAATTGTATGCCAACTAATTCGCGATCCAAATTATTACTTTCCATTGTTATTGGTTACTTTAATTGCTTTGCGGGCAGAAGACTCGCTGAGAAACTCACGCTTTGTACCTATCGATGCCTAACGGCCAAAAAGGGATAAGCGACATTATTTGCAAAAACGACTTACATAGTTATGCTATCAACAAAAACAGCAACACATGCTTTTTATTTTGGCAACATTGACCAGCTCCAGAAGTTACAGGCAAAAAAATTAGCAAAACCAGAGACACAGACTTCCGGAACTAAAGTTATTTGGAATTTTGTAGTGTTTTTTTTAGAAGTCGATTTTTTTGTTCTGATGATTTTGTTGTAAAGCCCTAATTGTTGCGTGGACTTCTCTTGCATATATATCACTCAATTAATAATGATAAAAAATAGTAACATTTATTTAAAAATTGTTTCAATAATTACTACCTTACCTAAAATAAGTTTAACATATTAATTCTGTCTGTAAATATGGGTGATATTCATTTTGTTATAATTATGAGTAACTTAACTCTTTTATAAAAAGCAACTATAAATAGATACTTACACTCTCAGAACTACACTGATGAATTTGGTAATACAAATAAAATAGCAAACCAAAGAAAAGATATTTTAAATTCATTTTAAATTACTGTTATTGGGCAAGTAGATGCAACTTACACGGTTTTGCATACATAAATGGCCGATACTCTGGTGATATTATGTAGATCAACTGATTGAAGCCGATGTAATTTTATTTTTCATTTATAATAATTGAGATTGGTCGGACGTTATTAGTAGATAGTCCCCCAGACCGGCCATGGCGGCCAATCTCAACGGAAGCTAGCCATCTACGCGAGACATATTATGTACACGAATGTCTGCACTCAATGTTTCGGACGGTAAGGGTACGTCCAGTATAACTATACTGACACATAAACAGATAAACAGTTGGTCATCCGGCTCGAAGGACCAACTGGTCCTTCGAGCCGGATGACCAACTGTTTCGGACGGTAGGGATACTGAACGTGCCCCGGCACAGGTAGCAGAAGAACACTGGTGGGTTTTAGTCAGTAAAAGTCTGACACACCCTCCCGCTCCGCCCAGAGCGGGAGAAGTCATTTGATGATTTTCCATTAAAAAAAAATGGGTACTGAACGTACGCCTACCGCCCGAAACATTCACTCTTTCCTCACTTTAATAGCCCGATGGGACGGCAATCAGATACGACTGGAGACATAACTGGCGGCTAACAGAAAGTAAATCAGGAAGGGGGAAACCACAGAATTAACCTGGGTTTGGCATGTTTTACCTTGGTATCTTCGCATTTTTTGCAATGAGATCGCAATGGTTTCTAATTTCATTATGAACTAACTTCTGCCCGCGACTTAGTTCGCGTGAAATTTATCATAAAACATAATATCCTTTGAGACCTGGCAATACTGTAGCTTCCCATTAGTGACAGAATTTTCGGAATCAGATCAGTACCTAGTTCCGAAGATTACCCCCTACATACAAATTTTACCTATTTATGATCTTAGTAAAGATAAAGCCATCTAAATGGATCTGGTATACTTGCGCGAAAAGTTATTTCCGCGAATGGACTTTTGCGCGGACGGACTTATGCGCGGTCCTAGACACTTGCGCAATTTATTTATCTTTAATTTAGGCACATCTATGAAATTTTGGCAGTTAATGCATTTTATGTTGTAAGCATTAGCTGAGAAAGAATTTTGGAAATTTAAGCTTTAAGGGGGGGTGAAAAGTGGGGATTTTGTTTGTATGAATCTTGAGTTAATAAACATGAAACTTGACACGAATAATTATCAAATTATGAAGTTTGTCATTTTTTGTTTTTCTAAATTACCCCATATAGGCGATTGGGGGTCTCAAAGTTTGTGTGGATAAATTTTATCACGCGGTCCGATTAACTCGAAACTCAGTATTTGTACTAAGTACCGAAAATAAAGAATAACGACTATCAGAGTTTTTTGAAAATCTACCCCTAAAGGGGTACTAAAGTACGAAATCCACGCGGACGAAGTCGCGCGGCAATTGCTAGTTACTCATAATTTGTTAGTAATATTTAAACTATGTAAGTATAATTAATAAGGACACAAACATAAACAATAATAATAATAGGTACAGTCAATGGTGTTAAGTGGACTGCAACCAGAATGATCATTTTGGCCTGCACGTCAGATCTGCGCCCATCTCTGTGTGTGTGATGTTTTAATGCAGACAGTAACGCGCACACAGTATAACTACGAAAGCGCGTTGTTGGTTGGTCAGATGCATGTATGGTCAACACTAAATAAAGATACCTACAACTACCTACTGAACCATTAGCTATACAAATAAATATACAAAACAAAAGGAAACTTAGGCGTCGAAGTACTCGTCCGCATCGTTGTCATCCGGAAACGTGCCCAGAAGACTGGCAGCATTGCCACGTTGAATGGCAATGTTAATTCTTTGGCCAAAGAACGAGCCAGCCCTCTGGTCACGTGAAGTGTCGACCAGTCGGCGAGAAATTTCCTTAAAGGAGACGTGCACTCGGGCCCATGACCCGAGCGTTTCGACCCCAAACGGCTCAAAACTGTAGTTACCGATAAGGTTACAGTATTTGCGCCGATTTAGGGTCTCAGCAGCCGCAGCAGCGGCGCCAGCACAGCACGCCGTGCTTGGAACATGAGATGGCGCAAGGCTGTCGACACAGGTTGCGTCCCACACCAGAGGTCTACCCACCTTCCAAGGCAACAACGTCATGCCATCTGGTCTCTTCCCATCGTCACGTACCAAGCCGTTTGGTTCTAATACCGTTAGTACGCTGGCCGTGACAAGAGCTCGACGAATAACATCGTTAATGCTGGCGTGTCGTGCTATGCGGCCTGCACTCCTGCAGCAGGACAGGCCATGGTGTCCGAGGTTGTCGACAGCTTCACCGCAGTGACACTGATGCGGAGCAACACAAGGTGCGCCCAAGCGGAGATACGTAGCAAGCCGAAACGAAGATTCATCCATCATAGTGTCTATGGTGGATGACGGAAGCGCCTGAAGCCACAAACCTGACTCCCATTCTCCCACAGCCAGCAGACGGGCACGCTCAGCAGTACCAAATGACGTATTTACTATTCCGTATAATACTGCAGAGCGGCACGTCCCACCGTTTCTGGGAGGCTGGGTTGTCGGGTAAATCCGTATTGGGACAAGCCATCTTCCACGCGTTCAACGCATCGGTCAAACACGTACGTCAAAATCGACCAGTGAGGAAGATAAAATTTTCCTGGTTAATTTGTCGGTACCGTGGACCGAAGAGAGGAAGGCCGGTAAACTTATACTTGAAATTTTGCGGACGCCGAGACCACCCAGGCGAATGAGAAGTGTGGCTTGCTGCCACGCTCGGTCGTCCAGGGCCACATTTAGAATAGAAGTTAGTGTGTTTCTAATAATTTGGTCTACTTTTTCTAGGTCTAAAGTTGTGGATGCTTCCATAAATGGGAGGAGCGAAGGCTATACGTAAATTTTGGTCCAAAGCAGCAGTATCGAATTAGTGTGAAGGCCGAATGGATGTTAATTTTGAAAAGTCTTTCCGAGACGTCATGAAAATTTTGAATTTTTTCCTCAACAAACGTTGGAAAGGATTCGTCAAAAATTGGGGACCCCAAGAGGTGAAGAGAATTTCTTTCCATAATTTTGATATTTGGTGCTATTGTAATTAATCAATTAATTAATTATATTGAATTAATTTAGGTAGTCTGTCTGTCAGTGGTTTGGGGAAGATTGTTGGCGGGTTGGTTTGGGCTTTGTCCATTCTCGGCTTCGCGTGGACACGATGCTCGAAAAGAAACAAACTAATCAAAAATTATGTTTAGTTTTTAAACGCTTATTTATTCTATATTTTTGTATCAACTTGCGCCCACAAATATTGTATTTAATAAGTATTGAAATTGCTTTATGCTTCGACATATTGACAGTACTCGATCTTCATAATTCATAGTGATGCCAACAATTAATCGTATATTTTAAAATAATTATTTACAAATCGATTCTAATTGTTATTTCTGAAGTTCAACTAAGTCCTCCTCATTCATATAAGAGTCTAGAGTTTACAGTCAATTAAAGCTGTTATTTGTAATCACTTACATTATCTCGCAGTCTCGCTCGCACAGCGCTGACGTGCGCGCGCGTCCTTTGTAAACAATGGCGGTTAATAAGTTGAAGTGTTCTAATTGCAATATTATTATAATTGAAGTACTAGCATTCATCCAAAATAAACATGATGTGATGGATAACGAGTCTATAATTCGTGTGTGCCTGTCTGCCTTCTCGGAACCAGATATCGACGAGGCGAAAACTTTGCTTTTTGAATCTGTAACGACTTCTCAGAGGAAAAAATCAAGAAGGCGAGATGGCAAAATGCAGAGAGACATAGAGGACATTATCTGTCTCTTTAAGGAAATTGATCCGGATGTGATCCCCATCTTCGTTGCACGGGACTTACAAAAATTGCCTCCAATATCGTTTGATCACATAGATGTTACGAAGTTGCTGAAGGACATTTTGCTACTTCGTAGTGAAATACAAGCAATTAAGGAAAACTATGCAACTGTAGACATGGTAGAAATAGTACGTATAGACCTAGACAATTTGAAACTAACTTCCTTGGTTAATTACCCAAATATTAACACGGAAAAAAGAGGTGCATATTTTTCGGATAGTGGGCCGGTAGGTCTATCACATGACTTATCAAGTACCGGCATTATGACAAAATCGTCGGGACGGAATGCGCTCGAGCCGTCGCCGACGTCTCTCTCTCACTATCGCGCATGTGTAAATAGGACTATCCCCCTCGCACCGAGAACGTCTGTGGATCGGCCGGTGGCGGCGGCGGAGGCGTCGCAAACGTCATTGTCACTAGAGCGCGCGAACAAAGTTTTGTCTCCATCCTCCGACACTACTGTATGTAAACAAACGTCGCAACCAACGATGGCGGAAATAGTTAAGTCTCCAGGTGAATGGAAACAAAACAAGCCAACAGATGAGTGGACTGTTATACAGCGTCGACGACATAAGAATCGGTTTATTGGAAAAATGGGAAAGGCAATAACTAGTGTAGAAACAAAATTCAAGGTGGCGGAAACAAAGATTCCTTTGTTTATTTCCAATGTAAACAAAGATACAATGGAGGCTGACATATGTGAATATATATATACTAAGACTCAGGAAAAAGTCTCTCTTGAAAAAGTGGTCATGAAGAAAGAAAGACCGTACAACTCTTTTATAATATTCGTTTCAATGAATAAAATTGATACCTTTCTAAATGATAACTTGTGGCCGGATGGGATAACATTTAGGAGATTCATACGATTTAGACCTTGGGATTCCGATAAAGTTAACATACAATTAAATGGATAGTACGTTAATAAGTTATAACTGTAAAAATATTAAAAGAAGTATGGAATGTGTGAGAACTTTATGTCAATCGGCAGATGTGATAGCCCTCCAAGAAACCTGGCTACTACCGTATGATACTCAGGTATTGGGTGATATTGACGACAACTTCGGCTACACGGGGAAGTCGACGGTGGACTTGACAGCTGGAGTGCTACGAGGCAGACCTCACGGAGGGGTTGCGCTTCTGTGGCGGAAAAGTGCCTTTCGCAATGTTACGGTGGTGAAGTGCAAAAGTGAGCGTATTGTTGCGATTAAAATAATGACTGGAGCGGGTCGTGAAATGTTAGTTATGTGCGTGTATATGCCGACTGACCAAACAGTGAACTTACCGGAATTTACTCAGTGTTTGGGTGAGTTGAATGCAATTATACAAGACAATAGTATCGAAGTAGTATTTATGTTAGGGGATTTCAATGCACATCCTAATGCTCCGTTTGGTAGTGAACTTCTTGATTTTTGTGAGGAAAATGACTGGATATGTGCCGATCTAGTCAAATTAGGAATGTCATCTGAAACTTATACTTTTCAAAGTGAAGTATACGGGTGTAAGCGATGGCTGGACCACTGCGTGGTAACCAAGTCAGCATGGCAGTCTGTGGTGAATATTATGGTTCACAATGATGTATATTGGTCAGATCATTTCCCTTTACAGGTGACTTGTAATTTAGGAGTAATTAAAGCTAAAGTAGAAGTTCACAGCTATTTACGTAATAACATTGTATGGGGGGTAAGAGAATTAGAAGAAATTCAGAAATATCATGAAACTTGTAATAATAACTTCAGAAAAATTATGTTTCCTGATGAACTTCATGATTGTGCTGATAGTATGTGTCAAAACATACAACACAAATCTATAATTGACAACTTATATAATAATATTGTTAATATATTGAGTCAGGCTTCAGCACAAAGTCGCAGTCTCTTACCTAGAAAGCCGACTAATGTTAAGTGTGTGCATGGTTGGAACAAGCATGTCAGAGACGCCCACAGGCAGGCTAGACTGGACCATCAATTGTATGTCTTAGGTGGTAAACCAGTTAGTGAATCTTTGTATGATAAAATGTGTGAAAGTCGGCGAGTTTTCAAGTCACGCTTAAAGTACTGTCAGAACAACCAGGAACAGATAAAAATGGATATACTTGCCTCACAACATTCTGCTAAGAAATTTAATAAGTTCTGGAAGGGCACCAAGCGTTTACATGGTAAGGCTAGTCTGCCTGTGTGCGTTGATGGCATCAGTGATGCTAAAATGATTGCCAATTCATTCAAGGATCATTTTCAGGTGAAATCTTCCTTGCTGTTGGTGTCTGATACTGAACATGGCCCAGTAGAAAAGCCTATTGGTTTTTCAAGTAAAGACGTGGCTGACATTGTTAAAAATATGAAAAGAGGGAAGTCACCGGGTCATGAGGGACTCAGTGTCGAGCACCTGCAGCATGGGGGAGTACACCTGTATAGGGTGTTGGCCATGTTTTACACTTTTTGTATAAGGCACTCATATCTACCATCTAATCTTATGAGAACAGTGGTTGTGCCAATAGTGAAAAATGGCACTGCTGATATCTCTGACAGAAGTAACTATAGGCCGATTTCTTTAGCTACTATAATAGCAAAAGTGTTTGATGGGTTATTGGATAGAAAATTGAATCATTTTGTTAAATTGCAGGATACACAGTTTGGTTTCAGAGAGGGGTTGTCAACTGAAAGTGCAATTTTATCTCTGAAATACACTGTTGATTACTATGTAAAAAGGCAAACACCAGTATATGCATGCTTCTTGGATTTGTCCAAAGCTTTTGATTTGGTGTCATATGATAAGCTCTGGACAAAATTAAGAAGTGCAGGTGTCCCAAACGATCTGGTGAATATCCTCGCCTACTGGTATAGTGAGCAGCTTAATGTAGTCAGGTGGGGACATGTATACTCAAATGAATATTCTTTGGAGTGTGGCGTCAGGCAGGGCGGGCTGACTTCCCCACGACTCTTTAATATTTATGTTTACCATCTGATTGAGGAGCTCAGCAGCATGCATGTTGGATGCCATATTGATGACATATGTGTCAATAATTTGAGTTATGCTGATGATATGGTGCTGCTGAGCCCCTTAATTGGTGGTCTTAGACAGCTGTTAAAGGTGTGTGAGGTTTACGCTGTGGAACATGGCTTGAGGTACAACGAAAGTAAAAGTGAGTTCATGTTATTTAAATGTAAAAATAAAACTAATATCTTTATACCACCTATATTACTTAACGGTGTACCTCTAAGTCGTGTTGCACAATTTAAATATCTTGGTCACATCATAACTGAGAATTTGAGTGACGAACTGGATATTGAGAGGGAGCGCAGGGCATTGTCGGTGCGTGGTAATATGTTGGCACACAGGTTCGCTCGGTGTACTGCTCCTGTTAAAATAACAATGTTCAAGGCATTCTGCCAGACATTTTACACGAGCGGCCTGTGGGCAAACTTTACACAGAGAGCCTACAATGCCTTGCGAGTCCAGTACAATAATGTGTTCAGGGCTCTGTTTCGGCTTCCTCGATATTGTAGTGCATGTTTGCTGACGCCAGCGTAGATGACTTCTACGCAATTATGCGTAAAAAAGTTGCGTCGGTGGTGCGCCGAGTACGGGAGAGCCCAAATAGCGTCCTCAGGATGATTGGCGAGAGAACTGATACTGTTCTGCTCAGTAGGTTCACTGAACTCCATGTGTTGCGGGACCGATGAGCCTACTGAGCAGGGGTAGACGGTGTGTCTAGTTTGTGTTAATTTTTAATTACTAACATTAGATATAAGCAAAATTCTTGTTACTAACAACCTTGCCTTGCATATGGACTTTTTTGTCTGAAATAAAATATTTTTATTTTTTTATTTTATTTTTATTTATTTATTTCGAACATGTTTTATCCATATATTTGGAAAACAAAAGTATTTAAAAGTATCGAAGTTGGTCAATGAATTTCGATTTTTAATCAAGTTAGTTAGTTTGTTAGTAATTAATTAGGTATAAGTTGTTATGTAAAATATTAATGTATTGAAATCACAAATTATTTTAATAAACTATCTATTATATCGATTAAAAAGTCTTATGTTAATGTCAGTTGTCACTTCAAGTCACTTGTCAATCTTGTCATTCAGTTTGATGCTTATATCGTGAATATTGTTTGCCTCGTTTTACTGTGATTATTTTTCAAGTATTGTTTTGGTATTGAAAATGGACGCTGATACCCTTTCTCACGTTGGCCCCGGCACGCCTATGAACTTCGACGCCAATTCCATCGTTGACCCCAGCTTGAATATGGATATCAAACTCGCCTACCTGAATTGTATGGATAGGAACTACGAGTATATAGGCAATTTCGCTTCAACTCCTGCCTGTGGTGGAAACTGTGCAGATACGATGTGCGAATTGTGGTAGTAATATCACGTAAAGGAGAAGGCATACCCTCGATCTTGAGGAAGTGCAATCTGATAAGGCAGTGGGTCACTCCCACGTGGTACGTTTGCATCCATCGTGCATCGTCTAAAAGTGTATTTTGTCTACATATTACATGAAAATGAAAATAACAGTCAGGGACGACATTCTATCAAGCATTATTGCTGCAACTGCATAGTGAGTCGAAGAACAATGGGTTGCTGCGCTCATGTAATGATTATAATTTGGTTTTTAAGCTGGGTAAGGTACCAAGATAACATATTATCCACCTGCCCAGTTCGTAGACAACATATTATTAAGTTAAGAGTCAGAATACTAACAAAATGTAGAAATAAAAATGTGTTTTATTTCAAAAAAATAAGTAAGCAAAAAAAAAGTGTTACAAGCATCATGATACAATCATATTACAATATTCTCTTTCCTACTGGTATCAGCTATTAAATCTGTATTATATTTATACTTAAAGTGCCTGTTCACACCGAGCCAAATTCCCATACAAAGTGGACAATGCCCTTTCACATTTTGAAAGGTTAGGTCTAGGCCGATGGAACTAAATTTTTCTTTTATAAAAGCTAAATCTTTTAAGGCTGTGTCTACATCACCTCCTAGGGTTCCGTCATTCAGATACCATACGTTATTGATATTTCTCGGGACCCCAGGGTCCCGGACCTTTAGAAGGCATATGAGGGGCCGAAGCCAACTCGCAGAGGCCCGTTAGACGCTTTCAATGGAAATGAGGCACTAACCGACGATTATCCCTGTGCGTACTATGCAAGTGCACCCAAGGACAACCCCCGGATGGTGTAGGACTATTGCAGAATATGGAGACAAAAAAAAAATTGGGCTATGGGTTTGGATGGCTAAAGTGGACTGGTTATCTAAAACTATGGAAGGACTATGGCCCCTGCCTGACCAATGTGTGATAAATACAATACACGGATAAAATGGCAGGGGGTGACTTGCACACTCAACAATGGGCCCCCGGAAACGGTCGCTAGCACATAGTGTCGTAGCGACAAGGGGGCAACATGTCTTGAGGTGCTTAAGAGGAGTGGAGAGGTATTCCACGGCTATCAGGACAATCCCGGAAGTACGGTCAAGATCCCTACCAGCATCTTACTGGACTACTTCCTTCCTCCGAGCACGTTTGCTCTTGCGAATCTCTACTCAAGCCAGCCAATAAAGGCAAGAATGAGGTGGGAGGTCAGTTCTCGTCAGTGTTCACTCCAGCCGGCCAATAAAGGCAAGCCAGAGATGAGGAACATGACTTCTCCCGGGAGATAGGGTACGTGGGGTCGCTACTGCCCAGCAGCTCGCCACATGCTGCCCTGCGGGTTTCTGTATCTCTCTTGGTCTGGCTCCTCACCCTAGACCTGTTCCGGCAAAGTAACCTCTACCGGCACAGACCTAGAGTTCGAAGCGCGCAAGCCCCACCACGACGTCAACGTAGAGATACGGCGATGGGGATACGTTATTATTATTATTATGTAAGTATGTGATATATCCAAGTTAAGTATTATATACACATAAACGTTCTCAACCATATCAATAACCTCGGCTCTTAAGCCTGCTAATGGCCAGGTTTACGAATATTTTTTTTCAGTCATGATATATCGTATAAATATCGTGATTCCTATGTCTTGCTGACCTTTGATTAATTTATTTAGATACATCATAATTGTCGATTCCACTTAAGAACTATGTTACGATTAGCCGGAGGGCTAATAGTTTAAAAAGGTAAGAAGTAGCTTCAGGTCGGCTTCAGCATCAGGTGGGTCTTGAGATGAGCACCAGGAAATCAGGAAACCATGGGATCTACTCCCCACGCACGAAGTCCGTAGTTTCGGCCTTCGTTACGGGCGTTTCCTACTCTGTATCACCTACGGAAATTTGATTCGTTCGGGGCCCGAACGAAAAATGAATGACAACACGATTTGACAGTTGTTACGATGGATCTTTATGTCAGTTGACACGAGATCAAAATCGTGCTGTCGATGAAAGTTAGAAGTTTAAGAAGAATTCGAAGCTATGGCTGCTTTTTGAAATGCTCGAAGACGCTATACAGGAAGAGCGGACGCGACACCGACCATATATACGCCATAACTATGTACGTTACGTTCATGCGTGCGTCGCGGACGGACGTGTTACGGATCCTGTGTGTCAATAAATCACAAAAATTTTTATTTTACTTTTCGAAGTTTTAAATGGATACGAAATGTAGCGGCTGTGATGCTGTTATGGATGATTCACTGTTTATGGAGTGTTCTCAAGAAAAATGTTAGAAGAAATTCCATCTGAAGTGCCTGGCCTTAACGAAGGAAAAAGTTGAAGCTTTCACGCCGGATTACAGGAGTTTGTGGATATTTCCTGAGTGTGCGTGCACAATGCCAAAAAGGGGAAACACTGACACACCTGTTCGAGGAACTGCAATCATCAGCAATACGTTTTCACCGAGCAGCTACGTAAACACCACCAAGCGAGGCAGTCGTCGAAATGCAAGTGAAATAGTGGATACCGAGAGCCAACTTCTCGACGAGATACGGGAGTTTCGGTGGGAAGTGAAGTCACAGTGGGAAGAGCAGCGGAAAGAGTATGTTTTATTGCAAAAAAGATTTATCAAGACAGAAACTGAGTTGAAAGAATTAAAACAAATATTGAGGGTAGTGGAAGAAAAGGCAAATAAAGTTGATATGCTAGAAATAAGAATTAAAACTCTAATGGAAAAAAATGAGAACCTAGAAGCAAATCTGGAGAAAACTCAGGCAAGAGTGCTAAATCAGATAGAGCTACTACTATCTTTTGCAAACGCCGTCAAAGATAAGCACGTAGTTATCAATAATGTACCATCGAAGGAATGTATGGCCACGAAAGCGGCGAAAATTGTGTCGAATGAGGAACAGATGCAGGTGTTAAATAGTGAGAGAAAGTATAGAAAGGTTGTTAGTGTGGAAAAGGGAGGATCTGAAAAAGAAGAAAATTGGACTACCGTAACAAGGAAAAAAAAAACAAATATTCGAACAATGTGGTAAAAAAAGGTGGAAACATGAGTGCGATTGATATACAGGGAACGGAAAAGAAAAAATATTTACACGCATGGCGTTTGCAGAAAGAAACAACAATAGAAAGTTTAGAAAAACATCTTAGGAAAATTTATGGGGAAGAAGTACCAGTTAAAGTTGAAAAAATAAAACACATGACTGAAAGGGATTATGCATCCTTTATCATAGGAGTCCCAGAAAGTAGATACAAACAGTTATGTCAACCTGAAAGCTGGCCGGTTAATATTGAATTTGCGGAGTGGGTGTGGTTTGGTAGAGCAACCAACAAACCTAGAAACCCAAAGTAATTCCGTTAAAATATTGTACCAGAACGTGCGCGGGCTTAGAACAAAGTTGGAGGAATGCTATATTAATATTTCAATCGCAGATGCAGACTTATTTGCCATCACGGAAACAGGGTGCAATGACTCCATCCATGATGCAGAAATAATTCCACCGAGCAGATGGGCGTAAACAAGGCGGCGCGTGTCTCGTGGCCACACCGCGTTTTGAGTTGCGGCGAGTGTCACTACCTGATGACGTCAACATCAAAGAGCATTTGTTTGAACTGGTTTGTGCTACTGTGTATCTACGTAACCGATTTATGTTTTTACTTTGTGTTGTTTATATTCCGCCGAATAGTAGTGATAATGAATACATGTTATTATTTCGCATCATTGAACAATTTTGTAATAAGTATAAGGATGTATTGGTTTTAGGTGATTTTAACTTGTATTCATGTTCTTTAACCATAAACAATTATTATGAATGCTTCCATACTTTTTGTGGATTTACTCAGAGTAACGCAGTGATGAATTGCAATGGTCGTCATTTGGATTTGGTGTTGAGTACACTGGCGGAGGGAGGGGGTGTGAGGGTGCGCGCGGCAGAGGCGCCGCTCGTACCGGTAGACGCGTACCACCCGCCACTCGAGATCTCGGTTAGTACACCCACGCGCCGGTGCCGGCACAGCGGCTCAGCAGGCTCAGCTGCACCTGAAGGTAACGCATGTGCACCAGACCTAGACGGTTGGAACTTTAATAAAGCCGACTTTTTGTCATTGTACTTTTTAATTGCGGCCGTAGACTGGACTCCGTTGTATGAAATGGACTTAGAAGCAGGTTTAAATTATTTTTATAGTATTATTAATTCTATTATAGATGACTGTGTTCCGAAAAAAAAGCGAAATCGTGTAAACTCAAGGTACATTTATCCTGAGTGGTACACTGTTGAAATAATTCGCGACATAAGATTGAAGGCTTTTCTTCATAAACAGTTCAAGGCAAGCGGGTCGAGGGTCGATTACGAAGCGTTTGCTCGGTGCAGAACCAACATTAAAAATGCGCTAGTAGTGGCACAGGAACAATATCGGAACCGTGTTCAGTGTCAGATGCTGAGTGATCCTAGATCTTTTTGGAATTATGCCAAGTCTAAGAGAGGTGGGAGAAGTCCGCAGGTGATTTTGAAAGACGGGGTGGCATTGTCTGGTCAACGGTCTGCGGAAGAGTTTGCGAAATATTTTTATTCAGTGTATAGGCCAGAGCGACCGGAATTGGATGTAGACGCGGCTATAGCGAAAGCAGGTAGCGGAGACGGTGCGGCGCGAGTGCACTTGGACCAGTTACAGTTAGTAGATGTATGTCGTGCGCTTCAAGATCTTAAGCCGAAACGCTCCGCAGGGCCTGACGGCATTCCGCCTTACGTATTCAAGGATTGTCGATGTGTGCTGGCTAAGTCGCTACTTTATATTTATAACCAGTGTCTCAAAGCTGCCACGTTTCCGAAGAGGTGGAAAGTGACCCGCGTTGTTCCGGTTCCAAAGAGAAGGTCAGCAGAATCGGTGGACGGGTACAGACCAGTTGCAGTATTGTCGACGCCGGCAAAGGTATTGGAAACAGCTATTCACAAGAGCATTTCAGGTTAGCGCACAGCTGTCGGACGCTTAGCATGGGTTTCGACCAGGAAGAAGTACCACTAGTAATCTTCTCTGCCACATGGCTCATCTGGTGCCGATGATGGATAGTGGGGGACAAACTGATGCTGCTTACTTTGATTTCAGAAAAGCATTCGACCTAGTCGAAAATGACATGTTGCTTAAAAAGTTAGCAAGTGTTGGTTTCACCCCACTCACTCCGGTTTTTTGCCAGTTATTTGAAGGATAGGCAGCAATATGTGGAATATGCGGGACACGTGTCAGATCCATATTTCACGAGGTCCGGGGTAAGTCAAGGTACCTTGGTTTTTTTTTTGTTGTTTTTGGGGAATGGCATCTCGCAGTTCAACCTATAGGAGGTTGTCGACTGCTTAACCGGGCTTTCCTGTGGATGCCTCAATAAATTAAGGCCTCCAGCCAGGCTTAAAACTAAGACTAAAAACTAAGCGACTACACGCTAAGGGCACCCCCTATGGGGTACGGACCTCGGCTTAGGGCGTCGCTGGGAGAGGACAGCAATGGGACATGCTGGGTCGGATTATATTAGTAACCTTGGGCCTTTGGGCTTCCTTCTGATGGTAAACGACCTACCAGAAGTAGTGCAAGACGCTAATTGTTTGATGTTTGCTGACGACCTCAAATTGTTCCTCGCGGTAAAAAGCAGTGATGACTGTGGCAGGCTGCAGAGGGATATTGATAGGGTAGTGAGCTGGAGCAAAGAAAATCTCTTGCAGTTTAATGGCTCGAAGTGTGTGACCATCACTTTTTCTCGTGCACACAATCCCATCCTACATACGTACCATATTAATGGGTTACCTATGGTACGAGTCACAGAAGACAAGGACTTGGAAGTGAGCTTTAACACTGGTTTGACTTTTCGTGATCACATCATGCGTTGCTGCAAAAGAGCGTATAGGAACTTAGGTTTCATGCTTCGTACGGTCCGAGGGTTCACGAATGTGAAAGCTATTATAGCATTATATAATGCATTGGTAAGGAGCCAGTTAGAATGTAATGCAGTCATCTGGGCTCCGCATGAAGCTAAATATAGTCTCATGTTGGAGAGGGTACAAAATAGATTTATAAGATATTTATATTTGCGTTATTACGGATTCTATCCCTTTTACCCGTTAATGTACTCAACCTTATTTATTTTAGGTATGGTAGGATACAATGAGCTAAGGGTTAGGAGGGATTTTGCACTCACCTCATATATATTTAAGTTACTGAGAGGGAAGGTGCATAATGCAGTTATTTTGGGGCAGGTGAGTCTGTGTGTTCTGGACAGGTACGTATGGCGACGCCGGCGGCCGCCACTGCTAGTGGACCCGCGCGCTCGAACCAACCTTTTGACGGAGGCGCCGCTGACGCGTGCACTGCGCACGCTCAACCTCATAGCGATTGAAACGGACTTATTCTGTTGTTCTCTGAGTGAATTCACAAGGAATGCGTTGTTTGTAATTTGTTATGGACATAGACGTTAGTATTTAGTTATAAAATTAGGATAGGCGCATTTATCGCATTGGGTTATTCTGTAATGGTAGATGTAAGAAGAAATAAATAAATAAATAAAAAACTTTAGGTTGGCGAGTATTCCCGACGTTGAATTCGTAGGGAACATAGGCACACAAGGGAATTATTCGAGGACTTTTGTGAGGATATAATACCCCTTTTGCCTGCTGTATTTTATACAATATGTGTAATCGGCTGGGCTTAGCAGCACCTTCCCTCAGCGAGGAAGACCTATAATTGGAGCGCAGTAGACAGGGAGATGAGTCTATATCCACTCATCAAGCTCTACATCAAGGGTAATGAGCGAGATACAGATTAGTGAAATCGCTGGAAAGACATAGGTACTTATGCAGTCTCACAAGAATACTTTCCTAATACAACGTCAATAAATGTATAGCGTATTTATTGGATTAAGAACATAAACTTAACCTCGTTGTTTCTGGACGATTCGCGCGCGCCTGCAATAGTATGTTTCAACGAACAAACGAAAAGCAAACTCAAAGTCAGTCTTCCTCCTCTCAATTTCTGTGTTCGCGAGCCTACGATTGCGGGGTACTATAGGTGGAACTCTCAGCGGTCTTCGGGAACGCACACCCACTTCATGTAAACGATTTCTGATGGTTTGGTCGCTTATCAGCAAGCCTGAAGAGTTGTGGAGCCTCGTAGCCAACATCATGGTGGTTATAGTACGATTCCGTCGAGCAGTTTTTAGGATGTACCGGTCCTGACTGCGAGTGGTGATGCGCGATCGTCCTCCATGTCGCTCGGCCACGCTGCCCATGATACGATAGGGTGTCCAGAGGCGGCTTATGACGCTCTGTGTAGTGGCAACAGCGACAGCCACAGTACGTTGCCTGGAACCAGTTCGCAACATTCTGACGGCTCTCATCATCTCTTCTCGTGTCAAGTGTTGCCGTCGCTCCATAACGATGCAATGTTTTTCAGTTCCGATGCAGAAATTGTAATGGTTTTGTATAAACGCTGTTACACACTTTTATAGGAATCCAGATTGACAGTTGATTTTCTATTTTTAATCAAAATTTAACGAAAATTCTTTATGCAAATAGTGAAATTCACTAAAAAGAACCAATAACGATCCAAAAAAGTTAAAATTATAATCCTCAATCGCGGCGATTCTCTAAAACGTACTTGATCCCTAGACACTTTTGATATGTGTATAAACGGCACTAATAACAAAAAAAAAAACAATTTTTAAAATTTTTTGTCTGTCTGTCGGTCTGTCTGTCAGTCTGTCTGTTTGTTCCGACTAATCTCCGAAACGGCTCGACCGATTATGACGGAAGTTTCACTGACAGAAAACTGATGTTATAAGGAGTAATTTAGGCTACTTTTATTTTAGAAAAATAATAAGGGTCCCGCGCAAAAAAATTAAAACCCATGAAATTGTGAAAAAAATCCGATTCAGATAGGGAAGTTGTTTTTCGACATCCACAGGAACGAAGTCGCGGGCACAGTTAGTTTAACAATAAAGACCAATTGCCTCCGCCTGCATGAGATTGTTTGGAGACGAAATAGGTCACCTTGTTTCCATCTTTTTTAAAGTAATTTTTTTACGCAGTCGGGTTTTTTGATTTTTTAAATTAACTTTTTTATTTTACACTTTTTGGTTAGGATGATAAAATACCTTTCAAAGCAGTAATTATATAATATGTTTAAATGTATAGCATATAATTTTTATATATTTTTGTAATCACCTTTGAAAACCCTTCATTTTCATACCCCACTCGACAGGTTTAGGAGATTTTTTTAAAACAAATTTTGGCGCCAAAAAACCGCCATTTTGATTTTTTTTTTAATACAGGGTGGCAGGGACATCAATGCGCAACTTGTTACCATGGATTCAGTACATGATTACGGACACCCCTGCGTTGAAATTTTTCGTCGGTTGTTAAACGTGGTCCAACTAATAGATAAATGCTTCGTATTTTGCAATAAATTACCAGCGTTCTATCATCTTGCTTCTCTTTCTTTTCTGTGCAGTCCGACAGCGACCGCACTTTAGGTCCTGTAGTCCCCAGCAGCTGGACCAACGCCAGATATCTCTCCGGTCGTGTCTAATTGCCATCCCATCGAGCTATGAGAGTGAGAAAAGAGTGAATGCACACATTCGTGAACTATAACATGTCTCGCGTCATGGCTGAAGTACTTTCTGGGGGATTATCTATTATTACCGTCCGACCAATCTCAATTATTATAAACCATCTAGTTAAAATAAAATTGCGTCCGTATCAATCGGCTGATCTACTTAATATAAGCAGACTGCCGGCCATTCGTGAATGCAATACCGTGTAAATTGCACCTACGTGCCAAATACAAGCAAGGAACCATGAATCTAAAATATATTTTCTTTGGTTTGCTTTTCTATTTGTGTTATCAATTTCAGTGTAATTCTGAGAGTGTAAGTACCTATTTTTATTTGCTTTTTATAAAAGAGTTAAGTTAGTTACTCAGGTCGCTTGTACATACATGCTTCTACACACGAACTGTGTACACTGCCACGGTGCTGAACAAGGAAACATATAGTAGTAGTAGTCGTCGACAACAGTCACCCTCAAGGAACTTTACGTAAATTCGTACAGCAGTACTTGTGAATACTTGTGTCGCTTCCTGAAAACCTGTGAAAACGTGTAAATTGTGGTATCACTTCAAGTGAAACCCCTCCTCATTAAGTCTTCAGAACATGCATACAGAAATTCGAAGATACCTGTAACCTATCGGCGCAGGACGTCAGTGCCCCTAGGACCAGGTAGGCTTACAACCACCTCGGAACACTTCGCGTCCCGCGATCACGCCCGTCCTGTATACATATAATATGAAATTATAATTTCTTTTGCTTCGTAGTTAACATGATCACAAACTCACAAACAATTGAAAATTAATAACAGACTTGACTAGTGCAGCTTACCATACCCTACGCACGACTGCCCGAAAACAATCTTATCGTGTACACGTTCATATTTGTCTTAACTGCAGCAAACACGACCAGTTTTCGTGCCTAGGTCTGACAAAATTCTTGTCGTTTACATGATGAATTGGTCCTGTCTGCAGCAGAAACGGTGAATTCTCTTAGCGTGTACAAGCGGCATCAGGTCCCCAAGATAAAGGCGGCGCCTAGTTTAGGGACCACTCCATATAACAGAAGACATAGAAAAGCTATGTTCCACTCAACCCGGTAAACGAGCAGAAGGATCAACTCCATTATAAATTCCTTATATCTTTCCCTGTCCCTCAAGTAGCACTTTTGTTTTATTTATTTCTGTTTACATAATCAAGATAGTGATACAAAAGTACAAGAAATCTTCTATTGTTGTTCAGATAATTAATTGTTCAAACAAATACTTCCAAAAACCAGTATAAATCAAACTCAAAGCATTTATTTCAATGAAACCAATTACAGGCACTTTTGAATTGTTAATTAAAGAGTCGGCCAGTTAGTCAGAAAATTGAAGCTAGTCGCCCATTCCAAAACGTAGATCTCTATGGAGAAGAATGGGCAAGAAACTCCATGGACACTCTTTTAAATCAAAATTATTACAAAATCCTGGGTACATTGTTCTTGTTGCTTCTATATGTGACAACAATGTAAAAAATAAATAATTAAAAACAGTTCAAAAATATAAGTAACAAAATAAGCTCTGGCAGTTAAGACCTAAGTCTTGGTGTACTTGAAGATAGCTACTAACGTGATAAAGTGTAACTCATGCAATGTTGTTATTAACGGTACTCCCTTTCTTCTCCTAAAATTGTTTGTCCGAAAATCATTATCCATAACACGTTTGCTATAAACTTCAGTAAGCATAATGTTCAAAATCCCGAAATTGTGTTTAACATAATTATCTTTAGTTCTAAAAGTATTCTGTCATAATATCGGGTACTATAATAATTGAATCCCCTAATTTTACATGACCTAAAGTCATAATTTGTCCTAAGTATTGTGTTAAATAATGTGTATTATACCGAATGTTCATTTATAATATTTTTTTTAGTCCTAAAACATTAGCTAAAAATTAGGTTCGCAGAAACGAATCGCTGTAAATCCGACTCCACGCAGTCTTGTCTGCTCTACCCCTAGAGTGTAATTTAAAATCGCGTAGGCGCGGAGGGGCGAGGCGGCCCGCGAGTTGAGGAGCAGGTGGTTGTAACACTCGCCGCCGCGGCTGAGGCTGGCCGGCGTAGCCGGCCAGCAAGCCGAAGCTGCGGTGGTGAGCGTTAAACCCATCTGCGACGATAAACTCGCGTGGGACCGCCGGAGCCCCGCAGCGCCGGAGCCGTGACAGAAACCATGCCTGCTGCATGTTGCATGCTTGCTTGCATGCTTGCTTGCATGCTGCATGTTTGCTTGCATGCTGCATGTTTGCTTGCATGCTGCATGCTGCGTGCTTGCTTGCTTACAAAAACCACATGTTCACAATCAGCTGCTTTATTGAGTAGTCTTAATTAAAATGACTAATTTTAATTCGTAGACAGATTCTTAGCTAATTTTATATTAGCTGCGATTGCCTTCAAAAAATCACATTTGGCATATTCTGATTGTTTTTTTTTAAATGTTTTCAATTCTTGCTGTTTTGTCAATTATTTTATGTCTTTTGTATATTATTGATTGTAATATTTATGACAAACTGATTTAGGTTATTTAGGGATTTCAATTTTATGGCATGTGATATTAAGTTCGGGTAAGTTATCATTCGGACAAATGATGATTAGGACAAAAAAGTTATGGCACTTTAAATTATGGATAAAAAAGTTAGGTGACACAATAGAGAACCGTTATTAACGAGGTGCTTGCATTTATATGCAATAAGATAGACGTCATTGATGAAGAAAGCATTAGTCGTATATGCATTAGTGCTTTTTCAGAATCTGATATCGAAAATGCTAAAAATCTGTTATTCGATTCCATATCGATGACGAAGCGGAAGAAAACAAGGAAGAGGGACGGCAAATCGCTACGTAACATTGATGATATTATCTGTCTATTGAAGGAAAGTGACCCAGATGAAATTCCTATCTTTGTAGCTCGCGAGTTGCAGAAACTGCCGCCGGTTCTAATCGACCACGTCGATGTTACAAGATTATTAAAAGACATATTAAAGATGCAGTGCGAAATAACTCAGATAAAGGAACAGTATGCCACTGCTGACCAGTTACAGCAGCTAAAGTCGGATCTTGATTCGTTAAAAAATACGTCGGTAGTTAATTATTTTCCGTGTAATGTGAACACAAAACGAGGTGCCTTTGGAATTGTTAGCTATGAAGAGGGCAACAGTGGTCCTGTTGGATTACCACCTTTGTGTATGGATGATGATAATAAGTGCAAGTCCGTAGATTTATCCTGTAATGGAGGTAGTTGTAATACACTTCAACCGGTATATGTGGAACAGAGCTGCGGAGTTGAAACGACGCTCGAGGTGGGTGAGGAGGCCAATCAGTGTCCTCGACCGTGTCGATCAGACACGAACATAGCCGAGCGCACGACGAAGTTGGCTCCTCGGTTACCTACACCGGGGACGGGACATACGATCGTCTGAATGTGCAACATGTTGTCACACAAAACAAAAAATGTCTTGCTGATATTGTACGCGATGGGCAATGGGAACCCGAACCAAAGGATGAAGGGTGGATCAAGGTGCAATATAGGCGACATAGGAATCGTTTTATCGGAAATAGAGGGAAGGCTGTGATAGATCCCGGAGTGAATTTTAAAGCGGCGGATATACAAATCCCGATGTACATCTATAATGTGGCGAAGGAAGTGACCGTGTGTGATATACTAAATTACATTAGAAATAAATGAAACATTAACGTTAAGTTGGAAAAAATGAACATGAAAGTGGCAAAGATTACGATGCTTATAAAGTATTTGTTCCAAAATATAAATTGGATTTGTGTATGAAATCCGATTTTTGGCCAGAAGGGATAGCTTTTCGTCGTTTTGTAAACTTCGATCGGCAAAATAAACGCAGAGCGGATATTCTGAAAAAGGATGTCGCTAACCTAAACCATGATTAGTACAACTAAGTTAGTAAGTTACAATTGTAAAAGTGTAACCCGTTCGGTTGATTGCATAAGGCGACTTTGCAAGACGGCAGATATAATTGCCTTACAAGAAACTTGGTTACTGCCACACGACATCCCGTACCTAGGCAGCATCGACAAGGATTTTGGATTCATCGGTAACTCAGCTGTGGATACCTCTGCTGGCATACTTCGGGGTAGGCCTTACGGAGGGGTGGCGATACTCTGGAGAAAAAGTTCATTTCCCACAGTGACAGTGTTATCATGCTCGAATGTGCGGCTGGTTGCTATAAAAATCGAACTCTGTGATCGTTCTATAATAGTATTTTCCGTGTATATGCCCACAGACTCAACAGATAATTTAGTGGAATTTACAGTGTCTTTATGAAATAAATGCCATCATAGAAAGTAATATCGTAGAATCTGTGTTTATATTGGGTGATTTCAACGCGCATCCAGGTGAGCTTTTTGATACTGAACTAACAAACTTTTGCTCCGAACAGTTGTGGTCATGCGTTGATAGGGAACTATTGCCCTCGGACACATACACTTTTGTTAGTGACGCGCATGGGTCGCGGCGCTGGCTTGATCACTATGTGGTAACCACGGCCGCTAGGCTCGCCGTCATTAGTGCGTCAGTGTTTTATGACATCTATTGGTCCGACCACTATCCTATCCAATTAGAATGTAATATTGGCTTAATAAAACCCAAAATTATGTTTACTGGCTTTAGTAATAACCAAGTGGTATGGGGAGAGAGGAACCAAAATCAAATTTGTAAATATAATGAGTTATGTCATACAAAACTGAAGGATATTGATTTTCCGCCAGAGATGAATAGTTGTGCAGATAAAATGTGCTCCAACATAGAACATAGACTTTGTATAGATAAGTTATACTATAATGATATAATAAGTATCTTGACAGATGCGTGTAAATGTACAGCAAGTGTTAAAAGGAAACGTAAAAAAGGGAATATAACCGGGTGGAACAGGTACGTCAGGGCGGCTCACGTAAGGGCCAGGCTTTGTTTTCACATGTGGGTGCTAAATGGCAAACCTTCTGTCGGATATGTTTACGAGAACATGTGTGAGTCCAGGAAGCTTTTTAAGTCTCAACTGAAGTGGTGTCAGAATAATGAACAAAAAATTAAAATGGACATCATTGCAGACCGCTACTATAAGAAGGATTTTAAGGGTTTCTGAAAAAAAACGAATCAATTGAATCCGAAGCCTGGTCATCCTGTGAGTGTGGCTGGCGTGCATGAACCGCGGAAAATTGCCAACCTATTCTAACAGCTGTTTAAAGTTGAGTCTCCTTTGGGAACGGAATCGCGGATGCTTGGTGTTGGCTGTAGTGAGGGAGATCTTAAAGTCAGATTTTCAGCCAAAGATGTGGCAAACGTTATTGACAAAATGGTAAGAGGTAAATCTCCCGGGCACGACAGCCTTAGCATCGAGCATCTGCAACATGCAGGCTGTCACTTGCCGAGGGTATTGTCCTTGTTTTTTAATCTTTGTGTGAGTCATTCATACTTACCTGATAAATTAATGTACACTATTTGTTGTACCAATAATTAAGAATAAAACTGGAGATACTTCTGATGCCTTAAATTATAGACCAATCTCACTAGCCACTATTGTACCTAAAATATTGGACAGTCTGCTTGACCAACACCTGGGCACGCATATTAAGCTCCATGACGCGCAATTTGGATTTAGGTCTGGTTTGTCCACAGAGAGCGCTATAATGTGTCTCAAGCAGACTGTTCAATATTACTGTTGGGGTTTTCTCGTCGTTGACGGATACCCCGGTAGTTGTAGTAGGTAGTTAGTTAGTTAGTTCACACCAAACCACTGTTAAGTTTAAAAGTTTATTTATGGAACAGTTTAAAGATAACTTTGTTTAATTATCTGAGCCGCACTTAATGTTATGTAATGTTATTATTGTTCGACCCGCACATTCGTGTGTCTCGGAATTTTAGTTACGACTGCATTTATGTTAATATTAATTAGGTACGCTTAGACGACTAAACGCACTTTTGCTGTATGAGCATTATTGGCTCGTACATGCTCCCGAGGGAAAGATATACGTACTCAGATGACTAAACTTGCGTTACAAGTTAAATAGTTATACAAATGTTATAAAACAAATAAAAGCAATCAAAACAATAAGCAAGAAATAATTCTTAAATAATTAATCATAGTTTGAATCTTGTTCCAATTGCTGAATGGCCACCTCGTACTTGAGCGTAGGCGGGAATCTCCTTTAGTTCTATATCTTCTGTCCTCTCTCGAGTCTTGTTCTTGTTGGTATGGATATTGCTCTTCTTACGCGCTTGAAGATATCTTCTTATTCGCCAAACTATTATAGCGGCGACGATTCCTCCCACCAGCAAAGTGCTTATAGCGTAGTTACCGATGTCGTGGGCAGTTAGGTCGTTAGGTAGGCTCTCTCGCTCCTTTTGTGAGGTTATCTGGTCATCTAATAACCTGTGTTCATTAGATAAGTTTAGCAGCGGAAGCACAATCTTTGTGGTTTTGACCGTATTCCACATATCATTTGGTGAGTCAATAGTAGGCACCTCCAGGGTAGTTCCAATATTGGTGCTGCTACTAAAAACGTTATGCGAATAAATTGTAGCGTCTTTGTGCTGAAGTATGCAATCCTGACCTAGGGCAAGGAGCCCCGCCTTTGTTATAATTGTTGTTGTAATTCGATTTTCGCATACAATGCGAGTTGTACACTCATTGATGCAGTTATACAGCCATATGTTTGGTCTCTGCAATTTTATCCACTGGTCAGAGCATTGTTGTGGTATCCAATCACATGTTATGTTATTTACATTTTGGCTTAGTATTTTAGCTTCGCAAGAGGCCGTGGCTCCATGCAAGTTGCTGATAGTTGTAGAGGCGTGACAGATGTGATTGCCGTCATTGTTGTGCATTGCTGAAGATCAACCTCTTCCATCTGTATGTAGGTGTTCTTTACGAAGTTGACTCCAATATATTGTGTTGTTGTCTCGATCGCCTGACATTGGTTAGCAATTTGATGTCTAGATAAAGCTATATTGCGATACAATGTATAATCGTCATCGCTTAGTAACGGAATATGTAATTCGAAGAGTAGGTACTGTTCGGTGAGCCGGGCTTTAACATAAATAATTTTGTAAATATTTTTTATGTTAGCTCCATTGCTGTTTTTGATAGGTAACGTTAACTTTTTCGGTATAATACCGGCAATGTAATTGAGTTGTTCAGATAGCTGCTCCGGTGTCAATAATTTCATATCGAGATTGCCTCTATCGATGTCTGTCAATGCACTTAGGAGCATTTCTTGGTTTCTTCTCAATACTGAGATAAGTAAGCCAGCAGTTAACGCCCCAGCGTTGACATCGTTCATTGTTTTCATTATTTGAAATCTGTTTTCTATCACTGCCGTGTTGTATTTCGTTTCGTTCATGAATTGCTGAATTGCTTCCAATTGCATCTTTACAAAGTCTTCATTTTTCTTGATGACGTTGTTTTCTGCCTCAATTATCAGTGTCTGATTTCTTATCAGCTGTAATAGATATTGTTCGTTCGTTTTGATTTTGTCTGTCCTGAGCATATTTTTCGGCGAAATCGCTGTCAAGGACACCAAACAGGGCTCGTGCGAGATTTCCTACGCCGGTGACGTAGCCACGTCGCCTTCGTTGTTGATGTTGAGACCGTAACAATATGTTATACTCGTTCAGCTGGTTCATTTCGAATTTGAGTTGTTGTGTCGTAGAGTGACATGGCTCATTAGGCATCGTGTCACATAGTTGAGCTATACGATTCACAAATGTCTCTACCTTTGTCGTACTTTGCCAGAATGTTGTCAGGTTATAGTATACCAGAAGTTTCCATTCATCGTGAATAAGTTGGATATTTCCGACGGGGTCAAAGTAAACTGGTTGGTTTTCTACTAATCGAGTTATTTTAAAATGCTGCGGGGGTGCTGCTAGTCCACATGTTAGCGTTGTAAACACTACTAGTAACACCATCATAAGCAAGCTGTTTACCCTTTTCTGAGTTTTGTTAGTCCCTTTCTTTTGCTTGCCGTGCTCTGTTTCTGGACTCACTTCTTGTGACTCCGTGCCTCCGCATGCCTCGTTTATAGGTAGCGGGGCTAGTTTAGTTATGGGTCTTTTTAGTACCCCATTTTGTGTCTTGAGCGTGACTACTCGTACTAAGTTATCGCTGCCTGAGTGCAGTTCCACTACGCGTCCCATAGCCCATCTGCTTGGGGGTAGATTGCTTTCCTTGACGAGAACTAGTTGTCCCTTCTGTATGTTTTCTTTAGTTTGTTGCCATTTGTTTCGGTTTTGCAATGAATGAAGGTATTCTTTCGACCAGCGATCCCAATAGTGTCGACGCATGAGCTCAATGAGTTTCCAGTTGTTTCTGATGTCTATAGCTTTCGTTTCTTCCGGTTCATTGAGTGGTAGTGTTAGTGTTGGACTCCCCGTGAGAAAGTGTCCAGGGGTCAGGTATTCTAGATCTTCTACATCCTCCGTTAATGGACACAGCGGCCTGCTGTTCATACACGCTTCGATTTGTGTAAGAAACGTTGCAAATTGTTCGTAGGTAAGCTTCTGTTGTCCGATTACCCGTTTCAGGTGTGCTTTCATGGAACGTACAGCAGCTTCCCATAGGCCTCCTGCTGATGGCCAGGGTGGAGCGTTGAAGTGCCACTCGATTTGGAGGTCGTTGATCTCTTTATAGAACTCTGAAGATAGCTTTGTTTTAAATAGTAGAAACTCTTCTTTTAAAACTCTTGTGGCTCCGACGAAGTTAGTTCCGTTATCGGAATAGATATGTTTTGGGGTGCCTCTTCTGGCGCACATTCTTTTTAGTGCTGCGATGAACGTTTGCGTCGATAGGTCCGAAACAAGTTCGATATGTACCGCTTTTGTGGTCATACATATGAATATGGCTATGTAGCCTTTGCAGGTTTTTATCCCGCGACCCTTGTTTATCTTTACATCCACATGGCCTGTAAAGTCGATGCCGGTGTGTGAAAACGGCCTCGATGGTGTGATCCTTTCTTTAGGAAGGTTGCCCATCAACTGTTCAGTTTGGGTTGTTGCGTATCGACGGCATCGAATGCATTGTCGTAGTATTTTCTTGACTGTTCGATTGCCGCTGATAATCCAGTAATTGTTTCTGGTGTCAGCTAGCGTTAATCTTGCTCCACCGTGTAAGGTTCGTTGGTGCGCCTTTTCAACAATTAGTTGGGTTAGTCTTCCCTCTCCTGGTACGAGGATGGGGTGTTTCGTTTCCACTGGCAAGTTTGAGTGTTTTAGACGTCCACCAACGCGTAGAACTCCATAAGAGTCCAAAAATGGATTAAGTTTCAAAATGCTGCTTCTATTGAGAAGTTTTTCGCCTTTCTTGAGAGAGTTTTTTTCATTTTCAAAATAATCCTGTTGCACTGATTTGATAATCATTAAAAGTGCGTTGTTTATTTCATTTAACTTCAGTTCATGGCACTCAGTTGACCTTCTTTGGTTTCGTAATGCATCAGCGAAACGTATCACTAAGGCGAGTATTCTTGTAATACGATCTAGGTTACTATGTCGCTCAAGTAATGAATAGATTAATTCATTTTTAATCGACGTGGGTTCCGTACTATTAGTCAAGTAACAGTTTGTTAGGAAGCCCTCGTTTGTGGTATACGTTTCTTTAAAGATAAGGGCTTGTTTTTCTTGCTCCTAAGCCATTTAGGGCCTTCCCACCACAGGGTAAAGTTGACCAGTTTTATCGGTGGGAGTCCTCTTGTAGCACAATCGGCAGGGTTTTCGTTCGTCTTCACGTAACCCCAGTTTATGGCAGGCACTATGTTTAATATTTGTGTGGTTCTATTGGTTACATACTTTTCGTATTTAGTTTGACTTCCCTGAAGCCATGCTAGAACGACTTTAGAATCGGTCCAGCAGGTAATCCTTAGATCGTAATCTTCAAGGATCTTAGTTAGCTTTTGTAGGAGTTTCGCTAGCAAAACTGCGGCGCATAATTCCAACCTCGGTATCGTAATTTTCTTTTTGATTGGTGCTACTTTAGTTTTTGCCGCGAGTAGTGTAGTTTCGTACGCGCCGACGGGTGACGTAGTTCGGCTGTAGATAACGCATGCGTAGGCTTTCTCGCTCGCGTCACAGAAGGCTTGCAATTCGATCGCCCTGTTGTTTTCATTTTTTATCCATCTTGGCAGACTTATGTATTTAATGTTTGGCAAATCGGATTGAATTTGCATCCATTCCTTTTCTATGGAATCCGGTACATTTTTGTCCCAGCCAATGTTTTGACAGTTATCACTCTATAGTTTTTGAAAAAGCAGTTTTGCTTGTAGGGTAATTGGAGCCAACCAACCGAGCGGATCGTAGATCTTGCTTATTTCTGACAATAGCCTGCGTTTAGTGTATGGTGCATTTTTGTTGTTGTAAGGCGCTTCGCTAATAAAATGGAATGTGTCGCTTGCGTCATTCCATGCGAGTCCAAGTGTTTTGCTGAACTCTTCTTGCTTGAAGTTAAATTCGCTATTGCTACTTTTCTCTTTCATCTGTAGTTCTTTGAGAGTAGATGGTTCGTTCGTGGACCATTTCCGTAAAACAAAACCACCTTTCTTCAGTAGTTCGCTTAGCTCCCTTTGCAGTAGCTTTGTTGATTCTATGGTATGGTGGCCCGTGATGGCGTCATCCATATAAAATTCGTTTTGTAGCGCCTTTTGGGCCAGAGGGAAAGCGTTGCCTTCATCTTTGGCCAGCTGTTGGAGAGTGCGCATCGCTATGAATGGTGCGACTTTGGTCCCGTATGTTAGGGTACACAGCTGCATATCTCTCAGTGGTTCTCTCTTGGAGTTTCTCCAAATTATTGTTTGAAGACATTGTTGATCTTGATGAATAAGGATTTGACGGTACATTTTCTCAATGTCCGCCGTTAGAACATATTTATAGCTCCGCCATTTTATGATCAGAGATAGAATGTCCTTTTGAAGATTAGGCCCTTTTTTCATCAAATCGTTTAGGCTGTACCCGGAGCCTGTTTTCATTGATGCGTTAAAAACAGCTCGTAGTTTGGTTGTTGTTGAGCACTCCCTTACTACGCCGTGATGTGGTAGGTAGGCTTGTACTCGACTTTCAGATTCTGTCACCGGTTTCATGTGACCTAATTCGATATATTCTCGGATGAATTCTCTGTAAAGTTTAGCGAAATGTTCTTGTCTCGCCATTTTCTTTTCTAAATGGAGAAATTGTGCTGTAGCTTGAGGTTTCGAGTTACCAAGGTTTTGTTCATAATTAACGTTCATCGGCATCTTCACCACATAACGCCCGTTGCTTAATCGCTCTGTTGTTTCTGTGTAATATTTTTCACAGAATTCGTTTTCCGTTGTAGTTTCGGGTTCGGAAGGGATGTCTTCTATCTCCCAAAATTTTGTTAGGTTGTCTAGCTCTGTTAGAGTAACTAGACAGTTAAACTGCTTTGTAGCACCGCACAGTATCCAGCCCAACTTTGTGTGTTGTGCTACTGGCGAGTCATTGTTGTGTTTGATTATTCCTCCTAAGATCACCTCGGAGTAAACATCTGCTCCGAGCAGTAAATCGATGGGCCCAGAGATGTTGTAGTCTGGATCAGCCAACTTAATATTATGAAGGTGCGTCCAGTTGTCTGTGTTGATCGTTGAGTTAGGCAGATTGTTAATGAGTTTCCTCATGACTAACGCTTCGGTTTGGAATGTATAATCCGAGTGGATAGACTTGCATTCCAGTTTTACCATGCCTTTACTCTTGCCCATTATAGTGCCAACGCCAGTGACCGCAGTATTCATTTTGTTTCGGGGTAAGTTCAACCGTTGCGCAGCATTTTCTGTGACCAAGGTTACTTGAGATCCTTGATCCAGTAACGCCCGAAGGATGACGTCATCTCCTTCTTTGTTCTTGACTCTTAGTTGAAGAGTCGTTAAGAGTATCTCTTGTTCACCGTTGATGTGATTAGACGTTCGCTCAGCCACCACTGATGTGGTTGGCTTTGATTGTTGCCCTTTCAGAGTATCATCATGAAGAAGGGAGTGATGTTTGTAGTTACACGTGCGGCATGTTTTCGTTGAGTTGCATTTATTTCCGCCGTGACTGAACAAACAATTTTTACACAAGTTCAGGTTATTTGTTGTTTGTTTTCGCATTGCGACATCCATGTTCAAAAATGTAGAACACTGCCTCAGCGTGTGTTCGTTTTTGCAGAGTGGACATTTCCTCAGCGTTGCATGGAAGGTTTTTGTCCACTTTTCTGTGTCTTTAGAGTTCGTTGACTTGTTGTTATTATAATTTTTATGTTGATTATTGGATGAATAGTTATGTTTCCCACCGTTCTTTTTGTTTAGACTCATACTTCTTCAAGATTTCATGATTCGATCGAAATTCATCCCATAGAGATTGTAAAGCTTCGATTCGCTTGTTTAGGTAGTCTGTGGTTTTTCTACTCACAGTATCCTTTTTGTAGTTAGTTTGAAGACTTTTGATTCTCTCGTAGCTGCTTTGCTGCTTAGTTATAAGTTCCACAAATTCAGGATAGTCTTCTTCCAACATCATGCCTTATGGCTGGTAGTGGTTGGCGTGTAGGTAGTGTGAACTCACGAAGTTTTCGGAGATGAAGTAATCGCAGTGGACGTTATCCCTGCTGATTATTTCTTGTTTGTAGCGGTAGACGTG
This sequence comes from Fissipunctia ypsillon, assembly GCA_947568875.1. Classification (NCBI taxonomy): domain Eukaryota; kingdom Metazoa; phylum Arthropoda; class Insecta; order Lepidoptera; family Noctuidae; genus Fissipunctia; species Fissipunctia ypsillon. The sequence continues at coordinate 2,929,331 of OX387660.1, read as the reverse complement.
ATCTCCGCTGTAGTAATCGCCGTGGACGTTATCCGCGCCGATTGCTTCTTAATTGTTGTAGCAGTAGACGTGATCTCTGCTGGTTCGTTAGTGGCAGGCACTCAATGTAGCTCACCCTCCTTTACGTCATGTGCAACGTCTCAATGCTACTGGTTAGACCCGCTTGTGGGAAGCCAACAGCACCGATTTGCTAACGCAACTGGGATATACCACGTTAAGCACTCTGCCGACGAGGAGACACGACGGCTCACGAGATGATTCGCTGTAACATCCGGCTCGAAGGACCAAAAAGATGTTGGGGTTTTCTCGTCGTTGACAGATACCCCGGTAGTTGTAGTAGGTAGTTAGTTAGTTAGTTCACACCAAACCACTGTTAAGTTTAAAAGTTTATTTATGGAACAGTTTAAAGATAACTTTGTTTAATTATCTGAGCCGCACTTAATGTTATGTAATGTTATTATTGTTCGACCCGCACATTCGTGTGTCTCGGAATTTTAGTTACGACTGCATTTATGTTAATATTAATTAGGTACGCTTAGACGACTAAACGCACTTTTGCTGTATGAGCATTATTGGCTCGTACAATTACAGTGACCGGAAAACACCTGTCTTTGCATGCTTTCTGGATCTCTCAAAAGGGTTCGACCTAGTGTCTTATAGCAAACTATGGCAGAAGCTACAGAGTGAGACAGATTGTAGCCAGGAGGTTATATCAATTTTCAGATATTGGTACGACAACCAGAAGAATAGTGTCAGACGGGCAGGCTCTTATTCGGATGTGTACAGGTTGCAGTGCGGAGTGAGGCAGGGTGGATTGACCTCACCCAAGCTCTTCAACCTGTATATAAACCGGCTTGTCGGTGAACTCAGCAGTGCCAATATCGGGTGCTACGTAGACGGAGTCTGTGTCAATAATCTTAGCTACGCAGATGACATGGTACTGCTGAGTCCATCGATTGGAGCTTTGCGTAAATTGGTACGTATGTGTGAGTCTTACGCGGAGGCCCATGGACTCAGATACAATGCAAAAAAGAGTGAGTTGCTAGTGTTTAAGGCGCGTGGCAAAAGTTACGAGTCAGTACCTTCAGTCACTTTAGCTGGTACCGCTTTAAGTAGAGTCTTACATTTCAAGTATCTGGGTCACTGGGTCTCCGAGGACCTTAAGGACAACTTGGACGTGGAAAGAGCACGTAGGGCGTTGGCTGTCCGGTGTAACATGTTGGCCCGCAGGTTCGTGCATTGCAGCAATCAAGTAAAAGTTACACTTTTTAAATCTTACTGCCAAACATTATACACATGCAGCCTGTGGGTGAACTACACACTGGGGGTATACATCGCCTTACGTGTTGAATACAATAACGCGTTTAGGGTGCTGCTGGGGCTACCACGATTCTGCAGTGCTTCAAATTTGTTCGCAGAAACGCATACAGATGGCTTTCATGCCCTTATAAGGAAACAGTGTGCGTCGCTGCTGAGTCGTGTTAGATCCAGCCGTAACAGTATCGTAGGCGTGTTCGTGGATAGGTGGGACTCTCCGCTGCTGCGTTACTGGATACGCTTGCACACAGTCACTGCATTGTAAACAGTGGACAGTTCCTCCTTACCCTAATTACTTAATTTTTTGTTTTTTATTTTATTATATTGTATTTATTGTGTGTACCTACCTATGGACAAACGTCTGAAATAAAGGTTTATTATTATATTATTATTCGTTTATTTATTTTCTTTCTTATCTATTTACATTTTTAAATATTTCTAATAAAAATATATACAAAAAAACATTTAAAAATATAAAAAAAATAAAGGTCCGCCGGTATCGGGAGCAGGGTCCAAGCTACCGGTGGTTAGGGCTGCAGAGACAGGAACCTCCTCACAATACGAGCCGTATCGAGGAGTACTGCCTTCTGGATCAGGCTCTTGATCCAACCGCCTAACGACAGCCTCAAGAGATGTTGGTCGAGGCTTTCGGCCATCAGGCCATTGGCCGTTACAACAATCGGCACAATGACAACCGAGGTCACATTCCACATGTCAACAACCTCGTGTGCTAAGTCGAGATATTTTATTTGTTTCTCTTTCTCAGCTTTCACGAGGTTCTCGTCATGTGGAATGGTAACATCGATAATCATTGCGCGGCGCGCTAATCGATCTATCACCACTATATCAGGCTTATTGGCGACAATAGTCCTGTCAGTGATGATAGACCGACCCCAGTACAACGTGACATGGTCATTTTCAAGAACTAGGTCGGGCACATACTTGTAATACGGTACCTCAGAGTCCACAAGTTTGTATTTCAAAGCAAGTTGCTGGTGAATAATCCTGGCCACTTGGTTATGCCTGTGCAAGTACTCTCCGTTAGCCAGACGAGAACAACCAGAGATAATATGTCTGATGGACTCACCCGGACGGTGACATGCCCGATACACGTCAACCGTCCCGTCCTTCATAATATGTCTCCGGTAGTTATTCGTCAAAATAACTTCGTCCATAATTGCACAAACAAAACCTTCAGTTTCCCCAAAGAGGTCACCGAAACGTAGCCAGGATACGGACGCTAAGAAATCTACACCGGGCTCGTGTAGAGCCCGATAGAAGCGTCCGTGAAGCTCCTTGCTTTGCCATACCGCCTTGCGGTCATCTGTAGTAAGTACTACAGGTTTGCGCCAGTTCTCTTTAGCCATGGAGAGCGGGGTGAGCCCGTTGTCCACTGCGACCATATCACGGTGCATACCCACGTCGGCGTTTGAAAAATATTCTCTGAGGCTGCACACCTCGCGGTTGTGGAGGGTCTTCGCATTTAAAAAACCTCGACCCCCGCACTTCCGCGGGATGAACAGTCTCATCACCGATGATCGTGCCCTCCTATCCAGGGCGTCTAGTTCGGTCTGAGTCCATTTGAGTATGCCGAAAGAGTACATCAAAACCGGCATGACCCAACCGTTGAAGGCGCGCACCTTATTCCCGCCCGAAAGAAGACTAATTAATACCTTCTTCAGGCGATCAAAGAAGCGCTCCTTCAACGATTGCTTCATGTCAGCAACATTGATGCCCAACGCTTCCGACATACCCAAATACTTGTAGGTTTCGGTTGATGAGAGGGATCTAAGGTGTATGGAATCCGAAAGTTGAATTCCAGCGGATTCCATAATCTCGCCTCGCTTTACATGCATGACTGCACATTTGTCCACACCAAATTCCATCCTGATGGCGTTACTGAAAGTTTCAGTTACCTTCAGTAGCTCCATCAATCGCAATTTGTTGGGGGCAAAGAGTTTCAAGTCATCCATGTAGAGGAGGTGAGATATGACCTGACCACCTCTCCGCAATCGATAGCCTAGACCTGAATCCTCCAGCAGTGTGCTTAGAGGATTCAGGGCTAAGCAGAACCAAAGTGGACTCAAACTGTCGCCCTGAAATATTCCTCGTTTAATCCATACAGGTTCATCATTCCTCTGGATCTGTCCACATCCTGGGTAGCGAAGGACCGTCCTCCATTGTCCCATACACGACTCAAGGAAGGTGCGTAGAGTTGCATCAATCTTGTACAACTCTAGCACCCTCATGAGCCATGTATGTGGCACCGAGTCGTAGGCCTTCTTATAATCTATCCAGCATGTCGACGGATCCTTGCGGGATCGACGAACCTGTTGGCTAGTGGCCATGTCGATGAGGAGTAGCTCCTTAGTACCGCGGGACCCGTTCCTGCATCCATTTTGAGAGGCAGACATAATCAAGTTACTTTCAATGTGTATATTAATTTTCGCTCTCAAAATGGATGTAAGAAGTTTATAGACCGTTGACAAACACGTGATAGGTCTATAATTCTTGGGTTCCGCGGGACTACCCGACTTATGGAGCAGATGGGTAACGCCTGTTGTTAGAAATATTATTATTATTAAGAGATGACCAGTCTCTACTGACGGCGCCCGTTCACGAACATGACGCGTGGATCATTACCATCCAGTTCAACCATTTTGCAGGGAACCGAATGATCCAACACACGCGCCACCATCAGCGAGTCATTTAAGTGAGCATGACGTGATGATGAAATTTATCATGTATACATTTTAATATCAGATCGCTCATTAAAAACTTTACGAAATTGCAACAAACCATTCATACATGTAATTATCCACTAGACCTTATAATTTTAACAGAAGTGGGTATCTCAGAGAATATAGTTAACTTGTATAACTTACCTGGCTATAAATTGTACTCACAATTGCGTCCAAGCCGAAAAGGCGGCGGCATTGTCATGTATGTACGGAGTCATATTAAGTTTACATTAAATGAACAAAAAACTAAGACCTTTGAAACCTTACTGGGTACCTAAAATAGATTTACATCATAACGCAGTTGTCTCTGCAATCTATAGGCCATCGTCTACAAATAATCCATACTTCCATACTATACTTACTATATATGCTATACTATATACTATATTACTATATTTTACTATATTATATTATAAATTCGAATTCGAAAGTAACTCTGTCTGTCTGTCTGTATGTTACCTTTTCACGCCTAAACCACTGAACGGATTTCGATAAAAATTGGCAAGGAGATAGATGGTATCCTGGGGAAGGACATAGGCTACTTTTTGTCTCAAAAATAACCCTACAGGGGGTTATATAGGGGATGAAAGTTTGTATGGGAAATCCTACATTTTTTAAGTTAGGGATATGAAAATTAAAATGTATGCTTTTGGTAGGAAATAAAGAATTATGTGGTTCAGCGTTTTTCAAAACATCGTTTTTTAAATCATCCCCTAAGGGGGTAAAATAGGGGTTGATTTTAAAAATCACAAATAATATTAAAATTTTTGTGTACCTCTTTTTAAGAGATTTAAGGGATTTAAAATGTAGTCATAGTTCGTATCTTGACTTGAAGTAACATTTTAGTCTTTACTTTTAACCGACTTCAAAAAAGGAGGAGGTTCTCAATTTGGTTGTATGTATTTTTTTAAACCGTTTTGGAAAATTCTTTTTTTTATATTGAAAGGACATACTTCCAGATTGGTCCCATTTTTATCAAAATCCAGTTCTGATGATAGGATCCATGAGGAATTGAGGGAACTCCTCAAATATTATAGGCATTTAAATAATATTAATTACGTATTTTCATCAACAAGTCAAGCATTTGCATTCAGAAAGTATCATTTGGTGAAGTGGAACTGATGCAGAAGACCACATATGTCCACGTGAATTCCTCAATGATACGTATTTCACGGGTGGCGATATCTCGATTAAGATGGCTAAGCAATTAAGACGAAGTATATTTAAATAAATGGTTCTGATGAAAATGGTAGCATTCAACTGATCTTATGATGAAGCCGGAAGGTAGGCACCGGAACTCCGTAATAAAATAATGTATCCTAGCCGTGTTTGGGCCTATTGGAATTGTCATATTATTTTAATGGTAATATGCTTCAAATTGCGCTACTTGAGTCGTATGTTATGTGTGGCTTTGATTGTCAGAAGACAGATTTGGTCAACGATCTGTCGTCGTGTGGTTGACTTATAATTTGTTGGCGACGGCATCCAAACCTGATGAAACTACGCCTTCCAAATTTCTGCCACGATTTAGCGCGACATATATTTGCCTTTTTGCAAAGTTTTAATTTGAAAGGGTCCTGAGGTGGTTGCATATAAATTTGGTCAAATTCTGTTGAGTGATTTTTGATTTAGCTTCAATAATAGGTTTTTTTTTCATTTAGTGTATGTTGATGATGTGATAATAACTTCCTGTCACTGTTATTTACTTAGCAAGTAGTGGTATACGAATTTGGTTGAGGTAGGTTCCACAACTAAAAAGAGGAAAATAAAAACTTATTTATAATAAAACCACCGACTTCCAAACAAACACTATAAAGTGAAAAATTACTTTTATTTCGGAAATCGGTGGCAAAAAACGAAAATACTAAACCAAAGACACCGAATTACAAAATTAAAGTTATTTTTCGCTTTGTAGTGTTTTTTTTTTGGAAGTCGGTTGTTTTTTATATTTTTTTATTAACAAGTTTTTGTTAAAATCGGTTCAATCGGTCAAAAATTATTTCATATTTGTTATTACACCCCGCTCTCTTTGGCTAAAGAGAACTGGCGCAAGCCTGTAGTGCTTGACACTAACGATCGCCTGGAGGTATGGCAGAGTAAGGAGCTTCACGGACGCTTTTTCCGGGCCCTACATGAACCCGATGTAGATTTCCTAGCGTCCGTAGCCTGGCTGCGTTTTGGTGACCTCTTTGGGGAAACCGAAGGTTTTGTCTGTGCAATTATGGACGAAGTTATCATGACGAATAATTACCGGAGATTTATTGTGAAGGACGGCACGGTTGACATCTGTCGGGCATGCCACCGTCCGGGAGAATCAATACGACACATCATCTCCGGGTGTTCTCGTCTAGCTAACGAAGAGTACTTGCATAGACACAACCTTGTAGCCAGGATTATCCATCAGCAACTTGCTCTGAAATACAGTCTTGTGGAATCGGAAGTGCCGTACTACAGGTATGTGCCCAACCCAGTTCTCGAAAATGGACATATCACATTGTACTGGGATCGATCCATCATCACTGACAGGACTATTGTTGCCAATAAGCCTGATATAGTGGTGGTGGATCGAATAGAGCGGCGCGCAATGATTATTGACATAGCTGTCCCGCATGACGGGAACTTCGTGAAAGCCGAGAAAGATAAACAAATCAAGTATCTTGACTTGGCCCGCGAGGTTGTCGACATGTGGGATGTGGACTCAGCGGTCATTGTGCCGATAGTCGTATCAGCCAATGGCTTAATCGCCAAGAGCCTCGACCAACACCTAAGGAGGCTCTCGTTGGGCAGCTGGATTAAGGGCTTGATTCAGAAAGCGGTACTTCTGGACACGGCTCGCATTGTTAGGAGGTTCCTCTCTCTGGAGCCCTGATCGCCGGTAGCTTGGACCCTGTTCCCGATACCGGTGGGCTACTATTTTTTTACATTTTTAAATGTTTTTATACTTTTATATTCTAATATTTAAAAATATAATTTATATGTATTTAATTAAATAAAGGAAATAATAATAATAAATCCGAATACATATATACTTATGAAAGTCCAAGGAATATTTTTATGCTAGGTAACTCTTTAGTATTGACCACACACCGAAATTGCAGTTGTAAGACAAATAAGGCACACATCGTACGCAACGTGTAGTACCTAACTATTTAATAATCAGCGACGTAACCACTCAGCATGGCCACGAATACGAATGAAATACGAAATGGAGGAAACTAAAAACACGATTTTGATTTTTTCGTTCATTTACACAATTAGCGTAATCAGATCTCATGTAGAGCCAAGCTTCTGAATCTACACGGCCTAACTCTACCGACCCTAACTTCACAAATTCTATATATCAATAAAAATGTATGGCTTGGCTGTTTCGTTACTTACTTCAGAAACTAAATATTCGCATCACCTCCGCGACGGTAGCGAAACGGCAAAGCCATACATTTTTACTGATATGTAGAATTTGTGAAGTTAGGATCGGTAGAGTTAGGCCGTGTAGATTCAGAAGCTTGGCTCTACATGAGATCCGATACCTTTTTCACAGGGCAAACCTTATGTGGTCGTCTTGGCAACATTTTACATGAAATGTTTTTGGTGGGATTTGATTTATTGTCGACCAAAAGGTAGTTTCGTATGGAAAAGAATGGGCGTGAAACTCTTAAAATGTTGTACAATATTGACAGACGATGCACTGTTGAAACCGCTGAAGACAGAACGTGTTAAGAAGACACGTGATGTATGAAGATTAGCGCTTATGCACACACTGTATATGTATATTCATCGAAGGATCGAGAGGCATTGATTTACCTAAATATTATTTAATTTTTTTGATTAAGGTACCTTAATACCCTGAAATACCACGGCTAAGTACTGAAAAATGTTAAAGTTAAATGTTTATGTTCCTGAGGCGGTGCCATATATGAAAATAATTGTTTTTTTTTGTACTAATTGTTTTTTATTTCATTTATTACTTAGATAAACTTCATCAGTACTGAGCGTCCAGTAATCGCCTGGTATGACACGAAATACTTCAAAAACGTTACTATGATAAGTAGACGTCGGAGCCGACAGGATCCTAGGTATTACTCGAAGCTGTACATACATCCACTTTTTACAGCGGGCAATAACGTGACGGTAAGTTGAAAGTAACGAAGGAAGATCCACTTACCACTAACCCACCATTAAGTAGGCAGGCCGTCCGATTGTTTGCCTTTCATAACAAACATATATACTGGCAGACAAATGATAATAATATTGATATTGTTGTTTTTATTTCAGCTGGACTTCTACTTCTACCAGTTTCTCACGAACAGATATAAACCCAGTTTCGTTGAGCTGCACTTTAAACTTTGTGACATGGTGAACTCCGACCCAATTTTCGGTCCAGCAATAAGGACCGCATTGGGAGACGAAGAGTGTCCGTTTCCTCCGGTCAGTATAATATATATAATACTAGCGACCCGCCCCGGCTTCGCACGGGTCCAATGCTGATACTAAATACAGGGTGTAACGGACAGCCCTCCGCAAATTAACAAGGTGCATTCAGCTCTTATTTTGAATCATATTCGATCGGAAATATTCTCATGAAAATTGTCATTTTTCTAATCGTATTTTCAGTGACTATTCCTTTATTTCAATGTAAAATTATATTCTCTGTACGCAGCACTCCATTTATGTAAATAAAACAACTAAAATAAAAAAAATCAGCAATGGATGTTGAAATACTCGGCGGCCGAAAGCTCGCTGCGCTACCGTTCGCTACGCGCGTTTGGCCACGGTAACGATACATTGCGTGTGAGGTAATAAAACAAATCAGGTGTATTGGATTCCCACAACGTTCCTGGAATAATTTCATATACCGATTGTCTTAGTATGATATACTGAAGTCACCCCATCAGTCTGCGGAGGGCTGTCCCTTACACCCTGTATACTACAGATAATCAAAAATTCTCAATAACAAAAGATACCTATTCTATTCAGTTCTTTTTTGAACTTAAATACCTTACCTTAAACTACGATTTTCGATAATTAATAATACTTGCCCTAATATTAAATTGCCTTAACTATAAATTCAAACCAAGATCTTAATAGAAGAAATACAATTGATAAATTATGGTTTTAATCTAATCCTATCTAACCTAATGTACTTACTATAAGTGCGGTTTAAAAATTAACCTTAATACCGACTAAAGTACGAACATACAATTTCGTAAAAATTGTCGCGCTGAAAAACACGTTTTGTCTTAAAAAAGAATTCACTTTAGTATTTTAATACTATCATACAATTTCGAATATATATATATATATGTATTTTTAACTTATAGTAACGTACTTATACGTACGGATTACGTTGTCGCGCTGAAAAGCACGTTTCTATTAAGTAATCATTGTTATTTTCTCGCTAGAGAGCTCCGATAAACGCGTGCGATCGCTGCTAATCATAAAGTACTACAGGGCGAGCCTTTTTTTTTTGTTTCGGACTGTACCGACGGTTATATTAGTATTTAGTGTGATGTTTGTACGGTGGCGGGTAGATTCTAAGATTCGTGTAATAAACCAGTGTGTCGCTAACTCCCGCCTTTTATTGACGCTGCACGGACCTTTTGCTAGTCGGCTCCGGGAGCCTTTACTGCGTAACCGGGCTTTGGTGGGGCCCGAAGGGCCTCTCACCGTGTAACAAAATTTTTAAATAGCACGTCTAAGGGCGCCCCCTAGCGGGACTCGAACCTAGACTTAGGGCGCTATTGATTACTGAGCAAGTGGGGACTTGTTGTGTCTGTTTGATATTATTATTTGGGGCTATATTTAAAGCTACTTGCTCCGCACGGGCGGGCGGGGTCGAGGGTCGGGGGGATTGTCTTACTACTTTAAGTCGCGGCGTAGGTACTCGCCGGCGAGTACGGAACGTGGGACGTCTGTCATGTGTAGTGGTGATTGCTTTGCGAGCTATCTCGCCCTGTTCGACGCGCATTTATAGGCACGCGCCGCCTGCCTTTTAAATCTGTAATATCTTCGAAAATATTCATTTAAATTACATGCTGTAAAGGGCCATATTGATCTATATTACATGCACAATGTATTTAAGGTACTTAATTGGGTAAGGATTTATGCTGTATTGCTTAAAATCGTAAATAATGGCTTCGTAAATAAGCCATTATTTCTCGTAAAAAGTAAACGATAAAAAATGGTTATTGTGGTTTATCCTTAAGAGATAGACATATACCATCGCAGACTTTTTTGTAGACCTTTTTAAGGTGTACAATACTGTAGTACATTATTTTGATCTATCTCATAAGGTTCAGCCAGCGTTTGCAATGAAAGCGCAAAAAAATGTGTTTATTTACGACATCACATTAGAAATCTCTAAATTTATCAGTGTTTCTCTACTATATTATGTATGTATTATACATATAAACCTTCCTCTTGAATCATTCTATGTATTAAAAAAAAAACCGCATCAAAATCTGTTGCGCAGTTTTAAAGATCTAAGCATACATAGGGACAGACAGACAGCGGGAAGCGACTTTGTTTTACACTATGTAGTGATGATTATGAACCTCTTGACCGGTACCGCCGTCAGTGGAGACACTTTGACCTTGAGCTGGCCTATAGTACGGAGTTTCAATACTGGTTTTGGTACTTAGTGGCAACAAAACCAGTATTTTTTGCTGGTGGTCATGCCAGAGGAAACTCAGCTCTCCGTGTTTGTTTGTTTTCAAAATATGGAATGCAAAATGTTTGTATGTAATTACCATATTTCGCAGAACAAGGGCTCTGATAATGTCAGAGGGCACAAGCGAGGCAGGAGTAGGTTGGCGCTCGTACGGACGTGCGGCTAACCCGTAACACGTATTTTGGGTTGTAGGACTTTTTTAAGCGGAATGAAAGCCGTGAGTTCGATCCTTACTTACTATTAGGACATTCAAAAGTTAATGGCAACGGCTAGCTTTCCATTACGTAAGACATACTAAAGGTATTACCTACCTTTGCACAACCCATCGGAAAATATTATGTTGATGATATTTTTGTTTTTTTTTTCAGCGTGCGTATGTTTTGAATAACATATTCATACCGTATGTACCGAAAGGCTTCCCGTTTCCTAAAGGTCGTATCTACTGCAATTGGACAGTAACTGAAAGCGGTGTGTCCAAACATGTACTCCGAGGTAATATTGATATGGAGATAAAAGTGGTTAAAATTAAAAAACTTTAAGATACAATAAGTTTAGGCATACAGAGGGGTAATTAGGTAGCACACTTACGGTTGGAATCTGTTTAATTTTGTCGGTTCAACAACATTCATTGCGTTATTTACGTTGTTGAGTAGACAAATTTTTCGAACTTACGAAGCCATGGATTAGCAATTTGCTTCAAAATGATTCAGATTGTGGTTGATAGTATGTTACGCAATTAGGGTGCTGGTTATGTGTATTCAAATAAACTTGTTTTTTAAGAATTTGCAGTTTAAAAGATGACTTCTTTTTCCTTAATAAATCGAGTATCTACCTATTATCAAAACAGAAAAAAAAAATTAATTATTCAAACTAGGCTGAGAATCAGCACTTTTCGAACGTCAAAAATGGCATAAGACAGTCCCCCGGCCCGCCCGGCCTTCACCACTGTTCACCACTTCCTAGTGCTTTAGCTGGTAAGAAGTGGCGCAATAAACTCCCCAGCAGCACATCTGTCTGTTTAGTTAGAAAAACTTGATTTTATACAATAGTATGCAAAATAATTTACATTATGCAACACAAAAACATTAAATAAAATTATTTGCCGTGTGTCAGCTAAATAAAAATTGAAACAAAAGACGTATCAATACAAATAAATAAAATTGAAGTGTCCGTTTGTAACTTCAAAATTACAACTTTTTACTAAATGCATAGGAAAGTTCTTACAACAAAGCAATTTTTAACATTTTTGTCTGTCTGTCTGTCTGTCTGTTTGTTCCAGCTAATCTCCGAAACGGCTGGACCAATTTTGACGGGACTTTCACTGGCAGATAGCTGATGTAACTGCGGGTAACTTAGGACGCTTTTATTTTAGAAAAATAATTAGGGTTCCGCGTAAAAAAACTAAAACCCATGAAATTATGAACAAAAAGTCGGATTTGAAAAAATTTTTTTGCATTTGGTAGCCCAATTCTCGAAGACAGTTATAGGTTATTTAAAATCATGCTACGACTCTTAGGAGCCGAGCAGAAAGAAAAAAGTCAGAAAGATCATTAAGCGAATACGAAGTAATAGCGCGGGCGGGCGATTCAACGCGACGGCACAGATTACCAGATAAATCACTCCATACAAAATGTTCAATACCTACTACCATAATACCCTACACCTTTGAGTCGCTAGACGCTGCGAACGAAATGTACCTAACCTTACAAGCGTAAAATGAGTTTTGCTTTGTAGCTTCGCGCCGCCACGTGGTTATTGTGAATTGCCAGGGCTGCCTTTTTCGATAAAGATGCCAGTAGGTATTCGTAGTACACTTCCGGCTGCCGGTAGGTAGTTAGCGCGCGTAAGTACATGGAGTATTTATCTGGTAATCTGTGGCGACGGGTCGGGGGACGAGGGAGTCTTATTAAAATGTGGCTGTTATTTTAGTATATTGTGTATCTTACGACATCCACGCGAACGAAGTCGCGGGGCACAGCTATCCATAGAAATAAATATAATTGAAGTGTTTGTTTGTAATATCAAAATAACAACTTTTTACTAAATCCATAAGAAAGTATAAACGGTACTTATAACAAAAAAGCAATTTTTAACATTTTTGTCTGTCTGTTTGTTCCGGCTAATCTCCGAAACGCCTGGACCGATTTTACTGGCAGATAGCTGATGTTACGGCGGTTAACTTAGACTACTTTTATTTTAGAAAAATAATTAGGGTTCCGTGCAAAAAAATTAAAATCTATGAAATTATGAACAAAAAGTCGGCTTTGAAAAATTATTTTTGCATTTGGTAACCCAATTATCGAGGATAGTTATAGGCTATTTAACATCACGCTAAGACACTTAGCAGTCGAGCAAAATGAAAAAGTCAGAAAGAACACTAAGCGAAAACAAAGTAATAGCGCAGGCGCGCGATTCAACGCGACGGTTGGCGACGGGTCGGGGGACGAGGGAGTTTTATTACAATGTGGCTGTTATTTTAGTATGTGTCTTACGACATCCACGCGAACGAAGTCGCGGGGCACAGCTAGTTCAATATTTAATTATTCTTTACTGTGTGTGTCAAATTACACTGACGCAACCTGATACTGAGTTGCAAATTGTAAATAAAAATAACGAAAAAATGATAATTTCGCGAGCAAACTCAAGGTCAGGTTTGCTTGATTTGTGACGATTATTATGCTGTTTTTGACGATCAATAAGACCTGTCAGCTTCTTACAGATATTTTGCATTTTTAAGGATCGTTAACTGTCGCCTGTTAATGATCGATAAATACTAAGGTTAAAGTCGAGCATCGCTTTCTGATTTATCGATCGACAAAGCCTTGGAAGCACCATGCGAAGACTGACGCTGGCCTGTGACATGCGACGGTCGTTGGGTGTGCGCGTGCACCGTGCGTCTAGTCGCTGCGACAAGTAGCGAGAGCGTGCGATTCTGCAACTCGACACCAAGTGCGGAACTTTGAACAAAATTATACGAAGATTGTCGGCTGTTGCGTCTAGTCGCCGAGTTGTCGCAGTCGCATGGCGCACACTATGCGACATGCGACACGCGAATTATAATATGACGCGTTCCTTTTAGGAGCCTCCACCAAATGTGGCGACCGCGTATAGCGCACTTCCTGATGCGTAATAGGGGGTACCACTCCGTAAGGCGCCTCCACCAAATGTACCCGGCGCCTCCACCAAATGTAATGACCAGCCACGATACACAGGCAGGTCACTACGTAGATTGTCTGTAGGGTCTCGACTTCGAGGTGTGTTCGGGGGTTTATATGTAGAAATATAAACGCAGCAGGACTCTTCTTGTTATTTATTTGCTTATATGAAAGCAACAATACATTATATTAGTAGGGCTAGTATATCACTTTTTTCAACTTAAAACAATGACTATACGTCATAATCCTCACCTATTCTAAATTCCAATTAAAACCAGTGTTTGTCTTATCAGCCAATGTCATAACCCAAAGAGGATTCATGCGGAAGGCAGGCTCAACTAAGGCCTCTACAGTACCATCACAGACATTTGCGGTAAACCATTTTTCGACCTTATTACCAAGGTAATAAGGTACAGTCAAGGAAGCTATCTTCTATCTATATAAGTAAAAAGAAAAGTCCTGACTGACTGATTCACTGACTGATTGAGTGACTCACCAACGCCCAGCCCAAACCCTTAGACCTAGAAAGCTGAAGTTTTGCACAGAGGTTTCCTTGATAATGTAGACAAGGAATAGGGAAGGATTTTTTTTTAAATTCAACCCCTAAGGGAGTGAAATAGGGGATGAAACTTTGTTTGGAAAATCGTCATTTTTGTAGTTTAAACCATGAACATTGGTATTCAGCATTCTGGTTAAAAATTAAAAACCACTATTTTAGCGTTTTTGGAAAATTATCCCCTAAGGAGGGAAAATAGGGGATGAACGTTTGTAAGGGAGAAATTGGTATTAAGCTTTTTGTTTAGACATTACGAATAAAATGTTTTGGCGTTTTTGGAAAATCATCCCTTTGGGTGTTAAAAATCCTTACTAACTCATCATCGGTCAGCCCGATTTTCGCCATCGCCAAAGACACTTTAGTAATTCAGAGAACAATAACGTTACTAAGTTCCTTACGTGTAATAATTTTTTTGAAATTACCACGGGATGGGATTAAAGAGGATTTATATTTTCGCTTTAAAGTTGCATGCAAGTCGGTAATTTTCCGTTCCGTTATATATTCCGTAACTATTGTTAGGTTTTAGGATTTTTGGAACGAAGTTCTTTTACGCGGCTTGCGGTAGGAGTAAACTGGCAGAATTCGTCACAAACGAAAAAGCGTTCATGCTTGTATGATGATGATGGCGGCTGCGAATATTTTCTCGTCATTAGTTTCGTTTTCATAGTTTTTGAGGGTGCTAAAGCCGATAGTGAGGTCAAAATGAAAATCCAAGATAGCGGTTGCGAATATTTTCAAATTTTCCGTCATGGGTGTCGTTTTCATAGTTTTCGAGGGTGCTAAATCCGATAGTGAGGTTAAAATGAAAATCCAAGATGGCGACTGCGAAAGTGTTCTAACTTTTCGTCTTAGTTGTCATTCTCTTAGTTTTCGAGGGTGTTAAAGCCGACAGTGATGTCAAAATGTAAATCCAAGATGGCGGCTGCGAATATTTTCAATTTTTTCAGTATGGGTGTCGTTATCATAGTTTTCGAGGGTGCTAAAGCCGGTAGTGAGGTCAAAACGAAAATCCACGATAGCGGTTGCGAATATTTTCAAATTTTCCGTCATGAGTGTCGTTTTCATAGTTTTCGAGGGTGCTAAATCCGATATCATCATCTGCCTAGCCTTTTCCCAACTATATTGGTGCTAAATCCGATAGTGAGGTTAAAATGAAAATCCAAGATGGCGGCTGCGAAAGTTTTCTAACGTTTCGTCCTGGTTGTCATTCTCTTAGTTTTCGAGGGTGTTAAAGCCGATAGTGACGTCAAAATGTAAATCCAAGATGGCGGCTGCAAATATTTTCAAATTTTTCATTATGGGTGTCGTTATCATAGTTTTCGAGGGTGCTAAAGCCGGTAGTGAGGTCAAAATGAAAATCCAAGATTTTAGCAGCGAAAATTTTTTTTTTTTTTTTTGAGTTTATTTATTTATTTATTTGGTACACCAACAGCAATACATACAATGAATTAATAATAAAACAAGACAAAGTAAAAGTGCTGGTATGTATGCCTATTACAGGTATACGCAGCATTCACAATAAAGACAACGACGTAATTGTATAAGAAAACATAATATAAAAATACAGGAAAAAAAGAAAAAAAATTAGAATACAAAATAAAGTAGATAGTTATGTGCAATAAACTTAATACAATGATAATTATGACAATAACTGTTTTATCAATGTTAGCATTTTCGAGTGTGAATGATAACGAAGGTTTATAAACATGGATTTGTAGTGTTACTAACATTGAAATTGTATTTACAAAAATATATAAATATATTTATTTATTTATTGGTGAATTTATGCACTCCCGTACCTCAGAGACTGATCTTCTAAACTTGTTTAGTGATACACCGTGTAAATCGGTTTCTGGTGATTTACAAAGACTGTTGTAATTTCTACAAATTCGTAGCAAAGGAGCGTTGAGACCAAGGTTGGATTTACGGAAAGGGATATGAAACAATCTAGTGATGGGATATCTGGGAGGTTTTGAAGGGACTGAATATTGGATACGTTCGACTAGATCACTACATTTTATAAACCCGTTTGCAACTTTGTACAGAAAAATTAGATCACGCGAGTGGCGACGGTCTCGCAGCGTCTTTATTTTGAAGAAGTGTAGGCGCTGCTCATACGGACAGCGGTGGCTAATATTTCTAGATATGAAGGCTAGATGTTTAGTGAATGCTCTTTTTATTCTCTCAACTCTTTGTGAATGAACTGCATAGAACGGGTTCCAGGCAACACTAGCGTATTCCAACCGACTTCGCACCAGGGTATTAAACAAGACTATTCTGGTTTTTGGTAGTTGGAAGCCCCTAGTGTTCCGTTTTACAAAACCAAGCATCTGTGCAGACTTCTTAACAATGTCGTTGATGTGTGGCTTAAAGCTTAGTTCATCGTCGACCAGTACCCCTAGGTCTCGTATTTCACGTACCTTTGACAACGTGGTGTTGCACAATGTGTAAGTAGTATGAAAGGATGACTTTTTTTTCGAGAAACGAATAAAGAAGCATTTTTGTGCGTTTAACGTCATATTGTTAGCTATGCACCAGTTTTCAATGTTTATTAAGTCACTTTGAACAAGCGTACTATCTGCAGGCTCCGTGACTTTTCTATAAATCTTTAAGTCATCAGCGAACAACAAAGCTTCGCAATGCTTAATTTGACTTGTGATGTCATTTATAAAGAGCAAAAATAATACTGGGCCAAGATGGGAGCCTTGTGGGACTCCAGACCGTACGTGAAATTCGTAAGAGACATAGCCATTGACTGCAACAAACTGAGAGCGATTTATAAGATAGGATGCAAGCCATCTCAACAGCGATCCGTGGACACCACTAAGCTCAAGTTTTGCAACCATGAGCGGATGGCTCACCTTGTCGAATGCGCTGCTGAAGTCCGTGTATATTGCATCTACTTCGTGTCTGCCATCGAGGGTTTCAGATATATCAGATAAATATCTGACTAGATTGGTCTCTGTGGATCGTCCAACTCGGAATCCGTGTTGGCAGTCAGAAAGTTTAGTATCCAAGTAATTGGTAATGATGGGACAGACGAGACATTCGAAGAGCTTGGAGAAACAAGATAAGATGGAAATTGGCCTGTAGTTTTTTATGTCACTGAAGTCGCCTTTTTTGTGCACAGGCACGATACGGGCCTTTTTCCATTCGTCGGGAAATACTCCTGACTCTAAGGACCGATTATATAAGAGACACAGTGGCTCTGAAAGCGCTCTCCCACATGATTTCACAAAAACTGGTGGAATAGAATCGGGACCGGCACCCTTGGTGGTATCTAGTTTTTTAATTTTCGCGAGAACTTCTTGTGATGTAAATTTTATAGTACTTAGCGCTCCAAATGATTCTTGGACCTCTGTTGAGGCACTGCCATTTGATAGGGTAAAAATTGAAGAAAAATGTGAAGCAAAAAGATTTGCAATGTCGGTTCCATTGTTGGCTATTACGTCACCCATGTGCATTCTGGCTGGAATCGCTGATTTACAATTTCGTTTGTTTTTAATGTAACGCCAAAATGATTTAGGATCTTTTGATATTTCAGTCTCGATACGATGTTTGTAATCATTGTAATTATGGTTGATCATTGTATGACAACGGCTTCTAAGTAAATCGTAGCTCAACTTGTCTCGAGGATTATTGTACTTACGAAATTTTCTACGATACTTCTCTTTTTCAGATAGTAATTTTATGAGAGCTTTACTAAACCAGGAAGGATATTTTGAATTTTTGCAACTGTGTTTCGGTATATGCTTGGCGATCAATTCTTTTAATTTTGCATAGAATATAGATACTAAAACATTAATATCGTCAGAGTGGGAAAATTCCACATGCCAGTCAATAGTTTGTAGGTCTGACATAATTTTTGCATAATCACATTTGTGGAAATTTGGGCGAGTGTTATTCTTTGGACGTAAGCATTTTGTATTTTCGTGTGACATTGTGATAAGCAGCGCAGGGTGTTTAGAATCAAGTCTAGTAAGAAGGTCAGAGGTATGGGAAGCATAAAGATTTCGCATATTGCTTATAACTAAGTCCAGTGTTCTGTCATCTATGTTACGAACGTGGTTAAATTGAAAAAGACTGTTAATTGCTAAGAAGTCAACAAACATATCCCCTAAAATGTTGTTAGAGTTATTAGGAATAGAATGAGTTTGTTCATCAAAAGATGACCATTTAATAAATCCGAGATTAAAATCTCCGAGGATAAGAACATCTTCAACATTGTTAATAACATTACTGACATTATTCAAAAAAATTGACAATGACTCTGTTTTTATTGGAGGCGGCAAATACGAGACACAAATAGCAATATTTTTTACAATGTTATTAAATTTTAGTTTGACAGTCACCCAAAGGTCCTCGTTATTACTCTCCCAGCTGTAGACTCTGGCTGATGGAACATCTCGTGAAACAGCTAAAAGAACACCACCGCCATCTTTTTTAGCATTATTGTGGCATATTCTATCGCGACGGTAAATAGTGTACCTAGAATCGAACAATTCACTGTTCAGGATGTTTGAATTCAGCCAAGTCTCAGTAAAAGCTATTATTTTATAATCATTCAGTAAAGTGTTTTGGTACATTTCATTTGTTTTTGTTCTTAAACCCCTTACATTTTGGTAGTAAATATCGAACATTGTGAATATAATTGTAACTAGAAGTATTGTCTGAGTTAGGGGGTAAATGGTGAGCTGTTGAGTTATTCATTGTTTTTGAGTAATGATAAGCTTTCCAGGTTGCGAATAAGAATAGCGGCGTGAGGCACATCTTTGCGATGTGTTAAATGTGTGTTAAATCATATGTGAGAAGAAACTTCGTTCCTGACGTCCTCCGATCGCACACGTTTTTTATTGTCCAGCAGCTCCTCGGATACTATGCAAGCAGTGCGTGAAGACATTGTTTACCTGGATTAACACATAGGGTACTTTTCATCCCGGTAGTACGTGCTCGTGGGATATTTTCCGACATCCACGCGGGTGAAGCCGCGGGCAAAAGCTAGTATTTTGAATGAAAATACAGTTTGAAAGGGTGATATGCGCCCGCTATGTACAATAGTAAATCAATTTGTTTGAAAATTGTGTCATTATCGCTCCTTGACCGTATCTATAATGTTTTTGTTTTTAATGAATTACTCAACTTGTAAGCTATTATTGTTCTTCTTTCTTCATTTTGGGATTCTACTTTCTTTTCGTGATTAGGTCAATGAAACAAAAATGACTCTAAATGTAATAATGGTATCCTAGGTAGGTACGTCCCTCTTATACATCGACTGAGCAGAAAGCACTTAGTCATATTCCTAGCCAAAATATTTTAGGGCTGAAGTACGAGGAAAAGTGATTACGTGGAACAAAAATCGAGGTCTAAAAGTTTATGTACTCCGTCTGTGCCCTAGAGCAATATTGTAAGCAGCGTGACGGGTCAGCCGGGGAATTTAATAAACCACGCAACGGGGGTTAGCTTTCCGCCAACACTTTATTGCAGCGTTGCAGGGTTTGAGCACAGAATAATACAAAAGGTCCGCTGCATACAATCAATCTTTGGCCTTTTCTGGGCCGGTTTCCAGTCTAGCTGAATACCAGTGTTTTACATGGAGCGACGCCTATCTGACCTGCACAACCCAATTACTGGGTAACGCTATATCCCTTGGTAGGACATTTGAGTCTCTGACTAGCCGTTACAACTGTCAAAGATCCACGAATTACAGCCGGGACTAACAGCTTAACGTGCTTTCCGAGGCACGATGGGGTTTCCATCCACGGACCGAGATCAGCAAGCGTAGCTTAACCTTCGAGCGTCCCGTGTGGCTGTTATTATTTAGCCCAGGTCCATTCCATACACTGAGCGAAAACGCACGCACATATAGACGCGCTTCGCGTACAGCGAGTGCAAGCGCACTCGCGACCGGCATTTGTTTGAGATCGCCGTACGTACGCGTCTATGTGTGCGTGTGCCTGTATTCTCCCGTTGTATGGAGCTGACCTTCTGTAGGCACTACTCTGTGGTTAAAGTCCCGAGTTCGTAAGCAACGTAAACGTATTTGGATTTTATTTGAAGGTAAGCGCCTGTGCGGTTAAAATAGCAACTTGAGAAAACAAAAAGAAAATGGCAGTTTCTAGAAGAGCATTCACTTCGGAATGAATGTACAGTCAGGGAAACGATTCGTTTAGCAGATTGACATACTACGCCAACATGACGTGACTTGACAAGACATTTCATACGGCTGATTGTGATTTGAATTTACGGATCAATTTTAAACTTGATATGTAGTAAATTTGCTAAGAAATCATTTTTCCCTAACTTTTATTAAGTTATTTGGGAAGCAGTAAGTAGGTAAGTACGTTAACAAAACCCGATTACATTCTGCTAACACAGTTTGTTAAGACAACGATAACTTTTTCAATTTTAAGCACAAAAATAATAATTCTGTTCCAAAGAAAATTGAAAGTAGGCCACCTAAAAATGTGAAAGCTGAAAACCTGTAGCAACTATTCACAAATAAAATAATCCTGCAGAAAAGCTCTTTCCGCTACTAAAATACACGCTACTTTCGGAGCAATAAATTGCCTATTGTCCCCCAATATGAGATCAGGGCGACGTTCGTGTGGTGTTGCCAGCGTTCTTGAGGAAATTGGGAAAGAATTGTAAAAAACAAAAGTCTTCTTTCTAACAATAAATGTCACACCATAATATATTTAATAAACATTTACATTGACGAGTTATGCGAACATAAATGTAGGGAACAGCGGATTTTTTTGTTCATAATGATGAGTACAATGACCCATTAAAAGGTTGTGCGTTAATTCCGAGACATGTTGTATATGCCGTACAACTAGGCAATGCTGGCAGCCTTTTGGACACTTTTACTATAACTGTTGAAGGTGATGCGAACGAATTTTATGATGCCCTGTGATTCTTTCCCCTCCCTTTTTACATACTTTTACATATTATTATTATAAATAGAATTATGTAAATATTATCTTGGAAATTTAAAAAAGCAATTAAAATGCAACTTTGAAAGAGTACTATAGGAATAGTTTTCTATTTGATGGTTTAACAATTTCGCTTGCACAACTTGTTATAACTCCAACGTTTATAGCAATAAATTATTATACTAGGAAATTGTTCTGTCACCATGGTATCAAAATTCAAAGAAATTTCTGGACTGTCCTGGAGTATTAAATATACAAAGTTTGGTTTGAATCGAAAATCGACTTACGAGTAGCAAGAACGGCAGCTGTTGTCAGACGAAAATTCTTCAATGAGGGTTTTCATGAAAATAAACGCCACCAGTTGGCGCTACTTTGACAAATAAATGATGACGTTCATCATTCGTTTCATTCATTCGTTCATCATTCAGTCCTGAAAAAAAAAATAGGCGTTTTGACACTTTTGACAGATGCCCGGACCTGACGTGTCAGTGCTGCCACCTATTGAACGTCATTTCAGAAAACCCTCATTATTTGCAAAAATAGACTAGAAGATCAAATCCACATATAGGAAATCCAGCGAGAATATCCCGCATCACTCATAATCATGGCTCCACTACAGTCGATCGCTCACATCGACGGAACGGCTCGGAAATGAGCTATTCGGTGGCGGGGACCTGCAGGAAATTGTAGGCTTACAGGCCCGCAACCGGGGCCCCGAACAACGGTCAACGGCACCCGGCCATGGGGAACTAGATTTACGTCAGTCTGTACTCAATATTATAAAGAGGTCATCGTGATAAAACCGGCCAAATTATGAAATGGCGGCGTGTAGTGTAATGGCCAGGCAGATCACGATATGGCCGTTTCTATGATTGGACCACTACTTGAGTTCGTATGTAGGAGCGTAATCCTCGGAACTACAGATCCGATTCCAAACATTCTTTCACTAATGAGAAGCTACAGCATTGACGAGTGTCATAGGATATAGTTTATATTAAAACAAAAATTGCACGCGGACGAAGTCGCTGGCAGAAGCTAATAGCTAATATTATATTTCGTAACAATATATTTGATTTGAAAGAGTGTCCTTGAAGTTTCTTGCGCCCATAGGAACCTACTACGCTGTAGAATTGGCTGCTAGCTTCATTTTTCTGACTAATCGACTCCTTGACAGTTCAAAAGTGCCTGTAAATGGTTTAATTGAAATAAATACTTTGAGTTTGAGTAGTATGGGATCTATTGTATGGTCGCGAAGCGATCGTCGCGTGCATATCATTATGTCAGTTTTTTGTTCGGTGAACCTGAACGCGTGGTCGCAGATGCTGACAGAGAGCATTTTACGGTTTTCCGAACAAAAATTGACTCTTTAATTGTGACACATGAGACACAATTATTATTGTTACTTCTTTTTTCAAGTTAAGTCAATAGACGAAGGGGTCAACGGACGAAGCGATATGTGCACGACTTTGCGACTTACTCGCGTTTAAATAAGACTCCTGGACTAATTCTGTGTATAAGACACAGAGATAAACTTCATCAGAGAACTAAGAGATACACTGAAAATCAAATAATTCAAACCACATATAAAAGATACAGGAATTTCTGCAACAATCTCCTAAAGAATTTAAAATATAATTACGATAAAGATCAATTAAATAGAGCAGGTAACAATAGCAAGCAACTTTGGAAACATATTAAAAACGTTACGTGACTGCCTCGTTGGTCTAGTGGTCGCAAGCGCTACTGCTGAGCATGAGGTCCCGGGTTCGATTCCCAGGTCGGGCGAAGTGTTATTGGGTTTTTCTATCTGGAATTTCTCAGTAGCAGCCCGGAGTCTGGATTTGTGCCCGGTAGATGGCAATAGGCTCGCCCCCTATTACATGGGACTTAAACATAACTGGCGAAATGTAGGTGTACTCTGCCTAACCCTTCGGGGAAACAAGGCGTGATGTTATGTGTTGTGTAAAAACGTTACCAATATGACTAAACAGCGTGAATCAAATTCGAGTTTACTGCTTACTAATCCTTCACTGATTTTGTCAGCTAACAACGTTAATAACTTTTTTGTCAATGTTGGGAGAACTCTTGCCGAAAAGATTCCGAAACATTATTGTGGCCAACCATCTTTCCAAAAATCAAGAAGTAGCTGTAACCTGACATCTTTTGCTATGCTGGACACTGACGAAGACGAATTAACCCGAATCATTTCTGGGTTGAAAGATGACTGTGCAGTTGGTTGGGATAATAAAAGTAATATGATCCTTAAACGCTTTAAGCATATTTTGGTACCGCCATTAACGCATATCTTTCGAATCTGTCTTTCCAAAGGAATTTTCCCTAGGTGTCTTAAAAAGGCAGTTGTAATCCCTGTGTTTAAGTCTGGAAGTAAAGACTTAGTTAATAATTATAGGTCAATATCGCTACTCTCCTCAATATCAAAAATATTAGAGAAAATTATAAACAGTAGACTAATTAACTATCTAGAAAAAAATAACTTCTCATCCCCTGCGCAATTTGGTTTTAGAGCTAAATTATCCACAGCCGATGTGGTGCATAGCCTGACCGATAACATTTCAGAAGAACTTGGCAAAGGGAACCAGACCCTGGGAGTCTTTCTTGATTTAGCCAAGGGCCTTCGACACGGTGTCTGTTCCTGTTCTTCTAAACAAATTAGAGGCCATGGGGATAAGGGGGACGCCACTGAAACTATTTGCTGACTACTTACATGACCGATATCAATGTGTTATAATAGATAGTATTACGAGCGATGAGCTGAAAAATACTGGTTTTGGTGTTCCCCAGGGAAGTATTCTGGGCCCCACGCTATTCCTGATTTATATTAACGATTTGTGTAATCTTAATATTAAAAATGGCAAAATTATATCATATGCTGACGACACGGCGTATTTACCGCTAAAACCAGTAGCGAACTGTTCGAAATCGCTCAACTAGGTTTTAATACTGTGACTAATTGGCTTCAAAGCAATTTACTAACATTAAATGCTGACAAAACAAAATATATTCACTTCTCCATGCGCAAGCCTCAATTTAATATTACTAACCACCATCTATGTGCCCATCAATGTGGAAACCGTTCAGTCAGCATGTGTAATTGTCCTTTCATCCTCAAAACGAACAGCATAAAATATCTCGGAGTAATTATGGACGAAACACTGTCTTTCAAAAAGCATATTGAATGTCTAGTTAAAAGAGTGCGCAAATTAATATACGTTTTTAAAAAATTGCGAACATTTACAGGTTCAAAATTAATCACACAAGTTTATTTCGCCCTATGTCAATCTATAATTCAATACTGCATCACTTCATGGGGTGGCGCACCAAAAACCAATCTACTCCCTCTTGAAAGAGCTCAAAGAGCAATTTTGAAGGTAGCAAACTTCCATCCCTTTTTCTTTACCACTGATCTGCTATATAAATCCGGCAACGTGCTGACTGTTCGCCAACTCTTCATCATGCACTTAGTATTAAAACAGCACACCATGCTTGCCTACACTGCTGACAATACTAACAAGAGATGGAATGATATAGTATGCACATCTAATGCATCCTCAAAACATGTCTTTGTAGAAAGATTTTTTACATTCTTAGGCCCATTTCTGTACAATAGATTAAATAGAAAACTTAGTATCTATAAATTAAATTATTTTAGCTGTAAAAAAAATATACTTAAGTATTTACTAACCATCGCTTATACACAGACAGAAGATCTACTTGTTGTCTGCAAATAGAACCGCTAACATGTATTTTACTTATATTTACCTAATTTTAGTTTAGATTTTACTTTATACTGATTGTTAATTTATTACTTTAAGTATTTATGCACTTCCTAGCCTGAAGCACAGGTCCAACCTAGTTCAGGCAAGAAAACAACTGTGCTCTGTTTTAATTTTTGCTAAGTTACTTATTGTAAATGTGCCCTTTTTATAAATAAACGATTATTATTATTATTATATAGTCAAATTGTTTTATATTGAGTGAGTGCTAGCTTTACGGTTGACAATGTAACGTGCTATCCCATAAGCCAATAAATAGTAATAGCAGTGCTGCTGTGTCTCATTCATATATCCAATAACACACCTCCAGAAGAGACCACACACACATGCAAGTAGTGGTCTGCCCTGGTATGGTGGCAGGCCATTACAGTACTTATGCAGTCTCACAAGAATACTTTCCTAATACAACGTCAATAAATGTATAGCGTATTTATTGGATTAAGAACATAAACTTAACCTCGTTGTTTCTGGACGATTCGCGCGCGCCTGCAATAGTATGTTTCTCAACGAACTCGCATCTGTCAGCGGTTAACTTTTTTGCCTGTCATTCTTACACATTCCTAAATTCTGTTCTTGTAACCGTTTTATTAAATTAGTTCTAAATACTTAATACCTTTCTGTTTAATTATTATATTAGTAGTCTTGTCTATTACATTTAGTCTTGTATCCGGCCTCATACCGCAACGAGATTCATCGGAAAAGCAAACTCAAAGCCAGTCTTCTTCGCGAGCCCATTGCAAACGGTCCCTACGATTGCGGGGTACTATAGGTGGAACTCTCAGCGGTCTTCGGGAACGCTCACCCACTTCATGTAAACGATTTCTGATGGTTTGGTCGCTTATCAGCAAGCCTGAAGAGTTGTGGAGCCTCGTAGCCAACATCATGGTGGTTATAGTACGATTCCGTCGAGCAGTTTTTAGGATGTACCGGTCCTGGCTGCGAGTAGTGATGCGCGATCGTCCACCATGTCGCTCGGCCACGCTGCCCGTGATACGATAGGTTGTCCAGGGGCGGCTTATGACGCTCTGTGTAGTGGCAACAGCGAAAGCCGCAGTACGTTGCCTGGAACCAGCTCGCAACATTCTGACGGCTCTCATCATCTCTTCTCGTGTCAAGTGTTGTCGTCGCTCCATAACGATGCAATGTTTTTCAGTTCCGATGCAGAAATTGTAATGGTTTTGTATAAACGCTGTTACACACTTTTATAGGAATCCAGATTGACAGTTGATTTTCTATTTTTAATCAAAATTTAACGAAAATTCTTTATGCAAATAGTGAAATTCACTAAAAAGAATCAATAACGATCCAAAAAAGTTAAAATTATAATCCTCAATTGCGGCGATTCTCTAAAACGTACTTGATCCCTAGACACTTTTGATATGTGTATAAACGGTACTAATAACAAAAAAAAACAATTTTTAAAATTTTTTGTCTGTCTGTCGGTCTGTCTGTCAGTCTGTCTGTTTGTTCCGACTAATCTCCGAAACGGCTCGACCGATTATGACGGAACTTTCACTGACAGAAAACTGATGTTATAAGGAGTAATTTAGGCTACTTTTATTTTAGAAAAATAATAAGGGTCCCGCGCAAAAAAATTAAAACACATGAAATTGTGAAAAAAATCCGATTCAGATAGGAAAGTTGTTTTTCAACATCCACAGGAACGAAGTCGCGGGCACAGTTAGTTTAACAATAAAGACCAATTGCCTCCGCCTGCATGAGATTGTTTGGAGACGAAATAGGTCACCTTGTTTCCATCTTTTTTAAAGTAATTTTTTTACGCAGTCGGGTTTTTTGATTTTTTAAATTAACTTTTTTATTTTACACTTTTTGGTTAGGATGATAAAATACCTTTCAAAGCAGTAATAATATAAAATGTTTAAATATTATGTATAGCATATAATTTTTATATATTTTTGTAATCACCTTTGAAAACCCTTCATTTTAATACCCCACTCGACAGGTTTAGGAGATTTTTTTTAAACAAATTTTGGCGCCAAAAAACCGCCATTTTGATTTTTTTTAATACAGGGTGGCAGGGACATCAATGCGCAACTTGTTACCATGGATTCAGTACATAATTACGGACACACCTGCGTTGAAATTTTTCGTCGGTTATTAAACGTGGTCCAAATAATAGATAAATGCTTCATATTTTGCAATAAATTACCAGCGTTGTATCATCTTGCTTCTCTTTCTTTTCTGTGCAGTCCGACAGTGACCGCGCTTTAGGTCCTGTAGTCCCCAGCAGCTGGACCAGCGCCAGATCTCTCTCCGGTCGTTTCTAATTGCCATCCCATCGAGCTATGAGAGTGAGAAAAGAGTGAATGCACACATTCGTGAACTATAACATGTCTCGCGTCATGGCTGAAGTACTTTCTGGGGGATTATCTATTATTACCGTCCGACCAATCTCAATTATTATAAACCACCTAGTTAAAATAAAATTGCGTCCGTATCAATCGGCTGATCTACTTAATATAAGCAGACTGCCGGCCATTCGTGAATGCAATACCGTGTAAATTGCACCTACATGCCAAATACAAGCAAGGAACCATGAATCTAAAATATATTTTCTTTGGTTTGCTTTTCTATTTATGTTATAAATTTCAGTGTAATTCTGAGAGTGTAAGTACATATTTTTATTTGCTTTTTATAAAAGAGTTAAGTTAGTTACTCAGGTCGCTTGTACATACATGCTTCTACACACGAACTGTGTACACTGCCACGGTGCTGAACAAGGAAACATATGGTAGTAGTAGTCGTCGACAACAGTCACTCTCAAGGAACTTTAAGTAAATTCGTAAAGCAGTACTTGTGAATACTTGTGTCGCTTCCTGAAAACCTGTGAAAACGTGTAAATTGTGGTATCACTTCAAGTGAAACCCCTCCTCATTAAGTCTTCAGAACATAGCCGCATACAGAAATTCGAAGATACCTGTAACCTATCGGCGCAGGACGTCAGTGCCCCTAGGACCAGGTAGGCTTACAACCACCTCGGACCACTTCGCGTCCCGCGATCACGCCCGTCCGGTACACATATAATATGAAATTATAATTTCTTTTGCTTCGTAGTTAACATGATCACAAACTCACAACCAATTGAAAATTAATAACAGACTTGACTAGTGCAGCTTACCATACCCTACGCACGACTGCCCGAAAACAATCTTATCGTGTACACGTTCATATTTGTCTTAACTGCAGCAAACACGACCAGTTTTCGTGCCTAGGTCCGACAAAATTCTTGTCGTTTACATGATGAATTGGTCCTGTCTGCAGCAGAAACGGTGAATTCTCTTAGCGTGTACAAGCGGCATCAGGTCCCCAAGATAAAGGCGTCGCCTAGTTTAGGGACCACTCCATATAACAGAAGACATAGAAAAGCTATGTTCCACTCAACCCGGTAAACGAGCAGAAGGATCAACTCCATTATAAATTCCTTATATCTTTCCCTGTCCCTCATGTAGCACTTTTGTTTTATTTATTTCTGTTTACATAATCAAGATAGTGATACAAAAGTACAAGAAATCTTCTATTGTTGTTCAGATAATTAATTGTTCAAACAAATACTTCCAAAAACCAGTATAAATCAAACTCAAAGCATTTATTTCAATGAAACCAATTACAGGCACTTTTGAATTATTAATTAAAGAGTCAGTCAGTTAGTCAGAAAATTGAAGCTAGTCGCCCATTCCAAAATGTATATCTCTATGGAGAAGAATGGGCAAGAAACTCCATGGACACTCTTTTAAATCAAAATTATTACAAAATCCTGGGTACATTGTTCTTGTTGCTTCTATATGTGAGAACAATGTAAAAAATAAATAATTAAAAACAGTTCAAAATATAAGATTCAAAATAAGCTCTGGCATTTAAGAGATGACCAGTCTCTACTGACGGCGCCCGTTCACGAACATGACGCGTGGATCAGTACCATCCAGCTCAACCATTTGGTAGGGAACCGAATGATCCAACACACGCGCCACCATCAGCGAGACATTTAAGTGAGCATGACGCGATGATGAAATTTATCATGTATACATTTTAATATCAGATCGCTCATTAAAAACTTTACGAAATTGCAACATACCATTCATACATGTAATTATCCACTAGTCCTTATAATTTTAACAGAAGTGGGTATCTCAGAGAATATAGTTAACTTGTATAACTTACCTGGCTATAAATTGTACTCACAATTGCGTCCGAGCCGAAAAGGCGGCGGCATTGTCATGTATGTACGGAATCATATTAAGTTTACATTAAATGAACAAAAAACTAAGACCTTTGAAACCTTACTGGGTACCTAAAATAGATTTACATCATAACGCAGTTGTCTCTGCAATCTATAGGCCATCGTCTACAAATAATAATATAATATAACAACTGGTTCTGAAATAAATGAATTTATTGTTATCATTATAGACTAGCTGTGCCCCGCGACTTCAGTCGTGTGGATGTCGTGAGATACACAATATACTAAAATAACAGCCACATTTTAATAAAACTCCCTCGTCCCCCGACCCGTCGCCAACCGTCGCGTTGAATCACCCGGCCGCGCTATTACTTCGTTTTCGCTTAGTGTTCTTTCTGACGTTTTCTTTTTGCTCGGCTCCTGATGATCTTAGCGTGATGTTAAATATTCCATAACTATCCTCAAGAATTGGGTTACCAAATGCAAAAAGAATTTTTCAAATCCGACTTTTTGTTCATAATTTCATGGGTTTTAATTTTTTTGCGCGGAACCCTAAATATTTTTCTAAAATAAAAGTAGCCTAAGTTACTCGCCGTAATATCAGCATTCTGCCACTAAAATCGGTCTGGACCGATTGAAATGGCTGGCCGTTTTGGAGATTCGCCGGAACAAACAGACAGACATACAGACAAAAATGTTAAAAATTGCTTTTTTGTTATAAGTACCGTTTATACTTTCTTATGCATTTAGTAAAAAGTTGTTATTTTGACATTACAAACAAACACTTCAATTTTATTTATTTGTATAGGTGGTTGTGCCCCGTGACTTCGTTCGCGTGGATGTCGTAAATACACAATATAGGTACTAAAATAACAGCCACATTTTAATAAAACTCCTTCGTCTCCCGACCCGTCGCCACAGATTACCAGATAAATACTCCATGTACTTACGCGCGCTAACTACCTACCGGCAGCCGGGCCGCAGTGGGTATCCGACAGTCGCGAGGCGCGTACGTACGCATATATAGTTTCAAATTCTTATGATATGGCTAGTCCTGGTGTATTATGAGTAGTTGATGGATGTCGATCCAGCAAGAGAAGAGATAAAAACTTATCTTTTTTCAGTTTACCTGCTGATACAGTTTTACTATCGTTCTTTAAATAGGTAAATTGTTTAAACTTGCATGTTTAGTGTTTTGTATTTTATTACCACTACTCAGCATGGGCACGAATACGAATGAAATACGAAATGGAGGAAACTGAAAACACGATTAATTGATTTGTTCGTTCATTTACACAATTAGCGTAATAGGTAACTACTATGCTTCTACACTATGAACAAACCTGCGCTGGCTGGCTTGGCTGATGTAAAAAGATATTAACGATAATAAATATTATTAAAAATGAATTTTCACAAAGTAGATTTTTGCTAAACGTAATTTTCAAATGACAGTTGACAAATGGAGGCCTTTGACCTTTCTATTCTTATCTCAGACGCATAGTAGAAGTAATTACGTACCTACCAATAAAATACAAAACACGAAACATGCAAGTTTAAACAATTTACCCATTTAAAAAACGATAGTAAAACTGTATCAGCAGGTAAACTGAAACAATATAAGTTTTTATCTCTTCTCTTGCTGGATTTACATCCATCAACAACACATATTACACCAGGACTAGCCATATACGCGCCTCGCGGCTGTCGGCTACGCACTGAGAAATGGGCTGCGTGCGGCCCGGCTGCCGGTAGGTAGTTAGCGCGCTTAAGTACATGGAGTGATTTATCTGGTAATCTGTGGCGACGGGTCGAGGGACGAGAGAGTTTTATTAAAATGTGGCTGTTATTTTAGTACCTATATTGTGTATTTACGACATCCACACGAACGAAGTCACGGGGCACAACCACCTATACAAATAAATAAAATTGAAGTGTTTGTTTGTAATGTCAAAATAACAACTTTTTACTAAATCCATAATAAAGTATAAACGGTACATATAACAAAAAAGCAATTTTTAACATTTTTGTCAGTCTGTGTGTCTGTTTGTTCCGGCTAATCTCCGAAACGGCCAGCCATTTCAATCGGTCCAGACCGATTTTACTGCCAGAATGCTGATATTACGGCGAGTAACTTAGGCTACTTTTATTTTAGAAAAATAATTAAGGTTCCGCGCAATAAAATTAAAACCCATGAAATTATGAACAAAAACTCGGATTTGAAAAATTCTTTTTAAATTTGGTAACCCAATTCTTGAGGATAATTTTATTCGTTATCGACTTATGTGCTTTAGTCAGTTTGCGTATTGAATTATTTGAAGCTCAGAGACCCAATAAAAAATAATATCGAATTTTTTGACTTATGTTCTTTAGTCCGCCGACCCTACAATTATAGACTATTTAAGGCGAGGCAGACCCTGCGAAGTAGGTATTCAACGCTACCAACCTACCCACGGAGCGAACTGTGCGCTTACGTCGCCAGCGTGAACTTACATGAACCCAAAATGTGTCACAGTATAGGTAAGCGTGTCGTGTAGGCAGTAGGTCAACTTATTTGAACGAAGTTCTTTGACGCGGCTGGGCAAAAATCGTCACTAACGAAAAAGCGCGTTCATACGTTCTTCTTTGAAACTCACACTTTCATTCTCTCTCTCTCTCTCTCTATCAAGAGAGAAAATTTTCAAATTTTCCTTCATGGGTGTCGTTATAAAGGTTTTCGAGAGTGCTGAAACCGATAGTAAAGTTAAAATGAAAATCCAAGATGGCGGCCGTGAACATTTTCAAATTTTTCATCATGGGGTGTCATTTTCATGGTCTTCACGGGTGCTAAAGCAATTAGTAAAGTCAAAATGCAAATTCAAGATGGTGGCTGTAAAACTTTTGTTTTTATTTTAAATCATGTAAGAGTCATCACGTAACAAGGATCTTTGGTCCTGTCGGAAGACCCCGACGCACTCGGTTTTATAATGTTTTACTATTTGAATTTTGTTTTCTTCTATAGCTTTCACTAATCCTTGTTTTGATGCTATTATGGGTCACTTAATTTCGACAATCGTATCATTTCCAATCAACTTATTAGGCATGAACCCAATATAACACTGGGTTTCGTCAATAAATAATCCGTAATAAATAATAAATATCCAAAACTAATTTGTATATAGGTACCTACTTTAAAATAAAACCCCACCATCAGCATCACCTTTGTACGTATTTTTCTGTTCCTTTCTTCTGGTCTGTTTACATGTGTGTACGGATTTTCATTTTGACTTTATTATCGGTTTCAGCACCCTCAAAAACCTTGAAAACGATACCCATGACGAAAATTTTGAAAATTTTCACAGCCGCCATCGTGGATTTTCATTTTGACTTTATAATCGGCTTTAGCACCCTCGAAAACCATGAAAACGACACCCATGATGAAAAATTTCAAAATTTTCACAGCCGCCATCTTGGATTTTCATTTTGACTTTACTATCAGCTTCAGCACCTCCAAAAACCATGAAAACGACACCCATGATGAAAAATTTGAAAATTTTCACAGCCGCCATTTTTTTTTTTTTTTTGAATGGGTAATCATCAAATGACTTCTCCTGCTCTGGGCGGAGCGGGAGGGCGTGTCAGACTTTTACTGACTAAAACCCACCCGTGTTCCTTCTGCTGCCTGTGCCGGGGCCACGGTAACTCTTTCGAACATCCCGCAACCCCGGCTGACAGCCGCCATCTTGGATTTTCATTTTGACTTTACTATTGGCTTCAGCACCCTCGAAAACCATGAAAACGACACCCATGATGAAAAATTTGAAAGTTTTCACAGCCTCCATCTTGAATTTTCATTTTGACTTTACTTTCGGCTTTAGCACCCTCGAAAACCTTGAAAACGTCACCCATGAAGGAAAATTTTTACGGCCGCCATCTTGGATTTTCATTTTGACAAAATTTACACTTTGAAAGTCGAGTCGTGACTCATCACCCCCTCCTTACCTCCCCTTCCCCTTTCTATCTCCTCCTTTCTAACTCCTACCGCAAGCCGCGTTACAGAACTTCGTTCCTAAGGTTCCGTTTTTCATTCCAACATACGAAACCCAATAAATACATACTGACTTATTTACACTATGTCTTACGAATGAATTGTTCGATAAATTAGCGGAACAGCCGTGCGCTAGCAAAACGGACACAGGTCCTACCTCGTCAAGGCCCGGCGGGCAACTGAATCGTAGTGCGCAAGCCGCTGTATTATATAATATTTTCTTTATTACAATAAATACATATAAATTATATTTTTAAATACTAGAATATAAATATTATAAAAAAAACATTTAAAAATATAAAAAATAGTAGCCCATCAGTATCGGGAACAGGATCCAAGCTACCGGTGGTCAGGGCTCCAGAGAGAGGAACCTCCTGACAATGCGAGCCGTGTCCAGAAGTACCGCTTTCTGAATCAAGCCCTTAATTTTATTATTAAATGAATTTAACTATTTTGCAAAATGTAACCACAAATTGTTCTTCTATTTGTTATGAACTTTTTACAGATATATTTTCTGGAAGTATTGCTTTCATAAGCTTCAAGCAAAATTAGA
Source organism: Fissipunctia ypsillon (assembly GCA_947568875.1). Taxonomy (NCBI): domain Eukaryota; kingdom Metazoa; phylum Arthropoda; class Insecta; order Lepidoptera; family Noctuidae; genus Fissipunctia; species Fissipunctia ypsillon. The sequence continues at coordinate 2,895,394 of OX387660.1, read as the reverse complement.
AAAACATCAAAGAAATCATCAATTAGACTCCTCTTCCGATTTTTTTTTGATCGAGCGAAGTTTTCGATATCATGTTTTGAACCACAAAAAATCAAAGTAGGTATAGTAAACTACAATATATATTTTTTTTGGCTTTAAACAATCACTATTTGTTTGTTTATTATTGAATCAAAGTGATGCAATATTGGGTATAGGTCGCCTTAACATCACGCTAAGACCATCAGGAGCCGAGCAAAAAGAAAAAGTCAAAAAGAACACTAAGCGAAAATTAAGTAATAGCGCGGGCGGGCGATTCAACGCAACGGTTGGCGACGGGTCGGGGGACGAGGGAGTTTTATTAAAATGTGGCTCTTATTTTAGTATATTGTGTATCTTGCGACATCTACGCGAACGAAGTCGCGGGGCACAGCTAGTATTAAATATGGCGCTAAAAGTCCACGTCGGCGCGCGGGTCGTCAACGCGACACACCACCGATACACATGACACCGCATTGTTGCCACTCTTATCACAAATTAGTGAAACAATATTTAAATGGTGTTCTATTCTGTTTACACTTTTATGTTAATTATTTAATTTGTTTGAAAAAAATACTTTTTTTAATTCAACGTTAGGATTTATTTGATAGTACCTAAATAATCTTATGCTATGTTTTCATTTATTGTTTACTAGCTTCCGCTCGCGACTTCGTCTGCGTGTAAATTCTTGTCCCCCCGACCCACCCCGTCGCATCGCATCGCCTGCCCGCGCTGATACTTCGTTTTCGCTTAGCACTCGTTCTTACTTTTTATCTTTTTGGTCGGCTTCTAAGAGTCCGAGTGTAATGTTTCATACTCTATAGCCTTCCTCAAGAATTGGGCTATAAAACGCGAAAAGAATTTTTCAAATCCGACTAGTATTGACAGACATTAGTGCGTTTAAATAGTCATTAAAAATAAAATGTGTAGGTTTCAGACTAAGCGCATTTTTCTTACTTTAAGCATTTTTATACCCGTCGTAATTTCTAAAAGTAAGGTCCGATTCGAATAATTTAAAAAGGAATTTACATGCACTTAATCAACCTTGATTATGAAACTATTTATTTAGATAAGGATGAAGGACCATGTTTATGAAAACACCTTCGCAAATAATGCATTATTTTATAACAAATTTGATTACCATTAAAAAAGTTATAGTGAGCCAACCTTAAAAGATAGACATATGCCACAATAGACTTTTTTTTAGAACTTTTTAAGAGGAACAATTCCGTCATACATAATTTTTGCGTCACTTACCTAAACCGTTTACGCAGCGCACGCAACGGAAGCTTTCAAAAGGAATAAATTTTCCCCGTTTCTGCAACATTTATAATTGCTGCTCCTCTCCTGTTAATCGTAGCATAATATTGTATAGCCTATAGCCTTCCTCGATAAATGGACTATCCAACACTAAAAGAATTTTTTAATTCGAACTACTAGTTCCTGAGATAAGCGCGTTCAACCAAATAAACAAACAAACTTTTCAGCTTTATAATATTAGTATAGATATATCGCTAGTGTTTTCATTTATTGTTTCACATTGTATAAGTCACTTTTGAACGTCAAAATTTACAAAAAAATAGAACTGAATCTAGTCGCCCCGTCCAAAAGGTAGTTTCGTATGGAAAAGAATGGGCGTGAAACTCTTAAAATGTTGTACAATATTGACAGACGATGCACTGTTTAAACCGCTGAAGACAGAACGTGTTAAGAAGACACGTGATGTATGAAGATTAGCGCTTATGCACACACTGTATATGTATATTCATCGAAGGATCGAGACGCATTGATTTACCTAAATATTATTTAATTTTTTTGATTAAGGTACCTTAATACCCTGAAATACCACGGCTAAGTTCTGAAAAATGTTAAAATTAAATGTATATGTTCCTGAGGCGGTGCCATATATAAAAATTTTTTTTTTTTTTTTTGTTCTAATTGTTTTTTATTTCATTTATTACTTAGATAAGCTACATCAGTGCTGAGCGTCCAGTAGTCATCTGGTATGACACGAAATACATCAAAAACATTACTCTGACAAGTAGACGTCGGAGCCGACAGGATCCTAGGTATTACTTGGAGCTGTACGTAGATACACTTTTTACAGCGGGCAATAACGTGACGGTAAGTTGAAAGTAACGAAGGAAGATCCACTTACCACTAACCCACCATTAAGTAGGCAGGCCGTCCGATTGTTTGCCTTTCATAACAAACATATATACTGGCAGACAAATGATAATAATATTGATATTGTTGTTTTTATTTCAGCTGGACTTCTACTTCTACCAGTTTCTCACGAACAGATATAAACCCAGTTTCGTTGAGCTGCACTTTAAACTTTGTGACATGGTGAACTCCGACCCAATTTTCGGTCCAGCAATAAGGACCGCATTGGGAGACGAAGAGTGTCCGTTTCCTCCGGTCAGTATAATATATATAATATTATGAGCCTCTTGACCGGTACCGCCGTCAGTGGAGACACTTTGACCTTGAGCTGGCCTATAGTACGGAGTTTCAATACTGGTTTTGGTACATAGTGGCAACAAAACCAGTATTTTTTGCTGGTGGTCATGCCAGAGGAAACTCAGCTCTCCGTGTTTGTTTGTTTCCAAAATATGGAATGCAAAATGTTTGTATGTAATTACCATATTTCGCAAAACAAGGGCTCTGATAATGTCAGAGGGCACAAGCGAGGCAGGAGTAGGTTGGCGCTCGTACGGACGTGCGGCTAACCCGTAACACGTATTTTGGGTTGTAGGACTTTTTTAAGCGGAATGAAAGCCGTGAGTTCGATCCTTACTTACTATTAGGAAATTCAAAAATTAAAGGCAACGGCTAGCTTTCCATTACGTAAGACTTACTAAAGGTATTACATACCTTTGCACAACCCATCGGAAAATATTATGTTGATGATAATTTTGTTTTTTTTTTCAGCGTGCGTATGATTTGAATAACATATTCATACCGTATGTACCGAAAGGCTTCCCGTTTTCTAAAGGTCGTGTCTACTGCAATGGGACAGTAACTGAAAGCGGTGTGTCCAAACATGTATTCCGAGGTAGTATTGATATAGAGATAAAAGTGGTTAAAATTAAAAAACTTTAAGATACAATAAGTTTAGGCATACAGAGGGGTAATTGGGTAGCACACTTACAGTTGGAATCTGTTTAATTTTGTCAGTTCAACAACATTCATTGCGTTATTTACGTTGTTGAGTAGACAAATTTTTCGAACTTACGAAGCCATGGATTAGCAATTTGCTTCAAAATGATTCAGATTGTGGTTGATAGTATGTTACGCAATTAGGGTGCTGGTTGTGTGTATTCAAATAAACTTGTTTTTTAAGAATTTGCAGTTTAAAAGATGACTTCTTTTTCCTAAATAAATCGAGTATCTACCTATTATCATAAAAAAAAAAAGTCAATTATTCAAACTAGGCTGAGAATCAGCACTTTTCGAACGTCAAAAATGGCATAAGACAGTCCCCCGGCCCGCCCGCTCTTCACCACTTCCTAGTGCTTTAGCTGGGAAGAAGAAGTGGCGCAATAAACTCCCCAGCAGCACATCTGTGTGTTTAGTTAGAAAAACTTGATTTTATACAATAGTATGTGTGGTGTTCTGAAGAATCACTTGTTAGGACTTTGGGTTTAGAGCTCAGCTCTTGTACGCTTAACAGTGTGGACGTGTGTCGGTTGTCCTCGGTTTTCTCTGCCCTTAATATTTGTGATTGGTTGCACAAGTGGTTTTTTGATTCCTTGTCTCACTTAGCGTTCCCTTACCTGTGGTTGACGCCCACTAGGCGGTCTTAGAGTGGAATGCAGATAAGTTTGTAAATGCAACAATAAATCGGCACTGGAAGTGTTTATGTGATTCGCTGGATTTGAACCCGTGCCCTGTGTAGTGGTGGAGGCGCGAGTCGGGCGTGTTGCCTACGCGCCATTAATGCAGGTGTCAGCGGTCGCTAAATAGCGATCCACTACGCGCGGTCTGACGTCACTGCTACGCTGCTACGTTCATCTGCTACGGATCGGCTACGAGCATCGTATCGGCTACGCCTTCGCTTAAAACAACAGAAGCGCGCCGCTCGCTACGACTTGTGTTTTCTGGCTGAATGTTAATGTTATTGTGTTATTATTATTCGATAACCCATTTAAATACATGTCCAGAGTACAGCGCACCCCGCCCAAAACTCCCATAACTCCAATAACTCGGACAAATAACCCGATCTCAAACTTAACTGAATCGGGATTGGAACCAGACATTGGCTTGGCAATCAGTATGAGCGAAAATGTAAACATGAATAGACATAATAAACGTTCCCGACATGTGGACCTTAAATCTGCGGATGACGCTTCGCCGCAAAGTGTTGCTTTTGCATCCCCGCAAGAACTCCAGGATACGCTTTATGAGTGGAAGGAAGAACAGGATGCCGCGATCTCTAAACTGATTATGGATCAGACGGCGGCTATGACCAAGCTAATGACTGAAATTGCTGAAATAAAATCCCAAAATACTCAGATACAAGCTTCAAATGCAGAAATACGCAAATCCAATGAAGAAATTGTGCAATCAATGAGTTTCATAAATCTTCAATTTGATGAATTCAAAAAAGAAATCGAGGAACTTAAGAAAGTCCGCCAGGAACAAAGATATTATATTGAAAATTTAGAAAGAAAAATTCAGGACTTGCAGCAAAAGTCAAGGTCATCTGGTATCGAGATTCGTAACATACCACAATTCGATTCGGAGTCCAGTGGCAGTCTTGTTAAAACTGTCTGCAATCTCGGCAAATCCGTGGGGATACAAATAACTGAATCTGAGCTCCGGGATGTCTACCGCCTTCCTGGGAAATCGTCCACCACTCCCGTCATCCCACGAACGATTATAGCGGAATTTTCTTCCGTCCAGAAAAAGGAGTTCCTGCTATCGGCCGTACGATCGTTCAATAAGGACAAGGGAAAGGACAATAAAGTGAATACTGCGCTCATCGGCATTTCAGGAGCACGCCAACCTGTGTACATCGCGGAACACCTTCCTTCCAACACCAAAAAGCTCTTCTACTTGGCACGACAGTTTGCCAAAGGCAACGAATTTTAGTCTTGCTGGATTTCAAACGGGAATATCTTCCTAAGAAGAAAAGAAGGTGCAAAACAAATATTAGCTGTTAACACGGAAAAATGTCTCCTTGAAGTCAAAAACGTGACTATGTGACTGTCAGAGCTACGTATTCATTGTTTTAAATATGTTTCTAGATATAGGGAAAGTTGTATAATTTACTCATACTCACTCTTAGGTAGGTACCCTATACGAATATCCCTTAGTTATAGTTTTATTACTTAGAAATAAGCAATGTTTTTCCAATCTTAGTTTTAGGCAAACTTGTATAATTTACACATACACTTGTGCACCCTATACGAAATTCCCTTACGCAACGCATATCTACACAATCACCTTAAAGATTTAATACTTAGAAATAAGCAATGTTCTTCCAATTTTCAGGCGATTCATATAGTAGTCCCATTTCAAATTCACACAGCTATGTCACGATTTGTAATTTCTGTTTTGTTCAAATGGCTAACATAAATGACATTAATGGCGAACTGGACTTGCTAAACGTAGGTAACTCTTTCACATGTAGTCCAGAGGACTGTCTAAAATTTGTGAACAACAACGATAGCAACTTAAATTTAATTCACTTAAACGTACGTAGTATAAACAAAAATTTTGATCAACTGCAAGTTCTCCTTCATTTAACAAAAATCTCATTTGATGTCATAATCTTGACCGAATGTTGGCTCAGTAAGGTTAGTAATCTACCTGTGTTACAGGGTTTTCAATCTTATTTTACAGAAACAAATTCCAATCAGAATGATGGAATAGTCATCTACACAAAGCAGGGCCTGCCAGTCTCTGCCTGGGAACCTAGCTTTTTGGGTGGCAACTGTCTCGTTTGTCAAATAGACAAAAAAATGGCCGTCGTTGTAGTCTATCGCTCTCCATCATATAACTCCAAGGAGAGTTTTGATAAGTTCTTAGAAAGTTTAAATAGTATTTACAGCAATCTCTCTTCATGGCAGAACATCGCCCTCATTGGCGATTTAAATATAGATATAAAACACAATAGCAATAATGACCGAAGCGTTGACTATCTCTTACTTAACACATCTCACGGGCTCCTGCCAACCCATTTGTTTCCCAATTGTATTGAGCATGCTTTCGTGAAAACTAACTTACCCATCACCACACTAGTTCTGGATTCTCATATCACGGACCATAAACCCCTCCTGCTTAGTATAGCTAACACCAATCCCAAACGTGAAACTAGTCACATTTCTACTTCCTTGAATTAGTCTTTTATGCTCTCTGTCAATCCGTAATTGGGTATTGTATCACGGTTTGGGGTGGCGCAACTAAAACCAGTCTAATCAAAGTTGAAAGAGCACAGAGAGCCATACTAAAAGTTATACTACGTAAGCCTTTCCGCTATCCTACAACACAATTATACTCAGAATGTAAGGTGCTTACTGTCCGTCAGCTCTTTGTGCTCCGATCGGTACTTAAAAGACACGCTTGTGTCCCCCCCCCTCTGACCCTAAAAAACGTACCAACATTCCCCCAGGCACACAGCATAAAACAGCGTTCGCGAGACACCAATACCACACACTTAGCGCTCATATTTACATAAAAACTCACAAAGACCTCAACATCCGCGACCTCAATAGATATCAAATAAAGTCTAAGATGACAGAATGGCTACTTCAACAAGATTATCTACAAACCGAGTCCCTACTTACATACATTGCTTAAATATAATAACTATTTCTCGCTCCACACTTATAATTACATTCACACACACTCTACATATACACATGGGTGTGCAGTTACGGTTACATACATACATTCATACACACTCTCCTACATTCTTGAGTTGCACTTCCTTTTCCTCCTTTCTTTTTGTTTTTTTTTTTGCCATAAATAGGTTTGGAAAAATACATACTTGATACATACATACATAAGCAAGATACATACTTGATCAAGATATTATATATACACATACATACATGACGACCGACACACTTCACAAGTTTTGTTTTATTGTATAGATACCTCTAGCTGATCACTGTCTCTTAAGATACAGGTCATCCTAGTTTAAGAGGCAGGGCTCACCAATTCATATATAGACTTTGTGGTTATGGTATAACTATGTTAATACCTGTCTTTACTGTTATGCCAAACAGTTGTAATCCATCTTTGACCTAATGTAACCATAGTAACTACATTACTTATGTACTTTTGTCTGTAACTTATTTGGAAAATAAATAAATTTATTATTATTATTCGTTTATTTATTTTCTTTCTTATCTATTTACATTTTTAAATATTTCTAATAAAAGTATATACAAAAAAACATTTAAAAATATAAAAAATAGAGGTCCGTCGGTATCGGGAGCAGGGTCCAAGCTACCGGTGGTTAGGGCTGCAGAGACAGGAACCTCCTCACAATACGAGCCGTATCGAGGAGTACTGCCTTCTGGATCAGGCTCTTGATCCAACCGCCTAACGACAGCCTCGAGAGATGTTGGTCGAGGCTTTCGGCCATCAGGCCATTGGCCGTTACAACAATCGGCACAATGACAGCCGAGGTCACATTCCACATGTCAACAACCTCGTGTGCTAAGTCGAGATATTTTATTTGTTTCTCTTTCTCAGCTTTCACGAGGTTCTCGTCATGTGGAATGGTAACATTGATAATCATTGCGCGGCGCGCTAATCGATCTATCACCACTATATCAGGCTTATTGGCGACAATAGTCCTGTCAGTGATGATAGACCGATCCCAGTACAACGTGACATGGTCATTTTCAAGAACTGGGTCGGGCACATACTTGTAATACGGTACCTCAGAGTCCACAAGTTTGTATTTCAAAGCAAGTTGCTGGTGAATAATCCTGGCCACTTGGTTTTGCCTGTGCAAGTACTCTACGTTAGCCAGACGAGAACAACCAGAGATAATATGTCTGATGGACTCACCCGGACGGTGACATGCCCGACACACGTCAACCGTCTCGTCCTTCATAATATGTCTCCGGTAGTTATTCGTCAAAATAACTTCGTCCATAATTGCACAAACAAAACCTTCAGTTTCCCCAAAGAGGTCACCGAAACGTAGCCAGGATACGGACGCTAAGAAATCTACACCGGGCTCGTGTAGGGCCCGATAGAAGCGTCCGTGAAGCTCCTTGCTTTGCCATACCGCCTTGCGGTCATCTGTAGTAAGTACTACAGGTTTGCGCTAGTTCTCTTTAGCCATGGAGAGCGGGGTGAGCCCGTTGTCCACTGCGACCACATCACGGTGCATACCCACGTCGGCGTTTAAAAAATATTCCCTGAGGCTGCACACCTCGCGGTTGTGGAGGGTCTTCGCATTTAAAAAACCTCGACCCCCGCACTTCCGCGGGATGTACAGTCTCATCACCGATGATCGTGGGTGATGCATCCGGTTTGCGGTCAGCAGTGTACGGACCCTCCTATCCAGGGCGTCTAGTTCGGTCTGAGTCCATTTGAGTATGCAGAAAGAGTACATCAGAACCGGCATGACCCAACCGTTGAAGGCGCGCACCTTGTTCCTGCCCGAAAGAAGACTAAATAATACCTTCTTCAGGCGACCAAAGAAGCGCTCCTTCAACGATTGCTTCATGTCAGCAACATTGATGCCTAACGCTTCCGACATACCCAAATACTTATAGCTTTCGGATGAGGAGAGGGATCTAAGGTGTGTGGAATCCGAGAGTTGAATTCCCGCGGATTCCATAATCTCGCCTCGCTTTACATGCATGACTGCACATTTGTCCACACCAAATTCCATCCTGATGGCGTTACTGAAAGTTTCAGTTACCTTCAGTAGCTACATCAATCGCAATTTGTTGGGGACAAAGAGTTTCAAGTCATCCATGTAGAGGAGGTGAGATATGACCTGACCACCTCTCCTCAACCGATAGCCTAGACCTGAATCCTCCAGCAGTGTGCTTAGAGGATTCAGGGCTAAGCAGAACCAAAGAGGACTCAAACTGTCGCCCTGAAATATTCCTCGTTTAATCCATACAGGTTCATCATTCCTCTGGATCTGTCCACACCCTGGGTAGCGAAGGACCGTCCTCCATTGCCCCATACACGACTCAAGGAAGTTGCGTAGAGTTGCATCAATCTTGTACAACTCCAGCACCCTCATGAGCCATGTATGTGGCACCGAGTCGTAGGCCTTCTTATAATCTATCCAGCATGTCGACAGATCCTTGCGGGATCGACGAACCTGTTGGCTAATGGCCATGTTGATGAGGAGTAGCTCCTTAGTACCGCGGGACCTGTTCCTGCATCTATTTTGAGAGGCAGACATAATCAGATTACTCTCAATGTGTATATTAATTTTCGCTCTCAAAATGGATGTAAGAAGTTTATAGACAAACACGTGATCGGTCTATAATTCTTGGGTTCCGCGGGACTACCTGACTTATGGAGCAGGTGGGTAACGCCTGTTGTTAGAAACTGCGGTAGCAACCCAGACTCTAAGGATGACTGGAACTGAGATGCCAGGCAAGTGTGTGAACTAGTTAGCCATTTCAACCAAAAGTTGTGCAGTCCGTCCGGTCCTGGAGATTTCCAATTCGGTAACGGGCGGACTGCTCTGGCTACGTCAAATGGCGTAATCTGGACTGCATCCATCTCTGGTATAGTTCCACACACTTGCTCGACGTCCTGCATCCAGCCAGCCTCAGCGTGACAGACGGGCACCGACAAGATGTTGCGCCAGAATGTACTCGTGGTGGCATCATCCGGGCGGCGCACGTTTGCCACATTTTGTTTAGATCGCTCCCAAGCTCTATATACTCACCTCTCATTGCTCTGGAACATGCGATTCTGCGTGTATCGATCAACCCGCCGCTTATACCGCCGAATACGGCTCGCCCATGCACAAACTTTCTGCTTCAGGAAGTCGATGCGCTCTGTGACGCGGGACATGTATTCTCGAGGGCTGATTCCAGTCCTCGAGAATGCCCGCCTTACAAAGCGCATCACTCGTGGTCGTGTATTGCCCTCCCTGAAGCAGTATAGTTTGCCGATGAGTACCCTGGCCCCGTCGATACGCCGTTCGATCCTGCACTGCCAGGCTGGTACGGCCGGTTTTGGTCGAGTAGCTACGTCACAGCTTGGAAACTTGACGTTAGCTAAACGACACGCCGCAACAGCCGCGCAATACTGGATCGAGTGCGTATCAACAAGATCCTCGCTGCTCTCGAAAAAATTCTTAAGCTGCGAGTCCAAGGCACACATCAGCGCCCTATTTTTCTTGTGCATAGGTAAGCGTGGTAATCGGGGCCTAAGTTCGGTCGGAGTGGACCTATACTCGCGAAACGCATCCTCCAGTGCGCTTCTCAATCGGACGTTGCACTGGCTACTTACTGTGGCAACCCTATCATCCTCTTCTTCAACATGATTCGGCCGCGGCAGGATTGCATCAATAGTTGACGCTTGTACCGCGGTCTGTGCCGAAGTTGAGGCAATATATGTAGTTGCTCAGTACCTCTGAGCGCAGCCTATCAAGTGCGGTATCGTCCAACCTGTGATTGCGCTGGATGACCCGCACCTGATCCGACAGTCGTTGGGCCGAGGCGTTGACGGTTGGTTCCAGTTCCTGGAACAGAGACAGCATCCTATCGCGGTACGCAGTGAGGTTAGTTCCCCCCTCTGTAGACCCGTAATATGCGCGCATGACGTTCTCGTTCATAGACTGAGTCCATCTCATGCGCTGCACACAACCACCGGCAGCGAGGACCCGGCTCGGGGCCGGATGGCCCCTAAGTCCCAAGCTCCTCGGTGGCCGGCCTCTCCCCTGCCGACGTACGGGTGTTGGCGACGTCGGCGGGGAAAAATATTCGTCGCTCGAGCTCGACGCAACTGCCACGGCCGGTGTCACAGCACTTTCGATGTGGCTGGCTATCGGCGGCGGCGAGGCGGAGCTGAGCGACGAGTCCGGGGGTGGTAGGCGTGCACGGCGAGCTGCTGATCTCGTCAACATAACTTTATTTTCATAGCATCAGTAAATAATTCATGTCCCGGCCGAATTTGACAGCCGTCAGTTTTTCTAGATATCTTGATATTCGTTTCATTTTTCGTTTTATAGTGTTTATAATTTAATTATTATTCGTTCCAAAAGGTTTTATTGTGTTATTTCTGCATACATGTGACTTACGGGAATAATTTTAAACGGGATTTACGAGCTATGAAAAAATTTACGGTGTTGATGTATCAGTGTTGCCTTAAAAAAACATTATTTTTTTTTTTATATATTTCTCGGGACCCTAGGGTCCCGGACCTTTGAAAGGCATATGAGGGGCCGAAGCCAACTCGCAGAGGCCCGTTAGACGCTTTCAATGGAAATGAGGCACCAACCGACGATTATCCTTGTGCGTACTATGCAAGTGCACCCAAGGACAACTCCCGGTTGGTGTAGACTATTGCAGATATATTATTATTATTATTATAGAGTAAAACCACCGAATAATCAGTAAGTACACAACAACTCAAATGGAACGTCTTATCGCCATTGGGGGTAGGGCAGGACTGCCTGAGGCGCTACTATTTGAGTTGTGTACTACATTTAATAGTATATCACATCTCTTCCTTTTTATATGTTAATTAACTGTTATGTACAATTACAATATTTAACATTTAGACGTTAATTAATTTTAAAGTCCAATAACAATCATTACAATTTACAATATTTAACAAATTACAATATTTAACATTGAGCATTTTTACTAAACTTCTTTGTCTGAGGCTTCGTTATAGTATATATGTGAGAGAGAAATTATTTAATGATTTTTTAGAATTGTTTAATAATATTTTTATCAACTTCCGCTATATGAGGGTATTGTAACTGACAACTTGTTTCCCCACTATACGAGTGAATCTTGCTTTAAAAGGGGCGCACTGTCTCTCGACAGATCAGAAGCTGTCCGATAGCGGATACGGCACAACGGTGCTCTGAACTGTCAGGTATGTTTTCTTAAATAATGTTGTAATGTTGAATAACTCTTTTTTTATGTTGTATTTTTTTTACTGTGTTATTATTTTTAAATTCTAATATACTATTTATTGTTGTTATGAAGTATAGCTGTGTCACTTACTGATAAATATAGTAACGAACCTATTTATGTCTATTATTCTACCCTACCGCCCACATATATTATTTATACCAAACTTCTTGATCTGAAGCTTCATGATCAATAACTTTCCATTTGCCTTCTCTCTTCTTCGTCTTTAGGAGTACGATGTTCCTCCTGTACTCTTAGCCATTTCGTGTTTCGTAATTCGTCATTCGTTACATTTATATTGCTTCCTTGAGTATTTATAACTGTATGAGGTGTGGGATTATGTACATACATTCTGGAGTTAGTTTGTTTTCTTTTATCATAATTATCATGTTCTTTACATTTTACTTTTCGCAGATTTCTAATTATCTACATATATGTAGCATTTCTTTTCTCTTCGTTTTTTTTTTGTGTACCTTTTTATTGTTGCCTTGTCTAAAACTTCTGATTTTTCGTAGCAATTTTCGAGATCTGTTAAAAGGTTATTCATCTCTGAATGTTCTTCTGTAAAACAGCTCGGATGGGGATTTACCATTATTTTTCCAAAACACTTATTTATTTTTACTTCAAAACTAGTTCTAAATACTAAGTAGTGTTATAACAAGTTGTCTTTCCTGTCCGATTTTTGCATTGACTGATTCTGAGCCGTTTAAGGATATCCCTGTTTTGCTTCTTGACCTCACCGTTTTGCTGAGGGTCGTAGGGAAATATTTCCTTGTTCAATACAAAAACTTTTTTTTTTCTGGCTACAGATCTTAGTCTGCCATTATCCTACTTTCAGGATTTCCGGTTCACAAAAAGATTTTTTCAACACTTTTATTGTATCTTGTGTACAGATAGATTTAATGATTTCAATCTCTTTGGATCATCGACTCTAATTCGATTATAATCGATGATCACGAAAAGGTAATTCCCACTTGGAAATGGCCCCAAAATTAATAGCAGTATACACCCAAGTTTTCGAAGGGAGTTCACGCCATTGCATCGATACTGGGGGATTTGGACCATTTGCACCTAAGACTAAAGTACACCACAAACTGCACTTTTTTTTAGTCATTTCAGTGTCTTCGTTTATTTTCAGCCACCAAACTTTTGTGCGTAACCTGTCCTTCATGTTATCAGTGCCTGAGTGGCCTCCATGAGCTGCTTGTAATATGTATTTGTTTTCTCAAATTAGTAGAATCACCAAGTAGTTTCCTCTTAATAAGACGCCTCATTGGACCAAGCATTTATTATTCGACGCTTTAATGATTGTGGGATAATACTACGTATCTATTGAAAAATCTGTTTAACATGATGTTCGTCTTCAAAAGGACGTTTTTATTTTTAGGCACTCATGCATAATGGATCTGTTACTTGATTTTACAGGTTTATATGCTTGTAATCGAAAGATTCAACCCTTGATTCACTTGCAAAACCTTGATTTCGTGCCATATGACGATATGATAATAACCTTTAGAGGGTGAGACATAGGATCTGCTCATTTTTTTTCATAGTACATGTGAAACTGTTTTATTGCCCATACTAAATAAAGCTAATGCCTCTTATTCGGTCTGACAGAACTATTTTTCAAAGTCTGGTCAGACTCTTGTTTTCGAAGGCAATTATGCCTCCTTTGTCATCGTACACCAACACGATCGATCTTTTGGGTCATAGTAGGGTGGAAATCTTAGAAAGTTTTAGTGATGATTTTTTTTTCTTCTTTTTTTTTAAGTCATTGCATGTTCTTTTTGCCAAAATGCCGTGGTTGAAGGCTGACAAATTAGGGATCCATTTTCCAACGAAATTGATTAATCCCAGAAAACTTTGACTTTACTCGATGGTTTCCGGTGGTCTAAATGTCGCAGATTGCTTTGATGTACTTATTTGGTTAAATGTCAAGTGGTTTAATGCCTGTTGACGAAAGCTCGTAGCCCAGAACTGAATAGTTTTTAAACACATTTTTTTTTTATTAAAACATTTTTTCTTTGAGCTTTGTTAATATTACGTTTTTAAACCTCTGATATCATGTTCTTTTTCATCACTTCTAAAACAATTAGCCATCTCTTTACAACTCCTTCAGAGGCTCTGCGTTCAATGACAATTAAATAACCGTAACGCAAAATGATCAGCTTACTGAGATCTTTTGATTGAGATATATCTCAGGTCTGTTGGTCGATGGGGTGTTTTAACTCATTATCCTTTGAGAATGAGTTGCTCCATGGTAGGCATTGGATGATTTTCTATTGTATAATAATGCTTTGTTGGCAACACGCATATTCAAACAAATACGAATATCATCATCAGGCTTTAGAGCCGGTACCATCGGGAAATCCATATATACCACTGGTTTGTTTACAGGTTCAATGATGTCCATTATTACCAGTTCGTCTAATTTCTTATTTATCTTTGATTCCAAAGGAATAGGCACTTGTTATAAGGATGACAAACTGGAGGAATGATTTTTATCAAAAGTGATCACTAATTGAACATCTTTAAACTTGGGAAATGGTTTGTTCTCAATGCGATCAGAACAAATACTAGTTTTAGCACGTTAAGGGAAATGGCAGTTTTTTTTTTTTTTTTCGAAGATTCCTTAAACCATTTTTTATGACACTGATTTAGACCCAGTTTTTATCTGTGCATCAAACAAGCACTTTTAAGCGATGCTTTGCATCATACTTATGCAATGAATGTTTTGTCTAGTGACATTTGCTGATTAAAGAATAGAACTTAATTTTCATATTTTTTATTATGTCCTCCCAAGTTTTGTCATATTAGATTTACTACCGGAATCGATGAGTACTTTAAATTAAAAATTCATTTATTTCAGGTCCTTGACCCATATTAAATACAAAAATGTTAACCTCATTTCATTGGCACTTTTGTTGCAGTGTCGTCAATGTGGAAAATATAGTTCATTAAGCTCTTTTAGCTTTATTGTTGTCATTTGATGAGAGGTTAGAACTTTCTGTTTTATTGGCCCTTGTTCTGCAGTATTTCTGGAAATGACCTTTGAAACCACATTTTATGAAATTTGAATTAAATTGCAGGGCAGGTACTATTATCACTTTAGTGATTTTTACTGAGTTTAGAACTTTTCTTTAATTGGCCCTTGTTTTGCACTGTTTCTGGAAATGGTCTTTAAAAACAACTTTTATGCAATAGCAATTTACATTAATTGCGGGGCAGGAACTATTATCACTTTTGTGATTTTTCCTGCCATATCGGCAAAACAGATCAACCTCTATTTCAGTATTAGGTTATTGTTTTAGTGTCAATGTACCTATATTAAGGCTGATATAGTTATTGCATTTATTTAATTTATTTTTGTTTTACGAATTCGGTTATTTTTAACCTCGAATAGATCGTACCCAGCTAATAACAAGAGCTCTGTGTTTAAGTGTATAACTTTTAAATAAACAATCTCTAGCAAGCACGACGCACGTACTTGACAAAGGTTCCTTTGATAAGAACGTTTTAAGTGCCACAAAGCATAACGTTATTAGAACTCATCGGGGCATAATGAGGCACATAGAGATGTGATGGATTATTATTTGTTTTTGTCGATGACAATAGCCAGTGCAAGATGCATATTATTTGGTTAAAAATCATTTAGCCTTGACAGATTTCATGACACTTATTCAGTTTTAACAATAGGTAAATAACCTATATAACTTCGCGAAGTTATCGAAGGGATACTTGGTTAAAACTGTTATTAACGATTACATATTATCGCTGGTACATTCATTATTTGATCGAAAATATCTTTCGATTGGAACTTATTATTTGCAAACGGTTTTGGTCAACAATACTTATTCGATGTGTTTTGAGTATTTTCTAAACAATGTACCTATTTAGATATCTTTATAATTGTTGCCAAAATGCAGAGAGTAACCACATTCCGACACACGGTTTCAAGTTTTTGTATTTAGTGACGTCATGACTCATTTCATCGATCTATGCAGCACATCCCTCAGCTGATCGCCGACTGATCGCTCATAGTATGTAAGTAACGAAACAACAAAATGTGAATTGAAATTAGGTATACACATTAAAAAAATGTAGGCATCAACGAATGTTGAATTTCGCGTAGTCATTGTCACAATTTTTTTTTCTTTTTCTCAAAACACTTTCAAGTATACAATAAAAATAATTTTGTTGCTGACCAATTCCGTAAGTAATCATAATTCGAGCCATAATTTGACTTACTGCGCTTTTACTCGTCGCCAATGTGGTGTTCTGAAGAATCACTTGTTAGGACTTTGGGTTTAGAGTAAAACCACCGAATAATCAGTAAGTACACAACAACTCAAATGGAACGTCTTATCGCCATTGGGGGTAGGGCAGGACTGCCTGAGGCGCTACTATTTGAGTTGTGTGCTACATTTAATAGTATATCAGAGTATGCAAAATAATTTACATTATGCAACACAAAAACATTAAATAAAATTATTTGCCGTGTGTCAGCTAAATAAAAATTAAAACAAAAGACGTATCAATACAAATAAATAAAATTGAAGTGTCCGTTTGTAACTTCAAAATAACAACTTTTTACTAAATGCATAGGAAAGTTCTTACAACAAAGCAATTTTTAACATTTTTGTCTGTCTGTCTATCTGTCTGTCTGTTTGTTCCGGCTAATCTCCGAAACGCCTAGACCGATTTTACTGGCAGATAGCTGATGTTACGGCGGTTAACTTAGACTACTTTAATTTTAGAAAAATAATTAGGGTTCCGCGTAAAAAAACTAAAACCCATGAAATTATGAACAAAAAGTCGGATTTAAAAAATTCTTTTTGCATTTGGTAGCCCAATTCTCGAAGACAGCTATAGGTTATTTAAAATCATGCTACGACCCTTAGGAGCCGAGCAGAAAGAAAAAAGTCAGAATTATAAACAAAAAGGCGGATTCGAAAAATTCTTTTTGCATTTGGTAGCCAAATTCTCGAAGATAGTTACAAGCTATTTAACATCACGCTACGACCCTTAGGAGCCGAGCAGAAAGAAAAAAGTCAGAATTATTAACAAAAAGTCGGATTTGAAAAATTCTTTTTGCATTTGTGTAGCCCAATTCTCGAAGATAGTTATAGGTTATTTAACATCACGTTACGACCTTTAGGAGCCGAGCAGAAAGAAAAAAGTCAGAAAGATCATTAAGCTGAAGTATACAGGGTGTGGCGTAAATAGTGGTCCAACGTTAAGCGGTCGATACACCGTATATTCAACTATCACATACCACAATTTGAAACTTTTTTTCCATAGATCTCGGAATAAAATATTTCACCCTCACGCCCCTAGTCGCCGCAGGAGACGCCCTGGGCGTCGGGAATTGGCAGCTGATTCCCGGCCACCGTAGGCGCGGGCTTGCGGACGGCGAGCAATGGGTAGCTCGCCGTCCGGTAAGGACCAAGCCCGAGTCGACGGCGCGTCGTGTTCCACGCGCGCCTCAAAGAGATGTCAGCACTATTGACGTGGTCCGCTAGGGCCGATGCCAGCTAGGGTTGCGGGATGTTCGAAAGAGTTACCGTGGCCCCGGCACAGGCAACAGAAGGAACACGGGTGGGTTTTAGTCAGTAAAAGTCTGACACGCCCTCCCGCTCCGCCCAGAGCGGGAGAAGTCATTTGATGATTTCCCATCCACAAAAAAAAAAGGGTGCCCCATTTTATCCATAGGAAGCGAACATTAAGACAAACATTGCTTTAATCCTACCTATGCCTGACTAAAGAGGGACCTACGCACCGGCCGAAATATACAATGTGGGATCTATCCCTTACAGGAGAAAGCTGGGCTCAGCAACAACGATCCGCGAAGCTCAGGCACTCTGCCGAGCGTCCATCACACTAATCCTTATCTCAAAATATCACGAAGTCACTAAGCTCCATTGACTGTCAGACAATCCTGACCAAACTGTGGGTCCACAATCGTCAGTTGGATCAGTTGTGTCAACCTGACACACTTCGCAAGAACTATGTCCCGTCAGCAAGGTTGGTTTCAACTTGACTGCTTATCCCCCCCGTTCAAGGCTGGAACCACAATTTAAATTAACTATTTCCCTCTTCTAATACGCCTTAATAAATCTGGAGGATGACCATCCTATTCTGGGTCGCGCGCATATTAAATACCGAAGATGGTGCGCGTAGATGGCGCACCGAAGAGGCTCAGATGAGTCTCTGTGGCTCGCTGATGAGGCCCGAATGAAACTCCCTCAATCTATGATTAGAGCCGAGAGGCTTAGCCTCTCAAGAGCTCTCCCTGCCGCATCCGATGTGTCTCGTACATATGAAACACACACAAACAATGCATTAGTATAACATAACATTCATCAAACTAAAATAATGGGCTAATAATAAATGATGTTTACATCTAAATTACATTGACATGACAATAACAGTTAAATGACATAAAAAGAAAATATTTACATGGCATTACAAGACAATCGAAAAGGTTAGATGATTCTTAAAAGAAAAAGTTTCCATTCATTATTATTAATAAATGTATCTATAAATGATTTACAAGGTGGCTTATTTAATTTAAAAAACTTATCCTTTATAATAGAAAACGTCTTTACACAATTTTTATCTATATTCTTAGGCCATCTTTTAAAATAATTTCGTTTAAACACAAAGTTTTTCTTTTTGGTATTTTTAACAAATAAATTCTTTTTCTTCGTCGATGTTTTGGATGAACTGCACGCATAGCACGCATGCGTCGTATGGGAACATTAAGAATAATACTATTTTTTCCTTGACTATGAGTAGAATTAACTTCTATTTTACCCGTATCCGGTATGCATGTCATGATGTCATCACCATCTATTTCACCATAGATATTAAATGCATTAAATCCGTCCCTGGACAGTGATGAAGGCTCATCATTCATAATCTCTGAGGTTTTTTTCCTCTGAACTAAACTCGAAACATTGATTCTCGGCGTCGTTATTATTTATGGATTGGACGTCGTGATCAATATACTCTCGCTTTGCTGATCTAAAAAATGGTCATTAGGCTTAACGCAAGGACTGAATTCACCCGATACTTCCCTTTCTACCTCGTGTTCCGTCTGGATCGCTTGAGCCGACTCCAGCTGCTCATCGTAGACGGGGCTGCTCTCTACGCAGCTTGGCTCGTCGTCATCGTCATCATCGTCGTCAACCTCGTAGATGACATCTAGTGGGTCTTGTGGACTTCCGCTAGAAATTAGGGGTGCATCAACAATTGTTGAAAAAATGTTAAATTATTATTACTTATCTCGTTAAGTTACTAGTGTGACATTGTTAGTGTGGCGTATACAACACAATAGCGAAAAATAAAAACTTTGGCCAAAAACAATAACCGACTTCAAAATAAAAGTGACCACGAAGTGAAAAATAATTTTAGTTTTGGTACTCGGTGGTAATTTGGCGTTACACAAAAAACGAGCTAAACTAGGATCTTAAATTATTTTTCACGTAGTAGTTACTTTTTTTAAAGTCAGTTGTTTTGTTTCTTATTAATGAAGCGTTCCGGCCACATACATTCAGGGTTCCGTTTCGGAATTCCGATTCGAAAGCAGCAAATGCATTCATAATCTAGTAAAATCATTTAGTAGTAGCAGATTATGAATGAATTTGCTGCTTTCGAAACGGAATTCCGAATGTATGTGGCCGGCCTTAGTCTGTGTTTTCTCATATTTTTCTACTCTGAGTTATTATTGTCGTTTTTTGATATTTCTCGGGACCGTAGGGTCCCGGACCTTTGGAAGGTATATATGGGGCTTGCGCGCTTCTGAACTCTAGGTCTGTGCCGGTAGAGTTTACTTTGCCGAAACAGGTCTAGGGTAAGGAGCCAGACCAAGAGAGACACATGAACCCCCAGGGCAGCATGTGGCGAGCTGTTGGGCAGTAGTGACCCCACGGGCACTATATCCCGGGAGAAGTCTTGTTCCTCACATTTGGCTTGCCTTAATTAACCGGCCGAAGTGAACACTGATGAGGAACAGAGCTCCCACCTCATTGTTGCCTTTATTTGCCGGCTTGAGTGGAGATTCGCAAGAGCAAACTTGCTCGGAGGAAGGAAGTATTCCAGTAAGATGCTGGTAGGGATCTTGACCGTACTTCCGGGATTGTCCTGATAGCCGTGGAATACCTCTCCACTCCTCATAAGCACCTCAGGACATGTTGCCCCCTTGTCGCTACGATGCTATGTGCTAGCAACCGTTTCCGGGGGCCCATTATTGAGTGTGAAGTCACCCCCTGCCATTTTATCCGTGTATATATAAAACATTGATCAGGCAGGGGCCATCGTCCTTCCATAGTTCTAGATAACTGGTTACCTAAAACTATGGAAAGACTATGGCCAATAAAATGAATATTTTATCGTTTTATAAAAATAGTTTTATTTGTATAACGTCTTCTAAATTTTTTGGTTGACCGTACTTTCCCAAGACATAACTTTGTTTATTTTATTTATGGTTCCAAAATACTACTCAAAAATAATATAAGTGAAATCCGGGACCACGGTCCCGGTCGCAAAAGTCCTACGACACAACAGAACTGCTTGGAGGATTATAAAACACGATACTGCAGCTACCATTCGCGTTTATACAAGTTGGGGC
Source organism: Fissipunctia ypsillon (assembly GCA_947568875.1). NCBI lineage: Eukaryota > Metazoa > Arthropoda > Insecta > Lepidoptera > Noctuidae > Fissipunctia > Fissipunctia ypsillon. Next base: position 2,874,655 of record OX387660.1, on the reverse strand, counting down.
AGACTGTTTCATAGGTCACAGGGTGATGGACGCAGGCCTAGTGTTCGAGCTAGCTGTGTATGACTGCAAATAGGAGAATTTTGACAAGAATAACATGAAGATGGTGTTGGTGATGCTGCAGGTGTCGCAGAAGACCATGGATATCGGCTGGTGGAGTTACTACGATGAGCTTTACGTCCTTGATGGCGGCTATGAAGGCTACCTATTCTGCTTACACCGCTCTTAGGTCTTTTATGAAATAAGGTAGAACCTTGGTAGAAAAATAAGAATATAATATAGTATCAAAAGAAATTAGATTCATCATCTTCCTGCCCTTGTCCCATGTTACTTGGGGTCGGCGCAACACGTTTTCTCTTTCCATTTTCCCCTGTCAAAAGTCACGCTATCATTCACTCCCTTCTCTTTCATATCATTCCTCACACAAGCAATCCATCTTTTCTTTGGCCTTCCTCTCCCTCTCCATCCATCAACATTTATATTCATCACTCTTTTAGTCACATGCGTTTCCTCCCTCCTCTTCACATGTTCATACCAAGCCAAACGATTTTCTTTCAACTATTCTGTCACTGGCGCCACTTTCAAACTTCCCCTTATATACTCATTTTTTACTTTATCCAATTTCGTCACTCCACACATCCATCTCAACATTCTCATCTCCGCTGCATGCAATCTTTTTTCATCCGTCTTCTTCACGGCCCAGCATTCCGATCCATACAGTACGACAGGCCTTATCACGGACTTATAAATTTTTCCCTTTAATTTGAGGGGCATCCGTGGGTCGCAAGTTGTTCCTGTGACCTGTCGCCATTTCATCTATCCTGAGTTGATCCGGTGCGCTACGTCTCGGTCTACTTCGCCATCCCCTTGGACAAACGACCCGAGGTACCGGAAGTCGGAGCAGCTCGGTACGGGCGTTCCGGCGAGAGATATGGGCACAGGACTGGAGAGACCGCCAAAATCACAAAACAAATATTCTGTTTTGGTCTGACTTAATCTCAGGCCAGCGGTCTCCAGTTTTGCCCACCACACCTCCAATCTGCTCTGGATCTCTAAGCCGCTCTCAGCAACCAGCACAATGTCATCAGCGAACAGCATACACCAGAGCGCCTCTTCGTGGATATCCGACGTAAGAGCGTCCATTATCATCACGAAGAGGTAAGGGCTGAGTGCTGACCCTTGGTGCAAGCCGACAGCCACATTGAAGCTGCTGGTAGTGCCCACTGTAGACCGGACTTGGGTACTGCATCGACTGTACATCGCTCGAATCAACTGCACATACTTCCCTGGCACACATTTCTCCTTAAGGGCCCACCACAGAACTTCACGAGGCACTCGGTCGTATGCCTTTTCGAGGTCAATGAATACCATGTGCAGGTTTTTATGCGCACCTCTGTATTTCTCGCACAGCTGGTGGATAGCAAAGATGGCATCTGTTGTTCCCCGACCAGGCATAAAACCGAATTGGTTTTGCGAAATTTCACTCTCTTCTCTCAGTCGCCTTTCAATAACTTTTTCCCAAACCTTCATACTATGTGATATTAGTTTTATTCCTCTATAGTTGTTGCACTCCAGCACATCACCTTTGTTTTTAAAGATGGGCACCAGTGAACTGTTACACCATTCGTCAGGTATGGCTTCTTCCAGCAACAATTTATTGAAGAATAAAGCTAACCACGTCCATCCATGTACCCGTAATAACTTCCATACTTCAACTGGTATTCCGTCCGGACCTACTGCTTAACCATTCTTCATTTCATTTACTGCTATTCTCACTTCATCCATACTAATCATTCTCACTAACCCCTCATTTACTTGTTTATTCTCAAGCACACCACTCCAGTCATTCTCCTCATTCATCAGTCTTTCAAAATATCCCTTCCACCTATCCTTAATTTTCTGATCATCCGAAAGCACTAGGTACTCCAATTTCATTCCTTATACATTTTATCTGACAAACATCCCTCATCTTTCTCGCTCTAGCTCTAGCAAGCCGGTATAGGTTTTTTTGGCCTGCTGGACTATCCAGTGTGTCATAAAGCTTGTCCTGGGCTTTTGATCTCGCTACCGCCACAGCTTTTTTGGCTTTTTCCTTAAGAGCATCATACTGACACTTTTTTTCTGTTTTCAAACTAACATTCTCATCGTCAACACTCTGCCATTCCTTGAACTTTCTCTTCTTATCCTGCAACACATTCTGTATTTCTGTCGACCACCACCATGTATCCCTATCTATCGTACCCTTTCCTTTAGTCTCTCCCAAAATATCTTTAGCTTCACTCCTAATATACTCCGCCATTTCACTCCAACATTCATTTACACTTCGATCATTCATGTCCCCCATATCTATCATTTTATCCACTACTCGCTCTTTAAATTTCTTCGCACAATCATTCTTCTCCAGCATATGCCATTTTATTTTAGGGGGAGGTCGCTCTTTGTTTTGATTGAGCTTTATTTTTAAGACCATTTCCATAATAAGGAGTCTATGCTGTGAGACTAAATCTTCTCCCGGTAGTACTTTGCAGTCTTTGATGTACTTTAAGTTGTTGCGTCGTACTAGAAAATAATCAATTTGCGTCTTAGATTATTAGATGAAAGTAATGTTGTAGTATTAGAATGCTAAAACTAATAAAATCGACACAAAATTAAGATATGTTCTATTCAACTCTTTTATCTTTGGTTCATTCCGTCACGTCGTGCAAGTTTGAGTGAAATGCTCAGTTTAATAGTAATTACATACGTAGTACATTTTATTAACTTGTAATTGTTCAACAAAAAGATACACTTTATTTTGAACAATTCGTAACGTTTCAAAAAAGCACTGCACTCTTGATTGAAGCACTTTCAGCCCGAAATATCCCTTGTTTTTATGAAAAAAAAAACTGCTCATACAAGCCAGAAAATACCAAAGAATTGTTGGAAATGCAGTCGGAAAATAACACAGTGGGATAAAAGATCAAAAATTCTCAATAGGACCGAGTTCAAAGGAGGATTGGACAGGCTGTGTCGACAATGGAGGATGTAGGGTGGCATATCAATTTGAGCTTACTCTGATCTACAGAAACCGAATGGCCGAACGACTGAATGAACAGTGGATCTCAATGGACTCATTCAGATTGTAATGAATGGGCTTTTTTATGTTTCGCTTTGTATTTGACTTGAGGCACTGGACTTTTTTTTTTGTTTGAGGTGAAAAGTATTTTTTTCTTGGTACAGTTTTGTATTAAGAGCAAATTCCACCAAACTGTTCATAATCGGACATTAGTAAATCAGCCATTAAAATAAACATTGGTGTTAATGGTATTTACGTTCCACCAGAAAAAATAACACCACGTTAAGAAACTTGGCGTTAGGATGTATCATTCACTCTTATATCGGTCAGTTGTCAAAGCAACCAATATAAAAAGTCGCAATGTCATGTCATTGTTCACTGACAATGCATCATTCTAGCTATAAGTAAGTATAGTATAGACTCACGTTTTTCATTTCGATGATTTTGACCATTGACTAAATTTCGGTTAGTACGTTAATGGACCTCTAGGGCAGCAATTAAATTTAACGCCTGATTAATACAGATTAGCGCGTGGTGAAACACTCGCTTCTCATAATATCCCGTTAACATTTTAACAGGAGATTAAATTAACGAACATGGTATGATGAAACTAGGGCTTAACCTTCTAACTGTTGTTCAACACATTTATCTAAAAAAAAAGATTAGACTATAACGTCTTTGTATACATAACATGTACTACTATAGCTGAATCCTTGTTTCGTTATTTGATTTGAAGTATGTCATCGTGTCACTTTATTTCTGTACTTATGTTTTTCTTTATTGTATATTGGCACATTGTTTTTATATTGTGTATTCATGTAATTTGTTATCGTCATTCAATTGTGCGTTTGTGTGTTGTGCTATGTCTTTTGTGTGTACTGAATAAATGTTTTATTTATCAAAGGTTTTATAATTCATTTTTGAAGGTTTGGATTCACTATTTCAACGTCGTCTGTGTATTTTCTGATAAATCTTATGTGATAAATACTTTCAGTGAGGGAAACCAAGGTGCAAAATGTTGGGCTATGAAATCTCAAACACATTGTGAGCAAGCGTCTTGATCAATAAGATTACTTGTTCGTTCTTTGTATGAGAAGAGGCCTTGGATGCCTTACGGTGAAAAAAAGTAGAAAAAAAAGCATTAGTGTGCAAAACTACCAATTCTAATAAGTAGGCATGTAGGTACAATCAACGGTCTTAAGTGGAGGCCGGCGTTTCCTATCTGACTACTCTGAGAAGAAAGGCCGAAACAAACTCAGAGCTTAAGAAGCTCAACTCAGAACTTAAGAAGCTCAACAATACGACGAACAATACCAAAGAAAGGACATTTGGGAAGGCCGCATAAATTACTCAAATTGCCAAACCATGATTAACACTAACTGAGAGAGAAAAAAACCGAACCCACATAGTCTTTATATTCACAATAATTAAAAAAATATAATATTTATTTATTTAATACTTCATGCACAGAAAAGTACAGAGGCGGACTTAATGCCATAGGTATTTTCTACCAGTCAACCTTTGGGTGATGCAGACACAAACAGTGGTAGGTGCAATTATGAGAAATTGTGGAATACATATTTATTTAAATATAAAGATACACATATACCTATTACAAACTATAAATATAATAATATATACCTAATTATAAATAAATGAGCGCAAATAAATATATACATAAATACTAGAATATACTAAAACAAATAAGACAAGCAATGGGAAAACGTTAACGTTGTGATGATACTGCCAGCTTCTTACGAATGTGCTCGCGAACTTTTATTTTAAAGGATAATCGGTTGGTTGCCATACTAATTTCCAGGGGGAGCGCATTCCACAGAGAGATAGACTGAACGAAGAAGGAAGAGTGAATAAAGTCTGTGCGATGAGAGGGACATTGAAGAAGGCGATTATTTGATGAACGTAGATTTTTATTGTGGTTGGCACAAATGTACTGAAAGTGGGGGGCAAGATAACTAGGGGAAGTGGGAGAGTCAAGAAATGAAAACAAGGTGGTCAGCGCCCTTTGCTCTCTGCGCTGGCGTATAGGCAACCATTTAAAAAGCGACCGATGCGCAGAGACATGATCATATTTACGCAGATTGAAAACGAATCAAATGCAGTAATTGAGAAGACGGTCAAGTTTGTCGAGGAGATCTGCATTCAGGTCATAGTAGCACACATCACCATAATCGATGATAGGGAAAATTAAGGACTGCACAAGCATTGTCTTCGTTCTCGTTGGTAATAAATTTTTCAGTCGGTACAGAGCCCGCAATGTTCCAGTAACCTTCTGGCTGACCCTAGCGACTTGGATACGCCAGTTCAGGGTACTATCAATGTGCAAGCCTAGGTCCTTCACGTCAGTACTAAATGGAATGATTGTACCATTGAAGAGAACTGGTGGCAAGGTTGTACTATCCACCTCACTCATACTCCAAGAACTACCGATGATGATTGCCTGACACTTATTAGGGTTTACTGCAACACAAAATCTATCAGACCAGGTTTTTATGGCTATCAAGTCTCTATTTAATTTGTCGACAGCTTCAGGTATTTCATCATCCTTCCCTTGACAGTACAACTGCAAGTCATCAGCATACAGATGATACGCAAACTGAAGTTCGGAAGTTATAAGATTAATAAAAATAGAAAACAGAAGAGGAGAAAGAATGCCGCCTTGAGGAACGCCCGTTACCACATCACACCAGCATGATGAAGAATCCCCAACCTGGACGGACTGCTGACGTTCCTGAAGGTAAGAGAAGAACCATCCCAGTGTCTCGGGAGAGACCAGAACATTGGACAGAATGGCTAGCAGGATGTCGTGACTGACGGTATTACAGGCATTCGAGAAATCGACCAACACTAGTGCACTAACTTTGGTGTCTTCCAGTCCTGCCCTTATATCGCCAGTCACTTTAAGGAGGGTGGAAACGGTGCTGTGCCCGGGCCTGAACCCGTACTGAAGAGGGCTAATGAGTGAATTAAGATGAATAAAAGTGGAGAATTGTTTGTGAACGCAGGCCTCGAGCACTTTGGATAGGAAGGGAAGGATAAAAATGGAGCGGAAGTCGCTAGGAAGAGAAGGATTAGGAACCTTAGGTAGCGGACGAACATAGGCCTTGCGCCACAGGGAAGGGAATACTCTGGTGTATAGGGAAAAATTTACAATGTGGGTAATCGCGGGTAGGAGATGATCCAGTATAGTTATGATCATACCACGGGTAATATTATCACATCCTACCGCTTTTGATTAATGGATAGGATGATCTTTTTGATCTCTCCCGATTCAACTGAAACGAATCTGAAAGGATTAATATGAGGACGCATTAGACCAGAAATTAGAGACCAAGTTTGTTGCTTGATTAGACGATCCATGGACGGAACAGTGAAGAAATAACGGTTGAGATCGTTCAAGTCAATTGAATTAGGAAGATATAAATGTCGCGGTTTACCGATACCAAGAGTTCCAAGAAATTTCCAAGTATCGGCAGAAGAAGAAGAATTGATAGTATCTAGAATGATACTTTACGAAGTAAATATTCATGTCATTGTTTATATAAAATTCATAAATGTCAAAAAATTCTAAAAAGAACAAACCAAAAAAAATTCAGTAGGTATGAAAAAAAAAAAAGAAAAGAAATGAAATTGGAGCAGCTCAATACCAAGCCAAAAGTTTTCAATATTTAACAATATAAAAGGATTTCTGGCACAACTTACGTTTAATGAATGATTTGAATTTGTTATGGCTCATATCTTGAACGTGGCTTGGAAGTTTAGTAGAAAGACGTATACTATAATATATGGGCTCGCCCCCTAATACATGGGACGAGTGTACGGCTAAACGCTGACAGACTGAACACAGACAAGACTTTACTTCGACGGGACTCTTCGCCGACAGGACACTTCGCCGACAGGACACTTCGCCGACAGACTGACAGCATCTGGCGAAATGTGGGTGGGCTTTAGGTACTGTAGTAGCTAGTACAGCTACACAATATTAGATGGTATTTGGCTCGCCTACGCACCACCACGTGCTTGCGGTTGGACACGGAATGACTCCACTCGGCCCGCACCGTGTGACGTGTGCGCTCGAGACAAATTATAAGTATATCTATATACACTTCGTTCCTTCCTTATTTTAATTTATTTTATTTATGTATTAATTATCCCCGGTATTAAAAAGGATCTTTAGGTAGAAATGGTAAGTTTTTATTTATCATCTAGTATCGTTACAGGTCGTCAGAAGCCCGAAAATCTGACAACCAGTCTTACTAAGGGGTATCGTATTATCCAGTAACTAGGCTGTGTAGGTCAAATAGGCAGTCGCTCCATGTAAAATACAGGTACTCAGCTGCATCCAGTTTGACTGGATGCCGACCCCAATATAGTTGAGAAAAGGCTAGGCAGATGATGATTTATTAAGTTACATGTAGTCTGCATCATTTTATTTTGGTGTAGGAAATCACTTATCTTTTATTAAGTAAATAAGCCCAATTTAGGTATCTTTATCAAATCAGTTTTTTTCAATTATCACAAGTAAGTAACCAATATTTTTTACAATTTCCTGTTTATGTATGCACCTCCCTTTTCCTCTCTCTTAAAAAAATATTTTATGTCTCTTCTTACTTGCTCGAAGTAGACGTATCTCCTAAAAGCTCTTCAGGATCTTTATCAAATCTAGATTTTATTATAGGGGGCCAACCACCACCTTTTAAAGCAGTATTATTTTAACGTTACTTCAGTGTGAGAAAGAGATAGAGCTATACGGGACGTCTAGCTCCATCTCTTTCCCACAGTAAGATTACAATAATACTGCTTTAAAAGGTGGTGGTTGGTGGTCTAGCTGCAGAACATAGATAATGATAACTAATAGGTCTTATTACCTAGTAAGCTTGTAAGTAAGCATTAGGTTAATTTTTGTTTTCTAACAATTCTAATTAGGTAGTATCTAATAGCTAGGAATATTTTAGTTTGTTAAAATCTTGTTCAAGTTCGAATTTTGCATTTAACAGCTGTAATACAAATCAATAGCATTTGTAATCAAAATGAATACCTTAAATGGAGAATAATTATGTATGTGTTATTATTATCGATCATTTACTATCTCCGCTATAGAGACTAATGTGGTTTAGTGTGATTTAGTATTGAACCATAGGATCTGTTGTTAACATACATAAAATGTATTTTTTACACACATTATTTATATTTTTGAACCAAATGATCGGATTTAAACAACATCCAACATTTTTTTTTTTACATTTAAATAGTAAAATTTGTGAACCAAAAGGTCTGATAACAACATAAAAATATTGATTGCAAATGGACCTTAAAAACTGGATCAAAATTATGAAATAACTTTAATTTCAAAAGTCGGTGTCTTGGGATCCGTATTTTAGGTTTTTGCCACCGACTTCCGAAATTAAAGTTATTTCAGAATTTTGAGTAATTTTTTTTTTGAAGTCAATTAATTTTTTAAATTACTTTTTTTTCGTAATTTTAAGTTTTAGGTGAGTAAAATCAGGAATATTTGTTTGTAATAAGTAGTTAATAGTTTTTTTGTAAATATTGCACTCGAATTTGACCAAGATTTTCAGATGTTTTCCCTTGGACACCTACCTGTAGCTCGTACCAATAAGCCAGGCCGTCACACTTACACGTATTAGTCCAGCATTTTGAAAACTACTGAATCGATTCTGATGAAACGTCCGCTATTCCCTAAGTTAAAGTGAATGTAAGCCAATAAAAAAATGGTCACAATCCCAGTAATAGTTTGAAATTTGTAGACAAACATACGTATCACCTCTAATAATGTGTATATTTGTTTGGGAGCCCTAATAGATTATCACATGTGAATATATTGCAGTTCATTGGAACTGCAATATATCAATTCGACACGGATGTATGTAACATTATTATTATTACATACATACGTGTCGAATTGATAACCTACTTTTTTTTAACCCTAGACGTCTACCTTCGTCAAATCGACGACCACACGATAAAAAATCCGCTGTTTCTTTTTGCCGCGCACGCGCACGCCGATGATCGTGTTGTCGCTAGTCCACTCGCCACTCGGTGCTCGCTACGCTTTTTCGGGAGGCAGACGTATTCGGCGGGTAAGTGCACTACTCTTCAAGTTATTACCAAACTACTCGTCGTTTCGACGAATGGTTAGGTTTTGAGTATACTTTTATATTGTAACTTGTGGTGTTTGTTTGCAGTTTTTTCGCAATAACTGCGAAACAATCAGTATCAGATGATAATATTGTGCGTTTCTTATTGGAAGAGGAAGACTCTATTAAACTAGAAGAATTATCTAATAGCGAAAATGAAGACAATGTGGAGTTTGACGACGTTGAAAGTGATTCTCAAGACGAACCGTCCGACCATGAGGGTGGCCAACTAAATCCTGAAGAAAGTTCCTCATCTGGTTTATTGGAATCACAAATACTGTCTGTTCCATCGGAAGTTAGTCCAGGTAGTAATTCAAATAATGCTCCACCACGTCATGCAGCAGAAAGACAAATCGGTGGCCAATTTGTATTTTTTATGGTATGATAAATATAGGATGTATTAACAGCTACATAATTTATTGTCACAATGCCTCTGTACTCGGACAAAATATAATAAGTCGTCGTGATTTTATAAAGAAGATGCATTCGCAGCTAGTAGAACCCTGGCTTAAAAAAGTGTTCGAATACCAACGTCGAATCGACGAATGGTTAGGTATAAAGGAGTCCAAGCGAACGTTAGGTGACTAGGGTTATGTCAGTGAAAAACAACAAGAACTGTCTCAGCCAAACGTGTTCTTAGCGATTAGCTAAATTGATCCGTACCCAGCGTACATAAAAAGCGCTCCAGGCACAGTATAAAAAGTTGCAGTATTATGTCTTCATAGAAAACAGCCGAAACGACACGCTTCGAAATCTCAGCGTATGCCAGTACGCAACAGTCTCGAGTGCGCGGCAGTTACGCACGGACTCGGAAGGTGCAACATTTACGTGAAATATAGCACGAATGTTCAGTGTATGAATGTTTGAATTCATCAATATTGAAACCAGAAATATATATTTTTTAATAACAATATTATTTTAGTGTTTATTTATTTTTGTGTTATGTAGGTAGTTGTATATTTATTGAAGCGTAGCGAGCATAATGTCCTTGACAGGTACTGAGTAGGTGAATATCTTTCTTTTTCTATGCGATCGGTGCACGAGTGAAGGAATAAAATATACATTATTAGCTTCTGCTCGCAAAGAAAGTCTTTACCGTGTGTACCGCGATCAAAAACACGCCCGTGAAATCTAAATTATTCAACCCATATTTCATCCAAATGATTTGGTGTAAAATGCTATTTTTATCAACATAAAATTTCCTTAACATTACCTACTTAAATTACTCTAGACAAAAAACAAACTTTTTTCATACAACTGTGTCATAATTTATCAATTTGGAAATAACCTGAGCATTTAGATAAGTATATGATATATGTCATCGCGGACTTTTTCTAGACCTTTTTATGTAACTTTTCTATAGAAACTATGTTATTTTTCTAACTCGAATAAATGGATAATATTTATTTTCGGTGACACTTTGTATCCGCTATAATATGCCGTCATGTTTTATTTTTTGAGACGTCGTATAGCCAACATGAGCCAACCACAATAGCAAATTTGTTTGTGGAACATTTTAAAGTGGAATCCTCTCTTGGTTCAGCATCGCAGGCGGTCGCTGCTGAGGAATGTCTGATGGATTTAAATGTCAGGTTCTCAGCAAAAGATGTCGCTAATGTAATTAAAAATATGGTTAGGGGCAAGTCTCCGGGGCATGACTACCTCAGCATCGAACACCTGCAGCATGCAGGAGTTCACCTGCCAAGGGTGCTGGCGATGTTCTTCTCACTCTGCCTGAGTCATGCTCATCTGCCCAGCGATCTTATGAAGACTGTGGTTGTGCCTATTGTGAAGGATAAGACTGGGGACACATCAGATCTCTCGAACTATAGGCCCATATCGCTGGCTACTGTCATTGCTAAGGTGCTGGACAGCCTGCTTGATAGGCATATGGCGACCCGCATCGATTTACATGATGCGCAGTTTGGGTTCCGACCTGGTCTATCCACGGAAAGTGCCATACTGTCTCTCAAGCATACTGTCCAGTATTATACGTCTAGGAAAACGCCAGTTAACGCGTGTTTCCTGGACCTTTCCAAAGCATTCGATCTGGTGTCGTACGACTTACAGTGGCAGAAACTGCTGAACGATACCACAGTGGATAGGGGAGTAATATCAATACTACGGTATTGGTATAACAACCAGACCAATTGTGTGAGGTGGGCAGGCTCGTTATCGGATGTGTATAGGCTGGAGTGCGGAGTGAGACAGGGTGGCCTGACCTCCCCCCGCCTTTTCAGTCTGTACATTAACCGGTTGATCGTTGAGCTCAGCAACACTTATCAAGGTTGGTATGTAGACGGAATATGTGTCAACAATATTAGTTATGCTGATGGCATGGTGTTGCTGAGCCCATCGATTAACTCAATAATGAGTCTGCTCATGATATGTGAAAGGTACGCGGAGGCCCATGGGCTCAGATACAATGTTAAGAATAGTAAAGTACTGGTATTCAAGGCAGGCACTAAAACCTACCCGATTGCACCACTGCTGAAACTTTGCGGAAGCCCCTTAAACCAGGTCACATCGTTCAAGTATCTGGGCCACTGGGTGTCCGAGGACCTTAAAGACAGTCTGGACATAGAGCGTGAGCGCAGAGCGTTGGCTGTCCGCTGCAATATGTTGGCTCGCAGATTTGCGAAATGTTCGACTGAAGTAAAGGCTACACTGTTCAGAGCGTACTGTCAGTCATTCTATACATGCGGTCTGTGGGTCAACTACACGCAGAGGGCATACAGCACTCTGCGTGTTCAATACAACAATGCATTCAGGGTATTGATGGGGTTGCCACGCTACTGCAGTGCTTCTGGCATGTTCGCAGAAGCGGGCATAGATGGCTTTCACGCCATCATGCGCAAGCGATGCGCCTCCATCATGCGCAGGGTGCGCGGCAGCCCCAACAGCATCCTGAGCACTGTAGCGGACAGGTGGGACAGTACTACCATACTGGGGCATTGGATACGCCTACATGCCACTGTGGCGTATAATTAATAATTGTTTTGTTTTTTCTAGTAGATGTAAGTACTAACACTAGTTTCTAAGTTGTGTGTTGTACTAACCAAATGGACCTTGTCTGAATTAAAATTATTTTATTTTATTATTATAGCCGTCATATAACCCGTGGAACAATATGTCGCTTCGCAAGATATCTTGTTTAACAAAATACCACGAGTAGTTTAGGAGTAATGAGGGAACAGATGAACGTACATACAGGGTTTAAGGGACAGCCCTCCGCAAACTAAGAGGTTGCCTTCTGCTCCTTATTTTGAATCATATTCCACCGGAAATTTTCTCAGGATAATTTTCATTTTCTTATCGTTTTTTCAATTACTGTTCCTTTATTTCAATGTAAATTTTATTCTCTGTACGCAGCACGTCAGTTAAATAAATTGATTTATTTAAAAACACCTACAACTATCATCACGGGCTTACCTAATACAGTAATGTAGTTATAGTTATAATAGCTACCAAAGATTAGACTGATATTATTATGAACCACCAAGAGTAATTTTACAAAATGCGGCCCGTGTGAATTCACTCGAGAGTACAATTGAAGCTGTCAATCTGTTGTGACACCATATTGAGTGTTCGCAGTGCACGCGTCAGCGCATCTTAGTATGATATACTGAATTTACCCCATCAGTCTGCGGAGGGCTGTCCCTTAGTAGTCTGGTAAAAATTAAAACTTACAAAAAGAAAAGATAAAAAGAAAAGAAAAAAACAAGTAAATTGCAGCAATACATTTTAACAAACAAAATGAAAAGATTAAAAAAGAAAAGAAAAAGTTCAAGAAATAATGGAAAGATAATATGAAAATTTAATATAACATTATCAAATACCTACGTCACCTAAGAGACACAGTCAATGGGCAACCCTAGTGCATGTTTATCTAGCGAGCGGCTGTAGGTAATTATTTCAAGGTCACTGCCGAGACATAATACTGTTACTTCATTATACTGTGCTTTAGTTCATCGAACGCGAAGACCAATCCACCGACAGTACAGGTAGTACAAGATAATATTTGTATTGCTTAGCGTTCATTCATTTACACCAGGCGACTTTATCCAAAGTGTTTGTACGGCCGTGTGGAGCTAATTAAAATAGATATGGTCGCGTTTTTAGTTCGAGAGGTAAGTGAAAATATTGAATTGGTTTATGTGTGGGTTCTCATTAGAAATATACTTCGCTACTGCATTGGTGGAATAGACTATCCAAATAGACTATCCAGTCTGCCAAGGTAGACGTTTATGGCAATCTATCCCCAAAAACTTGGTAATTAATAAATAATTTGAGATTATGGATTTACTAGTGAACTAACTTGTCGTGAGGTAATGTAGGGCAATTCAAGTCACTTTTCCCTCACACCCTCAAACCCTCACTTCTCTACTACTTGGAAATGGTCTTCCCATAGTTTTCCTCTGTTTTCTATGAATGTGTTAGTTTTAATATTTCTTGGAGTGTGCCGATAAAGATACAATTTACAAATTCGGGTTTTCTTTTAAATTATACCATTATTACCGAAAAATGCCTAGTATACGGTCTAGGCATACTAGGCATTTTAGACACCTTAAATTCGGTGAACAATTTGAAAGTATAGGCCTTGTACTTGTAACGTTACGATTTAGCCGGAGGGCTACATTATAAGTCAAGAAAAAAAGAAATAATAAAAAATACGTAAAAAAGTTGAGAAGGTCAGCGGAGTCTTGCGATGAGCACCAGGAAGGGAAACGGCTCCTTTTTTTCATTTTTATAATATAATAATTATTAAATTATATAGTTATAAAACCGTGTTAAAAAGGAAAGAAAATTGAGAAAACTTCACATAACATATTACTGTAAAGACTCTGGTTAAAAACTGGGCTTTACAAGACTTTTCTCCTGATTCTCCCGAAATACCTCTCAAACCTTTTAAACCTAAATCAACATATTTCTTAATTGATTGACGGCCAGAAACATCTTAAGCGGCAACAGTGAGGACTTGGCCTTAACACCCTAGCTTACAGTGGAAACATGACCATAATATAAGAGTTTACAATGAAGATTCAACCGAAACACAAAAAGTCTTAATTGGGAACCTCACTGTTCTGACTCGATAATATAGAAAAAGAAAAACTGACAGATGAAGATTTATGGTGAAAAAGTAATATGAAAAAATCCACCATTTTGATTTTTTTTTAATTTTAATATATAAAACACATACAATCCTACTACAAACTGCTCAAAATAAACTACTAAAAACGTTATTTCATTATGACTATCTAACTCCAGCAGAAACTCTTTACAAAAAAGTTAAAGTAATGAATATAATACAAACACACATATATAATACATGCATACTAATTCGAAAAATACTAAATAAAAATATACACACAAACATAACCTTCACAAAAAATTAAAAAAAAAACACAAAATGAAACTGTGACGTGAACAAGACTTTTTACAACTACACTCAACCCGCACAAACTGCGGAAGAAAAACTATTATGTACGAAGGATATAAAATATTTAATAAATTACCGAGAGACCTCAAAGAATCTAAGTCCAAAACCACTTTTAAAAGGCTACTTAAACACTTTATAATAAAAAAATCACTTTCCCTACAATAGTGTCAAGCCACATCCAGTTACCGCGGATTTGTGTTATATGGAAACTTGTATGCGTGTATCTAGCTAACACTTGTCTATATTAATTAGTAACCTACCCTCAAAATATTTGTAATTGACGTCTACTTTCTGTAATGCGTCCAACATTTTGTTCGTTTTTGTGATATGTCTAGTTTTTAATATTCTCATCTATGTGAATAATGTAATTCTTATGAGAATAAATGATCTCAAACCTCATATACCCGACGACTGAAGAAGACGAAGAAGACAAATCTAACGTCTTACCATTCATCAAAATTTGTACTTCAGCCGTTTAGTAGTTACGAGGGAACGTAGGGATGGACATACGTATACATACATACAGGTCAAAAACATAACCCTCCTTTTTTGGCTTCGCCGCAGTCGGATGAAAAGAGAAAGCTTCGTATTCCAACCAAGAGATTAAATTAAGGTGATCATCATGTTTAAAAATTTCAGTGGTGTGTTATGGTGCCACTGATCTTCCACCACCTGGCTATTGGATTCGTGCTGTCCTACCCCGCGGTCCTGACACCGGCCATCACAGGCAACGACACCAGTAATGGGACTGAAGTGCAAGCTACCAAAGGAGAAGCCTCTTGGATAGGTTAGTAACGAGGTCATCTACATGACATTAGTGTATTCTTTGTTTTTCTTGTGTCAATTAGAAGAATAATCAAAATAATAAATTACTGTCGCGGCCTGCAAAAGGGGCATTGATGGACGAACGTGAAAATGTTGGCCGAAGCGAAGCAGAAGCACTCATACGTAAGTCTATCAACGCCTGATTGCGGCCAAGGCTTGTTTATTACTTTTCTCAAATAATGCGTGGAAATTCAAACTAAGTAAATTCTAGAATCAATGACGAACAACGTTCATTTTTCACGCGTCGATTATGTTAATTTGTTTCTTTTTTTTACATTATACAGCTCTATTTGCAAGCCAAATTGAAATTTAAATAACATCTTTGATAAGTTACCTACTTGGTTGCCATGTGACGAAGTAAAAAGTTCGTTCCATTTTTAAATTACACGACAGATATGAGTTTTCATAGTAATTTATTCGGCCGCTAAACACGACAGACATGGATTTTCATGGCCACCTGCTCGTATGTATTTGACCAGTACAGCATTTTCGATTTATCTCGAAGAAGGTGGTTGAAATAATGTTCGAATTTCCAAGCATGTTTGAGAAAACAAACATAAAATAACATCACGCCGGTTTCCAGTCGGCTTCAGTAAGGGTTAAGAATAATCTGTTTAAAAAAATATATATTGTAAGTTTACGATGAACAAACGAAACGAAAGATAAAAGAAAGAGGTCACCTATTTTGTGATTGCCGTTTTCAATTAACGATCTCAGCTTATCCACGGCTGCACATAGGCATCACCCAAGTTGTGCCTCATCACGCGTTTCTTTGCTTGCTGCATCCAGTCTGCCCATAAGACACCATATGTTATGCTGGTTGCCATATTATATGGAAATAAATAAATGTATGTCTATATTTTACTGTTTACAGCGGCAACTTACAGTATGACAGGTGGCATAGGCTTCCTAATTCTCCCGCCATTAATGCAGCTCTATGGACGAAGATTCATCAACGCCATCATGAACCTCCTCATCTTCCTCGGATGGATCATCATCGCTCTGTCTCCTAACGTCCCTACCCTCATAGCTGGGAGAGCAATCCAGGGCCTTTCCTTCGGAGGTCTGTACATTTGCAGTATTTTGGCAGGAGAATACAGCCATCCAAAGCGTAGAGGATTCTTCATCATCTTCAAGATTACAGCGACTAGTATCGGTGAGCTGATCTGTCATGGATTTGGCTTCACCTTGTCCTGGAGACAAATGGCTTGGCTAGCATCCGTTCCACCTGCCTTAGCTGCATTGGGAACAATAGTCTGGCCAGAAAGCCCATCATGGCTGGCTTACAAAGGCCGCTTTGATGAATGCGTGACGTCATTCGAATGGATAAGAGGAAAAGATATGGAATCAAAAAGAGAAGTAAAGGAATTGATAACAGCACAACAGGAGTTGGGAAATATGAAGAGATTGAAGAAGTCGGGGTTATTGATAAGGAACTTGCAAGCAATGAAGTCTAAAGAGTTCTTAAAACCATTCACAGTAGTGTTAATATTAATAATTTTGACCCAGGTATGCGGAAGACATTATCTGTTAGCGTATGTGGTGCAAATAATGATTTCGTTGACAGGAGACAAGTCCAAAGCCTATTACTACACGGTAGGACTAGATGTAATGAAAATCCTAGCAATACTGACATCAAGTTACATTGTTAGAATACTTAAAAGACGTGCTTTGTTGTTACACACAGGAAACTTAGCATGTATCCTGCTAAGTTTAGTTTGTATCTTCCACTTATTAGTTCACAAAGAAATTATAAATATAACCTGGATAACACCTTTACTATTAATACTATACAACATAGTATGTTATATTGGTGTTATACCAGTATCGATGGTATTGAAAGGAGAATTATTTCCAATAAAATACAAAGGTTTAGGGACTAGTATATTGGGTATATTCTACTCTCTTTCAAGCATGGTTTTAATGAAATCAACGTCCGTAATGCTAGATACTTTAGATACTCATGGGACTTTTGCAGTGTACTTGATAATTGCCCTTGCGTCTTTGGTGTGTTTGTACTATATTTTACCAGAAACTAAAGACAGAACATTGCAGGATATTGAGCTTGACTTTATGGATATCAAGTTACCTAAAGAGGATAATGGTTTTGAGATGATAAATCGTAATTTGTTGGTTAGTAAGTAAATAATTTTTGTTTGTGATTTCGACTAGGAAAAATATGGTGGCACGTATTGAATGTATCCTTAGGAATCGGTCATAAGTAGTACAGATTCATGACTGGTGGGAAAATGGAAGGACGTATGTGGTAAACGTTGAGAATATTTTATTTTATTTTTTTTATTTATTCATCTTTAATTCAGGCACATTACCCACAATTGGTTAGTTACTTGAACTATGTTAGTATATTTAAAGACAAACATAAACAAAATAGAAACAATAATAATGATTATACAACATAACACTAATACATAACACAATACAACTTAGTCTGCAGGCACGAAACTAGTGGCGGTCGAGCGATGGCGTCTGCGGAGCGGCGCGGGGCGGGGCGATTCGGCAGCGGGTTTTTTTTTTTTGTTTTTGGGGAATGGCATCTCGCAGTTCAACCTATAGGAGGTTGTCGACTGCTTAACCGGGCTTTCCTGTGGATGCCTCAATAAATTAAGGCCTCCAGCCAGGCTTAAAACTAAGACTAAAAACTAAGCGACTACACGCTAAGGGCACCCCCTGTGGGGTACGGACCTCGGCTTAGGGCGTCGCTGGGAGAGGACAGCAATGGGACATGCTGGATCGGATTATTTGGGGGCAAATTTAGAATTACGGGCTCAGCTGCGCGGGCTGGCTCGAGCAAGGGTCGGGGTGGGTATGGACGGGGGCGTCGCGGTGGCCCTCGGCGGCGAGGGCGGAAGCACGGCGGTCTCGATTTGAGTTTCCGGATCGTGCTGGTGGCGGGATTACTCTCCTGGAGGAGAGTTATGGCGTCATCCGGGACGGTTAGGGCGTGCCTAGGACGGCGGATGCGACTTATGCGCGACGGTGTGTAGCGGGCGGCCGCCGCAATCAGGGGATTCGGGTGTTTGGAGGCAGATTCGAAGAAACGCTTGGCGAGGCGTTTCATGAACTGCTGGACGGTTGGGATTTTTAGATCAACGTGAAGAGACTCGTTGCGTACATAATAGGGTGCCCCCGTGACCTTTCTGAGGAAACGGTTCTGTAGGGTCTGCATCCTATGGAGCAAGTGTGGCTTAGCGTGCGCAAATACAACACAAGCATACGTCATGATGGGACGGATGACTGCGGTGTAGATGCGCAGCTTGCACTTAAGAGATAGTTTGCTACGCGCGGTCAGGATGAAATGAAGCCTGCCGAGAGCGCAAGCGGCACGCGAACGCGCCGTCTTGATGTGCTCTCTAAAGGTCAGGTGTTGATCTAAGATCACGCCAAGGTATTTGGCTTGCTTCTCCCAAGGGATCGGCTTGCCATACATGGTGATCGGGCTAGGAGGTGCGGAAGCGCGGAGTCGCGGTCGCGTGAAAAGGACGGCCTGACTCTTATCGGGATTGACCTCAATCCTCCACTTCCGGAACCAGACGCCTAAAGCGTTTGCGGAGTTTTGGAGAGTTCTGGCGATAGAGTTCTCGGCAGCGGGCTTGGGGTGGGCACAAAACTAGCGGTCGACCCAGTAGGAAGTAGCGGCCGTCGAGCGGCGAAATCGATATTTAATGACGGGAATGTTTAAGTTTATTCCCGTCGCTTGAGCGTCGCCATCGCGCTGCCACCACCCGTGCATCGCTCGATCGCCCCGCGCCGTTCCACCCGTTTCGTGCGCGTCTCTTCAGAATGCTAAATTTTTGATTACGCCGCCGCCGCACCGCGCCGCCTCGCAATCGCCGTCGCTCGGCCGCCGCTAGTTTCGTGCCCGCAGACTTAAGGAAAATAGCCTTCAGTCTTACTAGCAACAACGCTCAGGAGATAATAAATTATTAGTTTAATAAAACATTAACTAATAGGTGCTTGCACAAATAATACTACATTATGATACAAGTGTGCTATGTTGGTCATTACCCTCGATGCGGTATTATTTGCGCGAGTTGTAGGCGAGCGTGATAAGGGAGCCGACTGTGTAATGATCAATGCAAACGCGTTTCATACGACGTTTTTCAATACACTCGCGAAACTAATTAGGTACCTATATAAAAAAAAATTAAATAATTGGTCCGCGGATTCCTTTTATCGCAGTGTCGTCGAACAATCAAAAGCATAAAAACTGAATGTTTTGTATAGATATTATTTGGATGTAGAACACGAAAGAATGTTATTTTTTTGCCAAAAATTAATCATTTGATGAAATATTTTATGTACACAGTAGGCATAAAAAGACATGCAATCTCTTTGATGAGATTAAAAAAGCGCACATCTCCGACTAGTAAATAGTTTTTGTGGCGCACATTACCGCACTAGTGCGGTAATATAAAGTAAAAAGCAAGCATGTTTAATACACTGCATTATGAACTTAAAAGCATTTCAATAAGAGCTACTTTACGAGCAAGTGTGTGGAAAACTAAATTGGCTAACCAAAAAATTACTGCCCTGATATTTCTGCCGGTCGTCATTCCTTAGGAAGTCTAACTGACCTACAAACCTTTCTGACTATAATACTATTGTTCTAGGCCTCTCGGGTCAAGTTTACAGCAATAATTTGCCGAAACTAAACAAACACTATAGAAATTTTAATACGTTTTCCGTTGGAAGGGCCCAACAGACAGACAATGATAACGAAGTGGCCGTGGGCCCTGGCAGCCCAATTATGCGTTGTTTAGCCCCACGACATTTGATATCTTTGCTTCAACTGGGCCGTTTTTAGATTATACATAGTTGTAATTGAGTTCGTAGACGTATTTTTGCATAGGTCTTGTTTTAATGTTTTATTTGACCCGATATTCCTATTTCAGTGATATTTAAATATTAAGAACGCGGAAAAGAAAAAAAAAATCGAAAAAATCTGTAAAACCGATGGAAATATGGAGAAGCTTCACACTTCAAAAGTTTTGGAAGGGATTATTTCCGTCCTTGTCGCACGGTATGGACATGGACAATGTATGGCGCTACAGTTTATTGTAGTATGAAGTTACATATTCGTGACGTCACTTCTGTGATAGTGTCGTTTTTGTCTAGCAGTTATTTTAAAACGCGTATAACTTGGCATACCCAAACCTTGGTTAAACTATGTAAACAATTAACAGTGTGAACGAGTAAGCAGAGTTAAGAGAAAATAAATAGAATACAGTTGTAAAAGACAGAAGAACCTTCATGTTAAACATTATAATTGAATTAAAGTTAGGAAGTAACTTTGGATGTAGTTAAATTCATTAATTAATGATCGTCTCAATGGAGGCGTTTCTGTTAAATCATTTGTTTCACCTGTTGATTGTAGCTTTATTTATTTTATTATGAGCGTCTTTGTCGGTAAGTTTGTAATTAAAATTCAAATGGAACAAAAAAAAACTAATGAAAATTTTGTTTGACATATTTTTCATGTCGTAAAGTAAATTAGAAAATGATTTCTTTGCTGTCACGTCCATTGCGGGATGTTCGAAAGAGTGTGGCCCCGGCACAGACAACAGAAGGAACACGGGTGGGTTTTAGTCAGTAAAAGTCTGACACGCCCTCCCGCTCCGCCCAGAGCGGGAGAAGTCATTTGATGATTTCCCATCCAAAATTCCACAAAAAAAAAAGCTGTCACGTCCAATATGTTTAAGGCTTTGTGGATCCATAAAATGCCGCGGTCCCACGGCTCGCTTTCTCACAGGCCTAATCTCGTCGCAGGCCAGGCCGTGAGTGATGAGTGATGAGGCCTGTGGTAGGAATGCTCAGCACGGGCCGCGACAGCCCTCGACAGACCGTGCGACCGCGGCATAAGAAATCAAAGTAAGTTTAACTCTAGGAGCTAGACCACCACCTCTTAACGCAGTATTATTTTAATCTTACTTGAGTGTGGGAAAGAGATGAAGCTAGACGTCCTGTATAGCTCCATCTCTTTCTCACAATGAAGTAACATTAAAATAATACTGCGTTAAGAGGTGGTGGTTGGCCCGCTGATGTTTTTACTTTGTTAACTCTTTTGGTTGATTGTTTCTTTTTATTTGGTTTAAATAGTGGCTCGTGGTTAAGTAATAACAGCCGCACGGATCGATCGACCAGGTTTTAAGTTACGCTTACCTACATCGAACAGGTGAACATCCATTACATATCGAGACCCCTCCGTGCCTCGGAAAGCACGTTAAACAGTTGGTCCTGGCTGTCACTCGTAGCTCTTTGACTGTCATTACGGGTAGTCTGAAGCCCGAAAGTCTGACAACCAGTCTTGCCAAGGGGTATCATGTTACCCAGTAACTGGGGTATGGAGTGACCTCCTACCTAATATTTATAGGGTATTGAAATTGCGAGAAAAATTGAACTTTGTTAAGGTCATTAAAACTGATTGAGTAAGTGTTCGCGTGAGACGCGGTGAATAGTGAAAGTGCAGATTTAAATAATATTACATACATTACATAGGTAATATATTTTCCATTTGTGCTATTATATACCGGGTAAAAATGCGTAACACGAGGTCCGACACACACTTGGCCGATTTTTACACTATTAGGCAGATGATGATTAACTTTAAATACAACCATTTGAATGCATTGATTGCCAATTTTTTATTTCTAATTAAATTTAAACATATCACTTATATTTTTTGTAATCTCCTTCTAATTTCCTTCTTTTGGATGTCCTACACGATAGAAAAAAAATATTAACGGCTTACAATTTAGCGCCACAGATCTGCCATTTTGTTTTTTTTAACACCTATCTAAGGACACTTGGGTTATTAAGACGAATCTAACGATACCTTAACTATCGATAGAAATCAATCCAGCCGTTTGGAAGATACGAGGTAATAAAGAAATTTACAAACATACACAGGCAGTCGCTCCATGTAAAATACTGGTATTCAGCTGCATCCGTTAGACAGGAAGCCAGTTAGCCAGCCAGGAACATAGTTGGGAAAAGGCTATGCAGGTGATGATTTAGTTCAAATAGCTATAGTTTCATGTGTCCAAACGTCAGAACAAAAGTTTCATTTTTTCATTGTGAAGTGTCACGTATAGACGTTCAGTTTACACTAAACAAATGCAAATGTAAATCAGTCTTAAATTTCATGTATCGACAGTGGTGGTGTGGTACATCAGCATCATCATCATTTCATCGGAAAGACGTCCACTGCTTCCCCTAAGCACCGCAACTTCGATCGGTTCTGCGCTTTTTGCATCCAGTAGATTCCTGCGGCCTTCACCAGGTCACCGGTGGTATGGTAGATGACTTAATGCTACAAGGCATTCTCTACCAGTCAACCTTACTTTTCAGGAGTCATTCAACTTTCTGTCTGCTATTATTTTGCATCATCAACATCATTCACTCACATTTAAACTTAGATACTTAAACAACATGTCCCGGAATGAATACACAATCTCTTAAGGGGTCATTGTACTCATCATTATGAACAACTTTACTGTGGGACCAAACCTGAAATCTCGAGAAAAAAATCAGCTGTGTCCTACATTTTGACGAGTTAAGCAAACATAAAATTTATGTTCGCTTAACTCGTCAATGTAGGGAATAGCATTTTTTTTTTACTTTAGACAACGTACGCCCGAATTAACAAATTTTCATATACTTTACAAAAATTACGAAATTGACGAAGCAAGTGATACTAAACTTTTGGGACTACAAATAGAATGATTACAACGTAAATTGGAACAAACAGCACATTTATGTTGCGTACAAAATTAAGTGCATCTGGATATCTTATATGTAAAAATCTCGTGTCACGATGTATGTCCTGAATGAACTACGAAACTACTAAACCGATCTTGATGAAATTTGGTCACTATGTGTAATTTGGTCCAACTTAAAAGATAGGATAGTTTTCATCTCGATTATTGACCTCAATAACTTTTATTGCAAATTAAATGTTTAATATACGACAATCACGCTAGCGACGCTACGACGCGCAAGGCTAATCTCCGAAACGGCTGGACCGATTTTGACGCGACTTTCACTGGCAGATAGCTGATGTTACGGCGAGTAACTAAGGCTACTTTTATTTTAGAAAAATAATTAGGATTCAGCGCAAAAAAATTAAAACCCATAAAATTGTGAACAAAAAGTCGGATTTCAAAAATTCTTTTTCCATGTGGTAGCCCAATTCTTGAGGATGGTTATAGGCTATTTAACATCACGCTACGACCCTTAGGAGCCGAGCAAAAATTAAAAAAAATCAGAAAGAACGCTAAGCGAAAATGAAGTAATAGAGAGGGCTATGCAATGCGACGGGTCGGGGGACGAGGGAGTTTTATGAAAATGTGGCTGTTATTTTGGTATATTGTGTATCTTACGACTTCCACGCGAACGAAGTCGCGGGGCACAGCTAGTATTTTGTGCAGATCATCCTCCATAGTAGATACTGGAACACTTCTTATGGCGTACCACGGTGTAGTTGAATCTTAGTTACATTACTGTGTCATTTTCTGAGCGAACTCAACTAATAAAGACACAGCATTTAAGGCCCAAAACAGTTGTCCCCGCTCAATGTTTAAACTTAAAACTACAGACAGTTGCAAGCCTTATTCTAAGCAGTACAATATCTTGACACTTTTTGTATTTATATTTTTGAAGTAGCTGTGTTTGTGAAGCAAAATTCAAGTCGTTTTGAACGTTTAACTGATGTATTCCCAAGAAATAGGCGTGACAACAGTAAATTAAGTCAATTACCGTGTCTAACTACTTTGATGTGCAAAAGTGTTTTTTGCATGGCCCCAATAATTTACAATAAATTACCAAGTGGTTGGAAACACTTGACAACAATGCTGTTTACGTAATTTTTAATGGGTAAAATGTACAACAGTATAACTGAGTTTTTGTCAGAGAAAAATATTTACTGAATTGCTTTGGCTTTTGGATAATGTTTTGAATATTGTTAATGTTAATTTATCCTGTAATCAATCTTGTCAATAATTTTGTTAATGTCAATAATCTTGTTAACAATCAATTAATCTTGTTAATATAAATGTTTGCATGCCGAATGGTGAAATAAGGCTGGGTTTTAATGTATCGTAACATCTAATATGTTTGCAAAATAAATGACTATTCTATTCTATAAATTCTTGCAGGTCTAAAATTATAAAAATAAGAATCAAACACCATATGTAACTAAGACATGGTGTTTGGTTCTTATTTTCTTGCAAAAACTCGTGTGGAGCCGAGGCTGACACGACTCTGTGCTATGAGGATTTGTGGGCTTACAAAGTTAAATACTGAAAAAGTGTGTAGTTGCTCAGAGGGTGTGTGAAGAAAAGACAGGCGTTTCTCAAGTCGAAGATAGAAGTTTCAATAGGATAGTTTACAGTTGAGTATAAGAAAAACAAGCACTAGGAAGATACAGAATCAAGAATTAGAAAGGAAACACTAAGACGTTAGAAAGTTAGGTTGCGAAACGTAATTATAAATTTAGGATGATTAGCGCGGGCATTCGCCGTCGGAGTAGGCTAACGACTGGCGCGGATGACCGAGCGATCGCGGTTTAAAGACTCGGCGCTGGCATGGGGGCGTCGCCGGTGCGCGGGCGCAGCCACGCAGGCGGCGAGGTACACACATCGCACGGCCGACGAAGATGCGAGCTACGTGCGCTCCAAACAGGTGCGTCCTCTGATCACGGACGGTGCCACAAGTGTATAGCACGAAAAATCTAAGAAATAATGCAACTGCCGAGATAAGTACTTATAAAACTCAAAATTCTTGTGGTGTTCAAGACAACACTAAAAGAACAAACAGTAAAGTTTCCAGAATATCTTTCAAAAGATTCCAGAATTTTATGATAATTTTCATTGAAAATGTAAAGGGAAATACCGTCTCAAGTTAAATGTTAATGATACCTACTCGTTAACAATTTGCTCTGCCGCAATCAAGGGCTCTGTAGAATGTCCAATAAAATTGTAGAATTCTGAATAATAGTTTTGAAGGAGCGACTTTGTTTCAAACTCAAACTCAAAGCATTTATTTCAAAAAACCAATTACAGGCACTTTTGAACTGTCAAAGAGTCGGTCAGTTAGTCGGAAAGTTGAAGCTAGTTTCAGAATCTTATACCTGTTTTCACTAACACTGGGCGACAGTTAAATGAATGCCTAAATACGAGGAGGGATCAAAAAGTAGTGAGAATGAGATAGAATATAATGACTATTGATAACATAATAATTTATTTTTCTACATAGTCTCCGAGTCTCTCTACACACCGAGTCCAGCGCTTTTCCAAGGCTTCAATCCCTTTCAAAAAAAAAAGTTTTGTCTTGGTCCTGCTAAAAGCTCTCCACGGAATCCATCACCTCGTTATCGTCTTCGTACCTGTTTCCCCTTAAGTATTCTTTCAATTTGGGGAACAGATAAAATCGCTACGCGCCAGATCTGGTGAATAAGGGGGGTGGTCAACCAATTCAAAGCCAGCTTGCTGAATGGCAGCCATCGCAACTGCCGACATATATATATGCCCGACCTGAGAATCGAACACAGAAGCCTACGAACCATAATTAAGTACGACTTATACAGTATTAACACCCTTTGTTAACTCATACAAATGCTTATAGTTCGAACTATCTATAGATAGCCTTAAAAGATAAACGTACATCATTCCTCATAAATAAACCGTAGATCTCACAATAAAAGAGCCTCTCCGTCAAAAGATATCTACAAACGCCTCCGCCTCTAAGAAAAGATTAAGAACAAAAGAAGCCTGATTGATCTTACCTTTTATTTCGCCAATCATAAATTCAAATCGTTGGGTCTTTACTAAATCGGCAATAAAAGATTAGATGGTAAACCTCTAATTTCCCCGGAGTCTACCGTCTCTATTTGATTAAATAAAGAAATTGGTTATAAAATACTTATAGGTAATCGTAGATACCTACTTATTATCGGCCGAACCCAATAACCTATCACCAGTGTTGGCATACTGGACATAGAAAACCATATCTATCCATGGTTTTAACGTCCCAATAATCTCTAAGAGACTATGGAATCTTACCGGCCTGACATAAGGACAGATAGAATTATACTGTCTACCATCAATAGCTATCTGTCTTTTACTGAAAATAGGTTATTGGGTTCGGCCGTTAATCAATCAATAGTTATGATTAATATATCAATTAATGTGTATAATTAATAGAATACTAATGATTTAATATTATCAATCAATATTTATGATTATTAGAATACGATTTCAACAAAATCTCAATCGTTATCTACAGTTCGTAAGTGTCGGAAAATAAAAACCGGCCAAGTGCGAGTCGGACTCGCACACGAAGGATTCCGTACCACCGTACAATATTTAACACTACATATTTAAAAAAAATCTAAACGAAGAATATTATTCATCTTAAATGTTTACAGTCGCAAAAACAACTTTGTATTTCATAATGATACTGTGAATTACAAAGTTATTTTTTGCAGTTGCAGACAATCGCCCATATTTAATCAATCAATCAACCAATATCTTTATTGTGGATCATAGGTAAGTACATAATACAGGTCTTAAATAATTAAATTGTGATCAACTGTCCCGCCCTTTGGGCATACAATAGTTACATAGAAATTAAATAAAATTTACATTATTAACCTTATGAACCGGGTTTTTAGTATTTGTTGATTAAATACAGTATGTCAGTACATGATATACAGACGTTTAAAATTACTAACTTGTTTAGTTGTTACAGCAGAGCTCGTACAAAAATAGTATAAAGCTCACAACTTTCGCGGCCCCTATTTCTTCATTTTTGAAGATAAAAAAAAAGTACTCTACTCGATGAGTTCTAGACATGGACACCCGCCACATGCCTGGGTAAGAAATTTGTTTTAATCAAAGAAAAACGTTTAATGTATGGGTCCCCCCTTTAATTTTTTAGTTATAATGGAATTGGAAATACATAATCTGTGAAAATTTCAACCGTCTACCTAATACGGTTTATGAGATACAGCCCGCTGACAGGGTTTTTTCAGGGGATTTAGTATGGTTACTCTTCGGGTATGTGATCCCTAAAAAGGATCATTTTACAAGAACGGTCGCGAACAAATTGACATGATATGTTGATCTTGAAAAAATATATTTTCATAGCGGGAAAATCGTTACACAAAGAAAAGAAAGCAAAACTGTTTTGATATCACATAAATACGTGCATATTATCTGTGCAAATAAATAAAATTGAAGTGTCTGTTTGCAGCACGGTACTTTTAACCAAAAAGCAATTTTTAAATTTTTTATCTGTCTGTTGTGGCTAATCTCTGAAACAGCTGGACTGATTTTGACGGGATTTTCACTGGCAGATAGCTGATGTTACGGGGAGTAACTTAGGCTACTTCTGTTTTAGAAAAATAATTAGTTCCGCGCAAAAAAATTAAAACCCATGAAATTGTGAACAGAAAGTCGGATTTGAATTATTCTTTTTGCATTTGGTAGCCCGATTCTCAAGGATGGTTATAGGCTATTTAAAATCACGTTATGATCTTTAGGAGCCGAGCAAAAATAAAAAAGTCAGAAAGAACACTAAGCGAAAACGAAGTAATAGCACGGGCGGGCGATGCAACGCGACGGGTCGGGGGACGAGGGAGTTTTATTAAAATGTGGCTGTTATTTTAGTATATTGTGTACCTTATGACTTTCACGCAAACGAAGTCGCGGGGCACAGCAAGTGTATAAATAAAAAAGACAACTAACAAGGCAAGCGGAAGCACCGGTCGAAGTGGCGGTGCTTGGGGAGGCCTGTGTCTAGCAGAAGTCTTTCGGAAGCACTGTACTTTATAACCCAGATATTTTTGTAGCAGGTTATTTTGGTAGAATTTACCTTTTTTAGTACATTTTTGAAAACCCCAAAACCAGCAAAACCATAAGTGACGAAAAAAATCGCAAAAGTTTCTTTCGTTTGTGGGATCTTCCATACTGCCAAGTAAGGAAGATCACGTGGCGGGTCTAAATTTGTTTCCAAGCAATAATATATAATAAGGCGTAGTCGACAGGGCTCAAGGGTTCTTTCCGAGTCGGGGTGCCCCAAGTCCTCTTGCATTCTAAATTCTCCTATGCAGGTAGTAACACTGAGTAACACTAAAAACATTGCCTTTTGTAAATACGATGAGTGAGAACTGCTGCCAAACGTTAGCATCAGTCACTCGATTACGTTTCGTTAGTCACGATCCTGATCATCATGACTATTGTTTTTAATTTCATTAACTAGATTATTTGATTCATAATTAAGTTAATTGCGGTAGCAGATATTTAAAAATGAACTAAAGTAAAAACCTTCAATCTACTAAACCACTCACTAACTCTACTAAACTAAAAACCATTAATATTCGCTGTCACTTTGCCTGAAGATAAAACGGAACACACTAGAAGTGAAATTCGTACATTATCTGTGGTAAAATGTCAATTTTATTTCGTAAATAAGTTGATTTTTTTGAAATTTTAGTATTTTTTTTTTTCTGGAAAACTATGCGATTGCTGGTTGTGTCATTTTGCAAAAGTGTTCGACATGATACGTGAAAAAAATTGAAGCTTCTCATGCGCGGGTCATAAAGTACAGTAGAGCCCATCTTTCGGCTAAAATTATGATGATGATGAAGAAGGCAAGTGACAAGTAGGTAAATAATGGTAACTGTCTGCTTGGTGACAGCAAATCTATGTGGAATATAGGGTTGAAAAAGTGCCATTTTACTGTGTTTATAAAAAAAATCAGAGGTCAGCTCGCATCCTTTCCTGTCGAAGCTTTTTTCATTGACGACTTCCAGAAAGTATTAATTGTCACAAATATTTTTTTATTGAATACGATTCAAATATCTCTTACAAACAAGCAAAGAAAACCACATTAATCATAAAGAAACACCCAAAAAGAGACGCATCGCTCCGAGGGCCCTCAAATTTTAAGAAAAGTAACAATAAAACCAAGCTCTTATACTTTTCCACTCCGAAAAACTTTTCTTTTGTGTACTGAACACATTTGGAGAAATTCAAAAGATATTTACGTATATTCATATTAAAGTACGTCACGGTATCCTTAGGTCACATAACGGTAAGGGTGGTGGCAGATCTGCGACTGGTCGTGGCGATTTGGGTTTCTTACGACAACACGACGCGATCGGATACTTATATTTATGCTTTTCTAATCAACCTCGTTACGTTTCTTGTCACGTTGTTTTTGTTATGTACAGAATGGATCAATGTTTTTTCTTCGCATAGGTGTCCAAAGAGAGCAATGATTATTGCTCTTGCAATTATTGCTATTAAAGCATCCTTTTGGACGACAAAATCACCTTATTTTTAAACCGTTTTTCATAAAATGTCGACTTTCATAAGACTGATCAAGCTTTTTTGCCCTTTTTCGCGCCATTTGGCAAGGAATCCTGCAGCTAAGAAAGCCCAAAGAAAAGTCAACTACATACTAACAACAAAGGAAAAAAAAGTGTTGCGTTTTTAAAATCACAATTATCTAAACCAAAATCGTCCATCCGTCCCCACCCTACCTCCAGCTGTCATGGCAACCTTTTTGTATGAGTTATGAATGGTACAAACATTGTGTGAGGAGATCACCTTGTGTTGTGTATTACACGGCCCGAATGAAACCCATAATAGCTCCGGGGTAGTCTTCGGACGGGTATTAAGGATGCTCGGATGGATGTAAGATGTGCCTAGTTTATTATGTAAGGAATTTGTGGAGGTTATGCACATAATTAGGTACTTATAAGCACCACAGCTTACCATCACGCCTGCATTCCCCAAAGAGGCAGGCAGATGTCCACTCTCTGGAAATACGCTTGATGCTTGATGTAGGTACTGTTAGGGCTTCACTGCCCCCTGCAGTAGATGAGGCGCAACCGCCAATGAAGTCTTGCTGAATTTTATTTATATATTTTCAAGGTGACGCGCTCACTTTTGCGCAACTAAAACATCAACAGTCATAGAACAATCGAGTTTTCCACAATTTTGAAACTGATTCTAAATTCGCTTGAGTGATCTAAACTAATCATTTCGCCCTCTCTCTTTTGCGGACAGCCTTTACAGTACCTACGAAGGTAGAAATGAATGGTAAAGCCTTATTTTGCCAGTTTTGGTAGTCTCAAGCAACAGGGACGAAGCCTAATGTCAGTAACCACCAGGCTGCTATTGAGAATTTCTAATATGTCTCCTTCTCTCAGTTATTTCAAATAACACTTTATACTCGTAACGGAGTTCGAAAGCTTGTGCCTGAAAATTCTCAGAAGCTCCGGGTTGCTTCTGAGAATTTCTGAGCTTTAGAAGTGCCGGTAAGTGACAGTCAGCTCGTCCCCTATTACATGGTACCTGTACTGGAAACGTAAGTTAAATACACAATTAGGTACTAAAATAAAATAAAAAAAAATCGCGATTAAAAGATCGCTCTTAGCCTTAGATTAAAAGACCGCCCATTGTGAAATATCTGCTTTTATATCTGTAATATTTATGGTGTACATAATGAAGAGTATTCTATCTATCTATCTACACATGTGCTAACCGATTAATTGAAAAAAGTGGTTTAACGATAGTCTTGTTTATTTTTTGTGACATGGTCCGCTTACAACAAATAACAAGCCACTAGATACGTCGGTACATTTGGCACTAAACTTATATAAAACAGCATTCTGTCCCTGTCAACTTCAAGCAACCGACAGAAATATAAAAATTATTTAAATTCATTTAGCGCTAAATGTATTTAGTGATTTGTGTGGTGGTGCTTAACCCATGATACCACGTTTTCTAATAAGGGTTTCTCAGTAAGAGTGCACTTTTTCATTTTAAAATAAAAACAAGTATTTTATGAGAGAGTTGTGTTTTTTTATTGTATTGTAAAGAAGACATGTTCCGATTAAGTATGGAATAAAATATCTGGCAAATGACCCCCACGGCTCCGATGACAGGCCATTACTCTTTTCATGAAATTTTCTATGACTTTTGCACAGAGATGTGGCTGTATCTCACCGATGACGAGTTGGATTTCCGATTTGCGCTCAGGAATTGTTTCGGGTTTATTCGCATAAACCCGAGATTTCACAATACCCCAAAGAAAAACATCGCACGGCGTTAAATCGCACGATCTTGGTGGCCAGTTGACATCAGAATTTCGTGAGATAATGTGTTCTGGAAATCGTTGCTGCAATAAGTCGATTGTTTCATGCGCGGTGTGGCAGGTTGCGCCGTCCTGCTGAAACCACATGTTGTCCAGATTCATGCCGTCCAGTTGAGGCCACAAGAAGTCCGTTATCATATTCCTGTAACGAACGCCGTTCACCGTTGTAATGAGTTTTCACAATTATAACGCGTTGTTCCTTCGAAAAGCGCTCCATTTTTAATAATCGGAATAAACAGAGGTGACAGCTGCCAAATTTCAGAGTTGCCACTTGTATGAAAAAAAATATATTCCAATATTAAAAAGTGCATTCTTACTGAGACACCCTATACATAATATGGAAAATCTACTTAAGGCGCCTCCCTGACCAAAACGCCGCGCTTGCCGTGTTTTATGCAGTTTTTTTGGAGCTATCTACTTGTTATTTAAAATAAATATCAACTAATAAAAAAACATTTTTCTACCTAAACTTGGTATATTTTTTTTTTAAGGAGTACGTACATTTTTAATTAATCTCCTTATAACGAAACCACAGAAATGAGAAATAATGATTGATAAGAGGCGTCTCCTCGTGAGGTAAAGATTATTTTAATTTGCTACTGACACAAATGGATAGACAATTTGATAATTAATATTTTTGTAGAAATATTTTTTTCAAAAGGCCATAATTTGATCTTTTATTAAAA
Source organism: Fissipunctia ypsillon (assembly GCA_947568875.1). Lineage (NCBI taxonomy): Eukaryota > Metazoa > Arthropoda > Insecta > Lepidoptera > Noctuidae > Fissipunctia > Fissipunctia ypsillon. The sequence goes on along the minus strand of OX387660.1, from coordinate 2,842,294 downwards.
TAATTCCGAGTCCTGGGGTGAAGAACACGTATCGGCAAGCGTAGTGTGGGACGCTCCCCAGCTAGATGGACCGACGACCTTAAGAAGGTGGTGGGGACAGACTGGATGCGGAAGGCGGAGGACAGGGTGTTGTGGCGCAGCCTGGGAGAGGCCTATGTCCAGCAGTGGACTGCGATAGGCTGAGTTGGTGAATTCCAAAAATTATGTGAATTCTATGATAAATGGGCATGTGGAGGGAGCGGGACAGTGCGGCGGGACAGAGAAGGACCGAACGCTCAAGGTTGTTTATTCGGAGTAGCGCCTTAACAAAAATCTTAAATTCACTGGCACACAACGCACAGCCTTCACCACTGTCTCAAGAAGCATGAAATGTTGCTCAAGAGTTCCCTATTTAACGAAGGTGAGCAACCAGAAAGAAATTTTAAAAAGTCTTGAAAGGGGTTAAATAGGGGATGGAAGTTTGTCCTTTTGTCGATGGGAAGTCCACAAGCGGCTTGTATACCAATATATATATATATATAATATATAATATAATTATTTATTTCAGATTCATCTTACGATTACATCCATATTTGTTAGTACAATAAATTGCAAGCTTACAAACTAGTGTTAGTAATAATATAATTAATAATTGATTAAGTGGCAGGTCCGGGTGGACTCCCCAATGATGGTGACAAATCATTACACGACTGCATGCAGCCGTATCCAGCGAGCCAGCATCGGAGAGTCCCACCGGTCCGCCAGCACGCGCAGGATGGTGTTGGGACTGTCGCGCGTGCGGCGCATGATAGAAGCGCATCGTTTGCGCATGATGGCCGCAAAGCCGTCTGTGCCAGCCGCCGCGAACATCGCGGAGGCACTGCAGTGGCGCGGCAGCCCCATCAGCACCCGGAACGCGTTATTGTATTGAACGCGCAGATCGCTGTATGTCCGCTGCGTATAGCTAACCCACAGGCTGCAGGCGTAAAAGGACTGACAGTACGCTTTAAAAAGCGCAACTTTGACAGTCCACGTGCATCGTGAAAACCTGCGGGCTAACATGTTGCATCGGACAGACAGCGCTCTGCGCTCCCTCTCAACATCTACACTGTCCTTGAGATCCTCAGTGACCCAGTGGCCCAAATATTTAAATTGCTCGACTTTGTTTAGAGCTGTACCACATAAAGTGAAATTCGGAACGAATGTGTATCGCTTGTTGTCCGGCCTGAAAATCATTATTTCACTCTTTTTCGTGTTGTATTTGAGCCCATGAATCACCGCGTAGGACTCACAAATTTTCAGGAGCTTTCGTAAGGCACCAATCGATGGGCTCAGCAGCACCATATCGTCTGCGTAGCTGATGTTATTCACACACACACCATCTATATGACACCCGATGCCGGTGCTGCTGAGCTCATCGATCAGTCGGTTGACGTACACGTTGAAGAGCGTGGGAGAGGTCAGCCCCCCCTGCCTCACCCCGCACTCCAGCCCGTACTCCTCTGAGAGAGCGCCTGTCCATCTCACAAAATTCTTTTGATTTTTATACCAATGCTTAAATAATAACACAATTTCCCCAGGTAGACAGGTTTCATCCCTTAATTTACCCCATAAAATATCGTACGATACAAGATCGATAAGACGACCAATAAGACGACCAATAAGTCCCCAAACGGCTTGTGTACCAATAAGTCCCCAAACGGCTTGTGTACCAATAAGTCCCCAAACGGCTTGTGTACCAAGAAGTGCTCGAAACCTGTCATCTATACAAATAAATAAAATTGAGGTGTTTGTTTGTAATGTCAAAATAACAACTTTTTACTAAATCCATAAGAAAGTATAAACGGTACTTATAACAAAAAAGCAATTTTTAACATTTTTATCTGTCTGTCTGTCTGTTTGTTCTGGTTAATCTCCGAAACGCCTGAACCGATTTTACTTGCAGATAGCTGATATTACGGCGGGTAACTTAGGCTACTTTTATTTTGGAAAAATAATTAGGGGTCCGTGCAAAAAAATGAAAAACCATGAAATTATGAACAAAAAGTTGGATTTGAAAAATAATTTTTGCATTTGGTAACCCGATTGTCTAGGATAGTTAAAGGCTATTTAACATCACGCTACGACACTTAGGAGCCGAGCAAAAAGAAAAAGTCAGAAAGAACACTAAGCGAAAACGAAGTAATAGCGCGGGCGGGCGATTCAACGCGACGGTTGGCGACGGGTCGGGGAACGAAGGAGTTTTATTAAAATGTGGCTGTTATTTTAGTATATTGTGTATCTTACGACATCCACGCGAACGAAGTTGCGGGGCACAGCTAGTTGATCGAATAAGAATGAACATAACTGGTTCACAAGCCCACAATATTTCCCTACAACAATATTGCCTGTCACATTCCCATTCGCTAAGGAATTGTAATACAAATCTATCTTCCAGATGATATGGCATCACGTACCTAGATAGTGCGGCTCAACTCGTCGACAAACGTCGCATTTGACTTGATGGAGGTTTAAACTAAGCTTGTTTTCTAGTGTCATCGTGATTTATGAACAGTTTCGGGTTCATTTTACACAACTCGAGAATTCCGTGAACTGTGTTTGTGTATTTTAGTTTGAGGCTGCCTGGAAATAGTACTAAATCTTGGTCTGTAGTCATGTCCATCTGGCCAAAATGTGGATCATTCTGATTTTGCAAAATCGAATTAGCAAGTCACTGAACGTAATGTGTTGCCATGGAAATTGTATAGGAACTGAAGCAAGGCCATCAAGCAAATAGAATCATTTGACAAAAAGAGTTTTAGTTAAGGTTAAGTACCATTAATTTCAAAATGTCTAGAAGTGTGAGCATGAAAATGAGTGCAGTGGTGGTCCAGTGGTAACGGCCGCGACTTACGAGTTTGTAGGTCGTGGGTTCGAATGCAAGCAGGCACTTACTTTGTGTAAATTATTTCATCACCACTGCTCTCAAAACGGTAGAGGAAAATCGTCGCGAGGAAACCGGCATGTCGTAGAACCGAATACCCAAATTTAATTACCTCAATGGGGATTAATGGACGTAAAATTTTTTCGATTCCAATTTTCAATCAGGAGGATTATCAAGCAGGAATTCCAGACGTTTTCCTTAGATTCCACTTTTCCCTCTTATGAGGGACTTTCAAGGGGGATTTGTGGAATGAGCCGAAAAAAAATCGAAGACATGTGACATCTACCAACCCGCACTGGGCCCGCGTGGTGGATTATGGCTCAATCCCTCTCACAGAAAGAGGAGGCCTGTGCCCCAGCAGTGGGAACATTATAGACTGATGATGCTAGAATTGTCCACTAATTATACACGTTACGATGAATTTCGTGAGAGTACTTAAACTACGTCTAACAGACAGAAAAATCTCGTACTTTTGCTTATAACTAGTAAATATCAAATAGTTATCGTTTTACGTGTTGCAAACTCAATATGGTAGGCGTTAAAACTTATATCTCGTGTTAGGTAAATAAACTAAACCTGCCAGTATTATTCCTAGGTTAGGCTAAGTTCGTAGATACGACTTTACATTTCGGGGTGACCACTTCACAGTCTCCCTAGGGATAAGCCCTAACAGGAGTTGCACAGAGGGGGTTTCGGACCGGTGTTTTGAGAGGTAACGGATTCCCTTCCATGTGCAGATGGTGACCACCGGGGTGATTTTAGCGAGGTAAAAAGGGCTTTTTACCTCGCTCGGGGGGTGTCTTGTTTTTTCTTGGCACAGCGTGAATCTTATTTATTTTTAACCGACTTCAAAAAAAGAGGAGGTTCTCAGTTCGTCAGAATCTTTTTCTTTTCTTTTTTATGTACGTTCCCCGATTATTCGAAGACGGCTGGACGGATTTGGAAAATTTTATTTTTTGTTTAAAAGGGTATACTTCCCAGGTGGTCCTATTGTCATAAGGTCAGTATTTGATGATAGGATCCTGGAGAAATCGAGGGAACTCTTCAAATATTATAGGCAAATCTATAGCGATTTGGGTATTTTTTATAGTAACTTGTGCATTTGCTCTCGGAAAGCACCATTTGGTGAAGTGGAACTGATGACGAAGACCACAGATGGCCACCGGAACTACTCATTAATAAGTAATTCACGGGTTGCGATTCAATTACTTTAATATGGTTGCTAAGCAAATTATGGTCGTCACAACGCATGTGGTGAAGTGAAGCTGATGGTGAAGTAGGTACCAGGAGAACTCCTTTACAATTAACATCCTTGCGTCGGGGAAAGCAATATTTTGTAAAAGATGATGAGCAGTTGACATTATATATATAAGTAACTTAGATAAATTACAAACCGACTCACTAAAAAGTGAAAAATAAAAAACTTTTTAACAAAAAAAAAAAACACCGAGTTTCAAAAAAATAAAAACACTAGGTACTAAGTGAAAAATAACTTTATTTTCGGAAGTCGCTGGCAAAAAACCAAAATACAAGACCAAAGATACCGACTTCCTCCCGCCTCCTCCTTCACGAACATTACTGCTTCGCAGAAGGAGGTAATGGCTTCCCATGCACTCTCGCTCCGTACCATGGCCTGGACCAGGGCCGGACGCGAGAGATCGCCGCCGCCGAACCTTTATAGGTAGGTACCTTAAAGTTTACATTGCCACAAAAAGCAGCGACGTCGAAATAACATAATATTCAAAGGAAAGCTCTGAATTCGCATTAGGAGGCACAATCGTTCGGCGCGGAACAAACTGAATGCGACCGAGGGCCCGGACGTCCGTCGCGTTTAACAATAAAGATTTGGGCACAAAATAGAGACAGCAGAAGGTTTAAGCATGTTTTTAAACCTGTCAGAATTTTTACAGTCGTAAAAACTTATTTTTTATGTACGTATATAAATACAAACAAAACATTCATAATTATTAAATAAATCTAAGTTCTAACAGTTCAAAATGAATTCAATTATCATAACATTATATTAACCCAAATAAAAAGAAACATTAAAATTTAATTTAATACCTAAATCATTTCAAATATTGTCAAATAAAAATTATAATAAATAAAAAAATAAATTTCAATAAATTATAATTTGTCGTCTATGTAGGTAGACATTGATTGTGTAATATGCTTTTATATTAAATAAATTAACCCTCAGGGCTCCCACACAAAGCCGCGATGCAACGCGAATTCGCAGTTTTGTGTGAGAGCCCTTGACCCGATGAATTCCGCTGACGTCAAAAGGTGTCACCGGGATTCAGCGAACAGCCTTTTTGAAATGGTGCATGTCAAGATTTTTTATGAGATTGATATCTTGTTATATATGTTGGGTTCCATTCCTAAAATGCTTTTTCAACATTTAATAGCATTTTACTTGCGCTGCATTTGAAATAGCCTCCACTATGCGATTGCAGTGGGTGCGCATGGCGTACCCAGTCAGCCAGAGAAAAATCCAATGCCGACTAAACCTTTTGTCGTTTTCTGTCACAGTGGCATCTCTTTTCAGCCTGAGGGTAAAATTCGGGATCAAACGCAGTCCTCGCCGTTACCACGCGTTGTAAAAAATGACAAATAAATTGTTCCCGTCGCCACAAGTAACGTAACGTGGGTGCTGTCCCTGATCACGCTGAGAGTAGAAAGGTTTCTGTATCTATTATTGTTGGTTTTTAATGTGTAACATCTTTCTTCTCGCTGTCCTGCAATCTGTGGGAGTGATTTCGAGTAAAGGGATGGAAGTGTGTAACAGGAAGCCGGGGAAGCGCGCGCTATTTTATTTGACCAATGAGCGCGCGCAGTGCTAGAGTTGGCCGTCAGATTGTATGTACCAACCCATTAGATGGCCGTCATAATTATAGCGGTGCCGCTTTATGACAGCCGTCATAATATTACCGATGCTGCTTTATGACGGGCGTCATAATTCTAGTGGTGCCGTTATATGACGGCCGTCATAATAATAGCGGTGCCGTTATATCACGGCCGTCATAAACTCAAACTCAAAGCATTTATCGCAAATTAACCAATTACAGGCACTTTTGAATTGTCAAGGAGTCAGTCAGTCAGAAAGATGAAGCTAGTTGCCCATTCCAAAGCGTCCTATGGAGAAGAACGGACAAGAAACTCTACGGACACTCTTTTAAACAAAAAAAAAATGTTACAAAATATTGGTTACATCATTTATGTTGACATTAAAATATAAGTATGTGAGAACAATGTAGAAAGATGTGCACGTTAAAAGCGTCCGTAAAAAAAAGATAAAAACCAAAAAAGAATCAAAAATTAAAATAAGCCGTGGCAGCTAAGAGATGACCAGTCCCTACTGACGGCGCCCGTTCACGAACATGACGCATGGATCAGAACCATTCAGCTCAACCATTTTGAAGGGAACTTAATGCGCCGCCACCAACGAGACATTTGAGTGAGCATGACACAGGTACTCTCCAGTCACCAGGGCAAATTCAAGTCAACGAAAGACGTACCCAGTTAATGGTAGCTTTATGGCAGGTAGGTACATAGTGCTCACACATGTGCTATGTAATTAAACGATACTAAGAGATTGAATCTATATAATGCAAAGATAGTTTTTACAATCTTTAGCAGCTCCAATAATATTTTCAAATGCTGATCGTTAAGCCAAGCATTTTTGTCAGCGATGTAATCCACCAACTTATAATATGCTTGGCTGCATAGTGTGAAGATTTAAATTTCGTTTCATTCAGTCTTTACTAGATTTTTGTAACTAACTAACAAACAAAAAACTTCTTATATGTACTAAATTAACTAAAAAACTATTAAAATTAAAATAAAATAATGTTACCTAACTAAAATTACTAACAAACTAAAATATGGCGTCGAAAAATTTCTCCGCATCGCTATCGACTGATAATGTACCCAAGAGACTGGCGGCATTGCCACGTTGTATGGCAATGCTTAGCCTCTGGCCAAGGTAAAAGCCAGCCCTTGGGTCACGGGAAGTGTCAATCAGCCGTTTGGAGATTTTGTTGAACAATGCATGAGAACTCGGACCCCATGGACCGAGGATTTCAACCCCAAACGGCTCGAAATTATAATTACCAGTAAGGTAACACTTTCGCCGCTTGAGGTTTTCTGCAGCCGAAGCAGCAGCGCCAGCACAGTACGCCGAGCCGGGAAGATGGGATGACGCAAGAGTATCGACACACGTTGCGTCCCACACCAAAGTCCTACCCACCTTCCATGGTAATAAGGACATGCCGTCCGGTCTCTTGCCATCGTCGCGTGCCAAACCAATGGGTTCTAATACAGTTAGAACGCCGGCGGTGACAAGAGCTCGTCGGATGATCCTCCCCCATCTCAAATCATTAATATTCGCGTGCCGTGCTACGCGGCCCGCACTTCGGCTGCAAGACAGGCCGTGGTGTCCGAGGCTGTTGACAACTTCGCCACAGTGACAGCGATGAGGAAAACAACAAGGAGCTCCTAGTCGCAGGGAAGCAGCGAGGCGGAAAGTAGTGTCATGTCGAAAAGTACCCCATGAAGGATGAGTCTACTTTAACTAGTCTGAAACCTGGTGGAACTAATTGGTCCCTATTTCTAGTCCTATAATTGTGTCGTTCACCTCTTGTACTGAAAAGATTTAGGTTTTTCCTTACGTGCATGATGTTTTCATAGATATATTGACAAGGCACCGTCATGTTGTTAATATCTTTAAACAGTTCCCTTAGAGAATCGCGCCTGCCGAGGCCATGATGTATATAGATACCGCCAGGCTAGTCTGTTTTAGTTACTTTTACCTATAGTATAATGTCTTACGGTATTTTACGGTATTTTTTGGGTAAAATACCGTAAGACATTAGGTATACTATAAAAGTAATTACATCAGTAAATTGACGGATTTTTCTCACGGCATATGCTGCTGAACTTAGCCGTCCTGCAAGAGATATTAAATGAGGACCTCATTGCAGCCTTGAGTCGAGCGTGATCCCCAGGAAAACAGTTTTATCGACGAATTCTAGTTTCTCATAATTATAGCGGTACCGTTATATCACGGCCGTCATAATTATAGCGGTGCCATTATATGACGGTGGGCATAATAACTTCTTAAAAAAAATATTATAAAATGTAAAAATATGCAGAATTTTGATATCTAATTTTGGTCTTGAATGAAAAAAATGGGTGAACATAACAAAACTTGATTTTAGTATGAAACATGTTCGTTTTATTGTGAACGAAATTACATAAAAGTTATACAAAGAATAGGAAATATTGTACATAATTATTACGAATCATTTACAGTTTTATATGTGTTTCGTAGTAAAATAGCGAGAAATCGGGGTTTAAACGCAAGTAGTACGAAAGGGGGCGGGGCCTCGCCAAGGCCATCGCCAGACTTGCCAATTTTTACGATTTGTGCATGCCAATTAAAGGGTTAATACCAAGGTGAGATGTCAGATGTTACACTTCATATTTATGGGACTACTGTAAGGTTCCCTCGTATTTTTTTATTTTAAAGGTTCGTGAAGGTTTGATTTTTAAGGGTCTGATTTCTTGGATTTATTCTAACTTCAAGACACAATCATTACCTACATTATGAACCTAAATAGTAAGAATTGTCTACTCTTCAAAATATTGTGCAATTACATAGCATAACATCTATTCTTCATTAAGTTCTAAGCAATATGTATTAAAACTGGCTTAAACATTTTGAAAACTCTAACAATAATATTACCTTGGTGATGCCAATAACACCACCAAACTTTTCAATCAATTAGGTAACATTTTTCTTCAGTCGTCGAATCCAAACGTCGTACATATTTACATAGCCGAACAGCCTCTATCGAATTACATACAAAATGTTTAACTAAATTCATAATTCCATAGCTATTTCTCGAAATGATCTGGATCTGGAGCTTACCCGGCAATCCCATCAATATCCCATAAGACACGTCCGGACCGTGCGACCGACGGCCACAGATTAAACATTTAATTCAATTTCAACTCTTTGCGACAAGGATTATTCGAATACCAGCGTTGTGTTATTATTTTCTTTTTACTGAAATTGATTTGCGGATTTTCATTGTTGATTTGTTGGTTAAATGTTTGTTTGTAGACTTGGTTTTTAAATGGAATATTTTTATGGAGGTCTCTTAATTAAGTTTTGAAAATCTTATGGGTTTATCATGTTATTCAATTTACGGCCAAACCCATTATTCTATTTTTGCAAAGACAGATCGCCATTGATGATAGTATAATTCTATCTGTCCTTATGTATGTCAGGCCGGTAAGATTCCATAGTCTCTTAAAGATTATTGGGACGTTAAAACCATAGACAGATATGTTTTCTAGAGGTTTTCTACCTCCAGTATGCCAAAACTGGTGACAGATAGGTCACTGGGTTCGGCCATTAGTCAAACTGAGAGTTAGGTAATTTTAACCGACTTTAAATAGGAAGATGTTGGCGATGGGCAGTTTGTTTGTTTTTCAAAACACAGACGAATGTTTTTTTTTTATATTGCATGAGGATTTATTTATTCAGAGTTCAAATGAAATGTAGTACGACTTATATTTACCTAATTAATTAATTTATGAATAATTGATTTAAGATTAGTGATAAGCAAAGAATATTTGTTAACCCAAATAAAAGTATTAAATAGAAAATACAGTTAAAAATAACTTTCAAAGTTGTTTTTCGACCTATTCCTCCATGCAGGATTAAAAAACGGCTAATAAACCGCTTATAAAACTTTTACTGCTAAAATGACCAAGCTCATTTAATTTTATACTTTATAGACTCCGTCCTACATTTATCTAAGCCTTTCCTTATGCAATTAGTTTTTCACAGCACGAATAGCTTAGAAATTGTTTACACCCTCGTTGCCATGGCAACCTGCTAATTACCTTTCTTGGGGCATCGATTTTTGTTGGTCACTGACCCAATGCAGTATTTTCTTTGCCCTTATTCCTCAAAGAGACTTTTTTATCCTTGGAGGGAAAAGTGTTGTGGTTTTTGACGTTTTATGTCAGTTAAGAAATTCAAAGCTTTTATCTTTTTTTTTTTGCAGAGGTTGATGTTGATGTAATATTTTTAAGATTGGTAGCCAATTAATTCTTATAAAGTCTTGATTAATTAAAGTATAGCTTTTGATATTTTCTTACTCATTTTTATTTATTTAGATCGTCATTCGTACTAAAACTGAAAATAATGATTATAAAGAAAATCGGTGGGTTTTCATTCGACAGATTTAATTACATATAGGTCATCATCTGCCTAGCCTTTTCCCAACTATGTTGGGGTCGGCTTCCAGTCTAACCGGATGCAGCTGAATACCAGTATTTTACATGGAGCGACTGCCTATCTGACCTCCACAACCCAGTAACTGGGTAAAACGATACCCCTTGGTGAGACTGGTTGTCAGACTTTCGGGCTTCTGACGACCCGTAACGACTGTCAAAGATCCACGAATGACAGCCGGGACCAACGGCTTAACGTGTTTCCCGAGGCACGGAGGAGTCTCGGTATGTAAAGATGGTCACCCATCCACGAACCAACCCCGGCAAGTGTAGCTTAACCTGACCGATCGACCCGTGCAGCTGTTATTTCTTAGCCACAAGCCCCTCTCTTAGCCACAAGCCCCTCTCTTAGCCACAAGCCCCTCTCTTAGCCACAAGCCCCTCTCTTTTAATTACATATAGGTATGACGTAAAAATTGATGACGTATTGATTAGCGCAGTACATAGACCGTGGGTTGGATTTTCGTACGAAATAAATATTTGGGTTGTGAACTGTTATAATAACTATACAGTTCCATGTTTTCTTGCTCCTGTTTCTAAGAAATTCAGTTTCCCTTGAATTTATGAAAAACAGATAAGATATTAAAATTCTGTACATTTGACAGTGGAACTCTATCATCCCTAGGCTAGTCATACCAACCTTCTGCCTACCTCTCAATGCTACACAAGCGTGATAGCTACTTTACTCCAGTACTAATATTCAGAACATTTAAGTGGGGTCAGCCGTCAAGGGTAACGATTAAGATGTATTAAGCAACGCTAAATGAAATCACGTGATCGCGTGCTAAGTTACATTTAAAAGTCACCGACAGAAAAACAAATAAAATAGATTGTTGAACTTTGTGAACGAAACCTCATTATTATGTAAAGTGTCAAGTTGACTCGAATCCTTTTATATGTCATAAAGTGTGCAAGAATATGCCCGTACAAATCAATTAAATTCTTCCACAATTTATTAATTCTACACCCCAACATAACATAGATATCATTTATCTTAAAGGTTAATATACTGTGCTCTGCTACGTTTGTAATAATCTGTGTGTATGAGGTATGGTCAGTAGCGAGGCGACATAGCGGCAGACCAAGGCTGTGATGGAGGGATGAACTTGACTCCGAAAGATTACCGAAAGGATTGGCCCGCAGTTACAGAGGACAGAAGTGAGAGGGGGGAGGGAGAGGGAGGCTATGCCTTGTGGTGAGACAATACAGGCTGGATAGCCAGTTTTCTATACAAATCCAAGTATTTCCTGAAAAGGTGGAAACTGGGAATGGAATTAGAAAGATCATAACATATGTAATATACGTAGGAACTAGAAGGGTCCAGCTGATTTTAGAAGTTAGGCCGCCGTACCTAATTGCCGCTTTGCGGAGTTCGATCCTACATTAAGGCTCCCGCAGACAGGCGCGACGCGATTCTGGTAGAACAATTTCCATGAAGTTTTCATAGAAATTGTTCTACTAGAGTCGCGTCGCACTGTCGCGTCACGCCTGTCTGCGGGAGGCTTTACTTTTAATAGCGTTATACGTGTAGGAGATTTTGATTAATTGACCAGACAATTTTATAAGCAGCATTAAGACTAATTGACAATTAGAGTTAATTATGATTCTTGAAACTGGTTGTTGATCGGAAAATGCATTAACAGCAAAAAGTAAAACAAAAAAATATATATTAAATAAAGAAAAAACCTAGGTATATAAAATCATTACTTAATTTATTTTAAAGAAATTATCGTCCTCTCGGGTCGCTTCCAAACTAAGCCATATTACTTCTATACGAAAATAACTAGTTGAACCTGTCAATAAGCCCAGAATACGTTTGACATATCTACTGAAGAATCAAACTCAAACTCAAAGCATTTATTTAAACTTACAGCATATGTATTAATTTTAATTTACAAGCATTTTTGAACTGTCAAGGAGTCGGTCAGTCAGAAATTTGAAGTCAGTTGCCTATTCCAAAGCGTAGTAGGTACCTATGGAGAAGAACGGGCAAGAAACTCCATGGACACTAGAGTAGCAAACAGAAACAAAAAAAAAAACACAATTCAAAAATTGTTAAAATAAGCCGTGGCAGCTAAGAGATGACCAGTCCCAACTGACGGCGCCCGTTCACGAACATGACGCAGTGATCAGCAATTCAGCACCATTTAGCTCAACCATTTTGAATCGTCACTCGTAGAGGTAACATTATTATGCTGACCGTACAGAATTCTGCATTAATAATAATTGTTGAAGATTTCACCGACCTTGACAAATATTCCACTTAAACTTAACTTCTGAGATGTAATTATAATTATTTAAACGCTCATGTTCTCACAATATTATGCCCTAATTACTTTTATTTAAGTCATATGTAGGTACTTGTGCACATTGAACTGAAATCTGCTTTAAAAAATTCTGAAAATTACAAGTGAATCGGTAGCTTTAGATAGAATTTAAATATTGAAATAGGAAACTCCTTTCTGACTGCCCGATAGGTAAGAAGAATGTAGTTCGGGTTTAGAAGCCACTTGTTCCATGGTAGCCTAAAATCAGATGGCAGGGATTCCAGAAAAAAAAAACTACAATGTAGGCATCGGCGGTCGGTCGGTGGATGGTTGACCAACCCCTCTCCGTGCCCCGGAAAGCACGTCAAGCCGTTCGTTGGTCCCGGTTGTCTTTGACAGTCGTTACGGGTAGTCAAAAGCCTGAAAATCTTACTTAGGGGTATTGCATTACCCAGTACTTAACTGGGTTGAGGAGGTCAGATCTGTTAGGCGGTCACTCCATGTAAAATACTTCTAATGCTGATATAGCTGGGAAAAAGCACGACAAATTATGAATGCAGGCAGTGACGAGCATTTTAGATTTTGGTAAGGCCTAATTTAAATATGCATAATTGGATGGCGTTTGGTTTTACAGTATATTATTGTTCTAGGTACCTCTGTACGTATTACAATGTAAATTGTGGGCATTGAAACCCGATGACTATAATTATGAGCTAATTTTCTACACCGATGGCTCGGACGTGTGGAAAGAACTATGGAGGAAGCTATGACGAAAATAGTATTTAATTAGCTGCCTTCATAGGTAGTTTATAGAAATTGTTCCATTTTTTCCACTCGGCTGATCACGTGCAAGTACCAAGTCACGACAGTTATCTCTGCCGAGCTTGGTAATTAGGGCAGTATCTTTTGATCTTCAATTGTTTAAAGGTGGTTCTGTATTTTAAAATTTTGGGAGCTTCTGTTTTTTGAAGCGGACATTTCTTTAGGCGCGTTGAGCGCTTTTTGGTAGGGGAAAATCTTACGGGTTCGCGAAACGCATTAAAGTTGGCGAGTGGGGGCTCGCTACGTCACAACTAAGTATAAAATCTAGCAAGGCGTGACGTCATGCCACATTATAACTCAGTGTATCGCCGTAATCTTTTGATTACGTAAAAAAAGAAAAAATACGTGTCCAATATTTTTAATAATCTACCTGACGGACAAAAGCAAATTTTTAGTCATCATCTCTATTACTGACAGCTGGTTAGATGCAATATTAATTTTTTCCAATTAACTGCACACGGAAATACATTAGAATAACTCACGAATTTCAAAACAAGGCCTACCTCTGAGCATTTAGGCTCAATAACGGCCTTTGATTGATCAAAATTGATGAGCATTTTAGGCCCTATAGCAAAATATTTAATTGACCAACATCATCATCTGCCTAGCCTTTTCCCAACTATGTTGGGGTCGGCTTCCAGTCTAACCGGATGCAGCTGAATACCAGTATTTTACATGGAGCGACTGCCTATCTGACCTCCACAACCCAGTAACTGGGTAATACGATACTCCTTGGTAAGACTGGTTGTCAGACTTTCGGGCTTCTGACGACCCGTAACGACTGTCAAAGATCCACGAATGACAGCCGGGACCAACGGCTTAACGTGCTTTCCGAGGCACGGAGGAGTCTCGGTATGTAAAGATGGTCACCCATCCACGAACCAACCCCGGCAAGCGTAGCTTAACCCGATGGATCGACCCGTGCGGCTGTTATTACTTAGCCACGAGCTCCACATTTAATTGACCAACATAAAGATAAAATTCGTTTCTACATTTCCGGAAAACGTGAAAGAGTATTACCTAGGTAGGTACGTAAATACACGAGCTTCAGCTTTATATAAAAATATTTGACGAACAAGGCCGCAAACGTAAAAATAACATCAGGCCCGTATTCCCTGAAAGGTAAGACAGAGGTGTACCTACCTACAGTACACCTACATTTCGCCAGTCATGTTTAAGTCCCATGTAATAGGGGCGAGCTTATTGCCATCAAGCTGTAACGGCTAGGGCTTCGCATGTAGGCTGCGGAGGCCGTTAACAAGTTAGGTAGTAGAGTTTAAATAAAACCAAGACGGTAGGTTAATACATATAATAAAACGTCTTAACACATGGCTAGGTCGTGGGTAGTCACTATATACTACTGGTACTGCTACTGGTACTGTTCTGAGCACTCGCACACTAGGATAGATAGGAAGGTACCGTCCTTGGCTGTAGCTGGCAGGTGTAGGGGCCTGTGGGACAGGCTCAGTGAGAGGCCCTCGTCAGACGGCTCAGCGGCGCTGCGTTGATAGCGGGCTGTAGGTCCCGCACGACGGCTTGCAGCGTCAACACGTGCAGCGCGCAATCTGGTCTGGGGTAGCTTGTTCTACTACCTATAAGACCTGCCCTCAGCCTGGACGTGGAACCCTGGAAAGCGAGTTAGGGTGCGCATGTTAGGTGCGGTGCGTAAGCAGCTAGCCGCATGCGATGTGCTCAGCTCCATTCCCCCATTCAGCAACCAAGGAACGGTATGGGAAGCAGGGTAGGCAGGAAGCTTAACACATCGCAGCGGCTTACAGGCAGTCAATTAAGCAGAAAGTTTGCAAAGATGGCGTGTCACAATGACAGATGCAATATAAGGTTAAGTATGTGACACGCGAGCGTAACACAAGGTAAATCAACAGGCATCTCAGCAGATGGCTTGCAATATCGCTTATAATACAGCAATTGCACAGCCCGATGCAACAGCAATACATACATATTTCAGTCTCCTGCGCACTGGATAATCTACAACCGCGTGGTCCGACATTGACCATTGTAAAATCAGATGCTACATTGGTGATGATAATAACGTTGATTATCCAGCGCATAGAGTTCATTATAAATCCTAATTAATAAGGAACACACCCTAGATTGGGGCACAAAGAATCCTGAGGGACAGGGATTTACTCCTGCCAGTGAGGCGGTCAGCGATTGAAATAAACCAGTGATCCTTAGACAACTAGTGTTGTACCCTGCTTTTAGAGTTATAACACTTTACGGTTAATTTGTGAAATAGTTAGCTCACTCGACTAATTACTATTGTAGAAGCAATACAACGCTACAAAACGGTCACGAATTCAGACTCCGGGCTGCTACTGAGAAATTCCAGATGGAAAAACCCAATAACACTTTGCTCGACCCGGGAATCGAACCCAGGACCGTAAACAGTGCACGTATAAAGAAGAATTAAAACGAAGTCAATACATAATATTAACAAAAAGTATCTGATAGGTATAAAAAAAATATTGACTTTTCAATAATGTCTAAAAATTTGAGCTGATTTGGATGCAATGAAATCACTTCGAAGATTATTCGAAATTAATGAAAAGCGGTTCAATTTCGCGGACCAAAAGACTTGGAAACCTTTTTGGACTCTAAGGGCTGATTTCAGCAATGAAACTGGACGCGATCAACACATCTAAACGACGTTCAAGAGCTGTCAGTGTCATTATTCCAAAGAAAACAATAACACTGACAGCCCTTAAAAGTGGTTTATTTGCTGTTCGCGTTCAGTTTCATTGGTGAAATCAGCCCTAAAAGGTAAAGATGAAATAAACGTTAAGTTAAAAAGGCTTTTCATAAGCACAATACAGTTTTGCTGCAGTTTGCATATGATTTGTTGCATGGAAACACGTAATACAAGCTCCCTGAACTTGCTGCAAGATCTATCAACTAACACTTCTTACTTTATGTCAACTTGGTAATGAATATTATGCATTATCTCAAAACCAGATGTCTCAAATCAAATTATACCCACACTCCACCATAAAAAGTCCTAAGTGCGTCATAATCAGAAAACCGATACTTTTCCATCACTTAGAGACTTCCATAAATTATATAACGCCACTAATACGCAGATGTGCACCTGGCGATAAACATACGCTATAAAACCACCATTATACCACAGCACATGAATCAGTTGCATAATTACTACCATATCACTTAATAACGTATCATTTTAACATATCTTTGTACATCACAAAAATCTCCCATCAATTTCAACCATAAGTTTTAAAATTCAAGGTTCAAGTTAAAGTGTGAATGTTTGTGGTGGAGTTAGGTTGTTTTGTTGCTGAGCCGTGATTTGTTCGTGATCGTGCTGCATTGCACAGTTCGAGATGACCTTCAAACACTCACGCGCAGGTTCGTACAGTCGCTGCTAAAAGTGTTTCGGGGTATTTTTTTTATTTGTTTGTTTGGTTTTACGTCAGTTTTAGAGTATTTTTGAAAAATATTTTCTAAGTGAAATTGACCAGAGTACGACAACGCTAGGTATACAAGGTGGAACAGGACGATTGGCATTCCTTTAAACCACGTAAAGCGAATCATGTTCTTTACCTGTATACAAAAAATCAATCAAACCCAATGAATACTTTAGCCACAGGAAATTATTTTTCATTTTCTTATTTTTCAACATGATGTAGATCTGAGTCCGTAACAATAGGTAAACATTGCCGCCGCCGCGCCCCGCACCCCGCACCGCACCGTTGGTCAGTGACTTTTCGTAGATAAAGCGTGTTTACTTTTTATGCAGTTGATTCTGCTATTTATTTTGTTTGAAAACTTCAATTTTTTAATTTTCCATTAATTACAAATCTTCGTGTTTTAAAATGTTTCGATGGATTAGTAGGTACTGTGCTCGATTTCATTTAATGTCGTACATCCAGATACACGTTGTATATAAAGTGGATTCGGTTAAGTATCCTTTTTAGGGTGAGGACAAAAAGGGTATCTTTCGAAACCATCGAATACAATGGTTTTCCATAGTTTCGAAAGCCTACATATAACTTCAAACACACTTATCTTTTAATTTGTGTTTAAAATAACATTTATCCTAAACATTTTCATAAAATAAAACCTCGTAAATATCTTAGCAAGAAAATAGCCCATTAAAACTTATTTTTGCAATCATAATAATACTGTAACTTTTCACAACGCTTGAAGAATCCAAATCGAAAAACTTAAATGTCCCAAATGACTTGTCAATTAAGTTAGTACCGGCTTGAGACATTAGAATATTCCATTAAAGTTCAAGTTTTGATTTGGCTTGATACTTAGTAAGTTAACTGGAACAACTTCAGGAGCTCTCTCATAGCTGAGAAGTTTCAAAGCTCATATGAAGACAGGAGTGTAGCGTCCTATGAAGGCTTTGCAGTAATATGCCTGGCGATAAAACTTCTTTGTGATAATCGGTGTTAAATGATAATTCTTCTTTTATTCTGCTCATTCTTTAGTGCATATCCATTTTGTGTCCATTCGTATGCGCAGAAAGAGATATATATAGATCTACATTTAGTTTTTTTTTTCTTTTAAGAGTTTATTTTTGAGTAATTACTAACGTAAATCCTGTTTCCATTTATTAAACTCAAACTCAAAGCATTTATTTCAATTAAACCAATTACAGGCACTTTTGAATTGTTAAAGAGTCAGTCAGTTAGTCAGAAAATTGAAGCCCAATCCAAAACGTAGATCTCTAAACAACTTAAAAAAGGAGTAGGTTATTTTTCAATGAGTTTCGAAGAGTGTGTAACTGTGTACTACCACCATTACGAAGCGCTGACAGTATGATGCTCGTGGAGCTAGACCACCACCTCTTAACGCAGTATTATTTTAATCTTACTCGAGTGTGGGGAAAGAGATGGAGCTAGACGTCCTGTATCTTTTTCTCATACTGAAGTAACCTTAAAATAATACTGCTTTAAGAGGTGGTGGTTGGCCCCCAGATGTTCATTTAGCTCCTCACTCAATTAGCTTTTATACACTATCTGTCTCTCTCTTTCTAACTTATGTCTCACATTACATGTTAAAGCAGTCTGCTCTTCTATTTGCCCTTTTCGATTCTTCTTCCTTATCTCTCTCCACTTTGCCTGTTGGAGTTAAAACTTAGCTGTTAGAGATATCTACGGATAAAAGTAGTCGGTACATTCGTTACTATATAGAAATCGTACAACAACAAATCTGCGGGGTAATTGCGTAACAAACATAACATTACAATCGATCGCAATGTCTTTCATATTGACAGATCAGCCACGTTCATTGCTTTATTTAAGTTGTTGAGCAGACGAATTTTTCAAACCCATAAACCAATGGATGTCAAAATGAAAGGCATTGCGACCGAGTGCCATTTTATGTATGTTACGCAATCTTTCCGAGGTTCTAATACCATAATTTTCTCGTACCTTCAACACTGAAAGATAATCTTTAAGCTCTGTTCAGCATTGTACGTAAATGATGGCATGTGGCTAATCTCCGCGAGATTGAAAGCAATTGGCGGAATTAAATAATTGTTCTTATACCATTAAATAATTCTGTATTACGTATCGCACTGAATCACGTCGGTACTGCTTCTATTGTAATACGTTCTTCTTTATTCTGGAGTATTCTTCGTCTCTATTTATGACCGACTGATTTTTGTAGATATGTTCATTTTTATATAGTCGTGTAGTGTCTTTTCTTAACGATGGCTAAGCGATTGGATTCATCTATTCATCGTTGGCTTAGCAGTTTATTGCTAGATATTTAAAGGTTTTTTCAATTGTGTGTAACTAAGCTCGAACCTCAGCTACTCTCATCCATTGTAAAACCTGCTCTATGGTATAAAAACCGGCCGAAGGGCACTGTACAATATTTAACACTACATAATTAAAAAAAAACTTCATTAAAAAAACCGACCCCATTTAGTTTTTAATTTAATTTACTTACTTACTTTTATTTACAGGTACTATTATAAATAATTAATTGTTACCAAATAAGACTCGATCTAATACAATATTTACTAACTGCATGCCTGATTCAAACTTATAATAATTCTTAATACTTAATTTCTTTTATTTCTTAATTAATATGATATATAATGCTTTGATATTAAATAATTATGTAAAATTTGCACGCCGACATTAATGGCAGAATAAGAGATTCATATACCTTATCTCTAAGATCTCTCTGTACCTACCTTATTTACGCAAATAAATGATTTTGATTTGATTTAATTTTTAATAATTGTTGTTATAGCGGCAAAAAATACACAATCTGTGAAAATTTCAACTGTCTACCTATTACGGTTCATGAGATACACCCCGCTGACAGACAGACGGACAGCGGAGACTTAGTAATAGAGTTCCGTTTGGCACTTCGGGTACGGAACCCTAAAAACATAAGTTAGAAAATTTTATTCGCAACGTTTCTGCACCATTTAATTGCCAATAGCTGGAGTAACCCTCAAAAGTATTACCAAGCATCGCGTTGTTCCGTATCGCATAGCTTAACTTACGATGGACAGCGTTCTGATGGTGGAGCGATCGTGTGTTAAATGTACTCCAAGTTATCTTCAAGTTGAACGTGGCTTATGAACCGATTTCTGAAACATAGCCTGCATGTATTCATATAATTTGATTATTCGACTGAAAACCAAATTATAAATCTTGCTTTCTAAGGATACATATAATTTATATTGCTGATTTCAATAGACCTACTTGTGTAACTAATGTAAAGCATGTTTTTGTCTTACTTTTGCGTGTCGTGCATGTCGTCGCTGTAGAATGAATACCTCGTATGTCAAAAAATCATTACTTTTTTTTTATAAAAATTGTATGATAACCACGTATTTTATAATACGGCGAAACTGTGTTCAATATACTGGGTTCACAGTTCATTCTACAGCGACGATGTGTGTACTGATATTAGCATATACTGTGTAATTTACTGCCATTATTTGTTCGGGCAATTCTATTGAGGCATTTCTTTACTTGCGAAAGGCTAGTCCGAGAC
This sequence comes from Fissipunctia ypsillon, assembly GCA_947568875.1. Classification (NCBI taxonomy): domain Eukaryota; kingdom Metazoa; phylum Arthropoda; class Insecta; order Lepidoptera; family Noctuidae; genus Fissipunctia; species Fissipunctia ypsillon. The sequence continues at coordinate 2,821,987 of OX387660.1, read as the reverse complement.
GTCCTTTTATCCCAGAGGAGAAGACTCTACTTTTCATACCTTCTGCGAGATAATAAGAAGAAATTCGATATTCGTTGTTTTTTTTTTTTTTGTTAAAACTTTCATACATAGTTTTAGTTAAGATTACGAATACAAATCTCATTATTGACCAGCGGATTATATATAATGATTTTCACATTTTTTTTGACTTCTGAGGCCCTTTTAAGTTTCCCTATGACAACAGGTTCTACGGTGTCCCAACTAGTGATGTGCCGTTGCCGGCAATATTGCCCGAAGTGGGAATATTGGTGGCAATATTGCCAGCAATATTGCCCGAAGTGGGAATATTGGTGGCAATATTGCCAGCAATATTGCCAGCAGTGGAAATAATTGGGAATATTGCTTAATTATAAGTCAAATTAACTACGGAAACTATATACAATACTTAAATTTAGCATTTAAAGGCCATAATCTACAGTATATACAATAAAATATTGTTTTGGGTAAAATTGCCAATAATGCCAGCATTTTTGGCAATATTCCCGGTATTTTACCGGCAATATTGCCCATGTTGCCGCACACGATAGTGAATATAAGAAATAACACATAAATATTAAGATAAGAATTGACGATTGTTATGTATTGAATAAAAGGCATAATATTTCAATGCACTTGTTTCGATAATCCTTACATAATCAGTAAATAATCGTTTAGAGTAACAACTTAGTAGTTTTTATAATCATTTTAAAATCACAGCTCTTATTAATACTTGTAATCTTATTAATACTTTATATTTCTAAATCTTAATAATAATCAGTCTGTTATTCTTAGTTTCCAAAATTTTATAAAAATAGGGTTTGGTTGCGAATATAACAATATTTATAATTGAGTCGTTTCTTAAATTAGACCAGCCATCAACAGCAATATCTAATATATTAGCTTGCTGTATTTCTTCATTTATTTCGTTCTTGACTTTTGTTTACTCTTCATTAAGAAGTGACGTTGATAACATTTTTCTCGATGGAGCTTCACAGTCAGGACGCAGTGCTTGCAAAGCTTCTTTCCAGAGTGTATGTTCCAATAATGACAGATGTTGGCCAGTAACATAAATGGCTCGTGACAAAATACGATGCATCTCTGTATTGTCCAATAATGTTCTGGTACTATCAGTCACCGAGCGATGGCAATTGTGTCACTACACTCGCACTGGAAGAAGCACTGGAGGTACAAGGTACATTGTCCACTGTTTCTTTATCGAGGTCATTCTTAATTTCGACCAGTGCACTTAGTTATATGCCGTGCAAATTTTGTTGCATTTTTATTTGTATTACACTGTATTACAATATTTACAAGTATATTCATCTTTATTATTTTCTGTACTGGTAATAAAATGTGACATAATCTTGCTCCGCGGTCTCATTTTGTCGGTTAGGAACGGACGGAAGTGACGTGCCCATACTCCGAGAGATGTCCAGAAACCTATTTAAAAAAGAGTACTCTGTGCCAGAAACTGTTCTCCCAACCCCGTGCCGTGCATGTGCAGCGCGAAAGAGATAGAACATAGATTGATGTTTATTCATATAATTGTGTCCTATCTTTTTGCACGACACGCGTGTGCGTATTTCAAATATTTTATGACCGACACACTACACAAATATAACTAAACGATGATTACACCTGCAGTAATAATAAAATATATTGGTATTATTTGACAGGCAACATTGGCATATTTTACCGGCAGTGGCAACATTGGGAATATTGCCGATAGTGGCAATATTGCCACCAGGCACATCACTAGTCCCAACATCTCACTTTTGTACACTCTAGCATAACTTTTTAGCTTCTCACAAAGTTAATGGTTAGAACTTTTGTTTATGACTGTACTGGTTGGTCGACTATGTAAGTTAGATGTCAAGTACAGTCGCGCGCTTATGTAAGTGCAAAGTTATCTTTGTTTACGTTTCGACTGCGGCGGGCGCTGGATCATTTATTTTGATCTTACGAGTAACAATGATGGATATGACCTTAAAATTGATAAGGTTCCCATGTAACGTTTTTTTATATATAGTAAGTTCTAAAATTATAATTTTTAGGCTATTTGTTATCGAAACATACTATTCAACACGACCATCGATATATACATGAATAAGCTTACATAATCCTTCTTGTGTCGTTCACTTCCAATATGTTTTTGTTTTTTTTTTATGTTAAATTTACATAATTTAAAAAATAACAGTCTTTAAATAATAATAATGATATGTAAAAGTATATAAAACAGGAGCGGAAATAATCAGAGGGCATCAAGAAATTCGTCCGCATCGCTGTCAACAGGAAAAGTGCCCAGAAGGCTGGCATTGCGACGTTGTATGGCAATGCTGATTCTTTGCCCAAAAAATAGGCCACCCCCGGTCACGTGTGTCAAGGTGATATGACGATTTACTATGTGGTTTAATAGGTTACTAAAAAAAACTTTCCAGAGATAAATTCTACTTGAAAATTCGTCCTCATAGACTCACAGTGGGGTACACTGTATCGTGATTTCGTGTATCAACTTCAAATCATACACATAAAACGGGCTTAGAAGCGTTGCCTCTAGCAATGGATTCGGCAGAATGAGTTATTGGTAGATTGATTGATTGATACACAAACATCCAAATTCTGAATAATTACCTATGGGCTATGTGAATACCGGTAACTTGGTATTACGGATACAGGAAACTAATACTGCCCGGGGGAGTGAATGAGGACGGTTTTAACCATGTTGATCAATTAATGCAGCTAAGTTTAATTTGAAATAGGAATGCAGATACCTACTGTCTACGTCTGGCTCACCCTGGGCAATCTCTCCCATGACCACTTTGCTGACCAGCAAATTTTTTTTTTTAATCATGGCATGAAAACCGTCAAGTCATTGAGCCAAAAACTCTAAGACATAACATTGTGTCCATCCACTAAACTACACCGGGTTACCTCACACACACTCTCACAAAGAGGAAGTCTGAATCCCAGCGGTGGGAATATTGTAGGCTGATTATGTTTACGAGATAGCTTCTTATTACGTGCTAATACGTGGGTAGAAGACCATTTTTATTTTATAATTTGTATCTTTTTTAAGGTTGGATAGTAGGTATAAATCTGTCTGCATAAACTCAGCCGCATTCTAACTGTGGCGAGGCCTTACAGTCGTGCGATAAAAAGTGACGGGGTGCAAGTTCGAGCCTGCCTTCATGAGCCTTTTTAAAGCCACTGACATTTGCAGTCTAGACAATTTACTAGGCAGCCTTTATAGGCTATATCTTATATTATAGGTACAGCTAGATAGTACTTATAAAACATCTGTACCTACTTACCTAATGATTTTGATTGGACATCATCCGAATTTTCTAGATGTAACGAAGAAGTACGTCGTGTTTTCTCAGAAGTAAATTATTTTATGGTCAAAAGTACATTCTTCAGCGTTTGTTGTGTGCGTTTTTAACAGGTAGGTAAAAAAACCTACTTAGTACTAATCAGGTTTAACAGAAGTTTACTGGCGATGTTTTTACTAACTAAAAACTGTATGTGCTGTTTTAGCTGTTTTTTTGTTTTGTTGTTTTTTTGTGTTTTGTTGTGTTTTTAGGGTCACTTTGAACCTCACTCAAGTGACCGAACAGTATTCGAAAGCGACCTCATTTGTTCAAGTTCGGATTCACACCCCGACGGCGGCGCTGGTCGGGTTACGATAACACTAGTGCTAGATGTCCTCTAACTAGAACTGAAGATATGTACTTAACTATAGTGCATAAATGTGAGAATAAAGTGCTGAGGTCTGAGGAAAAGTAAAAGAAATATCTTAAACTGGTTTATTCCTATAAATAAACTAGTAAAACACATAAAAATAGGCTTATTCCCATCGGATCCCACAATCCGATCCCATTTTGTGGGATTCGTTAGGAATGTGGATAAAATTAATATTTTGTTCCGAACCGATCCCAGAACGAAATGATCCCTACTGTGAAACGATAAATGGAAATTAAAATAAAGAGTAGGTACAGATTATCGACGTGATATTGTAATGTAACAGAGGTTACCAATCCCCAATCCAAAGAAATGTAACATCAACAATATTCTAAGAGTGAAACCACACGATATGTTGCCAGTCCCTTGAGATGCCGGGGCGGTGGCCCTACGTCGCCGCGTCATCCTACATTATAAAGGTACAATTCTGAATGTGGCGCTAGACCGCAAACATTAGGCCCAACCCAACCCAAGGACAGACTGCAGCAACACTACTGGTTTCTATGAAACTATGAAAACGCTTCTGTGGATGGCGATATTGCCGCCTGCTGCTACAGACGCGCGCGCAGACGGCATACCTACCAGTAGCTGTGCTGTGAGTGGCTGTCGCGAACAGAGCGACAAAATCGTCGAAGTTGTAACGTTGCAGCAGCGGCACCGCGATTGTTACTGTCTACCGTAACGTCATTGCCGTCTTTGATCTGCCATCGCTTTTGGAAGGAAGTGTAGGTATTATATTACGACATGCCACACGGCGCATTGTGATGTCGTGCGCCGGCGCAACGCACACGCAACGCCCGTGTTGCCCTATCCTAATAATTGTAGTCGATTCTGTTTTTTAATCAATTATATTTTTTTATTTGTTATTACATATTTCTAAAAGTTTTGATTATTGTAAAAAAAAAGGTTTAAGTAAAAATAATAATTCAAGTAATATATGTACTTAATCTTTTCATTCCCATTATATCGTTTCACAGCAGGGACCATTTCGTACTTTTTTTTTTTTTTTTTTGGATGGGAAATCATCAAATGACTTCTCCCGCTCTGGGCGGAGCGGAATTGTACCTTTATAATGTAGGATGACGCGGCGACGTAGGGCCACCGCCCCGGCATCTCAAGGGACTGGCAACATATCGTGTGGTTTCACTCTTAGAATATTGTTGATGTTACATTTCTTTGGATTGGGGATTGGTAACCTCTGTTACATTACAATATCACGTCGATAATCTGTACCTACTCTTTATTTTAATTTCCATTTATCGTTTCACAGTAGGGATCATTTCGTACTGGGATCGGTTCGGAACAAAATATTAATTTTATCCACATTCCTAACGAATCCCACAAAATGGGATCGGATTGTGGGATCCGATCGAAACAAGCCTAAAAATACATCGTAGTTAAAAAATCACGCCCTATCGTCTTTGCTCCGTCATTCAAAAGCCACTGTCATTTCATTCTTAATAAATATCTTCCACGTCATCCCAAGCTCACGTCTTTGGCTTATGTCATTTGTCTCACCTACCTACACTTTAGCATTCAGCTCTTTCACACAATCATGCTTTCATCAACGTTCTATCCCAGTATATAAATATTGAATTGAAAACTATATCATTGAACTAAGTTCAATGATATAGTTTTCGATTCATCAAATCAAACATTGATCTAGATACGATACAGTTTTACTACATAATTGTGTTTTACTACATAATTATGTAGTAAAACTGTATCGTATGATCAATGTTTTCATAGAATAAATGCTTTGACAATGACTGTCGCATAACTGATTGAAAGGACACAGCTATAAGTCTTTTTAAATGCTTTGTTCCAAGATACATACAAGATTTATGTTATACAATGGTAACTTTTGCCCGCGGCTTCGGTAATGTACCAGAAAGTAGAGAGCAGTGATGGCCCAGTGGTAGCGGCGCCGACTTCCGAGTTGTAGGTCGTGGGTTGGAACCCAGGCAGACGCTTTACTTTGTGTAAATAATTTCATCACCATTACTCTCAAAACGGTGAAGGAAAACATCGTGAGGAAACTGACATGTCCTTATAGAACCAACAATTCGAAGACTTGTGACATCTACCAACCCGCACTGGGTCCGCGTGGTGGATTATGGCCCACTCCTTCTCGAAGAGAGGAGGCCTGTGTCCCAGCAGTGGGAGCGTTATAGGCTGATTATGCAATGTACCTACCACCGGAATGAAAAATAACCTACATAACCCAGCACCCTAATTGCGTAACACACTATCAATCACAATCTGAATGATTTTGAAGCATATTGCTAATCCATTGCTGTATTATGTTCGAAAAATTTGTCTGCTCAACAACTTAAATAACGCAATGAATGTTGTTGAACCGTCAAAATGAAACCGATTCATACTGTGTGTTACACAATTAGGGTGCAGGTCATGGTCTAGCCAATCGTTCAGTAACAGACAGACCGACAGACAGAGTTACTTTTGCATTCTTCATCTTATCGTGTCGATGGCAATCTACAACATGTCCCGGAAATAAAGCACAACCGCTTAAGAGGTCATGGTACTTATCATTATGAACAACTTTTACTATGGGACCAAACCAGAAATCGCGAAAAAAATCAGCTGCTCCCTACATTTTGACGAGTTATTCGAACATAAATGTAGGGGACAGCTTGGTCCTATAGTAAAAGTTGTTCATAATGATAAGTACAATTACGCCTTAAGAGGTTGTGCGTTAATTCCGGGATATGTTGTATATACAGAGTGTAAGGGGCAGCCCTCCGCAAACTAACAGGGTGCATTCAGCTCCTTATTTTGAATCCACTGAAAAATTTCTCAGGAAAATTTGCATTTTTTTAAATCGTTTTCTCAGATAATATTTCTTTATTTCAATGTAAAATTACATTCTCTGTACGCAGTAATTTATGTAAATAAAAACAGCTAAAAAAAAAAAATAAGCAATGGATGTTGAAAAACTCGGCGGCCGAAGGCTCGCTGCGCTACCGTTCGCTACGCGCGTTTTGCCTAGGTAACGATACATTGCGTGTGAGGTAATAAAACAAATCAGGTTTATTGGATTCCCCTACCGTTCCTGAAATAATTTCTTGTGCCGGTCATCTTAGTGTGATATACTGAATTCACCCCATCAGTTTGTGGAGGGCTGTCCCTTACACCCTGTAGAGTCAGCCCAGAATTTGGCTACGAGCTTGGCAGCTTCAGTAGCGTCCATCAGCTCCTGGAGCGTGCAGACAGCAGGACACGCTGGACACGATAATAAGTGCCCAATTGTTTGTGGGACAGCGCCACATTTACACTCCAGGGTGAAGTCATCTGTGAATTACCCCCTGAGCAGATTTTCTTTGCTTCGACCATCCTGAGTCCAGAATCTATTTAAATACTTCCAGGTAAACCAAGGCAACTCATGTCCCGGTGGGAGATTTTCAGCAGATGAAACGAATGGGACCAGTGAGACTTTTGCATTTATAATGATACTAGCAACCCGCCCCGGCTTCGCACGGGTGCAATGCTGATACTAAATACAGGGTGTAAGGGACAGCCCTCCTCAAATTAACAGGGTGCATTCAGCTCTTATTTTGAATCATATTCCATCGGAAATATTCTCATGAAAATTGTCATTTTTGTAATCGTATTTTCAGTTACTATTCCTTTATTTCAATGTAAAATTATATTCTTTGTATGCAGCCGATCTATTCTGTAAACATCACACCGTGAGCACTTAGATGAAGTGAGTTTGAAGTGAGCTCAATCCCTAGTAGAGTAAGGTGGGATGACAGTTCACATCACGCTCACTTCACCTAAATTTTCACGGTGGGATCTTTACAGAATAGCACTACAGCACTCCATTTATGTAAATAAAACAACTAAAATAAAAAAAATCAGCAATGGATGTTGAAATACTCGGCGGCCGAAAGCTCGCTGCGCTGCCGTTTCCTACGCGCGTTTTGCCACGGTAACGATACATTGCGTGTGAGGTAATAAAACAAATCAGGTGTATTGGATTCCCACAACGTTCCTGGAATAATTTCATATACCGATTGTCTTAGTATGATATACTGAAGTCACCCCATCAGTCTGCGGAGGGCTGTCCCTTACACCCTGTATACTACAGATAATCAAAAATTCTCAACAACAAAAACTATTCTATTCAGTTCTTTTTTGAACTTAAATACCTTACCTTAAACTAAGATTTTCGATAATTAAAAATACTTGCCCTAATATTAAATTGCCTTAACTATAAATTCAAACCAAGATCTTAATAGAAGAAATACAATTGATAAATTGTGGTTTTAATCTAATCCTATCTAACCGAATGTACTTACTATAAGTGCGGTTTAAAAATTAACCTTAATACCGACTAAAGTACGAACATACAATTTCGTAAAAATTGTTGCGCTGAAAAGCACGTTTTGTCTTAAAAAAGAATTCACTTCAGTATTTAAATTCTATCATACAATTTCGAATATAATATATTTTTTAATTTATCGTAACGTACTTATAAGTACGGATTACGTTGTCGCGCTGAAAAGCACATTTTTATTAAGTAATCATTGTTATTTTCCTCGCTAGAGAGCTCCGATAAACGCGTGCGATCGCTGCTAATCAAGTGCTACAGGGCGAAGCGCGTTTTTTTTCCTAACTATGGCATCTCGTAGTTGGCCAAGAGTGGCCGTGACTACTTAACCGATTTATAGGCACGCGCCGCCGGCCCCCGCCTGCCTTTTAAATCTGTAATATCTTCGAAAATATTCATTTAAATTACATGCTGTAAAGGGCCATATTGATCTATATTACATGCACAATGTATTTAAGGTACTTAATTGGGTAAGGATTTATGTTGTATTGCTTAAAATCGCTTCGTAAATAAGCAATTATTTCTCGTAAAAAGTAAAGGGTTAAAATTGGTTATTGTGGGTTATCCCTAAGAGATAGACATATACCATCACGGATTTTTTTGTAGACCTTTATAAGGTGTACAATACTGTAGTACATTATTTTGATCTATCTCGTAGGGTTCAGCCAGCGTTTGCAATGTAAGCGCAAAAAAATGTGTTTATTTACGACATCACATTAGAAACCTCTAAATTTATCAGTGTTTCTCTACTATATTATGAATGTATTATACATATAAACCTTCCTCTTGAATCACTCTATCTATTAAAAAAAACGCATCAAAATCCGTTGCGCAATTTTAAAGATCTAAGCATACATAGGGACAGACAGACAGCGGGGAGCGACTTTGTTTTATACTATGTAGTGATAAGTATGGATATTCTTACTTGTTGTTGAATCAACTCGCCTCCTCAACTCCTCGGCACAGGCAACTGAAGGAACACGGGTGGGTTTTAGCCAGTAAAAGTCTGACACGCCCTCCCGCTCCGCCCAGAGCGGGAGAAGTCATTCGATGATTTCCCACTCAAAAAAAAAAAAAGTCATTATATATAGTAGTATATTATATAGTAGCTAGTCTGCTGATTGGTAAAACCCACAGTTGAACTAAAAAGTCCTGAACAATAGGAATAACGAACTAAACCATATACATAGGTATAATATAAAACAGTGGTGCTATTCTGTAAAGATTCCACTGTTAAAATTTAGGTGAAGTGAGCGTGATGTGAACTGTCATCCCACCTTACTCTACTAGGAATTGAGCTCACTTCAAACTCACTTCACCTAAGTACTCACGGCGTGATGTTTACAGAATAGATTGGCAGACCTACTTACTCAAGCAGAAAAGATAAAGCCAAAATATTTAATTAACATTTAATTAAAATAATTAAACAAATTAAATATTAGAAGAACACAAGTACAATTACCAGGATACATAAATAATATAAACATTTATAAATAAGCGCTCTTCCTCCTCTCTGCTACTACGCTGTGCCCGACAGGCTCCATAATTGTTTCATTAATTATAAGCCTACCAACTGTATAACCAACATTATGGAACACAATAAAGAGTTGAGAATTGAGCCGTCAAACCTATTTAGATTGCTTGAAAAAAAAACTTTCTTGTAGTTTAATTGCTTTATTTCGAATTATTTGATGGTTTCAGAATAATATGTGCTTCTATGCATTGGTATTGTCAGTGTTTTCATTTATTGTCGTGTTATCGTTCCCACATTGTGTTACCCAGTTACTGGGTTGTGGAGGTCAGATAGGCAGTCGCTACATGTAAAATACTGGTATTCAGCTCTATTCGGTTAAACTGGAAGACGACCCAACATAGTTGGGAAAAGGCTGGGTAGATTTTTGTTGTCCACGTGGTATATCGTTCTTAAGGCGAAAGCGCCAGGGTAGCCCGCAAAATTCAAATTTTCTTACGTTTTTTTTTGCAATTTGCAGATCAGTATTAGGTTGTATATTGATTAAAGTATGATTCGCGACCGTAACAAATATGCATTTACATAATTATAAAATTAGAATCAGTAATACAATTCCTTGAGTTAGTGTAATCCTGAAATGTTAAGATTTCATGAAATAGTCATTCAATAGAATTATTTGGTCTTAGAGAGTTGTATTGATGACTTTAATGATTATAATTGTGTAAATACATATTTGTTACGGCCGTGAATCATATTTTAATCAACATACAACTTAATACTGACCTGAAAATTGCACAAAACGTAAGAAAATTTGAATTTCGCGGGCCACCCTGGCGCTTTCACCTTATGTTTGAACTGACACAAACCGCGCGCGAGCCGAGCGTGCGAAGCGAGCGGTGCCACGGTAGCGGCCGGCGAGCGCTACTTCCAAGTAGCTCGCAGCCAGGCAGGCTATTAGTGTTAGCGTAAGGTGCGTTACGTCGCAAGCAAGCTTGATACGAGTTCATAATTTGTCAGTTTCCCATGAATACATTATAAACTCAATCAAAAAATAATGCGTTAAATTGTAAATGGTTCGTTGCAGTTCATTTTTCGACAGTTTTTAATCTAACGGAAATAATTCCGATACATTATAAACTAACGAAGTTCATAATTATACGGTGACCTATACAAAATATTGTAAATCATTTAAATGTTTAAAAGAGTAACTTTGTAGTTTCTTGGCCATATTCTTCTCCATATGAAACTACCTTTTGAAAGGGGCGAATAGAATCAATTCTATTTATTGTAAATTTTGACGTACATACAAAACCATCACCTCTTAAAGCAGTATTATTTTAATGTTACTTCAGTGTGAGAAAGAGATGGAGCTAGACGTCCTGTATAACTTCATCTCTTTCTCACACTGAAGTAACATTAAAATAATACTGCTTTAAGAGGTGGTGGTCGGCTCCCTGGATATAAATGCTTTGACTATGTCTTTGACTTTGCAAAAGTGTTGAGAGTTATCATCTCAATTAATACGATTACAGGTGGGATGTTTACAATAGATAGTTAAACTCTCAAACCAATGAGTATGACGGCGCAGCAAGAGGCGCCACTTATGTTTGTTACGAAGTTACTGGAATCACCAAAAAGGTCGGATAAGAGTGACACAGGCCGGTGACAGTCACTCTAGCAGAGCGTCGCGTCGCATCGATGGTTGCGTGGCGGCTGACTTCGGATGACAGAAGAGAAGATGTCAGAGCCGCTTTCGTACCACGTCCACGACGAACTGCTATATTCCAGCGTAATCCTGGGGGCCAACCACCACCTCTTAAAGCAATATTATTTGAATATTACTTCAGTGTGAGAAAGAGATGGAGCTATACAGGACGTCTAGCTCCATCTCTTTCCCGCACTCAAGTAAGATTAAAATAATACTGCGTTAAGAGGTGGTGGTTTAGCTCCTGATGATATTGAAGCTGCTGTTGCTACTAATACGATAACTACTTCTGGTGAAGGCTGTCCTGCGCCATTAAATCCTTTTTGTTTTTAGCATTTCAATGGAAATCTTAATTTAGTCGGCCCAGAATACATAAAGCTACGAATTTGTCGTCATCAGTAGCTTTCATCAATTGCTGTAACGCACAAACAACTGTACCTACCCTAATTACATAACACACTTTTGTTTACAATTCGAAGGATTTTGAAGGAAATTCTTAATCCATTGCTTCATATATTTGAAAAGTTTATCTGCTCAATAACGTAAATAACGCAATGAATGTTGTCGAATTGTCAAAATGAAAAAAAAATGCAATTGTTAATGTGCTACGCAGTTACCGAGCTGGGCACGCTGGACACGATATTAAGTTCCCGTTCTGCAATCACCCCTTCCAAGAAAGAGTCGAGTGGATGTCAACAACAAAACGAAGACGCTAAAGATAATCTGTAATGACTAGCAGAATCCAATCCAAGTGCAAATTACAAGTTTTTTTTTTAAATTACTCAATTGTTTAGTAGACATAATTTATTATGCTGTTTTGCTATGCAAAAGTAATCTGTAATGCTATAAAGTTAGAGTTTAGAAAATTTATTTTACTTGGTGTCAAATATAGTGGCTAGCATAGTCATGTTTACGTTTACAGTCCAAGATTAGCAGTAAATCAATTCTATTATAATCATAATCATAATCATAATCATTTATTTGTCAGAATATGGTACATTATTTATGGTCTTAAAATTAGTCAGTGGTATCATCACATTCTGCCAAGTGTGGCGTGCAAATATTAGGTACAGATATTTATTACAGTTATGTTAGAATTAACATTATTGATTACAAATTAAAATTACAATTTGAGGTATGCCAATTTAAAAGTAATATCACACACAATTTATTTAGGATGTCAAAGTATAAAAGATTACAATATAATTAGGATGTCAAGGTATCATTCAAATAGTCGTTTAAATTATAATAACATTTATTACATAGCAAGTTTTTAAGTTTCTTTTTAAACCCATTTAAATTTAACACATGGATTGATTTTGGAATTTTGTTATAAACTTGCGGGGCTATGCAGAATATGCTCTTCCACATTAAGGCTGTTTTGGCTCTCCGTCCGCGTAACATGTCATTCCGTCTGTTACGTTTAACAGCATCTGATAGGTGGGGAAACAAGTGTGCATTTAACTTAACAAATAAGGCAGTTTCATAAATATACAGAGCCGGTAGTGTCAGAATTTTGTATTTTTTAAAATACGGTTTACAACTGTCCATTACTTGTAGTCCAAACATGGCTCTGATGGATCGCTTTTGTGCTTTGAAAGCGGCTTCTCTGTTTGTAGAATTACCCCAAAATATAATGCCGTATCTTAATACAGATGCCACAAGACCATGATAAGCTGTAAGCAGTGCATCTGTGTTAACTGTAGGAGCAAGTTTATACAGGGCATAGGATGAACTACTAATTTTCTTACATAGCGCTTCAATGTGATCCTTCCAGTTGAGCTGCCTGTCAATAACCAAGCCTAAAAATTTCGCACTATCTACGTCATGAATTTTGCTATCTCGGTAGTGAACTTCCATTTTCGCACTAGGTTTTTTATGGCCAAAGTGCATTATTTGGGTTTTCCCAAGATTAATTCGTAAATTATTATTATTAAGCCAAGAGATTAATGAATTAACCGCGGTATTGACATCAAGCTCATATAATTCTGGGTTATTGCAAGGTACTGTTACCGTACTATCGTCAGCAAAGAGTGTTATGGGAAAGTCTATGGCTTTGGGCAGGTCATTAATATAAATCAAGAATAATAAGGGACCCAATACACTGCCCTGTGGTACTCCAAAATACACTGTGCGTTCTTTGGATAGGTATGTTACTTCTTCTTTAGTCTTTAAGTTTAAGTTTGTTATAGCAGTAAATTGTTTTCTATTAGAAATGTAAGTGCATAATAAGTCTAGAATGTTACCTCTTATACCATAGGAGTCAAGTTTGTTTCTTAAAATATTGTGGTCAACAGAGTCAAAAGCTTGCGTCATATCACAATACACAGCACAAACTGGTGTCTTATTATCAATATTAGTCATAATTTTATTTAAAAAGTCATAAACAGCCATATTAATTGTCATATTCTTCCGGAAACCTTTTTGCTCGTTGCAGAGAATCATTTGTTTTTCTAAGTATGCGTAAAGCTCATTATAAATATATTTCTCATAAATTTTAGAAAAAATTGGCAAAAGCGCAATAGGTCTATAGTTTTGCATTAGCTGCTTATTACCCTTTTTGAATATAGGCTTAACTATGGAGATCTTAAGACGGTCAGGAAAAACACCCTGGCTGATACACAGGTTAAGAATATGACTCAAGTGTTTAGAAATTAAATCGGCAACATGTTTTATAATCTTAGTTGAGATTTCGTCATACCCTACGCTATTAGTGTTTTTAAGACTTTTTATAATGTTAAATATTTGTAACGGTTGACATGGAGCCATGAACATTGATTTTTGTTTATTTAATATATAAGCACCCGATCTTTTGCCTGATCCTGGTATCGGCATATTTTTTCCTACAAAATAGTCGTTGAACTTGTCAGCAATTAATTGAGGTCTGTTGATTGTTTCATTGTCAATTTGAATTGTATTTATTGAGTCATTAGGTAGATTTAATTTAGAGTTTTTTATTATTTTCCATGTCATTTTGCTTTTATTGTCAGAAGTTTTAATATTGTAGTTATTTTGAGATCGTTTAGTCAATTTAATTATTTTCTTAAATAATTTTGAGTAATTTGCATATTTTGTTTTATTTGTTTGAGTAGGTTCAAGTCTAGACGTCCATAATAATTGTCTTTTCTTAAAGCTACATAATTTAAGTCCTCGTGATATCCATTTTGGTTTTTTGCTTGTTGGTATTTTAATACGTCTACGGGGGAAGCATAGGTCATAGAATAATTTAAATTGTTCGATAAATGAATTAAATGCATCATTTGGATCGTCATTATTATAGATTTCAGAGAACGTTAGTTTCTCCAGGCAAGTTCTAAATTTTGTCATATTCTCTGGGCTAAAGTCTCGTTGTGATTTATACCAATATTTCAAAACACAGTTAATGGGTACGGGACACTTCAGCAATTGCGCAGTGTGATCCGATAGGGCAAATTCTATCACTTCCGTCCTGCATTTTTTCTCGAAATTGTGGGCGAAATTATCAATGCAGGTTTGGCTTTGCATCCTGGTTGGATTTTCTATTGCTAATGTCATGTTAAAGCTTTTTAGAAGACATTTCAGTTCTAAAGTTATATTATTTTTTTTCAATAAATCTATATTTATATCGCCTGCAATAATAATATTCCTATAATTTCTTCTTGCCAGTAATGTCAACAATTGCTCTAATTTGCTAAAAAATACATTCAAATTTCCTGCTTTTGGTACTCTATAGATACATATTATTACAATTCTATAACTTGTCAGTTCAATAGCACAGCATTCTACTACATTTGTCAATGAAAGTTCCGAAATTAGATGCTCCGAAATTAGATTATTTAGATGCTTTCTGAAAATTTACTGTTTCAAATCTAGTGCTCGATTAGTTTCCAATAAGCTAATCAGGTAGGAAGTCTCTCTGAGAGATTGAATCCGGAACGAGGTAATCTGGCAGAGAACCAAAGTTGTCGACATAGCTCACATAAAAAGCAGAATAAGCAAACTGAGGTGGCAATTGTCACCATACCATTCCATACCATACCATACCACCATACCATACCAACCACCATACCATTCCATACCACCATACCATACCATACAAAGGCAAACGGAGGGTAGGACGCACCCAGGCTAGGTGGAGCGACGATCTTCGCAGGGTGGCTGGTAGCAGCTGGATGAGAGTTGCCGAGAATCGAGCTGAATGGCGTGCAATTGGTGAGGCCTATGTCCAGCAGTGGCCTGCTGTAGGCTGATGATGAAGGTAATCAAGATCGTTTCGTGGCCATCAATGTATTTACAAGTTTAAGCCTAGGCCACCTTGTAAGTCATAACAATAGTGCTAAAAAGTTCTTAGATCAGTCGGATACAGATCCCAAGACACCGACTTCCGAAATTAAAGTTATTTCATAATTTCAACTTAATTCCATTTCGAAGTCGATTTTTAATTACTTTTTTGCAATAACAAATCTTCATTGTAAAGTAAAATCATGTAAAATGTAAGTACCTATGGCTGCGCAGGCGCGTGACTACTCAAGCAGGCGGCATGTCGCAATACTGAACGCTAAATCATTGGAGATTATCCACAGTTTAGGTCATGAATATTCCAAAGGTTAAACATGATTTGTGTTTAACGTTTAAGAATAGTTAATGCGGAATGAGTTGGTTATTTCATAGTATTCAATTCACTGTAGTTTGTACCTAGCTACGCCTAATAAATTAAAAAGGATAAGAGTAGGGACAGATTAAAAAAACGATCTGTGGATTGTTTAAAAGATGATATAAATGTCTAGAAAAAGGATGACACATAAACTACATAAAGGCTGTCTCAGTTAAAAGATGATATAAATGTCTAGAAAAAGGATGACACATACACTACATAAAGGCTGTCTCAGTTGTAAGAGTGCACTTTTTCATTTTAAAATAAAAACAAGTATTTTATGACAGAGTTGTGATATTTTTATTGTATTGTAAAGAAGACATGTTCCGATTAAGTATGGAATAAAATATCTGGCAAATGACCCCCACGGCTCCGAATTTCTTTCATGAAATTTTCCATGACTTTTGCACAGAGGTGTGGCTGTATCTCACCGATGACGAGTTGGATTTCCGATTTGAGTTCAGGAATTGTTTCGGGTTTATTCGCATAAACCCGAGATTTCACAAAACCCCAAAGTACAAAATCGCACGGCGTTAAATCACACGATCTTGGTGGCCAGTTGACATCAGAATTTCGTGAGATAATGTGTTCTGGAAATCGTTGCTGCAATAAGTCGATTGTTTCATGCGCGGTGTGGCAGGTTGCGCCGTCCTGCTGAAACCACATGTTATCCAGATTCATGCCGTCCAGTTGAGGCCACAAGAAGTCCGTTATCATATTCCTGTAAAAAACTTTCCCCATTTTTGTAATGAGTTTTCACAATTATAACGCGTTGTTCTTTCGAAAATCGCTCCATTTTTAATAATCGGAATAAACAGAGGTGACAGCTGTCAAATTTCAGCGTTGCTACTTGCATGAAAAAAAAAATCCAATTTTAAAAAGTGCACTCTTACTGAGACACCCTTTACATAAACTCACGCCTTCTTCCCATGGGGGTAGGCAGAAACTACAGAACGCCACCTGCTACGAAAGAGAAAAAAGAGAGAAAAAAAGAAAGAAAGAGGATGGATACTAAGATGAAAGCTGATAGAGGTATACGGAAGAAAAAGACCCCAATTAAACCAACTACACACTAGAACGTAATACAGTTCTGATTCTGACCTCAATCTATATAAAGAAGGGAGAAGAAGAAACTTAGTGGTATCGAAGTCTCTTATATAAAAAAGAATCATATACATTCCACCTATGAAATCTCAACGACCAAACCAACTCAACTCACCGCATTTTCCTCCACTAACGTACCTACGCTAGGTAAAAACAAAAGGCGTGACGTCACTAGTTTTTTCCGAGCAGTGCCTGGCGGTACCATGGGCGGGAAACATCCTCGTTCAGCCATCACCACGTCTAATAAGATGATACTTTGTATTAGTAACTATGATATATACCTGAAACGAGACTGAAAATGGCAAAATAATTATTGGTATTTCAATAATCATAGGGATAGATAGATAGAATACTCTTTATTATGGACATCATAAAAATTACACATATAAATGTAGAAATTTTACATAGGGATACCTACATGGGAGTCGGCTCGTGGCTAAGTTATGTAACAACAGCCGCACGTGTCGATCGATTAGGTTAAGCTCCGCTTGCCGCGGTCGGTCCGTGGATGGGGAACCATCTTTACATACCGCGACCCTTCCGTGCCTCGAAAAATACGTTCAGCCTTTTCATTTTTATTAATACCTATTTTCCTCGCTAAATTGCCTCGTCGCAAGTGGTATTTACTGTCGATCTTGGGGCTGCCTGTAAATACTGGATTATTTTTTTTACAATTTCGAATTTTTTACAGGGTGTTCTACCCATGAATATGAACAACTTTCACTATGGGACCAATTCTGAAATCACGAAAAAAAAATCTGCTGTTTAATACAAAAGTTCAATACCTACTTGACAAAAAAGTATGAAACAGCAGGTTTTTTTTCGTGATCTCATAGTTAGTCCCATAGTGAAAGTTGTTCATATTCATGGGTAGAACACTCTGTAAAAATTCCGAGACTATAAAAAAAATCGTCCAGTATAATGAACTTCATAGGCGTGCTGTCAAAGGTATAATAAATGGTTGAACAGAGTCCACTGAGGAGTTGCTTGAGAGGCATCTTGTGATAACATCTCTACAACATCATTATCTTCGCATCACAACGTGGTAATTATAGGTTTTACTTGAATGTGACAGACATGCAGGTAACTTTGTTACTACGTGTGCAAATAAGTTCTTCTATGGAAGTGCCTATTTCAATATCCATTTTTTGTTATTATGCTTACAGTAATAATGACGGCGTTAATTCCTTAGATTATGTTTTTTCATTCAATCAGTCACTAGAAACAGGGCTTATCTGAATTATTCTGTTAAATTTCCTTCGAAAGTTGCTCAAGTGATCACAAACATACTTTTTTTAATTAAGGCTTCCAAATATGAGCAGGTAAAAAAATATAAGTAACAAGACCTACATACGATCTTAGACTAAAAGGTACTATTTTAGTCTAAGCAAACAATTACATTATACCTACATTATCATTTTGTAGTTAATAAAGTGCAAGTCACATAAAAAACTTTTTTACAAAAAAAAAAAAAAAATAATAACCGACCTCCAAAAAACAGTACAAGTGAAAAATAACTTTTATTTCGGAAGTCGGTGTCTCATACATCATATCATAAAGTTAATTTGTGAATCATAGGTATCCGATATGTCCTACATGTAAAATAGTACGCTATGTTTCAAATATTCTAACATTCAAACTAAATATACTAAAAAAAAAAGAAACATTCTAATATTCATATAAAATGACACATGCCAAAATTTTAAATGCAGTATTAATAATTAAAACTCTTTATCGTTTAAAAACTCTCTCTCTCTCTCTCGTCTGGATCTGTATTTTAGTTTTTTGCCACCGACTTCCGAAATTAAAGTTATTTTTCACTTTGTACTGTTTTTTTTTTTTTTGAAGTCGGTTATTTTTTTTTTGTAAAGAAGTTTTTATTTTTCAATTTTTCGTGGGTTAGTTTAATGCATCTAAGTTAATAGCCTAATGTCAACTGCTCATCACCTTTTACAAAATATTGCTGCATATTACGATGCAGGGACGATAATTGTTGAGGAGTTCTCCTGGTACTTCCTCGTCAGTTCTACGTCACCATATGCATTGTGACGAGTATAAATTGCTTAGCAACCATAATAAAATAATCGAATCATCAAATACATATTATTGAGTAGTTCCGGTGGCCATCTGTGGTCTTCATCATCAGTTCCACTTCACCAAATGGTGCTTTCCGAGAGTAAATGCACAAGTTACTATAAAAAATACCCAAATCGCTATAGGTGTGCATATTTGAATAGTTTCCTCGATTTCTCCAGGATCCCATCATCAGATCTTGACCTGATGACAATGGGACCACCTAGGAAGTATACCCTTTTAAACAGAAAAAAAATTAAATAAGTCCAGCCATCTTCGAGTAATCGGGGAACACACGTACATACAAAAAAGATTCCGACAAACTGAGAACCTCTTCCTTTTTTTGAAGTCGGTTAAAATAGATTCTCACACATAAAATCTTTGATGGCCAAACTCCCACAAAAACAATTGAAGACATACAAAACTACTAACCCATACTACATACGACAAAAAATAATTTTAACACGACTTCCTTCACACAATACCCACACCTTTATATCAATGGAAATAAGGTTAATTTTAGTATCAAAAACTTCGCATATAGTCTGGGAGTCGGCGACCCACCTTCCGTAAAAAAATACTAATTCAATATATAATTATGAGCAGACTTATCGTATCATGAATTTGTCACGGCTAAAATGTGAATTTTGACATTTAACAAATTGTCTGTTTACAAGAATCATCGCTTGTCAGAGGTCAAGGCTGAAACTGCATTTATGTTGTTTTAGGAAGTAACATGTTTTCCTAATTTATTAATAATCGTGAATAGTTTGAATTTAAAATTTTGTGTGATTCAAACTAGGTATTAAGGATAATCCTTGCTAGTTCGAGAACATCTGGATGACGTTAGTATCGTAGTAATGGAATGGCCAGCAAGAAGCCCTGATATGAATCCAATAGAGCACTTATGGGATGAGCTGAAGAAGAGCGTTGGAGCTAACCAACCATCTCCAGAAACTTTGCAGCTAAAAATTGCCATATTGGAAGCATGGCAGAACATTCCACAGCACGTCATAGTGGAATTAATTAATTCCATGCCAACCGCATGACGGCCGTCGTAAATACTCTTCGAGGTAACGCAAGTTACTAAAAAAACGTTTTCTCTATGTAATCCATTGTTTTCTTAGAAAATTCCACGCTAATGTTGCCCCTGAGAAACGCGAAAAGACGACTTATTGCAATTAAACTGTTTTTGTTTTCAGTAGGTATTCTGATTGCAAAGGAACAATGACAAACGGAAATGATAGTGAGGGACTGGCTTCAAAACCACATTTTTTTTCTTTGTACTACAATTATTTAAAAAATTAGAGACGTTGAAACAAAAATATGGAGGGTGGCCCGATTCAAGTGTCCGGAAGTGTATGTAATTATGTACCTAGTTCAACCTACCTATAAATAAAACTTAGAACTATATTTTTTAAGAGAAATATTTAATTGATCCTGTAAAAAAGGTTTTCTTATGATCATAGATCGAATATTCGGATTCATATTTACCTAAAGTTGGTTTGGCTAATATGGATTGCAATTTTGTATCGATCGTAAAAATTTCGCGATTCAGGAAATGATAAAGTTAGTGCTTTTTGATTATAGAATTGACTCGCACTACCCTTCCTCTCACCCTACGTACACATATATTTGCATCGGGGGTTAAAAATGAATTTCTAGCATAAGAATAGTTATGTGATCCCAGTGTCTCGGTATTTTTTAAATAAATAATACCACATGTTTAAGAAGTCGTTTCTATACCATTTATCCGATTAGTTGTGCATTGCCGGATTTTCTGGAATACCGGGATTTATATTAAGAAAAAATAACTAAGAAGCCGCTTCCATTTTTTCTTAGCGAAAAATTAACTTTAGGTAAATATGCATCCGATTATCCGATCTCTACTTATGATGTACGCTTTTTTTTAATAAATTAACTTTTGAAAACATTTTGGGCATCTAACGATGCACGCTCTTTATAAATAAATGAGCCTCTTTTAACTGTCTGGTCTCGCAGTTGGTCGCATTAAGTAAGCTTAGGGTACCCCGACTAAACGGCATCCTAATTGCGTAACACACAATCAATCACAATTTGAATGATTTTGAAGCATATTGCTAATCCATTGCTTCATATGTTCGAAAAGGATCATGAACAACGATGTATGGAAATCCGTCTTAAGTTGAAACACAATAAATCTTTATTTATTATGGACTACGCTTTATATACTATTAAATAAAA
Source organism: Fissipunctia ypsillon (assembly GCA_947568875.1). Taxonomy (NCBI): domain Eukaryota; kingdom Metazoa; phylum Arthropoda; class Insecta; order Lepidoptera; family Noctuidae; genus Fissipunctia; species Fissipunctia ypsillon. Next base: position 2,800,668 of record OX387660.1, on the reverse strand, counting down.
GTGTTCATTTTCACACAAGTATCCGAGTTTTAAAGTAATTAAACAAATTCGGAGATAACCTAAAAATTATGTCTAAACTACTCGCAACTTATAAAATGACCACAGATCAATCATGTAGGTACAAAACAACATTCTGATTTCTGGGTATCAAAAGTGAACAATTGACACATTGCCTTCTCATTACCACCGGCATCGGTTGATCAGAATCAAGCATCGACATGATTAGAATCTCAAGAGTTCTGAAACACAACACAAAAACGTCCTGGCGTAATAAAACACAATTAAATATTAAAACGTCCTGTCGTTAGTTACATGAAACACGCTAAGTTGTTTAAAACAAACACACCAACGAATTTCCATAAGTATTACTCTAAAAGTGGAGAGATTAATCGCGGTGAGTATTCTCATTCGACACATAAACAGTAATGGCGGCTTCCGCAGGCGCCGGCTTAGGGATGGCGATCTAGAATCGATTTTATAGGTCAAGTAATTTTTTTTTTATCGATCAGAAACAATGAATTATAGATTTTTTTAATCGATTTTAGAAACTTGAAAACGAGTTCCGATGTTTTTCCTGCGGATTGCAACTTTTAAGTTTTGATATCGATTATTCATTACACTTGACTAATTATGCAGGCAACACCAAAACGAATAAGTGATTATCTATAGTAAAGCTGTCGATGTAGAATAATGGCGGGAACAGATCTATCAGAACTCAATTTATTGCTGAATCGATTCTTTCCTGCGATTCGGATAGATTTAAAAATCGACCTTGTTTAGGAATAATCGTCATCCCTACCGGTACGTCTGTCTGACAGTTGCATCTGCGTGAGACGAAACACAAAAATAAATATTTTCACAACGGAACTATGAAATACATATACAGTACCTACTACGTTATGATTATGATATTACTAATTATTTAGCTATTTATGAGTTTAATACCATTTTTGTGATGTTTTTATGTAAAGGCTCATACTTACGTAACTCGTACAAATGAAGAGAACGAAACGTCCATCATGACTATACGGAAATGTACATAGCAATCGTTAATTTACTGTTTATCTTAAAATCATAATTCCTGAAGTGAAAAGCTTGTAAAAAATAAGAAAATAATTTGTATATTAATTTGGTTTTCATACGTGCAACTTTTCAAGACTGCTTTTGGTCAATCTGCTTTGTCTGCCAACAACTTTAATAACTTGAATTGTTGAACTGTCAAAATGAAACCGATTCCTACTGTAAGTGTGTTACGCAATTAGGGTGCAGGTTAGGTTAGGTTAGAACTGTGACACCAAAATATAAATTATTTGAGGTTCACAAAATGAGGCGCATTCGTATATTAAAGTGTTCATTAATATTTGTAGAAAAGCAAAATGAGAAAATTATTTGAGGTTCGACTAAATAAGTACTACGCCATTTTATAAACTGAAAACTTTTAACATTCTTCACTAAAAACGAACCAAATAAACAAGGACTATGTTATTAATAAGTAATGAACCGCATACTGAGTGCTTTCAGTTTTGTTTACGAACATATTTTAAAAGGTATCGATCGACAACTTATAACTGAATCAAGTTTGTCGAAGGAGGTTGTTATAGAATCTATTAACAGAGACTTGTTGTGACCTTTGTGTGAGAGGCAAACGACAATATTAGCTGACATAATTATTGTTTAATATCAATCTTTTGTTAGTTATAACTTCATCTTTGGTTTTGTTTTTAAAAGGAAACTTAATAATCTATTCATTCAGAAAATAACTTATTCATTCAGATTTTGAAGGTCAAATGCAAAAGTCGGTTCTCAAAATCGCTCAACATATTGAATATCTTGTTAATGTAAACTGAGAGGAATATCATCTCTGAAAAGTATTTAAATGATATAATATTAGGTATTCTTATTTATTTTATACAGGGTGTCCGGTAAAGAATGGATAACCTTGAAATCGCATATAACAGACCTTATGGCTGTTCTAAAAAAAATACAAAAAAAAATATATCCCAAGTAATAACTAAGATTTTTTTGAAAAAGAATACTAACTTTTTTTACATTTTTCATCACCACAACCACAAATGAATGAATTCCATCGGTTATCTGTTGTTATAATATTGTACGTTGACTATGCCGCCGACAGAGAGGCAATAAATAATGTGACTAGAAATTACACAGAATTTTTTTCTAAAAAAATTATATCTTAGGTACTTACTTACTTGGGATATACATTTTTTTTGTATTTTTTTTAGAACGGCCATAGGGTCTATTATATGCTATCGCAAGGTTATCCATTAATTACCGGACACCCTGTATATAATCTCTGTACCATCTGTACGATTAAATAAAAAACTAACTAGTAAAATTCCACAAGGGCAATTTTTTTTTTAAGTTAACGTCACACTTTTTTGTAGTCTATGAACTTATTAAAACAGGAGTTAAAATTATATAATAGGTACTAGGTATTTTTGCTTCCTATTATATTGACGTTCGTGTCGCAATAAACAGCAAAATCGCTCGTAATTTTCGCACGGTTTAGATCGGAATGTTGCATATAATTGACGATTGGAACAAGTTGTAAAATCCATCAGCTGTGTGAATAGAGCAACACTTCGATGTCAATTAATACGTTTGCTGTAGGTTTTAATATTAAACTGCGTGATTCATAACGTTGATAGATCGACTGATTGAATGCAGGAAAATGTAATTGCACTATAGAACAACCCTTACAATTGAGAAGTGGGAACCTTATTGGAAGCAGTGGCACAGAAATTAGATAAAGGTAAGAAGTCTGAAGAAAAGTAGAAAAAAGAAACACGAAATAAAGAAAATATCGAAGAATGAAAGACGTAATGGCAAAAAAAGAAGAACGAAAAATAGAAATGAGTGAAGACATAATAACAAATAATTGAAAACAATAATTTAAGTATGTAATGGAAGAAAGAAAAGAACAAAGGTACTCTAAGGGTACAAATTCAAACACGGTTTTACCGAGAATGTAAACAAAAATCTAACACAGATTCGAACACACAATAGCCATTTACTACGACAACACAAAATTCCACCAAATCATCTCTATTGTTATTTAATGCAAAGAACAAATTAAATTCAACCAGAATAGCTCAAACAACAGACGAAAACATAAATTATTTACAATCAAACGCTTCAGACGTTAAATATTTTTTGTTAACCCCAAAACAATGCTCTATGATGAAAATGCTTACGTAATGAGATTACGTAATAAGATTACGTAAGTTATGAAAGAGCATATTTAATAAATTCTTTTGGTGTAAGACCTACGTACAATCCCCTTAAGTTTTGTAATATTTGGTAAGAACGACGCTAGCTTTTGTTAGAAAAGATTTATTTTTATTTTTGGAGTCTAAATATTACCCTATGAGACCTTAATATTATTTAAAACGAGGAGGGATACAACATGCCTATTGTAACTTATTATTTTATCAATCTATTGAACAGAATGACAGTTTTGTAGCAGTGCATCTTACTTCAACTCTCATATAAGAGACGCAATTAAATGTATATTGTTACCGACCACTATCCGGTCGATCGACAGCTGAAGGGTATGGAAGTTGTCGCGGGATGTTCGAAAGAGTTACCGCGGCCCCTGGCATAGGCAACTGAAGGAACACGGGTGGGTTTTAGTCAGTAAAAGTCTGACATGCCATTTATTTCAATTAAACCAATTACAGGCACTTTTGAAGTATCAAGGAGTCGGTCAGTCAGAAAGATGAAACTATTGTAGTTGATTCTTCCAATGCATAATAGGTACCACTCTTTTAAGGGACAAAGGACACTCTTTTAAATAAAATATTGTGTATTTACCTTACTTTCTCATAGTGACTGTATTGTTTAGCCTTACGTGGGATCACACGTCTCACGTAATATTATTAACTAGCTGTTGCCAGGGGCTTTGCCCGCGTTGAAGTCAATACTTCCCTATTTTCCCTGTTTTAATTTTATGCGCGGTACCCTAATTCTTTTTCTATAATAAAAGTGACCCTAGTTACTCTTTATACTATCAGCTATCTGCTAGTGATAATCCCGTCAAAATCAGTCCAGCCGTTTCGGAGATTATTTGGAACAAACAGACAAAATATTAAAAATTTGTTTTTTTTTTGTTATAAGTATCATATATACATTCATATGCATTTAGTAAAAAACTGTTATTTTGACATTACAAACAAACACTTCGATTTATTTGTATTTGTATAGATTATATAGATATAGATAAAACACACTTTCCAGTATATTAAGAAAAGGATAATATTATGCATATTGAAATTCTTAGAACAGCCTTTTTTTATGTCCCTTTAACCCTAATTTGTACCTACTATGCTCTCTTCATTCAAGTAAACGTTTATTGAAGACTTGAAGACTAATATCTATAAATTCAACTCACGCACATTTACGGCTTTGGCTGAAAGCTTTCGCAGGTTATGAAGTTTTTTTTTTAATTTAATTCAGGTAATTTTTTTATTAATTATGCAACATTTCTATAAAGAAATGACAACTTGTACCTAATTAATTAAATTAAACTTGTTTATTCATTTTAATAAATCATAATCCATTCGGTTAGTTTATTTTACTATTGTTTCTTTTCTGTTATTACTTTTTCATACAAAATTTCGATAGTCTAAACGCAGAGTGCCCTAAATCTCAATTTGACCGTGGCATTACAAGTGATTTGACGAAAAAACTAGGTGTCCTCGGTTGATACATACTACCAATGGTTTTTTTATCTGTAGGTACTTTTTACTCGCGGTGTTGGTGTAGTTATACAGTACAGTACTTATGTAATGTTCATTTTTAATTTTAAAAAAAATATTCTGTCCGTCAGGCAGATTATTCAAAAATATTGAACACGTATTTTTCTTTTTCATCACAAGATTACGGCGATACATTGAGTTAAAATGTGGCATGACGTCACGCCTTGCTAATTTTATTCTGAGTTGTGACGTAACGAGCCCCCACACCCCAACTTTAATGCGTTTTATCTAAGTAATTTTTTATTAATAGGTACTAGCTGTGCCCCGCGACTTCGTTCGCGTGGAAGTGGTAAGATACACAATATACTAAAACTTATAAACTGACTTCCAAAAAAAACACTACAAAGTGAAAAATAACTTGAATTAATTAATAAGTTTTTATTTTCCACTTTTTAGTTGTGGTACCTACCCCACCCGAATTCGTATATCACTACTTGCTAAGTAAATAACAGTGACAGGAAATTATTGTAACGCCATGCGCCATCAATATACACTAAATGGAACAAAATACTTATTATTGAAGCTAACTCAAAAATCACTCATCAGAATTTGGCAAAATTTATAATTATGCGACCACAGGAAACCCTTTCAAATACAAACTTTGCAAAAAGGCAAATATGTGTATGTCGCATGTCGTGTCAGAAGTTTGGAAGGCGTTGTTTTATCAGGTTTAGACGCCGTCGCCAACAAATTATTAAATCAACCACACGACGACAGATCGTTGACAAAATCTGTTTTCTGGCAATCAAGGCCACATATAAGCGCAATTTGAAGTATATTACCAATAAAATCTTAGTATAGCCAGAGTGCATCTCATGACAATTCCAATAAGCCCAAAATACGGTTAGGATACATTGTTTTATTACGGAGTTCCGGTGCCTACCTTCCAGCTTCATTATCAGATCAGGTCGTTGGTCCCAGTTTCATCAGAACCATTTATTTAAATTTGCTTCGTCATAGTCGCTTAACTATCTTAATCGAGATATCTTATCGCTACCCGTGAAATACATTGAGGAGTTCCCGTGGTCATCTGTGGCCTTCTTCGTCAGTTCCACTTCACCAAGTGATACTTTCAGAATGCAAATGCTTGACTTGTTGATGAAAATAACAAAATCGCTATGTGTATGCCTATAATATTTGAGGAGTTCCCTCAATTCCGCATGTAAGAACTGAATTTTGATAAAAATGGGACCAATTTGTATGCCCTTTCAAATAAAAAAAGGAATTCCCAAATCGGTTTATAAATGACGGAGTACTGAGGTAACAAATATTAAAAAAATACAACCGAATTAAGAACCTCCTTTTTTAAAGTCGGTTGAAAATAACAGCCACATTGTAATAAAACTACTCCCTCGTACCCCCCGACCCGCCGCGGTGAACCGCCCACACGCGCTGTATTTTCGTTTTCTTTCTGACTTTTTCTTTTTGCTCGGCTCCTAAGGGTCGTAACGTGATGTTAAATAGCCTATAAGTATCCTCGAAAATTGGGCTACCAAATGCAAAAAGAATTTTTCAAATCCGACATTTTGTTTACAATTTCATGGGTTTTAACTTTTTTGCGAGGAACCCTAATTATTTTTCTAAAATAAAAGTAGCCTTAGTTGCCCGCCGTAACTTCAACTATCTGCCAGTGAAAGGCCCGTCAAAATCGGTCAAGCCGTTTCGGAGATTAGCCGGAACAAACAGACAGACAGACAGAAAAAAAATTAAAAATTGCTTTGCTGTTAATAGTACCGTATATACGTTCATATTTCATATGTATTTAGTAAAAAGTTGTTATTTAGACATTACACACAGACAATTCAATTTTATTTATTTGTATAGAAGATGATAAATCAAAAAATTCGTGTCTAATATTTTTTTATTATCTGACTGACGGACTAAATAGAATTTTATTTTTTTACCCGGGCAACATCCTTATTCGGATGCGGTTTTGAGAGCATGTGGATTGGCACAAGAAAAGAGAGGCATATGCTCAGCAGTGGGTGAAGTTGGGATGTGGATGAAGATGACAATCAAACTGTCAATGACGATCAAACTGACAGCTGCAAACCCTATTTCCTAAAACATAAAATTCCAACCCTCCCCAGTATTTACATTCTAGAAATATGTAAATTTGTCCGTAAGCATCAAGAGTTCTACACAAAACGTGAAGACATCCAATCACAGTATACACTTAGGCACCGGTCTAGGCTAAATATACCAACATCCAACCTAAAAATGCATTCTACAAGTCCCTACGTAATGTCTATAAAAATATACAACAAACTACCAGACAAAATAAAGAAAGAAGAAAAGTTCAATATATTTATAACAAAACTTAAAAAATTACTGATAAACAAATGTTATTATTCCTTAGATGAATATTTAAATGACAAACATAAATAATAGAAGAAATGTATATAGTATATGTTAAGGAAATTACTACTATAATAAAAATAATATAAAAATAATAATTGATAACAGTAATTAATGATAATTACGCAATTTATAGGGTTTGTTTAAAATATATTAATGATGTGGTAATTATTAATAAATAATATATTAATAAAGAAATAATAGAACAAAAATAATATTAAAATAAAAAATATTAATAAATTAAATAATATAGCAATAATTATTATTCATGATCTCCTAAAACAGAGCTTCCTCTCTTCTACCCTTTTGCTGTGCCCTACAGGGTCCATAATGATCTCAATTATATACTATAGTTACCACCTAAGTACACATTATGGTAAAGCAATAAACATATTGAGTATTGAGTTATGATATGAACTTAAATTCGAATGACATTAAAATTGAAAACAATCGTTTCACACATAATATTTACTTAGTTTTAAGACTTTATTCATATCTATGGGTGATACTTATTGTGCTTGTCGCAAAAAAATAACCAAAATGATATAGGATAGTTTTATTTTCAATTTAAAAATCGTTCAATTTCACGTTACGTTAACGTCGCGCATTCATAATAGGACCTCTCTATATTTATAATGTTTGTTGATAGGATAGATTTATATCTATACATCTATATATACAAATAAATAAAATTGAAGTATCTGTTTGTATTAAATTTCAAATAACAGCTTTTTACTAAATGCATATGAAAGTATAATAAAGGTACTTATAAACAAAAACCAATTTAAAAAAAATTGTCTGTTTGTTCCGGCTAATCTCCGAAACGGTTGGACCGATTTTGACAGGATTTTCACTCACAGATAGCTGATGTTATAAGGAGTAACTTAAGCCACTTTTATTTTAGAAACAGATTTAGGTTTCCACGCAAAAAAAACCCATGCAATTGTGAACAAAATCCGATTTAAATATGGAAGTATTGACATGCCCGCGTGCAAAGGCTCGGGCAACAGCTAGTATATTTATAGGACGATCAAGGTAGATAGTCTTTTCTATCAGTATGTTGTCCACCCACGCAAATTGTATGTTAGGAATAATAAATGGTTCACATGGTAATCAAGTAGAAGTCAAAAATCATTTGTTTAAAACAGAGTAACCTCGTCTTGATAATAATTGGACTGGTAACTAAACATACACATAACATCACGCCTGTATTCCCCAAAGGATTAGGCAGGGGCTGGTGTGCCTTATAGCACATCCACATTTCGCCAGTTATGTTTCAAGTCCCATGTAATAGGAGGCGAGCCTATTGCCATCTACCGGGCACAGATCCAGACTCCGGGCTGCTACTGAGAAATTCCAGATAGAAAAACCGAATAACACTTGGCCCGACCCGGGAATCGAACTCAGGAATAATTAGACTTGTAACTAAAATGGTGTTTTAGACTATAATGCCCTGTTTGTAATTTTCAATTATTTGTTTCTTAAATCGGTTACTATCCCCATTTTAAGTAAGGTTTCTGTTAATTCTTATATAAGGGAACATTTTCCGTCCGCTTAACAGAGAATAAGCTTTCTATAAAATACGAAAGTATTTTGTGCACCTATAATTATTATTTTAAAAGAAATAAACCCATAGCCTATTATTATATTCATATAAAAACTCTGTGCCTCTGTGTTTTTAATTTTGTCTGACCCGCATCCGCGGGGCTTCATGTTAATACCTACATTTTTGACAAATTAATGTCTTGACATACCTACCTACTAGGGGCGAAGCCTTCATACAACCCGATTCCTATCGGCTTCCCTTCGGGCCAACCACTCTTCTTAATGTCTACTATTGCCAAATAATATGGTACACCTGTAACTGTATCACATCACATCACATTACATAACTATATTTAATACTAGTTTAATACATCATAAGATTAAAAACCTACAGATTTTTGTCTGAGTTTATGAGAACTGGGGGCCAACCACCACCTCTTAAAGCAGTATTATTTTAATGTTACTTCAGTGTGAGAAAGAGATGAAGCTATACAGAACGTCTAGCTCCATCTCTTTCCCACACTGAAGTTAAATTAAAATAATAAGTACTTCTTTAAGAGGTGGTGGTCTAGCTCCTGAACAATTTTTTCATCGGCTTCCCTCTAATGATAACTGTAGCTGCGCCACTGGTACAGAGCCTATACGATGACGATGATAACAAAAAGTCATTAGTTATTACCGTAATGCTAATATTATGTACACTTTATAACAACGTTGTCCTACACTCGTAAGGTGTCACTATGTCAGTAGGTAAAGGTTTTACAAAGACCATTGACGCGTACTTAAGTGCTAAACATTGTTTAACTACCTATCTAATAATACGCAATGAGCTCGCCCGCTATTTTATTTTTTTAATTTGAGATAGGTTTGCTCTTGACTCTAGTCTAGGTCAGAGATGACAGAGACAAAGTCGACGATGGAGCGAGCTTACCCAGAAGAAGCCTGTTCACTCTCACTTTGAAGAGATCGGGGTTGTATGCGTTCGGAAACACAGACGCAGGCAGAGAGTTCCACTCCTTTGCTGTGCGCATCACAAAAGACATTTGGAAACGCTTAGTGCGAATTGGTGGGATAGCAACTAGGTAAGGATGGCGATGGAACCTGCAGTTCATCTAGATGTCCGATGGTAGAAGGGGGCCGGCGGAATGAGGTCGTGGAGTTCTCGAGCACACTCACTGAAGTACAATCTGTAGAAGACCGACAAGCAGGCAACCTTGCGGCGATGAGCCAAGCTGTGAAGCTTGGCACCCACCAGTCTTACGTCGCCAATGAGCCTCTTAGTCTGCATTCCACCGAATCAAGCGCGGCAAGTTGGTATTTAGCTGAGCCATCCCAAAGGTGGCTGCAATACTCCATGCAGGATCGGACTTGCGCTTTGTAGAGAATTAAAAGCTGTCCAGGCGTAAAGTATCGCTTCACCCTATTTAAGATGCCCAGTTTCTTGGCCGCAGTTTGGGCTTTCTACTCGATATTACATGGGACTTAAACATAACTGGTGAAAGGGTGTACTATAGGTACAGCTCTGCCCAACCCTTCGGGCAAACAATGCGTGATATTATGTTATTTTTATTTATTGTCGCTTAATGGGCCTTCTCTTGACCTCGATCACTCCAGATGGAAAACGATGGATGAGGTCAATGATAGAACGTGCGTGCCCAGAAGATGCCTGTTCACTCTTGCTTTGAAGGCAGACGAGTTATATGTGAAAGGGAACGCAGACGCTGGCAGAGAGTCCCACACTTTGGCTGTGCTTTTTGTGTATGTGTGTGTAATAAATGTGGAGGAGAAGCACTGAGTGCGACTAGTCGGGATATCAACCAAGTGCGGATGGTACCCTGTAGTACGTCTGGTAGTCCGGTAGTAAAAGGGCGATGGTGGGATCAGGTCGAGGAGCTCCTGCGCACACTCTCCGAAGAACAGTCTATAGAAGACCGCCAGGCAAGCAACATTACGTCGATGAGCCAGCAATGTTATGTCTAATAAAAGATAAATATTATGTAACAGAGTTCATTTGTTGCTGTTAGGACTAGAGTCTTATATAACCTCCTTTTTTAAAATTATGCTGTTGGTGCCTCTCAAATGGTATGCGTGTTCAATCCTACAAACCACGCCAGCCAAAGAACTCTCTGATCAGAAGAAACTCTAATTGACTTTCGGGAAAGATCCAACCACAGACAAAGCAGAATTCTTGAGTGCCAGTTCCTTCTGAAATGAAACAATAATAATATTCTTTAATTTTTAAGACATTGTGTATCGATATATATTACCAGTCTTACCAAAGGGTATCGTGTTACCCAGTAACTGGGTTGTGGAGGTCAGACAAGCAGTCGCTCCATGTAAAGTACTGGTATTCAACTGCATCCGGTAAGACTGGAAGCTGACCCCAACATAGTTGGGAAAAGGCTAGGCAGATGATGATGTTTATCGATATAATGTGGGATATTATAGACGTATGTATCTGCATGTCAATTAATTACGAATTCCCTAATTAACATCAAAACAATTATCAAGACCCAATTTGAAACAGCGCCATCTCTACAGTAATTGTGAAAACATTGTATGAGTTCATGGATCATGAGCTTCCATGATTCCCACGGAAGATGTCGCCATGCGTATATTCAATTTTGCAACGTCACAAACGCCTGATGAATTAGCGCATGGTGAAACACTCGCAACTCTGAATGTCCTGTTAGCATTTTAACAGAAGATTAAACAAGCTTTTCAAATTCGTGAATTCAAATTTGGAATTATGGTGATACCGAAACGATGACCAGTAGGCATGTCAGCTTCAACACCGCTAAAATTTTTTTTCTGACTTATCATTATTTTGATGCACGGTGGCTCGATCTAGCAGTCCGGGAGTGTATTAAGAACACCTCTACTTACCCGTTCGGGGAATACAGGCGTGATGTTACGAAGTTATGTTACTTATTTGATATCTATTTACTTATCGGTAACACAGTATTAAAGTCACAATGAAGAAAGTATTAATAAAAAAAAAAATGAGTTAGTATCATTGCACATTTACTGCCTTGCTTTATTAGTATACAATAATGAGATAAAATAAAACACAATCAACAAGTCTACACTAATAATAATAATAATAACTGGGTTGTGGAGGTCAGACAAGCAGTCGCTCAGGGGCCCATTGTTGAGTGTACAAGTCACCCCCTGCCATTTTATCCGTGTATTGTATTTATCAAACATTGGTCAGGCAGGGGCCATAGTCCTTCCATAGTTTTAGATAACCAGTCCACTTTAGCCATCCAAACCCATAGCCCAATATTTTTTTTTTCTCCATATCCTGCAATAGTCCTACACCAACCGGGAGTTGTCCTTGGGTGCACTTGCATAGTACGCACAAGGATAATCGTCGGTTGGTGCCTCATTTCCATTGAAAGCGTCTAACGGGCCTCTGCGAGTTGGCTTCGGCCCCTCATATGCCTTTCAAAGGTCCGGGACCCTAGGGTCCCGAGAAATATATAAAAAACAATAATAATAACCCCATCGCCGTATCTCTACGTTGACGTCGTGGTGGGGCTTGCGCGCTTCGAACTCTAGGTCTGTGCCGGTAGAGGTTACTTTGCCGGAACAGGTCTAGGGTGAGGAGCCAGACCAAGAGAGATACAGAAACCCGCAGGGCAGCATGTGGCGAGCTGCTGGGCAGTAGCGACCCCACGTACCCTATCTCCCGGGAGAAGTCATGTTCCTCATCTCTGGCTTGCCTTTATTGGCCGGCTGGAGTGAACACTGACGAGAACTGACCTCCCACCTCATTCTTGCCTTTATTGGCTGGCTTGAGTAGAGATTCGCAAGAGCAAACGTGCTCGGAGGAAGGAAGTAGTCCAGTAAGATGCTGGTAGGGATCTTGACCGTACTTCCGGGATTGTCCTAATAGCCGTGGAATACCTCTCCACTCCTCTTAAGCACCTCAAGACATGTTGCCCCCTTGTCGCTACGACACTATGTGCTAGCGACCGTTTCCGGGGGCCCATTGTTGAGTGTGCAAGTCACCCCCTGCCATTTTATCCGTGTATTGTATTTATCAAACATTGGTCAGGCAGGGGCCATAGTCCTTCCATAGTTTTAGATAACCAGTCCACTTTAGCCATCCAAACCCATAGCCCAATATTTTTTTTGTCTCCATATCCTGCAGTAGTCCTACACCAACCGGGAGTTGTCCTTGGGTGCACTTGCATAGTACGCACAAGGATAATCGTCGGTTGGTGCCTCATTTCCATTGAAAGCGTCTAACGGGCCTCTGCGAGTTGGCTTCGGCCCCTCATATGCCTTCTAAAGGTCCGGGACCCTGGGGTCCCGAGAAATATAAAAAAAAAAAAATAATAATAATAACCCCACCGCCGTATCTCTACGTTGACGTCGTGGTGGGGCTTGCGTGCTCCAATAAGCCCTAGGTCTGTGCCGGTAGAGCTTACTTTGCCGAGACAGATCTAGGGTGAGGAGCCAGACCAAGAGAGATACAATCCAAGCCAAGGTCGCACATGCCGAGGGCTTCATGGCTAGGGGAGAGCACTAGTCGTTAGTGTGCCAACTCTGGATAATAGGGGGCCTCCAGTTTTATTCACCCTTACTACAGTGAATGCAGGGCTCTGCTGTAGTCGACTTTTTAAGTCCCTAGCTACTCGTGGGAACTACATGAATACTCGATCAAAAACAAAAAAACAACTTCAGGCGAATCAGCCTCAGATAAATGACGAAACATCACAATTCTCTTCGTCATCTCTCTCATCTCTTTTTCCATCAATTCCATCATCATCTCAATCTTTTCGCGTCACTCCGACGCCATCATCTTCATCAATCAGTATACAGTCAGCGGATGTTGTACAGGAGACAAATTTTGTCGTCTACTGCAACAACTCGTAGGAAATGGAGCATTGAAATGAATAAATTCATCCTACGCACTTATCTTCTTCTTACTAGTATGGAAACAGACAAAAATGCATACCTTCCATCGCTCCACACAAAGTTTCTAGAAAAATATCCGGCTATGCAAGTAAGCCGACAAAGAATAGGTGACCAGCGTCGAGCCATAGTTCAAAAGAAATTACTACCACAGGAAACAATAGATCACATTTATGAGGAAGTCAGAGCCGAACTACAGATGGTACACACTCAAATACAGCAACACTCTACACAATCTTATACACAAACCGGCCATCGTATGAAATGGACGAACGAATATAATGAAACAATAATTAAAATATATTATACTGCCACAAAATTAGAAACAGATAAAACAGCCTATAGAAAATATTTACAACAGGAATTTATAAATATATATCCGCAACTACCACATATAACAGAGCAAAGATTATCCGATCAAGTGAGAGCTATTTTAAATAACAATTATGTAAACCCCAATAGATTAGAAGAAATTAAAAACCAGGTAGCTGCAGAATTAAGGGAAAGTAACACCAATACACAAAATATTCAATACATAAATAACGATTACTTGAATACACAAACGCAGAAAGACTTGGAACAACCTGATACAAATATTTACTTCACTGACACGCCTACAAATACACTGACAACTCATATATTCCTAAACAACAGCACAGATACTGACATCGTATCTCAGACATTCGTAAATACAAATGAAGACAATTTCTTGAACAACATAGATATTGGTCAATTTCAACCTACACAAACTAACTTTGATGCTGCCCCAGAAATCAACATAGAAATTGAAGCCACATTTCAACAAGCTCAACATAATTTTATTGAAACATTCCCCACTAACAGGCCATACATCCCCAAGCAGAAGACATCTAGAAAGTTTTCTGCCATAGTTACATACATAAATACTGTCATTCTCCCGAAGCACGTAAATGTCGACACCGAATTCATCAAACTGCAGACCATAATATACTGTGCAGCATGGACGGCAGCTACATGCAACGGAGCTAGAATATTATCATCAGACTCTACACAAAATGACCGTCACACATATAAACAGCGAAAGCCAAAATGGCAAGTCAGATTAGAAAAGAAAATTAAAAATCTAAGAGCAAACATAGGTAGGCTAACACATTTCATTAATGGTAGTAGAAGTCAAAAATTAATAGCGGCAGTAGAAGAAATAAAGAAAAAATACCAACTACACGCACAATACGAAAACTCAAATACACAAATAGAACACTTTTTGGACACCTTAAAACAAAAATTAAGCGCAGCATCCAGTAGACTTAAAAGATACATAACATGCACGAATCGCAAAGTACAGAACACAAAATTTACTAACAATGAAAAAATATTTTATAGGAACCTTGCAACTAATAACAGAGATACCACTAACCAAACCCTAGAGACACCTTCATCCGAAACACTAAGGGAATTCTGGGCCAACATCTGGGAAAATCCAGTATACCACAATAATCGCGCAGACTGGGTCAATGAAGCAACACGAGAAATCCCTGAAATGGAATTTGAGTTTATACCTATAGATACATTTATAGACGTCATCAAACGCACACACAGCTGGAAATCGCCTGGCACTGACCACATTCACAACTACTGGTATAAGAAATTCTCTAACATACATCCATTCTTACATAACTATTTAAATACATTCATC
Source organism: Fissipunctia ypsillon (assembly GCA_947568875.1). Classification (NCBI taxonomy): domain Eukaryota; kingdom Metazoa; phylum Arthropoda; class Insecta; order Lepidoptera; family Noctuidae; genus Fissipunctia; species Fissipunctia ypsillon. The sequence continues at coordinate 2,785,389 of OX387660.1, read as the reverse complement.
CAATCACCAAATTTACTTCCAACATACATAACACACGGAGTAACTTATATGATACCTAAAGATATGAATGACACTAAAAACCCAGCGAAATACCGACCAATTACTTGTTTACAAACCTTGTACAAAATCTTAACAGCCTGCGTAGGTGAAGTAGTATACGAACATTTAACTAAAAATAATCTTCTAGCAGAACAACAGAAGGGTTGTCGTAAGAATAGCCAAGGTTGTAAAGAGCAACTTACCATTGACGCAATTACTATGAACAGCGCTGTTAAAAGCAGGAATGATATTCACACAATGTTTATTGATTACCAAAAGGCTTTCGATTCAGTTCCACACAGCTGGTTATTACACGTTCTAAATTTGTATAAAATTCACCCAATACTGAAACAATTCTTAGAAACTACCATGCAGAATTGGCAAACTGTTCTTAAAATTAATTCATCCTCCTCGACTGTAGCTACAGAACCAATCTGTATAAAACGTGGAATTTTTCAAGGAGACGCTCTAAGTCCTCTGTAGTTTTGCATGGCACTCAATCCACTCTCACACTTGCTTGATAAAACAGACGCAGGATTCACCCTGGCTAACAATGACACACAATACACCCTTACACACCTCATGTACATGGATGACATAAAGTTATACGCAGCTGACAATAAAGGGCTTTTCCAACTAGCTGACACAACACAACAATTTTCTGACGATATTTGCATGTCATTTAGAGTAGATAAGTGCAAAATTTTATCAATTTTAAAAGGAAAAATTCAAAATAATAGTTACACACTCGCATCAGGTGAATCGATCGATCCAATGGATGAACAGAGTACATACAAATATCTAGGTTTTAAGCAGTCCAGACAGATACAACAAAAGATGTCAAAACAAGAACTGCTCAAAAAATTCTCACACCGCCTCAACCTTATTTTAAAAAGCAACCTAAACTCTAGAAACACAATTAAAGCTATCAACACATTTGCAATACCTATTCTCACATACTCTTTCGGAATTATACGATGGTCAAAGACTGATATCAAAAAACTACAGCGCACTGTCAATACAGTTCTCACCAAACATAGAAAACACCATCCAAAATCATGCATACAACGTCTTACACTGCCACGCCAAGAAGGAGGAAGAGGATTAATAGACATACACAATTTACACAACAAACAGATACTTTCACTCAGAGCGTACTTCCATAACAAATCAAAACATTCATCACTATACAAACAGGTAACGGAAACAGATAAAAAACTTACACCACTAAACCTACAAAACAGGAACACGCAAATAAATGAACACATTATAAGTACACAAGAAAAAATTGCAGCATGGTCTGCAAAAGCCCTACACGGAAGACACCGAGCCTTCCTGAGCCAGCCACACGTCGACAAAGTTAAGTCGAACGAATGGCTCAAACGAGGCGAATTGTTTCCCGAGACCGAGGGTTTTATGCTGGCCATACAGGATCAAATAGTAGCTACTCGTAATTACAGAAAGTACATCATAAAGGACCAACATCAGCAGACTGACTTGTGCAGACATTGCAACACTGCCTCTGAAACCATACAACATATAACAGGAGCGTGTAAATCACTTGCACAAACTGATTATAAACACCGCCATGATCAAGTCGCTGCAATTATACACCAACAGATAGCATATAAATATAAACTAGTTAGTGAAATGATACCATATTATAAATATAAACCAGAAATAATATTAGAAAGTAAGGATCAGAAAATTTACTGGGACCTAACGATAATAACAGATAAAACTATTCATTACAATAGACCCGACATTACCGTTCATGACAAAACCAATAAAACAGTTTATCTGATAGATATAGCAATACCTAACTCACACAATATTCAAACCACCATTTCCGAAAAGCTCAGTAAGTATCAAGATCTCGCCATAGAAATTAAAACCCAATGGAAAGCGCAAACCGTTCATATTGTCCCCATTGTTCTTTCATCTACAGGCGTAATACCAAAATCTCTTACACAAAGCCTTAACACCCTACAGATGCCTACTTACACACTTTACATGCTCCAAAAAGCCACCATCCTTAACACCTGTCGCATCACCCGAAAGTTCCTGACTTCTTCAACACTGTCATCCACCTTTTCTATCTAAATTTCGCCTTACATACTTGGTCCCGACCCGTGTGTAAGGTTTCTTAACCTCTCTTAAATGAGAAGAAACATAAAGAACTGAAAATAATAATAATAATAACCCCCATCGCCGTATCTCTACGTTGATGTCGTGATGGGGCTTGCGCGCTCCGAACTCTAGGTCTGTGCCGGTGGAGGTTTCTTTGCCGGAACAGGTCTAGGATGAGGAGCCAGACCAAGAGAGATACAGAAACCCGCAGGGCAGCATGTGGCGAGCTGCTGGGCAGTAGCGACCCCACGTACCCTATCTCCCGGGAGAAGTCATGTTCCTCATCTCTGGCTTGCCTTTATTGGCCGGCTGGAGTGAACACTGACGAGAACTGACCTCCCACCTCATTCTTGCCTTTATTGGCTGGCTTGAGTAGAGATTCGCAAGAGCAAACGTGCTCGGAGGAAGGAAGTAGTCCCATAAGATGCTGGTAGGGATCTTGACCGTACTTCCGGGATTGTCCTGATAGCCGTGGAATACCTCTCCACTCCTCTTAAGCACCTCAAGACATGTTGCCCCCTTGTCGCTACGACACTATGTGCTAGCGACCGTTTCTGGGGGCCCATTGTTGAGTGTGCAAGTCACCCCCTGCCATTTTATCCGTGTATTGTATTTATCAAACATTGGTCAGGCAGGGGCCATAGTCCTTCCATAGTTTTAGATAACCAGTCCACTTTAGCCATCCAAACCCATAGCCCAATATTTTTTTTGTCTCCATATCCTGCAGTAGTCCTACACCAACCGGGAGTTGTCCTTGGGTGCACTTGCATAGTACGCACAAGGATAATCGTCGGTTGGTGCCTCATTTCCATTGAAAGCGTCTAACGGGCCTCTGCGAGTTGGCTTCGGCCCCTCATATGCCTTTCAAAGGTCCGGGACCCTAGGGTCCCGAGAAATATCAAAAAAAAAAAAAAATAATAATATTATAAAGAAGAAAAAATTGGTATTTTTGTTTGTTTGTAATGGATAAACTCAAAAACTACTAGACTGATTAAAAAAATTCTTTCACCATTAGAAAGCTACATTATCTGCGAGTAACATAGGCTATATTTTATTATAGAAAAAATAGGGGTCCGTAAGATATTTGGGTTATTCGAACCCAAGGTGTAAAAAATCATCCAAAAAAGTTCCTTATTTGGCGTACGCCGCCTAAACTATAAAAGATAGAATAAAAATAATATGTTCATAAAATGATCAAATTAATTAAATACCTTAAAAATATCTACAAAAAAGTCCGCGACACACTATACCTATCTATTTCGAGTTAAGCACAACAACCATTTTTTTATTTAAAAATCTTGAAGTTTTTTAGGACTTCATTTAAACGCATTTATTTTACATATGTCATTACTCCTTATCAAAATAAACTATTTTGTCACAAAGTACTGTTTATGTAGATAATATTTAGTCTTTAATTCATTAAAATTGGACGTTTGGTTTGAAAGTTATGGCGAAATCAATAATACTATTTCTACTTTCTACTTTAGGTCTATGAGTAAGGTACCCGCGCGGCTCAGACAGTCAGTCAGTTTCTAATAATTTTCGTACGAAAATTTTTAAATTTCGTTGTTAAAACTAAACCTAACAAAAAGTTCTTTTCAGAGCTACATAAAAGTTTCTTTTCAAAGCTATATATAAGTTCTTTTCAGAGCTATATAAAAGTTCTTTTGAATTTTGAAAGCTGTTTGAATTTTCTGAAACAGTCCTACCAGAGTTCCATGAAAATTGGTGATACACGTACTTCGAGTGTGAGTCCGACTCGCACTTGGCCGGTTTTTGTTTTTAATATTTATTTTTTCTGAATATGTACTAAGCTTTTGGCTGCTTTGTATCATTTTATAAAGGCCGTTATGAAAATCTGTCATTTTCACCAGTATTGTGACCGTTCACCGTTGCCTTATGAAACCAAAGATACAGATTTTATTTTAATTTTAGTTCTGATTTTAATTTCGATTTTATGTTAAACTTTAAGTTTAATTCTAAATTTATATAATTTATCCAATTGTTATGTTATTTATCAACATCTTTTTTATTTTTTATTTAAATCTACAAAATGTTAACATCTATTTGTTAGTGTTTATCATTTGAGGGGTTTGGCGCTGATAGCTTAAATACAGGCTTTCGCCTAGTTCGGCTACAGATGTCTAACTCACAAGAAGACACAAGACAAAAATGACTACAAGACACAAAACAATTATTAAACAATTATTGAAATAAACATTTTTTTGTTAAGGACATAGACGTTAGTATTTAGTTATAAAATTAGGATAGTCGCATTTATCGCATCGGGTTATCCTGTAACGGTAGATGTAAGAAGAAATAAATAAATAAATAAATTTTATTATTATTCGTTTATTTACTTTCTTTCTTATCTATTTACATTTTTAAATATTTCTAATAAAAATATATATGAAAAAAAAAACATTTAAAAATATAAAAAAATAAAGGTCCGCCGTATCGGGAACAGGGTCCAAGCTACCGGTGGTTAGGGTTGCAGAGACAGGAACCTCCTCACAATACGAGCCGTATCGAGGAGTACTGCCTTCTGAATCGGCTCTTGATCCAACCGCCTAACGAGAGCCTCGAGAGATGTTGGTCGAGGCTTTCGGCCATCAGGCCATTGGCCGTTACGACAATCGGCACAATGACAGCCGAGGTCATATTCCACATGTCAACGACATTATTATTATTTTATAATGTGCGTCTTATTCGTTCAGAATATACAATTTTTCTTTCTTTCTGTCCTAAATACGCCCTAAGAGGTATACAGAGTAGTCCGTATATTACACCCTCACTGGCCAGTTACACCTCTGTAGGTAATAGGGCACTATCATCTTCCTGCCCTTGTCCCATGTCACGTGGGGGCGGCGCAACCCATGTTCTTCTTCCATTCTCCCCTGTCATCCGTCACGCTATCATTCACTCCCTTCTCGTTCTTATCATTCCTCACACCATCCATCTTTTCTTTGGTCTTCGGGTACTAGAAGGCATATTCCACAATAACACGACTTAGACCAACATTACCACACCCAACACTTTTCGGCACTTTTACCATTATTTCAACAAAGCTAGCTGTTTTAAAATCCACGGAAGTGTACACATCAGTACACAGTATTACACTGTCGAGCACACTTAAGTACTGACAACAGTGATCGTTGCGTGCGTCCTCTATGTATCAGTGTCAGTAGGTACAAGCATGAAGTCATTAGGTGGAGGTTGATTTAGTCAATTACATAACCATTAGGAAGTTAAGTGTTGTGGCAACTTAACAAGTTAATTTTGTGCTCTTAGACAGTTCACAAAATACAACAGAGGTAAAAAAACTTTGAATATTGTACGGGCTGTCAAAACATATTAATATTTTTATATTGCACTAGCTTTAGCCCGCGACTTCGTTTGCATGAAGTTTCTTGTTTTAATATAAAACATATCCTACAGTACTCAGCAATATTGTAGCTTTAAATCAGTGAAAAACTTTTCGGAATCCGATCAGCAGTTCCGAAGATTACTCCCTACTTATCATACTATCTCACAAATTTTACCTCACTATAATATTATAGAATTACATCCTTACTAATAAACGTATTATATCAGGTGAATAGTTACACAGCAATTTCTCTCTTTCAGTCGTCAGTAATTTGACATTCGAAAGAAGAAGACAAAGCGTTGTGTAACTATACAGACGCTATACAACGTTTATTAGTAAGGAGGTTAGTAAAGATAATCAGACCGTACCTAACGTTCCCACTGCTGGGACACAGGCCTCCTCCCTGTGAGGGATTGGGCCATAATCCACCACGCGGGCACAGTTTGGGTTAGTGTATATCACATGACGTTCCAAAATTTTGGTTCTAGGACATGCTGGTTTCTACGCGATGTTTTCCTTCACCGTTTTGAGAACAATGATGAAGAAATAATTACATAAAGTGTCTGTCTGGGATCGACCGAACGCCCTAAGACAGTAAGTCGAGCCGGTAACCAGTACTCACTGTTTTCTTTTATAGCGATGATCTAAATAAAGGTATCAATAATTTTTTTGGCCTGGCTGGAGGTCTAATTAATTTATAAGGCAATCACAGGATAGTACGGTCAAGCAGCCGTTCACCTCCTAGGTTGACTTATAGATACCCATCAGAAAAAAAAAATAAGTAAAGAGACGTCTGTCCACCGCCTAAATATCACATAGTTGGAAATGTAAAGAACATAGGGCGACAGACTGTAGGGTCGATGATATAATTAAGCTTCTCGGAAACAGGATTGACACAAATCTGGGTAGAATGTCGTAAAAAAGGGTTGGTTTGTACCCTGTAAAGGGACAAAAAGACTGAAAAATACAGAAGACATAATATGTTCCACTAAATTTCAGCTCAGAATAATGAGCCAAATTCCATTTCACAGTTTCCTTTCTACGTGCTACAAATTCCTAACCTAGTATACTCAATTTTGTTCTCCCGTAAGTGGTTCTACCGGAATCTCAGCGATTCGATAGAGAAGTTATTCACCGGCTTCATTAAAAAGTTTCTACTACCCACGCAGTACTGCAGCTCTAGTATTTCAATTTATTTTTGTTTTCAACGTTTAATGGTTTTTAGTTTTTCTGTAGTTGGTATTAAGAATTTCATTAGGAGTTGTTTACAAGAAACTTTGTAGCAGCCCGTAAACGTCCACTTTAGAAGACCGCTATAGTATAATGTTGGTAGTCAAATGTACAGCAGAGTAGCAGTGAGCCGGTCGTGTTAGTAGCAGTGAGCCGGTCGTGTTAGTAGCAGTGAGCCGGTCGTGTTAGTAGCAGTGAGCCGGTCGTGTTAGTAGCAGTGAGCCGGTCGTGTTAGTAGCAGTGAGCCGGTCGTGTTAGTAGCAGTGAGCCGGCCGTGTTAGTAGCAGTGAGCCGGTCGTGTTAGTAGCAGTGAGCCGGCCGTGTTAGTAGCAGTGAGCCGGCCGTGTTAGTAGCAGTGAGCCGGCCGTGTTAGTAGCAGTGAGCCGGCCGTGTTAGTAGCAGTGAGCCGGTCGTGTTAGTAGCAGTGAGCCGGTCGTGTTAGTAGCAGTGAGCCGGCCGTGTTAGTAGCAGTGAGCCGGCCGTGTTAGTAGCAGTGAGCCGGTCGTGTTAGTAGCAGTGAGCCGGTCGTGTTAGTAGCAGTGAGCCGGCCGTGTTAGTAGCAGTGAGCCGGCCGTGTTAGTAGCAGTGAGCCGGTCGTGTTAGTAGCAGTGAGCCGGTCGCGTTAGTAGCAGTGAGCCGGTCGCGTTAGTAGCAGTGAGCCGGCCGTGTTAGTAGCAGTGAGCCGGTCGTGTTAGTAGCAGTGAGCCGGCCGTGTTAGTAGCAGTGAGCCGGCCGTGTTAGTAGCAGTGAGCCGGCCGTGTTAGTAGCAGTGAGCCGGTCGTGTTAGTAGCAGTGAGCCGGCCGTGTTAGTAGCAGTGAGCCGGTCGTGTTAGTAGCAGTGAGCCGGTCGTGTTAGTAGCAGTGAGCCGGTCGTGTTGGTAGCAGTGAGCCGGCCGTAGATTAGACCAGTAGATTGTTATCCGCTGATGATGGAGACGATACATGCACACAAAAAGAAACATGAAAAGTTCTCAATAATGTAAAGAACGAAACCAGTTTACGCATCGCTCCCTCACCACAAATCAGGACTAACGGTAGCTATTCCATTACTGTCAAAGTCAAATCATTTATTTCAATTAAGCACGTATAAGGCACTTTTGAACGTCAAAATTTACAAGAAAATAGAATTGATTCCAGTTGCCCCTTCCAAAAGGTAGTTTCATTTGGGAAATAATGGACAAGAAACTCCACAGATCTGATCAGATATGTACTGATCGAGACCACCGCAGCTTAACCACAAATACTGATCGTTTCCCATTTTTAACATTCGCTTCAAAAGCACTGTTTTCCACTTTGAGCTCTATTTTATATTACATTCCCAATAAAATTTACAGTCAGCCCAGCTTCAGCTTTAAAATAAATCATCTCTAGTGCTTTTCATATTTCAATGAACCAAAATACACAAGTTTATTCGATTATTCGCTTTCGTTCGTCCGACTTCCGAATACCAATGCGCTCGAATCGTTCGATAAGGCACTCTGTTCGAACCATCAGGCGCACGCGCGTTGAATACACTGCCAGGCAAATACGAAGTTTATTTAATGCAAATAAAAATAATAGTAGAAAAATATGTTTTGGTGACTGTGGGTCAGGTTGAAAGAAAGTTAAATGATTTTGGCTAAGTATCAAGTTTTTGAATTAGTTTCAATATTCTGGATTCCGGTTCTAGTATCTAATGCCGCAGTCCCAGGGCCTGTCGAGGCCTGTCGCAGCCCGTGCCGAGCATTCCCACCGCAGGCCTCACGGATCGACGGTTGCACGGCCTGTCGGCTTGGCCTGGCGCGATCGGGCCTGTGAGAGAATGCGGGCCGTGGGACGGCAGAATTACACTTTTACAATAATTTCACAGTTGTACGACAGTCACAGAAAAACGCTTAGTCATAGCACATGCCAGATAAAATCAAACGCAAAGCATTTATTTCAATTAAACCATTTACGGGCACTTTTGAATTGTCAAGGAGTCAGTCAGTCAGAAAGATGAAGCTAGTTGCCCATTTCAAAGCGTAGTAGGTACCTATGGAGAATAACGGGCAATAAACTCCTTGGACACTCTTTTAAATTATAATATATTGTTACAAAAATATTAGTTATATCATTATATTGAATTCATAATGATTATGTGAGATCGACGTAAAAAAAGACGTGTCCAGAGTAGCAAACAGAAACAAAAAAAAAAAACATTTTATAAATAATTAAAATAAGCTGTGGACAACTAAGAGAGGACCAGTCCCCACTGACGGCGCCCGTTCACCAACATGACGCGTGGATCAGCACCATTCAGCTCAAACATTTTGAAGGGAGCCGAATGATCCAACACATGCGCCACCATCAGTGAGACATTTGAGTGAGCATGACATTGCTCTCAGCCGCCAGAGCACATTCAAGTCAATGAAATTACCCAGTTAAATGGTAGCTCTATAGTACTCACAACATGTGCCATGCAATTATACATTTAATACACATCAGTAACGAACGATCCATAATAAGGTTATTATATCAGCCTAGTATTGTCCCAATGCAGGGCAAAGGCCTCTTCTCATACAGACAAGGCACGAGCATTGATTACCACGCTTGCTCAAGACGGGTTGGTGATTCAAGACTTATATTAACAATAAGTCCAGCACCTTAATTGCGTAACACACTATCAATCAGAATCTGAATGATTTATTTTGAAACTAATCCATTGCTTCATATGTTCGAAAAATGTGCCTGCTCTACAGTGTAAATAACGTAATGAATGTTGTTGAACTATCAAAATGAAACCGATTCCTACTGTAAGCGTGTTATGCAACTATCCCGTAGGTTTCCTCACGATATTTTTCATTCACTGATGTCAGAAATGTCTAGATAAAGTCAGAATGTACTCAGAAAATGTGTATGTCATGTATATTTAAATTGAAAAAGATAGATAGATTGATACAACATTTACTCAGTGCACAACACATAAAATCACAATTAAAAAGATGATAACAAATTACATGAATTTACAACACATACAGTGTGCCAACATCCAAAAAAGAAAAACATAAGTATTTAAAGAAATAGAGTGAGACGATAACAAACTTCAAATTGAATAACGAGACAAAGTGCGGTGCGCGTCTCAAGGTTGCACCAAATGGGAGTCCAGCTCAGTATGTGTCAGGCAAATATACCTTTTTTATATTAATTTATCATCAAATGACTTCTCCCGCTCTGGGCGGAGCGGGAGGGCGTGTCAGACTTTTACTGACTAAAACCCACCCGTGTTCCTTCAGTTGCCAGTGCCGGGGCCACGGTAACTCTTTCGAACATCCCGCAACCCTAGCTGGCATCGGCCCTAGCGGACCCCATCAATAGTGCTGACATCTCTTTGAGGCGCGCGTAGAACACAACGCACCGTCGACTCGGGCTTGGTCCTTACCGGACGGCGAGCTATCCATTGCTCGCCGTCCGCAAACCCGCGCCTACGGTGGCCGGGAATCGGCTACCAATTCCCGACGCTCAGGGCGTCTCCTGCGGTGACTAGGGGCGTGAGGGCGTAAAGCTTGCCTCTCCCTCACGCGTTCCACCTCCTCCTTCACGAGCATTACTGGCTCACAGAAGGAGGTGATCGCTCGCTCCGTACCATGACCTGGACCAGGGCCGGACGCGAGAGATCGCCGCCGCCAATCGCTTCCACGAGGACACGGCGGTGTCCCGCCCAAGCCGAGCAGACCCCCACCGTATGCTCCACCGTGTCCTCCGGGCGATCCAAGGCAAATATACCTGGGTAGCAAATATACCTAAAGTCACATGGGTACTTGCCTGAATTGGTAGGTACTTGCCTCGCGTGAGAGGTGAGGTCTTATATAACCAGTGGGCCATCACGACTTTATCTAGATTGGGTAGTCTTTATTTTTCTAAATCATCACTATGATTAGCACAATTCCTTTATCTATCTTTGTTTAGCCTTAGTTTTTAGCAATTCACCAATGATTTGGCTAACTAATTACGACTTTTTAATCACCCATTGATTAATTCACTTTGGTAACTTTGGTAAATGGCTACGTAATAAATTAACTCGTTAGTTATCGGATATAATCGATTGCCACGACACTATTTGTAGCTGCCGTAAAAATTATAGGAATGTCAAAAATACCTAATGTTGGACCAAGAGCTAGACCACCACCTCTTAAAGCAGTATTATTATAATAATAATAATAATATAATATTCCACAACTTTCACACAACGCCATCTAGTCTCAAACTAAGCAGAGCTTGTGATATGAGTACTAGACAACTGATAAACATACTTATATATTTCTAAATACATACATATTATAGATAATAACACCCAGACACAGAAACAAATGATCGTGCTCATCACACAAACATTTGTCCTGGGTGGGAATCGAACCCACAACCTCCGGCCTAGTAGTCAGGGTCACTAACCACTAGACCAACAGGCCAGCCAGCCAGTATAATCTTACTTCAGTGTGGAAAAGAGATAGAGCTAGACGTCCTGTATAGCTCCATCTCGCGAAAAAAAATCAGCTGTTCCCTACGTTATGACGAGTTATGCGAACATAAATATAGGGAGCAGCTGATTTTTTTTGTTGCGTTTTCATGTTTGGTACCATAGTGAAAGTTGTTCATAATGATGAGTACAATGACCCCTTAAGAGGTTGTGCGTTAATTATATTACACCTTGTTTAGTAATAATATTGTATAGTTTAGTGCTTGCCTTTATTAACATTTCTACTATGTTGTAATCCATCACATAATAAATCAACTAAGTAATTTATAATCGTTCACTTGATAGCTGTTTAACTAATATAGGGTAAACACGCGTGTACAGTCAGTAGCAAAAGTAAGCGCTTAGGTAATAATTATTGTTCTTTTTAACAATAGCTCATTGACAGCAGCCCAGTGGAAACGACCGTGACTTATGAGTTGTAGGTCGTAGATTCGAAAACAGGCTGACACTTTGCTGCGTAAACTATTTCATGACCATTGCTCTCAAAAGGGTGAAGGAAAACCAGCATGTCTTAGATCTAAAAATTCGAAGACATGTGATGGTACTTCCCGACCCGCACTGGACCCGCATGATGGATTATGGCCCAGTCCCTCTCAGAGAGAGGAGGCCTGTGTCCCAGCAGTGGGAGCGTAATAGGCTGATTATGTTATACTTAGACGAATAGTCTACCTATTTAAAGAAAAAAAAAAACGCGAATGCGCAGGGTGAAGCAGTCACGTGATTGATTCCCAGACGGAACAAATAATAGTAATTGCATCCAGTATGACAGTGGGCTGGCCATGTTTGTCGAAGGAGCGATGGCCGGTGGAGCAGACGAGTCCTGGACTGAAGACCACGTATCGGCAAGCGTAGTGTGGGACGTCGCCCAGCTAGATGGACCGACGACCTTAAAAACGTGTTGTGGCGCAGCCTGGGAAAAGCCTATGTCCAGCAGTGGACTGCGACAGGCTGAGTTGATTGATTGATCCAGATATTATACAATTCAAGAAAACACTCAGGCTACAATTACACTATTTGTGCATATATAATTATATGCAACCACCATTAAGGAAATCAGAACACGACAGAAATGAAAAAAATACGCATAGTCATTTGACGCGAATATATAATTAATTACCCTCTGTGATAATTGACTTTGTAACGTTATTAAACTGACCGTACAAAGGAAACTGTGAAGTACCTAGTCAAGTTATTCAATCGATATTTAGTTCCTATATTAGGTGAAACGGAACGGCCTTTTTCATACATAAGTAACGAGTTCACTGCAAACGTAGCTGCATAGGGACTTTGAAGTCAGTTATATTTAGTTGTTGGACGGTCTCTCTTTGTGGGGCAGTCGGGTAAAAGGCATAATCATAACTCATAATCATTTTCGCCTTAAACCAAGATTATGTCTGGACTTTAAAAGGCATAATCATAAGTCATCATCATTTTCGCCTTAGACCAAGATTATGCCTGGACTTTAAAAGGCATAATCGTAAGTCATTATCATTTTCGCCATAGACCAAGATTATGTCTGCACTTTAAAAGGCATAATCATAAGTCATCATCATTTTCGCCTTAGACCAAGATTATGTCTGGACTTTAAAAGGCATAATCATAAGTCATTATCATTTTCGCCTTAGACCAAGATTATGTCTGCACTTTAAAAGGCATAATCGTAAGTCATTATCATTTTCGCCATAGACCAAGATTATGTCTGCACTTTAAAAGGCATAATCATAAGTCATTATCATTTTCGCCTTAGACCAAGATTATGTCTGGACTTTAAAAGGCATAATCATAAGTCATCATCATTTTCGCCTTAGACCAAGATTATGTCTGGACTTTAAAAGGCATAATCATAAGTCATAACCATTTTCGCCTTAGACCAAGATTATGTCTGCACTTTAAAAGGCATAATCATAAGTCATTATCATTTTCACCTTAGACCAAGATTAGGTCTGGACTTTAAAAGGCATAATCGTAAGTCATTATCATTTTCGCCATAGACCAAGATTATGTCTGCACTTTAAAAGGCATAATCATAAGTCATTATCATTTTCGCCATAGACCAAGATTATGTCTGCACTTTAAAAGGCATAATCATAAGTCATTATCATTTTCGCCTTAGACCAAGATTATGTCTGGACTTTAAAAGGCATAATCATAAGTCATAATCATTTTTGCCTTAGACCAAGATTATGTCTGGACTTTAAAAGGCATAATCATAAGTCATAATCATTTTCGCCTTAGATCAAGATTATGTCTGGACTTTAAAAGGCATAATCATAAGTCATAATCATTTTCGCCTTAGACCAAGATTATGTCTGGACTTTAAAAGGCATAATCATAAGTCATAATCATTTTCGCCTTAGACCAAGATTATGTCTGGACTTTAAAAGGCATAATCGTAAGTCATAATCATTTTCGCCTTAGACCAAGATTATGTCTGGACTTTAAAAGGCATAATCATAAGTCATAATCATTTTCGCCTTAGACCAAGATTATGTCTGGACTTTAAAAGGCATAATCATAAGTCATAATCATTTTTGCCTTAGACCAAGAGTATATCTGGACTTTAAAAGAGACCTCTGAGTTTGTTTCAGTCTTTCTTGTCAGAGTGGTCAGACAGGAAACACCGAGCTCATCTAGTTTTAAAACATAGTTAATTTTTGACGTTTAAAAAATACACTCGTTGACGCCAGCCGCCGGCACCTCTACGGCTGCCGTCGACAATGTGCCGCTCATGTATTCGAGCACCGTACTCATTTGAGTACACCGCCGCCGCCGTCGTGCTGCTCGTGTATTTACATGAGTGGTACGTTGCCGACGACAGCCGCCGTTGCGTCGACGGCGAACGTCGACGACTGCACTGCCGTGGTATAACTAAAATGCCGTTATCCAACATATGGTCGATTTTCAGTTTTTGATGCTATATTAATGAGAAAAAAAAAATCTATCGATCTGTGTTTGCGAATTTTCAATATCTTATATAGTTTTGGAAATAATAATTTTAAAAATGCCGTTAAGTACATGTTTCTTACGTGTGAAATAAGCAAAAATAACATTAAGTGTCTATAAAGCCGCTAAGGTTCATTAACTCATATTTTATCACAAAAAATCCATATGGTTACTTGCCTAGATTGCCGTTAGCAGTCTTTTGTACACTACACAGCGGTTAAGTTACTTTAACTGTTTTATTGGTTTTCTTTTTTTTAATAAAGAAGTTCGCTTTTTTAAACTATAACGTCGTTAATTGAAAATGTTAGACTTAAACTTGACTAACGATGTTTAACGGCATTATTGCTTCATATTTGACATACTTATATTTTGACTTAACGTATATTACAAGCCCGTAGCGGCATTTTCAAAACTAAACAAAAATGTATTGTCCGTCATTATTAGATTAAAACGACGTTATCTCACACTAATACACTACAAAGCCGTTAACTGATCTCGCGCGGGGCGGGGGGCACCGGCTACGTAACGATCCTGTACCGAAATCAGAGGGGTCGGGGGTGAAACTAGTGCATCGCCAGGAGCTTGTGGGTGAGGACGTGTGTCGCTCCGGGTTTGTTCCCGCCAATTTCGCAACGATCACGATATGGCGAACCATCAATTTAGGTAAGTTAGTTTTTATTTATTCTAGTTCAGAATAATTTTGAGTTTATTATGAATACGTACCTACTTTACACTTTTATTGAAATAAACATTCAAAATAGTTTGCTTGCTAGTAAATCCTACTTATATTATTTATGATAAAGTTTGTTTTGTTTCACGCAATAACTTATAAATCGATTGCGATGAAACTTAGTATGTAGAAATCTGAATATTTGAATTAACATATAATATACTTTTCCTATACGTACGCACTCAATTTTTTATCGCATTATATGTTCAGATGATCAATATTGTCGGGCATGATTTTGTTACGATATGTTCATGAGATAGTTGGTTAAAAACATTTACCTAGGTACACACACTCAGCATTTTATTTTCTTTTTACAGAATCTCTGGAAGCAGAGCCAAAACTATTTTAGATATGGTTAAGGATAAGGAAAAACCAAACCAAACCAAATCTACAAGAAAACCTGACCCTGCTCAGGATAAGAAAAAGCCAAACCAAACCGAACCTAAAACAAAACCTGGCCCTGGTCTGACTGAGTTTATTAACAGAATATACGCGGAGCCCTATTCTATGACCGGTAGCGTATTTGATACATTTTGCGAGACGCAAGTTACGTATAATTCACATCATTTTTTGAGTTTAAATACACAGTCTCTATTCAACGAATTTGAAATTTCACCCCATCAATTTACTATAAATAGATTAGATCCTACCGAAATAGATTTAACATGCAACGAATTAATGTCATCAAATGATTTTTCTCCGCTTAATGAAGAAATCCCATTAAATACGCAAGGAACATGTGAAAATAGTCCTCTTGATTTTGATTCAGACGACTCCGTTATTGACAAAGATTACTGTCCATCTGATTCCTCAGAAAGCCACATGTCTGATGTATCTGAAAGTAAAAGAAAAATAAAGAAGAAAATACTGAAAACCGATGATGATGAGGTCACAAAGACTTTAACAAAAACAACAACAAAAAGTAAAATTCAAACTTCGGACCAAAGACGTCTTGAGATAACTGGTACCTGTTGTGAGAAAACTACGCCCAATCATTCAGGTCACTGCAAACATAGCTCTACCGATGATGGTAATTATTGTTCCATATTGCCTGTGGATGACGGAGTTAGGATTTTTTTAAATTTGGAGCGAAGACGTAGAAACTCTATTGGTGCTACTTGTAAGGAAACTACGCCCGAGCGACTATGCCTCCGCGAGCGCTGTAAATCCGTTGATGGCAATTATTGCTCCACATTGTCAGATATACTACAACTACCACGCCAAAGAAGGAAACATAACACCCCGTTACAACAGCGAAGATTGGATGCCAAAAATAAAAAAAGAGCGAACATAGTGTCAAACCTGGGTGCAATGAAAAGTGTCTTAAGAAATGTATGACCCTACTGAACCAAGAGGATAGAGAGGCTATTAATAAATCATACTGGGATATGTCATGGCAGGAACAACATGCATTTGTTGAAGCACACACCTACGTAGCAGTGCCAAAAAGAAAAATTACGAGCGAACCCAAAAGGAATCCAAGAAGAAATTTTGTTTTGAAAAAACAAGATGGCACTATAAAAGATGTATGCAAAATATTTTTCCTTACCACTCTAGGATATTTGAAAAATAATGACAGGATACTGCATACAACTTTTACTGATTCTTCAATAGATAAACGTGGTAAACACCAGAAAACACCAGCATTTGATCGCGATTTACTGAATCAACACATTGAATCTTTTAACCCATTAGAACCACACTATAGGCGTGAACATGCACCTCTGCGACGATATCTACCAAGTGACGTAAATATAACTCAAATGCATAAACATTTTTGTGAGACATACCCCGATAGACAAGTTTCGTACAGCTTATACAGGTCACATTTAAAAAATATGAACATATCCTTTACCGCCCTCGGTAACGAGGAGTGTGAATTGTGCGAGGCTTATAATTTCCACAAAAAGGAAACAACACATGACGCCACAGTCCAGATACTTGAAGAGTGTACAGTTTGTGTGGATTGGAGTAATCATCATCAACGATACACAAAGGCGCGAGATCTGTACAACAAAACACGGGAGGAAAAACAAAATAATTCACAAATATTCTATAGCTCTGACCTAGAGAAAGTAATAATGTTACCTAGATTGGAGATGTTTAAAGCC
The DNA here is from genome assembly GCA_947568875.1 of Fissipunctia ypsillon. Lineage (NCBI taxonomy): Eukaryota > Metazoa > Arthropoda > Insecta > Lepidoptera > Noctuidae > Fissipunctia > Fissipunctia ypsillon. The sequence goes on along the minus strand of OX387660.1, from coordinate 2,768,344 downwards.
GCAATTTTCTGTCTGCGGCTTTCAGCCTACAATCAAACCTTTGCACCCCTTGGTAAGATTACCGCAGAATTCAAACCTCTGACAGTTATCTGGCATGATGGCATTGCAGGGAGAAGGCAAGAAGATATAATGTCAGCATTTTATAATTTTCTATTGCGTAACAGAGATGTTGAAAAAGTACACATCTGGCTCGATAATTGCAGCTCACAGAATAAAAATTGGCTGTTGTATGCGATGCTCACTCATATGATTAATAGTGAAGATATTGCCACACAAAGAATAACTCTATATTACTTTGAACCCGGCCACACTTTTATGAGCTGCGATCAAGTGCATCACCAGGTAGAGTTGGCTATGAAGAAAAAAGGTAAGCTTTATGATTTTACAGATTTTGAAGAGTGTGTATCTTCCATAAATAAATCAAAAGTCATTGTTCAGTCTATGTTGCCAGAAAACTTTTTAAATATACCTAACTACGTGTCCCAAAGAAGAATTCAAACATCCAATCCAAGAGCTTATTTAAAAAATATAGTTGAGGTATGTTTCGTACGTAAAAGTTATGATCTTATGTATAAAAATAATTTCGATGATGCCTCATATACAACTCTTCGTTTCATGAATGATAGATATTTAAAAAAATCCACGTACAATGGTATTTAAATTTAGAACTGAACCGAAAGGTATTGAACCTAAGAGAAAAGCAGATATACTTAAAAACCTATCAAACATAATTCCCCCTCACAAGTTGTTATTTTGGAAAAACTTACCAGCAAGAGAAAATGAACATTCCGGTACAAGTTCTGATTAGAATAATAAATAATATAGAGTAGTGTCAGTTTATCGAGACTGATTTTAACTAATTAATAATTTCAATAAATAATTAATAATTTTGTAATGTAACTGTGATTATACCATTTTGAATACTGTGTTTTTAAAAATATATAAATTTTATCAAGAAGGCTTTAATAAATGTAGGTAAAAAGTTAGAACTAAAATTTAAATAAGGAAAATTGTTTTTTTGTTTTTCAGTTGATGATTGTTTTTAAATGATACTAGAAATATAAAGTTTTGAGTTCAAGGAGAAGATTAGACTTAGTTTTGATTGTCTATTATCTCAGGTTTAATGAAAGACTGAAGTTTGTATGTAAATTTTGTTTTATGTTATCTTATTTTAAAGTACAAGTAGTACATAAATAAATTGATAAATAACTGATGTGATTTTAGTGTTATTCTATAGAACTGAAAGTTCCTAAAAATCTAGTTATAAGTAAAGTTTTGTGAAAGTTATAAGTTTAAGCATAATTATATATTATTTGAAATATAATATATAATTATGCTTAAACAAAGAAATATTGACAATAAAGACTAGTTGATTGATAAAACTATGACTTTTATTTAAAAAATATCTTTAATTTCAATAAATTTAATTCATTTTGTGCAAGAAAATAGTTCACTATTTTTTTATATTATTACGCTATAATGTCGTTAAACTGGAAGGTTTTTAGTTTAACCACGTTTTAGCTTAACAATGATTCAAGTTTATCCTTTTAATTAATATGCATCTAAAGGTTACCAGACTTAAAAGCAGTAAAGTACCGTTAAGCGCACTAAAGTTTAACATGAATCAGTTCTATAGTACATAATCGTAAGCTAAATTGTCGTTATGTGCAATAACGCCATTTTAGTTAATCATTGAAGAGATGAAATTTTTGCATTTTAAAAAACAATAATTTGCTATGAAATAGATACACTAAAACGCCGTTACGCTATACGTAGCGGCGTTTTAGTCGATGATCCATTATGATTTCGGTTACATCTCTGATGAACTAAAACACAAAAAACGCTTTTTCATGAAATTAAATTATATTTACGATATGATAGGGTAAGTAGTTCGAAAGTATGCGATTTCATTTATGTTTTGGTACCTCCAAATCTCTAATAGGTGAAGTCATCGAAAAATTACATCGGTTTAAAATTTTGCCGCGGCTTTTTTGTGTTATTCAAAACAATGAATTTAGCAGATAACGGCATTATAGTTATACCACGGCAGTGCAGTTGTCTCTGCCGCTCATGTGTATGAACTCTTAGGTTGTAAAATCCATTACCTTCCATTATCAAACGAGGCGGGTGCAGAGATGAAATAGTCTAAGAGTAAAAAGCAGGCAGGTATTTGTGAAAGTTGGAGCGACGATCTTCGCAGCGTGGCTGGTATCAGCTCCTCAGCTTCTCATGAGGATGAGGATCGATATAAATGGTTGCGATTAGAAGAAGCTCAGTAATGAGCAGCTGTGGACTGTAGCTGTCATTGGCTGATGATGAGTTGGTGACAATGGAGTTTGTGACTGCACTCTTTTGTAGGAACTTGAATTGTCCAGAGTATCCAGTTGATTAACAGTCTTCCTATAGAGAAAAATATTTCCGGCAGAGTTTGTGTTGCTCTCTATTATTCTATTTTAACCAAGTACAACTATAGGGCATACCTCGATACATCAGAACACCACACACCGTCTGTAAAATTTGTTTTAATACTTATGAAGCAAAATCACTTAAAAATTTATTGTAGTAGTCGATTAAATTGAAAAAAAACCTTAGTATATCGCCCTTCAATATATACGTACTATATTATTACGTAAAAAATGTAGAAAAGAAAAACAATTTAAAATGAGGTTGCATTTCTATAACTGGCCAATTTACATGAAAAAAATTATGACAGCCATTAACTACGAAAAAAATAATATTAAAAAATAAAACATTAATGGCCTGACATGTTTTTTTTTGTGAGCAAACGGCCAGTGTCTGTCAATTATTTTAGGTAGAATGAAATGAATTTGTAACCTTTTTGGCTGAATTTTATTTGTAAAATCGACAAGAAAATATTGACTTCGACGCAGAACGATTGCAGTAAGTATTGCCAAAATTATTGAATTGATTTGCAGAGTCTGTTTACAAGGGATGGAAAGATTGATGAAGATGTGGAAAGGAGAGTAAATGCGGGAAATAAAGTGAATGGTGCTACACATGCGATTGTGACCAACCAGTTAATGTCCAAAAAGGCCCGACTGGCTGTTCACAGTGGTGTGCTGGTGCCTACGCTTATGTATGGAAGTGAATGTTGGGTGTAGCAAATTAAAGAAGCATGAAAGTAGAATAAATGCTGTGGAAATGCGTTCCTTCCGAAGCATGTGTGGTGTGACTATGAATGATAGGTTGAGGATTGATGTAATAAGGTAACGTTTCTTCTCAGAGTAGTCAGATAGGAAACGCCGGCCTCATCTAGTTTTAAAAAATATGATTGACATGTATCTAAAAGTGTTTGTACAAACCTACTTACAGAAATAAAATCATTTATTATTTGACGGTGCGGTTTAAAAGAAGGTGTAGTGACATAAATTGAAAAGAGTATGCTTAGATGGTTTGGTCATGTTGAGAGGATGAATGAAAGTCGACTAACAAAAGGTATTTACACGGCAGATGTCAGTGGAAACGCTAGGAGGAGACGACCTAGGAAGACATATAGTGATCTTATTGGTAATGTTCTTCAGAAAGGTCAGGTGCGTAGTATTCGCAACCGGCATGCGTGTATGATCAGATGTATGAACGTAAACGAGGCAAAAGGAGTATGTAAGGATCGTAGCAGGTGGCGTTCTGTAGTTTCTGCCTACCCCCATGGGAAGAAGGCGTGAGTTTATGTATGTGAATGTATTGAAAAACCAAGCTACTCACGAAAATTGGCTTAGTATTACGTACCGGCAGAACCAACTTTGTACATTATTGTCGGATTTCCAACTAACCACTGATATTTTAAAAGATGACTCCAATATTAAAATGTCATCATCATCTGCCTAAGCCTTTTCCCAACTATATTGGGGTCAGCTACCAGTCTAACCAGATGCAGCTGAATACCAGTATTATACATGGAGCGACTGCCTATCTGACCTCCACAACCCAGTTACTAGGTAACACGATACCCCTTGGTAGACTGGTCGTCAGACTTTCGGGCTTCTGACGACTCGCAACGACTGTCAAAGATGTACGAATGACCGCTGGGAGCAGCTTATCGTACTTCCCGAGGCACGGAGGTGTCTCGGTATGAAAAGATGGTCACCCATCCACGAACCGACCGTGACAAACGTAGCTTAATTGCCAACTGACCAATGATCTTTCAAAAGGTGACTCCAGTACCTACTAAAATATCAACCTTTAATAATTTAGAGATCTAAGTTACTTGCTCCACATCAAATATTCATCAATACAAATAGGTCTCGACACAGTCTTTCACACGTGTTTTTACGCACATTTCACACATTAACATAGTTATAACATGAACTCAAACAATCCAACACTGGCTTGCTCAATGAGTTTACTTCCATGCATCACTTGGTAACACACTGGCCCGACTCTTTCGTTTTTCATGTTGTAGAGTTCGTTTTTTTAATCCCAGATAGTAATTTGACACATGCAAATGTCAAAAATGTATGAAATGAAAAAAACGTGGAACATTCGAAATGTCAAATTACTATCATCATCTGCCTAGCCTTTTCCCAACTATGTTGAGGTCGGCTTCCAGTCTAACCGGACGCAGCTAATACCAGTATTTTACATGGAGCGACTGCCTATCTGACCTCCGCAACCCAGTTACTGGGTAATACGATACCCCTTGGTAGGACTGGTTGTCAGACTTTCGGGCTTCTGACGACCCGTAACGACTGTCAAAGATCCACGAATGACAGCCGGGACCAACGGCTTAACGTGCTTTCCGAGGCATGGAGGAGTCTCGTAAAGATGGTCACCCATCCACGAACCAACCCCGGCAAGCGTAGCTTAACCTGATGGATCAACCCGTGCGGCTGTTATTACTTAGCCACGAGCTCCTCAAAATGTCAAATTACTATCAGGGATTAAAAAACCGGCCAAGTGCGTGTTGGACGTTCCTTCCACGACGTTGGTGTTCCTTCCTGGAAAGGAACAGGCGTGAATAGGTAGGTAGGCCTTGCCCTGTGGTTCCTGGTGCAGATAAACCTGTCAGCTCTTGTAAATGCGTGTAAATTCAACAAGTAGGTATTTTATCTGTTCAAGAATCTTTTGCCGCGTGGCTAAAGTCGAAACTACCGCCCCCATCTTAATTTTGATGTGAAATCGACGGCTGTTGCCATGGCGACGCGGCCAACAGCCAACATCCAAACGAAATTTAAATAAAGAATTTTTTTTTCTTAAAAAAAGTCTGAATATTTTGCGTTTAATTATGCAATATTTTTTGATTATGCCATCCTTTCATGCATATTTGCTACCAGCTGTGCCCGTCGCGCGTGGATGTCGGAAAACAACTTCCCTATTTGAATCAGATTTTGTACACAATTTCAAGGGTTTTAATTGTTTTGCGCAGAACCCTAATTCTTTTCCTAAAATAACTGAAGTAACTCCTTATAACATCAGCTATCTGCCAGTGAAAGTCCCGTCAAAATCGATCCGGCCGTTTCGGAGATTACCCGGATCAAACAGACGGACAAAAATGTTAAAAATTGTTTTTTTGTAAGTACCGGATATACTTTCATATGCATTTATTTTGCATTTAGTAAAAAGCTGTTATTTTGACATTACAAATAGACACTTCAATTTTATATATTTGATAATTAATATGAAATCGATGGCTGTTGGCGTGGTGACGCGGCCAACAGCCAACATCCAAACGAAATTTAAATAAAGAATCAAAATATGATATTTTGTATTTTATTACGCCATATTTATTTCCAAACATGCATATTTTCTATACACAATAGTTTCGATGTTTCACATCTGCCAGACGTCCCGCAACGCAACGGCTCAATTTTTTTCAATATATTTCGTAAAATATGTTTACCAACAAATGCCTCCCTTTCAACGTCATTCAAGTGCATACTTGTAGCTTTTTAATAGAAAAAGCTCCCGTAGACCGGCTCGATGCGATGGTACGAAGTTTTTATGGAAATTGTTCTAATAGAGTCCTCTGTGCTGTCAGATTGGGTAAGTCGTGAGTTTGACAGTCAACATTTTTGTTGCAAACTCACCCTTAACCCGCGAGCACTCGCGCTATGAGCATTTTGCTCACAGTCAATTTAAAACACACGCCATTTTGTCAAAATTATGCGTACGCACATTGTTCATTCAGTAGCTGAGTTTTGTTCTGTCCCCCACCCTTGGATACAATTCACTTCTCGCCAATGTGCGCCAGTCGCTCGTACGAGGAGGTTTGTTGCGCCGTGTACCATCAAGCGGGGTTTTGCTCATCGCGCGGGTATCGACGTAAGTACTTTTTTTTCATGGCTTTATTTTTTTTTCATCTTATCGACAGTTTTACTGCTACTTTTATGTAATATTATAGTTTAAAATTACTGACATAGGAAACTACACTTCTGGACACATCTATTGGCCCACCTTAGAGTTTAGGTTTCGATGGCCCCTACCGAAATATGATTGCTAGATTGAACAAAAACTGTTGATGCAGTTTTAAACCTGATATATTTTACCATCTTTTTCGATCGTATTGTTTTAAATTTGAATTCAGAATACCATACGACATGGAGCTACGCCTAACAAGTCGGATATGCGCCTTGTTAAAGGCAATTGATTTTTGAATAAAAAACATGTTTTATCAAATAAAGGTTTAATTTAATAACGCGTGTTGCCTCCATGGGCATCTACCACAGCTCTCATACGATTAGGCATAGAGTTTATCAACCGCTCTATGAAATTTTGAGGGATCATCTCCCATTCCTCTTCTATGGCAGTTTTCAACTCCTGCATCGTCTGGGCAACTGGCTAACGAGCCCTAACACGTCTTTTTAGCTCGTCCCACATGTGCTCAATGGGGTTCATGTCTGGGCTTCTGGCTGGCCAGTCCATAACTGTGATGTTCACATCCCGAAGATATTCCCTGACGATGCCGGCCGCATGGGCTCTTGCATTATCATGCATAAAAAGGAAATTTGGGCCCACATAGTCCGCGTATGGTATCACGTGAGGTTCTAAGCACTCACGAATGTACCTTTCAGCATTTAATGTTGGCAGCCGTGGTCCTGTAACAACCTCAAGTTGCGTTTTGCCGCTCGCGGATATACCGCCCCAGACAGTCTATGAGCCACCGCCATAAGCAACCCTCTCTGCAAAGCAGCATTGTGCGAAACGCTCTCCCTTACGTCGGTAGACCTTCTTCCTTCCATCATTGCCATGTAACACAATTTTAGACTCATCAGAAAAGAGTACACGGCTCCAATCTTGCTGTGTCCAATTTAAATGACTGCGTGCGAAATGAGGGCGCGCTGTTCGGTGGGCTCGCGTTAGTTTGGGCCCATTAGCTGGCTTGTGTGGTACCATATCGCGTTCTTTTAACAACCGAACAGTTCGAGCGCTCACAGATACTCCGTGGAAGTCGCGAAGTTGGTTTTGTATCTCAATGGAGGTAAGGTGACGATTTTTCAAGCTGGTCGTCACGATGAATCGATCCTGCCTTTCAGTTGTGACCCGAGATCGTGGCCTTCCTTGGCGACGAACAAAGCCGCCAGTCTCTAGGTACCTCCGATAAACATTTCGGACCGCAGATCGACTTAAATTAAGTTGAGCACTCACGTTTCTTTGGCTGTGTCTGGCCTGAATAAGTGCCACAGCTTGGGCGGCGACTTCAGGTGAAGTATCCATAGATTATTGACAGAACCTCACCTTAATGTTAAGAATAAGTAATGTTTGTTGCAAAACCAAAGATATCAATCACTTTTTCAAGAATTAAATCCAAGTAAACCAATAAAATCAAGTTTTCTTAGTATTCGATTGTTTGATATCAACAAACAGGCTCCAAATTGTCTTTTGTTTCTTTAAATTCTGTGTTCGAAATTCAAAAAAAGACTATTGAATGAAATTGTGAATGTGCCAGGTTCAAAACTGCATAAAAACTTTTTGCTCGACCTAATATAAAATTTTAGCTAGGACCAAACGAAACTGAAAATACAAGGTGGGCCAATAGATGTGTCCAGAAGTGTATTATGTATTTCTATTATAGATGGATCGGGATCGAAGAGGTGAACAGATTTTGGCATGGTTGATGGAGGGAGATTCGGAAGACATTGAAGACCCGTCTTTTAGGGTCGATGATATTGAAAGCGATCAAGACAGTGAACACAGTCATCATTCCACTGACACCGAACAATCGTCATCGGAAGTAGGTGAGGTTTCTTCAATTTCATTGGGAAATCAGCTGTGTTACGTAGGCAAAGATGGAAGTACAAAGTGGAACTATAATCCGTCTCGTTCCAATGTGAGGACAAGAGCTCACAATATTATCGAAAAACAACCTGGGGTAAAACCAGTGGCTAAAAGTATTAACACTATAATGGAATGTTTTCTCCTCTTTGTGAGTGAAGAAATGCTGACTGATATAGTTGGCTTTACAAATATCCACATCAGGAAAATCAAGGACCAATTTTCTAGGGAGAGAGATTGCAAAGAGGTTGATATTGTAGAACTAAAAGCCTTTATTGGTATTTTGTACATGGCTGGAATAAAAAAGATGAATCACTTGAATTTGAAAGAGATGTGGGACAAAGATGGCACGGCACCTGATGTTTTTAGAGCTGCAATGAACCGCAATAGGTTCCTTTTTTTGATGAGAGTATTAAGGTTCGATGATATAAACTCTCGCTCCGAAAGGGCAAAGTATGACAATATTGCTCCAATTCGTGAATTATTCGAATCTTTTGTCGCAAAGTGTCGAGTCAATTACCAGGTTGGAGAAAACGTCACTATAGATGAAATGTTGGAGTCGTTCCGGGGACGATGCAAATTCCGCATGTACATAGCAAACAAACCAGCTAAATATGGTATAAAAGTATATGCTTTGTGTGATTCAAATAATTTTTATACAAGTAATTTAGAAATTTACCTGGGAAAGCAACCGAACGGTCCACAAAAATATGATAATACTGCATCTGCAGTTGTAAAACGTTTATCACAAGATATTCTGAATACAGGCAGAAATATTACGGCTGACAATTATTTTACATCCATTCCATTGGCTGATGAATTACTAGCTGCACGGACTACTATCGTAGGTACACTCAGGAAAAATAAAAGAGAAATTCCACCATTTTTTCTTGACATCAAACAAAGACCAAAACCTAGTAGTATCTTTGGTTTTCACTAGGGCAAGGTTCTGGTGTCTTACGTACCAAACAAAAAAAATAAAAAAAATGTTCTTATGATAAGTATACTTCATAACGATGACCGAATCGATCCAACTACTGGCGCTACCGCGAAACCCGAAATCATCACTTTCTATAACAAAACAAAAGGAGGTGTTGATGTTGTGGATCGACTGAAAGAAGAATATTCTGTAGCAAGAGTAGCATGTAGATGGCCGCTGAGATTATTTTTCACGATCCTAAACATAGCCGGAATCAACAGCCACATCATTTACAAAGAAAACACAGATATAATGATAACGCGCAGAGATTACTTGAAACAACTAGCTCTTCAACTAACACAGCCACATATCCAAAGAAGAAGCAACTTGCAAAACATTTCATATCCTCTACAGCAAGTGATAAAACGTTTTGTACCAGAATCAGAGTTACCAGGAGGAGAAAAACCAAATGGAATCTGCGCGGTTTGCCCAAGACGCAAAAATCGCAAGACTAAAAAGAGCTGTATTTACTGCCAAAAATTTTTATGTACTGAGCATAGTCATACATTATGTGATATGTGTAAAGCTCGCGAATTTGATGAAGATTAATTATTTCTACTTATTTAAGTTTTTGTTTGAAAAATTTTTTTTTGTTAATTTTTTTCCTTAAGACTGCCTTGGAAGATTGGCAAATTAGTTCATATGATTGTTAATTAAAAATAAAAAAGATTTATGTTGGAAACTTTTTGAAAATATATTTTCTAAAATATGTAAAGTGTATTTTATTTAATAAAATTATAAAATGATATATTTTTTTAATAAAACTTGCATTTAATGACATTCATAAACATGAGCAAAATGCTCTACACGCGAGTGACCGTGTGATTTCTAGAGGCGCGAGTGCTGGCGGGTTAACAATGCCTTGAGTAGGTACTTACTAGAATGTGAATTTTACATTATTAGAACATCAAGATAATCCAAGAAAAGCGAATTTTCAACAAGGTCATCACCGCAAGGTTGCCTGCTTGTCGGTCTTCTACAGATTACACTTCGGTGAGTGTGCTCAAGAACTCCACGACCTCATGCCGTCGGCCCCCTTCTACCATCGGACGTCTAGACGCACTGCAGGTTACCATTCCTACCTAGTTGCTATTCCACCAATTCGCACTAAGCGTTTCCAAATATATTTTGTGATGCGCACAGCAAAGGAGTGGAACTCTCTGCCTGCGTCTGTGTTTCCGAACGTATACAATCCCGATCTCTTCAAAGTGAGAGTTAACAGGCTTCTTCTGGGTAAGCTCGCTCCATCGTCGACTTTTTCTCTGTCATCTCTGATCTAGACTAGAGTCAAGAGCAAACCTACCTCAAATAAAAAAAAGGTTGGAAAAAATGCACACGTAAGGCACATGTTAGTGTACCCTTTGAAACAACTTTCTTACTCTGTGGTTCGTTACTGCCAAGGTGAGCGTACACATTGCTCGGAAAATTCGTAAAAGGATATCGGTTTGGTGGGATACCTATTTGAGATTTATCAATACGAAATTCTTAGGACTAATGTCATTGCGCGATGTTGCGTAAGAGAATTCATAGTTATGTTCCTACATTACTAGGAATTGAATATGGAGTAGGAATATTTTGTTGGCTAATGGATTTTTGCTAAGACGTTTTAGGAATATTGGACATACATTTTTGTATCTTTTTGGACATACATTTGTGATCTGCAAAACCCATATAAATGCATATAACACTAATCAGATTCGTCTCAATCAATACAGTTTCCTTAAAAAAACAACTGAACGTTAGAATAGTGGGTAACAGCTATGCTACCAATTCATGTCACTTGATCACCAATCCAATGACAAGCGTGGTCCTAATGGGGCTGATGCCGGGGTAAAAAAAAAGAAATTCTATTTAGTCCGTCAGTCAGATAATATAAAAAATATTAAACGCGTATTTTTTGGTTTATCATATTAATAAAAAAATACATAAATAAAACGCATTAAAATTGGGGAGTGGTGGCTCACTACGTCACAACTCAGTATAAAATCTAGCAAGGCGTGACGTCATGCCACATTTTCACTCAATGTATCGCCGTAATCTTTTGATTATGTAAAAAAAGAAAAAAATACTTATCCAATATTTTTTAATAATCTACCTGATGGACAAAATAAAATTAGTCATCATACCTATTGTTACATAGAATCGTCTTGAAGAGTTAATTGTAGCCCACGGAAAATGACATGCTCTGTGTCCCACAGTCTGCAATAGAAAACAAAAGTGTTTATAAAAAATAAACAAAATAAATAAAATCCATTTATTTCAGGTTCCCCCATATTAAAAATTACACCTTTACGACAACAACGAGATACATACAAATCTCAATTTAACATGAAAATGTAAAAATAATAATAAAAAAAACAATGTCAACAAATCAGAACTACAATGTCAAGGAAATCAAATGAAAGTCAATGTCACATAAAAAAATTAACCTGAAATTAAATTAATAATATATAATACAAATACAAATAAGGGCACATTTCGGATAAAATAGAATAACATCAATTAATAAAAACTCAGCAATAATCTAAATCAATAAGTTTAGGATGTTTAGATCCTTCTTGGATCTCATCCATCAAAAAACTCCACCTACCAGCTAGAACCAAAAGTAAACGTTCTTTAGTCCAATGCTACCGAAGCGTCGTGAACCGGATCACAGATGCATCGGGCGTTGTTCGAGAGCGTGACGCCGATCGATTTCACTCACTCATTGCCAGGTGCTAATCACCGCAGTAATACAGTTTCGTTACTTGCAAGAGCTGCTAAGAACTTGTGCAAGAGTTTGATGGGTCAATTGGTGCAAGGCCTGGGAGGCTTGCGTCAGAGAATTGAATGAATCCAGCACTATGTATTTACAGGCCATGCCTAATGTTAGAATATTTTGTATAAGCGAAAAGATGTATAAAACAATGAAGTTTCAAAGATATCTATCTGGCTGAGACAAGCTATCTATTTTAATAATAAAGCTGAAGAGCTTGTTTGTTTGAACGCGTTAATCTCTGGAACTAGGTACCAGTCAGATTTGAAAAATTATTTTAGCAATTGATAGCCCAATTCTTGAGGAAGGTTATAGGCTATTTCACATCACGCTACGACCCTTAGGAGCCGAGTAAAATGAAAACAAGTCAGAACGAAGGCTAAGCGAAAACGAAATAATAGCGCGGGCGGGCAATGCGATGCGACGCGGTGAGTGGGGGCTGAAATTTCACACGGACGAAGCCACAGGCAGAAGCTGGTATATTCACATTTGTATTGTGGATCTCTATCTAAAAGATTAGTTTTGAGCGTGGGTAAGTATATTATTATTGCTCAAATAGCTTCCCATACGTCTTCGCCGGAATTCTCATATCTTATTTCAGCTCTACAGTATTCTGTTCAATCCTACAACCCCCTCTTATCTTAAAGAACGTTTCAAGTTCCTTCATGACACACATAATAGATATCTGAGGTCATCGGAAAATTTGAGACTGGAGATGCCGATGCATTCCACCAGTTTCTATGATATTTTTTTATAACTCAAGCAGTGCGGTTATGGTATGCCTTGGCCGTATCGATAAGGCGTGCCCAATCTTTGTCCATTTTTAAAATTGGGCTAAAAAACATTATCCTTAAAAGGTCATTTTTTATGTTTTTTACACGTATTTTATGATTATTATTGTATAGGTAAGTAAATGTTTCATGTGCGTATGTATTTATTGTATATATGTAAATGGTACACCACAGACTATCTGCAGTATTGTCTCTCCTTTCTCCCTTAATCCATCCAAAGGTTGTCTTTAAAAGATCGCTCTTAGCGATAAGACCGCCCACTGTGTCACCTCTTGTAAAATTTCTACTTTATATCTGTAATATTGATGGTGTGCATAATAAGGAGTATTCTGTCTATCTATCTATCCATTGTGAGTAAATCCACAAAAAAGAACAAAATTATCAATATCGTTAGTCAGTCGAGGCGAGTTGAGCAATCTTAGTTACTTCATTGCAACTTCTGCAAAAGAAGAAGCCTTTGCCCTGATAAATATATTATATATATACAGACAATTTTTGTTAGATATAAATATTACCACAGTCTTTTTAATTTCCCTATAATGTGCATGTAAGACTCAGTTTTAGCAAATGCTACTGAATTTTAAACTCAAACTCAAAGCATTCATTTCAATTACACCAATTACAGGCACTTTTGAACTGACAAAGTGTCGGTCAGTTAGTCAGAAAATTGAAGCTAGTCGCCCATTCCAAAACGTAGATCTCTATGGAGAAGAAAGGGCAAAAAACTCCATGGACACTCTTTTAAATCAAAATGATTACAAAATCCTGGGTACATTGTTGTTGTTGCTTCTATATGTGAAAACAATGTAAAAAAATTAATAATTAAAACAATTCAAAATATAAAATTAAAAATAAGCCCTGGCAGTTAAGAGATGACCAGTCTCCACTGACGGCGCCCGTTCACGAACATGACGCGTGGATCAGCACCATCCAGCGCTACCGTTTTGTAGGGAACCGAATAATCCAACACACGCGCCACCATCAGCGAGAACATAACACGAAACAACTACCATGTGACCTCTATATACATACATATATATACAAGATGTAACATAATTAACGCACAACCTCTTAAGGGGTCATTGTACTCAACATTATGAACAACTTTTACTATGGGACCAAACCTGAAATCGCGAAAAAAAAAATCAGCTGCTCCCTACATTTACGTTCGCTTATCCCGTCAAAATGTAGGGAACAGCAGATTTTTTTTTCTTATATGTTTATCTTTCTATGATTGCAACGCATGGTTACTTATCGGGGAATACTAATAGACCGGTTTAATTAGTACTTTACCTATCATCAATTAATGGCCATCATAAAGATACTGACAGTAGGAAGTTTTAATTGATACCTACTGAGTAATGGGCTCTGTCGATTACATCAGGGTTTTCCTCCATCGAGCTAACAACGCAATGCATAACATCATTAGTCCATCTAAAGATGTTCTATACTAGTGAGGTGCCGCCGCTCCGCATGGGTCTTACGATTTGACAAAATATCGAGATTTCACTATCTATACACTATACATAATTATACAATGTGTCTGTACACAGTGTGACGAAAATTAAGGGTGAGGTACAGACCATCAAACTGAACAACTTTCTCCCGGGGACCAACATCGTAATCGCAAAAAAAATATCAGTCGTCTCATACATTTGTTCGAGTAGGTATTGAAGTTTTGTATGGGATGACTGATTTTTTTTTCACGATTACGATGTTGGTCCCCGGGAAAAAGTTGTTCAGTTTGATGGTCTTTACCTCCCCTTTAAGTTTTACTATTCCGAAACCAGACACCCTGTATAATTACTTGTCCCGACTGATCCATTAACGCAGAGCTTAAACCGCGGCGGCTACAAAGTTGAAATTTTGGCAGTTGATGCCTTTTATGTTGTAAGCATCCACTAAGAAAGGATTTTTGGAAATTCGACCTTTAAGGGGTGAAAAGGGGGGATTTTGTTTATACGAACAATGTTATTTCTTGAGTTAATAAACTTGAAACTCGGCACGAATTTCGAAAATCTATGTAAGTTATAAAGTTTGTCATTTTATTTTATTTTTATTTAAGATAGGTTTGCTCTTGACTCTAGTCTAGGTCAGAGATGACAGAGACAAAGTCAACGATGGAGCGAGCTTACCCAGAAGAAGCCTGTTAACTCTCTCTGTCATTTTTGTTTTTCTAAAGGGGGATTGGGGGGTGTCAAAGTTTGTCCGAAAGAATTTTAATGCACGATCCGATTAACTCGAAACTCAGTATTTATACTTAATACCAAAAATAAAGAATAACGTGTTTCAGGGTTTTTTGAAAATCTACCCCTAACGGGGTACTAACAGCACGAAATCCACGCGGACGAAGTCGAGCGGGAAGAGCTATATAAGCATATGTACTTACGTTTAATAATAATGTAAACCTTCCTGAATAAATTCTCTAAATGATGGTGCAATCTCCTTCAAAATCCGTTGTGTAGTTTAGAAGAACATGGCGGTCACACTGCAGACACGAAAAGAGACTTTAATCTGTATAGTATACATCTATACAAATAAATAAAATTAAAGTGTCTGTTTGTAATGTCAAAATAACAGTTTTTGTTTTATTTAGTCAGAAACTATATCCATGGCACTTACATATATACGGTACTTATAACAAAAAAACTATTTTTTAAATTTTTGTCTGTCTGTTTGTTCCGGCTAATCTCCGTAACGGCTAGACCGATTTTGTCGCAACTTTCACTGGCAGATAGCTGATGTTATAAGGAGTATTTAAGGGTAAATTTATTTTTAAAAAAGAATTACAGTTCTGCGCAAAATAATTAAAAACCATGAAATTATGAACAAAAAACCAGATTTGATAAATTCTTTTTGCATTTGGTAGCTCAATTCTTGAGGATGGTTATATAGGCTATTTAACATCACGCTACGACCCTTAGGAGCTGAGCAAAAAGAAAAAAGTCAGAAGGAACACTAAGTGGAAGTGAAGTAATATCGCGGGCGGGCGATGCAACGCGGCGGGTCGGGGGACGAGGGAGTTTTATTATAATATGGCTGTTATTTTAGTATATTGTGTATCTTACGACTTCCACGCGAACGAAGTCGCGGGGCACAGCTAGTTTACAATAGACAGATGTCAACATGACCAAGCAAAGTGCACCTGTACTTTATACTTGTATTGTTTGTTCTGTTATTTAAACATGAGCGGTGTACATCGTGGCTTCTCTTAAGTAGATTTAGAATAATAATGTGCTGGTGTAGAGGTTATAGACCCGCAGGGTAATTGCGTAACACACATAATCGATCGCAATGTCTATCATTTTGACAGTTCTGCCACGTTCATTGCGTTATTTACGTTGTAAAGCAGACACATTTTTCAAACCTTTGAAGCAACGGAGTAGGAATATAATTAAAAACCCTCAGATTGTGATTGAAACCGTGTTAAACAAGGTTATACAGGGTTATTTTAAATTGGCAGCTAATCTCAATACAAGAACAGCGGTTGATGACCCCAAAAAAAAAACAACACATTTATTTATTTTTTTGTTTTATCGTGTTTAAATATCGATACTCATCTCGTCTGCGGAGTTTAGCTAGCCAATTCAAAATAACCCTGTATACGAAATTAGGGTATCGAGTTTTTACATTGGTTCAGATTACTTACTTGCTTAGCTGATATAAAACTAATGAAATAGCTAAGACGCAATTAACAAGTGCGTTGATCAATTTTGTTTTGCTTCTCTGTGTGATGAAAAGAAACCTTTTGCATGCACTTATTTATTAAGGGGACTCCCTAGAAGGACGTAATTATATATGACCTTGTTGGTGATGTTCCTCAGAAGGGTCAGGTGCACAGTACTCGCAACCGGCGTGCGTGTATGACAGAAGACCAATTCCCGCAACTAAAAACGTACAAAATCTAGTCGCAATCTCATCTCAGCGACAGGCAAATGTCAAAAACTTGTCAAAAATGCAGGGAAATTATGAGTATTTTTGACATATTGAGACTGAGGTCTGAAGCCCAATTCCCGTAACTAAAAACGTTCAAAATCTAGTCGCGATCTCATCTCAGCGACAATCAAATGTAGGGAAATTATAGGTATTTTTGACATATTGAGACTGAGATCAGACTGTGAATGTTCTTAAAATTACGAGAATTGCCCCTCAGACTGTGAACGTTCTTAAAATTACGGGAATGGCCCCTCTGATGTATGAACGTAAACGAGGCAAAAGGAGTATGTAAGGATCGTAACAGGTGGCGTTCTGTAGTTTCTGCCTACCCCGATGGGAAGAAGGCGTGAGTTTATGTATGTATGTTATTTATTTTTGCCAATTTACCTTACACCGAAAGTTTCTACACAAACAAACATGGCCGAAATATTATGTAGGTAAACTTCCAAACATTTATGTTTATAAGTCTACTTAGATTAGCAAATAAACTTCCAAGTTACTCGTCGTACCAATCTTAAGAACTTAAGTACTAACTTGATTAACCTTTTCACACAAAATATTTATTTAATATGATTCCGTCAATTCTTCGGAATCAACAATTCATTAATCAGTAACCATCTGTTATATAGTTCTAAACATAAGCAAAACATAATGAAACAACAAAAACTTAATCTTTTGTAATAAAATAAAATGTCGAAATGCTATAAAACCTTGTCTATTTAGTAAAAATGTGTCAAATAACCGACTTAACACTAAACAACCTTCACTTAAGGTCATTATCAATAAGTAGTATTGTTGACACAGAAGCGTAAATTGCGACAAAATGCAAGCTGGTGACACTAAACAAAAAAGAGCAAAAGTCTCACAAATAAATCGTATCGTGAAGTTTCTCGTTTTAACATAAAACAGCCTCTCTCAGGGATAATATCACTTCCCGCTAGTAAAAGAATTTTCGGAATCGGATCAGTACGCTTAGTGTGAGTTTCGGAATCGGATCAGTACGCTTAGTGTGAGTTTTTTCCTATAGAAAACGTAACTACTACGTTTGTGTATCGAGTAATAAATGTATGAAAACGTAAAAAGCGCCCCTGGCGGCAAGTACTGTAAACCGAAACAGCGAGTGTAAGATTTTTAACGGTACTAGAATAGTTCGGTATTGTAAACGTAACGCTCAGAAGTTCAGAAGATTACCCTTAGGTACATACAAACTCGAACTCTTTTTATCGTAAAATAAAAGTAAATCGTATTTTATAGCAAACCAGTGCAGTTAGAAGAGGTGCTGACTGTGACTACCTACCCCATTATGTGTATGTAAACACAAAAAACCGGCCAAGTGCGTGTCGGACCACGCACAATGAAGGGTTCCGTAGTTGGGATGAGTTTATCCCATGAACAAACTTAACATTGTAGTTGAAAAACATGTTCTCTCATACATTCCAACTGCAAAGTGGAAGTTGGTTGACTATTACTCATAAACGTGTAAAGCCTATTTAGCTGTGATAGTTTTCCTTTTAACTTCCTTGTATATACTACTACCGGTTTTTAGATATCCAAAACTAACCGTTTAGCTGGCGGGGGGGGGGGGGGGGGGTCACTTGAGTGTAATAAAAATTCGCACTTTAAAGCTTAATATTTCAGAAACGGATCCCTTAATCGAAAAATTGTTTTCATGAACTAGCAATATTTTTAAAAGACCTTTCTAACAACACCCCACACCATGGTGTGGGGTGTTGTTAGAAAGGTCTTTTTTTTTCTCGACTAGCCCATGGGCTAGTCGAGAAAAAAAGAACATCCTCATTTACGTGTACAAGAGGTGCCCTAAAAAAAAAATTTTTCATGATTTTATTTTACCACTTTATTGGCGTGATTATTATGTATGTTCATATATATTATAGCTTTATAGTACTAAGAGTTTCTGAGCTAAGCTGCGGACGGACGGACGGACATGGCGAAACTATAAGGGTTCCTTGTTGACTACGGAACCCTAAAACGAGAAATGCCAGAACTTCCACTCCATGAAAAATTTAGTTACCTAGAGGCTCTTCAGAGTATTCTATGTATCTATCTACGCCGGACAAAGGTACTTACCTACTTATAACTTAAAGTAATACCCGAAACCTCTCGGGACTAATTTCGTATTGATATGCCTGTATAATTTTGCTCTACGACTTTTCAGTCTTTAGTTATTAAAAAATACGCTGTTAGTTTCCGAGTAAAACGTTTATGTAAAACAAGTTCGTTTAGGAGATCTTGAGATTTTTACATATTTGCGCATTTCATTTGCAGTCAAAGTTTGTCTCCAGGTTACTGAATTTTTCACAGAGTGGAAGTTCTGGCATTTGTCTTTTTTTGTGTTTACAACACTATTGTAAAGGTTTACAGTCTATATTTGGATGAGTGATAATTATTACTGTAACAAATTCATGGTTACGCATCCGAATGTCAAATATATTCTGAGCAGGAAGATGCTTTAAAATTATGGCCAACAACGATTGTTTTTCTGCTACACTTTTACACATACATAAACTCACGCGTTCTTCCCATGGGGGTAGGCAGAAACTACAGAACGCCGCCTGCTACGGTCCTTACATACTCCTTTTGCCTCGGTTACGTTCATACATCTGGTCATACACGCACGCCGGTTGCGAGTACTACGCACCTGACCTTTCTGAATAACCTCATCAATAAGGTCACTATAATTATATTCTTCTAGAGCATCCCCCTCCCGGTGTTTCCAGTCACATCTGCCTTGTAAATTCCTTCTATCATATTTATAATCTTTTTTGATTGAAATTTAATTTTCTTCGCCAGTTACAATTACAATGATCTCCATAGCTTGCAGATGTATTGGTGATTGAGGCTGTTATTTGCAATATTATCCTCTAATATAATTGATTAGCTACATTTTATATTACCCTGTGAATTGGCGGTAGATTTTCTCTGTAGGGCAAACATAATCTTAAAGTAAAAGGCCTTTCTAAATCATCATAATCGACATACACATCTATACATACATAAAGTCACGTGTTCATCCCATGGGGGTAGGCAGAAACTACAGAACGCCACCTGCTACGATCCTTCCATACTCCTTTTGCCTCGTTTACGTTCATACATCTGATCATACACGCATGCCGGTTGCGAATACTACGCACCTGACCTTTCTGAAGAACATCACCAATAAGGTCACTATATGTCTTCCTAGGGCGTCCCCTTCCGGCGTTTCCACTCACATCTGCCGTGTAAATACCTTTTGTTAGTCGACTTTCATTCATCCTCTCAACATGACCAAACCATCTAAGCATACTCTTTTCAATTTTTGTCACTACATCTTCTTTTAAACCGCACCGTTGCCTTATCACATCATTCCTCAGTCTATCATTCATAGTCACAACATACATGCTTCGCAAGGAACGCATTTCCACAGCATTTATTCTACTTTCATGCTTATTTTGCTACACCCAACATTCACTTCCATACATAAGCGTAGGCACCAGCACACCATTGTGAACACCCAGTCGGGCCTTTTTGGACATTAACTGTTTGGTCACAATCTCATGTAATAGCACCATTCAGTTTATTTCCCGCATTTACTCTCCTTTCCACACCTTCATCAATCTTTCCATCCCTTGTAAACAGACTCCCCAAATATACAAACTCACTTACTTGCTCCACACTTTTATCATTTATTTTCACATCACACATCGTTACGTCCTCTTGTCTTTCAAACACCATGACCTTTGTCTTACTCACATTTATATTCATCCCTTTCATCATAATCGTCATCTACCTGCCCATTTTATTTGGAGTCAGCACAGCATGTCTTCACCTTCAATACATCAGCTGTCATTTTAGTAGACCCTTTCTTTAAGTATCCATCGTATAAATAGAAACTTCACAGTTTCTATTATCTATATCAAATATCATCAATGTACCGGATCTAAAATCTATAAGTTAACTTTTCTCCTTCGCCACGTCTGCTCGTCGTGTCAATTTCACGATTGCCTCTCGATTCAATTACACTTTTTATTGCGATCTGAAGTTGATTGGAGGTTCAAGGTCTGTTACTTGTTAGACTATTATTCATTTCGAGTTTTTAATAGTTATTTATAGTGTTGCTATTGGTTGTAAGTAATGATTAAGGCCGGTAGTATACAATTTCTGAACAATACACACATGAATAGTGATTGTAGATACTATTTATGTACACCCAGAAAATAAAAAAAATATAAATAAATGAAATGTCATTTTCAATGGTAATGATGATATCTAATAAAATATCTTCGAGCAGACTTGTAATAGAATAATTGGAATAACAGAACATCTCTAAATTCAAATTTTAACATTTGAATTATGAATGCTGATTGAAATAAATAGTTAAACAAACTGGAATACACAACACAACTTCCATCTCCCGTCCTTTCCATACAACTCTTCAACTTTAACCTTCAGTACTTTTACGTAATGTTACGGTCCTGTGTTATAATATTTATTTATTGTTCACGGTTGGTTTTTCTCCTCTGATATAAATTTCGGGAAACGTACTGTGAGATGATCATGAGACGACGTGATGACCAGAATTTTAGAACTCAAAATAGCCTGAAAATTGACACTGAACCTAATAAAACAACAGGGAACACTAACTTCTTCCAATTCGAGATAACATATTTAGTTAAGACCTAGAATGAATAAAAACAGCATAGGATGTTAGGCGTTATATATTTGTGAGGTAAGATAGATAGATAAAATACTCTTTATTATGTACACCATAAATATTACAGATATAAAAGTAGAAATTTTACAAGGGGAGACAAAACCATATTCAAAATATTATATTTCACATAAACCTATATGGGCACGTCAGAAGCTAGAGCAACCATATGGCACTAGGACAATAGGTGGCCTTATCGCCAAAAGCGAACTTTTAAAAACTACCTTTGGATGGATTAAAGGAGAAAGGAAAGACACTGAAGGTAGTCTGTGGTAAGTTAGTATTCGACCCTTCAAGTTCATAGATGGCATTAGGCGAACCGATATCTTGGTGATTGGTGGTGCGATTTTCAGACTATATATAAAAGCTGAACATGCCACAGGGATCACCTCCGAGGCTGGTGAGAAATAAGTGCAAGAACCCGATCCCAACCATGCAGTGAACGCGACAAGCACAGCTTCGAAAATCAATCGATCCTGACGACTTCCATGATCTGCCTAATTTAACAATAACACATAACATAACATCACGCCTTGTTCCCCCGAAGGGTTAGGCGGAACAACCTAACAACAACCACCACGGGCTTAACAATAACCTGACACGAATAATCAAAACGTGTTAATAAACATCTAAACTACTAGGTACAACGGCTCCAAAATGACGGAAATATAATAATTATCCCGGAAACAGCGACATACTGTTATGTATGATGGGAAATAGCTGAATCTAAAATATTTCCGTGATTTGCAGCCACTGAATACAATTCTGCTGTCAATCATTCTATGCAGTGCAAGGGAAATACGTGATTAAATTGATAACTTTTCAACTGTTGGCAGTTTCGTACTAACAACCAATGCTCAGGTGTTCCTCAGTCTATTTTCTTATATTTTCTGTTTTGTGCTCGTGATTATAGACCTATTTTTTCTTTACATACTTACGTACATATATACATATAAAAAACTCACGCCTTCTTCCCATGGGGGTAAGCAGAAACTACAGAACGCCTCCTACTACGATCCTTACACTTTACTACGAGTGCTTTTGCCTCGTTTACGTTCATACATCTGGTTATACTCGTACGCCGGTTGCGAGTACTACGCACCTGACCTTTTTGAAGAACATCACCAATAAGGTCAGTCTATATCCTCCTAGGGTATTTCATCCCGGCGTTTCCACTCACATCTACCATCTGTGGTTTTGTTAGCCGCCTTTCATTCATCCTCTCAACTTGACCAAACCATGTAAGCATACTCATTTCAATTTTTGTCACTACATCTTCTTTTAAGCCGCACCGTTGCCTTATTACAGCATTTCACAGCATTCATAGTCACACCACACATGCTTCGGAAGGAACGCATTTGCACACCATTTTTTTTTCATTATTACTCGAAGACTTGTATGCTCGTGTTACTGTGACAAATAAACCTATTTTTATTTATTTTCTTCCTATGTTTATTTCTGAAATCCGTTTGGACTCTAAAATGTTGCTGCTCTCCTCTACTTAATGTTTTTAGGTACGGTCATTGACACCAAATTATTCGATACATCGTATTTCAGGATTTCATATATGTAAGTAATAGCTAATGTAAGATTTAATAATGATTCTTTTCGTTTTACTGCTGTTTCCATTTTAATAAAATATTTAGCTTACTAATTAAGATTTAAAAACTGAAGTGTGCATCGATTTTTGTCACTGGTGGTATGCTCTCTTCTGCCTTAATCAGAATTTCGAAACACCTGGTTGGTGTACGGGGTCCATCGCGGGTTGGCCAGAGTGATATTAGTAGAAATTTGGAGTCTGGATTAGTGCCCGATTAACAACACTCTGGTAGGCTCGCCCCCTGTTGTGTCATTGTATATTTATACATATTTATGTATAATTTCAACATGAATGTCGTAACCAATATTTTGTAACAATATTTTGTTTGATTTGAGTGTTCATGGAGTTTCTTTCCCGTTCTGGTAATTGGTTTCATTGAAATAAATGGTTTGAGTTCTTGTAATATTATGAGACTTTCCACACAACTGGCGACAAGTTAACTGATAAGTACACATGTACTACCCTTTCGGTGAAAACACGCATGTTGTTATCTACTTAAATCACAATTTTGGTTAACTATTATTCTCAGCAGATGTCACTGCCATCAATAAGGTACTTACTGACACACTCTAAATATTATTCCCATGTATTAGTACGCGAAATTGCAATTTCCTTCCCAATCTATTTTATCAACACATAATATGGGGTTCAGCGGGCCCCCACGAATGGAGTTAGGGGCTCAAATAACCCCTTAAGGGAAAAAAGAGGGGCGCATAAATCCGATATGTTTCCCCAAATATATTCGAAGATAAGGGCTATTTTGGGGCTTTGAAGATTGCATTTTTATACGGGTATATCTTACAGTGGCTCAATAGGGGCTAATTGTGTTAGAGATATGGAAATATTTAGTAGACTGGATTAGAAATATGGTTTTCGATGCTTGGATTTGGGTATTACAAGGCAGACGTGAGCGGAAACGCCGGGCGGGGGGGGGCGTCCTAGAAGGACATAATATCTTCAGAAAGGTCAGATATGTATTACTTGCAACCGGCATGCGGCTATGACCAGAGGTGGGGGGGGGGATCCCATAATTTTCAGCACGTTCGCATTCTAATCTCATTCTAAATTTGTCAAAAAAAACTCTTATTTCCCAACATTTTTGTCAAGTTTTTTACATTAATTGTCGCTGAGATGAGATTGCGATTTGAATTTGAACGTTTTTTAAGTACGAGAATTGGCCTTCAGATGTATGAACGTAAACGAAGCTAAAGGAGTATGTAAGGATCCTAGCAGGTGGCGATCAGTAGTTTCTGCCTACCCCCATCGGAAAAGGCAAATGAAACATCTAAAGCAACAAACATGGTATTTAAAATTGTGTTTCCATTTCCGAAGAAAAAGGAAGACTATCAATTCGTCCTTGCTACCATGTTGTAACAAGAGAAATGAGAAACTAGAGTACACATACAATTGACGACGTTGGACCGATACGATCGAAACCAAACAAAATGCATCAAAGAGAGAACGTATCGCGAGGTATTTACAGCTCTAAAAACAGTATGAATATGTTACACAGTAAACATTCCTTGATATTTCCATTTTCGATACCAAATTAGGTAAAAATAGACGAAGCATGAAAAACCTGACCTATTAGTCTCGACAATTTCTACTTACTTTGGCGGTCGTACCCAAAAATAACCCTCTTAAACCTATTGACATTGAAAATTTGAAGCTGCAAACGAAACCAATTAGAAAAAAGCAGTTGCAGCGCTTCATACAATGACCTTGTATTGTAAACATCGCTTGAAACAGCTCAAAAACAGTAAATAATGTTACCTTTGTTAATTATGATATAAACAAATCATTGTTACTTTCGTGTGTGTAGGTGGTATCCTAAGGCTCGGACGGCAGTCGAGGCGCGTCGGCCGAATGGCGCGGACCGATATTCTGTGAATGCTAAAGCATCGCTCGCTGCAAACACGACGCGTGTGACTGTACCTGTGTTTTTTAATTTTTATTTTTAATCTGTGAACTGTGTGAGGATTTTTATTTATTACACAGGTTGGTATTTTTTTGTACTTATTTTTTTGACTATATTTTTTTTGTGATAGAAAAATCGTGTTTTAATATGATTGAACAAAAGGCGCTATTTTATTGAAGTAGTTGTACGGTTGAGATTTTTTTTCGGGAAAATATAAAAATTTGAATTGAATTTTTTAGCTGGCAATGAAAAAATAGAGTAGGAAGGAAAGGAATATAAAACAACAACGCCATTTTGGCGTATAATACCTAATGCCAACTTATTTATTTGGAAAATTCTGGATGAATGTTCACATTCGAAAAAAAAAACTTTTTTACCGCAATAGGTAAAAGTAACCGACAATATACGTAGGTATTTTAATTATTTTCAACTTTTGACATTAACATTTTTATTTCTGTTTTTCTTAAAAATAAACAAATAATTTTTATTATTTTTCTTTAAAAGGTCAAGTTGTTGCATTACTACAACCAATTTTCTCGTTTTTGATACGTAGATACGATGTTTACTGTGTTTTTAGGGTTCCGTATGTCGGAATGAAAAAACGGAACCCCTATAGGATCACTCGTGTGTCTGTCTGTCTATCCGTCTGACACAGCCAATTTGCTCCGCACAGTCAATTTGATTAAGATGAATTTTGGCACACATCAATTTCTGTGACCCAAACATGGACGTATTACGTAAATAAATGAATTTTGAATATGGGGACAAATAAAAAAAAAAGTTTTGCGCACTGTACCGTGTGACATATCAAATGAAAGGAGTCTATGGTCTTAAAATAAAGTGGTAAATATACCAATATTGTGAGTACAAACATACATTTACAGTTGGAATGTATGGGTGAACATGTTTTTCAACTAAAAATTGTCCGTGGTCCGACACGCATTTGGCCGGGTTATGATTTCTTGATATTTTTGGATCTTGAATTTAGTAAACATGAATTTAATCACCATCGATGTATTGTCGGAATAAAAACAAGAAAAATCACTTAAATATTTTTTCTAGTACCTAACTGCCAACGTTAGTATGTCTATTTGTAACGTGTCACTACTAAAGTACCGCACTAATGTTGATAAAAATCAGACAGTGAGGTACCTGCAGGTACCTAGGCAGTGGATAGTATACTTTTTACCCCGGAAAATTAAAAAAAAAACTCCACGCTTGGATTGACCTGCGCTGTTAGTTTTCATTGCGTTTTTTTTGTCCATGTTGTGCATTTGTTTCCTTTTCTAAACACCACTGTCGAGTTTGTATATTAGTTTACATTACAGACAATCGTTTTAAACACAACATAAGTTTCAACAACGGTCCGACCATAAATAAAAAAAATATTTCCAAAAAACACACCGTCTCACCAAAATTCTTAAGACCGATGCAGAGGATTTTTAGGTAATCTTCTGCGTCATTAGTCTTGAGGGTTTTGGTGATTTGGTGTTTTTGTTTTTTTATTGAAATCAAGACTAGAAATATTGCTACAGAACTCTTTTAATTATTATAGCAAAGAGTATATTGTCAAACACAAGCTTAATCGTAACGACCTTCAGTAGGTCATCAGATGTTAAGCAAAGATTAAATTAATTTACTAGAAAAAAAAATGTGTAGGTACAGTCAGATGCAAAAATATGTATCTACTAGTGACGTTTATAAGCAATTTCTATTTAAAAATTTATCACCACTATAGAAAATATTTTGAATTGTTTGTTTAAAGAAAGAAAACAGATGATACTTGAACTTAACCGGCCTCTTAAAAGTTAATAATATGGAAAACCGAGCACTCTTTATTTTTCCAGACGGTGTTCCGAAATTGGAAAAACGCGGCACTTATTACACTGGCTGTCTCTCTAAGCGAGTCGCGCGACTCTGCATAGTCCCTTTCCGAGACGTTTGTAGAAAAAAAGCTTTTTAAGAAAAAATAAAACCGACTTCCAAAAAAAAAACACTGCAAAGAAAAAAATAACTTTGATTTCGGAAGTCGGTGTCTTTGCTTTCGTATTTTCGTTTTTTGCAACCGACTTCCGAAATCAAAGTTATTTTTCATACTGTAGTTTTTTTTTTCATTTTTTGTAAAAAAGTTATTATTTTTCACTTTTTAGCTGTGGTACCTACCCCTCACAAATTCATATACCACTACCTGCTATGTAAATAATTACAGTGACAGGAGTTTAATAAATTAGTACATCATCCACATAAACTAAGTGGGAAAAATACGTGTTATTGAAGCTAACTCAAAAACCACCAAAGCAAAGTTAGTAAATTATATGGGTGGGACCAACTTCGAGGAGGAATAAAACAAGAATCGTTCAAATCGGACTACTCTGTAAAAAGTTATGCGTGGTCATGCATTAAAAAAAATAAACAAATATACGCATCGACTTGAGAATCCTCCTCTTCTTTTTCGTTGATTAAAAAAAAACGGCTGATTTCTGTTTACTGTAGGCTTAATTGATATTAAACCTACAGTAAACAGAAACTATGCTGTTTTTTTAAGTGAAACTTCAACAGCGTGGTTTATGGATTTTTAAGTAAAACTTCTTTTCGGCGAATCGGACGAGAATTGAGAGTGAAATTTCAAGGATGCGTCACGTTTAGGCCCATTTCGTTACATGAGAGAGAAGAATGATATAACTCTCTCTATCTCTCACGCTAAATTTCTCTAGTTCTTATAATTTTTCTTTTAAGTTTTACTTGTATCACGGGTACGGTGCTGCACGCGCATTTTTTATTACAAAGGCTATTTGTTTTTAATAAAGCTTAATGTTTAAAATGTGGACTTGAATTAATTCATTCAAGTCTTTATAATAATTAAACATTATGTGATCATAATTAAACATAATTGTGTGTGTAGTATTGTTCTGAAAGTAAGCAGTTTCACTTTGTGTCGATCGTGTAAAATTATACAATGGGAATCACTGGTTTCAGAACATTACTTTTATACAAGTCGGTCCAAATAGTGACGTCCAAAAGAAAAATCTGAATTCCTCATACACAGGGGTATTCAAAAATACCCCTGTGTATGTTCCGAGATTTTTTGTAGTTTTCGAGTTATTTAAAATTTGAGTCTATCCCACTAAAAACTTAAATCCCAGCTATCAATACTTTTTGAGTAACTTGCAGGGATGTGATAAAGTTTATTATTTTACGTTTGAAAGTAACATTCAAGACGATTATGTCACAAAAAAACTTGAAATATACCAACTACAATTTTTCTTTTTTTTTATTATTTGAGATAGGTTTGCTCTTGGCTCTAGTCTAGGTCAGAGATGACAAAGTCGACGATGGAGCGAGCTTACCCAGAAGAAGCTCATTCTCACTTTGAAGAAATTGAGGTTGTATGCGTTCGGAAACACAGACGCAGGCAGAGAGTACCACTCCTTTGCTGTGCGCATCACAAAAGACATTTGTAAACAATTAGTGCGAATTGGTGGGATAGCAACTAGGTAGGGATGGTAACCTGCAGTGCGTCTAGATGTCCGCTGATGGAAGGGGGCCGGCGGAATGAGGTCGTGGAGTTCTTGAGCACACTCACCGAAGTATAATCTGTAGAAGACCGACAAGCACGCAACCTTGCGGCGATGAGACAAGCTGTGATGCTTGACATCCACCAGTCTTACGTCACCAATGAGCCTCTTAGCTCTGCGTTCCACCGAGTAAAGCGCGGCAATTTGGTATTTGGCTGAGCTATCCCAATAGAGTGGCTGCAATACTCCACGCAAGATCGGACTTGCGCTTTGTAGAGAGTTAAAAGCTGTCCAGGCGTAAAGTATCGCTTCACTCTATTTAGGATGCCCAGTTTCCTGGCCGCAGTTTGGCCTTTGTACTCGATGGATTTTTAATAAATGGAAACATGATTTTTTTAAGCTTCACCCACGGACAAAAAACTCAAAAATTTTACAAAAAAAAAAAAAACTCGAAAACTAGGTACAAAAAATCGCGGAACATACATTGGGCATTTTCGAATACGCCTGGGTATAATAAATTCAGATTTTTCTTTTGGACGTCACTATTTGTACAACAGTAAAATGGTTAAAAAAAATGATACAAAAATGGGTTTGGTATAAAAGTAAAATGTGAAAAATGGATAGTTGAATAAGGATAGGGGAAGGCCTAAGAAACGCTAGAAGGGGGGTGACTACCGAGATGACTAATAGAGAGGTATGGAAGAAAAAGGCATGTTGCCTCGACCCCTAATAAATTGGGATATTGCAGGAGAATTATTTAAAAACATAATAATATGTGACTTGAGTACATAAACTGAACAATAATAATAAAAACACTTTCATTGTTTTCGTTAAATTATGTTCAAATATTATTGTGTGATCAACAAGACTTCAAGAAAAACTAGTTGAAAACTCTCAAATAATGTCTATAAAATAAAAATATAATTTAGTAACAAAAACATGCTCAAAATACACATAAATTACTGTAATAATATTCACGGTTGAAATCGTCTACAGAATTTATTATTCTTTGAATCATTCGTATGGAACATCGAGATTTTAGTATCTATGAGTAATTTTATTTTGATTATTGTTACCGTAGAATAGAATCCAATTTGACTTTGCGGTTCTGTTTTTCCGTTTAATCACGATATATTTTTGCAAATACTGAACCAGAAAATACATTTTGCAGTAAAGGTCATATTTTATCAGTTACACAACACACTTCACACATTGGTGTTATAATTTATTTTTTCAAGTCATCATTGCTTGAGCCAAGGTCATCGAACTTTTGACATTGATGATATAAGTCAAGAGCTGTCTATACGGTCATGAAGTTGAGAAAAAGCATCCTACTGTATAAAATAATAGATAATTGTATATCATTGCCAAAGGTAGCTAAGGGTAGGTTTAAATATTAAATCTTTAATTACCAAGCCTGTTTCTAGGTTTTTAAAACAAAGATGCCAGTTTAGTCAAGATTTTTTTTCTATCGATACTGAACGAATATTGATTTAACTACCTACTTAAAATTAATTCTTCTCCAATAAGTTACCGGTGGCGAAGGGTCCAAGTTTCCAAGACTAGGGGAACCTACGCCTCGTCTGTAGAACTTTAGCCACCATCCACCAAACACACACATTGCCAAGTTTATTAAAAGCCGTTGGTGGTTCTTATAGTCAGAAAATGTAATTTTCTTTCTGGTTAGTGTTTAGTATTTAATACCTACTTTGCGGATGTGGATTGTGCTTCTTCTTCATGTCGCTGGCATGACAGTAATTCAGATTTTGTTGGCCCAAATCTTCGCCACTTCTACGGCGTTATCGATGGCAGCGTAGAGCTCGCTTTGACTGCATGTTTGGGGGCTCAGAGGGCAGGATAGGAGGTGCAGCATAGTTTATGACACAGCTCCACATCCACACCCTGCTGTCATTCCGTCAGGTAAGGACTTTACGAAGGTCGATTTTCGCCTTCCCACTTGGTTTCGGAGACAGTTCAGGGACTTCCAAGTGGATCACGGAAGGTTACACCCTGCAGGAAGATATTCGTTTGGTGGTAGGTAGAAAGTAGGTGGGGGAAAGGTATCCTGCCACAGTTTGCATCGGGCGTCGGCCGGGATATCTGGTGAGACACTGTCGATTTTAAGAAACTGTGCCTGCATTTTAGCCGTTGCGTCTGTAGTGTTGGCAGTTCGACAAAATGTGCTGAGGTTGTGCTAAGAACCAGTTGTACCAAAGTTATGTTGTTATTAGCACAAAATGATGTTTGTTATATCATTAGATTTGACGCGAAGATGTGACGTCATGTCTATTGTCTGTTTTCATCGTTCAAGCTCAAGTAAAAAATGAGGGAACAAGTTTCAACCATTTTAAAACAGATAGGCAAGTACCAATGTGACTTTATCAATTCATATAATATGTTCTTTATGAGTTTGACTTTACTGACATCAGTGAAGGAAAAACATCCTGAGGAAACCTGGACTTATCTATACAAATAAATAAAATTGAAATGTCTGTTTGTAATGTCAAAATAACAGTTTTTTACTAAATGCATATGAATGTATATATGGTACTTACAACAAAAAAACAATTTTGAAATTTTTTGTCTGTCTGTCTGTTTGTTCCGGATAATCTCCGAAACACCTGGACCGATTTTGACAGGACTTTCACTGGCAAATAGCTGATATTTTAAGGAGTAACTTAAGCTACTTTTACCCCAGAAAATAATTAGGGATCCGCGCAAAAAAATCAAAACCCATAAAATTGTGAACAAAAAGTCGGATTTGAAAAAATTTTTTTGCATTTTTTTTTGCATTTTTTTAGTAGCCCAATTCTCGAGGATGGTTAAAGACTATTTAACGACACGCTACGATCTTTAGGAGCCGAGCAAAAAGAAAAAGTCAGTACGAACGCTAAGCGAAAACGAAGAATATCACGGGCGGGCGATGCAACGGGGCGGGTCGGGGGACGAGGGAGTTTTATTAAAAATGTAGCTGTTATTTTAGTTTATTGTGTATCTTACGACTTCCACGCGGACGAAGTCGCGGGCACAGCTAGTAGTTAATATGAGTCTTAAATCACCAACCCGTCTTGAGCAAGCGTGGTGATCAATGCTCGTGCCTTCTCTGTATGAGAAGAGGCCTTTGGCATGAAGTGGGATAATAATACGTTAGTATAATAGGCGAACAAGAATCTTCCGAGAGTATTAGATTGTTTGATGTGAAATTAGTTTGATGAATGGTTTGGTTCCCACAAAAAGACGTTGAGTTCCCGGAAATTTGAATACATTTCACGCGTTCTAAGCTATAAATATGTACGTACCATATTTCTTGTACCTTATGTCTAATGTTTTTTTTTACGTAATATTTTATACAGAATTTTAACTTTATTTTCTGAAATGATCTTCATAATCAGAAGCCCGAAACTCTGACAACCAGTCTTACTAAGGGGTCTCATGTTATCTAGTTACTGGGTTGCGGAGATCAGATAGGGAGTCGCTCCATGTAAAATACTAGTATTTGGCTGCATCCAGTTAGATTGGAAGCTGACCCCAACATAGTTGGGGAAAGGCTAGGCAGATGATGATAAATCTTCATAAACTCTTCGAAGTGTATTTATTATGTAGTATTTGTAGATATTATGTACTGTACAGTCATGAGCACTAATATGTATACACTTAGGAAAATTCAAAAACGATTTTCTCGTAAAATAACGATAGCAACTTAGAGATGCCTACCTATTTCATAATTCTATGTGTTTCAAAACACTATGTTCGTAACAGCATAAAATTACAATCAATTCAGTAGAAGAAAATCGGTTTTAAAAGTAGCTAAGTAAGTACAAATTAGTGCTCGTGACTGTACGTCGCCATAATCTGACATAACAATTTATTCTCGTCAGCATTGTCTTTTAAAAAAATAATAAAATATCCTACATATGTATGCTTGCTATTTCATAAAAAAAAGTATATTCACACGGAAGTTACGCATCGGTTTTGCTTGTAGTTATGTTAAAGATTTGTTAAATTATAATATTCTGTGAGATATAATTACGATTGTATTCTAAGTAAATGTAGTTTTGGATATTTTTTCACATAATTGTATTTTTTTTTTGTAAAATATGTGGTTTTGTCATAATTGTAATGTAAATAACTAATTAATAATGTCGTGATTAAGCCTGAACACAATATTACAGATAGACATTTTCACTTGTCTATTAAGACTTGTTAAATTAACAGTGTCATAAAAGTATTATTATGCGTTTACTTTTCGAAAACTTTCGAACGAACTAGGTAATAAATAGAAGTATTGTTTCTATTTATTATACGACTATAATTTTAAATAGTGAAAATCGTAATAAAAACAAGAAAAAAAATAAGTAAGTAAGCCATTTATTTAATTTAAAAACCCACTTTTAAAAAACTTTGGTGCTGACTGTACTATTATAAAAGTTTCTCATTTGACAAGTCAAATGAGAAACTTTTGAGCCAAGGCTCTGCGTGTCTAGAGTTGTTATTATTTGATTGTGTTTAAATTATTAATATTACGAATGTAAGTAAGTAAATATAAAAACCTACCTGTTTATCATCCTGCTGGGGAGTTTGTTGCGCCACTTCTTCCCAGCTAAAGCACTAGGAAGTCGTGAAGGGCGAGCGTTTTGAGGCTTGTGTAATTTTGACATAAAAAGTGCTGATTCTCGGCGTAGTTTAAATAAATGACTTTTGATTTTTCTATTTTGATCTATGCTTCTAATCTATGCGTTCTAATATTATAAAGAGCTAAAGTTTACCTAACCTACCTAGGTATGTAATGATGTCTGACATAATATTCTTCTGGTTTTACCAAAAACAATATCAAATATAAGTTTACCATTATTATGATAAACTTTTGTGCCCTCTAAAGACCGGTTTCTTAAAGCATTGTTGACACAATCGTCATACTGAGATAGCACACACTACAAAGCTATTTTTATTTACTCTCAATTGAAACTGCAATTAATTAACGAAAACAATAAATAAAAATGCGTATGAGAACAAAAACCTTTAAACTTTTTTTATACACACGCTTAAGTCACCCCTGTGGGGTACGGATCTTGACTTATGGCGTCGCGTCGATGGAGGAGGGCAGCACGGGACGGTTTGGATCGGATCGTGATTATTTCATCACGGTCCGATCCAAAAATGATCCAGAAATGTTTCATAGTTTTAAGGTGTTTTTATTCTCATTAGCAATATAAGCATTGTTTTCGAAAAAACCAATCCATGCTAATGTGTCTTCAGTCACGTTGTTTGACTTGCTTTTTAACAAAACATAAGTTATGCCGTAATTGACAATCATCTTCTCCTGCCTCTTAAACATTTTTATGGTGAGAAAACTCCATAATAAACCAATCGAATCGAGAAATCGGCTCTTTGTTTACAAACAGAAAAATGGTCGAACAAAAAATATATTATTTGTGTTTACAAACGTTGGGCCAACTTTTGGTTATTGTTTGTACAGTCAGAAGCTTATATAAGTATCAATACCTATTGTCCGGCGTCATTGTTATCGTTGGTCGAGGTACTGAAATTTTGCGTAATGAAACTGTCATTTTTGACGTACGATGAGTCATACGCTTTATTAAATCGGCGAAGCATTGTTTCGGATGTGTATTGATTTTAGGGCTCAATATTATATCACTGTGAAAAGTGTGTGTTCCGCATTGTTTGACTGTGAATAAAATAGTGGTAACTAAAAGCATTTTATTACCATTTCCAACGTTTTTACGGTATTTATCTGTCAGTCAGTTGTTTTTAGTTTTTTTACCTAAAAAGTAGGATATGAATTATATTTTCGTGAAAGTTTTTTGCGCAATGTATTTCGTATTTCCTTAGTTTACTTCTTTTAATGTAATTTTCTCTCTATTACCTACCAATAATTTAAATAAAATATCGTGTGTCTTTCTCTTTATGCTCATACTAGAAAATTAACCCTATTTCAAAGAATTCATTCAATTATATTAAACAAAAGGAAAGAGTTTGATTATATATATATATATATATATATTTTAAATAAAGATCTCATATAAAATGTACAGTTGACCGCACGTCAGTGGTTACAAAACCAGTATAAGCTTGTATCTTATTCTATTAAAACTCCGTACTACGCTAGGCCAGCTCAATGTTAGTCACAACGGACGTGCGGTCAACTGTACCTAAAACTGCGAAAAATCGAGAAACTTTTTTGCCGTTTCTAGTCTTTTTCCTAACCTACGTCAGGTTAGAAAAAAAGTCGATTATAATTTTTTTGCCAACTGTACTTTTTTATTGTGCCACTCATTAGCTTGGCATTGAAATGTTGGCAATGGACGTCGAGTTAAACGCTTTTTAAGTATTTACCGCTTATTTATGTTAAAACTGTGGTTTTTATGTGAATAACTTAATATTGTTAGTTGTTCTGAGTTAGACGTTATAATTACCGAAGTATTGTTGAATAAGAAAACTGGAAAATAATTCAAAGAAAAACCTTGAAGTACCCTAAGTACTGTGGTCGATAGTAAAATAGCTTGTAAAGAAAAAGGTCATCATCATCATCTGCCTAGCCTTTTCCCAACTATATTGGGGTCGGCTTCCAGTCTAACCGGATGCAGCTGAATACCAGTATTTTACATGGAGCGACTGCCTATCTGACCTCCACAACCCAGTTACTGGGTAATACGATACCCCTTGGTAAGACTGTTTGTCAGACTTTCGGGCTTCTGACGACCCGTAACGACTGTCAAAGATCCACGAATGACAGCCGGGACCAACGGCTTAACGTGCTTTCCGAGGCACGGAGGAGTCTCGATATGTAAAGATGGTCACCCATCCACGGACCAACTCCGGCAAGCGCAGCTTAACCTGATGGATCGACCCATGCGGCTGTTATTACTTAGCCACGAGCTTGTAAAGAAAAAGGTATGACTCCTTTAATTATGAGACATTCCCTACCCCCAATGATGTGATTGTTAATCGTCAGATATTATCATTCCACAACCATGATAAGATAATAATTAATATCCTGTCAAGGTCATCTCTTATCTTAAGAGATTCCATTCGCCATGGTCATCGGGTTCATATAGCATAATAAATTATTTATGAAATAAATATTCATTTATTTATTTATTTATAATTAATTAAAATGGTCCGTAAAGTTACTAGAGTTAAAACAAGAGCTTATTATTTATTGATCAAAACATTCATGTTTTCTCGTAGGTACAGTCGGCGTCGAAAATAAGTGATTTTTAAAATAAGTTTTAATTTTTTATAAAAAGCTTCATATCCTTTAGTGGCGAATAAAATAAAAATAACCGAGTGTGTTATATCAGATGACGCCCGTAATAGTTAATTTTAAAATTCCGAATTTTTAACATATTGTTGGCTGTACTTACCGGAAATTATCATGTTTCAAAATTCCGTGTACGAGTGCGCTTTAAAACTTTTTGTTTACCCCACTTTAACGTTTTACCTTTGTGTTACAGACATGAACAAAGTTCTGTCAAAAAACTGTGCTGATGGACGAAAAATGTGCATTGTTTTGCTTTAGAGTCCAGTGGCGTAACATTTTGAGTACCTAGCTACAGTACATTATAAAAAGAAAACCTTAAGTCTGACAACCAGTCTTACCAAGGGGTATCGTGTTACCCCGTAGGTTACTGGGTTGTGGAGGTCAGATAGGCGGTTGCTGGAGCTGGGAAAAATCAGCTGCTCCCTACATTTGTGTTCGCATAACTCGTCAAAATGTAGGGAACAGCTGATTTTTGTCGCGATTTCAGGTTTGGTCCTATAGTAAAAATTGTTCATAATAATGAGTACAATGACCCCTTAAGAGATTGTATGTTAATTATGTTACACCTTGTATATTTAAGGCTACATCTTAAAAAACCTTTTCCTTCCGAACTATTATAAAAAGATTATACTATTCTTAGACCACTTAATTTATCCATTATAATCTCATAAAACGTAACATATTTTCGTTACCAAAGTAAACAGAAAGGGTTACCCTAATAAGTTATTTAAACACTAACTTGTGTGCAAGCTTAATGTCAACATAAACAATATAGTGAGTTAAGAATCCCTTAAATATGCACGGACGGTAATTATCCTAAATGCTTCCGAGGTAGCGTCGTGTGTCCATCACCTACTAATTATTTACTCATTAAATAATCTTACCTAGACGTTTCCGTTGGTAGGTATATTTATCTACCTATATAATATTATGTATTGTATACTATTATATAGTTTAGAAGCAGTGGTGGCCCAGTGGTAACGGTCGCGACTTACGGGTCGTGAGTTCGAACCCAAGCAGGCACTTTTACTTGTATACTTAATTTCATCACCGCTGCTCTCAACCGGTGAAGGAAAACACCGTGCGGAAACCGGCATGTCCTATAACCAAAAAATTCGAAGACATGTGACATCTACCAACCCGCACTATGCCCGCTTGCTGGATTATGGCCCACCTTAAAGGTTAATTCACGATAGCGCCATTTGGCGTGGCTCCAAACGACTAAAGTCAAATGGAGAGATTGGACATCCAGAGTTTTACATCACGCCAACTGATTTAATATTCACGATCAAATTTTGGATGTACATCACGGCATTTGGAGCGATGGACTGACCGTGAATGCCCACCTTAAAGTAGGTTTGTCTTATGTATCATGCCAAAATACGGTCAAACAAGTCATCGCACAAGAATATATTTTACCACCTTTTATATATTACCGCATCTAAAGCAAATAAATATCTTTGACTTTAGCTTACTAGACGAATTGTCTCAGGAAGAGTGCGTTAAGTGAACTTTTAATGAAAGGGTTTTCTTCTTTGATCAGTGTATTTTTTTCTTTCAGTACACAAATGAAATATTTTAAACTTGTAGTACTAATAATATAGTGATCTTATTGGTGATGTTCTTCAGAAAGGTGAGGCGCGTAGTACTCGCAACCGGCGTGCGTGTATGACCAGATGTATGAATGTAAACGAGGCAAAAGGAGTATCTAAGGATCGTAGCAGGTGGCGTTCTGTAGTTTCTGCCTACCCCCATGGGAAGAAAGCGTGAGTTTTTGTATGTATGTACCGTTGTTAGTTTTTTCTTCGTAGATACTGAACACTTTACAATAGTGAGCTGTACTAGACACGAAACAGTCTGTCTATAAAACTTATTAGGAAAAGGTATACCTACTTAAGTAGCTATTTTTCTTTGAGTAGTACATAAAGAACCAATACTCTCCCAAACTTTGTGAAACTAAGATTTGGTAACACTTTTTCTCGCTCTTTTGAATTGACATTATTTTACTTGGGTTTTCGCGCCCAGATTTCACTCCCAAATGAATGCAGCACAGACTTGCATCCAAAGATGACACATATTTCTCGCACAGTCCAAAGAAACAGAATGGACGCTGACTGAAAGATGTGCATCTATCTCGTTAACCTAAATGCGTGGAGTCGCAGAGATTATGTCATGAAGGAAATGTGTAGAAGGTTCACTGGTGACAATGATGCTCATGGTAATAAAATAGACCTACTTATCAGAGCTCACGCTGGAAAGCTTTCTTCAAGTTGCTCCACAACATCAACCCCTGTTTCTCACATCATGTTTATCCCAGCTATTTCGGTAGACTATCATCATCTGCTACATCAAAAAGAAATTCCAGATTTTCTATTCAATTCTAGATAATTATGCGGCCTACCCAAATGCCCTTTCTTCGGTATTGTTCGTCAAATCGTTGAGCTCCTTAACTTTTAAGTTGAGCTGTACGATTACTGACAGATGCTTGCACTGACTGAACAGGTCCACTCAATCTGTGTGGTTCTTTCCTCAAAAGACAATTTCAGATACCAACCTACATTGTCTTCACATGATCTGACCAAGATTATGTCTGGACTTTAAAAGAGACTGTGACCTCTGAGTTTATTTCGGCCTTTCTTCTCAGAGTAGTCAGATAGGAAACGCCGGCCTCATCTAGTTTAAAAAAAAATGTTTGACGTGTAAAAGTGTTTGTACTACTTACAAAAATAAAATCATTTATCATTTATCCTTAATTCGTCAAGTCTGCAGATCCAACTGGATGATTCGGAAAACACATGCAACTAAAGTTTTGCAAAATTTTAATGCGAATTTAATTCTTCTGAGAAAGTGCATGCATTGTTCCACTTACTTCACTAAGCCAGCTTTCACATTAAATATCTTAAACTGCGATACTTAAAACAGGGTACCTAATTCCGAACCCGTGGTTTCGTGTATTTTCTATTATAAGCAATGAAAAATTTTTGTGATTTTCTTGTTTTCCCCTCTACCTACCTATTCTTCTGCTATCCATCTCGTACTAAACTACTCAACTCAAACTCAAAGCATTTATTTCAATTAAACCATTAACAGGCACTTTTGAATTGTCAAGGAGTCGGCCAGTCAGAAATATGAAGCTAGTTGCCCATTCCAAGTACCTATGGAGAAGAACGGACAAGAAACTCCACGGACACTATTTTAAAATTATATTGTTACAAAAATCTTTGTTACATATTTATGTTGAATTTATAATTAAATGTGAGACCGATGTAAAAAAGACGTAGTTAAACGTTAAAAACATCCAGAGTAGCAGACGGACTACTAAAATGACTACTACATTTTCGATTAAACAAAAGAAACGTGTCGCGAGTGGTCCCAGTCGTCTGAAAAAAAGTAGGAAAAAATGGCTCAGACAACTGGACCCGCGGTGCCAATTTGACAGCGACCCCAGTCGCCTGAGTACTGTATCCCAGTGGACCTTCTGAAGTTATTTATATCATGTCCATCATTGACTAATTGCGACTCGTCATGTTATCTTATGGCCGCTGGTCTTTCATGAGCTGTGACGTCACCGGAAAAGCGAAGCCTTATTACTTTGAGCAAAAACTCTTTTGAACTTCAAGGAAAGAAGCTCGATTGAAATGTATTGATTTGATGGTCATTAAAAGTTGTTTAGGCTATATCGGTGAGTTAATGATGAATTAGAAATAGGACGCATTTTGGTGAATGTAAAGCTGTTTGTGGCAACAGGTTATTGGAAATTAATTGATACCTACAATCTTATTGAATATCCTTGTGACTAAATAATGTAATAATAGCTGACGGGTCGATCGAAGGTTAGCTACGCGTCAAACTTTATGAAGTGCACTACTCGCTGCGCAGACCGCACCCCTCACCCCCGCTGACACGTAAATTTGTTACTGCGCAACGACTCTCCTTATATTCCGAGCTGTCATAAAGTTTTAATCGGGCTGTAAGCTACGGGTACCGCGGTCGGTTCTTGGATAGAACTATCCATTCGGACATATCGAGACCTCTCCGTGCCTCGGAAAGCACGTTAAACATGTAGAAGCCCAAAAGTCTGCCAACCAGTCTAACTAAAGGCTATCGTGTTACCCAGTAACTGGGTTATGAAGGTCACTGATCAGATAGGCAATCGCTTCATGTGAATATATGTAATAATACTGAAATTCGCTACGTCCGGTTAGACTGGACCCCGCCGACCCCAGCATCGTTGAGAAAAGGTTAAGCAGATTGATTGAATCTTATTGAACACTAGCTGTTGCCCGCGGCTTCGCCCGCGTGGATGTCAATACTTCCCTGTTTTAATCGGATTTTGTTCACAATTTCAAGGGTTTTATTTTTTTGCGCGGAACCCTAAT
Source organism: Fissipunctia ypsillon (assembly GCA_947568875.1). Taxonomy (NCBI): domain Eukaryota; kingdom Metazoa; phylum Arthropoda; class Insecta; order Lepidoptera; family Noctuidae; genus Fissipunctia; species Fissipunctia ypsillon. Next base: position 2,728,252 of record OX387660.1, on the reverse strand, counting down.
TATTTTTTTAAAATAAAAGTAACCTAAGTTATTCCTTATAATATCAGCTATCTGCCAGTGAAAGTCCCATCAAAATTGGTCCAGCCGTTTCAGAGATTAGCCAGAACAAACAGACACAAAAAAAATTAAAAATTCCTTTTTCTATATAAGTATCGTATATACTGTCACATGCCTTTTGTAAAAAGCTGTTATTTTGATATTACAAACCGACAATTCAATTTTATTTATTTGTTTAGATGAAAAGTCCTGTTTCTTATTAGTAGTCTGTTGGCCAAAATGATGACAGCCATTAAAATAAGTAACTGTTGATTCAACCGTTTTATAGAACATACATAAAAATAAAAAATAAATAGAGATTTTTTATTGCAGTGTTGTTTTAAAATATATAGTTGAAAATAGCAATCATACCTATATTTTTACATTTTCTCCCATGTTCTAAGAGAGCGCTCGAAGAATGATGCCAAAGCAGTAACAGTGACGTCACAAGAAACGAAAAAAGGCTTGGTTTGTACTACTTTCATTGGTTCTTTCTCTGACTTTATGTATCTTTAAAAGAAATCGAGATTTTTAAAGAGTAATTAAATGTAATTTACTGTATCTACTCAAGTTAACTGTGTAAATGTTTGTTTACTTAGACTATGACGTCATTGTTGGAAATGCCTCGTCAGTCTAGTAGTCGCAAGTGCTAATGCTGAGCATGAGCCTTTGGGTTCGATGTCCAGGTCGGGCAAAGTATTATTTAGTCGGTCGAGCAAGCTTTTTCCATCAGGAATTTCTCAGTAGCAGCCCGGATTCTAGATTTATGCCCGGTTGATGGCAATAGGCTCGCCCCCTATTACATGGGACTTAAACATAACTGGTGAAATGTAGGTGTACATACATATAACATTCAATATTCGTACAAAGTATTTAGTTTAAGCCAGGCCTTCACCTTTTGAATTAATTTCGATGCATTAAAGTTTTCATAACATTATTTGAAATCTAGCTAAACAATTAAGATTAATTTTATTTATAGTCACCACGTATCCCCATAATTAATGTAATTATAATCGAATCAAACAAAAGATAATCGAGATAATCTAAAGTAAGCCGAACCGCGGCCATTTTGTATTTGTTCTACTAATGGTTCTCGATAAGGTAAAGGGATGGTTTATACAGTCTATTCTTCCTTCAGTCCCATAGAAAGGGAATCTGGCAACGGGCTAGCCATATTAGCCTAGCCGAAGAACCGATTACCGTTGGGTAGACGCGTTTTTGAGAGGAGACCGCCAATGTCTACGTAGGGTAGGACACCGTCTGGTTTGGTGGAGCGACGATCTTCACAAAGTGGCTGGTAGCAGATGGATGAGAGTAGCCGAGGATTTTGTAAAATGGCGTACGATTGGAGAAACCTATGTCCAGCAGTGATGACTATGATCCCTTAAAATCCGACAGTATGTTTAATGACATCCTAGCTGCTTGCAACTCTTTTAAGTGAGTCACAGGGTCACGTCATTGGATTGAAACTAGTTTTTGTTTTTTTTTTGTTCAGTACAAAAAACTGTTTATCTCAGATATTTCAATGGATTACATCATGAGAATAATGGGTTTGGGTCAAACGCTTTGATTTAAGTCTTAATTATGTAGAGATAAGTTGTAAATTATGCTTAAATCACAGGAAGATTGAAGAAAAATCTACTAAATTATTAGTGTTAATGATCACATGACATAAAAACTAGCAATGGCTATGCAAGGTCGACTCTTCACGTGACCAGAGGGCTGGCCTATTTTTGGCTAACGAAACAGCACTGCCATACAACGTGGCACTGCAGCCAGCCTTTTGACCACTTTTCCTGCCGACAGCGATGCTTACGAATTTTTTAATGCCCGTCCATTTTTAATATACCTATACTTGTACATATTATTATTATTTTCAGACTGCTAGTTTTTGTAAATATTATCTTGAACATTAAAAACGACTAATAAAATATACATATATTCCTTGTATAAAATCATAAACTTAACTTGACTTTAGTTTAGCTAGCGCGAAAATCTGAACGATGTTATTCGAACTCGCTCAATCACAAAAAGACGTTACGAATTGATCTATTACTATTTTACCATTGTACTGTCGCTAGTTGTACGAACAATAGGTACACTTTTCCCGCATCCAAGTGTAGTCTACCATGAAACAAGCCAGTCGAGTACAGTTGACGAGTGCCTCTAAACGAGGCACGTGCCATAGACAAACTTTCACATAATTGTTCTTCTATAATGAAGTTAAGGGCAGAAACAATACCTCTAGTTATTTTCTTCACTTTCTCGATTCTTTTAGCTAAGAATATTTACGTGATAGTAATTAATGTTAGATGGGAGTTTGTTATACTTAGTTCTCTCGCGTCAGAACGAGATATTAAATATCTCATAATTATGTGATAAGATTATTGTTTTCATATCTCGTACCGCTTCTTTTTGAATGGACAAATGAGGCCCTCAGTGCAAAAGTGGCCTAACCTTGAGATAGGCAGTATGAAAATAACGGGGGTTGTATATTTATGAATTTTAAATTAATGTATATCAATTATATTAAAGTTGATTTTAGTCCCGACGCAACGTTGACGATACGTGAAACAAGAGATAAGCCGGTTTTGCATTAAATATTAGCATGTTTTAAATAATTTGTAGTATATAAGTCAGAATATGAAAAAATTAGGGTTAGGCCACTTTTGCGCCGACAGCCTCAAATAACTTTTATCTGAAGAGTAAATAAAATACATGCTAATGGCAGATTGACATAATTTATTTATTTATTTATTTATTTAATCTTTTCACACTTAAAAAAGTACAAAGGCGGACTTAATGCCTTAGGCATTCTCTACCAGTCAACCAAGGGTGGTGAAGAGATTAGATGGCAGGTGCTCTGTTAGAAATGTAACATAATTATTTTCTATAGGCCATTTTTATTTCTCAGATAAAAGTTTTCTCACGATTGAAAAATCATCCCTTAGGTACTTATTACGTAGGTACAATTAAATGTAGAAACAACACACTAACTAAAAAAACACGGGTGACCACTGAAAATCAGCGCTGTGCTGTGAGTCCCTCATAGCACAGCATCATGCTGAGTGGAAGCCTTCTTGTCACCGTCATGACGTACAGTTTCCGACTATTTCTGTTTTGAGTTCGTGATTATAATGTGGATCTATTTTGTTTTATTTTTCTGATTATTCTTATCGTTTTGTATGCACGTGTTTCTGTGACAAATAAACCTATTTTTCTTTCTTTTCTTTCTTTCTAAACTTTGTAACAAGCTTGGTGTTTATGAAAATTTTAAGAGATTTGATTTCGTAATGGGTCTTAAAGAAAAATGATATTTTCGTATTTGTCCACATAAAACATGGGGTTCGCTTTCATAAGCAAACTGCTTTTATTTCCTTATTAAGAACTAAACCATGGCCTATAAAATACCATAGTAATTAAATTAAAAAATAGTGCAATTACTTACGTTCATCCTTCTAATCCCTTTTGTGAGCAAATCCAGGGGATGTTCAATGTATTTACCGAAGGATGACAGCCAGGATTATGGGGGTTTGTGGGGGCCAACAAGCATGTCACTTCATATCGTATTATAATAATGAGTTTGAAATTAATGGTTCTGCGTCTGTTGGAAATACCAATATGCTAAGACCAGATTTTTATTTCAGTAAACCCTAATTCCACGTTAATTGATGTAGAACCGAGCCTCATTAGACGTCTTTCGCACCGACGTAAATATATCGCAGCGGAATCTTATCGCGCTCTGGATTTTCAACTCTCGGTATTGAGCCGAGCATTGAGAATCCAACAGAGTGCATTCCAGCACGTCGAAAAAACTATTGGATTTTTAACTCTCGGCGCTAAGCAGAGCGTTGAAAATCCAGTGCGCGAAAAAAATCGCCGCGATATTGTTACGTCCGCGCGAACGTCAGCTTAGACCTTTCGACTTACAATGCAGCAGCCCACAGCTGGACATAAGCTTCTCTTAATTAGCCAGACACCCGGTCCACTAAATTCAGCATTTAGTTTTCCCAGATGCCTTTTGAAGGTAGTCAAGTCGCATCTCGCTGAGTTTGCCGATTCGCTGTCTCCACTTGGACAGGCAATGAACTTTACAAACACAAAATTAGTATAGCCACTGAGTCCTTAGCAGCTTTAAATAGAGAGAAGTGGAAAGAGAGTAGGGAGGCCCTGCCGCGGGACATCACAGGCTTTTAATGATCAGAAATTAGTAAAAACTCAGAAATGAGTCCCGGTACGATCAAGGGAGTTATATGTTGTGGTAGCCCTATATCTCTCATCCATAAAGAAGGTTCCCGTGTTTACCTGAAGGGCGTGCTTTTGAAGATATAAGGGCTGGAAGTTTCGCCCTCTAGAAATTTCTAGAACAGTCCAAAACATTGGGATTGGGTTGATTTGGGTTGTTCCAGAGAATATTCTGGAACAACCCAAATCACTGTGGAATATTCCAGAAGACTCTCGAATGTTGTGGAATATTCTGGAACAACCCCCTGAGCGAAGCCGGGTACCCCAGCTAGTAATACATAATTGAATCGTATAAGCGACCAAAGTTTAACTTTATCAACTCTGTTGATAGAGACCAAACTATCCACAATAACACGTCACAGATTAGAATACAACGGTCAACGAAAATTTTCCTCCAATTTAAACTCGACTTCACACCCAGATTGATCAGTTTATCCAATGTCCGTGTTGCAAACAAAAGAACGGCTATTACTGTTACCGCCCGACTGAAAAACGGGCAAGGTTGAACTAATTACCTGGTTACGGTAGGTACGTGGTTATTTCGCAAAATGATTGCGGAGAAGTTATTGATATTGGGTATTGAATCCAGTGGGAGCTACGAGCATTTCATGCATAAAACGTCGTAACTTTTGTGAGAATCTACCTTTATTTACCAGGTTGTATCTGGTATCAGATTTCAAGGTCTTCGCTTTTACAACAATTTAATGTAGGTAATTTTATTTTACTCCGATTCCGTCTTCTTCTAGATGGATGTCTTTTCACCAGGTTGGCTTGGCAGATGAATAAATTAAAACCAACTATCTATTTTTATGCCAGCGGATTTTCAAGCGTCAGGTCTTATCAAGACATTCCCTAAAACTGAAACCCATAATAAAGAAAACTGTACCAATTGGATTAGTTAGCACCACTAGCTGTAGTGCGCAGGCGTATAATTGCTAAACATAACTAGAGCAGTTGCGACAACTCAGTCGTATGTTCATAGCACAGTAACTGTTGAGTCACACGCGAATATACTATCCTGACGTGTTGGGGAACCGTCGTAGAATGTATGTAAATAAGTAGTTAAAAGCCTTAGTAGAGTAGTTGAAAGCCTGTTTATGCATAGCATAATCAGACTATAATGTTCCCACTGCTGGGACACAGGCCTCCTCTCAGTGAGAGGGAGTAGGCTGTAATCCACCACGCGGGCTCAGTGCGGGTTGGGGATGTCACATGTCTTCGAATTTATGGTTCTAGGACATGCCGGTTTCCTCATGATGGTTTTCTTTACCGTTTTTTGAGAGCAGTGGTGATGAAATAATTTACACAAAGCATGTAAAGCGCCTGTCAGGGTTCGAACCTACGACTAACAGCTCGTAAGTCACGGCTGTTATCACTGGGCCACGAATGCTCTTTCAGCAGGCTGCGAAACTATATTACTTCACCCATCCTTCCGTTTCAATTTGACAACGGTTTTCTCCATCTGTCAGCGCTGATAGGTATCCTCCTGTTGCTCGGATACACTGATCCGACCACCGTTTTGAGTTTGGTCTCTAGGTCTTTTGCCCTCTATTTTCCTGTCACCATTTGCACTCAAACACACACTAAAAAATTGTCATTCTTAAAAAACTGCTATCACTAGCTAGTAGTTTCGTGAGTGGGGTACTAGCAACTAGGTGGTGGTGGTGGTGGGGTACTAGCAACTAGGTGGTGGTGGTGGTGGGGTACTAGCAACTAGGTGGTGGTGGTGGTGGGGTACTAGCAACTAGGTGGTGGTGGTGGTGGGGTACTAGCAACTAGGTGGTGGTGGTGGTGGGGTACTAGCAACTAGGTGGTGGTGGTGGTGGTGGTGGTGGTGGTGGTGGTGGTGGTGGTGGTGGGGTACTAGCAACGTTCCTCACACGACGAGTGATGAATAATGTTCATACTTATGGATCTACGTACTAAAGTCGGAGTACCTAGTCTGGTGAGTCAGCACTGTTAACTAATCTCATTAACTGGCATGAGCTAGGTGTTCTTGTGACGGAAAGAAAGGTAAGAAATAAATATTTTAACATCAGTGTCTACTTAATATCCGCGCGTAGTACTCGCAACCGGCGTGCGGGTATGACCAGATGTATAAACGTAAACGAGGCAAAAGGAGTATTTAAGAATCGTAGCAGGTGGGGTTCTGTAGTTTCTGCCTAACCACCCCCGTGGGAAGAAGGCGTGATCTATATAGGTATATGTATGTGTAGGTACCTACCGTATGCAAGGAAAGGAGAAACGTTTCTTTATCATGCTGAGTGGAAGCCTTCTTGTCACAGTCATGACGTACAGTTTCCGACTATTTCTGTTTTGAGCTCATGATTATAACGTGGATCTATTTTGTTTTATTTTTCTGATTATTCTTATCGTTTTGTATGCACGTGTTTCTGTGACAAATAAACTTATTTTTGTTTCTTTCTTTATTAAGGTAGAGTTGGAAGGACTCTAAACCACTAAGTTTCACTTGGAATCTGCCTAGCCTTTTCCTAACTATATTGGGGTCGGCTTCCTGTCAAACCGGATACAGCTTTAAGTTTCACTTTTATTAGTTTCCTCTAAATGCTTGAGAGGTATTTCCATTCTATGCCATCTTCGAAGTTTAGATTTTAATAAAGTTACGCAAAGCGATCCCTCCAAAACTTAAAACAATCCCTTCGATGTCAAAACCTTTATAAAGATAAACGAAACCTTTGATTTTGGAGAATTAAACTTTAATGCGGGATCAGTAGTTTGTTAGTTTACAAATGTACTATTAGAGACGAGATTATCCACATTGCTATTCAAAATATACATGTAGGTACCTACCAGGGGCGCAGCATTCATACAACCCGATTCTTATCAGCTCAACCTCCCTCATCCCCGTCCCTTCGAAACAACCACTCTTCTTAATGTCTACTATTACCAAATAATATGGTACAACTGTGTGGGTAACAAAGTATCACATCACATTACAAATATAAATACCAGTTTAATACATCATAAGACCAAAAACATTACAAAAATGCCTATTTTTTGTTTGTCTAAACAAAGAATTTATCAGCTTTTAATTCTCTACAAAGCGCAAGTCCGATCCTGCATGGAGTATTGCAGCCACCTTTGGGATGGCTCGGCCAAATACCAACTTGCTGCGCTTGACTCGGTGGAACGCAGAGCTAAGAGGCTCATTGGCGACGTAAGACTGGTGGATGCAAGCTTCACAGCTTGGCTCATCGCCGCAAGGTTGCCTGCTTGACGGTGTTCTACAGATTATACTTCGGGGAGTGTGCTCACTCCACGACCTCATTCCGCCGGCCCCCTTCTATCAGCGGACATCTAAACGCACTGCAGGTTACCATCTGCATCCCTACCTAGTTGCTATCTCACCAATTCGCACTAAGCGTTTCCAAATGTCTTTTGTGATGCGCACAGCAAAGGGAGTGGAACTCTCTGCCTGCGTCTGTTTCCGAACGCATACAACCCCGATCTCTTCAAGGTGAGAGTGAAAAGGCTTCTTCTGGGTAAGCTCGTTCCATCGTCGACTTTGTCTCTGTCATCTTTGACCTAGACTAGAGTCAAGAGCAAACCTATCTCAAATAAAAAAAAAAAAATATCAGCAGTACAAGCACATCAGCGTCAAAATAAGCCGGCCCTTGTATGTCAGATTTGCGGTACTAAATTCGTAGGTACGAAAGCACGTGACTTCGTAGCCCGCAGCATCGCGTCGTAGGTAACTAAGGGAAGCCTAACTACAGCGAATTATGACAGGAATATAAAAAAAGTACGCAGGCGAGAACGAGACAGAATGAATCATTGTTCTCTTGTGTTTGTGTTTTTTCTTTGCGTCATGTTTACCGCAAATAAATGTATTTTCTTTCTTTTCATTTTCTTTAAATAATGTTTGATTTCGGTGATTTCTGTTGTGTTGATTTCTTGATAGATAAATTCACGTGTAGGTATTTTATTTTCGCCTGTGTTTTTTCATGATATTCGTTATAACATCATTTTAGAATATTTTTGTAATAATATATAATGGCAGTTATCATTTTATTCTCAGCGGACGGCGTTTTAAGGCGTTAAATTAGATGTATTGAATGACTTTAATTTTTGAGTTAATTAATTTGGATGTTATCTAGAATTTTTGAGAACTGAACGATTTTTCTAGCGAGAAAGCGGGGTTTAAACGCAAGTGGTCTGAAAAGGGGCGAGTCAAGGTCGAGGCCGTGGCCAAACTTGCCCATTTTAACGTTTGACAGCTCGCCAGTTGAAGGGATATTAAACCTTTTAACTAGGTATTCTCCATTTAATGGAAAACTTTATTCCCAAGATTTCCTTAAACTGACAACTACCCTCACACACCACCCTCACATACTACCCTCTATTTCTTTCCTAGCTAGCCCATTAATATAGTGTACCTATATTGTAAAGAATATACCGGGTATAAATGCAACGATATCATTTAGAATGGCAGCCGTGCACCGTGCAGCCGTGCGGATGTTTTTCATTTTGTATTGTATTGTTAACGCAGAGCGGACCAAGTAATATCATTCTAGAATTTGGTGCAAGTTTTAAGAGGTTTATGTTGTGGAATTATTTGTAAGATGGTGCAATAAGTAGAATCGTTAGATACCTATCCCAAATCTTTTGGTAAGTGAAAAGAAACGCAACCGCTCTTCTATTGAAAAGTATTTGCCAGTTGTATACTCTATGTTTAAATTTAATTGAATAAATAAATAAACGATGCTAATTTATCTTACATACTTTCTAAAGAAACTTTCTAGTTCATCTATTTCATAATTTTTTGAAATTTTTTTCATTAATTTTATTCTTCATTGACAACTTTATAATGCTTGAATACGAGGCTTTTGGCTATTTTGTATGTGGATATTTTATATCATTTTTTTTTTTGTAAAGTGCGTTTTGTTTGTGCAGAATAAACAATTTTTCTTTCTTTTATTTTCTATAAATTGGAAAGTTTTAGTTTAGTCAAAAAATTTCATTTCGCAAAAGTTTCGGAAATGATAGCCCGCATAGACAGATAATACATGTATTTTCACAAACATAGTATTCTTATTAGTTGTATATTAATTCAACATATTTCTGACAGCAAATCAGTTTACCAACCTTGGACTCAACTTAGACCATACATCAATGATGCAAAAAGCGTAAATATTCAGTTTAATTTGTCCTCAGGAGGATTTGTGTCTGACTCTCAGGACTTGATTTATGACTAGTCTTAAATACTGAGAGATGTCTAGGCCTATAAAAGTCTAATTTCTAGGCGTAAATGTTATGAACATCTTCCGTTTTAGAGCCAGGATATTTCGGGGTATGGTTGTATATCCTTGCTATAAAGTGAAATTCTGAATTGGGAGTATGAGCTGTTTATTGTAGTAATAAACGTAAGTTTGATTTAAAACTGACTTTTCTATGAGGTAATGAAAAATAATGTGGACAATAATGACTTCGATGTAAATATGTGGGGAGACTGACGTAAGGCGTAATTAGCTTTGTTTTTCTTTGTGCAACAAATATACAGGATGTACCAGAAAGGTGTGGTTCAGATCATCAAACTGATTAATTTTCTCCATGGGACCAAAATCGTAATCTTGAAAAAATAATCAGCCGTCCCATACATTTTCGTCTAGGTATTGAAGTTTTCTATGGGACAGTTGATATTTTTTTCGCGATTACGATATTGTTCCCATGGAGAAATTTGTTCAGTTTGATGGTCTGTACCAAACCCTTAAATTTGACCACACCTTTTTGGTGCACTCTGTATAACGATTCTAATGGATTGATACAATTATAGATAGATACATGACACTATTCATAATCTTATGGCCCCTTCCCTCCCCCCTCCCTTCCCGTTTCCCTTAACAAGTACCAGGTTTTTTAAAGCAAACCTTTTTTCAGAAATCACCTTCCTAATCACTTCCAAAGATCAATCAAACATCATTCTTCTGACGTTAAATCCTCCCATCTACCCTCAAAAACATAGCAAAAACGCCTGACTGCCCTCAATCGATCATTTTGCAAATTTATGCACGGTACTTACAAAGGGCTGGCCCACAAGATAAGGCCCCAGTACGACCATCAAGCCATCAGGAAAACTGCCTGAAATTGAGGTCTTTAGACAGCAATTTAGTGGCTTGTAATGAAGTGTTGGGCCTTATGATACAAGTATTAAGAGTGACGTATGTATATCAGATATAATATTATAAAGGAACAGTTTTAGGGTTTTAAGAGGGCTCTGCTAAGGGTGGACAAAAATCTAATTTTCTTGGGTGGTTTCCATGAATTGGGTCGTAGATTAGGTAGGCAATTCAATTATTTTTCCTGTAGTGCAGCTTACCTACGAGTACCTGTTCATGGAAAATGATGTTGCTTTGATTTTGATTAAAATGTGATGTCAATAGTCAAAGTTCAACAATGTGTTATTTGAGGAATAAAATCATGTGTTCATGACAAAGAATACATATTTAACAATACCTACATATTAAAAAAAAAATACTTTAGTTAATAAAACACTTTTATTTTACGGGGACCCCATTTAATTTTTAACTTTGTTTTATTTTTACCCAACTACGGCGAAGCCAACAGGAAGGGTAATAATTTTGACAGTCTATGTATGTAAATTTGTATGTTCCACCGTAGCGCCTAAACTACTGAACCGATTTGAATGAATGAGGTATCAATAGATTCGTAATAATAGCCCGGGTAACATAAATTAACTAACTATATTAACTATATTACTACTATTACTATTAATTAACTATATACATTTTATCAAATTTTTATATGACTGACTTTTAACCTAAGATTTCTAACCTCGAAAAAATTAAACTGAGATAACAATCACGTGTTTGGTATCAAAAGAAAGGTCTTGGCGAGCACATTACAAATACATATGTATATATGTTACGGCTAAAACCCGAAGTGCGGCTACAACTAGTTTTAGCCGGCTTCCACTAGGTGTGGCCGGTAGCAGTTGGTTAAACTTAGGTGTGGGCTGAAAAGTAGGTTAGGTTAGGTTAGTACTGTGACCTGACTACACAACGTACGAGCCGAACGAGCGGAGCGAGCGGTGCTTCGGCAGCCGTTGTGTCGTCACAGTTCTAACCTAACCAACCTTTCAGCCTACATCTAAGTTTATCCAACTGCTACCGGCCACAACTAGTTGTATCCGGCTAAAACTAGGTGTAACCGCACTTCGGATTTTAGCCGTAACATATATACCATAAGTGTATATGCCCGATCGGGAAGCGGAATGTATTAAATAAAAAATAAAGTTAAAAAACTATAACCCAACTACGCCTCTACCTTGACCATTTTTGTACCTATGCATTTCTGGATTTCTATTTGAATTATTTTTTTGTCTCGCCCTTTTTAGACCCCGTTTTTTACGTAGACGGGTTATGTTTGTTACGTAGACGGGTTATGTTTGTTACGTAGACGGGTTATGTTTTTTTTAAACTTTATATTTTATTATTATATTTTGTTATAGCGGCAATAGAAATACACAATCTGTGAAAATTTCAACTATCTACCTATAACGGTTCATGAGGTACAGCCCGCTGACAGACGGACGGACGGACAGCGGAGGCTTAGTAATAGGGTTCCGTTTGGCACCCTTCGGGTACGGAACCCTAAACAGTAAGACATTTAAAACGCGAGCTACTTTACAGCATCCGTTTAAAAACTTACATTAAATAAAATAATAAGGGGTCCTTAAAAAGCTGTATTTATAGTTTTCTATGATAGGGTTGGCTGTAATGATAATAACCGTGGGGATGGCTGTAACATTATGTGATCATCGGTGCTTATGTTGAAATAGGGTCGAATCATTTATAGAGGGATGAGGAACAGGGTGTAAAGTTCACTCATCCTCCATAGAAAAGGGAGGATCCTCCGACCAGACGGGTGTTGTGTCTGGTGGGCTACTGCCCAACGGTTGATGTCGGGATGTTGTATATATGCTAGTCGCGGGGTAAACTCTGCTTGCGAGATGCAGGATTTTGCGTGACGTCAGTGTGACGCGTTCCATTGTGGCGATGTAGATATGCCGCCACACATTCTTAATATTTACTGTCGTAAGATTTGTATGGCAATCTTGTAAAATTAACGCATTAGGGAACTTAGTCTGCTTGTCATTCCGTGTAATTAAGTGAGAGAACAAGAGAGATGTCTCTAATTGTAACATTTTAGATGTAGGTTAGACGTTATTCGACGTCTCTGAATATGCTTTAGCAAATATATACATTGTCTAGTATAGTAATTTAATGTCACGAAGCGACGCGCGCTTTACTTGTGGTAACCAAGTGTACAAACACGCTGTGAATGTGTGTGTAAGCGCAGGAGCTCTCGGTATCGTCCAAGACACCGGCGAAGTCTAAAGTCTGTGTGTGCGTGTAAAAAAAAAACAGCAGTTCCCTACATTTTGACGAGATATGCGAACATAAATGTAGGGAACAGCAGATTTTTTTCGCGATTTCAGATTTAGTTCCATAGTAAAAGTTGTTCATAATGATGAGCACAATGACCCCTTAAGAGGTTGTGCGTTGCTTCCGGAACATGTTGTATAAAACGTTTCACCTAACAAATCCATGAAGTTAATGCAACCTTTCTTGTTTAGGAACTTAATACTTATCTCTTACCTTTTTCCAGCCCGTATGAATCCATCGGTGGGCAACCACCTGACTTCTATCTTTCTATTACCTATCTTCTTATCATCACCCTGACAGAAATACGGCCAGACACAATGACTCATTTTCCACCGGAAGTCCTTATCATCCAAAGATATTCCAACATTAAAACCTTGGTGATCTCTGCAGGGTCTAACTTACGTGCATATGGTCACGTCTCGATCATTATGCATTGTCTGAACCCTTACAAAGAACAATTATATTTAATATGAACGCGTTATCGTTGCAGACCTTTGTCTGAATGTTATAGGATAGGTTCATAAAAATATGTAGTTCCATAAAGTTATTGTCTTGAAGGACGTTACAGACATATTCGCAGATGTCAATGAATGTAATATAATTAGACAGATAAATAAAATCTGCTGTTTCCTAAAAAGTGCAATACCCACGCGGTCAAAATGTATGGAACAGCTGATTTTTTGCTGCATGCTGGTGGTCAGGATACCCCCGTTGAAGCCGTCGATGCTAGCTGGCTGTGTGACTCGCTGCTCGAAAGCTCGAGAAAGTGATGCTGATGACGTCACGCTGTAGTAGTTGCACGAAGGCTGCGCTGACGTTCATGCTCGGGGTCACCAGTATAGAGGCATGAGGAACAGGATGTAAAGTTCACTCATCCTCCATAGAAAAGGGAGGATCCTCCGACCAGACGGGTGTTGTGTCTGGTGGGCTGCTGCCCGACGGTTGATGTCGGGATGTTGTATATATATGCTAGTCGCGCGGTAAACTCTGATTGCGCGATGCAGGATATTGCGTGACGTCAGTGTGATGCGTTCCATTGTGGCGATGAAGATATGCCGCCACATTTTTTTTAATAATCGACGAAAAATTTCAACGCTCCCTGCGTTGAAATTCCAGAATCATGTACCTACTGAATACATTGTTACGTTGCGCGTCGATGTCCCTGCCACACTGTCAATCTGTCTAGCCTTTTCCCAACTACGTTGGAGTTGGCTTCCAGTCTAACCGGACGCAGCTGAATACCAGTATTTTACATGGAGTGACTATCTGTCCTCCACAATCCAGTTACTGGGTAAACGATACCCCTTGGTAAGACTGGTTGTCAGACTTTCGGGCTTCTGACGACGCGTAACGACTGTCAAAGATCCACGAATGACAGCCGGGACCAACGGCTTAACGTGCTTTCCGAGGCATGGAGAGGTATGTAAAGATGGTCACCAATCCAAAGGCCTGTGTAACCTGGTTGATCGACCTGTGCGGCTGTTTTAACATAGCTACAAACCCTACTTTGTATTATTTACAAACCAGAAATACAACACACAAAGTATCTGAAACCAAACATTATTTTGTAACAACTCAACTGTACTCACCTACACTATAATATGCAAAAAAGACTATTCTATTCTAGAGTACGATCTCAATGGATGTGTTTAGTTTCAAGCTCGATTTTTTTTGTGATTTAAAGTCATTTTTAAAGACAAAAAGTAACACAATAATATACAAAGTAAATGCCGGAAGGGGACGCCCTAGAAGGACATACACTGACCTTATTGGTGATGTCCTTCAGAAAGGTCACATGCGTAGTACTCGCAACCGGTGTGCGTGCATGACCAGATGTATGAACGTAAACGAGGCAAAAGGAGTATGTAAGGATCGTAGCAGGTGGCGTTCTGTAGTTTTTGCCTACCAGAGGCGAAGCGCGCTAACAACTCCATTCCTACCGGCTTCCCTTTGGAGGATCGAAAGAGTAACTTCACCTACCACCATTGAAAAATGGCACATTCAGTCATGTCTACGACTGCCAAATAATGTATATTCCAACAACAACACAAATAGTTCTAAATAAGCCGGCGCCACAACGTGATAATCGTATTTGTATGACTATTTATAACTGAAAATTTTCTTCTTCGGCTTCCCTCCTACGAAATGTTAAGCCTCGCCATTGTTGCCTACCCCAAAGAAAATAAGGCGTGAGTTTATGCATGTTTATGTAATATCCAAAATTTAAAGACGCTAAATTTACTTATAACCTCCAAGATTCACCATAAATAAGACGCAGGCGCCTCACAAAGGCTCCAATGATCACAGTTACATGTAACCGTGGCGCCCTCTACCGCACTTGATCGCATTATCCTACAGCGTTAAGGATATTACAAGAAAATACGCTTTAATACCAAATTCACATCTATTTAATCTGTCACGGCTTAAATTTAAGGTTAGGTTCAGGTGGCAAGCGGAGCGGAAATTTATTGTTTCTAATTTTTTCGCAGATTTTTTAGTTTTTGATTCATTAGAATGAGATACAATAAACAATTTTTGTAACATTCCTGTGTACTTAGGTAGACTAATGACTTTATTATACCCTTTGCCCGTAGGCTTTGGGCTAGGCTTTCCTTTCTTTTGGGATTTATGAGGAGCTCCGTATTACTAGCAACTACTAACATTAAATTGGTCACTGTAAAGACCACTCAAGAACATTTCATTAGGTTTATTTTTAGACAATTTTGTTTCCACAACTGTCTTATCTTATTAGATTGTTAGATGGGTGCAATGATGTTAATATAACATCATTGGATGGGTGCCTATGGATTTTCACCCTCATCTCGTCAGCCAATTCAGTTGAAATTTTGGACATCCTGATACTTTATCCTATAGTTTAACTTTAGATCCACTACAGCTAATTAAAAAGCACTTTGTGTGTACAAAACTTTTAATAAAAAACCGTACTTACTGCATTATTTAATTTTTGATAATCAATAAATTCGCTCTCCCCCTCTAAGGTCACAACCTAACCTTCTAAAGCGGGTTAAGACGCGTATTATCAAACCATCACGCGGCTAAGCCCTCTTAAGTGCGCGGCCGTCACTTAAGGGTCGGTACTCGGTACCAGGAAAACGTGTTATGGGTTCTTGATAAGTTTTTACAGAAAGTAGTAGCCACGAAAAAAAACGTCTGGCTAGCTCAAAAGTTTCACCAGTCAGTGAAAAAAACGGGTTGAGGATAAACCTTGTAGATGATTGTTAAAAAAATTGAACATTGCTAAATACGATTAAAAAAAATAAAAATATTTTGATAACTTTAGCGTAAATAAGAAATCAGCTAATTAATATTATCTATACAAATAAATAAAATTGAAGTGTCTGTTTGTAATGTCAAAATAACAGCTTTTACTAAATGCATATGAAAGTATATACTTACTACGGTACTTATAACAAAACACAATTTGAACATTTTTGTCTGTCTGCTATTTGTTCCGGCTAATCTCCAAAACGGCTGGACCGATTTTGACGGGACTTTCACTGACAGATTGCTGAAGTTATAAGGAGTAACGAAGAGTACTTTTATTTTAGAAAAATAATTAGGGTTCCGTGCAAAAAAATAAAACTCATGAAATTGTGAACCAAATCCGATTCAAATAGGGAAGTATTGACATCCACGAGGGCGAAGTCGCGGGCAACAGCTAGTACTTAAATAAAGACAAAAAAGAACACTGAGCTCTATTGAGCACTGACACTGGATCCCACACTAGGATACCCTGTGTCGTAGTCCACACAGGGTATCCTAGAGCGGGATCCAGTGTCATACCTAAATATTGTAACCTTTGTTGTTTATGAATCAATAAAAAAACTTACTTACTTAGTTACTGATTTGATTGATACCGACCCTTAATACGTAGCATTTACACGCACTCGGGTTCCGTGCGTATCACGTACGGCGAACTTAGTACTTATGAACCACCAGAGCTTATATAATCTTACCAGCCTGAAATAAGGACACATAGAATTATACTGTCTACCAACAATAGCGGTCTGTCTTTTACTGAAAATAGGTTATTGGGTTCGGCCGTTAGAGAACTTGAAATATTCATGTAAATCGCAAACGTGATGTGGACTAAAATTTTTATTTATAAGTCTAGAAATAGCCCACGCTTTTTAACAAAATACCATTATAATAAACAGCCCGGAGTTTGGAAGTTGGTGGTGTGGTACAATACCCCCGTGCCTCGGAAAGCACGTTAAGCCGTTGGTTCTGTCCCTGATCTCTTCCCGGTCGTGTCGGAATGCCGTCCCATCCAACTATGAGAGTTAGGCCGGGAATATACGTCAAATTTTTTCATCAGATAGTCGGATCCGGCTATCGGGAGGCGTTGGAGCCATTGTTTTGTTTGAACATTCAACCCACGTCCGATACGATAGTCGGATCGGACGTCCGAATCGGAAACTCGCGTAAAGGAACTGAGAGTGCACCTGTGTTTGCGCACGCACTTGTGTACTATATAATCTGCCGTGTACCTGGCTAATCTGCGTTGAGGCTGGCCGCTGTGACCGAAGCCCGGCCGGAGGATATTACTATTATTATTTACGGACAGACGAATATATACACTTGGGTGTAATAACAATAATTACATTTATTACATAACTGGTGAAGTGTGGGAGTGCTATAGGTACACCTCTGCCTAACCCTTCGGGGAAACAGGGCGTGATGTTATATTATGTTATGTACGCTTTATCCAATAACTTAATAATATATAATAACAATAATACCGCCAGTAGCTTGGACCCTATTCCCGATACCGGTGGGCTACTATTTTTTATATTTTTAAATGTTTTTATACTATTATATTCTAATATTAAAAAATATAATTTATATGTATTTAATGAAATAAAGGAAATAATAAATTAAATAATTAATTAGATTCAGAAAGCAGTACTCCTGGCCACGGGACGCATAGTGAGGACGTTCCTCATTCTAGAGCCCTGACCACCGGCAGCTTGGACCGTGTCCCTGATATGGGCTACCATTTTTTTATGTTTTTACAAAAATATTTAAAAATGTACATTATATGTATAGAAAATCAAATAAAAGAGAATAATAATATGTATTAATTATTAACTATAGCCCTTCAGCATTATAATCTTGGTAATTCAGATGTTCCTGTAACTTTACACGTAGCGTGTATTTTTTTTTCGAAATAACAAGCACTCTACGAAATAACCGCCACAGACAGATCAAACACTTACGCAGATTAATATTTGTAAGCATATTAAAGTGTAGATCAAAGGGTGCTTCTGCCAAAAGGACCGTTAGCTTCTTTACATCTTTGAACTCACTACTCAGAACTTCCTAGGACCAAACATACGACGACAATTTGTAGATTAACCACCGAGCAGATTTTTTTTTTTCAAAATTAGCAGCGGGTTTTGTTCTATTTTCAGAACGAAAGCGATTTAAATTACGAATGTGTCACGCAACAAACATGACCAACTACCTAAATAGTGATAAGTGGATTTAAATTGAAACTGGCTGAAAAACTCCATTTGCAGCCCCTGCCATTCCCTACATAAGGGTTTTCTTATCACCACATCGATGTTAGAAACAGATTACCAGAGAGATGGATAGACTTATCGCCGTGGAATGTCTTGTCTCCCCATGCCTGGGCTAATGACGCCATGATACGTCACAAACGAGGCTGCCATGAACGATCCCCATGCTTAAGGGAGAGTTACGATGTTACAATGGGGTTGACAGGGGAATTGGAAATCAGGAAATTGAGTGCGCGGCTGTGTGTTATGGGATTTTTATTTTGCATGCTGAGATCATCATATGAGGCTGATTTTCTAACTGAACAAATAGCTGTGCTGCTGGACAGTTTGTTGCGCCACTTCTTCTCCCCAGCTAAAGCACTAGGACGTGGTGAAGGGTGGGTGTTTTGGGGGACTGTCTTGTGTAATTTTGCCGTTAGAAATGTGCTGATTCTCAGCCTAGTTTGAATAAACGACTTGATTTTTTTTAATTTTATCGCAGAATTAAATTGGTATTTTTAAATAACAACATCCATCATACCTACCAACATTATAAATGTGACTGTAAATCTGTTTTTTTGTTAATTATTCACCCTTTATGTATCCATACTAATATTTTAAATGCGAAAGTAACTCTGTCTTAGATCTGTCTGTAACCTTTTCACGCCTAAAGTTCTAAACCGATCGTTATGAAATTTGACAGACAGGGGACCTGGAGAAGGACATCTATAGGCTACTTTTCTTCCCTGATATTTATATTAAAAAATTGCCCAAGTGCTAGTCGGACTTGCACACGAATAATTCCGTACCACCGTACAATATTTTTAACACTAGGTTTTTTACTTTACCTAAAAAATCACGTTTCTTGTACGGGGATTCCCCTTTAATGTTTAGCTTTATTTAATTTTTGTTATTTGTTGTTATAGCGGCAATAGAAACACACAATCTGTGAAAATGTCAATTGTCTACCTATTACGGTTCATGAGATACAGCCCGCTGACAGACGAATGGACGGACGGACAGTGGAAGCTTAGTAATACGGTTTATGTAGTAAAAATGATACACGCAGACGAATAGTTAGTCCTCCTTTTAAAACTAAGCCGGTGCCGATGAAATTCTATAGAAGGTTTTCCAATTCTAAATTAATACAGTTTTTTATAAAATACTGCTGCTTCCAGAGAATCCTTTTAAATGCATTTAGTTCTGCTAAATAGTGTTAGTTTTAAGTTTTTTACGTAAACACAACGATATCACAGATCTTTGTGTGACCTTATTGGTGATGTTCTTCAGAAAGGTCAGGTGCGTAGTACTCGCAACCGGCGTGCGTGTATGACCAGATGTATGAACGTAAACGAAGAAAAATGAGTATGTGAGGATCGTAGCAGGTGGCGTTCTGTAGTTTCTGCCTACCCCCATGGGAAGAAGGCGTGAGTTTTTGTGTGTGCTATTATAACACAGTTCGAGACAGACTGTGAGGCAACAACAATGAGACGAAAATTTAACATTGTTCTATAATTAATGATCCTTCGGCGTAATAACCAAAATCATCCTTTAATTAACTCGAACACCAGTCAAGCTACCACATGTCGTTTATATTCAAATACACCGTTATTGTAAAATGCAAATCTAGCTGACGCACCACGCTGTTGGTAGTCGGGCACCAGTCGCATCAAATGGTGTGTGACACTAAATGCATATATGACTTCAGTGCTTGAATATTGCGGTGCCAGCTGCTGCTTGGTTTTGTAGGATGAGCATAAATGCTCGGGCATAAAACTCCAGATACATAGCTGGTAACACTGAAACAAAAGACCTTCACTCTGCACGCTTATAAAAAGTATTGTCGTGCAACTCTAGAAAATGTATGGTACTTAATACTCTATTGTATCTATGGTTTGCGGGATGTTCGAAAGAGTTACCGTGGCCCCGGCACAGGCAACAGAAGGAACACTGGTGGGTTTTAGTCAGTAAAAGTCTGACACGCCCTCCCGCTCCGCCCAGAGCGGGAGAAGTCATTTGATGATTCCCATCCACAAAAAAAAAAAAAATTGTATCTATGGTTCTTATTTCTAAAATTTTGTTCTATAATCTCCTTTATTTTCTCAAGTCTTAAATACATTATACAATTACTAACTAACGAACTAAGTAACTATACAAATAAATATACAAAACAAAAGGAGACTTAGGCGTCGAAGTACTCGTCCGCATCGCTGTTATCCTGAAACGTGCCCAGAAGACTGGCAGCATTGCTACGTTGAATGGCAATGCTAATTCTTTGGCCAAAGAATGAGCCAGCCCTCTGGTCACGTGAAGTGTCGAATTTCCTTAAAAAGGAGACGCACACTCGGGCTCCATGACCCGGGATTTTCGACCCCAAACGGCTCAAAACTGTAGTTACTGATAAGGTTACAGTATTTGCGCCGCTTTAAGGTCTCAGCAGCCGCAGTAGCGGCGCCAGCACAGCACGCCGTGCTTGGAACATGAGATTGCGTCCCACACCAGAGCTCTACCCACCTTCCAAGGCAACAACGTCATGCCGTCTGGTCTCTTCCCGTCGTCACGTACCAAGCCGTTTGGCCGAATTTTGTTCTTGTTATTATAACTATTTAAATTACCAGCTTTAAAGTGCCTAAAAACTGAAAAGGGGTAAGATCTACACATAATAATTATGGTTAAAGTAGTTTCTGTGTTTTGAACGATTTCTTTCCGAAGCTTGCACCACAAATCACTAAATAAATACATTTAGCCTGCACATTTATGTCAACCACTTGAAGTCGATAGAGGCAGAATGATGTTATAATGGGGCAAATACGCAAAACATTCGAATCTTTAGATCGATTCTTAACACACTTTCTGTAATCCGATTGATAAATAATTTTGCACACCCTTAGTGCCTACCTAATTCTAATGACACTACCATTTCTGACAAAAAAAAAAACGTCTTTAAAAACGTAAAAGTTTATTTTATAAAGTGTATTTTAAATAGGCTGAATGTCCAGAACTTCTATGGGAAAACCATGTTTCCTGAAACTGAGTCGTTTACTAAAAAACTGGGCAAAAATTTAATAATATCCCTCACTTCGCTTACTTTTCTCAGTAGAGATAAAACAATTTGCCTAGGTTCGCATTGGGGGAGCTCGTTTGGGGTAGACAAATAGTTGGGTTCCGTGCAATTTATTCCGTCGCTTTTTCAGCGAAAATTTCCTTTGTAATAGGTGTGTAAGTATTTCTTTACGGGATGGCTTTTTATTTTACTGTTATTTCTGTTTCATGAAAAGCAATAGTATTGTAGATTACATACATTTCTAAAAGTTTTCTTGCAATATACAGGTTGATTAAAAATGTAGTTGGAGGGGCTTGTGGCTAAATTATAGCAGCCGCACGGGTCGATATCAGGTTTAGTAACGCTTGCCGCAGTTGGTTCGTGGATGGGTGACCATTCATTACATATCGGGACCCCTTTCTGCCTCGGAAAGCACTTCAAGCCGTTGGTCCCGGCTGTCATTCGTAGATCTTTAACAGTCGTTACGACTAGTCAAAGGGCCCAAACGTCTGACAACCAGTCTTATCAAGGGATATAGTGTTACCCAGTAACTGGGTTGTGGAGGTCAGATAGGCCATGGTTACTCCATGTAAAATACTGGTATTCAGCTGCATCCGGTTCGACTGAAATCCGACCCCAACATAGTTGGGTAAAGACTACGTAGATTTTGATTAAAAAAATAGTTTTAGGAATTTCTAGGACAAGGAAAGTTTAAACATACTTTAACGATCGTCTTTAGGTTTATCAAGGTGACCTGTATTTTTGTGTATTTCTATTCTATTATTATGTTCATACTGACGTATTTAAATCCTAAACACCTTATGTAAATTTATTTTTCTACCCGTATAACTAATTAAAACTAGTAAAATTGGTACAGAAAAACTATTTATTTATTTATTTAACAGTTTATGTGCACACATATAAACAGACAAGAAGAAAGGAACAGAAAAATACGTACAAAGGTGATGCTTATTTCTAAATAAATCTCTTCCAGCATACCTGCGATAGGAAAGTAGATAAAGAGATGTAGACAACGTGTGTAAGAATAAAAGAGAAAACAAAATACATAAAATCACAAACGATACAAACTCAAACTCAAACTCAAAGCATTTATTTCAATTAAACCAATTACAGGCACTTTTGAATTGTCAAAGAGTCGGTCAGTTAGTCAGAAAATTGAAGCTAGTCGCCCATTCCAAAACGTAGATCTCTATGGAGAAGAATGGGCAAGAATCTCCATGGACACTCTTTTAAATCAAAATTGTTACAAAATCCTGGGTAGGTACATTGTTATTGTTCTTGTTGCTTCTATATGTGAGAACAATGTAAAAAATAGATAATTAAAACAATTTAAAATATAAGATTAAAAATAAGCCCTGGCAGCTAAGAGATGACCAGTCTCCACTGACGGCGCCCGTTCACGAACTTGACGCGTGGATCAGCACCATCCAGCTCAACCATTTTGTAGGGAACCGAATGATCCAACACACGCGCCACCATCAGCGAGACATTTAAGTGAGCATGACATACTCTCAACTGCCATACTCTTTCAAGTCAACATACCTACATCATAACATAAAACCGCTCCATGGTACTCACATTTACAAAATTGAAAAGATGCTTCTAATTTATACAAAACTATAGTTTGCAATGACAACTAACTAACACTAATATGAATATATACAAATATATATATATAAACATAAAATATGAGTACATACAAATACAGACATTATACTACCAAAATAAATATCACTAAAAAATATACGATAATAATGAAACATAACATAATAAATACTAATAGCTATGACGAAGTGGAGAGATAGTGTTCTTTCACTCTTCTAAAGTAGTAGTAGTTTTCTTCTTCTTCTTTTATTCTTCTGTTCTTCTTCTTCTTTCTTCTTCTATATTAATGTGTAGTTCTAATTTTTTCACCGTTTCAAATACATTTTCATAGTTTTTGCCATGTTTTCCGTACCTAGATTTAGTTTCGATTTAATTTTACCACGTTCGTTTCCAGAGTGAAAATGTTTTTCGCTAGCTAAAACCGAGTATATTTTACAAAATTTACAAAACAAAACAAAATTGGTCTCTATTTCGAACATTGTTTTCGTAAAAGCACCGCCTTTTATGAAAACAATGTTCGAAATAGAGACCAATTGTTTTTCTAGTCATCATAGATATTGTGAATATTTCAAAATTGGTAACATTTCGTTGCCATGTAAAATACTTTACCGTGTCGAATATCGATCACATGTTATGCATTCTTTGGAGGTAACATAATCAACAGTTTGCAAATGTTAGGAAATTAATAAAGATTTCTACGTTTACCATTGATGCATAAATTCCTACGTGATATCTTTTTTGTTTTGTTTATCCTATACTGTCCCACTGCTCAGGAAAGACTTCCCCCAAGTCCTTCCAGGAACTCTTATCCCGCGCCACTTTGAACCAGTGATATCTTACTTTATATTTATTATTTCAGGAATATTAACGGCCCTACTCACACTTTAGTTGGTCGCGAACTAACCTCACCTAAATTAACTCTCCACGTGACCAGCACCCTAACTGCGTAACACACTATCAATCAGAATCTGAATCATTTTGAAACAAATTGCTAATCCATTGCTTTTTAATTTCGAAAAAATTGTCTGCTCAACAACGTAAATAACGCTATGAATGTTGTTGAACTGTCAAAATGAAACCGATTCCTACTGTAAGTGTGTTACGCAGTAGCCCCGCAGCTTAGGTTGAGTCTAAAACTTGCGGACAATTCCGATTTCAGAAACTTGAGTAAAGCTGTAGATACATATATTCCGAAACGACTCTAAAATATTAATTTCACTTACTAAATTCCCGAACACAACATTGGGTATAGGCACTGTTAACTATTTGAATCGATTCGGTTTGTGTAGATAATTAATCGAGTGTAATTTCAAAAGCATTATCAATGAAAATTATTTGACAATTAAACGGCATTCACCAATTACACAAACCTAGCAATTATC
Source organism: Fissipunctia ypsillon (assembly GCA_947568875.1). Taxonomy (NCBI): domain Eukaryota; kingdom Metazoa; phylum Arthropoda; class Insecta; order Lepidoptera; family Noctuidae; genus Fissipunctia; species Fissipunctia ypsillon. The sequence continues at coordinate 2,703,972 of OX387660.1, read as the reverse complement.
AGCATTGCCACTAATTAACTCCACACATCCCCTTTTGATACACAATCAATATCAGCTTGCCGGTACCGGATTCTTGCCACCCACAAACCGAAGTAATCCTACTCCACATAATGGGTGTTGCCATATATTGGCCACATTCTCTTCTATGTGGTATAATTGAGAGCGACTGCCCGAGACACTTTATTGATGTATGGAATATAGCATTCCTCGGTTCAGTGTCAGGTTTAGGTATTGTTTTAATGGATGGAGAGGATCGATTACCTTGGTATGAGTTAAGAGCTCAAATAAACACACGTAGACTTAGTTTTAATTCTCAAAGTATTCATCCTTCCGTCCATGAGGCTGCTACTAAAATCGTAAATATGCTGAAAAAAAGAAAGCTGGTTTCCTGTTTTGAAAAGATATATCGATGATGTTTGTAAATGGAGATCGCTGTGCAATTATTGAGATTTTTTATTTATTTTAATCGTACGTAGGTACCTACTTGTGAGTTACGGTCACTTCCCGAAGCTGTGAATGAGTATGTCTATCTAGGACAAGTCATCTAGTTCGGTAGACACAACTTTGTGATAGAAGCCGTCAGAAGGATCCAGTTGCGTTGGGCAGCGTATGGAAAACTTCGTGTAGTCTTCTCGTCACCTATCCCTCAATGTTTGAAGACTAAGGTCTTCAACCAGTGTGTCCTGCCCGTTGTGACATACGGTGCTGAAACAAATTGGTCTACAAATTTAAGGTCGCTCAGCGCGCTATAGAGCGGGCTATGCTTGGAGTTTCTTTGATGGCTAAAATCAGGAATGAAGTTATCCGAAAAAAAACCGGAATAACCGACATAACCTGCAGAGTTAGCAAACTGAAGTGGCAGTGGGCTGGCCATGTTTGTCGAAGGACCGATGGCCGGTGGAACAGACGAGTCCTGGAGCGGAGACCACGTATTGGCAAGCGTAGTGTGGGACGCCCCCCAGCTAGATGGACTGACGAACTTAAGAAGGTGGCTGCGACAAACTGGATACGGAAGGCGGAGGACAGGGTGTTGTGGCGCTGCCTGGGAGAGGCCTATGTCCAGCAATGGATTGCGATAGACTGAGTTGATTGATTGAGGTACCTACTTATGGAGTAGCACAAGAAATCACAGATTTCTGGACCCTTCCGTCTTAAAATTTTCAACAAAACGACTCATTATGATTAACCATCATCTTTTCCTTTTACTAGTAACACTCATTCTCTCAAAATTATCACGACATTGGAATGAAATCTAATCCTTCGCTTCGCTTGCCCCATCAAGCTACCTCGTGCTCGTAGATTGGACGCAACTGTCCCACAGGATGTGCCTATTGCCTCATACTGGCTCCTTTATGATCTTCGATACAGTAAGAATCCCTCGTCTATTGTATCTATACCCATCTCACTCTACCTAAGATTCCCTCAAGTTAGAAAGAGACATAGGACGTAATTTGATCCGATGTATTATGAGACCTTTTATTGATTTATTGTATGAATTCGTTACTGTATCGAGTAGTGAGATATTTTCTATAATAATAGACCTTTTATTATAACATATTATGTAAGGAAACTGATATATAATGAGTCTTACTATATACCAATATAACATATTATGACCGTATGAGAAATACCTTTTCAAATGATCGCTTTCATAATTAAACGCGACGGTAAAATATCGTGAAGGGATTGAATATGTATTAGATTGCATGGCGATGAATTTAATTTTTACACCATGAGTGACGTCGATTGCCGACGAAACCCGTGCAAAGCTACGGTTGGCTAGAACAGCGGTAGCCACCACATAGAGTCTGTAATTTACCGGTGGCAGACGTGACTGAAACGTTATTTATGAAAGTAAGTTAGAGCCTAGAGAGCGTGTTTTGACGCCGTAAAGTCAAACCCCGCTGTCATCCTTTCCATGACGGCCGTCACCGTTATTGGCAGCCATCGCTCTTGTAGGAAACCGCAGCCTTTAGCGTGTTCAAAAAATTACATTTATTTCCGTTCCTTTCAGTTTCGTTATCTTATTTTCAAAAGTATTTATAATAAAGAAAACTATTATATTAACTTTTTTTTTCACGCTTCAGAAACATTTAGAAAAGTAGAACATAAAAGCGATTAAACGTAAAATCAATATGTACTCAAAATAGTAACCGGTCTGAAAGATATCATTGAATAACGATTGGAAGTTAAAACAAAAGACATTATCTTTTCAATACCCCAACAGATACTTACAATAAAGAAAAGAGACCTTTTTCAATTTGAAAAGAAATGAAAAGCTTTTTATTATAAACAACACTAATGGTGAATAGTTTCACAGAATGAAACACTTCAGAATGAAAAGTTTTTATTCTTAAAGAATTCATAATTGGACTAAACGAACTTTAAAAAATGTTTTCATGAATTGAAATTTTGGCTGATGTTGAAGAGGACAGAATTAAAGAATACAGCTTCATTAAATTATAGTTTTTATTTATATAATGCAAATGAAATCAAAACGTTTGAGTATAATTTTGTTGGATTTGATTATTCAAAAGATAACATTTTCTTTACGTCGTACTTTTGTTTGAGTTCAACAGTGGAATTGTATTCCATCAAGCAATTTATAATTTCCAAAGTAATCTTCTGTTAAGTGAAGTTTAGAAAATAAACCATGTTTTTGAAAATGATATTCTCAGAAGATTTTGGACATAGCTGCCGTGCAAAAACGCAAGTGTAAACGTGCAAAGACCACAATATGGCATTTTTTATTAATTGTTTTTACTTACTTTATAAAAATAATAATATGTCATCATCTGCCTAACAGCAATTTTGGGGTCAGCTACCAGTCTAACTGGCAGCTGAATACCAGTATTTACAAGCAGCGACTGCCTCTCTGACCTCCAAAACCCACTTATTGGGTAATAATACTCTTTGGTAAGACTGGTCGTCAGACTTTCGGGGAAAAAAAGTAATATGTTTATAAGAGGAGAGAGGAAAAATAGGTTATGAAAAATAAGCATTTATTTACTTTGAACAAAACTTGCGACCACTGCAGGGCACTACAAGTGATAGAACGCTTTCAAGTTCACAACCTCTCCTCATAGAAACACCGACTTCAACAACGCCGCCTTTGAAAATACTTAAATATATTTATATTCCCAACAAAACTTCCCCCAATCTATTCAACTTGAACATCAATACAAAATGAATGTTCATATTCTTGTTCAAGAATAATTATCGTTGAAACTCAATGTCTATTAAAACGTTCAGAAATGTTTCATTGGGAAGTTCACGGCTTATGAAACTTTGCTTTTAAGGATTTTAGAATGAGTCTTGGAAGTTTCGTAAATTCGTAGAAATAGAGTCGACTGTGACGTTATAATTATTTCTAAGGCTTTTGTTCTCATTTTATGCTTTGTAGGTCTATAGAAATATCTCTAAAAGTTTTTTTTTGTTAGTAGTAGAGCTTTTTATAAAGGCACTCGTCCGGGTAACTACTACTGTTTCTGCAGCAGTAGTTACGTCCTTCGAGTCGGATCACGATAACGTTGCTTACGATACTGTGATCCGGCTCGAAGGGCACTTTATACATTTCCGCTTTGTCTCTAGGATGGTAAGGTACCTGCAATGCCTTTGGTACTACAGATGCCCATAGGTGGCGCTGACTACTTACCATCATGTAGGCAAGTAAATGCATCTGGACCGCACTGATTACTGAAAACTGTTGATTTAAACATGGTCATTTTCAGTCAAGATTCTATTCCTGTATCACCTACGTGATCATCATTGGTTGTACTTTCTTACTGCCATTCATCTTCCCAAAACGATACTTCTGAAGTTCATCTGCCTAGCCTTCCCAACTACATATGTTGAAGTCGGCTTCCAGTCTAACCGGATGCAGCTGAATACCAGTATTTTACATGGTACGACTGCCTATCCGGCCTCTACAACCCAGTTACCGGGCTGGATAATACGATACCCCCCCCCCCCCCGATTACCCCTTGGTAAGACTGGTTGTCAGACTTTTGGGCTTCTTACTACCCGTAATGACTGTCAAAGATCTAAAATTGACAGCCAGCACCAACGATACTGCTAACATTGGTAGCCCATAAATATACCTACAGGTCGCAAAATTTATGTCTTTTTCCTTATGGCATAGAACCTATCTGAAGCCCAATTCTCGTAACTAAAAACGTTCAAAATCTAGTCACAATCTCATCTCAGCGACAATCACATGTCAAAAACTTGTTAAAAATGTAGGAAAATTATATGTATTTTTGACATATTGAGACTGAGATCAGACTGTGAACATAGGTACTTAAAATTACGGGAATTGCCCCTCAGAATGCCAACTGGTACCCGCAATATTTTATGCTAGGGAAGCCATATAACAGTAGGTACCTAATATATTTCAATTTCGTAGCGGTGTGCAATTCGTATTTATTAAATGCCATCACGGCATTAAATCTCCGTTTTTGGGAGACGTCTATGTTCGGCAGGGGATTGCGATGGATTGAGTAGGCATAGTGGCCTGTGATATCTACTGACCTCCCAAAGCCCCTCCCTTTCTTCAATGAATCTAGTGAAGAGTCAAACAGAATGAGTAGATGGCTGGACTGTGTGAAAGATGTTATGACAAAAAATATGGTGACTACTGAGATGACGCCTATCATCATCTACCTAGCCTTTTTAACTATGTTGGGGTTGGCTTCCAGTCTAACAAGATGCAGCTGAATACCAGTATATTACATGGAGCGACCGCCTACCTGACCTCCACAACCCAGACCGGTAAATGATAAATGATTTTATTTCTGTAAGTAGGTTTGCACAAACACTTTTACACGACAATAACACTTAAGCTAATTTTACCCGTGATAGCTACTTCCCTATGTGAGGGTCTACTATGCAAAGCTCGAGGTCGTTGCTTAATTATTGGTAAAGATACAAGTCTTAATTTAAACCAATACGGTCCGTATATTATAGGAATCGTCCGTTGATCGACGCTCACGCTGAAATATTTCCATCTTATTGAAATCGTAGTAAATTACAGCCGAAGATTTTAAATTAACTCATCGATAATAATTAGATGTTCCTTAAAATAATTTCAGACCTAAACACGGATAGGCGGATTCTTAAAACTATGTACTTAATTGTAAGTACTAAATACAAAAATAAAAAGCCTACGATTAATTACGAATTAAAGTAATAGAAAAACTGGGTAATACGATACCCCTTGGCAAGACTGGGTTTTAGAGTTTCGGGTTTCTGACGACCCGTAACGACTGTCAAAGATCCACGAATGACAGCCGGGACCAATGGCTTAACGTAGATATTTTTCGAGGCACGGAGCGGTCTTGGTATGTAAAGATGGTCACCCATCCACGGAACAACCGCGGCAAGTGTAGCTTAATTTGATCGATCGACTAATAGAGGAGAATGGAAAAAGAAGCCATGCTTCGCCGACTACCATAGTTCACCATGTTTTCATAGTTTTAGATGTATCATCTCAGTTAGTTATAAATTGTCGTTGTTTAATGTATTTTTTTTGTAACTAAGGACATTTTTTATTTGGGGGAGTGGTTTCTAGTTGGGAAAACTAATTACATGAGCTACCAAATCATGCCTCTTGAAGAACATTTTCTAAATACTTAGTGATCACAACATCTCCGAATATTCCACACTTCCACAGTCCAGCTTCTTTTTCTGAATATTCATCAACAATATTGCCTAGCTAGTCGTTTGTCAAAGTTAGGATGCCTTTGTTGCTGTAACACCCTGTATAGCAACACGCTCTTTATACGCTACAAAGGCTCACGAGGCTACACCTGTGCTTATGACAATCATAAAGTGAACAATTATGCAACAGTTTAACTTTTGCCGGTAATTTTTGTGTTGATATGTATGTTTTACATAATGTTATAACTTTTGTGTTTCTTTATTTACAGAGCAGTACATGAGGAACATTCTGGAGGCCTAATTCTTGGAATATTAATAAAGGTATGTACTTGCCTTGCAACTTTTATCATTTTCGCGATATTTTATTTGTTACATCGAAGTTTTGAGAAAAAATATAATTTTAATGTTATAATAATAGGTTTTAATAGAGACTGCCTCGTTGGCATAGTGGAGCGCTACTGCTGAGTATCCTATGAGGTCCTGGGTTCGATTCCCAGGTCGCGCAAAGTGTTATTGGGTATTTCCATAAGGATTTCTCAATAGCAGCCCGAAGTCGGGATTTGTGCTCTGCCTAACCCTTCGGGGATTACAGACGTGATGTTATGTATGTTAAGTTGTAAATAGAGATTGAATGGGATGCCTGGATTTAAAATAGGATTTTTAAATAGACCTCTGACGATGTAGCGGGTAGGAAGGTAGATAGTGTTAAAAAATATAAGTCGTTGGATTTTGAATCACAGTTTTGATTCCCGCGCAGACCAAATATTTGCAGGACCTACAGTTATTTGTTCCGGGTCTATTGATGTTTGTGTATTTGATTCGGAAATGCATTCACGGTACAAGAGAAATTACTAATGTAGGCGAAAAGGCCTCGACAAAATGATATTGTATTAGCGATAACGATGTCGATAATGTCAATAATCTTTTATTAAAATTAAAAAAAAAACCCCGACAAAAATCCATCTATAACCTATTCAGTGAGACCATTCCAATGAGCCCAAACACGATACCTCTGCTACAAGTTGGGTATCCTGCAAATTCTAGATAATGCTGCAGCATCAGTTCAAGGCTACTATGTTATTCTAACATCATTGAAGTAACAGAACAAATTTCGACTCGTTCAGGCCTGTGGAACATGCTCACATCCATTCATCAACTAGAAAAGAACTGATCATCTTCAAACGGCTGAATAGATTTTCTTGAATCATAGCTAAGAACACTCTTGATCATGTCACTTTATAGACAAAACAAAACAAAAAAAAAACTAAATCGGTTCAGTCGTTTGGGAGCTACGATGCCACAGACAGATACACACGTTAAACTTAGAACATCCCTCTGTTTCCGTCGGGGGTCAAAAGGTAAGAGCTGACATACCTAAGCAACAGGAAATCTTATGCCAATTCTGTCGAAAGGCATTGTAGACATAATATAAAATGCTTTGAAAGCGATTGCCACTTGTCTTCCAAAGGGAACTCCAAGGTTTCTATAAAATTAAGATGAATACAGATGCAATATTTAAAATTAGTTATTCGATAACCCCTTTCAATTTTGCAGCTGTAAAAATTAATTTGTGCAGCCAAGCTCGAGTAATGAAGTCTAGTTAAGCAAATTATTTTCGTAACTTTGTGAGTGAGATTATTAATAACGTTTTTGTATTACAGTCATTAATGACCCTAGTCAGTAGCGTTTGAAATGAAATGTGAATTGAGAATTAATGAAAGCTTTTAATTTTCATTTGAAAAGCCAATTATTGATGTCTCTAAAGTCTCCTTGAATGATATCGACATTAAGGCTAATTCTTTAGCTGTCTCAGCTCACAAAATACTTTTTTATTAATAAAAAAAAAAAACACGCAAAAGGAGTAGGTAGGTAAGGATCGTAGCAGGAGGCGTTCTGTAGTTTCTGCCTACCCTCACGGGAAAAAGGCGTGATTTTATGTATGTATGTATTAAAAAAAGCCTTAGGTATATTTTTCAACATACGCATATAGAAAACAAAAACTTACCTAGAGTTAAGATCCGCCAGACGGCGCGTGTACTTAATATTTAATTCGTGACGTTGACATCGCATGTCACCCACGTCAAACGTCACTGTTCGACGTTATCAAAAATTCTCATAAGCTCCCTTGATTTATGACTCTTGCCCCCTTCACCCCTTTTAAAGGGTGTCAGCTAAATAACGTTACGACCCTGTCTGAAAATTCTTTAATGTAATTAATAATACTCGAGTCTAGAATTTACATTCTTTTGTGACAGGAATTTTTTGACACGTGAAGACACTGTGGGGCGAGATATTAAATAGGGGGAAAAGACATTTTGAGGAAGAGAGGGCGCGAAATAAAATTTGGCGTGACAAATTGGTGTGTTCTTGTGAGTGATGATGATTTGAGAAAAGTTCTCACAAGTCTGTAGCTATTATCTAGATGGGATATTGTGTTAAAGGTAAACCTAAAAATATATTAAAGTGAATTAATGTTTTGATAGCGCAGTTTATACTTACATATAAAGTAAATATTATATTTTAGATTTATTTTATTTTTAACCTGTGGTTATGTTTTAAACGACTCGACTGCCGATAACACGGATCTACGCAAGACACAATGTCTTTTTAATTGTTTCTGTAATTATGGTAGTCCATCGGTTAATAATAGCGATTAGTTGAGTTTATTTTTTAAGTCAATTTTGTATAGAAATAACATAAGCTGTTATTAATTAATGGATTGATCAATTAAAATCTACGTTTCAAAAAAAAAAAAATTAAGTATTAATAATTTTGTAATAATACAAGGCTAAGTTATATAATACAAAGTTATTAATTAATTAGTCGGAATTAATAACATTAAATAATATGCAAATGTATTAAAATGCCAAGAGAAACTTGTTGGAAGGTAAACAAATATTAATTCATTATAATTCGATATCAGATACTATTATTTTAAGGCAAAAGCGCTAGGGTAGGTAGCATAACAATTAATTGTTTACAGAATTATGTAATCATTAAAATCATCAAAACAACTCTCTAAGCTAACCGTCTTCCAAAAAAAAAACACTGCAAAGTGACAAATAACTTTAATTTTGGAAGTCGGTGTCTTCGGTTTTGTATTTTCTTTTTATACCACCGACTTCCGAAATTAATGTTATGTTTTACTTTACAAATACCTAGTGTTTTTTTTTCTGGAAGTCAGTTGTTTTTTTTTTATAAAAAAGGTATTTTTTCACTTTTTAGTTGTCGTTCCGACCCCAAACAAATTGTTATACAACTACTTGCTGTGTAAACAGTGACAAGAAGTTTGATAACATCACCATACAAAGTGCATTAAGTACTATTGAAGCTTACTCCAAAACTACCCAAGCAAACTTAATAAAATTCATATGGGACCACCACGCAAGTTTCCTCTACCAAATGAAAGAAGAATGTTTACAATCGGTCCACAATTGATGAAAATATCGATTAACATTATAAAAATATATACAGACGAATCGAGAACCTCAGCCCTTTTTGTGAAATCAGTTAAAAACAATTAAATAAACAAAATATAACATAACATCTCGCCTATAATCCTCGAAGCATTAGGCAGAGGTGTACCTATAATACAACTATATAAAATACACAAAAGATTAAAGAAAATGGACAAACGCTCACTGCTTTCTGACTTGCTTATCTTCGAGCTACTGTCGTGTCGTAGGTATGTACGTGTATCTCGTGTCGACACGACAGTAAAAGAATTAAATTTTGAGCTTCTGTGACATTGCAATAGTCAAAAGCGCTGGTGCAGCAAACAATGGAATCAGTGCGCGCCAGTTAAAGCCGGTTTAAACTGGTTTTGATGATAACGACGTTCACGACAGCACTTTTAACTATTTTGATGTGACATTGTCCTTTGAAAATTACGTATTATTTAAGAGCGTTGTCACATTATGCACCTCTCTCGCTCACACAAAACCAAATTTTTAAGAATGTTAAATGAAAAAATGCTTTTTTGAAAAATGTAATCAATGGGCGGTCTACAAAATAATATTAATTTAATAGGTAGTTATCAAAAACACATTTCTATTGTGTTATCTAATAAACTTAGTTAATTAATTATTATGATCTGTTTTTGAGATGATATAAATAAATGCCACAATAAAAATGTGTTTTTAATAATTACCTATTAAATTAATATTATTTTGTAGACCGCCCATTGATTACATTTTTCAAAAATGCATCTTTTCATTTAACATTATTAAAAATTTGGTCCCGTGTGAGCGAGAGAGGTGCAAAATGTGACAACCCTCTTAACATGAACTAAGCACAGTCACAGATTACTGAATAGTTACTTGGCACAGTGAAGCCACACTTTGTTTACACAATACTAAATCTGCTGAACGAAAAAGATTTGTAGTAAGTTGATAGGAAATTGTATTTGACTGAATGGTTCTTCAAGACCTACATAATACTAACTTTTAATAATAACCTGACTTTTATTTGTGTACTGAAGCACAGCCATATCACATTATGTACGTTTTCCGTTATACGGATTCTAAACAATTGACAAATCTACTGCTAATAAACCTCATGTTAGCTGATGTGAGCAGTGAACCAAAATAGCAAAAGCCTATCAAATCACTTGAAAATAGATTAAATTTAAGTACCGATGGCCTTACAGTAACCAGGGACAGTAACCAGAGGGGCAATTCTCGTAATTTTAAGAACGTTCACAATCTGATCTCAGTCTCAATATATCAGGGTTGCGGGATGTTCGAAAGAGTTACCGTGGCCCCGGCACAGGCAACAGAAGGAACACTGGTGGGTTTTAGTCAGTAAAAGTCTGACACGCCCTCCCGCTCCGCCCAGAGCGGGAGAAGTCATTTGATGATTTCCCATCCACAAAAAAAAAAAAAAAAAAAAGTCTCAATATATCATAAATACCTATAATTTCCCTACATTTTTGACATTTGATTGTCGCTGAGATGAGATTGCGAATAGATTTTGAATGTTTTTAGTTACGGGAATTGGGTTGTCGAATACTTAAAAAAAGTTTTGCAGTATTGTACCTACTGAATATTGAAAAAGCTATAGTATTTTTTATTGCTTTAGACGACACCGCGCGCACAGTGGCGCCCTCGTCTATTTTGGTTATTTCTTTTATTTTAGAATGAATTTTTATAAAAATAGTGACAACTAAGCTCCGGATTATAATAAAACTTTACCGTGCCGCTTTAATGGCGTCATTAATTTAACACACGTATACGGTTTCACGTTTTGAGGAGCTCGTGGCTAAGTAATAACAGCCGCATGGGTCGATCTATCAGGTTAAGCTACGCTTGCCGGGGTTGGTCCGTGGATGGGTGATCATCTTTACATACCGAGACTCCTCCGTGCCTCGGAAAGCACGTTAAGCCGTTGGTCCCGGCTGTCATTCGTGGATCTTTGACAGTCGTTACGGGTCGTCAGAAGCCCGAAAGTCTGACAACCAGTCTTACCAAGGGGTATCGTATTACCCAGTAACTGGGTTGTGGAGGTCAGATAGGCAGTCGCTCCATATAAAATACTGGTATTCAGCTGCATCCGGTTAGACTGGAAGCCGACCCCAACATAGTTGGGAAAAGGCTAGGCAGATGATGATACGGTTTCACGTTTTCGTTTTATGAAGATATTTTAATTTCATTAAACGTTATTATTGATTGGTTTTTCACAATTTTCTAAAATAGCATCTTGGAGCAACCTGTACTTAAAGAACTGTAGCGCAGAGGTCATTTGCCAAGGTCACGGATCATAACATCGCATCAATGAAATTAAAACGTATAACGTGCAAAGAGTAGGCGAATTGAAGGAAAGAGAGAGCTTTATTATTTAGTTTGTTTTAACATTTTATTTTTTCAATTTACGAATTATATTATCTTCATATAACTTTTATGATTACTGACCACTACACTACCCGCGTGTTACATTAATGTCGCCATTCTAGCGGCACACTGTAGACCCACATACATTCTTAAGGATTTTTAACGAGATATCATTCCTTACAATCTATTGTATGTTGAATCCATGCAACTAATTTGTCTTATTTGTTGTTAGTCGTACACATGACAAAGAGGGATGACTATCCCTCAGTGCAAACTGCTAAACAATTGATGATCGTGGTTTGTTTTTATTGCGTTGTAAAACTATACGTGTACATTGTTGTTTAATGTCGTTTTGATAGCCGGCCTGCTTGTTACTGCGCCTGTGGCCATCAAATTGGAGCCAATTCAATTACCTTTCGGGTAATAAATTGCGGACAATGATACTGATATACTGTAGGGATTGGTGGGGGAAATTGTGATCGTATTAGGGTTTGTACCTTCAGATGGTATTAAAATATTGGTATAGGTACATAAGCGTGTTCGGAGACCACCGTATTTTTAAAGTAGGTACATAATCTGTCTTAGACTTATCTATGTTTGTAGGTAGGAAATGTGCGAAAAACTGTGTTCAACAGTAAAATAAACAAGTTGATATTTTACAGGGCTTACTGTAAAATATCGACTTGTTACCGACCAATAATGAGATACCTTATAATAAAAATATAATTTTGGGTTCACTGTCAAAAAAGAATTCAAATCATAAAAAGAGTATATAGTGAAATGTGACTTTGATCGGACCATTTTTGTTTGGATTTTTATTAAATAGCAAGTCCTATAAAAGTTGAATACACTTTATATGTAGGTACAAATAGTGTTTTTTTTGTTTTTGGGAAATGGCATCTCGCAGGTCAACGAGGTTGCCGGCTGCTTAATCAGACTTTCCTGTGGGTGCCTCAATAAATGAAGGCTTCCAGACAGGGCATACGACTTAAAAACTAAGCGACCTCTCGCTAAGGGCGTCGCTGGGGGAGGACAGCTAGGGACAGGCTGGATCGGATTGAACAAATAGTGCCCCGCGTGTTATTGGGTAAATGGTTGCCTCTTTATAGTTCTCCGCGATGATCTCATAGGTCAGCCTAGTCGCAGCACAATAGATCATTACCTGTAATATTATTTACTGCTCTCTGCCTACTGGTCTGCCAACACCCAAAGAATGCACTTATTAATTTGACTCATTGAAAGATATTCATAAAATAATCATCACTGGTGCGGATACAATCACAAATAACACTGTGTGGACCAGACCAGACCAGTACCCTAATTTCGTAACACAATTGTGGCTGAGCAAATAACAGCCGCACGGGTCGAACGATCAGGTTAAGCTATGCTTGCCGCGGCTGGTCCGTGGATGGGTGACGATCTTTACATATCAAGACCCCTCCGTGCCTCGGAAAGTACGTTAAGCCGATGGTCCTGGCTGTCATTTGTGTATCTTTGACAGTCGTTACTGGTCGTCAGAAGCCCGAAAGTCTTACAACCAGTCTTACCAAGGGGTATCGTATTACCCAGTAAATGGATTGTGGAGGTCAGATAGGCAGTCGCTCCATGTAAATTACTGGTATTCAGCTGCATCCGGTTAGATTGGAAGCTGACCCCAACATAGTTGGGAAAAGGCTAGGCAGGTGATGAATTGCTTTCACAATGCGAAGGATTTTTAAGGAAACTGTTAATTATTGCTTCATATTGAAAAATTCGTCTGCTCGTCAACGTTAACAATGCGATGAATGTTGTTCGAATCGTCAAAATGTGAGAAATTGCAATTGTTTGTGTGTTATGCAAATACCTCGCAGACCCGAAACAATAAGTATATTTTTTAGGCCATATAATATGCATTATTAATGATAAAGTCAATGTCACTTATTTGCTTTAAATGCGGTAATACAAAAGAAAATAAATATTCTTGTGCGATGACACATTTCGCCATATTTTGGCATGCAAATACATATTAATATTGTAGTAAGGTGCTTATCTATCCATATCAACAGTTACAAATAATTTCGAAACATGAAATTATTTAAGTAAGTCTTCAATTTACACAACGTTTTTTTTTTTAATACGTTTGGCACAACATAAAAAATAACAGAACAAAATTAAATCACAGTTTTTATTATAATCTTAGTCTAGTCTACAAAGCATTCCTTTAATGATAGGAACAACAAGAAGATTTTTTTATAAATTCAAGTAATGATTTGAAATGTTGGTTTGGTTCGGTTGAAATGTTCTGTTTGGTAATCGATCCCGCGACCCGTAGCTCTGAAGCTAATCGCTCAGCCCTTCCACCCACTATAACATCATCAGCATCTGCGTAGCCTTTTCTAAACAATGTTAGGGTCAGCTTACAGTCTAACCGGATGCAGCTGAATACCAGTGTATTACATGGAACGACTGCCTATTTGACCTCTACAACCCAGTTACTGGGTAACACGATACCGAGGAGTACTGTGTTCAAGGTCTCTATTGTAATTGTAGTGTTGTTACTTGAAGTGTGAGTTGATAAATCTGTTTTATATTATTGAGATATTGATACCCACCACGTCTACACATCTACGGAGTTTCGCTAGATAATTTAATTTGACCCTATATATGCACATCCCGTTTTAGTAAGAGACTACCGACTATACAGGAAGTGTGATGAGTAACAGAGACGACGCTCTACAAAGCCAAGATTGTTTTAAAATGACGAGCCATCCAGCCAGTGGTAAAATGACGAGCCATCCAGCCAGTGGTAAAATGACGAGCCATCCAGCCAGTGGTAAAATGACGAGCCATCCAGCCAGTGGTAAAATGACGAGCCATCCAGCCAGTGGTAAAATGACGAGCCATCTAGCCAGTGGTCAAAAACCAGCATAAGCGGGCCTCTTATTCTTACGCTTAGCCAACTCAAGGTCAAAGTGTACCACCGATGTGCGGTTGAATGTAAGTTAACTTACGATTTGGCAAAAGCTTAAATTACATGTTTACAGAAACCAGCAGTACTATGCTATCATAGAAAAGCAGAAATCCTTCTTTGTTCGCGTACTACGCTAGGTCAGCTCAAGGTCAAAGTGACTATACCATCAACCGACGGTAACGCGCGATCGACTTATTTCGTCAAGAGCTTAAATTGTTTGTTTTCAGAAACCAGTAGTACTAGGTTATCAAAGGTAAGCAGAAATCCTTCATTGTTCACGTCTATTAGTTGTTTGTGGTCACTTGTGTGTTCAAACCGGGCTTTCGTTTTTTTCGAGGCCCTAAAGGGTCTCGGTACGTAATAGATGGCCATTCACGGACCAACCTCGGCAAGCATTGTTTAACCCTGAAGATCGACCCGTAAGGCGTTACTATTTAGCCACGAGCCCCTCGGCCCTCCACCAACCTTACCCTCATTTACGAATATCCTCAGAACCCTGAATTAGCCAGCTAACTCTGCGTCATTCAGGTCATCAAACTTACTAGTTAACTATGATTTTGGTCTCCAACGATTAACAAACCACAATACGACGGCTACCGACCGCATAATAACTGGTGGGTAGTCTCATCATGGCTGCCAGCTCCAAGGTCGACCGCAGCTAACTAGCTAGGGTAACGTGGTTTCTTTATGGAAGATTTGGGGTTTACCTTGTTTAGAAAATTGCAGCGGGTTTTGCCAAAATTACATAATGATTATTATTATGTGAGACGTGATAATATTAGAACGGTTACTAAGCATGCGACTATGAGCAGTGGTGGCCC
Source organism: Fissipunctia ypsillon (assembly GCA_947568875.1). Lineage (NCBI taxonomy): Eukaryota > Metazoa > Arthropoda > Insecta > Lepidoptera > Noctuidae > Fissipunctia > Fissipunctia ypsillon. The sequence goes on along the minus strand of OX387660.1, from coordinate 2,688,715 downwards.
AGTGGTATCGGCCCTGACTTTTGAGTGGTAGGCCGTCAGTTCGAACCCAGGTAGGCACTTTGTGCACTTTTATTTCAACACCACAGCTCTCAAAACGGTGAAGGAAAACATCGTGAGGAAACCGCCATGTCCTAGAACCAAAAAATTCGAAGACATATGACATCTACCAGCCCGCACTGGGCCCGCGTGGTAGATTACGGCCCACTCCGTCTCACAGAGAGGAGGCCCGTGTCCCAGCAGTGGAAACATATAATTATGATTCTGAAGCATGATTTAATTTAATAAGGTACATAATTTCAGTACTGACAATTGAAGCGTCAGAACATGTACAGCTAACTCATTATATATGTAAAATAGACTAGAATGTCTAATCGCTGAGCGGGTGCCGTCACCAATCAATCCATAGTAATAATGTCCATCTCTCAAGCGTTGTAATTATGTCGATTTCCCCTTTGATGGTTCACTGTAGCGCTCATTGGGTCACGTTCCCCAGTATCATCAGAGGCTGCTGATGGTAATCGTCAGTACGTCAGCATCAGCCTTTCACTACAGCATGGAGGCCTATGTGCAGTCTCGGCCGCCCTAGGCCTTTTTCTAAAAGATGCCTCGTCCCTTTTTGTTGATTTTGCAGCGTAAGAATGTAAAGATTAAAGGCTTATTCAAACAGACGCGAATCGTGCGCTAAGGCATCGCTCGTCGCACGATACGCGGTGCCTTTGTGTCGCGTCTCGTCTGTTTGTACTGGGCCTTTAAGACATTGCGTTTGATTTAACCAGAAAATGCTAATTTTTTTGTTAATCAATCAAAATAATTTATTTCAGACCATTAGTCCATTTGGGTTAGTATACAAACAACTTACAAACTAATGTTAGTACTTAAATCTACCAGAAGTTTTTTTTTTACATTACATGCACTCAGTAGCATGTAGGCTTATCCAATGTCCCAGCATGGGGCTGTCCCACCTGTCCGCAATAACCCTCAGAATGCTGTTGGGGCTGGCGCGAATCCGGCTCATGATGGATGCGCAGCGCTTACGCATGAGTGCAGGAAACCCATCTATTCCCGCCTCTGCGAACATGCCCGAAGCACTGCAGTAGCGCGGCAGCCCCATCAGCACCCTGAATGCATTATTGTACTGAACGCGCAGAGCGTTGTATGTCCTCTGCGTGTAGCTAACCCACAGACTGCATGTATACATCGACTGGCAGTACGCTGTAAATGTTTAATGCTTGCATTAAGATGTTTAATGCTTGCATAACTATTTAATTAGTCGTCATAGCTCCATTACTTATTTAACTGAGTTATTGCCAGCAGACTGCAGTCACAGGTTGGCCGCCCCTAATATCTGGCCGTCCCTAATATCCGGCCGCCCTAGTCGAGCTTATGGTAAATCCACCTCTGCACTAGAGTCCAAAAAACTGCTATTTTATCCATATTGCATGTTTACAGCATATTGTTCCATCAATTGACTGCCTCGTCGGTCTAGTGGTCGCAAAGCTTACTGCTGAGCATGAGGTCCTGGGTTCAATTCCCGGGACGGGCAAAGTGTTATTGGGTTTTCTATCTGGAATTTCTCAGAACCCCAGAGTCAGGTTTTGTGCCCGGTTGATGGCAATAGGCTGCCCTCCTATTACATGGGACTTAAACATAACTGGCGAAATGTGGGACATCTACTCAACCCTTCGGGGAAACAAGGCGTGATGTTATGTGTGTTCCACCAATTCTATCTTCCACTCGTTTCAATTCTACTATGCATACAATATACAAATACATAGTATAACACACAGTAGCGAGCTCCACGTACCAGAGTTCAACCCTTTCGTCCCACCGAATATAAAACATCGCATACCGGCCCCGAATACAGAACTACCCTCATTTCAATGAAAGAAATCACGCAATGTGTCGACCTCAACCTCTTTTATGTCTTATGCTAAAACTGGATTCAACTGTTAAGAGGATACTGAGCGCGCAGTGGCGCCCTCATCGTTTGTTTGGTTATTTCTTTTATTTTAGAACGAAAATGCAGAAAATAAGCATGTTACGTTGTGCTCCACAAGACACTTTTATTATTACAAACAGTAGTTTTACATTCTCCTTAAAACGTAGCTTAGTGGCCGTTATTTTCTGTTTTAAGTAAACTACTGTTTGTACCAAACCAAACATACGATAAGGGCGCCACTGCGCGCTCGATATCCTCTTAAGTGAGGTCTTAGACGGTTTTTTTTTTATATATCATAACATGACATTAATGAACTGTTAAGTACCAGGGTTAAGTACCTACCAGTTACTGAGAAATTCATTCAATCATAAGACTCGGTAACACTACAAGACCAGGTAATCGAAGGACCAAACGCTCAGCGGTCGCTCAAGTCAGACTAACTAAACATAATGAGGTATTCCATAATTATATTGCGGTGGCGGCCATGTTGTTATATTATACCTAACTACATATAGTACAGTAAATATATGTACAAAAACAAATACATAGCTCTCCATATCTTGGCATAACTGGTATGAGAGAGTTAAAATTACTAGATTTTGTAAATAAGTTTAGTTTCAGTATTACGTAGGTATTTGGATATGTATTTTAATAAACAATTTCCACGAAACATTATATTGAACATGGGTGGGTGTACTTTAAACAGGGTCAAATTAAATTAGCTAGCGAAACTCCACAGACATGATGGGTATCGATGTCTAAACACGATAAAATAAATTCTATGTTGTTAATTTGTGGCGTCATCGACCGCAGTTAGTGTAAGTAGTCATTTGAAAATATCAGTTTAAAAATCAGTTTTTTTTTTTGTGTGTGAACTTCACAGACGTGATGGATATCGACATCTAAACAAGATTAAACAAAATAAAACAGTTTTTCTCAACGCATACTTCAAGTAACAACAATACAAGCGGTCGTTGACCCCAAAAAAAAACATCAAATCTTTTTTGATTTTGTTTTATCGTGTTTAGAAATTGATAACCATCACGTCTGCAGTGTCGCTAGCTAATTTAATTTTACCCTGTATAGGTACACCTCTGCCGAACCATTCGGGGAATATAGGCGTGAGGTTGTCTTAGGTAAAGTTGCAAATGTCTTTGTTGGGCCACGCTCAATTGCTCGCCACCATGAATAGAAAGTAGACCAACTAAAAAAAATGCCTGCTCACAATTGCGAATGTTACCACGTAGAACATAAAATTTTACCCGTATCTTACGTTACGCTGTTTTCCCTTACGTGAGCGAAATTTTAACAAGACTCAAAGTCGATATTTGGTTATAACACTAGGCTTTATGCAGGCACTACTATAGGATGACCTAAATAGCCCTATTGTGGGGAAATTATTCTCCTCGCCAGTTTCAGTTTTTTTTTTTAATTTTTTTTTTTATTATCTATTATAAATTTAGGGGCTTTTGGTCACAACACGACCATGCCAGCCCCATCATAACCTAATTCAATAAAAGCTTTACACTATTCAGATTTCAAAACCTTATATACTATTATTCGGTTATTTAGCTTAGGGATCCCTCGAAAGAGTTACCGTGGCCCCAGCACAGGCAACTGAAGGAACACGGGTGGGTTTTAGTCAGTAAAAGCCTGACACGCCCTCCCGCTCCGCCCAGAGTGAAAGAAGTCATTTGATGACTTCCCACCCAAAAAAAATAAGGATCCGTGTCAAAAGGGACCCAGAAAATCCACGCCACGCCTGGCCGCACATATGACTGTATCTTTTTAACAGTTGTAGGTATTCTGTAGATTGTTTTAGGTGCTCCTTCAAATTTATTTATTTTTTGTTTTTATTATATTAACGTATGGTTTCTGTCATGGTAACTATTATAATTTTAATGGAACGAAACTGCTTGTGCGCGACACCGACTCTCACTTTTATTCACTCAAACGAATATTTCTTCCGAACTTTTTCTAGATTAAAAAGGATTCTGCGCACTAGCTCGTATTTATTTGTTAATTCATGCACTAATACTTGGACTTATGTGGAGGTAATAAAAGGTGTTCGACTGAGCCGCGTTATGTATTTGTATGTTGGGAACGAGATTTATTTTCTTTTCTTTAGGTCAAGCTCCGTAGTTGTACTAAGACCTTTTTCAACAGGTTTTGGACATATATCATAACAATCTTTTTGCCACGAATACACCCGCGAAGAGGTCATAATAAAAAAACCTATATATGAACCTTCTTCATGAACATCTTCAACATATGCCAATTATCATGGTAATCGGGCAAACAGTTTGGAGTTTATCAATCTTATATATACCAACATCCATTTCATATAACATGTCCCGGAAAATCGCGAAAAAAATCAGCTGTTCCTTACATTTTGACGAGTTATGCGAACTTAAATGTAGAGAACAGCAGATTTTTTTCGCGAGTTCAGGTTTGCTCCCATAGTAAAAGTTGTTCATAATGATGAGTATAATGACCCTTTAAGAGGTTGTGCGTTAATACCGGGACATATTGTATATAGATGTGTAGGAGAAAAGCTAAATAAATCGATTTTGGCATAATCGCTAGTCAGTCCAGAATGATCAAAATTCCAAATAATTTTATCAGAAATTTCTCTTTATGAAATATCTTAAGTGCCACAATCTCAACCGAGCAATAGATCCATCAAACTCGGATTTAATATAGCTTAGACTGTGTACATGTGAAACTTAGTCTGCTATCTAGATTGATACATACACGAGGTAAACTGCTCTACTAGAGCATTATAATTATAATAATATCAGCCTGATAGTGTCCCACTGTAGGGCAAAGGCCTCTTCTCATACAGAGAAGGCACGAGCGTTGATCACCACGCTTGATCAAGACGGGTTGGCGATTTCAGATTTATATTTACTACAAGCTTCTGCCCGAATTCATCCGCGTGAAATTTCTTGTCCCCCTGATCCACCCCCTCACATCGCATCGCCCGAACGCGCTATTATTTCGTTTTCGCTTAGCGTTCTTTCTGACTTTTTTTCATTTTGCTCGGCTTCTATGGATCATAGCGTGATGTTAAATAGCCTATAACCTTCCTCAAGAAATTGGCTATCAAATGCAAAAAAAAAATTATACGACTGGTAGTTCCAGAAATTACCCCCTTTTTTTGGATGGGTAATCATCAAATGACTTCTCCCGCTCTGGGCGGAGCGGGAGAGCGTGTCAGACTTTTACTTACTAAAACCTACCCGTGTTTCTTCAGTTGCCTGTGCCGGGGCCACGGTAACACTTTCGAACATCCCGCGACCCTAGAGAAATTACCCCCTACATACAAACTTACAAACAAACAAATTTTACCTCTTTATAATAATTATTAGTATAGATATAGCCTGATGTTTTCCTTCACCATTGTCAATAATGTCGAAGTTAAACTCAGAAAGTACATAATTATGAATGGGAAAAGACACACTGGCACTTGCCCGGATTTGAACCCACAACCTCGTGTGCATAAAATAAAGCCCTTATTGTAGGCTCAATGTTATGACGTGTTAATAATATAAACGTATGACGCCACCTGTCACGTCAGAATCCTGACGTTACATTTGACGCGACGCGACGTGAACATCTAAATGTCATGCGTGCCTCGTCGTGTTGCGTCAAATCGGTAAGACGGGAGGGGAATATGAAATAAGTTGTTCTTGGTTTAAGTCTATGAGGGGTAACTCAATTTAAATTGGCGCCTTCTTTCTCTTCAAACATGATACATTTTAATGTAGCAAAAAAAAATTATTGACAGTATGCCAATAGACAATTTTTATCATTTTCGAAAACGTCAATCCTGACCTGCATTGATATCTACTTGTTGAATGTACAGACGCCAGCAGGTCAAGCTACCCGAAACTGTCAAATTTTCCCAATCAACCTTGAACCTAATGCTTTACCGATAAAGTTGAAAATCTATTAAAGAAATTTGACAGATTGTAGTAGCTTGATGTGCTGCCGTCCATACGTAGTTGAAATCTGCAGTCCCTTATTGTACAAGATTTTTGTGGATTTCCATTGTACAGAAAGTAACAGATAGGTCAGAATGTCAGATATGAGAAAGGTAAGAAAATAAATTCAGTCCTGTAAAAAAACAACAATCACAAACCACACTAGCTTCTCGCAACTGTCTGTCATTGATTACAATACAACACACACCCCCACACACAATACACGCACACAACTCACACGGACACTATCTCAAGATGCAATATCGTATAAATGAAGCTGATGAGCCGCCTCTGCAGCCGACCGCGACATAATCGCATCCTCAATTTAATGAAATGTTCCAACGAATGAGGTCGAAGTTCATCCTTGTGTTATGGGCTGCCGAGGGATTTGTGTGCGTAAGTCTTATTGAAGGGACATATAGATATGTGCAACAATATAATATGTAGGTATAGGACTATGCAAGTACAGCCGAACTAGAAAGTGGTCTACGGGACTAAGATTTACAGGTATTGGAGTATATGAGGGACTTACAAAGTGTAACACAATTAATTGTTGGATGACTCGCTGCTCTCCTAGCTAGATCACTAAGTAATCGGTATTTAAGAGAGACAGTTTCGACTTCCAATTTGAGTATCTATCACAATGATTATTTGTTTTTATGCTTTTGGAGCTTACATTAAAAAACAAAACACAAAAGCAAAAAATCTTAAAATTAAAATTAAATAATACGAATTAGAATGAGGAGTGTTGGTATGGTCAGTCGAGGGGGTGAGTGTGCGTATGTGTATGTATGAGTGTTTGGGGGTGAGTGTGTGTGTGTGTGTGGATATGAATAATAGAAAATAGAGTTACTTTCATGTAAGTGACAATAAGTACTTTTCAGCCTCGTCGTAGGTTTTATTCAGGAGAAATGCATGAAGGGCGAGTTTGAATTTACTGTGTGCCAAATTACGCCACGACAATAGAAAAATCTCTTACGACCGAACCCAATAACTTATCTATCAACGATTTTGGCATAATGGAGGTAGAAAAACCTATCTATTTATAGTTTTAACGTCCAAATAATCTATAAGAGACTATGGAATCTTACCGGCCTGACATAAAGACAGATAGAATTAAACTGTCTACCATCAATAGCGATCTGTCTTTGACTAAAAATAGGTTACAGGGTTCGGCCGTTAGTGTATTTAAACTGAGTTTGTGGAACAGTACAAATCATATGTTTCCGTCATTTCGTAATAGTAGTAAGAGGGGTTTTTAAGTGTTGGAGAAGAATGGTTTGTAGAATGAAATATTGGAGTAGAATGGTTTGTAGAATGAAATGTTGGAGAAGAATGGTTTGTAGAAGGAAATATTGGAGAAGAATGGTTTATAGAATGAAATGTTGGAGAAGAATGGTTTGTAGAATGAAATGTTGCCTTACATTGAGGACAGCACAACTTTTGTAAAGTTCTGTTGTTAGAAACAGAATAGGTCCAAATGTTGCAATTTTCATTTAGATTTGCTTAACCATAGATAATATAACAACATACCTGTAATCCCCGAAGGGTTAGATAGACTAAGTACACCCACATTGCGCCAGTTATGTTTAAGTCCCATGTAATAGGGGGCGAGCCTATTACCGTCAACATCATTTGCTTCAGAAATTATGTTCAATAATGAATGATAGACTACTTTTGCTTAAGTCGTGTGGTATGGTAAAACGAATGAAGTAAATTAAAATGGAATTGAAGTGTGTATTCTTTTTCAATTATTATTAGAATCAACCCACACATATCAAAGTCAGGACCTACAGAATAAGTAAGAAAATATTGTTTGCATCGGAGATTTCCGGGCTCAGGGATGGTAACATGAAAGCTGGCATACATTTTGTATGAATTTGTTTACACTTGTTTGAGTTCGAAGCCGTCCGGGGTCTCATTGTTCCGGATTATGGTTTGACGTACAAAAACTCTGACGTGGACGGTCCGGATCCCGGTTGGCACTGACCTGGAATTGTGCGGAATGATTAAAACTTTTTGGTACATTAAATACCCAAAACTCACACACATACATACAGTTACCCTCAAAAAGATTATACATCGACGTAAATTCATTTTATTGTGTACAATTTCTTTTACAATGACTAGCTACATTGTCAATGTGTAATTAATATGTTTTGTGGCTGCAAATTGACAGAATATTATGAAACAAAGATGGTAGACCATTAAACGAATTATTCTGGCTAACTGTGAATCCTGAAAACATAAAACTCCTTATTTTGGGCAGTCGTATAAATGTATTTTTTTTTTTTTGTGAATTCGTTTGTCATTGTAGAAATCTGGAATCCTCATTCTTTTCTGATGTCAGAAAAACAAAAGCATGTAGTTAAGATTTATGTTTTTGAACTTCTTTTGTACCAATTTATTCTAAATTAGAACCTTTATAATAATCAAGATAATATATACACAAAATTCATAGCTATTACAAAAATTACGTTTGAGAATTGGGAGGCCATTACAAATAAACAGAATAATTTAATTGTATATAGCAACATCTAAAATCAACAAATAATTTATCAGCTCAACCTTGATCCCGTCAACCCTTTCAGTGCAAGGTTGAGTCTGTGCTCAACAAATACCCGTGCAGTTCGTGCGCTATCTCGATCTGACGTAACGAGCCCGTGTGGGTTGACGCCACCGGTAAAGGAGGGTTACCTCTCATGCCGCGGAACTGTGAGCTGTGGCGACGAAGGGTAATGTGTTATGGAAATATATTATATAACCTTCAGGCTTTGTCAGCTCTGAAGTTTTGGCGTCAATATTTTATTGTTCTTGGTTATCAAAAGTACTAGTTCCCGCTTGTACAACGGTGTCGATTTGTGATTTGAGCAGTAAGACAGTAAATAGCAATATAATTTATGTGACTGCTTTAATTTCGGTTCGTTGATCGCGATTGCTCCAATAGCGGAGAAATTCCATAGAGAGGGCATTGAATATTATAAATAAAGCCTCTTGTTCTGATTTAAATGTCAAAGTTAGATAACCTAAGAATGTAACTCTAAATTCTTAAATGCTCTGATATGTTTGCGACGAATAAGATTTATGAGTTATGCTAGCCTATTAAAACTGTCTAATCCATAAAATTAAATCAAAAATTCTCTTGGATATTTACAATGGAGTTTTTTTCTAAAATAGCTTTCAAGGGAATGGACTTATCTAATCTATGACTGTTTTTAATCATTGGTATATTTTCTACATTTAAATTATAACAGTACCTACTTTAGACTCATCATCATATACAACATGTATCGGAATTAAAGCAAAAGCTCTTAAAGGGTCAAGATACTCATAATTATGAACTACTTTTGCTATGGGAGCCTACCTTTACCTTTATCTTCGCTTATCTCGTCAAAATGTAGGGAACAGCAGATTTTTTTTCGCGATTTCAGGTTTGTGCCATAGTAAAAGTTGTTCATAATGATGAGTACGATGGCCCCTTAAGAGGTTGTGCGTTAATTCTAGAACATGTTGTACATCAAAGCTTTATTAGGATTAAAGTCTAATTTAGATTTAAGATATGAAAGCAATTTTACTATTTAGGATCGATCAACTAAAACTAGTTTACATGGAAATAGATTTGATTTCCATGTAAATTAAATGCTTAGTTTGGTTTGGCTCTGGTGAAGAGTCGAACCTAGATTGGGTTTATTTAACTTACAAATATTATTACTGACCGTTCCTACCCAAAAAGTAAAATGATAGGTATCTATGTCAAAATCGTGGTAATTAACATTCTACAGTAATTCATCCTACCCTCAGCAACAGTTACGTTGCCAAGCCATTTATATTCACCACCCGATCCAACTGTTATGCGCAAACGCATAACAACGTCTATTGACACCGAAATACCGGCGCGAAATCGCAGGCAAGGCAACCTCTAGTTACGTGTATACCGGTCTGCGACGATCAACTCTTGCGCATATCGCAACTGACACAACAGGTTACTAGATCTTGATATTGAACAGATTATAGGTCTATGAACTTTTTATTATTATACATTTTTGTTGTATAATTATATTTTTATTGTATAATTATGCTGATTTAATTTGAGTAGGTGGAGGGTGTCGAACTTTTGACGGGGTCGATGATGCCTACACAGTTTTGATTGGGATTATTTTTAGATTTTGTGACTTTTTTTTTGTTATTGGGTTTTTCTATCTAGAATTTCTCAGTAGCCCGGAGTCTGGATTTGTGCCCGATAGATGGCAATAGGCTCGCCCCCTATTACATGGGACTTAAACATAACTGGCGAAATGTAGGTGTACTACAAGGTGTAATTTTAATCACCGTTAACCTCTCAAGGGGTCAATGTATTCATCATTATGAACAACTTTTACTATGGGACCAAACCTACAATCGTGAAAGTAAAATCAGCTGTTCCTTACATTTATGTTCGCATAATGTTATAGTTTGTGGTTGACGAGGACTGGTGATGGTGGATGAGCTTAGCGAAATGAAAATAATTTTAGAGGTTCAAAGAATTTATGGGGATTTTGTTTAAATTAATTATTTTTAGTTGGTTAAGTAACTGCATCTGAAAACAAGAACGAGAATTCTTCACGTTATAGAATGCTATAAATGCATTGATATGAAAAAGGTTAATCTTTAGCTTTGGTTGACACTGTATTGTCAATTATCTGCGCATTATGTACATGCTGTGCTTTTCTATAAGTAATGAGGCGCTTACACTTTCCATGTACAAATTGTAAAGTAATACTTAGTGTACTCTTTGTTGAAGAGCCATCTATACAAATCAAACTCAAACTCAAAGCATTTATTACAAATAAACCAATTACAGGCACTTTTGAATTGTCAAAGAGTCGGTCAGTTAGTCGGAAAGTTGAAGCTAGTTGCCCATTCCCAAGCGTCGATCTCTATGGAGAAGAACGGGCAAGAAACTCCACGGACACTCTTTTAAATCAAAATATTGTTACAAAATATTGGTAACAATATTTTGATTTAAATTCATTCATGTTGAAATTAAGTATGTGAGAACAATGTAGAAAGACGTGCACGTTAAAAGCGTCCGCAACAAAAAGGTAAAAACCAAAAACGATTCAAAAATTTAAATAAGCCGTGGGCAGCTAAGAGATGACCAGTCCCTACTGACGGCGCCCGTTCACGAACATGACGCATGGATCAGCACCATTCAGCTCAACCATTTTGAATTTTGAAGGGAAGTTAATGATCCAACACACACGCCACCACCAGCGAGACATTTGAGTGAGCATGACATCATGACATGACAGTCGCCAGGGCAAATTCAAGTCAATGAAAGACGTACCCAGTTAATGGTAGCTTTATAGTAGGTAAGTACATAGTGCTCACACATGTGCTAAAATTGAAGTGTATGTTTGTAATGTCAAAATAATAACTTTTTACTAAATTCATGAGAAAGTATATACGCTACTTATATTAAAAAAAGCAATTTTTAAAATCGTGAGCAAAAGTCGGATTTCAAAAATTCTTTATGCATTTGGTAGCCCAATTCTCGAGGATAGTTATAGGCTATTTAACATCACACTACGACCCTTAGAAGCCGAGCAAAAAGAAAAAAGAGAGAACACTAAGTGGAAGCGAAGGAATAGCGCGGGCGGGCGAAGCAACGCGGCGGGTCGGGGGACGATGGAGTTTTATTAAAATGTGGCTGTTATTTTAGTATATTGTGTAAGTATCTTACGACTTCCAGGCGAACGAAGTCACGGAGCACAGCTAGTAAATAAATAAGTACCGATGAAAATGACAGATGTTCTTATACCTTTTCCAAAACCCAAGCTTTACAAAATAATAATTTAATAAGCAATACACATTTTAATACAATAACAAATGAACAAACCACTAAGCACAACATTACACGATCCTTTCATCATAAGTACCTGCCTCCCCCCCCCCCGCCCCCACACCAAAGGCGCGCCATTATCCGTTCCGTGACGATATAAAAACTCAACACAAACAGCCTAACGAATCTCAAACACACATCAAATTGAACCTCCCTTTTTTCTGTTTCAGGTAAACATCGTCCGCGTACGGATTTGCCTACTTTATGTCAAAGTAAGTGGCCGTATGGTCTGTTTAAAAAGTATCTGATGAAAATATAAACAAATGAATCGGGAAATGTACCTGTGCATGTCAGTTTGTAGTGGCATTTGCATTTTTTTTTTGAGCCTTTGATTTGATTATTTGAATGTTTAATAAAACAATATTGTAACATCTTGCACACTATTGTAAGCTATGTTTATAAATAAAGACTGAGGAGCTCGTGGCTAAGTAATAACAGCCGCACGGGTCGATCCATCAGGTTAAGCTACGCTTGCCGGGATTGGTCCGTGAATAGGTGACCATTTTTACATACCGAGACTCCTCAGTGCCTCGGAAAGCACGTTAGGCCGTTGGTCCCAGCTGTCATTCGTGGATGTTTGTCATTACGGGTCGTTAGAAGCCCGAAAGTCTGTCAACCAGTCTTACCAAGGGGTATCGTATTACTCAGTTACTGGGTTGTGGAGGTCAGATAGGCAGTCGCTCCATGTGAAATACTGGTATTCAGCTGCATCCGGTTAGACTGGAAGCCGATCCTAACATAGTTGGGAAAAGGCAAGGCAGATGATGTTTACAAATAAAGACTATTGATTGATTGATTGATTGTAGTCTAATTTATAATCACCTTAAATATGTTTCTCATATCAATTAAGAGGGTTCTCACATCTTGCACCTCTCTCGCTCACACGGGATCAAATTTTTAAGAATGTTAAATGAAAAGATGCTTTTTTGAAAAATGTAATCAATGGGCGACTTACTAAATAATATTATTTTAATAGGCAATTATTAAAAACACATTTATTTAAATCATCTCAAAAACAGATCATTATACTTAATGACCTATGTTTATTAGATAACACAATAGAAATGTGTTTTTGATAACTACCTATTAAATTAATATTATTTAGTAGGTCGCCCATTGATTACATTTTTCAAAAAAGCATTTTTTCATTTAACATTCTTAAAAATTTGATCCTGTGTTAGCAAGAAAGGTGAGAAAATGTGACAGCCCTCTTAAGTAGAATTTTAATAATCTTATTGAAACATAAATATATTAAAGTCAAAACCATCGAAATACAGATGGATATGTTATTAATTCCTTTAAAAGTATATTTGCGTAAGAATATAACCTGAACGAGGTTTGTTTACTCTTTCATCAAACACTCGTACTTACTTTTGGAACAGACTACAGATCCAAAGCCCAATTACGGCGCGTCACGGGTCCCTGTTCGTGTGTCGACAGGTTAATACCCGTGCCGAATGTTTTGGCATGTTAGATAACCATTGATGGGTTGAAGTCGGTTTTGTGTGGAGCTGTCTTTGCCTACGCAATGGATTGGGTGTAATTCGATTCTGTTGGGGTTTTACGTGAGTTTTTCTTTGAAGAGGAAAGTAAATTGTGTAGCGGTTTTTTGAAGTGTATCAATAATGAAAGGTATGTTCTCAGGAATCGATGATACTCGTATCTGTTTGAAATTGTTTTAACCCTTAGAGGAAATTCCTACCTATATAATCTTCGTAAAAGATCCTTATTTTTCGTGAATTTACTGAATAGGGTACTGAGTTGTATTATTGAGTTTTCTTCATCGGAAATGAGAAATAGAAGCAGCAGTTGTCGGGAATCTTGACTTTCCCGAGTAGTGGTTGCCTCATGAATAGCATATTAGTATATTAAAGAAATTAAACATTAATAGCGAAATGGGGGTCCACTTCTGCGCACCCATTCAGGGAAAGAACGAAAGATTTTAGTTCTGTTTTCTTACATAATTTTAAAACTATTTATTTTAAAATTATAAAAAAAAATCTATTCAAGACCCCCACAGTAGGCCCTTTCATTTGATATGTATAGTTTGCAAAACATTTTTTTTAATTTTCATATTTGCCCCCCAAAAGTTACCCCCCATATCCAAAATTTATTTTTTTATGTTAGACGTCCGTGTTTGGGTAACAGAAATTCATACGTGTACCAAATTTCAACTTAACCGGTACATGAGATTGAGCAAATTGGCTGTGACAGACAGACACACGAGTGATCCTATAAGGGTTCAGATTTTTCATTTTGAGGTACGGAACCCTAACAACAAGAACAGATATATAAATCGGTCACAAACACAGCTCAGAAATAGTCGACAGCTGCACGTCGTGACTATGGGGTCCCCGAAACGATCAATTGCGATTGAACAATTGCCAAGAGTATTCTATTCTATTCTATTCTATTCTGTTCTGTTCTGTTCTGTTCTGTTCTGTTCTGTTCTGTTCTGTTCTGTTCTGTTCTGTTCTGTTCTGTTCTGTTCTGTTCTGTTCTGTTCTGTTCTGTTCTGTTCTGTTCTGTTCTGTTCTGTTCTGTTCTGTTCTGTTCTGTTCTGTTCTGTTCTGTTCTGTTCTGTTCTGTTCTGTTCTGTTCTGTTCTGTTCTGTTCTGTTCTGTTCTGTTCTGTTCTGTTCTGTTCTGTTCTGTTCTGTTCTGTTCTGTTCTGTTCTGTTCTGTTCTGTTCTGTTCTGTTCTGTTCTGTTCTGTTCTGTTCTGTTCTGTTCTGTTCTGTTCTGTTCTGTTCTGTTCTGTTCTGTTCTGTTCTGTTCTGTTCTGTTCTGTTCTGTTCTGTTCTGTTCTGTTCTGTTCTGTTCTATTCTATTCTATTCTATTGCACTTGGTAGATGATCAATTTGCGCGTCAATGTGTAACAATCGCGTAAAAATTGACAACTGCAATTGATCGTTTCGGTGAGCCTTATGACAAGAAGGCTTCCAGTCAGCATAATGCAGAGCTATGTGTATAAATACCCACAGCACAGCGCTGATCTTCAGTCACCAGCCAGAGGTTATTTGTTGTCTTACTACTACTACTTACTTTCAATATTATATGCAGAGCAGTGGGGAATGTCCTCTAAACTAAACGTAGCCTCTAAACTAAATTTAGCGTCACTTGAACAATTTTAGTTAATTAACTGACGGTTTCGCCCGCGACTACGGTGGCCATGAAACTAAACTTTGTGGGACATAAACTGTGTACTTACTTTGTTTACACTTCAACTTACTATACGACATAAATAAGTACAGTTCTAAAACGTCTATTAAATGCTTAACAGCTTTTGCTCGCGGCTTCGTCCGCGGGGATGTAGAAAAATATCCTACGAGAACGTACTACCGGGATTAAAAGTAACCTATGTGTTAATCCAGGTTATAAATTATCTGTGTGCCAAATTTCATCCAAATCTGTTCAGCCATTTTTGCGCCAATCCAGAACATACATGCAGACAAACAGACAAACGGACAAAACTATGTTCCCATGCCTCGCAGCAATTAAGTACTTTTTTTCAAAAATATTCAATGTACAGTTTTTTGACTTCATAATATTTCATTATTATTAATAGATTATTGTGTATTTAATAGCATGGACATACAATAAAATGCTGTTACAAAATGATGACGCGTAGGTATTTAAAAATATCGACGAAAAGATTGCAAATTATGAGTATACTTTGTTACCACTTCACCATTGAGATAGATATTTATCTAAACCATTTATTTGGTGCACACAAAACAAATAGCACACAAATAGCACACAAAAAGCACACAAAAAGCACAATTAAAATATAATAATTTAGGTACATGAATATAAAGAAAATATATGGTAAAGAGATTAAGAACACTGAAAAATACCATTACAAAATCCAAACAAACGGAAGCCATGTTAGGTAGGACCCTTATTCTTAAATACCTACATTTACATCCCAAATCCTTCAGAATCAATTGACAAATCGTGGTTGTATACAAATTTCAAGTTTTTTTTTAGAAAAACCTCTCAGAGAAATCCACGTTTCCAGAAAGGACGTTTTACTAAAAAGGACAGTCCCGACCTTTTTATTAAAAACCTTTTCAAATGAAAAGTAAGCTGTTTGGAATTTTCCAAGGAGGCATAGAGGTAAAGGTCGCGATCAAAATGTACTGACACGATGTTAACAATGGGGAAGGCAACTGTCAAAATGGCGCTGTCGTAGCTAGTTCCTAACACAAGCCAATAATACAAGGCGTGAGGTGGTTTTATTTTATTTTTGCGAAAATGATGCGTCGTGTTACTAAATACTCCGAAATTGGAGGCCACAATTTCCTGAGAGATCCTAAAATTAAAAGATGGTGGCTTAAAGCCATTCGTAGAGATGTTGTATAAATTAAACAGAGTAGAAACATTTTGGAGAAAGTGACTTTGAGGATATATTTATGGTTTTAAATTCTGACACTTTCCATATCATTTACTTGATTTAAAATATTGAAATCACCGAAAATAACGAAATAGCGAAATAAAAGTAAACTCATGACTGAACGAAATGTCAAACTTATTGTAGGCCGTGGGGACCTAGCTATGATCACGCCATCTACAATTAGCTTTGCCCGACCTTCCCATTCTGACATTTCAAAATATTACGATTTCGCGAACAATGTCTGCAATTCTCTCTAGATCTAAATTTTGAAATTGTCTACGTTTGGAATTAATATTTTAGATATTTCAAATGGCCGCGTTAGTTCAGTTATATGTATAAAGTTCCAATGTAGATGTAGAATCCAATATTTACCAGCTCCTACGGATGAAGTCATATCAAGTACTAAAGTAGTCATCTACTTCATCTGCCGAGACTTTTCCCAACTATGTTGGTGTCGGCTTCCAGTCTAACCAGATGCAGCTAAATACCAGTATTATACATGGAGTGATTGCGTATCTGACCCCCACAACCCAGTTACTGGGTAACACGACACCCCTTGATAAGACTGGTTGTCAGACTTTCGGGCTTCTGACAACCCTTACCGTCTGTCAGAGATCCACGAATGACAGCCGGGACCAAAGGCTTAACGTGCTTTCCGAGGCACGGAGGGGTCTCGGTATGTAAAGATGGTCACCCATCCACGGACCAACCACGGCAAGCGTAGCTTAACCTGATCAATGGACCCGTGCGACTGTTATTACTTAGTCACAAGCCCCTAAGTATTGCAATTAGGTACTTTGAGGTTTGATAATTATATTTTCTGTATACATCACAATTCCTTCGTATGTAGTCGTAAAGTTAATTCTCCCGCTCAAGTAAATAGATTGATATTTCATCGGCTTGCTGTTAAGAAACTTCGTCTATTCTTTGATTAAACCTAGCAGCACCCTAATTGCGTAACACACTATCAATCACGATCTGAATCATTTTGAAGCATATTGCTAATCCATTGCTTCATATGCTCGTAAAATTTGTCTACTCAACAACGTATTAACGCAATGAATGTTGTTTAACTGTCAAAAAGAAGCAGATTCCTACTGTAAGTGTATTACGCAACTGCCCCGCTGCTTGTAGCATGATAAATATCAATGGTAATTAGTAATATTCATCTTGCATCATGATGTGTGTTACTTTTGACATAATGCAGTTAATTCATACAAAGTCAGGCCATGTTGATTTTTAGAAAGAGCCTGTCACGTAAATCAATGAATCAGAGTGGTCAGTCGATTCGGAATGATAGCTCGCTTCTCCTAAGTTTTCATGGTTATGCTTTTGCAGAATAGATATCGATCTTATAATGCTCATTTGGAAAAGATTATGTGCAAAGATTATGACGATGAGCGCTAAATGCGTCTTTTTATGTCCTAATTTGACTCAATATCATGGCGTCAATACAACCGGTTGTATTTTCCAACCCTATTTCATCCCTTGTAACACCCCCCTTTACAACAACCCCTTTGTTACTCAACACTATGACGTGGCGAGTTTCAAAGTTTGTTCAACCCGTTTTTTGATAGAGGAAATTACATGGCTTTTGTTGATTAAACTCTGATGTTTTTAATGCTGATAAAACGTTTATTACGGTGCGCTTTTTAATAGGTTTTGATATTCATCTGCATTCCTCACGATAAATCTTTTGTCGTTCGAATTGGTAAGGCTATATGCAGACTTAGTCAAAACAGCTGTTTATATTTGTCAAAATATTATTTGTTTGTTGACAATGTTTTGTTGCTGTTGGTTCATCATTATTGTTTGTGTGTTTATAGAGAGATAGTCTGACGTAATACATTCTTAACAAGGTCTGCGCCGGGGTTAAGGTATGCAAAGGTTTATAACATTTTGATTTTAGAACTGTGTAATCGATTGTTACTTGATCCAATTTTTCGTGAATGAATTATAAAGTTATTAACATAGTAAAGTGTAAAATAATCAACGTTACGTTACATTAACATTCTAAAAGGAAATCAGCTGCGTTTACGCATTTTGAGTTTTATTAGCATGCGTGTTAAATATCTTTCTATATACTGCTTAGATTATGAAATAATTATTAATTATTTACAACTTAAGTATGCCGTAATTGTTGATTTCTTAGTTTCTTTTCCAAAATAACTGACTGCCTCGTTGCTGAGCATGAGGTCCTGGGTTCGATTCCCAGGTCGGGCAGTGATATTGTGTTTTTCTATCTGAAATTTCTCAGTAGCAGCCCGGAGTCTAGATTTGTGCCCGGTAGATGGCAATAGGCTCGCCCCCTATTAAACAAGGAGTGATGTTATGTTTTCCAAAATAAATTACTGTCACTTCACGATATCAAAAATTAAGAAAATAAATGTCACTTTGTATATGTATTAATTAAAGAGATACGTCATGTATGTAGCTTAAACATCGAAGTGATCAACGTGCAGAATTCCAATTTTAAAAATACCAGCGCTAACAATAGGTGCGTAAAGTCGAACACACGAATCTCGTCATTACGTCACAGCACAGTAAGGCTAATATCGCTTTATGAATGCACGGAGCGTGTCGGTGATAGAATATGAAGCACCACGTGCGACATGCCGACAACTGGAACACTTTCTTTGGACTTGTAACCAGTGGGCCGGGCTAGGGGACAGGAGGTAGCGACTGGAGTTTGTTTGGGTTCACCTAAAGCTTTTTTTATGGAAAGGGCTACCTGCTCATGTCTGTTGTGAATGTGGTATGGTAATAGAGAAAGGGTTGCATTGCATGTGTCGGAGGAGAAGCAACAAGGTGCCTTAATATTACTTTCTGATCGTGGTTTAATTTCCCTTTTTCTTTCTTATTATTTCTAAGGCACCGCTCGTCGAACGACACGCGGCGCCTTTGTGTCGCGTCGTGTGTCGCACCTGTTTGTAGGAGCCTTTAATGTCGTCGTCATATAAGTATGTAGTGCTTAATGTGTTTTAAAACAGTCTTGTTGTTGATTTTTATTATGTTTTGCAAAAAAATGTCTGTTTAACAGAATCTTGTTAAATTAAAATTTCTGTTACAGCAGTCTTTTACTTTTACCTTTGATAAATATTAATAGTTTGTTGGACTTCTTACGGGTTGTGCTTAATAATACCAATTCTAACGTGGCCCCATACTGTACGACTCGTCCCAGCTTCCGCCCACGACTTGCACCACACCATCAATCAGTAGTATCGGCCAATGCGAGTAACGGCCAGTTGCTACACGCAACGCAACGCTTACGCAACGCGAAAGAAATTCACGCGCCCGCAACGAATACTTATTCTGCACAATTTTACTACAGCGTTACGATTGCATAGTAAACGCCTTCCGACTGTATTATGCCGGAAGGAATCTATTAGATGTCAGAAACTAACATGATGAAAGTAATGAATTTTGATCTCGCAGTGTAAAAAAAATCAAAAGAATATGATGCTTATTTTTTTTTTAACTACAACGGGGAAGTCCTGAGCCTGCATCTCATCTGATGGTAAGTGATGATCAGGCCGAAGGTGGAAGCGAACATCGTCCGGAATCCTCACGAAGGAACTGGTTATCTTACCTCTAACACTGCTAAAACACAACAATGGTGTCACCATTGTTGTTATGGCGACAGACTTAGATAAGATGGTTGTAGCAACCCCCCTCCCCCCCAACCGAGCAGAAAATTTTGCCCCCGCTGGGAATCGAACCCGGGACCTCTGGGTCTGAGACAGGTGGTCTTACCACTAGACCACAGAGGCGGTTAAAATTATGATAAGTAATATGAGTAGTAATGATTGAATGTTGCAGCTCTGGTCCTGCGAAATAAGTGCACGCCAGAGCAAATTTTGAATTTGCCGAAATATTTATGACAGACTATTTATTACAAACAAAATACATAATTTGAAAAAATAATATTAAATATCGGTAACTCTTAGATAGTATTTCTTACAGTATAACGGCCGAACCCAATAACCTGGTTTCAGTAACAGACAGATCGCTATTGATGGTAGACAGTATAATTCTATCTGTCCTTATGTCAGGCCGGTAAGATTCCATAGTCTGTTATAGATTATTGGAACGTTAAAACCATAGATTAGGTAGGTTAGTTAGGTAGGTAGGTGTTTCTATCTCCAGAATGCCAAAACTGGTGATAGATAGGTTATTGGGTTCAGCCGTAAGTCGGTATCCTGGAAGTTGGACCGCCTGTTAAAGTCTAAATAAAATGCCAGTGTTGATTTCACTAAAATAGAAGTATTCCTTCATGCTATTTAAATACTCAACCAAAATCTTCGAGAAAATCAAAAACCACCGCTGTGTTAAAGAACTTTCCAGGTCGATACTTCTAACACTCGCAGCAGAATCCTTTCCGATTCCCATGGGAACCCATATAGAATTATAAAAGAGAATCAGAAGGCGTTACGATAACAATTGAAGTAATAGATAATATTACATAAGAGTCCTTTTTACGAGACTCTGAGATATTGGAGATCGTAAATTTTAGTGGGAACATCAATCACGGTTTTGTGTCCCCTCGTAGGTAATTTGTTTGTTTTCATCCATTGTTTTCTGAAATATTGAGGAATTGTTCTAGTTTTGTTGATATTTTTAGATTTATGATGATGTATTAATGGTGATGAGTGTGTGTGTGTTTATGATGGTGTATTAATCAGTAAAATACAGGCGAAATAAAATAGCTGGAAATTGAAGCAACTAGAAATTATTAATTACTGAGTTCAGCTCATGATTACTGACAAATGCGTGCACTGACTGAACAGGTTCACTCAAATCTGTGTGGTTCTTTCTTCAGAAGACCATCTCAGACATTAATTTGCATGGTCCTCATAAGACCTGACCAAGATTATGTCTGGACTTTAAAAGAGACTGTGTCCTCTGAGTTTGTTACGGTTTTTCTTTCTTCTCAGAGTAGTCGGTTGTGAAACACCGACCTCATCTACTTTTAAATCATAATTTATTGTTGTCGTGTAAGTTGTAAATCATAATTTATTATTGTCGTGTAAAACTGTTTTTTTGAACCAGTTTACGAAAATAAATATAACTAGCAGCGCCCTACGGTTTCACCCGCATAAGTACCAATCCTGTGAGGATATTGGGATAAAAAGTATTCTAGCCCTAATACAGGTTATAAACTATCTGTGTGCCAAATTTTATCCAAATCCGTTCAGTAGTTTTTGCATAAAAGAGTAACAAACATCCATCCATCCATCGTCACAAACTTTCGCGTTTATAATATTATTAGGAAGTAGGATTTATCATATACAACGCTACAATGGCGACATTAACCACACGGGTAGGGCTAGTATAAAAATTATAACAAAATAAAATTATTCGTAAATTGAATAAAGCTCTCTCTTTCATTCAATTCGCCTACTCTTTGCACGTTAATCGTTTTAATTTCATTGATGCGATGTTACGATCCGTGACCTTGGCAAATGACCTCTGCGCTACAGTTCTTTAAGTACAGCTGGCTCCAAGATGCTATTTTATAAAATTGTAAATAAATAACAACGTTTAACGAAACCGCAAAACCGTCTACGTGTGTTAAATTAATGTCGCCATTAAAGGGGCACGCTGTATTATTATATTTAACCTTATCCGTAACACCAACGTTTAATAGAAAGCCTCTGGAAAGACAAGTCTACCAAATTGATGTTCAAAAAAATACAGATTCTGTTTTTCTTTTTTTTTTTGTGTCATATGCCACAAATTCTTTTGCTACTTCGTTAGTCTCGTATTTGACACCCTGGATGTTTTGCTCTCTAGTGAGATTTTGCCGAAATCCAATTTTGTTATGCGTTGTAAAAGGGAATGGTATTTCATACGTCACAGTTTCTAGGTCAGTTGTTGAAACTGAAATGTCACTTCAGTCATCTTTACAATTGGGTCTAGAATTTTAGAACTACATTCTGATTAGAACTATGTTGTTTTTTTTTCTGCATCCGTTTTCAAACATTGTAGATAATTTATAATAAAAAAACGATTTTGTTCATTTGATATTTTTATGTGATATATGTAGATGAACTGTTATGAGAACTTTGCCAATAAAATGTTACGAAACAAAACACGACGTGGACGATAAACAATAGCTGTAGATTTTTTTCTGATGACAATTTTTTTATGTAATAGAATAACACGCTGGACGAATGGATTTATAGCTAGGAAATGAATAAAAACGCACAATCTACACGACACAGCGAGTGTGCGCCAATTATCGCGTGAAGGAAATAGATGAGCTGGCCATACGGTAGTTAATATTGCATGATGTAAGCTGAATAAGTTGTACTCATGTATATGTATGTAAGGAAATAGGTCACTGCTTTCAAACCTATTCGATCAACAGCAGTTGTCGCTCATCAGTCTCCCCAGCCTTTTCCCAACGACGTTGGGGTCGACTTCTAGTCTAACCGGATGTAACTGAATACCAGTATTTTACATGGAGCTACTGCTTATTTGACCTCCATAACCCAGTTACTGGGTAGCACGATACCCCTTCGTAAGACCAGTGGTCAGATTTTTAGCCTCTTCTTTCAATGCTAAAGCAATGGAGGTCTGACTTTTCGGGTAACCCCTGATTTACCTAATTGATTTACTTCGATTTTAATAATATATGTTTGATTGCGTTGTTGGATTTGGTCGCAGTCGCTACGGGTCCTAGGTTAAATTCCCAGGTCGGGCAAAGTCTTATTGGTTAGCAACTTCTCATCAGCAGCCAGAAAACTGGATTTGTGAACCCTTCCGTTGGTCTAGTGGTCCTGGGTTCAAACCTTGGATCGGGAAAACTGTTATTGGGTTTTCCATCTGGAATTTTTCAGTAGCAGCCCGAAGAGCAATAGGCTCGCCCCCTATTACATGGGACTTAAACAAAACTGGCGAAATGTGGGTGTAGGTACTACACACACCTCTGCCTAACTTGTCGGGGATTACAGGCGTGAGTTTATTTATGTATATATCAATCTAAATAGCCTAACCTATTAGAGAAACATCACTCCTCGACAATACATGAAACATAACATATAACTTGCACAATAAAGGCCAACGCACACCGTCGGACGGCGGGGGACGGCATCGAGGACCATTTGCCGCCGACCAGCGCACACTGATGATTGGCGATACCCCCATCGGCCGTGTTATTGGAACGTTCACCGTGTGCAGCGGGCAACGGTGCAGGTGGAAATGCGCAGTGCAACGTCGCATGCCTTCGCATCCCACCGCATGCCGTCGCATCCCACCGCATGCCGTCGCATCCCACCGCATGCCGTCGCATCCCACCGCATGCCGTCGCATCCCACCGCATGCCTTCGCATCCCACCGCATGCCGTCGCATCCCACCGCATGCCGTCGCATCCCGCGGCGGTAGCCTCCAGCGCGCTCTTCAATACCGCAGAGCGAAATCCTCTTTGATGCTCCGTGGTCGGTCTCTGAGCTTTGGAATCTATAACTTGTTACTAATAGATACGTTCGAATTTACTTTGGAAAATTTAAGATACCCTGCCCTGCCGTCCGCCGATGTGCGCTGCCTTAATAGCGTTCGTGCGGGCCCTAGTTATCCAATCGTTATAGAGTTACATTCCATCTGTGCCGCCATTATGATTTCTTGCTCCATTTGTGGATCACGAAGCGTTTTGACTGTATTTGTTGGTTATTGTTCTGTTTTGATCACGTTTGTGCAGTTAGTGGGGTAGATAGAGTAGTTTGATACTGTTTTTTAGGATTAGAAGTGATTGTAGAATATTATTTAGACTAAGATATCGTCGTAGTCAAACCAAAATCTTAAGACTTATAAGAAGGTGTATTTTAAGAACTATATATAAGATGTAACATAAATAACGCACAACCTCTTAAGGGGTCATTGTACTTATCATTATGAACAACTTTTACTATGGGAACAAACCTGAAATCGCGAAAAAAAATCAGCTGTGCCCTACATTTATGTTCGCATAACTCGTCAAAATGTAGGGAACAGCTGATTTTTTTTTCGCGATTTCAGGTTTGTTCCCATAGTAAAAGTTGTTCATAATAACAAGTACAATGACCCCTTAAAAGGTTGTGCGTTATTTATGTTACATCTTGTATATATTTTTGTAGAACTTTTCTACCTAGACTACATGCCAATAGGTTTTCATAAAGTCGGCACGTGGAGGTGAAAAAATGACAAGATCTATTTTTGGGACAAAATCTTTCTGAACAACAATGACTTACCTTACTCACAAAGTAACAAAACCATTTTCCTATACATCACTACCATTCCTTATCTGTCCTCCCACAAGTACTTATCTACCTACGTTCACATTTCACTGTCAGCACCCCAAAAACACATCATCATACAGCCCTCATTCACCTTACCGACTTTGTAACGTCATTGCTTCTATTGAAGACCTTCCTGACTCGTGACGTCACCGCATTGTAGTATTCACTTGTGTACCAAGAAGTAAATGCGAGATAACGAGAAATGGCTCCCATTTCCTCTCGGTGAGCGTACACAGTTCTCCAATTTCCGTGTTCCATGTGTAAGTTGTTGGGTATGTCTGCGTCTTGTGTGTTGTGGGTGGTTTTGTGAGGTATGCTTCTATGACGAAAATGTGGGTGGGATTTGCGTATAATTGTGTTGTATTTTTATTTTCGAAAATAATTTCGTCTATATAAATTAGGTAAATTGTGACTATTCCAATCTGATTGGGAACTGTGTTTGAGCCGTTTGGGGTTGAAACACTAGGACCATGGTGTCCGAGTGTCCACTTGATTTTTCGAGACATCTCCAAGCGGTTGATCGACTCTTCACGAGGTCTGGCTATTTTTTTTGCCAAAAAATCAGCATTGCCATACGGAAATGCTGATTTTGTATAATGTGGCAAGCCAGCCTTTTTGGGACTTTTCCTGTTGACAGCGATGCGGGCGAAGTATTTGATGCCCTATGATTCATTCCCCTCCATTTTTATATACTTGTTATTATATATATTTATATACATATATATAAATATGTACCCACACTACATAATATTATTATTATTTTAAGACTCTTAGCTTATTCTAAATATTATTTTACTCGGTGACTCTGCATTTGATGTTGATTAAGTTATGCTTGGTAATATCGCCATAATTACTTCATTTGCAGTTCAGAAGCCCAATTCTCGTAACTAAAAACGTTCAATATATGTTCCAATTCTAGTCACAATCCCCTCTCCGCGACAATCAAATGTCAAAAACTTGTCAACAAAATAGGTATTTTTGACAAATTGAGACCGAGATCTGTGAACGTTCTTAAATTTACGGGAATTGCCCCTCTTTTTTCTGTAATTAGTTAAAAGGAAGACAGTAATATGTAGAGTCCATGTCAACACGTACAGATAAAGTACTTGACAGGCCGACACTGTCCTCCCTTACCTATTAACACTGTAATTTGAAAACATTGTAAAAGCCAATTATTTTTGAAAAATTGGAACCGTTCACCTAGCTTCTGACGTTTCATAAGTGCAGGTTTATGTGAAATAAAATATTTTGAATTGAATTGAACATGGAGTCGTCTTAGAAAGGGGGTGACTACCGAAATGACAATAACTAAAGAAGGATGGAAGATAAAGACATGTTGTGCCGACACCAAATAAATTGGAAAAAAGGGCGGGAGATTAATATGATAACGAAGAAGATTTTATGGACTCGTTTTTTTTTTCAAGACAGTCAGGGACAGAGACTGAGTTGCTTTTTTTTAACTAGAAACCACACAATACTGATTACTTAAGGCGAAAGCTCCAGGTAGCCCGGAAATTCAAATTTTCTTACGTTTTTTGCAATTTTCAAGTCAGTATTAGGTTGTATGTTGATCAAAATATGATTCGCGACCATAAAAAGTATGTATTTACATAATTATAATAATTAAAGTCATCAATACAACTCCTTAAGACCAGGTAATTCTATTGAATGACTATTTCATGACATCTTGACAATTAGGATTATACAAACTTATGGAGTTGTATTACTGATTTTGGTGATTATAATTCTGTAAATGCATATTTGTTACGGTCGCGAATGATACTTTAATCAACATGTAAGTTAATACTGACTTGCAAATTGCAAAAAACATAGAAAGTTTAAATTTCGCGGGCTACCTGGCGCTTTCCCCCTTGACGTAAAATCTAAATATGCTACGTATCCCGGAATTAACGCACATCCACTTAAGGGGTCATTGTACTCATCATTATGAACAACTTTTATTAAGGGACCAAATCTGAAAACGTGAAAAAAATCTGCTGTTCTTCTACATTTTGACGAGTTATGGGAACATAAATGTAGGGAACAGCTGATTTTATTTTCGCGATTTCAGGTTTGGTCCCATAGTAAAAGTAGTTCATAATGACGAGTACAGTGACCCCTTATGAGGTTGTGCGTTAATTCCAGGACTTGTATACCTCTCAAAACAAGTAACCAATATAGTTTAAATAACGTACCGGATAACAGTATCAAAACGGTATAACAATTGCAGTTAACACATGTTTTGGCAAATAATACGCAAATGCTCTGTGTACTCGAGTGAGGATACGTATCGGGAATAAATTCCGCCGTTTTCGGGAGAAGTGCTATCGCTGTTTTAATGGTGCAAATAAGGTTGAAATAAGAGTTGGGTGTTATTTATCTATTCAAAGTATTTGTAATGCTTTTATTTATAAATCATTTCGTTTATTAGACGTATTTTTAGTCGCAAAATGGTATCATGTTGCCAATAACCTGAGACCGCGTGTCCTTAAGATTTATTTAACATATTTCTGGAAATAAAATACTTTCCATAAAGCGCTAAGGTAGCCCGCGAAATGAATATTTTCTTACGTTTTTTTTTGCAATTTGCATGTCAGTATTAGATTGTATGTATGTTGATTAAAATATGATTCGCGATCGTAACAAATAATTATGTATAGAATTGTAGTCATTAAAGTCATTAATACAACTCTCTAAGACCAAGTAATCCTATTGAATGACTACTTCATAGAATCATTTGAGGATTATACTAACATAAGGAGTTGTATTACCGATTCTAATGATTATATTTCTATAAATACATATTTATTACAGTCGCAAGTCATATTTAATTAACATACACCCAGACAATGAGCTGCAAATTGCAAAAATCGTAAAAAAAAGTAATTTCGCGGGCTACCTTAGCGCTTCCTCTTAACCTTTAGAACTCTTGAGGAAATTAGTACAACACTATCAAGACATTATTAAATTCCTGATAAGCTTTTCACCAAATCCCATGGAAAAAATATAATATAGTCCTCCAGCCCGAATTTCAGCCATGGCGACCAATCAGCGCGGGAGATAGTATAGAGCAAGTGTGTGTGCGCCGATGGCCGGTGGAGCAGACGAGTCCTGGAGTGGAGACCACGTAACGGCAAGCGTAGTGTGGGACGCCCCCCAGCTAAATGGACCGACGACCTTAAGAAGGTGGCTGCGACAGACTGGATGCGGAAGGCGGACGACAGGGTGTTGTGGTGCAACCTGGGAGAGGCCTATGTCCAGCAGTGGACTGCGATAGACTGAGTTGATTGTGTGTGCGCAGACACAGGTGCACTCTCTCTTCCCTCACCCTCATAGTCCGATGGGACGGCAATCCGACTCGATCGGAGAGAGATCAGGCGCAGGACCAACGGCTTAACGTGATTTCCGAAGCATGGGGGTATCACTCCGCCAACTTCCAAACTCCGGGCTATTACCAAGGAATTCCTAATGGAAAACCTAACAACACTTTGCCCGACTTGGGAACCAAACCCAGGACCCCACACTCAGTAATCGCGCTTGCAACCACTAGATCAACGAGGCAGTCAAATTTTTAATTTTATCAGCAAATAATGTCAAAAACTCCGTGATCAATATAATTTAAGGTCACTTTTCTCGCCCAAATTGTACCCTGTCTCACTCCTCTAGTTATTACTGTAAACACAAGCTGACTACTTAAGTGTGCTCAAATGGGGACGTTTGGCATCCACTCGGTAAACAGCTGCAGGCAATGTCGCGAGTGGCCGGCAGTGAGAGGGTTAAGCACTGTCTTAACAAGCTGTGTAGTGCGGTAATAAGTACACTGACAGCCGTTGAATTACACGTATTAATAGTTAAGAGCGCTTACGATTTACGGCATTTCATACAACCTTTTCTAGTCCTTGTTGTTCGATATGAATGAACTGATTTTAATAAAACTTCATACGCATAAGCAGGACACAGGTCTAAAAAGTAAGTTAAGAACATTTTCGAAAAATAGTGTCACAGCTAAATTCGACCGAATTTAAATTTTCTAGAGAATTAGAGATTATCCAATTAAAACATAACATAACATCACGCCTTGTTTCCCCGAAGGGTTACGCCGAGGTGTACCTATAGTACACCCACATTTCGCCAGTTATGTTTAAGTCCAATGTAATAGGGGCAATGTAGGGGGGAGGGGGGGGGGGGTGTATTTCCAATTATCTTTTTTTTTTAATAAAACATTTCGAAAATGTTCTTACTTAACTTATCCTGCTTATGCGTATGAAGTTTTATTAAACTCGGTTCATTCATTTCGAAAAACAAGGACTTTAATGTTTGTATGAAATTCCGTACGTCGTAAACGCTCTTAAGCAGTTTTAAATAAAATTCTGTACTTCATTATATTATTGCGAGTCACGTGGACATAGCTTGACGAGTACTTACTTATGGAAACGAAACGTACTGAATTTTCTGCACAAGTGAAATTTTTTGTTCATTAATTCATAACTATCCTCTGGAATACTGTGAATATATATATTAGAATCAAATATTCTGAATTCTTCTTTAATTTTATAACTTCGCTACTTTTAGTTTTTTTTTTTTTTTACATAAACCTACATGGGCACTTATAAAACGTCAGAAGCTAGGTGCAGGGTTCCAATTGGTCGTTTCCTATGGAGAAGAACCGGCAAGAAACTCCACGGTAATATCACACTTCAGTTAGTACTTTGATTAGGCTTACGGCCGAACCCAATAACCTATCTATCACCAGTTTTGGCATACTGGAAATGGAAAATCTATACAAGGTGTAACATAAATAACGCATAACCTCTTAAGGGCTCATTGTACTCATCATTATGAACAACTTTTACTATCGGACAAAACCTGAAATCACACATTATGTTCGCATAACTCGTCAAAATGTAGGGAACAGCAGATTTTTTTTTTCGCGATTTCAAATACGACTCTTTGTTCACAAATTCATGGGATTTAATATTTTTTTGCGCGGAACCCTAATTCCTTTTCTAAAATCAAAGTAGCCTCAGTTACTCCATACAACATCAGCTATCTGATAGTGAAAATCCCGTCAAAATCTATTCCGGCCGTTTCGGAAATTAGCCGGAAAGACAGAGAAAAATTTTAAAAATTGCTTTTTGTGTTATAAGTACCTTATATACTTTATATACTTTCGTATGCAGACACTTCAATTTCATTTATTTGTATGTATAGATTACATAGCTTACCGGTATTCACCTCCTTAACGGTTATTGCAGATTAATTTTCATGGACAAATTGTGATTAGGTATTACTAATCGTTTATCGTCCTATTCAGGAGAATCATTTCAGACTTGAGTATTATTGATCTGTAATGCATGTCGTTTGAACAATGGATTAATTATTAGCTACCTACAGCCATCATTGAAATGCGCACTAGTGTGTGTTAATGCGCATTTCATGTTAGTTGCTCTAACTACCTGTTTGTAACGTTATGCGTCTTTTCTTACTGTTGTGACCTGGCTGGAGGGGCTCGTGGCTAAATAATAACAGCCACATTACTCGACCGAAAGTTAAGCTACGCTTGCCTCGGTCGGTTCGAGGATAGGTGACCATTTATTACATTTCAAGACCTCTCCGTGCTTGGGGAAGGTCCCGGCTGTCATTCGTAAATCTTTGACAGTCGTTACGGATAGTCAGGAGCCCAAAAGCCTGAAAAACAGTCTTACCAAGGGGTACTGTGTTACCTAGTAACTGGGTTGTGGAGGTCAGATAGGCAGTCGCTCCATATAATTTTTGTTTTCTGAAAATTTTCTAGAAAGTCATGTTATTATGTAGCACATATATCCGAAAATAGAAAAAATAAACGACTTTTTGTCTCGGAAAATCCTACTAATATTATAAACGCGAAAGTTTGTGAGGATGGATGGATGGATGGATGTTTGTTACTTATTCACGCAAAAACTACTGAACGGATTTAGATGAAATTTGGCACACAGATAGTTTATAACCTCGATTAACATATAGGATACTTTTTATCCCGATATTTCTACGGAATCAAGACTTATGTGGGCGAAACCGCGGGGCGCTGCTAGCCATTTTATAAACACGCTATCAAATGAATGCTCATACTTCTTTACTTAGCCATTTATTTTGTAGATTGGTAAAATAATTTTCCTTTCATTTTCTTTTAGTTAGGTGACAAAGTTTTTTTTTAAGATCCTTAGACCCATAATTTTACAGCCAAAGCTACGACCAAGATTATCTGACGTTTGACAGAATAATGATGGCATTATTCTCTCTAACTTTAGGATACCAAAAAGATATCATTACATAAGTTCTGATCTCTCAGCTGGGCACAAGTTCCAGTACATCTATTTCCATTACGAAGTTCCTTACTAACACAATTTCCCACTGAATACCTAGATTATTTATCTGTTTAAGGAATCCTGTAGTAGGTTATTATATTTTTATTATAAATATCAGTTATGACGGCAACTGTCAAATATTATTCGATTATTCCGTAGTGGCATTTCCGAAGTATGGTAAAATGTATTTATAGACTGACAATTTAAAAAACTAGATGGTAGGCGGGTAATTTGAGAATTCCTTTTTGTACGATGACCCTTCCCCGAGCTTTGGTATTTAAAAAATGTTTTATACATATTAGTGTCATTTAAACAAGCTAGAAGAAAGGGTCAATATTTTCCAAACCCTCAGTCGTCACGAACTACAAAGGATAATCGACATCTTTGCTTGCTGCTGTTACTCTATTTAGATTGCAAAAACGTTTTCCTCATTATCCTGCAAAACAAAGACCTCAAACCATCGTTGTCCCTAACTAGTGGTCACAGCATCCGGAACGAATCAGATTGGTCCAGTCTGTTGTTGCACAGGAAATAGCGGTTTAGGCTCACGTGTTGAGCCAATGGCCATTAAATTGACATCATTAAAGACGTGTTTTGTTCGTGATTGAGAGAACTTTGTACCAGGATAACACGTGTAAGATGTCTCGTCTGGGAAAGGTTTGAACAATAGTTCTTTGGTGGTCCAGCGACTAGTGACGTTCTGTTGCGTTTGACCTATGACTGGAAGAGTATGTGAACTTTGTAACAGGATTACATAGCCATAGAAGATGTCTAGGGTATAACTATAACCAATATTAATATTTGTGAACTAGCAACAAACTATCTCCTTCATTATTGATTGGGCAATTCATGCTCAGAAAAAGTGAGAGAGCTCGATCTTGGTACCAGGATAACACAGGACAAGAGGAGGTCGTGTAGACTAGCGTTCTATAAAATAAAGTCGATTTACCATAATTTCTTAGGCCAAAAACATAAAAATCGATTCGTTAATTTCTTTGACATTATTTGAAAAGATTTTATGCGACCAC
Organism: Fissipunctia ypsillon; assembly: GCA_947568875.1. NCBI lineage: Eukaryota > Metazoa > Arthropoda > Insecta > Lepidoptera > Noctuidae > Fissipunctia > Fissipunctia ypsillon. The sequence goes on along the minus strand of OX387660.1, from coordinate 2,656,865 downwards.
TTATCTTTTAAAACCCACTTCATGCTTCAAAGCGACTCTTGGCGAGTAATAATCACTGAGGCTTGAAATTCCCCATCGTTTTCATACATCGCAGGTTAAATAGGTTCATCCTGTCAGCTGAAGCAGGCGTTAAATTTAGTTTTCAGCTTCAGACTGAGAAGTTAGACCGAAAATAGGACATCTCTACGTAGGTCATTGTCGTCTACAAATATTACGGTCTTGGTCTATTTTTGGACTAAACTGAATTGTTGTTGTGGAGTATAAGAAACTAGTGCTGATTCTACACTTTAGAATTTTAGATAATGTTATATTTTATGCCTAAACAAGTCGAGAGGTGTCCTGGGTGTCCAGGGTGGTTGGAACGAAGTTCCTTTCGCTGGATATTGTGTACTAGCTTCTGCCCGCGATTTCATCCGCGTCAAATTTCTTGTTTCCCCGACCCACGACATCGCATCGCGCGCCCGTGCTATTATCTCGTATTCGCTTAACGTCCTTTCTGACTTTCGTTCTTTTTTGCTTGGCTCCTAAGGGTCATAGATGGTTCATTAGTTAAAAAAAGTGTCGTGACGGTCAAAATGTTACACTTTTTTCGGTCTAGCTCTCATTCATTAAGTGTGCAGGGTATAATGTGTGATAAGGCACTTCACTCCAAAACTTTAAGGGGAAGCGCTAAGGTAGCCCGCGAAATTCAATTTTTCATACGATTACTTCAATTTGCAGCTCAGTGTCTGGGTGTATGTTGATTAAAGTATGGTTTGCGACCGTAACAAATATGTATTTACAGAATTATAATCATTAGAATGGACAATACAACTTCTTAAGTTAGTATAACCCTCAAATGTCAAGATTTCATGAAATAGTCATTCAGTGGGATTACTTGGTCTTAGAGAGTTGTATTGATGACTTCAATGATTATAATTCTATAAGTACCTACGTATTTGTTACGGTCGCGAATCATATTTTAATCAACATAGGTACAACCTAATACTGACGTGCAAATTGCAAAAAATGTAAGAAAATTTTAATTTTGCGGGCTATCCTAGCACAGGAAGACTGCATTACTGTGTTTTGTGATTTTGTTTGACTCATGATGTTGTGGAGATGAAGTTCTCGAACATAATTTGCAAAAAAAAAACGTTGATCGTAAAATGCAGCTCGCACTTTTTAACGTTGAGTTTGTGTTTGTCACGCACACAGTTTTTGCTACATAAAGATCATCCTTTCGAATCACGACAGTCATTGATAGCCATCTAAATAAATCAAAACAAAAATGTGCCTCTTTCACGACTTCCCTACGTATTCTCACGAGATAAATAACACAGAGATGTATTACCAGCCATCACTTACAACTTTGCACAGCCACTACAAAAGCAAACGAAGAAGATCGACCACAAATATCACAAATTGACCATAAAACAGTGTGCGGATAATAAAAGTAGTGTTGCCAGGTTATGACAACGAAATTCTCCCCAATTTCCGGGTGGCCGTCGTAAAGCGGGGGCAGGGTGGGGGCAAAACAATTTTATTGCCTGGCCACACTGCTATCGGTGTTTATAGCCCCACTATACTAGCGGCAAATACTTTTATTGGTTGTTACACGATCTACGCTTTAAACTATTGTGGGAATAGAAGGTTTGAATGGTTTTTTGGTCCTTCATCTGCAGTTTTGTAGAATGGTCACGGAAATTGCAACTCTATGTAAGTTTGGATAGTGCTTCTATTGACTTTGCCTAGATCTGTCGCATCGCAAAGCATTGATGTATTTCAGTTTGAAGTATAACTCGGTTTACAAACACGATACTTCCATTTCATATCCGTACATGCCATGCTCCCTCCCGATGGGTATTTCCATCGGCAAAAATGAAAACATTCCATACAAACGTTCTTCCCCTATTTAACTTTGAATGAATTTTCAAAAATCCTTCCTTTGTCCTCCCCTTCGATAGACAGGGTGTTTAATAGAAGGACCGACACAATTTTCTTAGGGTTAGGGAGCGTCATATCCAAGTTTTCACGCATAAAATCTGTATTAGGTGTCACCGTAGGTAATTGAGATTAAATATTGTTTTAGGGTTCCGTAACTCAAATAAAAAACGGATCCCTTATAGGATCACTCGTGTGTCTGTCCGTCTGTCACAGCTAATTTGCTTCGAATCTAATGGACCGCTTAAGTTGAAATTCGGTACACATGTCAATTTCTGTGACCAAAACACGGACGTGTTACGTAAATAAATTAATTTTGAATATGGGGGTCACTTTTGGGGACAAAATAAGAAAATTTTAAAAAAAAGTTTGGCAAAATAGACCGTGATATCAAATGAAAGACATACCGTGAGGGTCTCGAATAGATTTTTTTTTAAATTTTTAAATACACAGTTTTAAAGTTATTTAAGAAAATAGACGAAAATTGACCACACCCCTTATCTCCAAAACTACTGAGACTATTTTTTTTTAAATACGGATAATAGTTCTATATTTATAGATTTCAGGAAAACCTAGAAGAAGTATGTGGTCTTAAAATAACACGTTTAATCTCTCAATATTCTGTGTACAAACTTACATTTGCAGTTGGAATGTATGTGAGAACATGTTTTTCTACTACAGTGTTAAGTTTGTTCTTGGGATAATTCTGTCTCTTCTTTCTTCATCCCAACTATAGAACCCTTCACTGGGCGTGGTGCGACACGCACTTCGCCGGTTTTTGTTTATTACCCGAAAAATGTCGTCTCAACTTTTTTGTTTGTGGTTGAACGCAATAATTTTTGGTGTCATCTGCAATGACAATTATGTACTTACGGTTCGTTCTAAAAAATGATATGCTTCCAGTCTTAAAATTGTGTTATGGTACCAAAAATTTTAAATTTTAATTTCATTTTAAAAACGAAAAATAAAACAATTTTGTGCTAGCAAATGACGCCCCCAATCCCTCAAAAAATTGTGTCAGCTTTTCTACCAAACACCCTGTATAAGGAACTCTTGTTCTAAACTTCATGCTTCTAGACCCAGCGGTTTAGACTATGCCTTGTCTGTCAGTGAGTTTAAGAATTTTACTAAGTAGATAACTGTCATAACTCACTGACAAGCAGAATACGTCATAAGTGGACTTGACCTTAGAAGCTGTAGGATGTAATATCAGTTACGCGAACTGCTCAGTCAGCTGCTGGTCAGTAAAACTTTAAAAGCGGTGAACGGTCACACGATAACAGCTGTACAAACACAGAGCGTTTTCTAACACCTTAATGTCAAATAATGGTGAAAAAAACAAATTTTCCTGACGGCCGTCATAACAAGACAGCCACCGCTCTTCTAGAAAACCCTAGCTTTTGTAAAACTGAAATAAATACAACATTATTGTCACAGGGCGCGTCACGATAAAAGAAAAGAATACATTATAGTCTTAACCTTGTTCTGGTTAACAATAAGTCGCGCCATTTCTTTCCGTACGAAGCACTTATCTACATACTCGTGCCAACCATTCGACGGAGTAGCATAACTTTTCAAAAAAATATTGCTTTATTTTACGCGTAGTGCTAAATCATAGCTTGGTGCTTAGGTCGAAGAAAACTATCGAGAAAATAACTACTTTATTACTTTAAAAGCCTTTTATAGCAATTAATGTTTTTTGGGAAAACTACCTACTTAAGAGGGCTGTCGCATTTTGCCACATCTCTCGCTCACACGGAACCAAATTTTTACGGATGTTAAATTAAAAGATGCTTTTTTGAAAAATGTAATCAATTGGCGAACTAATTAATAATATTAATTTAATAGGTAATTATTAAAAATACATTTATATTGTTGCATTTATTTAACTCATCACAAAAACAAATTATAATACTTATTGAGCTGAGTTTTTTTAGTAACACAATAGAAATGTGTTTTTAATAATTATCTATTAAATTAATATTCTTTATGGGAAATAATAATGGTTCCGAAAAACAAATTAATCTCCAGCAATCTGTGGCCGACTATTATTCTAATTAACCAGCGTTATAATGAATTACCGACAAAAAACCCAAAACATAAATGAAAAAAAAATATCCAATTTAACAACAAATAAGAGCATGTTCAAATTACATTTTCTCCTAAAAAAAATGGATCTTTGAATAACAAAACTAAACTTCCGAATAGAATACTGAACCTCCGACAAAATTACTAAGTTACCAACAACAGAGGTGTATAACCACTCAGAATATTTTCAGTATAATGTTACAGTTAAATTAGCGTCACAGTCTATGAAACATGAAAGGTAATTTATGAATTAATAGTAGGCAAGTAAAGATAAATATTACAAAGCATAGTTTTCAGTAGAACGTAATTTATGCTGGCAGAAAAGTATTATAGCAATAAACAGTCATGTTTATTTTTCGAAGATTTCAGTATCTCATTCGGTCGTTTCGTCATTTTTATTCGGACAAAAGTAGTCGGAAAGTTAGTATTTTAGGCAGTAGATTTAATATTTTGAGTAAGGACAATTCTTTTTTTTTTGTCGGAGCTTTTATTACTACCCATTCTTTATTAGTTCGTCAATTAATTACATTTTTCAAAAAAAGCATATTTTAATTTAACATTCTTAAAGCTTTGTCTCGTGTGAGCGAGAGAGGTGACGAAATGCGACAGCCCTCTTAAGGCGACCCCAATTGCGTAATATACTTTAATTTATAATCCTAAGGAAATTGCGAAACCATTGCTTCATATGTTTGAAAAATTCGTCTGTTTGACAACGTAAATGACGCAATGAATGTTGTTGAATTGTCAAAACGAAAGACATTACCATTGTATGTGTGTTACGAATTTGCTTCACTGTTCTTATAATCAGAAGTTTAAGGTTATTTTGCTTACCACAACTTAAGCTAAAGATTTTTTTTTAAATCGCCTCCTAAGAATGTGGTCAGATCTTTCTTGCTGGTTTGTAAGCCCAAAAAAGCACGAAAAATCAACCTAGAGAAAATTAATATAAATGTGAAATGCATTTCATTTTCCTCAAGCTGTATTATTTAGCTAAAAAGCGCCTCATTCCGCGGTACTTTATAACGGTCTGTCGTGAAGTTAGTACAGCAGGTGTACGGTAGGTACTCCGCGTGGACAATAAACTGAACGTCGCACATGGTTCTAATGACTTTCTGAAGGACATTTGAGTGACAGTAACTTTTGTGGAGTTTTGGGCTTTTAAAACTCAATTTTGAATCACTTTTAAAAATACGGCCAATGCCAGTATAGTCAGTAAAAGTATGAAATAATCTAATATGAATTACTGGTAAGCTAAATTATTTGGATAGGCAGAGAGATAGGCCGTCGCTGTAAAATACCGGTATTCAGCTGCATCTGGTAAGATCGGAAGCTGAACCCAACATTATGTATTTGGGAAAAGGCAGACAGAGAGATGATGATGATGATATCGCATTGGGCAACTTTCAGAATGTTATCCTCGACGTCGCCGTACTGTAGTCTCTTACACATGGTCACAGTTGCATATTTAAGTTTTCAGTTTTGAACCTTCAACAGTAAAAATAGGATGTGTATAATGTTCTCCATCTAACATAATTTATTTACTTCATCCACAAAAACGTGACTGAAAAAATCACGTTTCAATCATTAAGACAAAATGACATACAATATCAGAAAATATCAGATAAAAAATAATATGCATACAACGAGAAATTGAGCCTGTCATTAGCGTACGTAGCCACGGAATGGCCGACATCCGGCTTGGCCGCCATTGTTCCACTGATGACCACTTCCGGCTAACATCACGTGACCACTTACCACTTAATGTCAAGGTTGACATTTAATCGATATAGAGCCAATTTTGTGTTTTTTACTTACTGTATTCGGATGAAATATTATCGTTATCGATAAAAAAAAATATGGACGGTTAAAATAGTGATGTTTTATTGGAAGTTTTCAGGGTTCCGTACCCAAAGTGTGTCTACGGCACCCTATTAATTACTAAGGCTCTGCTGTCCGTCCATGTGTCCGTCTGTCACAGGGCTGTATCTTTTGAACCGTAATAGGTAGACACTTGGATTTTTTACAGACTGTGGCTGCTATAACAACAAATAATAAAAATATAATAAAGTAAAAACATCTGGGTTGTCCCCCAAACATGAAACTTGTTTTTTTTTTACTGGAGTATTTAAAAAAAACTGTGTAGTGTTAAATATTGTACGGTGGTACGGAACCCTTTGTGTACGAGTCCGACTATCACTTGGCCGCTTTTTTGAGAATAATTCTGATTAATAGGTACTGAGTTTTTTTGGACATCAGTTTGAGGTTAGTCTGCTAGGTTTTAATTACTTTGTAAAAATATAAGTTTGCCTTTAATGAAAAGATACAAAGGTAGTTTGCCACTGGTCGTAAAAACGGCAAATATGCTATTAAGCTGTGGGTGGTTATTTTATGTTGGAACGTCATTTTCAGGCTCTGTTTCTCATATACACATTACAGCGAATCTTGACTTTAACAGAAAAACTGTTCCTGAAGTAATTATAAATACTGTCTTCAGGATTTCCAGCACTCCTGAATCACTCCACACTCATCACTCAGCAGTCATGAAGACAGTATTTCAGAAGTTTTGAGGAAATTCCTAATCCATTGCTCATAGGTCTGAAAATTCGTCTGCTCAACAACGTAAATAACGCAATGAACGTAGCTGAACTGTCAAAATGAAAGATATTGTAATCAATTGCCAATATATGTCTAGACTCCTAGTCCATCCTTATATTGTTTTGTGACAAAATGAACTATAATTACTCACAAAATACCAACTATTATTTTCAATTAAAATTCTTCCATGAACAAAAACTAAGCGATGTTATTGTCTCTGAAACATGTTTACAATTCATTGCGTGGTCGGTACGGCAGGTGTACTATTACCTATAATACATTATCTGGAAGTAATCGATGTTATGTCAACAAATGTTAAGATCTGCTTCTGTAAGAAGAATCATATGAGACGAGAAATATCCAAAGATCCAAATATTGAATGTTTACCGTTTAGTTAATTAAAAGTCCATACTTATCCGTATGGATAAGTCTGTCTGTCTATTATCTTTTCACGCCTTAACGACTGAACGGATTTCGATGAAAGACACACAGGTAGACCGTCATGGCCTGGGTTATACGGAAGAATTTTAACGCGCGGTCCGATTACCTCGAAACTCAGTATTTATACTTAAGAACAAAAGTTACTACTCTGTAAAAGAATTTCTGTCTGACAAGTCTTTGCTTAAATATAATCCCACCCAGTCATGATGTGTTCGATGACCTACAGACTTTAATTAATTTTGTTCTTTTCAGTATACTTAATCTATTTTTTAATTTTATGTATGATTTTTACAATTTGACATTTTAATTTGTTATAAATATTTTTTTTTTTTTTGGAATTTGATGTGTACCTATAATTTGACATGTTCCTACCTATCTTAATTTGTTATATTTGACTTTATCTTTTTATCTTTTGAATGTTATATGTAATTAATTTAATTTTCTTTAAAAATTGAATTTGACATTTCTCTTAATTTGTGCCCTTTTGGTTTTTTTTTATTTTTTATTTATTGCGCTAGAGGGAAAGTAATAATAATTAGTAATAATGTTAATTATATTGAACAGCTAATTTATATGTGATTATTGTATGCCCTACGGGCGGGACATAGCTGATCAAAATTTTCAACTATTTAAGAACTGTACCTACCTATGATTCACAATAAAATATTTTGAATTTGAATTTGAACGAAAATAAAGAATAACGTGTATCAGTGTTTTTTGAGAATCTACCCCTGACGAGCTACTAAAATGCGAACACGGGGACAAAGTCGCGCGTGTAAATATCACGACCCTACCAGCACTGTGCAAGATGACCACATACCTCAACAAGATGAAGATAAGGACACCTCGTCATCGAACAACCACGTCATACCTACTATTATCGTGATCCAGTCACCACGTAACTACTCAGTCCGAAATACCTCACAAGATGAAGATTAGGACACCCTGTCATCAAGCAACCGCGCCAATCTGTAATCGTAAACTAGTCATCACGAAAGTATTCTGTTATCGCCACTAAGATTCCATCCCTACGAGAATTCATTCTTATAAGCAACGACTTCACTGTATTCAGGACTTTTCAAACTTGTAGTAGAACTAAGCATTTGTGTAACATTAATTATTAAAATAAAATTATATTTTATTTTAAATCTAAGTCTCACTTCATTAACTGGCGCCCAAGTGGTGGGCAATTTTGAACTCTAAACTCCTGTATTTAAAGTATCAAATCTGCCGTCGAAACCTACAAAGAAAGAAGTTGATGACAAGACTTCGCCTGCACAACGACAAATCCAGAGTACTCCGCCACACGAAGACCCTGCACTGTACGTAGCAGCACGAAGCTCATCGAGATCAAGAGGACGTACGACTACACTCGACCCCGAAGATACCCGATGAATTGGACGAAGATACTGATGTTAACCTGCATCAGCACGTGAGTACACTTGCTATTCAATTACGAGATTTAAACTGGCCTGTACCCCATCAGGAGAGTCTCTCATTAAACCATCCATAATGAGTATCCCAAATCAACCTAGCTCTAATACCATAGAAACCCGACACATTCCAATCCCAATATTTAAAGGTGACGGTAGTGAACGAGATTTAAACGGTTTTATTAGGGCGTGTGAAAGATTTTTAACGTCAACAATATGTGATGAGACAACTAAAATTAATTTAGTGTTGTCAAGATTAGCCGGAGACGCAGCAAATGCGGTCTATCGAGGCACCCATGACTTCACGTGGTCCAGTATCAAAACTCTCTTGTTGCAACGTTTCGGGAGATGGGAAATAAAAATAGAAGATATTTTATAGTAATAGAAATACAAAACGTACAACCTAACCAAAATAGACTTATACCTTTCATTCATGAGATTAACGAACTAATCTGCCGAGGAGAAAGTATTGTCTCTGGAGCAAAAATATTTCATGAGCCCATAGCAAAACTAACACTTCTCAAACATATGCCATCTGCGTACGAGGACATTTGTAAATTAGAACCTTACGAACTAACATGCGAGAAAGCAAGACGACTCGACAGGGAAGGATATCAAATAATAAAAAATAAAAATGATAAACGTCCCACATACACGCAGAAACCAAGTTATCCACTAGCAACGCCAACTAAACCTGCATATAATAATTTTAAACAGCCACCAAACTTTAATCTACTAGGGCAACATTTTGTACCCTTTGTTCCGCGTTGGGTACCGAATAATAACAATCAACCAAACCAACACACGTACCCGCCATCATCATTCACTACGAGACAAAAACAATTTAATAATAACTCTCAACAACCAATAAACCCCCAAAATCAATATAGACAAAACGAAGATGTTACTATGCGCACCGCAAGCGCAAGACCTTTGTTAAATCTAACACGTAAAACGATGTTTAATATCGAGGAAGAACAACAAGAAAATAAGGATCAGCCAAACACATCAAATTACGACGAATACATGCGTCAGTGTGATGAGCTGTACTTCCAAAGCCATTATGATAATAATCAAGAAAAAAGCGAAATCATTGAGGATTTTCCCTCGACCCCTATTAAAGAGACACCCACATAATACACTATCATCACGATAAAACTCCACAATTACCTTACATTAACATACCAGAATTTAAAGAGAAAATGTTACTAGACACCGGAAGCACACGATCCTTTATTCGACCGCACGTCGCGAAAGAATATATAGATCAAGGTCTTGCACAATATCTAGACGAACCATTCGCCGTACAAACTTCTCATCACACTACACATCACGTAGGTAAAATCATTGTGCCACCTATGAGACCAATCTTTGGAAACCTTAGCCAACCCATAGAATTTTATATGTTTGACTTTTCCCATAAATACGACTACCTTTTAGGATGGAATGCCATGTCAGATTTAAAAATATCTATTAATCCAGGAGAAAATCAATTAACAACTCCTGAACGACTAATACTATTATTTTACACTGAAACACAATTAACACTAGAAAAGATAATCAGCAGTAATCAAGAATTATTCGCAGAGAACGCATCTAGTACCTCATTTAATATAGTCCAACATAAAATCACTTTAATACGCGACGAGCCTATATATCAACGAGCATATAGACTCCCTGACATTCATAGAAAAGAAGTATCTAAACAAATAAAAGAAATGCTACAAAATGGTATTATAAAACCTTCAGACTCACCATGGTCAAGCCCTGTACATCTAGTAGAAAAACATACAGACCAAGGTCAATCAAAGAAATGGCGATTAGTAATAGACTATCGAAAACTAAACGAACAAACGCGAGACGATAAATTCCCTCTGCCTAACATAGAAGACATCTTCTCTAAATTGAACGGTTCCAAGTATTTTTCTACCATGGACCTAACAGCAGGCTATCATCGAATTAGAATGCACCCCGATTCAATTCCCCTAACAGCGTTTTCAACACCTGACGGACACTACGAATATACCCGTATGCCGTTTGGCCTTAAAACCGCACCAGCAACCTTTCAACGTATAATGAATAATGTATTGCGATCCCATGTAGAACTAGGACACTGTCTTGTATATCTTGATGACGTCATAATATTCGCCCCAAACAAAGAGGAACATCACAAGAGATTACAAGAAGTATTCAATACGCTAAAACAATATAAACTCCGAGTAAATAGAGATAAATGTAAATTCTTCCAAACCACCGAAAATTCTTAGGACATCTATTGCAGCAAAGGCCTATATAACCATGCCTTGAAAAGTTAAAAGCAATTAAAATGTTTCTCCTTCCAAAGACAGTGAAAGAAATCAAATCCTTTCTCGGTCTAATGTCATACTATCGTAAATTCATACCTAATCTTTCCAAAATAGTCAAACCCATTACGGAATGCACAAAAAAATCCAAAAAGATAATACACGACGAAAACTTTAAACAAGCCTTCGAACGTTCCAAACAACTCATTATCAACCCACCAGTCCTATTGTACCCGAACTTTGATAAACAATTCACTATCACCACTGATGCTAGTGAAATCGCATTAGGAGCTGTTATCTCACAAGAAAATCACCCGGTAGCATACGCTTCTCGAACATTAAACAAAACCGAACAAAAATATAACACTACCGAATGAGAATTATTAGGAATACTATACGCACTAACACAATTTCGCCCCTACATATATGGACGAAGATTCATATTAGAAACCGACCACCAACCACTAGTATGGATATCTAAACTTAAAGAACCTAACGCTAAAGTCACCCGATGGAGACTAAAATTACAAGAGTACGACTATGAAATAAAGCATAGAAAGGGAGCAACTAATTACGTAGCTGACGCGCTATCACGTATAGAACTGAACTTGATGTGTGATGTTCAATCGGATCGCGCCACGATACACAGTAACCACGATGATTCTGATACCGGCTTCGCCATAAAGAACGAACACCTGCCGCGACGTATGAATAGAACCTATATCTCTAAAGCCCCATACCAGGTAACAGTGGTACAAAAACCTAACAAGGCATACGACTATACAATTAACCTAGAAAACCCAGACGAATTTAAAAGGTTTATTATTGAACATTGTGGACAAAAAAGATATGCATTAATATGTAACGATAAACCTTTTTGTAACCAACTATCCGAAATATATTGAAAAAACTTTAACGGAAGCATCGAAATAATATGGTTCACAGGAATACGAAAAGAAATAACAGATCCCGAAGAAATAATAAGAGTCATTCGGCAAACACACGAATTTCTACAACGACATATGCCAACCCCGCTTTAATTAAGGAAATCTCAAAAGAATATTACATAGAAAACATTAAGCAGGAAACCGCAAAATACCTAAAAAACTGCATTATATGTAACCGAGTAAAATATTATCGAAGACCAATTAAGCCTCTAATGGAACAAAAGAGGATTGATCGACGGACTAGGCTCTATAATAAAAGCAATCTCAGATAATCTTGATAACAACGACTTAATAAATATAGAAAACAAATTTAGCCTAACCACTGATGTGCTTGAAGACTTGAATAAAAAGATTAGTAATTTCTCATCTCACATAAATGATCTGACACACGAATATTTGCAAACTAATATAAAACATAGTGTTACATCTCAATTATTGTTTAGTTATCAAAGCTTAACCGATATACGAGTATGTAACAATCTCAACGAAGCCAATGTATTCGCCCAACACGATATACTACACCCTTCAATTATAGACCAAGTACATCTAACAGAGAGTATAAATAGAATACCCAAAGAAATAAACATATTAAGAAATATACTCAAACTAGAAGCCCAAATCAAACCATATGTAACGCTACAATCAAATATAATGATCTTCCAATTACCCATACCAATCTTCTACCAAAATACCTATAATTTAGAACAAATCCTTCCTATAATAAATAAGAATAAAACTCATTGCACTATCCCTAACCTTATGTCTGGCCAATATCTTGTAAGAGATGATCAAGTGTACGAAGTGACTGATTGCAAACAGAGCATCTGCAACACTCGATTACCCAAGGAATGCGTTCGGAACAGCATCCTGCGTCAGCAAAGCACCCGTGAAGAATTATTAATATTCTGCCCTATAGTTTATTCCAGAAAAATCAAAGACAACCTTTACTATAGATGGAACCTCGAAGAAACCACAATCAATGATAGGTGCAACAGAAGAAAAATGGTCCTGGTAGGATCCTATATTGAGGATAACACCGAATGCTTCACACAAGAAGAAAAAACTGTAATCAAAATCTATCAAGGACTTGAAACAGAAACAATCAATGACTACCCCATTGCAATGGCCACAAACGAAGACGACGTAATCAAACAAATAGAATCCCTACGAAGGCATCAACTTATTACAACTCAAGCGTCCCAGCTTAGCATAGGACTCTATGTACTTTCTAGCGTGATATCTGTCTTCATCATCACCTGCGTAATACGTCAAACCAGATGAATATACTCGAGATTGGGAGGGAGCTGTAAATATCACGACCCTACCAGCACAGTGCAAGATGACCACATACCTCAACAAGATGAAGATAAGGACACCTCGTCATCGAACAACCACGTCATACCTACTATTATCGTGATCCAGTCACCACGTAACTACTCAGTCCGAAATACCTCACAAGATGAAGATTAGGACACCCTGTCATCAAGCAACCGCGCCAATCTGTAATCGTAAACTAGTCATCACGAAAGTATTCTGTTATCGCCACTAAGATTCCATCCCTACGAGGATTCACTCTTATAAGCAACGACTTCACTGTATTCGAGGACTTTTCAAACTTGTAGTAGAACTAAGCATTTGTGTAACATTAATTATTAAAATAAAATTATATTTTATTTTAAATTCAAGTCTCACTTCATTAACTCGCGGGAAGTGCTAGAGCGTTTATATGAACAGTAAGAATATCGTGTTTTCCGACCCAGCTGGCTTTGGTAAACACATAGGTACCAAAGTGCGTGCTCCGGTGCGTGCTGCCCATTCCCATACATTTGTCAAGTTTATTTTGATGTACACACTTAAGTTCCAAAAACATCACTGTTCCAATTTCTATCAAAGAGTCGATGGCGAGTGACATGTTAATAGATTTTCAAAAAGATTCAGAAGTCCAATTACCGTGATTAAAAACGTTCAAAATGTAGTCGCAATCTCATCTCAGCGACAATCAAAGTAAAAAACTTGTCTAAAACATAGGAAAAATGAGATATTTTTTGACAGACTGAGAGTTAGATTAGAGTGGAAACGTTCATAAAAATACGGGAATTACCCCTTAGGCCTAAACTTTGAGGTATTCCACTCAGAGCACTGATTTCAACGGCACTTGACCGGACGGCACCTAAGTTGTTCCACTAATCGCACTGAAATATTTTTTTATTATCAGTCCACGAATGGCACCTGAATTCAGTTTGTAGTGATGGGATGCGAACAGAGGGGCTATTCCCGTAATTTTAAGAACGTTCACAGTCTGATCTCAGTATCAATATATCATAAATACCTATAATTTCCCTACATTTTTGACATTTGATTGTCGCTGAGATGAGATTGCGACTAGATTTTGAACGTTTTTAGTTACGGGAATTGGACTTCTAATTTCGCTCTTTGTAAAATCCGGCCCGAGTTGATATACAAAGTTGTTACTGTTTAATTGTGCTTTTGTGTCTTGTTCTATGTATTTTGTATGCACTGAATAAATGTTTTATCTATCATTCTATAAATAAAACGCTAACATAATGAAATTGTTACAAAATCAATATTTCTATTATCACAAAGTTAATTCAAGTTAGAGACATTGACGAATCGTTTATTATCGATTCCTAAAGTTAGGCGAAGTGGTTGTTGAATTATTTAGTACTTCTAAGTTAAATTTATAGTAGGCTGACAACACTTGAGTGACGTTAAGTTGAAGTACGTGTACCTGCACATTCAGGGGATTGGGTAAGAATCGTTTTCCCCCAAAATATGATACAAACAAGAAATCTATAAAGTAAGAGATATATCTGATTTCTTCAACAACAATCGATGTTAGACACATTTAAATATTTAGAATTTCACAAAAATATGTATGTGTGTCTAGTTCCAATAGCTAATATTGATTTTACTGTGCATATGTCTAAAGAACTTGAATGTCATACATGCAATAAAACCTTAAAATAAATACATAAATATAATTACTTGTCCTGACTGACTGATTCAACAACGCAGAGCCGCTGCGGCTACAAACTTGAAATTTCGGCAGTTGATTCCTTTTATGTTTTAAGCATCCACTAAGGAAGGATTTTGGAAATTCTACACGCGAGCGAAGCTGCGGGTACCAGCTAGTGAGTCATAATTACAGTACATATACTTTTATCCACTGCAATAAAGGATCTTAGAAATACTTATTTTTCAACACACTTGCTCGCAAAGTGGCTCTTATTGAACTGCTTTTAGGTTCGTAATGCATTGTATTAAACATGCGTGCTTTTTAATGTATATTCCTTATTTATGTTACACCTTGTATATTTCTATGGACAGATTTGTTAGTAACGTAGTAATAATAGTTGTTATTATTTGATTACACAAAGCATCGCACCATTGCGCTGAATATCTGTCAAAAGTAATTCTTCATACCACCAACCTTGACCCCATCACCTGATCTTAACCACATAAAGGCCTGTCCATCTGCCGGAAAACATCGTTATGTCAACACAGTCGGCTGTTCCTGGCTCAACTGCCAACTTTAACTGTTCAGGGTTGTGATTACCAATGTGCGTGTTTGTTGTGTGTATGCTAATGTGTTTGTCTGTTTTGTGAGTCATTCTATAGGAAATATGGTAACTTACCCGGCGGAATATCTCACACATTTTAATTATTTGTTATTCAAGGTGTACTTGCAATAACTGAAAACCTCTTAAGGGGTCATTGTAATAATCATTATGATCAACTTGTACTATGGCACCAAACATAAAATCGTGAAAAAAAACCTGCTGTTCCCTACATTTTTACAAGTTACTCATCAAAATGTAGGGAAGAGCTGATTTTTGAGTTATTGCACCTTGTATAAAACAAAGACTTTCGAGGTGCTTGGAGGTTGTCCGGCTCGATTAGGATTAGGACCTCTATTTCAACCACAAACTTTGAACTTGAATGCATGGAGTATTGCAGCCATATTTGGGATGGCTCAGCTAAATACCAACTTGCCGCGCTTGACTCGGTGGAACGTAGAGCTAAGAGGCTCATTGGCGACGTAAGACTGGTGGATGCCAAGCTTCACAGCTTGGCTCATTGCCGCAAGATTGCCTGCTTGTCGGTCTTCTACAGATTGTACTTCGGTGAGTGTGCTCGAGAACTCCACGACCTCATTCCGCCGGCCCCCTTCTACCATCGGACATCTAGACACACGGCAGGTTACTATCCCTACCTAGTTGCTATTCCACAAATTCGCACTAAGCATTTCCAAATGTCTTTTGTGATGCGCACAGCAAAGGAGTGCAACTCTCTGCCTGCGTCTGTGTTTCCGAACGCATACAACCCCGATCTCTTCAAAGTGAGAGTGAACAGGCTTCTTCTGGGTAAGCTCGCTCCATCGTCGACTTTTTCTCTTTCACTACTGACCTAGACTAGAGTCAAGAGCAATCATATCTCAAATAAAAAAAAATACTTTGATATATCCAAAACATGCACTTGAGTTAAATTCATAGTAAACCACCCTAATTGGTGGTTATTGTTACACGTTGTTAAGTTAAATGGTCACTATCGAAATAATGTAACAGGAAAATAATGATGATCTTTAATTGGAAGGAAAATATCGATCGTTTATGTTAGTGTCACATAAAGACGAAAATAAACCAAACGCTGAATCGTTAATACTTTTTTAACATTTAGGGCGGATTTCACCAATGAAACTGAACGTGATCAGTACATCCAAACCGCGTTCAAGAGCTGTCAGTGTCATTATTCCAAAGAAAATAATGACACTGACAGTCCTTAAACGTGTTCAGTTTTATTAGTGAAATCAGCTCTCAGACACATTGTTTCTGGGTAGGTACAGTTAAAGCTTCTATTAGGTAAACTTCTCACTACCAACCCAACCTAAAAAAGTCAACTGAACCGAAACGTCTCCAAAATGTATTCATAGACGATTGTGACGCCATTTTCTTTAGCAATTACCTATCGCCTGTAATCCAAATGCTCAGGTAGATTAATAACCCGTGCTGAGATTACCCGGTGACGAAGGTCTGACGGACCTGACGGGCCGGAAAGACCCCGACGGGCCTGAAAGACCCGCCTCTTAAACCGTTAAAACAAATTCGATGTTACATTAAAAGCACTGATTGGTATGATAAGGATAGCTCTCTGTAGGTGATTTATGTCGAGGCGTGTTCAAGTGTTAATTGGTGGGTGAGTTAAGATTTGATATGTTTTAATTTGACGTGTTGCCAATTTATGAAGTTTCTAACATTTGCGGCCGAATTCTCAATCGTAATTTAATTTTAAGAAACTGTTTAGTGTCATTCATCACTGGTATTTAAATATGTAGGTATTGTACCAACGGAAAGGCTTTTAAGAACGTCCTAAAGTTTAAATGTCGATTAAAAAATCGGGGTAATGGTGAAATACAACATGCTTAAAAGTTCAAATACCTAAGCTCAAGGTGTTGGTCTCTTCGATAGAAAATTTCCTTATTGACCGTTTTTGTAGCAATAGATTACCATTTTTAAACCTAAAATAACATAACATTTCAGCAATTCCTAACTTATTTTTCCAATTAAAGTGACCGCTATCCGGAAAGTAAGTCGAAACCCTCATTAATTCCTAAATTAAAACTATGTTTCCTTAATCTAGGTTTACAAAGTTTTAATCTAAGTTTAAGAGCTTCTAATTAAACCGTTCAGCACCTGCAGTTAATGACGGCCATCTAGAATGCTCGTTACGACCATTTGGCGGGAAAACGGTTAATTTGAATGTCAAATTAGATAGATATTTTGACAAGTATTGACAGGACTGGCAGATTGGTTTGCCTTTGCCTGTTTTAGTTAATTACTTTTAGAATATTTTAATACGTGTGTATTTTTATGTTTTACTTTTATTTTCAATTTATGACGGCCTACTAAAATCTTCAGTATACGAGTCGAAGTCTGAAATACCTTACTTACTTATTTTTTATACGGTAATCAAATGAAAATAAAGCTAGAGTACTAATTTAAAAATTTTAACTTCATATTCAAGTTTGGAGCGCCGAGTTTTCGGAATACCACTCGACAACAAAAAAAAAGTGATAGTCGATACAATGAATATGGAAACAAAAATAAGTTAAAACACTAATGCATGAGTATTTTGAAACTATCAAATAAATTCTAACATCGAAATTAAAAAGTTTTACAAATTAGTCACGTACAGAGTTTTATTCACATAACAGGTACAATAAAACTAATACTTCATTAAACGCGTTATTAATAAATTATTACTCTTGATTTAGATTTTAATCAATAAATTACTTTTCAATATTTATTTTTTATTTCCTCGCACAATGCATAGTAAAACGTTATATGATACACGTGCGTAAGATGATTTCCGCACTTGTAGCGTAAATAAATATTAATACTCGCGTGCAACTTCCGAGAGCTCATAAGGTTTTGCGCGTACCTACTGTAAGTAGAATTTGCGTATGAAGACTTGGAACGTCATTATATTATATAATATAACGAACACGTTGAATAAATAGATAACAAACAAAACAATTTTAAACATTGAAAAAAACAACACATCTTTCGTAACCTCATCTCCGTTACAATAAAAACCTATTGTGTCACAATAACTGGCGACAATCTTTCTGTCATAAACATCGCATCGACGTTAACTGGCGTACAAAGCAATTATGACATTGCCAATCGCTGGCACGTTGCCACGCGAGTCAATGCCAGCCAATGCCAGGCCGCGCCATTGCTCCGAGATGCCGCGGCTGTGTTCTGCCATTCTTCGGGGTTTGGTCTAAGGTGTAAGACGTAGCGAATTGGCATTAATAGTAACAGATAACGTTTATGTGTCTTTGAAAAAGAAATATATTTATTTCTATTACATACACAGACATGGATGAATAGTAGATCTTTCTTAGGGTAATTTATAATTACCTATATGACGCCTACCCAAATGTCCTTTCTTTGGTATTGTTCGTCGAATCGTTGAGCTCCTTAACTTTTATGTTGAGCTGTACGATTACTGACAGATGCTTGCACTGACTGGACAGGTCCACTCAATTTGTGTGGTTCTTTCCTCAAAAGACCATTTCAGACACCAACCTACATGGTCTTCACATGATCTGACCAAGATTATGTCTGGACTTTAAAAGAGACTGTGACCTCTGAGTTTGTTTCGGCCTTTCTTCTCAGAGTAGTCAGATAGGAAACGCCGGCCTCATCTAGTTAAAAAAAAAATGTTTGACATGTAAAAGTGTTTGTATAAACCTACTTACAGAAATAAAATCATTTATCATTTATATTAAAGAGCAGCATCGTTGATGCGTAGAGGGAGAGACGGTCCCAACGGTTATCTGAGGGTCGTTGCGGTACATATAGAGAGTCCTCTCTGGAAGCACTGGATTCGCCTACATATAGGATTATTATTATTCTTTGTTTTTGTATGTGTGTATTACTAACACTCTATGTGTAACTTAGTCTGAAATAAATCTACACAAATAAATAAAATTGAAGTGTCTGTTTGTAATGTCAAAATAACAAATTTTTACTAAATGCATAAGAAAGTATAAACGGTACTTATAACAAAAAAGCAATTTTTAACACTTTTGTCTGTCTGTCTGTTTGTTCCGGTTAATCTCCGAAACGGCTAGACCGATTTTGACAGGACTTGCACTGGCAGATAGCTGATGTTACGGCGGGTAACTTAGGGTACTTTTATTTTAGAAAAATAATTAGGGTTCCGCGCAAAAAAAAATAAACCCATGAAATTATGTACAAAAATTCGGATTTGAAAAATTCTTATTGCATTTGGAAGCTCAATTCTCAAGGATAGTTATAGTCTATTTAACATCTTGCTTCGACCCTTTAGAGCCGAACAAAAAGAAATTGTTAGAAAGCACACTAAGCGAAAACGAAGTAATAGCGCGGGCGGGTGATGCAACGCGACGGGTCGGGGGACGAGGGAGTTTTATTAAAATGTGGCTGTTATTTTAGTATATTGTGTATGTTACCACATCCACGTGAACGAAGTCGCGGGGCACTGCTAGTCATAAATATATATATCTTTTTCCTTGACTTTCTTGAAGATTCTTTAATAATTTTGAATACCATTTCAAATTGAAATATTGTTGAATAAGTTATCAACAGTTAAACTCATTACAAACATAAAAGCCGACTACTAATATTTTATTCTGCCATAGCTGTCTACATTTTTATATTCTTCGAAAGATTTATAAATAATAATAATTTATTACATAATTATATTAATAAATAATTTTTATTTACAAAAAGTAATGTACAAAGTAGTATGCGTGGCATTTACAACTTAGAAGACAGAGATTTGATCAATGAGCCCCATGCTAGGTGGGATCTGTGTTACAGGGATCATCCATCCGTCCATTATACAAACATTACAGGTAAGTAAGAGCACTCATTTTTTGGGGAATATTTATGTGCTCAATTCTATAAAAAGGTGTGGTGAGTGCGTAAGTGAGAGTGTGTGTGTGAGGGCGTGTGTGTATAGAGTGGTCATTGTATTGGTCATGTATATTGTGATTTTAATAGGTCTTCTGTTGCACTGTAGTCAAGAGTTAAAAGATATTCTTTAATTTTAGAATTACATACAGTGAAATGTGTCGAGGGAATGTATATTCAAAATCTCGTTCAATTTATTATAAGATAGGGCACTAAGAAATAGGTAGTGTCGTTTAGCAAAAGTCGTGTGAGTGCTTTTCGACAGACATGGACAATAAGAGAAGAAGAGACTGGTTACTCTAATGTATTGTTTGACAGAGACAATGACGTATTGCATGCTCATTACCCAACATCAGTGCCTAACAAATAACGTTTTTCCGTCTCTATCCCCAGTTGGGGCAGCCAGCTAATGTACAGAGGTGGGGGTAAAAGTCATAATGTAAATGGGCTGCCATTTGGTTGGAAATGAAAAAAAATGGGCTTTGTTTTCATGGAAAATTTGTTAAAAGGTGTTAAATTTATGACATTAAGTCGAAAAAATTATATCGGTCAAATGACCACCCCCTGAGTGGATGCACATTTGTGCTCGTTTTATGGCATTTTGAATTGATGCTCGCAAAACTTCCTTCAGTTTGATAATTTCTTCACGAATATTGGCTTTCAAGACTTGCCAGATTTGTGGTTTGTTGTGGTAAACGCGAGATTTGAAAAACACAAAAGACATAAGTCTGGTGTCGTCAGATCTGGCGATCTGGCCGGCCAGTTCAAATCGCCATAGCGGGAGATCACACGGTCCAGAAATTGGTGGTTCAGAATCTCCATCGTTGCTTGAGCTGTTTGATTGTGTGTCAACCATTGCACTGTCAACTAATTCTCTATTTCTCTACAAACAGCGAACCTATGTATCAAATCACGGGACCCTATTACTAAGACTCCGCTATCCATCTGTCTGTCACAGGGTTGTATCTTTGAACCGTAATAGGTAACAATTGAAATTTTCACAGAGTGTGTACTACTATGGCCGCTCAAAAATCTGCCTAGCCTTTTCCCAACTATGTTGGGGTTGGCTTCCAGTCTAACCGGATGCAGCTGAATACCAGTATTATACATGGAGCGACTGCGCATCTAACACGATACGCCTTGGTAAGAACTGGTTGTTGGTTGCTCGTCTCGGCTATGGCATGTTATATGGTAGTTGCTGGGTAGGACTAGAGAGGTAACTACAGGAAATTATTATCTTAGAGCACAGATAATATAATAGCAATAAATCTAGCATTTTCATACGATTATAAACATTATTGTTTTACAAATAATGTTCACATTCAAATAAGACACTTTACTTTTAGTAAAAGTGAAGTCTAAATGCTCTCTGTGCATCTTAGATACCCTTCGTGATATTGGACGCCAGAATAAATGATTTTCTTCTTCATATTTTAGGGAGAATAGTTAATGAAGCTGACCCAACAGTAATCGTTTTAGAAATAAATCACTCAAGTATTTTCTTCCACTGATTGATTTTGAGTATTAAGATTTGACGATAGACTAAATCAGTTTTCTGGCAGTTTCTACGCTGTAAAATTGAATCTAGAATTGAATTTAGAATCTCTGTCTTTTAAGCCCTCAGTGCTTCATATTATTATCATTTGGAGCCATTGGCTAAATTCGTTAGTAAAGCGACCGCTTCAAAGAAAATTCGAATTCAATTAATTCAGAGAAAGATTATCTACTTACATATTTAAAAGATTTAATAAAATCTGAAAATTAAATCAAGTTGAGAATCCTAATCCTCTAAATATTCCATTCTCTTATTCATATTTTGTGTCAGATTAAGTTATCCGTGTATACATAATCATACAGAACAAATCCCTGTATATACCTACAGTGCACTTTATGTGTCTTATTTGGTAAACAAACTCGATCCGAAAATCACAACTTTTAAGCTAGGATTATCTTGATTTTATAACAAACCTTTTTTTTTAATTAAATGTTTGGTAAAAATTACATCAAACACTGCTTCGATCTTACCAAAAGTCCATCATAACACAATAAGGGCTGATTTCAACAATTAAACAGAACGCGATCAGCACATAAACCACATTTAAGGTCACTGTCTGCCACCTGTCA
The DNA here is from genome assembly GCA_947568875.1 of Fissipunctia ypsillon. Classification (NCBI taxonomy): domain Eukaryota; kingdom Metazoa; phylum Arthropoda; class Insecta; order Lepidoptera; family Noctuidae; genus Fissipunctia; species Fissipunctia ypsillon. The sequence goes on along the minus strand of OX387660.1, from coordinate 2,634,528 downwards.
GTGTCATTATTTTCATTGGAATAATGACACTGACAGCTCTTGAACGTAGTTTAGAAGTGCTGATCGCATTCAAGTTTCTTTGGTGAAATCCGCCCTCAGTCTTATTACAAAACAAGGCTTATCTTTAGATCCAGGTTTAAACCATCGAGCCATTTTTCAAATTTAAAACCCTTTTCCGAGAACCATAAAGTACAAAAATAATAAATTCTTAGACTCAGTTAAGTTTTTGTATTTAAAATAGAACTCTAACTTTGTGACAATTAAAAAAAAAAAGTTTTCGAAACACAAAAATGGCTCGAGCCTTGTTTTGTAATAATCTCAGTAGGTGCGCCATATTTGTTTACTAAAAAGGACATGCAAACAGAAACACACTTTACAACAAGCAAAGTACAAAATCGAGTAATACACAATGTTAATCGAGAATTAATGTATCTGTACCTAATATTACTCGCACGTGTCAAGCTTAATTCGAATCAATCTCAATTAATTTGTCTGCTAATTGATAAACGCGATCTTGTTATGTCACTACTTAATTCACATTGTGCGGAGTTTAATTTATGATCAGCCCATAATGTTCCCACTGCTGGGGAACAGGCCTTCTCTCTTCGAGAGGAAGTGGGCCGTAATCCACCACGCGGACCCAGTGCGGGTTGGTAGATGTCACATGTCTTCGATTTTTTGGTTCTAGTACATGCCGGTTTCTTCACGATGTTTTCCTTCACCGTGGTTTTTATTGTTCACGATTATAATGTGGCAAAAATAAGTGACAAAAATTGAAAAGAGTATGCTTAGATGGTTCGGTCATGGTGAGAGGTGAATGAAAGGCGCCTAGCAAAAGGTAGACGGCAGATGTGAGTGGAAACACCGGGAGGGGACGCCCTAGGAAGACAATATAGTGATCTTATTGGTGATGTTCTTCAGAAAGGTCAGGTGCGTAGTACTCGCAACTGGCGTGCGTGTATCACCAGATGTATGAACGTAAACGAAGCAAAAGGAGTTATGTAAGGATCGTAGCAGGAGGCGTTCTGTATTTTCTGCCTACCTCCATGCGAAGAAGGCGTGAGGTTTATGTATGTGTGTAATAGTGTGGAGAATATTACTTAGTTATTGCGTTATGGAGATTATTTTATTATTGCACGTGGTACTCATAAAACTGTAAACGTAATGGTTTCTTTTTAATTTATTCATTTGTGATACTTATTTTGGTAGTTATTAACTCATTGTTCTTGTATGTGATCTATCATACTTTCCAATTAACAACCACCACCATTGTATTAACAGAACACTAGCTTTTGTCCGCCGCATCGCCCGCGTGGTAGTCGGAAATTATCCCTAGGATAAAAATTATCTATCTTAGGATAAAAAATGTATTTTGTTCTAACCCAGGTCATGGTCTACTTGTGTGCCCAATTTCATCGAAATCAGTTCAGCCGTTAAGGCGTGAAAAGGGGACAGATAGACAGACAAAGTTACTTTTGCATTTATAATAATAAAAAATAAAAAAAAAATTATTCAAAAATTTACAAAATACGTAATAAATACAAAGTCCCAGATTATATAATAAACATCTTACATTTCATGTGCCTGAACTAGGAAATCCTGTGTTTCAGGCGAAAAGAGCTGACATTGTTTAAAATAAATCAATCATAAAAACAATAAAACTGTCTAGTAGGAGGTAACACTATAACAAACAATACTTTTAAAGAAACTACGATAAACTAAATACTAACTACCTTAATACTACTTACTTTAGTACGACTAACAATTTCTCTGTATCTTCGTACGACATCTGTTGAAGGGCATTCTTAATTTTTTTTTTTACAATTATTATAGCTCAGGGAATAGATGTAAATAATATTATAATAATAATATTAATAAAGTATCGATTGGAAGTATAGATTGTAAAAGTCATTTACTCTAAAAAGACCATAGAGTTTGTTGCCCGTTCAGCCGCATAGGAAATGTCAAATTGGATCATAAGTGCTCATTTTTAATAAGGATAATGACTAACATTTTATTGTCCGTCGGGTAGATTATTAAAAAATACTGGACACGTATTTTTTCTTTTTTAACGTTATCAAAAGATTACGGCGATACTTAGGTACATAGATTTAAAATGTGGCATGACGTCACGCCTTGCTAGATTTTATACTGAGTTGTGACGTAGCGAGGCCCCAGTTTCCAACTTTAATGGGTCTTACCTAAGTCATTTTTTATTAATATGATAAAGCAAAAATACGTGTCTAATATTTATTTTATTATCTGACTGTCAGACTAAATAGAATTTCTTTTTTTTTACCCAGACATAATCCCTATTCGATCGAGGTTAGAAAACCGATATCCGTTGTCTGGAAAAGCATTAGACTGTAAGTACGTATATTTAGGGCAGAAACACAAATAATCAATGTAAATGAAACTGTTTTCTTCTCTTGGGTCGGAGTGACTTGATTGATCTGACCTCGAGGTCATAGGACCCAACGTAGATGTAGGGTTGTCGGATTTACTTCGAAAAGGAAATTACTATTTCTTTTTGAAAGCCAGAAAAAAAAAACATGTAAGACTGTATGTACAAAGGATTTATCCAGCAATCGTATTTGTTACTATCTTTACTAACATTAAGAGGGAGGAACTTTACAATTGTCATTTTGCCCCTTACGAAAAGGGAAATTATTTATTTAATAACTAGCTGTGCCCCGCGACTTTGTTCGCGTGGAAGTCATAAGATACACAATATACTAAAAGTAACAACCACATTTTAAAAAAAACTCCCTCGTCCCCCAACCCGCTGCGATGCATCGCCAGCCCGCGCTATGCTTTCGTTTTCGCTTAGTGTGCTTTCTGACTATTGTCTTTGTGCTCGGCTGCGAATGCGAAAACAATTTTTTCAAATTCTACTTTTTGTTCACAATTTTATGGGTTTTAATTTTTTTGCGCAGATTCGTAATGCTTTGACAACTCTTGCGGGTTGCCTAGCAATAGATTTCTAACAATACCAGCTGTTGCCCGCGGCTTCACCCGCGTGGATGTCAATACTTCCCTATTTGAATCGGATTTTGTTCACAATTTCATGGATTTCAATTTTTTGCGCGGTACTCTAATTCTTTTCTTCCAAAATAAAGTATCCTAAGCTACTCCTTGTAACATCAGCTATCTGACAGTGAAAGTCCCATCAAAATCGGTCTAGCCGTTTTGGAGATTAGGCGGAACAAACAAACAGACAAAAAATTTATAAATTGTTTTTTTTTTTGTTATAAGTACCTTAAATATACTGTGTGTGTGCATTTAGTAAAAAGTTGTTATTTTGACATTACAAACAGACACTTCAATTTTATTTATTTGTATAGATTAAGTTACGTAGCACCATGTCTGTACATCCTAAAGCTATAGGCAGAGGTCAGTACTATATGAGACATTAGGAGTCTCCTTGGGACCTATTCTGCATATGAGAGTATTGGTCTCTCAAAATATGCAATTAATATATAAAATACTAGCTGCATAAGTCTCGATCTCGTAGGGATATCGGAATAAAAAGTATCCTATATGTTAATCCACATTATAAACTATCCGTGTGCCAAATTTCATCCAAATGCTTTTGGTAGTTTTTGCGTGAAAGAGTAACAAACATCCATCCATCCTCACAAACTTTGGCATTTATAATATTAGTAGGATTCGTGGAGGTTGGATGTGAAAGCCATCCAGATTAAAACCTGTACACCCACATATCACCAAATGTGTAAGGCTCACATGGACCTTACTTAAGTACGAGATGTAGGTATTATATGAAAAGCCAATTGCATTTTTGAAGGGTCGCGACAGGATCCTCAGGTCAGGAGGACAAGGATCTTACGGGTTCGCGACATGCGACATGCTCAGGTCACAACTCTAATGTAACATGTTGCGGCCTGTGTACATGGTAATCTTTTAAGTCTTCACTTCTGTCGGCTGTCCCCTTGACTGCCATTTTTTTTTTGTTTGTTTTAACTTTCGTATCTCCTAAACTCACAGCAATAAATATTTAGCTAGAGATAAAAAAGCTGGGGTCAATGTCAGTCCATTAAAGTGTCGCAGTATATTTATATCGCCAATAACAAATTCTCATTTCGTACTTTTTCGACCATTTTGGGGAAAAACGAGGCCCTAACGAGCTAATATAAATTATTTATTGTATGGAAGTTGTATGGTACGAGGGCATCGGTTTTATTGGACTAAAGATGATAGTTTACTGGACTTTGTAAAGTTATTGGGAGATAACCGTGTCTTTTATTGTTTTTTGTTAGTTATTGGACTGGTTGAGTAGTTTTTCATGTCTCTAAGTTAACGCTACGATGAACAGTTATAAAGGACATACCTTGCTGTTAAGTACTTTTGGGTACTTTTAGCTACCAGACGTACTGCAGGGTACCATCCGCACTTGGTTGATATCCCGACCAGTCGTACTCAGTGCCAATTAGCGCCTCTCCTCCACATTTATTAAGCGTACGACCAGTGTGTTCCCTTCCACATGTAACCCGTCAGCCTTCAAAGCAAGAGGCATCTTCTGGGCACGCTGGTTCCATCGTAGACCTCATTCATCGCTTTGCACCTGGCGAGATCGAGCCCATTGCGCAATAAAAAAATAAAAATAAAAGTTTGGTACTTGGCAAATCAATTGGTGATACCAGTTTGTTGTGAGACAGTAGCAGGTGCAGTACTTATCTTAGTGTAGCCTCTATGAGTGTTGATCCCAAAATGTGCGTCAAGTACCCGGCGGTGCACGCTTCTGAAGCTACCACCTTACTGGCAAGCTAATTAATATAAGGCAATCAGAAAGACACTGCTTCTGATCCCCTTGCTCTTATCTTAAAAGGCAAGGTGATCTATATACATAGGAATTCGCTTGTTATGAATTCCTCACACCCTTTAACGCCATGAAAGAATTTCAAGTTTGCTAAACGACTTGCATTGTCCTATTTTTCCACATTCATTTTTACATAACACTATGATGATAATTCTTTGTCATTCATTGATTGCAATATAAAAACTGTGTTTATTAAACAACAGTAAGGAAGTGATCGACACGTGTATGCTATGTAAAGCTGCGTCACTCATCTACTCACTCATGCGTTATCTACTTATGCACATGAAGGCACACCTTCAGCTCGCGAAATTGTCGCGAGCTGAGGTGTCGCGAATTGAATGCGTCGCGCTAAGTGTTCAACTCTGTCATTGTTTACTATCAAATAAATGCCTCTGCCTCATCCAATAAAAGTAGTAGTTTAGTAGCTATACGAGGGTCTTCTCAACAAGCAATTCCTTCATGTATACTAATAATTGTTATAAAGAGGAAAAATTTGTGAGTTTGTATGCAGGGGGTAATCTTCGGAACTACTGATCCGATTGCAAAATTTCTTTCACCAATGGGAAGCTACAGTAGGAGCGTCATAGGATAATTATAGTTTATGTTAAAACAAGATGTTCCACGTGGAAAGTCGCGGGCAGAAGCTAATTGATTAATCGGTTTTCATATAGGTACCTTCGCTTGGAGACGTTTTCATTTCCATCTAATATAAGAGGCCAGTAAAATTCGATACGGTATGTGTTGTACACGTTTATGAGAAATGATAAGCGTTGTGGATTGTAAATGCGCAATATGCACTTGTGTTGCTCGGTGAGTGTGCTCACACCCTTACACTACAGTCTTCCTAAGCCGCAGTTACACGTATTATCATAACCGACGGTGTACATTATGCAGAAATGTAATAGGTACCTTATGTAAGTGCTAATAATATTCAATATGCAACGAATACTAATGACGTTTGTTTTTTTTTTACAGATTGGCTGTGAATCAACTTAGTTAATACTGTGAGTACATTAAAGTATTTATGTTAATTTTATTTGTTATGGGAAGATATGGATTACAGGTGTGGGAGGAAATTAGCAACAATAACATATGGGCGTAGAATTAATTTCTGTAATTGTAAAATAAAACTTAATAAGTACAATAAATTCATAATAATGTATGTTCTGTTAGGTTTTAATTAGAAAGTCCTTTTTAATACTAAGTTCAGCAAGTTCAAAGCGCAGGCCACAATGGGAGCGAACTGAAACGAAGCTAAGTTTCGTTGTCGCTTCGTTCCGCGTCTTTTCATACTTCCGTTTTCGTTTCGCTTAGTACGCAGTGTGAACTGAAGTATGAAAAGACTCGGAACGAAGCGAAACGAACTAAGCTTCGTTTCGCTTCGCTCCCAGTGTAGCCTGCACTCTAGGTATCTACTTTTCTGTAAATGTTTACTCTTGCATGATACATGAAATACTGGAAATACATAGAAACACCTGAATATTTTAGTAAAAACTTTACGACACACTTAGGGTAAGAAAGGGTGACCAGTTATCATACAATAAACACAGTTTTTTCCATTATTGATCTGATATAAAAGATTCTTTTTCAAAACAAACCACATTCCTCAAGCGAAATAAACATGAACCTTGTTTTAAATCCTTGTATTCACAATATCGATGCCTACATACATTCATTTATATACGTTTTTATTATATTATGTGAACATCCAATTAGACAATGTACGGCCTTACAGAGTGACATTGACAATCTGTCATACGTATTATGTCATATTCTTAGAGGCCACACATTGTTGCCATACAAAAAAAAATCTGCATTTTTTTTATCTGTTAACACCTCGTTTGTTTTTTTTTTTATTGAGATTCTGTTTTTAAATTAGCTTGCGTTAGAGTGAAGTTAAAGTTTAAATAATCATTGTTAACGACGTTAAGAACTTTCAAGTCCTTGTTTTTCGAAATTAATGCACCGACTTTAATGAAACTTCATACGCATAAGCACAATACATAGGTCTAAAAAGTTAGTTAAGAACATTTTCGAAATATCTTGTTTGAAAAAGATTATTGGAAATATCTGTTTCTATGGAAAATTTAAAATCGGTCGAATTTAGCTGTAACACTATTTTTCGAAAATGTTCTCATTTAACTTTTAGACCTTTTTTATTCGTAGATATTAAAGAAAAAAAGTCAGTATTTATTATGAGGGGCCCGTGGCTAAGTAATAGCCGTACGGGTCGATGAGTCAGGTTAAGCTATGCTTGCCGCGGTCGGTCCGTGGACGGGTGATCATCTTCATCATCTTCATATCGAGACCCCTTCGTGCCTCGGAAAGCACGTTAAGCCGTTGGTCCCGGCTGTCATCCGTGGATCTTTGACAGTCGTTACGGGTCGACAGAAGCCCGAAAGACTGACAACCAATCTTACCAGGAGCTATCGTATTATCCAGAAACTGGGTTGTGGAGGTCACATAAGCTGTCGCTCCATGTAAAATACTGGTATTCAGATCCGGTTAGACTGGAAGTCGACCCCAACATAGTTGGGAAAAGGCAGGCAGATGTTGAAGTTGGGGTAATTAGGTATTAACAATTATTGGGTATCAATAATACTCACGCTCCAATTAATTTTATTCGCATCAATTTAACTGCAACGATAACATACCAAAAGCGTAGCCAGCGGGAACCTGTTAAACACCCATTACATTATAAACATTTGCTCTTTTAACGTCAATTCACATATAACTAACTTCTTTACTTAACGCAACTTAGTACCACAGTACTAAGTTGCGTTAAGTAAAGAGTTTGCCCACATAAGTACCTAAACTTATGACCTATTAGGTCATTTTCCTTAATTCCCCAATAAGGGCAAGACTGTAAGGTATTCTTCGATGCCTTGACGAACTAATTAAATGTGACAAGCAATTAATCCATCAGAGACCATCATGGCAGTGACAGTCACCATTATGGTCATAGGATTTACAATTTCCTTCAACATGACTATTATTAGCCATCTTCACTCTGTGTGCGTTTACATTAAGGGGACACATATCCCGCGCTTACACCAAGGTATAAAACATGTACATACTTGTTATACATGTTGTTACACCTAAAACAAGTTGCAAAGACTAGTTGTATCCAAAAAGGTGAACAAAATAGTTAACATGTCTCAGACTGTCGAACAACGTCAATACATTTGTATGATACATGTTTTGTACAGGATATGTTTTTGTCAAGGCTTTTTGAAAACAAGTAGGGCAAAACTTGGGTAATCGGTGATAGTTTTGTTTTTTACTTGTAAAATTCGATTAATTGATCAGACTATTTTTTAAATTTGCTGTGATATAGTAGACAAAATAAGTTTTGCTAACTTATATCTAAAAATGTGGCAAATACTATAATGATTGAAAAATGTACATTTATCAAGTCAGTAGTAACTTGGTAATAAAACACAATTATCTATCACCGAATAACTGCATATCACGAATTAGCCAAGTTTTGCCCTATCATAATTTGTGTGTAAGCGCGGGGTTACGTAGGTACAGCCCGATGCAAACTTTATGTTGATTCTGAACACTATACTCCGTTGGTTTAGGTAGTGAACTAAAGGTAAACAAAATTGACAGTTTAACAACATTCATTGCGTTATTTAAGTGTTGAGCAAACAAATTTTTCGAACTTATGAAGCAATGGATTAGCAATTTGGATTCCGATTGATACCGTGTTACACAATTAGGGTGCTGATTAACCGACAAAACGTAATAACAATCACTTTAGTTGTCATGCTACGTCACAGTTGTACTCTTCAACTTAGCAACTTTATATTTCGTTGTACCTGTCTTTTAGGGCTCTTTACAATAGACAGATTACAAAATATTATATTATTGTTATAAATCTAACAAAAAAATTGTGCTCAAGTAGTTATATCTCCGAAGAGTAGTTCTTGTCTTTTAAAAATAACACCATAGTAAATGGCAATGAAAATGGCGGCGATATTCTCGCTGGGTTTATATAACCCATTATGATGTTCAAAATAAAGAATAAATGATAAAGTCATACATTAATAAAAGAGGTAAGTAATTAAAGTAAAAATCAACAATAAATTTAATTTGGATGCGATACGATATTAACGTATTTAAACAAGAAAGTATTGTATTCTATAAAAACTCTTTTTTACGATTTGTTTACATTTAGTTAATTACCTAAACCAATGTAGTATAGGCGAGTAGCTGCGCAAAAAAAGTCATGTGACCGCGGGGGTGAGGGGGGGGTACTGCGCAGCGAGTAGCGCACTTCCAACCGCCACAAAGTTTGAAGCTCACTGCCTATAGCAATGTTTCATTTGCTTGTCCTGTTGTCTGTGTCTAGCGGCATTGTAAAATGGATAAAAGAATAGAGCATATTCTGTCCTTGACATTACAAGATGCGCTGACAATATGACAATGACACATTGATTGTACGTACAGTATATCAATACAATGACATTAAGCATAAGTGGATTTATGGTGTACTTAACAAAGAGTATTCTATCTATCTATCCTCGTTTGCTTTGTGTATTTTCCATGGAATTATTATGTACTATATAGGATGACTAGTAATTAGTGACCGATACTTAAACACATGATTTTACACATGATAACAAGCAACTTTTACTATGGCACCAATCCTGAAATCGCGAAAAAAAAATCAGCTGGTCCCTACATTTTGACGAGTTATGCGAACATAAATGTAAGAAGAGCTGATTTTTTTTCCGCGATTTCAGGATTGGTGCCATAGTAAAAGTTGCTTGTTATCAAGTGTAAAATCATGTGTTTAAGTATCGGTCACTAATTACCAGTCACCCTATATAGCAACGCAACGCCTGTACCTAATCCCCGAGGGGTTAGACAGAGGAGTAGATATCTATTATGTAAGTACTTACATCAACATTTTGCAATACGAGTAGGTAATATGAGACGAGCCCATTGCCATCAACCGGGCACAAATCACTCTGGGTTACTTCTGAGAAGATCCTGATGGAACAACACTGCCCGACCCGGGAATTGAACTCGGAACCTCATGACTACTGAAACTTTTATTGTGAGGAAAAGGTCGGTCACTAGCTCTCATCTTATTCTTCTCTGTTGTGAACACACCTTAACAAATATTCCCCGTCTAACCGCGTTAATGTAATGCATGACAAGGATGAGGGTCGCCCGGTTTGAAGATGAGCACCTAACCTTAACACCGATCCTGCCGGTCGCCGGTGTCGCCGCATCTGCATGCAAATCGCCCATTGATTTGTGAGTTGTTATGTCTATTAGTGTTAAAGCATAAAGGCCCCCACTCACACGCGCGACGCGACTCTAGTAGAACAATTTCTATGAAAACTTCATGGAAATTGGTCTATCAGAATCGCGTAGCACCGTCGCGTCGCGTCTGTCTGCGGGAGCCTTTATGCTCGGTAATTGGTGGTAGTAGTTTTTTGTGCTGTAATTTGAGGTAATAGTTGCATTTGGATTGTGTTTAACACGATATCATAATTTTAAATTAAGCTGAGCAACGACCACCCTTCACCACTTCCTAGTGTGTAAGAGAAGCTGCGTAGAAGTGGACCAACAAACTCCTCGAAAGACGTCTCCTTCCGCTAGGTTAACTTTCTGAATCTATTCAAAGTAGGAAAATAATTATAAACTATTCAAAAATAAGTTTAAAAAAACTAATTTATCACCTTATACAAGAGTTATTAGGTATCTTATAGGCTCCTACAAACAGGTGCGACACGCGACACGACACAAAAACCGCGTGTCGCGTGGCGAGTTTTGCCTCTGTGCCGCGTGCGATTCACGTCGCGTGCCGCGCCTGTTTGCAGGAGCCTTAATACAGCTCACATACTACGACATCATTGTGAAAATAATCAAAAATAAAACAAACATTTACCGTCCGTCCCAATCCATCTAAGTACCCTCCAAAATACCTATATTAATGAAAATAAAACTATTTTTATTTATCTACAAAAATTTCTAAATTGCCTTTATATTGTGCAGTGCAAGAATATAGTCTCATAATATTTTATTTCTCATAGAAGCTGTCGCATCTGGTAGAGGTCACATCTGTGCTGACCTCTGTGATGTCATTGAACTTTCCGTCATTTTAATTTGACCTCAAATCTTCTGTTGGTTGGTGTCATCCTATTTTTAATTAGTTTTGTTTGATCATTTATCGTGTTTTTATAGGCTATAAAGATAAATAAACTGTAGGTGCAATTAATATATAGATAGAATACTCTTTATTATGTGCACACAGACAAAAGTGCCAAAGGAGGAGTAAAGGTGTAGTTCTTTGCTAATGCAGACTGACTCATACATAAGTCACATCCCTATAATGAGAAAAATACTAAGTATTTCGTAGTCAGCTTGAAAAGCTGACAGTGGATGTCCTGATAAAAATGTAAAATATTATAAATTGATTTGAATAATTAAACATTTACGCTTTTAAACTAAGCATAAAGGACCAGCACCCTAATTGCATAACACACTATCAATCACAATCTGAATCATTTTGAAGCAAATTGTTATTCCATTGATTTATAAGTTCGAAAAAAAATGTCTGCTCAGCAACGTAAATAACGCAATGAATGTTGTTGAACTGTCAAAATGAAACCGATTCCTACTGTAAGTGTGTTACGCAATTGCCCCGCCGGTACTGTTAGCACGAAGAGTGTAAAACAGGAGATATTTTGTAAAGGTCCTTTGTAAAGATTTCCTTTGTAGTTTCATTATTGTGTTGTGTTCAAAAGTGGTGTATTAAGCTAGCAGAAAATTTATTCATAAAGCATGCCGGACAATCTGTACCGCCCATTAACCGCCGTAATATCAATAATCAGGTTAAAAGCCATTTCACCCTTTAACCTTTATCACAAGCCATTTACGTAAAGTCATTACCATGTACATGGCTATGAATGGGCCTATTCAGGCCATCTCACAAAGGCCTAAGTCATCCACAAACTACATACAATACCTACCTTATCTTCCCAACTTCTACCATTTCTACCAAGATGGCGTAAACATAATTTTTTTCTACCCTTGTCAGCCCTCCATCACAAAAATAGATTGAATACGTTCATGACGTCATCGGAATCAAACGTCATAACATTCAAGAGATAATGGTTATAAACGAGCGAACATCGGAAACTCACCTATCTGATTCCTGAAGCAATTTGTGAGTAAGCGAAAATGAACCTTAAATCAATGTCGTAAAGTTAAAATGACGATGCGTTACTGTAGCGGTCAGTGCGTAATGGATACTCATTTATTTTTACAGGAAATTGAACCCTATTTCTCATTACGTAAAAGTGTTATTGATGTAGCATGAATACGGAAGGTGTTTTCCGTACAGTCCATTCTACAAAAACGAATGCGTTTTTTAAGTCACGAAAAGATTATATTAATATATTTTTGAATTTAAATGAAGAAGATCACTAATGCATCTTGAGCTCGTGTGCTAAGATCACGCCGCATAGATCGATATGTCACGGACAATTAATTGCATCGTTAATTAATGTTTACTTTGAACAAACAGATCCTGATATTATGTAACCGCGTATTTATTACGTAATTGAAACTGGTTATACGCTATATTTTATGGCTTTGCGTATTGTAGCCTACTTAGGACAATAATGTGCAGTGATTCGTTTACATTATTGGCTAACAAAGATGGTATGTATCGCATTGTAAAATCGGAATGTGTGTGACTTTGTTTTAGATTTCACAACGCAAAGCAAACGCATTTAAGGCATTGTAATTAGTGATTATGATGTAAGTACTTGAAAAAAACTTTTTTTTTTTTGGCAATACCAATCTACAATGGAGAGAAATGATATGAAAGAGAAGGGAGTGAATGATAGCGTAACGGTTGACGGGGGGAATGGAAAGAGAAAACGTGTTGCACCGACCCCAAGTAACATGGGACAAGGGCACGAAGATGAGATGATGATGACCAATCTACAACGGAGAAAACTGTTTTTATCTCTGAACAGTAGTAGGTACACTTTTTCTCAATCCAGCTGAAATTCGAAGAATATTGATATCATCTATTACTTTTTGGATATTAAAACAAACCCTTACAAATAAATATTCAAGTCAAAAAATCGTTACATTTAAAAAAAAATAATATCTACCTAATTCATTAATGAAAATAACAATCTATTATCCTAAATTAACTAAAACTATTAACAAACTAAAATATGGCCAATATCTACTACTTGGATGCGCTAATAAATGTCGATAAACTCAAAACTGAGATCAGTTTAACAACAAAAATATCCTTGAATCGAAACCGAATAGTAATAGGTATAAACAATATTATTCATGTTTCCGGATCTCACGAGATCATACTATTCATATTTTAATAGGTACATCATACAAGATCAAACGACCGACCTTAAAAAAGATCGCACATCCATCTGTTGAATGGTGCATGCGGAAGCAAACGCTGGCGCTTATTAACACAAAGTTCCTGAATCAAAATTAATTTTAAAATAAACTTTATATTTTAAACGGTAGAGTTGCAATTGTGTTGGAGTTTTGAACACCTTAATGAGTTTTTCTTTTTATTTGAACAGTTTCTCGTATTGTTGCTTTAATTAAAATGTTAGGGAATTCGAAGTGTTTTTACAAGACTTGTCTCAAATACAATTAAACTAATCACGGGCACTTTTGAACTGTCAAGGAATCAGTCAGTCAGAGAGATGAAGCTGGTTGCCCATTCCAAAGCGTCGTAGGTTCCTGTGAAGAAGAACGGGCAAGAAACTCCACTTTGTAGTAACAGGTTTATTGTTAGGTTTCAAGGTTTAATTTTGATTAGCAATAAATTTTAATATGGCGTCGCCGGGTGCGGTACCATTTTCCTGAGAATTTCTCTCTTCTCTCTTCAGATTTTACGAAGAAAACTACGCTACTTACGGAAAGCTACATTGAGAAATAGAAAATGGCAGTACCTACTGGCCACAGATCAAAAGTTTGTGTTTTAGTGTAGGTACAACAGAAAATGAATACCGCTATCAATTAACGGAAAATTAACGGAAATACCTCTTAATCCTTGAATTTAAAGGGGTGTATCGCTTTAAACTATTAGATTGATACTTCTCAAGACAAAATAACGAAATTATAAATTGTTGAACATAAAAGATACAGCTCAGGGGACCAACCATCACCTCTTATAGCAGTATTATTTTAAGGTTACTTCAGTGTGAGAAAGAAATGGAGCTATACAGGACGTCTAGCTCCATCTCTTTCCCACACTCAAGTAATATTAAAATAATACTGCGTTAAGAGGCGGTGGACTAGCTCCAGCTCAAATGAGCAGACTCCAATAATGAAATTAAACTGTTTATTCTACAAATAAAATATCGGAATCAATTTTATACGTCATAGATAAAAAATATAAATATTTTAGATGGAGTCGACATTGCCTATCTGATTACGTCTGAGAAGAAATGACGAAACGAAATCAAGGGTCAAAGCCTCTTCTTATAAAGTCCAGACATTAAAATAAAATTATGTTCCAAATCCTTATTTTTACAAAAAAAAAAAATCCGCTACTCATTCAATAACTAATTTCAAAAACGATATCAAGTTCAACGCACTCATATAAAATGTTCTATTAGCTAACAATAATAAGAAATATGAATTATAAACATTTTAGATCTCGTCCAAACAGGTTTGACTACTGAGGTTACAGAACTATCAATATCTAGTCTGTGTTAACAAAAAATAAACATGAAGATCGAACTTATAAGCCGATGTCCGCACGGACATTAAAATATCGCGGCGATTTTTTTCGTGCATTAGAATTTCAACGCTCTGCTTAGCGCCGAGTGTTAAAAATCCAACAGTGTGTTTTGTCGACGCGCTGGAATGCACTCTGTTGAATTCTCAATACTCGGCTCAACACCGAGAGTAGAAAATCCAGTGCGCGATAAAATCCCGCTGCGATATTTTTACGTCCGTGAGAACGGTGAGAACGTCAGCTAGTAGTCGGGTAGAAAATAAAAGGTAAGTAGATGATGAGGTTTAGGCCAACCCCAAGGTGTCAAGGTCATCTACAATTATTGAGCAAAAGGTAAGTTGTCGGACACTTGAATGATATGATCCTTAATGTTATCGTTTATATCTATTTAATAGGTCCAACAACTATAAACGTATTTGTATCCTTTTTTTACTGCCCCTTTGGTCTGGTTGTTGCAAACGCTACTCCTAAACATGAGTACCTTGGTTCGATTCCCGGGTCGGGCAAAGTGTTATTGTGTTTTCCGCTGGAGTCTGGATTTGTACCCGGTTGGTGGCAATAAGCTCGCCCCCTATTACATGGGATCTAAACAGAACTGGCAAAATGTGGGTGTACTATAGGTCCACCTCTGTCTAACCCTTCGGGGATTACAGGCGTGATGTTATGTTATTATCATAACCAGTTCTCATTGCCTATTAAATCTCAGCAGTTTCGTGACAATGCAAGTGTTGTGCATGTCAGGATCAGTACACGTGGCAAGATCACACAACATTGTTTAAAAACGCCATTCTGTCGCTGAACAAATGAGATTAACTGTAATTGGTCAATTACTGCACAATTGAAGTTATAGGGAAAACTGTTGGGTAATTTGTACCTGCTGTTTTACAATAGGAAACTGTTGAGTAGGTACGGTCAGCCTCAAAAATACATATACGAGTACATGGACAAGAATTCATTCAATCTCAACTCAAAACTTGAACTCAAAGCATTTCTTTCAATTATACCATTTACAGGCACTTTAAGTCCGAGTGCTCATCGAGTATTTCGGGACGTCGCCAAGCGGTTGGTCGACTCTTCACAGGACCAGAGGGCTGGCCTATATTTAGGCCAAAGAATAAGCATTGCCATCCAGCGTGGCAATGCTATCAGCCTTTTGGGCACTTTTCCCATTGACAGCGATGCGGACGTTTTTTTGATGTCCAATGAACTCTTCCCCCTTTTTTATTTTTTATTATATACTTGAACATCTATATACAAGATGTAACATAAATAACGCACACCTCTTAAGGGGTCATTGTACTCATCATTATGAACAACTTTTACTATGGGACCAAACCTGAAATCGCGAAAAAAAATCAGCTGTTCGCTACATTTTGACGAGTTATGCGAACATAAATGTAGGGAGCAGCTGATTTTTTTCGCGATTTCAATTTTGGTCCCATTGTGAAAGTTGTTCATAATGATGTGTACCTACATAATAATTATGACCCCTTAAGAGGTTGTGCGTTAATTCCGGGATATGTTGTAAATTATAATATGTTAAAATTTATTTACGCACATAAAGGTTTTGTAGTACATAAAGGACTTAAAGAGTATGCATTATTAAATACATGGCGTACCTACACACGAATTGTTGGGTGAAGCGCTGCTCTTTGTTCTCCTCACTGAGTAATCTGTATTTAGGAAAGTGAGTCTATGGTTTTGTTTTGCACAGAGAGTTTTGATATAAAACTATGGAAACTAATTCTATGGAACTCTGTGATACTATGGTTTCTATGAATGTCTGAAACTAAATTAAAAGACGCAATTACAATCAGCAGTTAGAAGCAGCAATTCTGTAATTACTCTAAAATATGAACTATATACTTAGTTAAACTAGTAAACAAAAATAATGATTACTTATCCACAGTCTGTTGGTTTACCGACCTTTGGCAAATTCCCAATACATTGCAGTTCGCTTGGCATGTTTAATTTTTTGTTTTTTGTTACGAAACTTCCGGTTTCATATTTACCATATGGACGAATTTACAGTGCACTTTCATTACTACCGTTTCCGTAATTGGATTAATTATAATCACGCAATATTTAGGGGTGCTAAACACGTAAATAAATGCCAAGTTATGTCAATAAAATGTGGGCAAATGTACGGCAAAAAACGTCAAGTTTCTACTGTCATAATATTGAAAAAAAAAAACAACCAAGTGCGAGTCGGAATCGCACACGAATGTCTCCGTACCACCGTACAATATTTTTAACACTACATATCGAGCGAAAATACTCCGAAAAAACCCGTTTCTTGTGTGGCGGCCATCTTTAAATTTAACTTTATTTTATTTTTATTATTTCTTGTTTTAGCGGATATAGTAGTACATACTCTGTGAACATTCCAAGTGTCTACCTATTACGGTTCAAAAGATACAGCCCTGTGACAGACGGACGGACGGAAGGACAGCACGCTACATTGGGAACGAAGCTAAGTTCGTTTAGCTTCGCTCATGTAGCTACCGCGGCTTTTCACCCTACGGTGTGTGGTAGCACCCTTTGGGTACGGAACCGTAAAAAGACATCGTCATTGTGATAATAATGTCTTTATTTTCAATCCCAAAATAGACACGTTTTTCTCAGGTTTCCAAAAGTCATTCTGTAAAGGGTTAATCGATTTTTATCGGTTCTTGATACGGGTACTAAAAAAACAGACCTCCTGCGAAGGAAAAAGGTTCTATTCTTAATCGAACCACAAGCTATAATATTTTAAGTTTCATGATAACGATGATATAACAATAATGTCCAAGGCTACAAGAAAATTAACAACTTCATGAGAATTTAATTAATAAATTAAAACTAATAACTGTAATCATCTTCAATTAAGATTCCATCTGAGAAACTTCCAAGATAACGATGTTAAGGGAATAATTAATTCTGTTTAACAATCTGCAGTCTATAATGAGGCTCCCATGGTAGAAGTCAATTTTATTTGACATTTGAGACCCCATTATCGAATGTACGTCTTCTATACATATTATAAATTAAAGTTGATTTTCGTGTCTGTCTGTGTGACCGCGTTTTTCTTCTAAACCACGAAACAGATTTTGATGCAGTTTTCACTATCAATTAGAAAATTTATTCCGGAAGGTTTGTGTGTAAAATACATTAATATTCAAATTACATATAATAAACCTTGTCTCCCAGTGGGGTGATGATAATCTGGTCTCTTTTAACGCCACCAAAACACAGGCGTCTTTTTACCGCTAAAAGGAGTCGTTTCGATCGGACTCCTACTTTTCGGGGTACATCTGTTCCTGTAAGTGATCGGCTCGAGCTCCTAGGCATGGAGTTGACATCATATCTCAACTTCGGTGCCACCATCGAGTACAAAGCCCAAACTGCGGCCAAGAAACTGGGCATCCTAAATAGGGTGCAGCGATACTTTACGCCTGGATAGCTTTTAACTCTCTACAAAGCGCAAGTCCGATCCTGCATGGAGTATTGCAGCCACCTTTAGGATGGCTGAGCTAAATACCAACTTGCCGCGCTTGACTCGGTGGAACGCAGAGCTAAGAAGCTCATTGGTGACGTAAAACTGGTGGATGCGAAACTTCACAGCTTGGCTCATCGCCGCAAGGTTGCCTGCTTGTCGGTCTTCTACAGATTATACTTCGGTGAATGTGCTCAAGAACTCCACGACCTCATTCCGCCTGCCCCCTTCTACCATCGGACATCTAGACGCACTGCAGGTTACCATCCCTACCTAGTTGCTATTCCATCAATTCGCACTAAGCGTTTCCAAATGTCTTTTGTGATGCGCACAGCAAAGGAGTGGAACTCTCTGCCTGTTTTTGTGTTTCCGAACGCATACAACCCCGATCTCTTCAAAGTGAGAGTGAACAGGCTTCTTCAGGGTAAGCTCGCTCCATCGTTGACTTTGTCTCTGTCATCTCTGACCTAGACTAGAGTCAAGAGCAAACCTACATATCTCAAAGAAAAAAAAAAGAAAAACAAAGAAATCTGAATGTTTTGTCAAATCTTAAAAACCATGCGAAGCAGGGGTATGTCTCTAGTATTTCAATAATAATCGCACTAGGAGTCTTCTCCGAAACCAATTATTTTGGTTTATAATTGAATTTTCGTAGAAGTACCTACAGCCTTTGCTGTATACAACTGACTGGGATTCAAGGACTTGTGAAGCCGCTTGTGAGCCGAAGCAAAATTCGCGCCACAAATAACGCGCGAAAATTCTAACTAAGTCAGTTAATTATAAATTCCAAAATCAGTGGCGAACAACGATAATTTTTCACGCGCCAATGCTTTAGTGTTTCTTTTTTACTATAGACAGAAGGCCAATTCCCGTAATTAAAAATGTTCCAAGTCTCTGCAATCTCATCAATCAAATCAATCAAATGTCAATAATATAGGTAAACGCTACACAATTTATTTTTGACAGATTGTGACTGAGATCAGAATGCGAACGTTCTTAAAATTACCGGAATTGCCGCTCAGCTCTATTTACAAGCTAAATCGAAATTTAAATAAAATCTTTGATAAGTTACCTCCTTGGTGGTCATGTGTCAAAGTAAAAAGTTCGTTCCATTTTTAAATTACGCGACAGATTATGTGTTTTCGTAGTAATTTATTCGGCCGCTATACACGGCAGATATGGATTTTCATACGAACATTGCCGGCCGCTGCTCGCATGTATTTGCCCTGTAGACTATTTTCGATTTATCTCGGTTGAAGAAGGTTGTCAAAAAAATGCTCGAATTTCCAAGCATGTTTGATAAAAATTATATTTTAATACACAGACACACTTCTCAAATTGGAGTGATGCCCTAACTCCCCAAGTTCCAAGTTCCCAAAAATGATTTTTCTGACATTCATACCTGACATTCCCAAAATATAAAATTAAATTATTTGTATAGTTCACACTTGACCAGTCCTGGTACTGTGTTAGAATAAATTAAAGTCAGTACTGTAGGGGCTTTAATCGGGCCTGCGTTCAGCATGAAACCTCCGCGAATTGTTTTATTGGCTGATAAAACAAACACTGGTTTAATGTAAAATAGAATAGTTTAAAATATGACATATAGTCAAATTATTTTATATTAAAGCATTCCTAGTTTTACGTTGATAATGTTATAAGCTTTCTACAAGCAATAACATAATAATTACAGTGCTCCCCGTGTGTCTAATTTATATGTCCACTTAACACACCTCTAAAACGAGACCGCACACACATACGTAGTGGTCTGCCGTGGAATCCTGGCAGATCACTACAGTACCTAGTTACAATTAACTTTATTTAATCTTATTAGGAACTTGGAACTTGGAGAGATAGGGCATCACCCTCCAATTGTAGCCTAGAATAGATGTTAACACTACTATTCAAATGTGAAAATGCTGCTTCTCTCTGATTGTTATCATAACATCAGGCCTTCGGGGAGTACTCCCTGAAGGGTAAGGCAGAGCTGTACCTACAGTACACCCACATTTTACCAGTTCTGTTTAAGTCCCATGTAATAGGGGACGAGCCTATTGCCATCAACCGGACACAAATCCAAACTCCGGGCCGCTGCTGAGAGATTCTAGTTGGAAAAACCCATTTTCAATTTCACATTATTGATCGCACATAATAGGACCATATAGGTCTTGCCCCTTTCTTGATTTGTATAAACTTGCCATTCACTCAACCTCAATATTTGACGTCAGCAGTTCAATGAAATGAACTGAAATATCAAAAACCTGATAGGTAATAACATTCGTGTGTTTATTATTATTCAAAACAACAACAATGACTCTAATGATGAGCCAAACGATGCAATCACTTCTAACAGAACAATAAAACAAACCAATCAATTGTTAACACGATATTTTCCTGCCACAGCTAAACCCGCTGACCTCTAAGTGATGGAGGGTATAATCATCGCTCATAACAATATTAAATAAATACATTAAGTATTGTGCAACACGAAGTTCTGTCCACGACTTCGTCCGAGTGAAATTTCTTGTTTTAACATAAAATATATCCTATAACACTCGGCAATACTGTAGCTTCTACTAATGAAAGAATTTTTGGAAACGGATCAGTAGTTCTGAAGATTATCTCCTACATACAAACTCACTCTTTATAATATTAGTACAGATAGACAAGCAACACGCCCCCGCTCCGCACGGGTCTTAAGTGCGACTTGACAAAGCATTGAGATTTCATTATTAGATTCAAGTTTAATGTGAATGTATTATACACATAAACATACACACATAAAATGACACCTTCTTCCCATGGGGGTAGGCAGAAACTACAGAACGATCCTTACATACTCCTTTTGCTTCGTTTACGTTCATACATCTGGTGACGTTCTAATGCCATCATGATTCCACTGCACGAGAGAGACCGAGCTATACATTACCGATAACACCTCCCCTTTTTCACGCTCGCCGGTTGCGAGTACTTCGCACCTGACCTTTCTGAAGAACATCACCAATAAGGTCCCTAGACCCTTTCTAGCTAGAGAGCGTCACTCCTAGCGTTTTACACATCCACCCTAAGGAATAAATTAATTCTCTAAATGACGGTGAAAACCGCATCAAAATCCGTTCCGTAGTTCAGAAGAACAACGTGGTCACACAGACAGACACGTAAAGCGACTTTAATTTAATATGCATAGGTAGATGCCCGATTCCTATAATTACTAATAATGAAGAAAAGACCTCATAGCTTTGTACAGTAGACCCTCCCAAATGGAAGTAGCTATCACAAGTAAAATTAGCTTACAAATCTATTTATATGCCCAGTTTGGCTATAAAAAGTTACCATTGAAGCAAAACGATTCGTTTTTGTTTATAGGAACAGAGCAATAGTCTTATGTAAAATTAAAATAACGTGGTTAGCCTTGACTGACGATACGTTTAGATAATAAAGAACAATGCCAGCTGATATAAGGCGTTAGGGACCGATTAAGTTTGCCAATTCCAGACAGCATTTCTGTGTCCTAATGTCTTTATCGTTACAGCAGTTTCCATAAGGAAGAATCACTACGTAATACGCTTAATTAAGAACGAGGATAAGCTCGTTGTTCTTAATTATCCGAAGTTAATTAAATTGATATGCTTCGTCTATTGTCATGGTAAAAAGGTTCTAGCAAACAGGCGAGACGCGCGATGCGACACAACGGCACCGCGTGTCACGCGAAGAGCGGTGCCGTTGTTTCGCGCGCGATTAGCGTCGCGTGTCGCGTCTGTTTGCAGGAGCCTTTATGAAAATGAACTGGTCGTCCGCTAAATAAATAATTTAATCAATCTACAATTTTGATCCAGAGAATTCCTTGATGGTTATTATTACAGTATTTCTATACGATCTAATTGAAATAAACATTTTGAATTTACATTTTTTAATTATTACTCAAAAGAGATATCATTTCGCTGTATAATTTTTAGATGGCGTGTACAAGCAGGACCTTAGGTTAAAATATTTTTTTAACTTTTTAAATTGATCGAAAGACAGAGATAGAAATAACTAAAGTTCAGATCAAAACAATCTGTTATGCCCAGACCATTGTAAGGTGTTAAAACACTTCATCCAAAGCTATCTCCACTCATAACTAACATTATAAAGAGGTAACATTTGTGTGTTTGTATGTAGGAGGTAAACTTCGGAACTACTGATCCGATTCAGAAAATTCTTTCACTAATGTCGGTGTAATATTGTATAGTCCGTCGCGCTCAGCGACCTCTACCGCTTTGAGAGTGCACTGCGCACGGATCAATCTAGCTAATCACTAAGAACAGGTTTTGCTGAGACAGGTCTTGTTGTTTCTCATTCTTTTTTCTGTAATTTTAGTTGATTACTAGTTTATTTATTTATAAGTATAATAATTATGTATAAGGTATGTTGAAACTGTTTGTACTCTCCGTTACTTGTCCCTAAAGATTCATTAGAAAACCAGCGTCAGACAGACAGCATCTGTCTGGCATTAATGGTGGAATGAACCTTTTTGGCGCAGTCGTGAGGCACACACTATTGTTGTTAAAACATTATTTTCACTTTTTTATTTTAACATCTCGCCTTGTTTCCCCGAAGGGTTAGGCAGAGGTGTACCTATAGTAACACCCACATTTCGCCAGTTATGTTTAAGTCCCATGTAATAGGGGGCGAGCCTATTGCCATCAACCGGGCACAGATCCAGACTCCGGGTTGCTACTGAGAAATTCCAGATAGAAAAACCCAATAACACTTTTTATTTTGTTGTTTGTATTATGTGTATCACGAAATGTGTTCAAATAAACATTATTCTTTATTTCTTTCTAATGAGAAGCTACAGTCTTACCAAGGGGTATCGTATTACCCAGTTACTGGGTTGAGGAGGTCAGATAGGCAGTCGCTCCATGTAAAATACTGGTATTCAGCTGCATCCGGTTAGACTGGAAGCCGACCCCAACATAGTTGGGAAAAGGCTAGGCAGATGATGATGAGAAGCTACAGTATCGACGAGTGTCATAGGATAATTTCACGCGGACGAAATCGCGGGCAGAAGCTGGTCGTTTAAATAAGGTTAGGTACACATCAGGCGGTCCAACCAACAAGACCACACTTCATTAGACGTTTCGCTCACATAGCTGTTGCGGCAGTAAAATAACAATTAACTAATTAATTCTTAGATAACCAAGTACTTATTGATGTGGTTAGCCTTGATACTTGTAGGTTGCTGCATACAGATCAGTAGGGCCGGAGGAACGCGCATGCGCTTTGCGTAGGGCTGTCAGAAGAATGTTACCTTGGAATTTTATTAAAACACAAAGATGAATTACGGGTTTGACTGCCTCGTTTGTCTAGTGGTCGCAAGCGCTACTGCTGAGCATGAGGTCCTGGGTTCGATTCCCAGGTCGGGCCAAGTGTTATTGGGTTTTTCTATCTGGAATTTCTCAGTAGCAGCCCGGAGTCTGGATTTGCGCCCGATAGATGGCAATAGGCTCGCCCACTATTACATGGGACTTAAACATAACTGGCGAAATGTGGGTGTGCTATAGGTGCACCTTTGCCTAACCCTTCGGGGAAGCAGGGCGTGATGTTATGTGTTATGTTATAAATTACAGTTTTTTTTCAATTAAATTGTTTTGTATCCTACTCGACACCTATTTCAGTGGATAGTTTTTCCACGAGACCGACGATCACGGGAACGGGAATCCTCTGGATAAACAGGAGCGTTTGTTTGACGTTGTGGCAATGCTTGAGAGAGACAGTGGACATCTTTCAGCTCTAACGACGATGAATCAAAATCCAGCTGATCCTGTATTATTCCAGCTAATAGTCTTGTTTGAAAGATTTAGATTGCTTTGCCAACCCTATAACCACCGTCGTACGCGCACCAACAGACTCCCTTTTAGGAAGCAAGGACTCGACACGTATGGACAGAACAATTTGTCTGACTTTGTCTGTTGTTACTTTTCGTCATGACAATTCGTACAAGGCTGAAAACTCGTTATTGTACGAGTATATTTGAAAAGGATACGTAAATATCTAAGTAGAGGAACTAATTAAGATCGATGAAGCAAGTAATTAGAGGCTTTGTTTGATCTTGGTTCAAACAAAATTCTGGCGAGGTTGTGGTCTTGTGATGTTTATTAACAAATTTTAGTTGGTATTTTTTTTTAATTTCTTTAAGAACATTATTGAGTTATTGCTTGTTCTATTTATACTCATACTAGCAGTGCCCCGCGGTTTCACCCCGCATAAGTCTCGCTCCCGTGGGGATATCGGGGTAAAAAGTATCCTTTATGTTATTCCAGGTAATAAACTATCTGTTTGCCAAATTCCATCAAAATCCGCTTAGTAGTTTTTGCGTGAAAGTGTAACAAACATCCATCCATCCATCCTCACAAACTTTCACGTTTATAATATTAGTAGGAGTAGGATAATAAATAAATAATAATTTAATATAATATAACATAATGGATATTCGGAGGATAGGATTTATATCTTTTTGCGTTCCATTAAGAGCGTTTACGACGTACGGCATTTCATACAAATCTTCAAGTCCTTGTTTTTCGAAATGAATGAACCGATTTTAATGAAACTTCATACAAATATGCAGGATACATAGGTCTAAAAAGTTAATTTAGAACATTTTCGAAATATCTTATTTAAATAAAAGATAATTGGAAATCTCCGTTTCTATGGAAAATTTGAAACCGGTCGAATTTAGCTGTAACACTATTTTTCGAAAATGTTTTTAACTAACTTTATAGACCTAGGTATGTACTTCTTATGCGTATGAAGTTTCAATAAAATCGGTTCAATTATTTCGAAAAACAAGGACTTGAAAGTTAAACGCGCTTAAATGTAAGATTTAGTTAACAAACTAATTATTTAAGCTAAGTACAATCACGGACTCCATAGGGTCCTCATGCTCTCTTTTCGAACTCGGAGTTTTCTCTAGCCACATGAAGTTGCTATGCCAAAGTAATTAGATAAGTAACTTAATTTTAGTTTTTTCTAAAGGGTCAACGACGAATCACTTTTTGACTGCCTCGTTGTTGTAGTGGTCGCAAGCGCTACTGCTGAGTATGAGGTCGTGGGCTCGATTCCCCGGTCGGGCAGTGTTATTGGTTTTTTCTCACACTGACTCCCAAGTCACAGGTATAAACCTAGTTTGGGAGCCAGGGGGAACCTATGTTTAAGTACTCCTGTATGTTTTAAAATTAATGTCATGCCATGTTTCTATGAGGACCCCGTTTTAGCAACGTTAGTAGCAACCCGGAGTCTGGATTTGGCAAGAGGCTCGCCCTCTATTACATGGGACTTAAACATAACTGGCGAAATGTGGGTGTACTATAGGTACACCTCTGCCTAACCCTTTGTATACAGGCGTGATGTTATGTTACGTTATGTTAGACTACACTTTAGAGCCTTTAGGCCAGCAGCTATCACTTTGAAGTTCTAATTAAGACCTTCATGTTTGGATAATAATCGCGTGACACACTGTGACATGCTCCAATTCAAACCTTTAAGAGACAATGACACTATAATAGAGCACTTAACAACATTTATGCAACTTGCCCTTGCGCAGTTTTCACAACTGTCCGCTTGGGAGCGCACGCGCTGCGGCCGCTGTGCAAATATCAGCCGCGAAGGTTCGTTGGGTAACATCCGATTTTATGTATGTCTTCGACAAATATTAAATATGTCATTAACGGCCAGTGTTACATTGCATCAAACAGATGACATTTCTTTGTAAATAACCTTTTTTACTTTTACAAAACCACTGTGTGATTTGTACTTTGCTAAACAGCCAGGGATATTAATTGTTAAGCAAATTGATCTTCTTCTTCGCCGTTCCCGCAATGCTGAATATGGCAACCACATATGACGCGTCTCCATGTTACGCGGTCTTCTGCAGTGTGGACCGCTCGGTAAACGCTGCCTCCAAGAACCTTCTTCATCTCGTCTGACCATCTTGCCGGTGCTCTGTCTTGAGCGCGTTTTCCTTCCACCCGACCAAGTATCATAAGCCTTTCCAGACCATGCTTGGGTGAACGCATTGTATGTCCGAAAAAGCTGAAGGTACGCTCCTGGCATAGCCTGGTAGATAGCCGCTTGGTGGTGTTGAGTTCCTCCAGTATGGAATCATTCGTTCTCATGGCGGTCCATGGTATACGAAGTAGGCTCCACCAACATCACATCTCGAAAGCATCGATCTTACTGCTTTCGCGGCTTCTGATGCATCACGTTTCAGCGCCTTATAAAAGATGGAAAAACTAGAGCACGGGATAATCGTATTTTGATTATCCGACGGATGCCACGGTTCTTTCAAATTTTCCCTAGACTGGTTCTGCATTTTTGGCCATACCAGTACGACGGCGGATTTCCTCAAGACAGCTGCCCTCATTCGTGATCAAAGACCCAAGATACACGAACCGCTGACTTTCTCATAGCCGTCGAGTAGATTTGAGCTAGGAAGAAGAGCACGGTCTACCACCATTACTTTTGTCTTGATCCTCTCCGTCAATTTGCTGTGTTATTTAAGCCATTACATACAACTGTCAAGGAATGACAGTTGTGATTATGCGGACAGTTTAAGTTGGTACAAAATTTGCTGAACCATTAATTTCCCAGGCTTTACCTAGATATATGACCGTGTTCTTATTGGCATTCATTGAAGGTATACTTCAGACAAACGTATGAATAATAATAAAAATAATTGTGCGGGCAGCACGTGATAAAGGTGAAACGTCTTAAAAAATAAAGAATAAGAGAGATTTATTGTGACAGACAGAGAGAGTTATATCTTTCTTCTCTCTCATGTAACGAATTGTGACTAAACGTGACGCGTCCTTGAAATTTCACTCTCAATTCTCGTTCCATATATATAGCGTGACTGGTAATTAGTGACCGATACTTAAACACAAGATTGTACTCATGATAACAAACAACTTTTACTATGGGACCAAACCTGAAATCGTGAAAAAAAATCTGCTGCTCCCTACATTTATGCTCGCATAATTCGTCAAAATGTAGGGACCAGCTGATTTTTTTTTCACGATTTCAGGTTTGGTCCCATAGTAAAAGTTGTTTGTTATCATGAGTACAATCATGTGTTTAAGTATCGGTCACTAATTACCAGTCACGCTATATAGAATCGCCGCTTATGAAACTTAAAAAAATATTATGTTTTTAAAGGAAACGTTTTGAGTACCTACACCTGACGGAAAACAGTCGTTTTCTTTTATGACAGGGGTGGCTCGTGGCTTATTTTTAGCCCAAAACATTTCGCTCTTGTTTCATCCAAGCTCGCTGAATCAGTTGAACATTTAGATGCAAAACAACACCAATCGAGTCCTTGAGGTCACCGCATACAGTAGCACACTGATTTTTCATAGAATTTTATTGAAATATTGTTTTGACATTTTCTGGAAAAGAGATGCAGTTACTAGGTATTCTTTGCGAGTTAGGATTTTTCGCTACTTCTAAAACAATACTTACTGGGTGGATTTTTGAGATGTTTTGTTGTTTTTATAGTTACGGGAAAACCATCTTAGGAGACTGTCCTTAACTTTTTGAGAAATTTTGATCTGCAGTCACAGATTTTTTTTTATTGTACAAGCAGCAGGAAAATGACCTGCCATGGTCGCGGGATGTTCGAAAGAGTTACCGTGGCCCCTGGGACTGGCAACTGAAGGAACACGGGTGGGTTTTAGTCAGTAAAAGTCCGACACGCCCTCCCGCTCCGCCCAGAGCGATCATTTGATGATTTTTCCCACCCAAAAAAAAATCCCTTAAATCGCGTAGAAAGTGCCTATGTACTTTTTTATGATGTATAGACTCTGTATGTATACTTAGGTAGGTATACACAATCTACTTACTCAACGAGTTTTATAATCCAAATACCCATAGTAAATCTATACTAATAGAAGAGTTTCTTTTTTTGAACGCGCTAATCTCTGGAACAGATTAGTCGGATTCAAAAAATATTTTTGGATTTGATAGCCCAATTCATGAGGAAGGCGACTATTTAACTTAGGAGCTTTATTAGACTTAGGAGCCGAAAAAAAAGAAAAAAAGTCAGAAAGAACGCTAATCGAAAAGGAAGAAATAGCGCGGGCGGGCGATGCTATGCGACGCGGTGGATCCGTGGAATAAGAAATTTTACGCGGACGGAGTTGCGAGCAGAAGCTAGTAAAATAATAATATGAAACTATAAACTTTTATAAGAACCGCAGCAAACAGCAAAAATATTAAATTGGATTGCGCAAATACCAAACCAAAAAAAACAGGTCAACATTTCCACGCGACAAAACTAAGAAGACGACAAAAATGCAAATGCCCGCTCGAACAATAACACGTTAACATGAAAAACAAGGCTAAGATAACCAAATATTATTACGTAAGGAAAAAAAAATGGCCAAGTGCAAGTCGGACTCGCACATGAAGGGGTACCACCGTACAATACACTACATTTAAAAAAAAAACTTAAATAAAAAAAAACCGAAGAAAACATATTTCTAATAAAAAAATTACTTTCTTTATTTTTATTAGTACCTATTTGTTGTTATAGAGGCCATAGTGCCTAGTAGCTACACATTGTGGAAAGTTCAAGTGTCTACCTATTACGGTTCAAAAGATACAGCCCTACGACAGACGGATGGACGGGACGGACGTAACGTTGGCACCCTTTGGGTACGAAACCCTGAAAACGAACCACAGACGTTTTCACCTCAAAAGTCTACGTCAACGCGAAAAAAAATCTTTATTTTTACCATGATAGCTCTGATTTCTGAAATCTCTTTTCATTTGGTATCCATTGTTGGCGCCTTTTTACAGATACGACCATTCACAGCAAGGATTCCTCCAATCCTTTTGTTTTCCGATTCAATGGCGATGTTTTTTTTCTCTTTTCTATCGGACATGATTCGGTTTTCCATTCGGGATTTCAAATTTCGAGTGCAGCGTTCCGATAGATTTGAATTATTCATTTATAACATTTATTATTTATAATTAAACTTTTCACACTAAAAAAAAGTACAAACGCGGACTTAATGCCTTAGGCATTTTCTGCCCGTCAACCAAGGGTGGTGAAGGGATTTGATGGCAGGTGCTCGTTTAGGCTTACGTAACTGAGTAATTATGTGAACTTTCATTCAACGTCGATGTTTGTTAAAAGTGATATGCTATTGGTATGTAGATCGGACGCCCGAACCATAGATATTTAGGTAATAATGTTCCTGGCAATACGTAGCCAATCAAACTTATTTGCTAGTGAATTCTAAGTACCTATAATTGATAGTATTATTGTCTATGGGAATCAATAACAGACGTTTGACAGTTGAGCCCATCCACTGAAACGGTTATCGGTAGACCTCTCAATAGTTATCAAAGCCAGCTGTCACGTTCATTGGATCAGCACCCTAATTGCGTAGGACACACTATCAGTCACAATCTGAATGATTTTGAAGCAAATTGCTAATCCATTGCTTCATATGTTCGAAAAATGTGTCTGGTAAACAACGTAAATAACGCAATGAATGTTGTTGAACTGTCAAAATGAAACCGATTCCTACTGTAAGTGTGTTACGCAATTGCCCCTCAGTTTTGACAAACATAAAATCGATAGTAGGTACTGAGAGTACCAGTGATTTTATGATTTTCATTTCTTTACCTTTATTCTGGAATGGGCGATGGCATGAGGAATGTTACCACCTTCTACCTGACCATAAATACCATAATACAGAGAGTAAATTAATGCTCCTGTTTTTTTTTCATACCTAATAGCAAAACATTATTTTTTTCAAATGTAGACATACCCATTCAAATACCTACGTTTGAGCGAAATATTTTAGACCACGAAATTCGTTACCGCAATTTAAAATTCATATTTACACCCCCGACTAACCATATAACAATTGACGTTGCAAATTGTTCGTGAAATTTCAATTTTATGAATTCATGCTGAGAGTTTTGGCAAACGGCCAACCGCCATTGTTTTCTTTTAAAATTAAAACTAATTCACGTTCCACCTCGCGCGGGAAAAAAAGAAGCATGGCGCCCATGGCGGTACTAATTCAACGTTAAATATGGAACCTAAAAAGACCGCGAAAACTAGGACGGTAGATGTATTCCAGTAAAACGGGGCTCCTCTTAAAAATTGCATCAGTTCCTGAATTTCCGCAAACGCAGCGCGGCGATGACAAGGAAACTTTTAAATTTGAAATTCCATTCGCGTCGTGGTGCGACTGAAAATAACTCATCAAAGAAGAGTTGCAGAATGGAAAAACTTAATCACACTAGCTCGCGAGCTTTATTTTTGATACTGGCAACGTTGAATTAAAAAGTGTGGGCTGGTGACATTTCTGAATTCAGAACGTGCAATCTCGGTGTTACAGTTTTATTTGAAAATCGTTCCCAAATGGGGTTTCAATATTATAATACTTATATTTTTTA
This sequence comes from Fissipunctia ypsillon, assembly GCA_947568875.1. NCBI lineage: Eukaryota > Metazoa > Arthropoda > Insecta > Lepidoptera > Noctuidae > Fissipunctia > Fissipunctia ypsillon. The sequence continues at coordinate 2,604,006 of OX387660.1, read as the reverse complement.
AAGCTTTTCGTGGTGGTATTTTTTTTAAAATCTAAAATATCAAAACATAACATAATGTCACGCCTTTTATTTCCCCGAAGAGTTGGACAGATCAACTAAAATAATGGAACAAATTCTATAAAACCATTAACAAAACTGAATTAAAATCCAAAGCCTTTTCCATTCCCGATAGTTTTGCGTTTAACCACAGCCTCGTCCGCAAAGATGTGGCTAAAGATAGAGCGCGTTAACCTAGAAAAGAAATGGAAATTTGATTTCAAACTGCGATTCCTTATTTCGTGTTAACGTTTAAAACACTGGAAATAAATAAAGGTTATTTACAGGACTATTATTGTCTGTTAATTTATTAAAATTGAAATAGGTACAGCTCCTCCCTACAAATGAAGCGAAATGAATATTCATGAATCGTGATCGTAATAATTAATAAGTAAAAGAAAACAGCAACTATTCGAATTTTAAAAATAAAAACGTCATTATAATTTGCCGGCAAAATAGCGTGTTGCTGTTAGCCGAGGGGTGGCCAGTTCCATTTGAATACTTTCAAATTGAGAATTTTATAACTGGCATACATAACACTAGAATGGACATGCGATATTCTATTTTCGTATTGATGCAACGTTGCGAGGAATGGAACTGTAAAATATAATGTCCGTTTTCTTTATGTTTAGCTGTTAAAGTATAAACGAGGGACAATTTTGTCCTGTTGCACTGTCGAAATGTTTTATTTACTGTACGGAGCTTTTACCGGGTTATTTTACGAGTACGCTGCTAATTTAGTTTTTACGTTGTTCGTTTTTTTTCCATGATTCAACGTTTTTATGCGCGTTATCTTTGCGTGGCTCAAATAAAACACATCTAACAGAAGTGGCCAATAAAATTAGTAGGTAGCTCTCTTATCCAACTTCAGCAAAGTTCCTACTCAAACAATCAAGACCACACTAATTTGCTGCAGAATTGTTCAAAGATACAATTCCAGACGCTCCAAAAGTAAACAACAGCTCCATCAAAAAAACTAATTACAAATTTACAAACAGCAACTTGTTTGACCATATTTTAATTTCTTATTAATTGGCGTCCAGCCGTAAAGTGCTACCTATCTTACTCTCTCATAATAAATCTCTAGCCAGTCATGTTGTCCACCTCATATATTATATTAATCATGATTGTGATTATGATCATCAAAAATGGTCACCGTAATGTTGGCACAACTTAAAACCAACATTTAACAGATAAATAATCCATGCATGACATAAAACATGGGTTGTATCGATCAGGTTGGCAGCACTGAGATCTGCGTGCAACCGACAACACCCTTGTCACGGCTTAACTTCAACTACAAATAAAGTTATGAACGCAGATTTGGATGCGATTTGAACAAAATATAAACAAACACATGTGTGTATATACATACAGCTCTGAAAATCAATTACAATGTTTGTCGTTGCTATGGCAACAGTTTAGAGCGATTTATTGTATACTCTCACGTTTTTCAAATTAATCTGAAGTGTAAAAGGGGGGAAAGATAAATCCTGGTATAATTGGAACTGGGATTTCGGGTTTTCTAGATTTTTTTGCCCATTGTCGCGTATAGGGTTTTTGCATTGTTTTATTTTATTTGCGCTTGTTTTTTCAACGCCTATAGTTTTGTTGGACTTCTAATTAAATCTAATTAGTATTTCAATGAATATTATTGAAAAGTTCTTGAGTTACATAATTATATTATACAAGGTATAATTTTAATCAGTGTTAATCTCTTAAGGGGTCATTGCACTCATCATTAGAAACAATTTTTACTATGCGAGCAAACCTAAAATCGCGAAAAAAATCAGCTTTCCCCTACATTTATGCTCGCATAACTCGTCAAAATGTAGGGAACACCTGATTGTTTTTTCGCCAGGTTTCCTTGTTAGAAAACGTCGAGAGATGCAACAATTCCACTATAGCTTCGTTTCAAAACCAGCCAAAAGAATCCTATACAAATTCAAAATCCGAACTCAAACAGAATCCTTTTCTTTATTAAAGGCAAGGCACAGACATGCGACATAGCAATTATTGTCAGCGCTGGACTATATATCCACCCCGTCCCACGTCAACCCTTACACGCAAGAGAGTCAAGTGCCTGAAATTTAATCCGGGAAAAACCCAATCGGTACATCTTGACCCGCAAGTTATTCTCTGTGAAGGGTTAAGAATGTAATACACTGGGAGAGGCGTGCTTCTTTTGTTGTCTGTGGAATATTTTTGGAAAAAGGTTTTTAATCGGTAAAAGAAAAGTCGGGATTTGATGCTATCTATGTTGGGCTTAGTATTGAGAACTGACTAAAGTTTGAGTATCTATTTGCTGTTGTACCTAAAATAGGTCTTCGATAAAATTCGGCACTCTTTCTTTAGGATGATGAGAAAAGCAGCCTTGTCCTGTGGGCGCCTGATCTTAAGTAGTATCCAAAGAATATAAACGACTTTACAAAAAAAAAATAAAAAAAATCTCCCCGGGTTGGCTTAGCAATAAGCATAGGATCAGCTTTAAATAAATGATCGCTAACAAGCGCTTGGTCAACGTTAGGATGAAATAATCATGCTCTCAGTATGCCGACCGCACACCCACCCGCAGTCAGATGGTAATAGAAATAAATCGGTACCGTATCTAACCCTTCGCCGCCGGTCACTTCGCCCCCCGGGACGTTCCCACCGAAATTGTTACACTTTCCCGCTGCCCTCAATTGAATGTTCATAGGGTTAAAATTGCCTTTAAAAAGTTCTTAAATTTTTTTTTGGCAAATATATAAATGTTGAGTGAATGAGGAGCTCGTGGCTAAGTAATAACAGCCGCATGGGTCGATCCATCAGGTTAAGCTACGCTTGCCGGGGTTGGTCCGTGGATGGGTGACCATCTTTACATACCGAGACTCCTCCGTGCCTCGGAAAGCACGTTAAGCCGTTGGTCCCGGCTGTCATTCGTGGATCTTTGACAGTCGTTACGGGTCGTCAGAAGCCCGAAAGTCTGACAACCAGTCTTACCAAGGGGTATCGTGTTACCCAGTAACTGGGTTGTGGAGGTCAGATAGGCAGTCGCTCCATGTAAAATACTGGTATTCAGCTGCATCCGGTTAGACTGGAAGCCGACCCCAATATAGTTGGGAAAAGGCTAGGCAGATGATGATGATAAATGTTGAGTGCCTTCTCGCGTATTAGGTACCATTGTTTTTTTTCTTTTTTGGTAATGATTTTAGGCACAGGATTTCGTTTAGCCTTTGAAAATAGAACGCATTTGAAGACCTTTTTCATTTTTAACTTTTTACAGAAACACGACTAGACTCTTTAAGGTGTTTCATTATGGATGTAGCTATTTTTAGTCATGACCCAAAGAGGTTGGCTTCTATAATTTAGAGAGCGAGGACTGGGGTTAATAAAGGTCGTAACTTCTAACTGCGCCTTCTAACCTATTGTGGTCAGGCCACTTACAACAAAATGTTAGGTTCGCTTTGAACTAACTTGTGAGTCCCGTGTTGAGGCTTACGTAAGATTTAATAAGTAAGGTAGGTAAGGTTGAATCTCATCTAATAAGTATTTAATATCAGTAGGTATTAATGAATCTGCGTACAAAGGATTTTGGCACAACAAACCGTAACGATGAAAGTAAAATATTATACTTAGGTATTATACTACGTAACTTCCATACTTACATACATAAACACAAAAGGTACGCCATGAAATAAAGTTAAGTAGAGCGTAAAGTAATTCATAACAACTCCAATTCAACGTTACGATAACGTACACAAATATAAAACCAAAATGGCTCCAAGTGCCCATTTTCTAACATTATTCTAACAATTGTAGTGTAAACTATTTTCTCTTAAAACCTCAACTGCGTCGTGAAAATTGATGGCGCGTGAAAAGCGTCGAATAAGATATTTCAAGTTGTAGTAGCTAGTAGCGACATCTACATAAATATGTTTTATGTAATATTCACTGTTCTGAACAAAAGAATAAAAGTGGCATTATGACATTACCCAAACTCTTTTTATTTGTGGTTTCGAATTTCAAATGAGTCGGCATTTGGAATGGTTTCGGAACGGGGACTCGTGATTGAATTTGAATTTCGAAACTGAATTGGCCAATATTCTGGCTGGCACAGGAGCGTGGGGATTAGCACAAGAAAAGAGAGGCCTATGCCCAGCAGTGGGTGAAGTCAGGCTGTGGATGATGATGATGATGACTCTATCATGGATGTCGTATTAAAACTAAGTTTGAGCAGATACCTGTTTGTATAAAGCTGCCAGTATTAAATGGCGAAATAGAGGATAATCTTGGCCTAAACACGCATCTTTGACAGTCTCGAACAAAAGTTATCTCAAAACGCGTGTCTCATGCATAGACCCCATTATTAATGTCTTCGTCGGCGCGAAAAGGCAAGAAATAAAATATTTTCAAGTTGCAGACGAAGTTCGCAGACAAGGGCCTCAACTTAGTGTCGGGAACTTGGACGGTGACGACGGTCCTCGTCAAACTTGGTCGGGTATTATGTTGCTAATTTTATGCCTAAGTTCTATTGAGAAAAATGATTAGTGCCTTTAAGGAAGGTAATTTATCTTGATGCCAGGAATTTTTAGTATTACTTTGTTAAACTTGCCATGAAAGGTGAAGTTGTCTCAAAATATTGGGAAGTAATTATAATTGGTCTTATCCGCGTGTATTGTTTACTTAAAAATATTAACAAAATGTAGGTATAAGTCACAATACAGGGTGTAAGGGACAGCCCTCCGCAGACTGATGGGGTGAATTCAATATATGATACTAAGATGAACTTGTGGCTAAGAAATAACAGCCGTGCGGGTCAATCTATCAGGTTAAGCTACGCTTGCCGCGATTGCTCCGTGGATAGGTGACCATCTCTACATATCAAGACCCTTCCGTGCCTCGGAAAGCACGTTAAGCCGTTGATCCCCGCTGTCATTCGTGTATCTTTGACAGTCGTTACGGGTCATCAGAAGCCCGAAAGTCTGACAACTAGTCTTACCAACGGGTATCGTATTACCCAGTAACTGGGTTGTGGAGGTCAGATAGGCAGTCGCTCCATGTAAAATACTGGTATTCAGCTGCATCCGGTTAGACTGGAAGCCGACCCCAACATAGTTGGGAAAAGGCTAGGCAGATGATGATACTAAGATGACCGGTACATGAAATTATTTCAGGAACATTATGGGAATCCAATAAACCTGATTTGTTTTATTACCTCACACGCAATGTATCGTTACCGTGGCAAAACGCGCGTAGCGAACGGCAGCGCAGCGAGTCTTCGGCCGCCGAGTATTTCAACATCCATTGCTGATTTTTTGATTTTAGCTGTTTTGTTTACATAAATTGAGTACTGCTTACAAAGAATGTAATTTTACATTGAAATAAAGGAATAGTAACTGAAAATACGGATAAGGAGCTGAATGCACCATGTTAGTTTGCGGAGGGCTGTCCCTTACACCCTGTATACATAAACAGCAAGTATGTGCATTGTACATACTATCTATGCATACTTACGCCATAAAAAAAATATCTATGAATTTCTGTTTATTGCTAGGTTTCGTGCCAACACAATTAATACACCCAATTCAATATTCATTGACTCCCAAGAAAATAGTTATCTCACAAGGCTGATTTACATTTAAAAACAAACTATGGCACTCGAGGGTTATGCAAAGCAGCGCCGAGTTAACACCGTCACTATTTATAAAAGTTGCCTCATAAAATGCAAGCGAGTACAGCACCGCATTATAGGGTTAGCTCCGAAGAAAAATATCTTATGAAACCGAGGATGGCGTCATAATACTAATAAAAAATTTATGAAGGAACTTAAAAAGATTATATAGGTACATTCTCACTTATTTCGTTTTAATAAAACACGTATATAAGTGTTCTTATACACGAGCGACACGCGTCAACGGCAGAGGCAACAGTACGCGTCGACGACCGCCGCTGACATGTCAACGTCATCAGCCGTTGACGGCTCTCTTTGTACCGGAGCCAGTTGCAAAATAGATTCCGAAGAAGAAACACTCTTGCTCGTAAAGTGGCTCTTATTGAACCGCTTTTTGGTTCATAATGCAGTGTATTATACACGCGTGCCTTTTACTTTATATTACCGCACTAGTGCGGTAACGTGCGCCACAGATAACTATTTACTAGTCGGAGATGTGCGCTTTTTTAATCTCATCAAACAGACTTCATGCCTTTTTATAAATACTGTGTACATAAATAAAATAATAATGATAAATTAACATAATATTTCTTCAAATTATTTAAGTATTTTTACCAAAAAAACATAACATTCTTCTTTCGTTGTCTACATCCAAATAACATACAAAATATTCGGTTTTCATGCTTTTAATACCTATTAGACTGTTCGGCGGCTTCGTGACTTTGCGTCTCCTTCGACCTGCGAAGACACCGCGATAAAAGGAATCCGCGGGCCATATTTTATATTTTTTTTTTACTTATGTAGGTAAATAGTTTATGAAACTTTATGTATTTTTTGATACGCAAGTGTGTTGAAAAACGTCGTATGAAACGCGTGTGCATTGATCATTACGCACTTGTGTAGGTAGGTACTATTACTTCTATTTCGTCGACGTCGACAAAAACGAAAAATAATGGAATGAATTTCATTTATGGATTTATTCTTGAAATTACTTTTACTTACTCTTGTTATTTATAATTCCAAATACAAGCATTTTTCTTTACTGCCACAATTAGCAATTCAAAATCAATAATGTCACTGGAGCTCATTTTATAAGCCTGCGTCACGTGCGCACTCCTAAACTATATGCAGTCCACTGACAAAATGGCGGACGCAGCATGCTACAACTGAAAACGTCTTTAGATCGGCGGGCTTCTACGACCCCGCCGTCAACGCGTGCAGTTGCCTCTGCCGTTCACGCGTATAGTTCGTGTATAAAAATACTAAGGAAGTTTATGAAAGGAGGTTCTGCAATAGGTACATATTATAAATTGAAATCTATTTTCGTGTCTGTCAGTGTGGTTACACAAGAACGTGGTGACATTGTTCTTCTAAACTACGCAACGCATTTTGGTGCATTTTCCCACATAATTTAGAGAATTTATTCTGGATGGCTTATGTGTATAATAGACAAAGTCTTCATGCTTTGTCAAGTCATAAAAAACGTGCGAAGCAGGGGCGGGTCGCTAGTCTATAAATAACGAGGTGAATAAAATTAGCACCCCTAAAATGCAGCTTTCATTTTAAAAGAAGAACGTACCAAAAAGTCTATACCCAAGCCACAGATAAAAAATAAACTTGTCACTTTCCTCGCGCAAATGCGTCCCGGTAATAACACTTGAAACATGATGTTAAATATCATAAAAAACAGGCAATAAACCGTGGTGGAATCACCGCACGTCCGCTAACATGTCGGAACAGCTCCGGGGAGGTGTAAACAGGCTGAACAGGCAGCCGGGGCACAATGTCGTGTTAAATATTGTACCCGGCGTACGACGGGACGACCGGTTTATGGTACACGGAAAATGGTGGAAGAAAGAAAATGGCTGTGATAAGTTATGGATTCCTTTATGCAATTTTGTGCTTAATTTTATTTCGTATGCAAGGTATTAGTGTAGTAATAGGCTACAAGATTTTATTTCATAATATTTTAGACAGGTACGTAGGCTGAATAGTAGTTAAGGGGAAAGCGCCAGGGTAGCCCGCGAAATTCAAATTTTCTTACGTTTTTTGCAATTTACAGGTCAGTATTAAGTTATAATAAATCATCTTACGATAAAGCCTTGACTGTAAACCTATATTTTCCGCAACATACACAGAATCATCATCATTTCTGTCTTTTCCCAAATATGTTAGGGTCAGTTTCCAGTCAAACCGGATGCAGCTGAATACCAGTATTTTACTTGGAGCGACTGCCTATCTGACCTCCACAACCCAGTTACTGGGTAATACGATACCCAGCAACACACACAGAACAACAGAACATACACCGAATATCTGCCTAAAAATAGAAAGAGGTCTTACGTAACAAACTCCAAGTATCCACAACTTTTTACAACGATAATTGTTGCATACATACGAACTACACACAAGACACACAAAAGACATACAATAACAACATGTGGGCAAAATAGGGTTCAAACCGAGGATTTAGACGCTTTACTTCGTATAAAAGATATGAGTATCTATCGTGGCCAGATCTTAGAATTGATCAGTTCCGTATCTCAAAAGGAAAAAACGGAACCATACAAATACTACGAGTAGACTGAAACAGGTGTTAAATACGCTCGAAGCGTCAGGCTGCCCGTCTGATACGTTCGAACATGCAAATATAGCAAGCGAAATCGCGGCATGTAGATGGCAGGTTGAGCTGGACTTCTACTCTGGACAGAGAGGTGGAAGGAGACTAGGAAGTTCTTTGCCCAGCAGTGGAAAAATAGGGGGGTAGAATAAAAACTACTATGACTAGCCGGGCTCTTCGGCTCACAATAATAATATCTCTGTTAAATGAAGATACCGGCGGCGGCGTGCCAATAAGACCTCGGTAAAGTTGACTGGTAGATCAGCCGCTTAAAATAATCAGACACGAGCGCCAAGGTAGCCCGCGAAATTCAAATGTTCTTACGATTTTTGCCATTTGCAGCTCAGTGTCTGGGTATATGTAGATTAAAGTATGATTCGCGACCGTAACTTAATATGTATTTACAGAATTATAATCATTAAAAACAGTAAAACAACTCATTAAGTTAGTATAATCCTGAAATGTTAAGATTTCATGAAATAGTCATTCAATAGAATTACTTGGTCTTAGAGAGTTGTATTGATGACTTTAATGACTTTAATAATAATTTCGCGGGCTCCCCTGGCGCGTGCGCCTTAAAGATAGACGCGATCACTTTTCGTCGCTTACTCAAATAAAACGCATTCTATTCCGGAACTTTACGTTCCAAACAGTCACATGACATCACATCCTTCGTTCGGAAACGCTTACGTTGTTCTCCAAAACACGCTACATCAATATTTTAAGCCCCCAACTAAGTCGGACTCCTTAGTTTAGTATTCTGCCCTGGGCACAAAGTTAGACAGCTGGCCGTTGACAGGCTACTCCCAAAGGCTAAATATTTGACGGGCGATCGCTCACGCCCTTACACAACCTCGGGGAAGTTCGGCTACTTTTTTTAAACTTTTTGTTCTGATCTTGCAGCTTGTACCTAAAACGTGATGAAAATTCTTGTTCCGTATATAATTTTTTTTGTTTTCTTCTTTGCGTAGGTAGGTTTGTTTACACTGTGTATTTGCTAATTTAGGTCGCGTTTATTTTAGGTTGTGTTTAGAATATGAACAAGCTTTGCAAGTGTGGATAATATTTCCTTAAAGCTCCCGCCGTCAGGCGCGATGCAACTATGGTGGAACAGTTTCTATGAAAACATCATTAAATTGTTCTACCGAAGTCGCGAAGTGCGTGTAGAGGTCATACTTTAATTGCAAAATAATAGTTTTCGATAAAAATTATAATTATGTTTTTTTCTCGTTTCAGGTTTCGTATGCGACCAGCAAGCTAGCTGATAAGAATCCAAAGGGTTCCATACCCCAAACCAAAGGTGGGACACTTAAATCAATATTAGAAATATATAGATTTTATTGAAAAGAAAAAAGGGAGGCTTTTGCGCTGCAGTGGGACAACATAGACTAAAAATAAAATTAAATAATACATTATAATATTCTTTTTAATAGCTAATTACTAATAATACTAGGGCCCGCTGATCCGCTGATACGTTGATCGCTAAAGAAATTTAAAAGATCGTTCTGATTCTTTCATTCGAAGATAACAGTTATAGAATAATGTTTTAAATATCTTTAGCGTTAAACGCTTTAATGATTTCTCGTGCAAGTACAAGGTCCGTAATGTAGTTTATATTCTACATCGGTCTTATGGGTTGTGACTTGTGTACCGTACCCTTCAAACCAGATCACAGGAATACCGCATAATGGCTCCTGCAAACAGGCGCGACACGACAAAGGCACCGCGTGTCGCGCCTGTTTGTAGGGAGCCTTAACGGCGGAACTAGTTACCAGAAAAGTCCTTTCAAAAGTAACTCAACATACAACATTTTATTTTCAAGCCACGCTGCACTGCAAGTTCTTTGCGGATTTCAAGACATTTAAATCATTTCCCTGGGACTTCCCGAGGTTCATTGTTTCTACGCTTTTCTGGTTGTAGTCGTCGCCATTTTAAACTCCGGCTTTACAGGAGATGTAGTCGCAGACTAGAATACGACAAACATCAACTAAATACAGTGACTTTATAGGTGATTTTCTTCAGAAAAGTCAGGTGCGTAGTACTCACAACCGGCGTGCGTGTATGACCAGCGGGGCAATTGCGTAACACATTATCAATCGGAATCGGTTTAATTTTGACAGTTCAACAACATTCATTGCGTTATTTACGTGTTGAGCAGACAAATTTTTCGAACTTATGAAGCAATGGATTAGCAATTTGCTTCAATATGATTCAGATTCCGATTGATACTGTGTTACGCAATTAGTGTGCAGATGTATGAACGTAAACGAAGCAAAAGGAGTATGTAAGGATCATAGCAGGTGGCATTCTGTAGTTTCTGCCTACCCCTATGAGAAGAACGCGTGAGTTTATGTGTGCCAAATATTAAAAAAGGTCACTCTGCACACGCAGCAACGCCCTACAATCAATTTCTATCCCTACCACAACGAATCACCGCTAACAGGTACACTACACACCAATAAATCTACAACCCACCCAAATAAAGATATTACATACACACGTTAACAAATAAATATCATCGACATCTATCCAAAGAGCCGGCCATAAACACAGAAGTCTAACTATAAATCTTTAATGACGTGACGAAGGAATCAAGCAAAGTAAAAAAAAAAAAAAAAAAAATCGGTGAATCTTTGAGAGCAATTTCTATTTATTCGCCCCCAAGCCATGGCTACCATATTTCACGGCGATCTCAACTCGTGAATTATTTATGGTATCGTGATAGAAATATATTTATTTACGCAGTTATCTTATAACCTTGGAACGTGCAACATTAATTTTATATGAACGTTTGGATTCTTCTGATACATGTAGGTATCGGTTTTTCTGAAAAGTTATATATTTTTTGTTTACATTGTAAAAAAAAAATTGGCATATTTCATGCTTTGATTATTTGTATGTACGACATAATGTATATTACAATCTTTGATTTCATGTATTATTTGTGCAGCTTACTTTTTCGGCCGCCATGTCATCATGTCGTGTTAGGGTGAATTTTCCGAAACATTTCGTGCACACTTGGAAAAATCCCTGTAATATTATATATTACTCAACAGACATCTTTTCACCTCCTTCAAAGGTCACCGGTTTCAAACATAAAATTATAGCTTTTTTTAACCGTCTTCAAGAAAAGGACCTGAAATGCGAAAAACAGCTGTTTCATACATTTTGACGAGTTATGCGAACATAAATGTAGGAAAAGCTAATCCTTTTTTCGCGATTTCAAGTTTGGTCTAACAGTAAAAGTTGTTCATAATGATGAGTACAATGATCCACTACAAATGATTACATTTTGTATATCCGCAAGAGAGGCTAATAAGGTTTACAAAATTTTCTTACAAAGGTTAGGATTAATTACAAAAACCGGTCACTGAAACAAAATAGTTACGATTTATCTCACAAATTGCTTATTTAATTTGTAATTAGATTATCAGATTACAGTCTCCAGCTAAATTATAATTTATAGGGGTTGTTCGGTTCTGCTTGATTTATTGTGAGACTGTGTAACAAATTGTATACATACTATAAAATTAAAATGCTATAACTTCTATATTATATTACTGTTACCTGAAAAGGTAATAAATTTCTTCATATTTTGTATGTGACGTTTTAGATTCATATTTTTTCCTACTTATTTCCCTAGGAATCACAAAAATAAAAAATAAACCTTTTAAGTCATTCAATAGAACTCCTCTAACCAAATGAACACGCAACTATCCTCATTTCATTTCTCCTCGTTTTCAAATCGATCTTCTCATCGATAAACAAAACCCGATGAGGCACGCTCCCGCTCTAAAAAGTAAAAAGCCTGCTTATCGGCAGGGTCCGATTCCGTGTCACTAAGTACAAGTAGCTGCCACACATTCCTACTTCGTTAGTTCAGCCAGACGCCATCAGAATACGTAATTGGGACCAGTTTTGGGGTTCCATACCCAGAGGGTGCCAATGGGACTAACACTCCGCTGTCCGTCCGTCCGTCTGTCATAGGACTGTATCTTTTGGACCGTATTATGTAAATACTTTTACACAGCAAATACCACTATGCCCCAATAAAACTAAAATAAAGTTAATAATTAAAGGGGGTTCTGATACAAGAAACGTGTTTTTTTCCGCGGTTTTGTTACTAAAATATGTAGTGTTAGATATTGTACGGCGGTACGGAACCCTTCGGGTCCCTTTTTGTTGGCTATCGATCGACTGGTTGAACTTGACCTCTTATATGTATGGAATGCTTGTGGGTAGAGGGGTCAAGCTAAAGTATTCGGTTTGGGATGCTAAAATGATTTGCGATTTCTTTCGGTGATTGGATTACGAACTTCTTGGGGTTGGTACTGATCTACGTAAGTTACTTATTTCTTCATTTGTTATATAACATTTCGTATCGGGTAATTACAGAACCAATTAAAAGCCATTGTGTCTCGCGTCGATCTACATACATATGTTCTGGCGATTACGAAGAGTTAAACAGAAAGAAAGAAACAAAAACAAACCTTAACCATACCAAACAATGAAACCAAAACCATGAACCATGTTATCTCCCGTAGTGACTCAAATTAAAGATTCCTAGTTAGCTCAAGCTGCGGTAAAAAATATAAGCTAGCCAACCTTTTCTTTTTTTTGGATGGGAAATCATCAAATGACTTCTCCCGCTCTGGGCGGAGCGGGAGGACGTGTCAGACTTTTACTGACTAAGACCCACCAGTGTTCCTTCAGTTGCCTGTGCCGGGGCCACGGTAACTCTTTCGAACATCCAGCGATAGCTAGCCAACCTGAACCTGGGCACAGTGCGCAGCCACACTGCCAGACTTTCTTTCTTACTTTCAGTCTGCCCAGGGTTTTCCGACGAACAAAATCAAGGAAATTAATTGTTTAGCAACGTGCACAAACTTAAATTGTCCGCATATTCAAATCATAACTGTCATTCTTTGACAGTTGTATAAAACGTCTGTAACACGCCAAATTCACGTAATGTCCATCTGTTAAACAATTAATTAATTTATACGTTTTAGTAGTGCATCTCGAATCATAATCGAATCTTAAGGAGCTCGTGGCTAAGTAATAACAGCCGCACGGGTCGATCCATCAGGTTAAGCTACGCGGTTGTCCATGGATGGGTGACCATCTTTACATACCGAGACTCCTCCGTGCCTCGGAAAGCACGTTAAGCCGTTGGTCCCGGCTGTCATTCGTAGAGCTTTGACAGTCGTTACGGGTCGTCAGAAGCCCGAAAGTCTGACAACCAGTCTTACCAAGGGTATCGTATTACCCAGTAACTGGGTTGTGGAGGTCAGATAGGCAGTCGCTCCATGTAAAATACTAGTATTCAGCTGCATCCGGTTAGACTGGAAGCCGACCCCAACATAGTTGGGAAAAGGCTAGGCAGATTGAGTAGTGCATCTCGAAGTAGAATAAGTAGGTACCTAATATTTCACAAGTAAACTAGGCATCTTCAGGGTCCCCGAAACGATCAATTGCAATTGTCAATTTTACGTGATCGATACGCATTGAAACGCAAATTGACCGTCTACCAAGTGCAATTGAAGCGATTGACAATATTACTACAATAGAAATTGATGGCAATTGATCGTTTCTGGGACCCCTTAGGATTATCATAGGAATGTCTAATAACAATAAGGTATCATACTATCTGGTCTGATTAATGGTCGCACGTGTTCTAATTTGCATTGCAACATACGGAAGCTCGATATCAGACGTGTATTTCAATCCGGCAAAACGGTTGATCGGAATTGGTAGTTTGGCACTCAGATAGACTAAGTCTTAGGTACTTCCTCTTGTTTTCGAGTCGATGGTAAATAAATATGTATATTATTATGTTCAGTGAGTTAGGCCCAGTAGGTGGTGACCAAGCGCAGCATCACTCCAACATATGGGGACATTGATTGGTCAGGATACTCGAGAAATCATCAAGATCAAGTTTTACAACGCGTAGTTAGATAATGCCAAAAGCGACCACTCCCGTTTCATCATTCGCATTCGTTTCTCAGAAGCAAAATCAAAATCTACATTTTTGACACTTGTCTGTGGTTTCTTTAAGAGCGTTGTCACATTTTGCACCTCTCTCGCTCACACAAAACCTAATTTTTAAGAATGTTAAATGAAAAAATGCTTTTTTGAAAAATGTAATCAATGGGCGGTCTACAAAATAATATTAATTTAATAGGTAGTTATTCAAAAACACATTTCTATTGTGTTATCTAATAAACTTATGTAATTAAGTGTTATGATCTGTTTTTGAGATGATGTAAATAAATGCCACAATAAAAATGTGTTTTTAATAATTACCTATTAAACTAATATTATTTTGTAGACCGCCCATTGATTACATTTTTCAAAAATGCATCTTTTCATTTAACGTTATTAAAAATTTGGTCCCGTGTGAGCGAGAGAGGTGCAAAATGTGATAACCCTCTTAAGGCAAGTTAATCTATGTGCCCGTCAATCTATACATCTAAACAAATAAAAAAAAATTAAGTGTCTGTTTGTAATGTCAAATTAACAGCTTTTTACTAAAGGCCTATGAAAGTATAAACGGTACATGTAACAAAAATACCATTTTAAAAAATTTTGTCTGTCTGTTTGTTTGTTCCGGCTAATCTCCGAAACGGGTGGACCGATTTTGATGGGACTGTCCCTGGCAGATAGCTGATATTATAAGGAGTAAATTAGGTTAATATTATTTCAGAAAAGAATTAGGGTTCCGCGCAAAAAAATAAAACCCATGAAATTGTGAACAAAATCCGATTCAAATAGGGAAGTATTGACATCCACGCGGGTGAAGCCGCGGGCAACAGCTGGTATTGTTATAAATATATTGCTAGGCAACCCGCAAGAGTTGTCAAAGCATTACGAATCGGCCAATCGGTGTCGTAGCTTTAGTCATGTTTAGTCGTTGCTGAAATGGTCGTTACGGGTCGTCAGAAGCCCGAACGTCTGACAACCAGTCTTACCAAGGGGTATCATATTACCCAGTTACTGGGTTGTGGAGGTCAGACAAGCAGTCACTCCATGTAGAATACTGGTATTCAGCTGCATCCGGTTAGACTGGAAGCTGACCCCAATATAGTTAGGAAAAGGCTAGGCAGATTGATTTTGACTTGTTGCTAAAATGTTTCTTTGTGCCAACTATCTGCGATTACATTTAGGTATATATACAAGGTATAACATAAATAACGCACAACCTCTTAAAGGATTATTGGGGCTAAACCTGAAATCGCGAAAAAAAATCGGCTGTTCCCTACATTTTAACGAGTTATGCGAACATGATTAATGTAGGGAGCACCTGATTTTTTTTCGCGATTTCAGATTTGGTCCCATAGTAAAAGTTGTTCGTAATGATGAGTACAATGACCCCTTAAGAGGTTGTGCGTTAATTATGTTACATCTTGTATATACAATAGTTTTAGTGAAAACGGGTATTACTGTCTAAATAGCTAAAGAAATTACCTGTACCTCAAACCCAACATCATAAGACATAACAAAATATAATCTTAAACACAACAATACACAAAAGCAATCGAACCAAATTATCAATCAGCGCATATCGATGCCTATCAATCAACATTGCTCATGGCTCCTAACAAAAGACGCAATGTAATTGAAAACGTAGCCCCATCTTATTATGTTTACCGGTACCTACCGATATATTTACCGGTACTGATTGAGTTTGCTTAGATATCCGATAGCTTTACCGGTTCCAATAATAACGAATATTTATTTACCGTTTTTTTTTTTTTTGTTTATATTGATTCCCAATTTGTAGGTTTGGGCTGTAAATATTTATTATTCACGTACTGTATGTTGTGTTTTGAAATTCGATGAAAGGGAAGTAATATGGGTGATGAATATTAAGTGGGAACCTAATATTTTACGTAAAATGTAAAGAGTAAGAATTAAATTCGCAATTTGAGAGTCTGATCTAGAAAGGTTTAGCTTACGGCCGAGGTGTATAAACGTAACATATTACGCACTTCGGCTAAGCGTTACTCCTATCACTCTCGTACAACTGTTAAAATACAAGTGCAAGATAGAGAGGGGAACATGTGTAACGTTTATAGATCTCGGCCTTAGTAGTTTCTGCGCGTCATGCAGATGCATGACATGTATTTTTGGGAACAATATAGTGAGTACCTAACCATAGAGTTGGCATTACAATAAACTCAAACTCCAAGCATTTATTTCAATTGCCATTTAGGTACAGGCGCTTTTGAATTGTCAAGGAGTCTGTCAGTCAGTAAATGAAGCTAATTACCCAATCCAAAGCGTAGTAGGTTCCTATGGAGAAGAATGGGCAAGAAACTCCACGGACACTCTTTAAATTATATTTTAACAAAAATATTAGTTAAATCAATATGTTTATTTTATAATTTAATGTGAGAACGTTGTAAAAATTATGTACATGTTTAAAGCGTCCAGTGTAGCAAACAGAGACAACAAAAAAAAAACAATTAAAAAATAAAATAATTAAAATAAGCAGTGGTAGCAATCTAAGCTAATAAATTAATGTATCTGAATCATTTTGAAGCAAATTGCTAATCCATTGCTTCATATGTTCGAAAAAATTGTCTGCTCAACAACGTAAAAACGTAATGAATATTGTTAAACTGTCAAAATGAAACCGATTCCTACAGCAAGTGTGTCACGCAATTGCCCCGCAGGTACTAATCTGGCATCAATTCGTTAAGTAGGGCAACATAATATGTAACATGTCATTCCATGGGGTGCGTCTCATATCATATAAAGTTACTTGGTATATTTTCATTTCAATAACGTTCACGAGATATAATAAACGTGAGTTATACCAACTGTTGATATAATTTCTTTATACTCTAAAACTTATTTCGTATAACGTTATTGGATATAACGTTTATTTAATCGAAAATCATTAGGTATAATATCGTTTAAAATATTTATATTGATACCATTATTATGGTTAACACCCCGATTCAGAGCAATCTGACTCGGATAGGTTAGTGAAGAAGACTAAGGCGGGAGCGGAACGAAGCCCCGTTGTTTTTTTTTTATTGTGGTTATTGGTTTTTTTTCGGGTTAGGTTCGGAATAATCCTTTTATTCCGAACCTAACCCGATAATCCTAACCCTCGACGGTCGACGTAAGGGGCACCCCAGGGTTCGGTTTGGTTAGGTTCCTTTAAACCCTGCAGACAGAAATAGGAGCCCCGCTCAGCGGGGCTCCGTCGACCTGCTGTCAGTTTATGCTTGCATGCTTATAATTAGGCAATGTTATAATGTGTATATCTGAAATTTAGCTTTGTATTTTTTACTAGGCGTTTTATCATATTAGACTAAATAGGTTTTATGTCTTTTGAGTGGTATATCAAACGATTTTATATTCAATGTATGATAGGCTTATAAAAATTAGTTACTTTAAAATTATATCAATCGTTTAATATATTAACTGATCATTATATCAAATAAAATTATAGATTCAGTTGTTACCTCTAACTTGTAAATATTAGAGATTTTGTAATTATATCATATATTACTTACCCCATTCCAACATAACATTTCACATACAAGATTGTGTGTTAACATATCGAATGGTAACACAAACAATAATTATTAACTTTGTGGAAATTACAAAACATCATTTTAATTAATTAATTTTCCGAATGATTTTGCAAGTACCTATAACAACTTGTAATCCATTCTACGTTAATTATATACTAATTAATTTAACTTTATATACAATTAAGTATAACACAGCCAAAAAATTAAATTAATACAATCACATTGAGAGACGAACTTTTGTAACCGATTTTAAATTTAAACCCCGAAACCGAATTTAACCAATTATCGGTATTTCGTAATCCG
Organism: Fissipunctia ypsillon; assembly: GCA_947568875.1. Classification (NCBI taxonomy): domain Eukaryota; kingdom Metazoa; phylum Arthropoda; class Insecta; order Lepidoptera; family Noctuidae; genus Fissipunctia; species Fissipunctia ypsillon. The sequence goes on along the minus strand of OX387660.1, from coordinate 2,585,846 downwards.
AAATGCGTTTTCAATGTACAGCCACGAGCATCATCAATACCTTACAGATACGCAAAATTCAAAAGCGTTATTCTCGTGAAATGAAATTGCATCTTTGAGAAAAGATCTATTTCATAATAGTCATTATCATCTTCCTGTTACATCATCTCCCATGTTACTGTTATCCGTCACGCTATCATTCACTCCCTTCTCTTTCATATCATTCCTCACACAAGCAATCCATCTTTTCTTTGGCCTTCCTCTCCCTCTCCATCCATCAACATCTAAATTCATCACTCTTTTAGTCACATGCATTTCCTCAACACATGCCCATACCAAGCCAAACCATTTCCTTTCAACTTTTCTATCACTGGCACCATTTTCAAACTTCCCCTTATTATACTAATTTCTTTATAACATAACATCACGCCTTGTTTCCCCGAAGGGCTGCAGAGGTGTACCTATAGTACACCCACATTTCGTCAGTTATGTTTAAGTCCCATGTAATAGGGGGCGAGCCTATTGCCGTCTACCGGGCACAAATCCAGACTCCGGGCTGCTATTGAGAAATTCTAGATAGAAAAACCTAATAACACTTTGCCCGACCTGGGAACCGAACCCAGGACCTCACGCTCAGCAGTAGTGCTTGCGACCACTAGACCAACGAGGCGGTCATTTCAGCAGTAATTTCTTTATTTCACTCTATTTAATAATACCATAGTATCTATAGTTTCGATCTTATAATACTATGTTCACCACAAACCAATGTTGTTCGTAACAAAGTAAAATAATTGTCTATCAATACTTTAGTAGAGAATCGCTTTTGAATCTTGCGAAAACGTTAGATATTTACGCTCGTGACGTACGTAATACGGTTGTACGGTTTTGTGGGTTTTCGAAGCAAAACCTCAAAAAGTTGATTAATTTCGACATAATTATATGAACGGAGGTATAATTAAAACTTAATTAAGTTGATACGTAGAAGCTAGCGTCGTGTTTCAGTTGCGATTAATTAAAAAAGTAACTGACATAAAGGTGTATTCAGATCGCAGCGACGGCTCGGTGCTAGGTAATTAGCTAACCGCAGAAACAGTGATGTGGAAAGAGCTTTGTAAAAAAACTACTTTTTTTTCTATTGTGGTAATCTTTTAACATTCTGCTCCTGTATGTTTACGTCTATGATAACGTTCTGCTCTCATTGTAGTTAAACATACTTAATGAGGGGACTTTTAAATGACTGAATCAAAACAATGAACAATAATTTTCTGTTATTTTTAGTTTCAGTGTGTTTTTTTATTATTTGCTGTAATGCCAATAAACGCATTTTTCTTTCTTTCTTTGTTATAGAACTTTCTAATAACTGATCCCGTACTTAAACTGCCATATAAGTTGAATAGATTTGGCTAACCCACATTTTTTTTAACAACAAGTTAACCAGTCTTACCAAGGGGTATTGTGTTACCCAGTAACTGGGTTGTGGAGGTCCTGTTTATAGGCAGTCGTTCCATGTACAATACTGGTATTCAGCTGCATCCGGTTAGACTGGAAGTCGACCTTAACATAGTTGAGAAAAAGGCTAGGCAGCTAGTTATTTGTCTAAATTTTGTGAAGACGAAAGTGTCAGGTAGCCCGCGAGATTCAAATTTTCTTACGTTTTTTGCAAGTTTCAGGTCAGTATTAGGTTGTATGTTGAGTAAAATATAATTCGCGACCGTAACAAATATGTATTTACAGAATTAGAATCACTAAAGTCATACAACTCTCTAAGACCAAGTAATCCTATTTTTTTTATTTTTTTATTGAATGACTATTTCATGAAATCCTGACATTTGAGGCTTATACTAACTTATGGAGTTGTATTACTGATTCTAATTGTTTAAATACTTACATATTTGTTACGGTCGCGAATCATACTTTAATCAACCTATACGCAGACACTGAGCTGCAGATTGCAAAACACGTAAGAAAATTTGAATTTCGCGGGGTACTTTTGCGCTCTCCCCTTAAGTATAAAAACATGGAGTATTGTTACTCATTTTGTCACTTGTACGATAGTTAAGGTACATAAGGGTTAATGCAGGCAATTGAAATGCCAGTGAAGCGCCTAATTCAGAGCGCCACGTTAGCTAATCTCGAATACGGCTGAAATTGGTACAGATATTGTCACTACAATAGCCTACACCGGCCTTTATACAGCTTGAAACCATACCTGCGTGAACCAGTACAATTGTTTACTACTGTGCAGTCTCACAACCATATCTAATAATCCCCATATACTGTGACTGTACTCCGTTCTGGCTAGAACAATAGCAGGGGGGAGACTTTATAGTCTGTGGTTACTACGCATAGACTACTCCTTGCAATTACAGGCACAACTGGATTGCACATTGGAGGCATACATTGAAGATAATTTCTGTATGTCAGGATTATTGTTTTTAACCGACTTCAAAAAAAGGAGGAGGTTCTCAGTTCGTCGGAATCTTTTTTTTTTATGTGTGTTGCACGATTACCCAAAGACGGCTGGACCGATTTGGAAATTTCTTTTTTCTTTTGAAAGGATTTACTTCACAGGTGGTCCTATTGTCACCAGGTCAGGATCTGATGATGGGATCCTGGAGAAATCGAGGGACCTCTTCAAATATTATAGGTACACCTATAGCGATTTGAGTATTTTTTATAGTAACTCCTGCATTTGCTCTCGAAAAGCACCATTTGGTGAAGTGGAACTGATGATGAAGACCACAGATGGCCACTGGAACTTGCTAAGCAATTTATGCTCGTCACAATGCATAATATAGTGAAGTGGAGCGGATGGTGAACTACCAGGAGAACTCCTCAACCATTAATTTCCCTGCATCGGGAAAAGCAATATTTTGTAAAAAGTGATGAACAGTAGGTAGACATTGGTCTATTGTAACTTAGATAAATTACTAACTGACCCACTAAAAAGAGAAAAATAAAAAACTTTTTACCAAAGAAAAAACAACCGACTTCGAAAAAAAATACTACAAAGTGAAAAATAACTTTAATTTCGGAAGTCGGTGGCAAAAGCTATAGCATGGATCAAAAGACACCGACTTCTGAAATTAAAATTGTAAAAAAGTTTTATTCATCTATTTCAGACAAAGTCCATTAAATTAAATTAAAAAAACATTAAATTGATATAAAAATCAGATATGCGCTTAAAGTGACATGGGTTTATATTTGCGCAGACTAGAATGCCTTGCCCCAGCGTAGCCATTTTTTTTTATTTTTATATTTTTCGTGTACTTAAAACATGAGCCAAATAAACTTTTTTTTTCTTTCCATAAATTTAAATGTAGATAAATACGTTTGGGAGCGTCACCTATTATAGTTGTTTTTTGAAATATTCCCCTGCTTCTAGGTAAGGAAAATCGTATGTCTCTCTCCCAACATCTAAAGACACTCGAGGGCCGTTTTCAGGACATAAAAACGGGTTTTCCGGGATTTCTGATGGCCCAGCATCGCATCGGAGCCTTTGGTACCTCCCGTGGGAAACAAAATTTGTTTACCCAACGGCTACCAAAATAATAGTACCCCACCACAACTCTGTCTGTAAATGTTATAAGATACACAGTGATATTTCAAACTTAATCTGATAAAAACCTGAATGGTGCTTTTTAGAGTTCCCAGTATACAAGCAGCGAATTCAATAGTCCAATCAAGTTTTTTACAAACATTTGCTGGCTTTAATTTTAGCAGTGTGTTTTTGTATGCTCACATTCTAAATGCTAGCCTAATTCCAAACATGATGACTAGTTACCGGCTTCCCGTGGATTTTCGTTTGGTTTATTTAGATACTAGAAGCGCCCCGCGGTTTCACTGGCGTAAGCCTCGATCCCGTAGGGATATCGGGATAAAAAGTATTGTATATGTTGATCGAGGTTATAAAATATCTGTGTGCCAAATTTCATCCTAATCCATTCAGTAGTTTTTGTGTGACAGAGTAACAAACATCCATCCATCCATCTATCCATCCTCACAAACTTTCGCGTTTATAATATTAGTAGGAAGTAGGATAGTAGAATTTTTAGCTGTTAATCTTTCATTTTTAGCTGTTAGTCTTTCATTTTTAGCTGTTGGTCTTTAATTTTTAGCTGTTAGTCTTTAATTTTTAGCTGTTAGTCTTTAATTTTTAGCTGTTAGTCTTTAATTTTTAGCTGTTAGTCTTTAATTTTTAGCTGTTAGTCTTTCATTTTTAGCTGTTGGTCTTTAATTTTTAGCTGTTAGTCTTTCATGTTTAGCTGTTGGTCTTTAATTTTTAGCTGTTAGTCTTTCATTTTTAGCTGTTGGTCTTTAATTTTTAGCTGTTAGTCTTTCATTTTTAGCTGTTGACCTTTAATTTTTAGCTATTAGTCTTTCATGTTTAGCTGTAAGTCTTTCATTTTTAGCTGTTGGTCTTTAATTTTTAGCTGTTAGTCTTTCATTTTTAGCTGTTGGTCTTTAATTTTTAGCTGTTAGTCTTTCATTTTTAGCTGTTGGTCTTTAATTTTTAGCTGTTAGTCTTTAATTTTTAGCTGTTGGTCTTTAATTTTTAGCTGTTAGTCTTTCATTTTTAGCTGTTGGTCTTTAATTTTTAGCTGTTAGTCTTTCAGTTTTAGCTGTTGGTCTTTAATTTTTAGCTGTTAATCTTTCATGTTTAGCTGTTAGTCTTTCATTTTTAGCTGTTACTCTTTCATTTTCCAAATAAATCACTTGCTCGAATGAACACCGTCATATTTATACCGTTACCGTGTTTTTACCGTTATATTTTTTCTAAATTCCTGACTGTCAGCAAGTCAAACCCACAATCTAAAACCCTCTTTAGTAACACACGAAGCCTCGTTTGATACGATCTCGCGGCCAGTGTGATACTTCTAGTAGTTGGCTGTCGGACTGCCAAGTCATAGGTCTCGAGTTCGAACCCAAGGCACGCACCGCTGACTTTTAGGATTTATGTACGCAGTGTATAATTATCACTTGCTTAAAAAACGGTGAAGGAAAACATCGTGAGAAAACCGCGCATGCCTGAGAGATATTTCTCGACGTCATGTGAAGCCAAGTCACAGGCCCATGGGCGGCGTAAAAACGCTGACACCAGGTTAGTCACTAACCACACAAAAAGAAAGAAGAAGTAATTGGCTTTCCGTTGATTTAGTTTTGTTAATTTAGTTAAAAAAAAAAATAAGATTTCATGTTCTAAATAAACTCGTATGGATATCTCGCTTGCGCTGTTCGCCCAATCGACTCCACTAGCGTCCTGTTAATCCTCAATTCCTGTCAGCAAGTGTACCTTCTAAAACAGTTCTACACGAGTACCTCTTAGTAACACACGAAGCCTCGTCTGATACGAACTCGCGGCCATTGTGATACGCTCGCTTTAATTATTCATGTATAAACAGCGAGTTTGGGTTGTGTAATCAAGGAAGCCGTTTATACACCGGTCGCTACGTATTGTGCGCTGCCGGGCCAGGGTACCGCTGGGACACAACTGGGATTTTAAAGACGTCGATAGCTTTAAGAATACTCTTTATTATGCACATCATAAATAATACAAATATAACATTAGAAGGGGTGACACAACCTATGCAATGGTGGAGGCACCGTATATTTTGAGGGATTAAACACTGTGAGGTTACCTAACATTTTTTACCATAACAGGAGTAACATATACCACTCCCACACGCAAAACATAATTACGCACTCACCTAATTTAATTTTTAATATTTGTTGTAGTCTTTTTTTATTTTAATTTGAGTTTACTCCTTAAGAATCGATTTTCATATAAAGCCCACGGTATGGAAATTTTATGAGGACTGAAATTAATACAAGCGTTAACTCAAAAGCGTTACGTTTTTCTTCGCAACGTATCCTGCGCACCTTGCATGAAGTAAACTCTAGTCGTGCGTCGGAGCTGACACACACTTTTTAAATGTTTATTTCTCTTGTAGGTACTTTCTCTTTTATCTTTTTTTTTTTGGATGGGAAATCATCAAATGACTTCTCCCGCTTTGGGCGGAGCGGGAGGGCGTGTCAGACTTTTACAGACTAAAACCCCCCCGTGTTCCTTCTGTTGCCTGTGCCGGGGCCACGGTAACTCTTTCGAACATCCTGCAACCCCGGCTGGTTCTCTTGTATCTGGAACGCCGTCATTTTCCTGTTGGAGGTGCGCGTTATTAGCTGCGACATCAGTTGTTAACTACTACAGCTGTTTTCGTACGCAATTAAATTTTAAAATGTGTTTTTGTTACAAAAAATATTATTATTATATTACTAGCAGCGCCCTGCGGTTTTACCCGCATAAGTCGCGATTTCTTGGAGCTATCGGGATAAAAAGTATCATATGTGTTAATCCAGGTTATAAACTATCTGTGTGCCAAATTTCATCCAAATCTGTTCAGAAGTTTTGGCGTGAAAGAGTAACAAGCATCCATCCATCCATCCTCACAAACTTTCGCGTTTACAATATAAGTGGGATTAACTTGGGTAGTATTGTGTCAAGGCCAGAACTAAAGCGATAAATCAAGAGCTAAGTTAATATTCGTAACTATAAGTTCGTAACTACTTACAAAAAATCCGGTTTTACTAGCCGAAGCAAATTAACCCGGATTAATGTGCAATGAGCTTTGAGTAATAAACACCCATATTATTATTGGCGTATCTGATGCAATAATAATATGGGTGATTCTTAAAAGATAGAAGATTTTTAATAATAATGATAATTGTGAATTTGCTATCCAATGTATTGAATAGCTAGATTGGATAGCAAATTCACAATTATCATTATTAAACATCTGCAGATAAAATAATAAATGGAAACCAGTTTTTATATACATATATCTATATTTTCATAAATCTATATTTTCTTTTATAAATCTATATTTTCTATATAAGTTATTAAACAACTCCCTCCTCAACTGCCTCGTTGGTCTAGTGGTCGCAAGCGCTACTGCTGAGCATGAGGTCCTGGGTTCGATTCCCAGGTCGGGCAGTGTTATTGGGTTTTTCTATCTGTAATTTCTCAGTAGCAGCCCGGTAGATGGCAATAGGCTCGCCCCCTATTACATGGGACTTAAACATAACTGGCGAAATGTGGGTGTACTATAGGGACACCTCCGCCTAACCCTTCGGGGAAACAAGGCGTGATGTTATGTTAAGTTATTAAACAACGCTGGTGTATCAATGATACGTTAGCGAGACGTATGAAACGGTATTATACCGAATCATACGTTCCGGAACTGTAAGGTAATATTACAATTTTAACCGCGTCAGGAAAATACTGTAAACTTGATAGTTCTGCCTACATATTCTGTAAAAAATTCACCGTAAAAAAATTGACTGAAGTGAGTTTGTAGTGAGCTGTCAATAGTGTCAAATCCCTAGCGTCTGAAATGACAGCTCACTTCAAGCTCATTTCACCTAATGACTAACTAGCTTCTACCCGCGACTTCGTCTGCGTGAAATTTCTTGTTCCCCGACCCACCCCGTTGCATCGCATCGCCCGCGATATTACTTCGTTTTCTTTCTGATTTTTTTTCTTTTTGCTCGGCTCCTAAGAGGGCGTGATGTTAAATAGCCTTCCTCAAAAATTGGACTACCAAATACAAAATGATTTTTATAAATCCGACTGGCAGTTTCAGAGATTAGCTCTTCAAACAAAAAACAAACAAACTCTTCAGCTTTAATATTAGTATATGTAGATTACATGTTATATTTCACCAATCTGTACCCGGCATTCGTTTTCACCGTGACACTGCAATAGACCGGCTGTTTTTTAATCAAACGTATCCGACACGATAAAATGCCACCAGTGTGTATCAGCATCGCACAGCCTAACATAACGCCTCACCGCACATAGAACGTTGTGAGCGTCCAGTAACGGCTGTAATGCAAGCAATAAGCGGCTCTGTGTACGCAGACTCCTCGCGTTCTGTTAACCGGGGGTTTATTAATGCGTACTTGTATAGAAAATTTTACAAGTAAATAAGATTGCCAAGTAATGTTAAGAGAATTAATTTGTATTTTAGCTATTTTTACCCTCTCAAAATGTTCTGTCTTTCTTGCCTTTCATTTTATACTACCAATTTTAATGACTCAAACTATTAATTTTGACGTAATTTTCACTCTATCTATAGCGCGAGACATTTCCGTTCTTAAAAGACATCATCAATCGTAGAAAGGACTTAACTTAATGTCTATAATTAATATGAATCTTCTACGACCATTTTATCTGCGCATTTATTTGAACAGGGAAATTTAATGTTCATACTTCCAACAATAATTACAGTCTTTACCGATCGTCCGTTCCGTTGGAAACTTTTTAATTGCATCAGTGAAACCACAGATTGAAACGTGTCATCAACATTTAACCGACCACATTCAGAAGTTAGTGTTCCCGGTGAAATAAAACAAAGAAGTCAATTAATATAAAACTGTCGGTTTACCACCGAACGCGGTCCGACGCGCAATCATGGCGTAGCCCGTAGCCTCGTAGCCTCGTAGCAATTACGCTCTCGTAGCGGTCTCGTAGCGCTCTCTACAAATGCTCGAATAAAATGCTTGTAGAAAATTCAGAGTTGAAAACTTGAAAAGCGAGTTTGTGGGCCAAAGAAAATTTCCCCTTGATACTATGAAAAGGGTTGCGGAGTTATTGGCTTATTGCGTTTCTTGGCGAATTCTTTGGGAGCCGAATGCTATGTAAGTAAGATTTATCGGATCATTTGGTACCGTAGTATTGTTATAATAACAAATACACGTATGAAATGCTATGATTGATTATATTTACTTTAGTTTTTCTTACGAAATACGAAATACAAATAGCGGGTATTAAGTTATTGGGTAGTTATGTTACAATAGATGTTAAAATAATATAAAACATAAAATCAACCTTTACTTCGTCAAACATTGAATAAAGGTTAATCCTCGTCGGTAAATACGACTAACTGAGAGTGAACCGGGGGAAGGGTAACTCTATATTATTTCAATTTTAAATTTGAGAAAACATTTGCTTAGACTGGCTTGATTACTTGAATTGTTTGTTATTAGCCTTTTTATTGGATCTTTAGGTAAACGTTCCAAGGGATGAAAAGAAAAGTGAGTATTATACGCCGACAGACACTACGCCGACAGACTGAACACCGACAAGACACCGACTGAACTCTGAACTTCGACGGTACTCTTCGTCGACAGGACACTTCGCCGACAGGCACCCTGAGGGTACCCCGAGGTTCGGTTTGGTTAGGCTCCTTTAAACCCTGCATACAGAAATAGGAGCCCCTTCGCGGGGCTCCGTCGACCTGCTATCAGAAATAAGGTATTAATGTACCTATACTAAAAACCAAAGCAATATTATGCCGTGTCGGCGAAGAGTCCCGTCGAAGTAAAGCCTTGTCGGTGTTCAGTCTGTCGGCGTAGTGTCTGTCGGCGTTTAGTCGTATACTCTATCATAATAACATTGAAAACATAAGATGATATTATATCCCTAAAGTTTTCGAAATTACAGTTCGACCATTTTATATTAAAAAAAAACCATGGCATAAGTTTGTAATTTCCTGGCTTAGAATTGGGACCCCTTTCTAGAATTCCATTTGATTCAATATTTTGGAACAAACATTCCCAATGCCAACAAATATTTGTTCCAAGTCTGAATGCCAGCCATTTTATTTGTCAGTGTAATGGCATTCGCGATACACAGGAACCGAGTGTGGGAAGTGAGAAGGTTTTATTTATTTATATTTTGTTGCCATTCCTGTAGTGGTGAAGGCAGTGATTTTATCATAAATAATACTATCCGTTTGTAGTTGCCCAAGTTCATAGCAAAGATATCTTCACTTGCAGGGGAAGATATCTGACGAAACCTATAGCCCACTACGCATTAACGATATCAAACCATTGTAATCCAGCTTGCCTCACGACGTTTTCCTGTACCATTAATCAACCAAGCTTCACTTCAATCTGCTTAGCCTTTTCCCAACTATGTTGGCGTCGGCTTCCAGTCAAACCGGATGCAGCTGAATACCAATATTTTACATGAAGTGACTGTCTATCTGACCTTCACAACCCAGTTACTGGGTAATACGATACACCTTGGCTATCAGACTTTCGGGCTTCTGATGACCCGTAACGACTGCCAAATATTTACAAATGACAGCCGGGATCAACGGCTCAACGTGCTTTCCGGGGCACGGAGGAGTTTCGGTATGTAAAAATTGTCACCCATCCACCGACCAACCCTCGGCAAGCGTAGGTTAACCTGATGGAGCGACCATTGCGACATCGGTACTGGCCACGTTGAGCCTACAACCTTTTTTTTTTTTTTTTTTTTTGTGGATGGGAAATCATCAAATGACTTCTCCCGCTCTGGGCGGAGCGGGAGGGCGTGTCAGACTTTTACTGACTAAAACCCACCCGTGTTCCTTCTGTTGCCTGTGCCGGGGCCACGGTAACTCTTTCGAACATCCCGCAACCCTAGCTGGCATCGGCCCTAGCGGACCCCGTCAATAGTGCTGACATCTCTTTGAGGCGCGCGTGGAACACGACGCGCCGTCGTCTCGGGCTTGGTCCTTACCGGACGGCGAGCTACCCATTGCTCGCCGTCCGCAAGCCCGCGCCTACGGTGGCCGGGAATCGGCTGCCGATTCCCGACGCCCAGGGCGTCTCCTGCGGCGACTAGGGGCGTGAGGGTGCAAAGCTTGCCTCTCCCTCACGCGTCCCGCCTCCTCCTTCACGAGCATTACTGCTTCGCAGAAGGAGGTAATGGCTTCCCATGCACTCTCGCTCCGTACCATGGCTTGGACCAGGGCCGGACGCGAGAGATCGCCGCCGGAGCCTACAACCTTTTTTTTTTTTTTTTTTTTTTGTGGATGGGAAATCATCAAATGACTTCTCCCGCTCTGGGCGGAGCGGGAGGGCGTGTCAGACTTTTACTGACTAAAACCCACCCGTGTTCCTTCTGTTGCCTGTGCCGGGGCCACGGTAACTCTTTCGAACATCCCGCAACCCTAGCTGGCATCGGCCCTAGCGGACCCCGTCAATAGTGCTGACATCTCTTTGAGGCGCGCGTGGAACACGATGCGCCGTCGACTCGGGCTTGGTCCTTACCGGACAGCGAGCTACCCATTGCTCGCCGTCCGCAAGCCCGCGCCTACGGTGGCCGGGAATCAGCTGCCAATTCCCGACGCCCAGGGCGTCTCCTGCGGCGACTAGGGGCGTGAGGGTGCAAAGCTTGCCTCTCCCTCACGCGTCCCGCCTCCTCCTTCACGAGCATTACTGCTTCGCAGAAGGAGGTAATGGCTTCCCATGCACTCTCGCTCCGTACCATGGCCTGGACCAGGGCCGGACGCGAGAGATCGCCGCCGCCGATCGCTTCCGCGAGGACACGGCGGTGCTCCGCCCAAGAGCCTACAACCTTGTGCTTGAGTCAACGGGGTCCTGAAATTATATCATCTAGATATTCTAAATTAATTTATTTTATTTGTTGTTTCAGATGAGACAGGTGTCGTGGGGAGTGGCGCTTTTCGCGCTCTTTGTCATCACTTTAGCAGAAACCACCGAAGGTACGTGACATATAGACTTTTATCTCCATATGAACTTATAGCTAGGTCCTGTAACAATCTGCCGGAGTACCAGGCGGCCGAGCAGATCGCTACGTGTATTTCTGTGCTGACTCGTTCAGAGATGTGTTTGGTGAACGAAGCTACGTTAAATCAGACACACTGGAGCACCGTATTATTATTTAATACTTTATATTAAGCACATTATTAGTCAAACGTAATACTAGCACTGAATCAATATAAAACAATTTTCCTATCCTGTCAAATTTCAAACTATTTGTCTTATTAGCCAACAACTATTATCAAACAACTAGCGAAGGTTGCATGATGCATGAAGGCAGGTCCGAGGCTGAGGGAGCCTCTACGGTACTATCGAGGAAACTTACAATTGACCGATTTGAAAACAAAATCCCGTGCACACGGTGAACATATCTGTTAGCCAAGCGTTACTATAGCGGCAGAGCACTGCAAGGAAGAATAGTCCTTACAGTATTATATATGTTCGTTTCTCCCATAGTACTGTATTCATCCAACAAATACGGAAATACGTCAATAGTTTTCGCGAAAATTCTTGATAGGAAGGATATTTATCAGAAAAGTGAAGTATACAGATTTTGACACTTTTGTTCTACGCGTATTTTTCATAACCCGTATAAATAATAATCCTTGTAGGAATACAGATAGTTCTACATAGGTACAAACCTTATTAATTAATAATTAACTCTTGTGATTACACACCCCAAATTACCTCACCACACACGGAATTTAATTTCCTCTTCCTCATTATCAACTCAAAACAAACGCCAGACGATTCCAATCGATTCAGTCAACTCGAATCATACGATTAAATACAACCCCTTTCCGACAGAATAAAGGCACAGCTCCATTGTTGCCCGCGGCTTAGCTAAACGCACTGGCACCATCGCTTTATATAACATATCCCGGAATTAACGCACAAACTCTTAAAGGGTCATTATACTTATAGAGATATGAGGAACAGGGTGTAAAGTTCACTCATCCTCTATGAAAAGGGAGGATCCTCCGACCAGACGGGTGTTGTGTCTGGTGGGCTACTGCCCGACGGTTGATGTCGGGATGTTGTATATATGCTAGTCGCGCGGTAAACTCTGATTGCGCGATGCAGGATTTTGCGTGACGTCAGTGTGATGCATTCCAATGTGGCGAAGTAGATGTGCCGCCACAGTACTGATCATTATGAAAAAGAACAGCTGATTTGTTCCTCGCAATTTCAGCTTTGGTCCCGTAGTAAAAGTTGTTCATAATGATAAGTACAATGACCCTAGTTTTCGTGTATGAATAGATAGACCTTATTTAGGAATTTAGGTAAGGATGCATGGCTGACAAACAAGTTTAGTAACCCGCGTAGCCAACGTTCGTGCGCTCCGTGACCATCCTACGCTGCAGTGGAATACCGCCTTTAGTTCGGAATCGTTCCGATTTTCTGTTATGACGCCAATATCATAACAGATACGGATATCGATATTTCGGAATTTTCATTTTATCCAGCGTGTGAAATGATTCGGAAAGAGGCTTCCAACTATTGCATTATTAAACGAAACAGCGTGCTACCAAAATAATTTTCGCTGAATTCTAATGTCAGTGTTATTCATAGTATTGTGTGCCTTCTTTTGATTCGGATTTTGTTTTGTTGTGACTGCCTCGTTGGTCTAGTGGTCGCAAGCGCTACTGCTGAATATGAGGTTCTGGTTCGATTCCCAGGTCGGGCAAAGTGTTATTGGGTTTTTCCATTAGGAATTTCTCAGCAGCAGCCCGGAGTCTAGATTTGTGCCCGGTTGTAGGCAATAGGCTCGCCCCCTTTTACATGGGACTTAAACATTACTGGCAAAATGTTGGTGTAGTAGGTGCACCTCTGCCTGACCCTTCGGGGAAACATGTCGTGATGTTGTGACATGTTATGTTATTACGTGCCTTGTTTTGATTCGGAATTTTATTGAGTTTCGTTTTATTGCAGTGTCTATATTATTTATACGCGTTGAATCCGGTTGACATTTTTTCATGTTTTTAGATTTAAAAAGTCTAGCGTTATTTTTCATTGACCCATTTCTTTTGCTAAATCTATCCCAGTCAACGTCAAAGATTGAATATTTTAATAATACACACGAAACATAAGTATTTTCTTGAAATTACTTTAACACTGATTGATACAACAAAAAATACTAGCCATACTTTGGAAATATTTTGGGCATTTATTTCTTAACTGGGGCTCATGGCTAAATAAAAACAGCCGTACGGATCGATCGAAGGTTAAGCTATGCTTGCCGCGGTTGGTTCGTGGATAGGTGATCATCCATTACATATCGAGACTCCTACATGCCCCAGAAATCTACGAATGACAGTCGTTATGGTTAGTCAGAAGCCCGAAAGTCTGACAACCGGTCTTACTAAAGGATATCATGTTACCCAGTAACTAGTTTGTGGAGATCAGATAGGCTCCATGTAAAATACTGGTATTCTGCTGCATCCGGTTAGACTGGAAGCCGACCCCAACGAAGTTGGGAAAAGGCAGGCAGATGATGATTTCTTAACTAGACAAACTTAAATGAAATATCGGTAACAACCGGCTCATGTTTTAATCGACCCGCGTTTACTCTCAGCTGAGTATAAATCGCGTTCTAAGAGAAGCCATAGTTTCTGGTGGCTTGCCAAGGCAGCAGCAATTGCTTGATTTACTGATCTACTGCTTACCAGAATAAATAACGTACATATATGAATCAATGCATCGGAAAACGACAGCGTTGTTTATTAGGCACCGAGGTCTCGTCTTCAATTAATGGTGAAATTGAGCTGGATTTATGATCAAAATATTTTTGCGTAGAAAAATTGACAACTTTATTTATGTATTTATTTATGTACACACATATAAATATAAACAGACATGCAGAAATAAACAAGAATACAAGAAGAAAGAAAGAAAGAAAGAAAATACGTTTATTTGCGGTAAATATGACGCAAAAAAAAACACAAACAAAAAGAAACCAGTTGGGGGAAAATATGCGTCACATCCACGCAAAACGGCCATCGCTCAGCATAATACGTACAAAGGTGATGATTATTTCTTAATAAAGAAATCTCTTCCAGCATACCTGCGATAGGACAGAGGATAAAAAGAGATGTAGACACCGTGTGTAATTAAAGAAAGAATAACATTTAGTTGGACACAGTTCGTGAAGCAAAAAATACAAATAAAATAAAAAAGTGAAAATAATGTTTTAACAACAATAGTCTTATTACGGCTGCGCCAAAAAGGTTCATTTCAGCATTAATGCCAGACAGATGCTGTCTGACGCTGGTTTTCTAATGAACCTTTAGGGACAAGTGACTGGGAATACAGACAGTTTCAACATACCTAATACATAATTATTATAAGAGTAGAAGACAAAAAAACCATAGATAGATAGACCATAAATAATACAGATATAAAAGTAGAAATTTTACCAGGGGTGACACAATGGGCGGTCTTATCGCTAAGAGCGAACTTGTAAAGACAACCTTTGGATGGATTGGTTAGCCTCACAATGAAAGATAATTCGTCCTGTAAAGAGGACTATGGTTTTTTTTTGTCTGTCTGTATGGCTGATTTTCAATCGTCAGTCATAACTTTTATCCTAAAAATAAATACAAAGAAAGAAAGAAAGAAAAATATATTTATTTGTCACAGAAAAACGTGCTTATAAATATGCAATTCTAATCAAAAACATTAAACAAAACACACACACACACGTATTTTATATGAAACAAATGCTTTCAAACCGTCATGTTTATTCTTCTGATACAAATTATCTGATGCTTGAATTTTTATACTCAAGCTGTATAATAAAATCGAAGAACGAGCACGATGTACCAAATTACTGAGAAGGCAAACCTCGCAGCACCAGTAAAAAGACCTGGAAAACTATGAACGAACGTTATGTATCAGAATGATAACAATCCAGCATCAATGTTCAGTCATCAGTGTGAAAAAGTCAACACGCTACACAGCTCTCATCAAAAGAAAATTAAAAAAGCTCGCTCGTCAGGAAATCCATTAATTTTTCAGCTATTCTCATTTCGGAGCCCTTTTCCTGTTATGTGTAAATAGGGTTTGAAGCGGATTTATTAGAAGAGTAATTGAATTGGATTCAATTATAAACATAACTGAAGTTTCATCTCTATCGCGTAAAGATACGCACTCGTGGATTTATTTACTTGTAAAATTTATTTTTTAAGCCTAAAATGTACCGTAGACCCGTGCCTTGGAAATCACGTTAAGCCGGTGATCCCGGCTGTCATTCGGAGATCTTTGACAGTTGTTACGGGTCGTCAGAAGCCCAAAAGGTCTGACACTCAGTCTTACCAAGGGGTATCTCGTATATATATAATAGGCTGTCGCTACTTGTAAAATACTGGTATTCAGCTGCATCCAGTTAGACTGGAAGCCAACCCCAACATAGCTAGGAAAATACTACTCAGATTGATCTTGATTTCAAATGTACCGTAAACTATTTGTGAAAATGTCTTTCCTGAAATACTTGGTAAAATTTTGTCTACATCGAATCAGGTGCATTAGTTTTGCCGTGAAAAAGAACGAAATCAATTGTGAATTGTGATACAACTATATTCCTGAAAACCATCTGAGCAGTAAATCTACAAAATTGCACGTTATCTGCAGGGATTGGTTACTGAAGATTGATCCAATCTTATTACCTGAAATGAGACTTGACAACATATATTTATCGTGAGGAAAGTTTTTGAGTATCAATGTGGATGGCTATACGAGTAGGGGAAGACCAAAAAGACGATGAATGGACTGTGTGAAATATGATATGGCTAGAAAGAGGGTGACTACCGAGAAGACGACTAATAGAGAAGGATGGCAGAAAAAACCAGTTGCGCCGACCTCAAATTATTTGGGATAAGGACAGGAGAATGATGATGATGACAATTTATAACCGTGGAGAAACCTGAAAGAAAAGTCTCGTACATTAAAAACGTTAAAATTCAAGTCGTAGTCTCATTTCAACGACAATCAATGACAAAAAAGTAAGAAAATTAATGTTTCATTTTAACAGATTAAAGCTGATATTAGAATACGAACGTTACGCTCCGCACTCACATACAGTGTCACTCGACCGAGCAAACACGTCGATTATCACGGCTCGGGTTGTCGTCCACACATTCAGCATTTATCTATCGAGCGACGAGACGTTTAGTACATTCACCGAACCGTTCGAGCTAAAGATGTCTGTTCAACAAAGGAGACATTTAGCAAGTTAAAAGAATTAAGAAAAGAAAATAAAAGGAACAAACGTAAAAGAAGGTACTGAGTAAAAGATAAGTCAGATCGCCACTTTGATTACAGATATGTGAACGTGATTACAGAGCTTTGTATCTCGTAATTTATAACAATTATCTAAGGATACCCGAAGGGCTATATGAAAAAATATTTTCTATGATTAAAAAAAGTTGCTCGACTCAAAGGACGCATACATATGCTTGAGTCAAGATCAACGGCTCACTTCGAGTGGGAGCAAAGGAAATTACATAATTCCATTGAGCTAGCACAATGCGAGTATGCGAGTTGTGAGTTTTGCAGTCCACGCGTTGATTTTTACTTGTTTTCAAGTAAAACTGTCGGGTAATACCGAATGTGAGTACGGAGGTTTAGACATACGGGAATCGTCCCCTGGTGGCTCCTTCCTCTTTTATAACATAGAGATACTAAGAAGCAACAGATTGCCAAACAGCCTTTCCCCGTAACTTGTTTGGCAAACTGTTATCACACGTATCTATAATTTCATTTCAACAAACTCGTAATCCAGAAACAGTCCCGAAAATCTAGTTACGAAGCCAAACAACTAGACCAAACTTACACCAACTCGATATCCAGAATTATCCAGCCTTGTTGATGTGCAAACTGTCTGACCGCCAGAGGGCGTGCTGTCGACAGATAAAGGTTTATTTAAGCTGTGAACTAGTTTATTATTCTCTAAATGGAGGGGGGAATGGACAGATTGTTTGTTTATGGTTTAGTTTAAGACGGGTATAATTGGGACCGGGACGTCTTCAGAGAAAGTTTTTGTCTGTGGAAGAGGTTGATAGAAATGTGTTTTAGCGTGTATAACAAAATATTAATTAGGGTCTTACAAGGATTATTATAAGCCTGCTGTTCTTCTTAACAGAGAATGACTTATAAGTTCTTTTCTGTTTAAGAGGATATCGCGCGCGCAGTGGCGCCCTCATCGTTTGTTTGGTTATTTCTTTTATTTTAGAATAAAAATGCAGAAAATAAGCTTGTTATGTTGTTATTATTATTACAAGCAGTAGTTTAACATTGTTAAGCTTTATTATAATCCTTAAAACGGAGCTTAGTGGCCACTGTTTTAGCTCAGTATCCTCAAAATATAAAAAAAATACTCACTTTTAAATAACTTTAAATATTTTATTAACGCTCTTTGGACAAGGACTGGAAGATGAAGCGTCGGTCATCCGGCGGCGAGATGGGCAGACGACATTGTTACCATCGCGGGTAGAACCTGGATGAGGCTGGCACAGGAGCGTGGGGACTGGCACAAGGATAGAGAGGCCTATGCTCAGCAGTGGGTGAAAACGGGCTGTGGATGATGATAATTTTATTAACGCTCGTTAGACTCTTCTATCAATACTTGTTCAATATTTTGGAGAAATATAGTGCTTTTTATATCAAATACTTTGTCTTCCCAATGAGCACTAGGACTTGGGATTGAATACAATTACAGTTAACAGCAAAAATACTATTTTATTTGACATAAAAATCTTCAAACTGTCTTAGCGTCTACTGTTCATCATCATCATCTGCCTGCCATTTCCCAACTATGTTGGGGTCAGGTTCCAGTCTAACCGGATGCAGCTGAATACCAGTATTTTATATGGAGCGACTGCCTATCTAACCACCACAACCCAGTTACTGGGTAATACGATACCCCTTGGTATGACTGGTTGTCAGACTTTCGGGCTTCTGACGACCCGTAACGACTGTCAAAGATCCACGAATGACAGCCTTAGCGTCTAATGTTAACAGAAATAATCATAACAAGAAGCGAAGGTTTCCCACTTCCAATCTTAATACAACAATAACATTTAGAAAACTCGTTAGAGCTAACAGTGGACTTGCTAAGCTGCCACCAACATTGCCAGAGCACAAAATAACAAAACAAATCCATTACAGTATTTAATTATCTTCACCATTCATACGCTTAACTCAATCAGAGGCTACGACGAAAACTGGTGCACCCACCACAATGCTAGTGTTTGTTTTAATTAATCTCTTTCGATCTCGTTATTGATACTTTTACCCTATTTTTGTTCTGGAGTGATTAGAGTTTCGTGACAGATGTACGGAATCCTTATCTAAGTAGCTTATTTGTTCTCTGCTTATCCATTTAGGTTGTTTAAATGGTCGTGCCAATTTTACAGTAGGTGATAAGTACATAGCTCAATTACTCGATTGAAATAATCAATATTATTAAATGTGAAAGAAATTACAATATGTGCTTACCATAGGTAACCCTGCCTAATCCTTCAGGGGAAACAGGTGTGATGTTACGTTTAATGTGAAATTATTCCTTCACTTTTTCAATTTCTGACGAGACTTCTTCTATTTTTCAGCACCTAGTAAAATATTAGTTAAAATAGATACCATCGCGGACATTTGCGATGAACCACTTTCAACCTTATTATCTTAGTAATAAGGGCGAAAAGTGGTATCTATAAGACATATGTATATAGATGAAATCAGTAGCTTACCACTCACGTCAGTAATTAAACAAATGCTTCGAAAAACAAAACGTATTTGACTTCCGAAAGAGCAACTTACAAGTTTAATAATTAATTCAAATTCTCAAAGCCTATAATGTTCCCACTGCTGGGACACAGTCCTCATCTCGGTGAGAGGGAGTGGGCTGTAATCCACCACGCGGGCCCAGTGCGGGTTGGTAGAACACACATACATAAGGGATAATTATAACTCAGCTAACCAAAGGGGTAATTGCGTAACATACGTACATTAGGAATCGGTTTCATTTTGACAGTTCAACAACATTCATTGCGTTATTTACGTTGTTGAGTAGTCTTTTTCGAACTTATGAAGCAATGAACTAGCAATTTGCTTCAAAATGATTCATAGTGTGTTACGCAATTAGGGTGCTCGGTTCATAATTTATACAATGTATGTAGATACAACGTGTTTTCCATATTTACTTGGCAAAGGGTTGTTTAACTAACCAAGTATACCTCTAACGTTGCTGAAAGTTAGCTGTGTGTACTTTTAAAATACAAACATTTACCAACTAGGTCAGTTCCATTAAGGCTCCTGCAAATAGGCACAACACGCGACGCGGATCGCGCGCGACACGAAGGCACCACTCGTCGCGCGACACGCGGTGCCTGTGTGGCGTGCTTTCGCGTCGCGTGTTGCGCCTGTTTGTTGTTGAATAAAATTTTGAACACCTGCAAAGTAGCTTGTCATACACTTTGTTGAAATAGGGGTAACTGGTAAAATAAGCAATTTTAATTGTTTGCGATACTTTAACATCACGCCTGTATTCCCTGAAGGGTTCGTCAGAGGTGTACCTTATAGACACAAATCCAGACTGCGGGCTGCTACTGAGAAATTTCAGATGGAAAAACCCAATAAAACTATGCCCGACTAAAAGACAAATGGATATCAAATTAACTCCTTATTTTTGTTAACCTATTAAGGCGACGATAACCGACTTTTAATAATTTTAAACTGAAGATCATGTCTAAACAAATAGTGTTAATGACTTGGAAAAAATATATGTTAAATAAGGGCATTTTCTTAATAACTTAGCAAGTGAATATTTTAGATTATGTTTATATTATATAGTGTAATTAATTTGTAAAGTTACGTGTAACGCGTATAAAAAACTGAGAATTACGCAAAAACTATCAAGCGTATTTTTATGAAACATTCACCATTTTAAAGATAATTTAATTATTTATCTTTAAGTATACGTGTTTTAATATAAATAGGTTATTCTGTTTTATGTATAATAAATTAATAATGCGTCTAATTTGGGACAGCGCTCCTTGATGGACGAGTCCTATTGCTGAAGAACACAGAACACGCAAGCTATGCACTCAAGGCTGTTGGCATATATCTGTGTCTTAAAAGAACGTGAGACATTGTAGCTTTGCCTCTTGGACAATTACGCAAACCAGCGATGCTTCTAGAACTGCAGATGTTGACAGGCAGCGGTGGCCACTTACCACCAGCACCCTAATTGCGTAACACACTTTCAATCGCAAATCTGAGGGTTTTGAACGAAATATCTAATCCATTGCTTCATAGTTCTGAAGACTTCGTCTGCTCAACATCGTATATAACACAACTAGCTGTTGTCCTAAAAATCCTTCCTTAGTGGATGCTTACAACATAAAAGGCATCAACTGCCGACATTTCAAGTTTGTAGCCGCCGCGGTGCAGGCTCTGCGTTGATGAATCAGTCAGGAGAAGTAATTATTTATGTAACCTAAATACAAATGTTTCGATGAACGTGGCTGAACTGTCAAATAAAAATAAAATAATAATAAAGCATTGCGATCATTTGCCATTGCATGTGTATTAATTACGCAATTACCCCGCAGGTGGGCTACCTGCTTCAGCTAGGGTTGCGGGATGTTCGAAAGAGCTACCGTGGCCCCGGCACAGGAAACAGAAGGAACACGGGTGGGTTTTAGTCAGTACAAGTCTGACACGCCCTCCCGCTCCGCCCAGAGCGGGAGAAGTCATTTGATGATTTCCCATCCACAAAAAAAAAAAAAAAAGGTGGGCTACCTGCTTGATGCTAACTAAGAATAATATTATACAGATTTTCTGCTCAATTTTATACGTACTTTGATTGCTACTTTAATATTATTTGCGAACTCACTGACCTAAATCGACAATCAACAAACACTTCCATGAAATAATCGCTCTAAAAAACAAAAAAGCATCAAGTCACTCCCTTCCATTAAAAAAGGATTCTGCAAATTCCAAGACACAATGGTATAAAAATGATCGTTCTTTAGCCAAAACATCAAAAAGACAATACCGTGGTTGTAAAAGGCATTTCAGCAAATGAAATCTAGCAACAATACATCATTCCAATCTGCCGATATTTGACCTCTTTCAGTTTGGAAATGTCGCCAAATATATTTAATGGATCTACCGGTCTGGAGTGACATATGGTCGGCCGGTGTTGCGAACAAAAATACAGATTATGTAATGTTGTAATTTTTCTTTCTTTTTTTTTTTTCTTTCTATTGTTGTATGACATAATGCGTAGTGAGCCACATTTAAATTAAACAAGGTTATTAAAGTTGGTAAATGAACAAATACATACCATCGCGCCTGTAATCTCCGAAAGGTTAGGCAGAGGTATACACCCACATTCGCCAGTTATGTTTAAGTCCCATGTAGGTAATAGGGGGCGAGCCTATTGCCACCAACCGGGCACAAATACAGATTTCGGGATGTTGCTAGATTTCATTCAGAAATGCAGGTTTACTATAAGTACACCTCTGCCCAATCCTTCGGGGAAACAAGGCGTGATGTTATGTTGTTATGTATATTGTTTTGTGAGTTGAATCTGACTGTTTACATTAATTTATTTACTGAATCACGTTAAGCCACGACTTAAATAATTATATTTGCATGATTTCATAATTAGAATTACTTATAAACTACTAAAATATGCGCATTAGTTACTGGATTCATATCAATTTGGAATATAACATTTAATATCTCAACGTGAAGAAAATAAATAATAAGTGACCAAAATTAAAATTAAAGACTTTAATTAAACTAGTCGTTTTAAGCTCTACAAATTAATTCACGAACAAAAACATAATTTGTATGGATTAGGCAACGGGACACTGATAAATGAATAATCTAATGCGCTGGCCGCATCGCTAAATTATTTAAACGTTTAGTTTTAACTACTGCAGTTTGCTACGCGAATAAACAAATTTACATAATATCATGCAATTTTAATTACATTACTTATACCCTCTTACTCACTTTTATTAAATTATTTAAGTACATAGAGGACGTACAGCTAATAAAAACAAACAAAAAAGGAAACCATAGTCACCAGAAAGCCAATTACAAATCCTCACGTATATACTTATTAATAATTTATAGTGTGAGCACAAAAACAAAAAAACACACCGACAACAACATCTAACAACTTAGTTTATTTTATATCTGTAATTTTTATGGTGTAGGTACATAAAGAGTATTCTATCTATCTACATTTCTAAAGGCCTGGCTGTCATACAATTGAAAACAATACAATGAGTTTTTATTTTTATTTTTCGCTCTTTTCTCTATTTAAAGCTGATTACCATGTAGAACTTTTAATCTTGTTAGGATGCAGCTTAATCAAATCAGTCATTTATTGCATTGTGAGCTACCAGAGATTGAAAATGAAAAAATTAAAACTGGTTTATTACTTATTTTAACAAGTAAGCCTTTACAGCTAGTGATTGGAGCCTCCTTTTAAGCAAATAAGCCTGTGTTAGGAGACTTCACTCTTCCGTAACTTAAATAAGTATCAGTTACTTACTGGTTTGATAAAAATGTTGGTACGAAAGGAAATAATAATAGTGTGTGAGTGAGAGTGAGGTTATGTGCATGTGAGTCCCTTTATATTTTATTCCAGCAGCGGCTCCGTGCTGTCACAGGTAAATGGTTTTAATCAGTTAGTTAAGTACTACATATTTTTTTTAATTTATTTTCTTTCTTATTATATACGTATTCGTGAGTTCTTACAATCAATAAAATACAGATATGTACGTATAGAAACGCCCTGTTAGACCTAAATCTGTCCTACCTACCTCCTACGTTATAGCAAGTCAAGCACAGAACATTTCCCACCATGACACTAAGCACCTGCTTAGCCAAGGGGACACTAAACCGCTTTTACTCACAGATTAGCTAACGCACAGATACGGCGACTCTCGCGAGTTTCAACACCACTTAAATAATAAAATCTTATCACGTACAGTAACATTTCACTTGGGGATTCAATGGAGCAGAATATTGCTGTAATTTTTGCTACGTGGCCATTTGTTTACGTGGCTTATGTTTTTTTAGGGTTCCGTACCCGGAGCATTCCAAACGGAACCCTATTACTAAAACTCCGTCGTCCGTCCGTCAGCGGGCTGTATCTCATGAACCGTAATAGGTAGACAGTTGAAATTTTCACAGATTGTGTATTTCTATTGCTGCTATAATAACAAAAAATAAAAATTTAATAAGGTTAAAAGCTAGGTCCCATACAATTAGAAACACGCTTCTTTACTAAAGTTTAAAACGTAGTGTTAAATATTGTACGGTGGTACAGAATCCTTCGTGTGCGAGTCCGACTCGCACTTGGGCAATTTTTTTTTGTTCTATGCATTAGTATGGAGCCTCACCAAGAGGTCTAAGTCTCTCTTAGTTATTAAGTACTAACATAGTTGTAAGTTCAAACTAACAATAAAAAAGTAATGGACCAATGGTTGCCAGAATAAAAATTATATTATCATTATTATCATCATTGGTGCATTTATGTGCTATGAAAGTGTTAAAGTTGAAAACATGTCGTTTCAATTTCCAATCATTTTCCTCTTTTATACAAGGTGTAACATAAATAACGCACAACCTCTTAAGGGGTCATTGTACTCATCGCTGTGTACAACTGAAAAAAATATCAGATGTTCATGTGAACATAAATAAATAAGGAACAGCTGATTTTTTTTCGCGATTTCAGGTTTGGTCCCATAGTAAAAGTTGTTTATAATGATGAGTACAATGACCCCTTAAGAGGTGGTGCGTTCTTTATGTTAAATCTTGTATATGTGTGTGCGTGCTGTTCCTTTCAATAAAAACAAACTTTTTTTTGTTTTATAAGTTAACAAAAACCTAAGTCAACCGAATTAAATCCCTTGCATCCTACAAAGTATACTTGACAACTAATAAAACCTCCGTTCCCGCATAAAAATGCCTCCAGTTCGCCATTTTAAGTGTCCGTGTGTCCTCAAACAAAGAAAACATAGGAAGCTGCGCCGCCGAGAGAAATCTTTCATTTCTTATCGCGCAGACGAACACTCACTAATATCAAAGACATACGACATGAGTCACTCTCTGTAGTTCCTCTTATCTGGCTCTGTTGCCGTCTTTTCTTGAATACTCTACTTAGTAGGTAATATGAAAATTCAAAAGCAAAATAGAAGCCTTTTTTATGTTACTGAAAAGCTGAGGTAAAAAATGATTTCTTCTACTTTTTTTAGAGTTCTGTTCCCGAAGGGTGCCAAACGGAACCCTATTACTAAGATTCCGCGCATCCGTCTGTCTGCCAGCGGGCTGTATCTCATGAACCGTAATAGGTAGACAGTTGAAATGTTCACAGATTGTGTATTTCTATTGCAGCTATAACAACAAACAATAAAAATAAAGTTAAAAATTAAATGGCGGACCCATACAAGAAACGTGTTCTTTTTAAACTGAAGTATTTTATTTTTTAATAATATGTAGTGGTACAGAACCCTTCATGTACAAGTCCACCAATTTTTAAAATCAATGTTTACAACTAAGCTTCTTCCGTAGGTAGAAAGAATACTCTCACGGCCGAACCCAATAACCTATTTGCAGTTAAAGACAGATCGCTATTGATGGCAGACAGTATACCTAATTCTGTCTGTCCTTATGTCAGGCCGGTAAGATTCCATAATCTCTTATAGATCATTGGGACGTTAAAACCATTGATAGATAGGTTTTTCTATCTCCAGTATGCCAAAACTGGTGATAGATAGGTTACTGAGTTCGGCCGTTAGCTGAGCTTAGTTTAATTACTTTTGCCAATAACTCATTACATAGTTAGACCGTAGGTACATGCTACACAAATATAGCCTCACTAAATTACTTGCAGGAATCTAAAACAGCCCTAAATCCGACCAACAACAAACAAAGAAAAAACACGAAACAGACAAGAGGATTTAGAGCCACTTTCAAGCTAAAACTTATCCACTTAATACTTAATGCTCAAACAAAAATTTTTGCAACCTTAAATAATCCATTTCTGTGTGGCCAGGTTAAAAAAATATAGGTACGTGAAAACGGTGTAGCCAGTTAATTCACAAACATTTGAAATCCCGCTCAAACATGGCCGCGGGCCCAAGAGTTTTATTAAAGTGTTTAATGAAACCGGAGCTAACTCCATAATTTACACGCGGTGCTCAACGTGACATGAATTTTAGAAAGTTTTAATAAAATGGGAAGTAAATAGTTTCGTTATAATAACTTTTCCAGACTTTTCCTTAAAAGACTTTGGAAAGGCATTGGTGAATTAATATTACAATTCATAATTTACGAAACAGCAGTCGCTCCATGTAAAATACTGGTATTTAAATGCATCCGGTTAGATTGGAAGTCGACCTCATATAGATGGGAAAAGGCTCGGCAGATAATGATGAATTTGCTAAACAAAATGAAATCCACAAAGTTTAACAGAAAAAAAAATCGATTTAAGTACTTAAAAAGTTCTTTTTTTTTATTTCCAAAACTTTATTTATAATTCTTAATTACAACAAAATTTAATAAGTTTGATTCAAGTATTTCGTTTCATTTCGAAAATAATACCTAATCAAAATATAATTTTAAATAGTTTTAAAAATGATCAAAAAATTTTAATAAAAGCATAATTAATCATTTTCAACTTCAATAATATGAAGGGCAAGGTCACTTTGTAAATAACGTTGATTTCACGTCGTCTAATCTACAAAGAATCTGTTAGAATACTAGGTACTTAGCATGTTATTTCATTTGATGATCAAAGTAATAGAACGATTATTTTCCCATCAAAAGTACATTTTCAAAAGGGCTCTATTCAATACGAAATAGCCCGCCATGACAGAAAACAATTCGAAGCAAATTCATCACGATGTAATTGAAAAGTATAAATAACCTTACACACTACACTCCCATCTAAATTATGAAGCAGTAATAAACACAACCCCACAGTAACATTTATCTGTAGGTAGGTATATATAGTTACAAACGGAACTCCCGAGTGTCACGAATGTTACCATCAATAAGTCTACTCTACTACTCCCGAGTACAGTCAAACAAGCTATTTGGTATACAGGCAGGCAACTTCCAACTACTTATAAATCAAACACCCTTCCAGTAACAATATTGTCAGTATGCTCACTTTTACATCACTCTATGTATGTCACAAGCTTAAAAACTTATTACAAAATCAACCTGCCTAGCCTTTTCCTAACTACGTTGGGGTCGGCTTTCAGTCTTACCGGATGCAGCTGAATACCAGTATTTTACATGGAGCGACTGCCTATCTGACCTACACAACCCAGTAACTGGGTAATACGATACCTCTTGGTAAGACTGGTTGTCAGACTTCTGACGACCCGTAACGACTGTCAAAGAATGACACAGCTGGGTCCAACGTCTTAACGTGCTTTCCGAGGCACGGAACAGTCTCGCTATGTAAAGATGGTCACCCATCCACGGACCAATCTTGGTACGCTTGCCGGGGTTGGTCCGTGGATGGGTTATCCTGATAGATCGACCTATGCGGCTGTTATTACTTAGCCATGAGCTCCTTAAAAACTTATTACACATACAATAAAAATGAATTTGACTGCCGTGGTCGCGAGCGCTATTGCTAAGCATGAGGTTTTTCCATCTGGAATTTTTCAGTAGCAGCCCGGAGTCTGGATTTGTGCCCGGTTGATGGCAATAAGCTCGCCCCCTATTTCATGGGACTTAAACATAACTGACGAAATGTGGGTGTACTATAGGTACACCTCTCAGGTCGGAGAATAGACGTGCGATGTTATGTTATGTAAAAATGATTATTGACAGGATAGGTGATAAGGCGTCTACACCAAATAGCTTGTTCTACTATATTTCCGAATGTCCCCGATTATCCCCGACTACTCCCGAGTAGACCCGAGTTAATAAGTGTGGAATGCGCTCTATCGTGGAAGATTTACGAGCCGCCGGATTATCTTCGCCATCGTCACACGAACAGGTAGGCTTTACAATTTTATGGATATAGCGCCATTAGCTGAAGTGGGGGTAAATTACAAGGCTAATGACTTGTGATTATTGCTCGAGGGTGGCTAGAATTGTTGGAGGTCATGAAGAGTGATGTTATTTAGTAGTGTGGTTTTAGAATTTTTAATTAAACATTTCATTTGAGAGTTTCGTTTTAGGGGTTAGAGAGAAATGTCTTTAATGTTCAAGGTATTTTTAGGGTTCCATACCCTAAAAAGAAAAAAACGGAACCATTATAGGATCACTTCGTTGTCCGTCTGTCTGTCTATCTATCTATCTGTCTGTCTGTCAGTCTGTCAAGACCTTTTTTCTCAGTAACGCGTAAAGGTATCAAGTTGAAATTATTATCAAATACGTAGGTACGAGTATATGGTCCCTTGGAGCTCAAAAAAATTAAGCTTCTAAGTCAATGCAATAAAAAAATATGGCCACGTATGCGACATATTTTAATACTCACAAATAAATGAAAACCTTTAGGGACCTAGACTCAAAAAATTTGGCAAGACGCAAGGTCTCACAGCACAAGTAAAGGAAAACATTTTTTTTTTTGTGATTACAAACTTAAATTTGCAGGTGAAGAATTGACCGTGACGTATATCAATGTTTGGGAGAACGTTTTTCAACTACAATGTTGAAGTTTGTTTTTGGGATAAATTCTTTTCAACTACGGAACCGTTCATTGTGCGTGGTCTGACACGCACTTGGCCGGTGTTTTATGTTTATTCGTGAAATATACACACGATTACATTCGGAATAACAGGTTGCCGCTAAAGACACGTGCACATGGAGCTGTTTTCAGCACTGTTTTCCGAAATGAAAATTCTCCCTAAGTAGCCGTTTCATTCGCTTTTCTTCGGAAGTTATTTTAGTTTCATATTCGTCTAAAATGCGACAGCTAACATGTCCGGCCTAGTCTCTCTTAACACCTTCGGCGCCCGTGTATCATTTTTGCACACTTGTTAATATAATGTGTATCAAAAATGATACACCATGCCCATTGCGTTCAAGGCGTTGTGTATCACTAATGCACACGATTTCCATACATTTCTTTAAAATATGATAAATAAAACCCCATAAATAAATAAAAAATATATAACAAAAAAGTGTGATTCTGGATATAATGCTTGGCGGCGAAGGTGTTAAGCTTTAGAGCTTTCAAAAAGACAGGAGATATTATATTATGAAGTTTTCAAACATTTTATGAAAAATATAGCCTTCATAAGTTTATTAATAAAACTGCATCAACTTCATACAAGTAACACATGCACGATGTAGCCAATAATTAGTATCAATATTATGATTTAAAAGTGTGTCCGTGGAGTTTCTTGCCCCTTCTTCTCCAGAGGAACCTACTACGCTTTAGAATGGGCTTCATCTTTCTGACTGACCAACCCCTTGAAAATTAAAGGCTCCTGCAAACAGGCGCGACATGCGGTGCCTTTGTGTCGCGTGGCGTGTTGCGCCTGTTTACACAAGCCTTAAAATTGCCTGTAATTGGTTTATCTATACAAATAAATAAAATTGAAGTGTCTGTTTGTAATGTTAAAATAACAGCTTTTTACTAAATGCTATGAAAGTATATATTATAGCTATTATAGCTATAAAAGCTTTGAGCTTGAGTTTGAAATTTAATGCATTTCCAAAATGTACTTCCACAAGCAAAATCTGCATAAAATCTCAACTCCCACACGCTTTCAAAAAGTAAGCTACGTACATTCAAGACATTCAGTTTCGAACAAAGACGAACTAAAATTTTAATCCAGCGTCGCATTTGACGTAATAACGCTGACGGTATGCGCGCTCCATGTAATGTACTAAACATTATTTAAGTTGGCAGCACGTAAAGTCATTACATCACTCTTGCAATAGGCACGGAGCTAGCGTCGTTTTTATTATGTTCATATTTATAATTGAATTCATGTTTCAATTTTTTGCCATTTATAAGACAGTGCTTATCCGCACTATCTATGAGATTTAATGGGACAGAATTATTATGACATTACTTAAGTTTTTGCCAGACAGGGAAACCGGAACTCATCTGGAGGTGGTGAAACTAGCCTTAAGTCTCGCTTTTGGCTGGTGACATTGTTCTATTATTAAATTGATATTGTTACAGATAGGTCAAGCTTAACTAATTTCCTGAATATAATTTAACTTGATAGCTCATAGGGCTTTGCTCTAAGCCCCAAGATTTCGCGTCAATTTTCTTCAGTCAGCTTAAGTTGGGGTTGTGAATTCTGGCAATAAATTGGCAAGTCACGAGGCGTGAAAGGAAGGGTGCTCGCTTAAATAGTGTAAACTTAATTTTTCAAGTGACCCTTCAGTTGTTAGCTTATAAGTATTTACAATATGTGCACCATTATTATACACGTAAAAAAATAAACATTAAAATTTCCCAACAGTTAATGTAACTGACAACAAACAGAAAATATGCTAATACGCAGACATTATAGTCATTATGTACAGATGTACCTGTTAATATAGATTAGAGAAAACACATCATAATTGTGGCTTAAACCTAGACTATGTCTTCGGTCCTTTGACTTTTGCTTTCAGCTAGAAACCTTATTTTTCAATCCTATTTATTTTTAAAGCAAAAGAAAGTTAATAGAAAACACATTTTCCAAAGATCTCGTCGTCAAGATTCATGTAAACATTGATTAACTTGAGCACGTAAGTAACGTCGGTCGATCTGCATACATCACGGGGACCTCTCGAATTTAATACGTCTGCGGCAACCCGAGGCGCGAGAGCAAGTGTACGTGGTCGCATTAAATTGAAAAATTATTTACCTGTTGATAAGAGCTTGTTTTGAAAAACTGATAAGTTTAAATCGTGTTACGCGTGTGAGTTTTTTAGAACGAATTTCCTTATCGCACGTCGTAGTCTGCATATTTGGCGATAGAGAGCTAGACCAAAAAAAGTGTAACATTTTGATAGCCACGACACTTTTGTTACGTAACAGAAGTGAAAGGAACTTTGTTCAAACTGGGTTTCTCACGGCAACTCTCGACTGATTTTTTTTGTGGTCAATTATGTTGAACTTAGGGTGGTTTTCTACCTGATCTGATTTCTTCATTTTATGGGGGCCTTACAAAAAAAATCATTCAGGACAATATTACAACATTGTGTCTAAGACTGGCAACCCATTGTATATTCCTTGGTGATGCAGCTGCTTATATCAACGTCAGATACCTCTTACCATTAGGTATTTACCCACCTATTACATAAAGTAAACAGTAACATTAAAGAGCTATAACTTACTAAATTATACTTTAATAATATTAGCTGTTACTCAGTAGCAAGGAGCAACGCTGACTTTGTAGTCAGCAATTGAAACTTAATTACGAAAATAAGCACATTTTCATCCAAAATTAAAACCCACCAGCTCCAGGACTATTAATATCGTTGAACCCTGTATAAACAAACGGGTCTTAATTTACGATCTGTCTCCTAGCTTATATATCCTAGAGCACACGCGATTTCATGTTAGCGGAGCTCTTGAGACTAGGCAAGGAGCTGGGAGTACGCCCGCAAATTCATTAACACCGCGATGCTGCGACGCGACGGCGAATATTTGTGAAAATCCCGCCATGCCTCAAGTTGTATATGGAAATACTTTGTCCTGCGCTGTCTCCTTGACTAATTTGTTTTGATGTGGCATATAACGACTTTGTGTGTTTACTTCTATTTTTTGTTGTGTGAGCTCTGTCAGTATTCCGGATATGTCGGGATTAAGTATGAATTCTACACAATTTTGTGTTTCGAAAACTTGTGGGTTGCTGTATTTTGAGCTGTAATCTGCAAGCTTTGGGAATTTAAATGTGAAAGATTGAAATGTTTATTTTTGTGACTATTACATTAATCAGTTCTGAATGTAGTCAGTTTTTAATCGCATTTGCGATGGGTTCTAATAAGTCACAGCTGTCTTTGTCTCAAACATGGCTTGAAAATCTACTATGGATTCATAGCACCACTACAATACATTTCGTATGTTTCATCGTTTTTACGTCACTTTTATATGCCATAAACAACTTTATGTCATCTAAAACTTTCCCTCAATTTAACAACGAAATGTATTTCGTGCATGCACGTAAATTAAATAAAAGGCGTAGGTATGAACGGATCGTAGCAAGTTTCATTCTGTAGTTTCTACCTAACCACATGGGAAGAAGGAGTGAGTTTATGTATATAATATGTATATTTCGTCCAAGTACATATTTTTAATTTAATTTTATTACAGTCCATCTGCCATACAATAAAGTAAATCCCCTAATATTCAATAACAAATTATAGAAACATCCCCATACATTACATTGGAGCCAACTAAAGTAATTTTCAGGCCATACTGTATCCCAAACCCCCATTACTATTCATGAGGGACCAGGTTCAACTCCACCTAACCCTTTGGATTCCATTAAACTGGAATCCAACCCTTGTATGTACCAAAAAACCTCATATAAATATTTACAAAGGGTGGAAACTTACATCAAACAATATTATACTTTACGATTTTGGTAATAAAGTCAATTTTCATTTATACGTGTAAATATTTCTTTCCGCTCATGAATTTCAGCTGAGATAACTAATTTTTGTGATGGAAGGAGCAAGTTTCTTTAACTTTGTTCAATCAAAATCAATCTGTCTACCCTTTTCCCAACATGTTGGGGTCGGCTTCCAGTTTAACCGTATGCAGCTGAATACCAGTATCTTATATGGAGCTACTGCCTATCTGACCTCCACAACCCAGTTACTGGGTAACACCGATACGATACCCCTTGGTAAGACTGGTTGTCAGGCTTTTGGGCTTCTAACTACCCGTAACGACTGTCAAAGATCCACGAATGACAGCCGGGACCAACGGCTTAACGTGCTTTCCGTGGCTCGGAGGGGTCTCGATATGTAATGGATGGTCACATCACTAACATAACATCACGCTTTGTTTCCCCAAAGCGTTGGGCAGAGGTGCATCTATAGTACACCCAAAGTTTCGCCAGTTATGTTTTAGTCCCATGTAACAGGGGGCGAGCCTATTGCCATCAACCGGGCACAAATCCAGATCCCGGGCTGCTACTGAAAAATCCGAGATAGAAAAAAACCAATAACATTTTATTTTGCCCGACCTGGGAATCGAACCCAAGACCTCATGCTCAGCAGTAGTGCTTGCGACCACTAGACCAACGCGACAGTCAAACTGCAACGCCAAATGCGAACTATGCATCAAAAAGACTTGACGTCACACAAATCCTGCATCGCGCAAGCAGAGTTTACCGCTCGACTTGCATGTAAACAACATCCCGACATCAACCGTCGGGCAGTAGCCCACCAGACACAACACCACAAGCAGTGTAGTTTTTTTTTTTCGTAAGAAGAACCGAAATACTTTTCCGTAGATTACCGTTTCACATGCGATTAACATTTTCATTCAAATCTAAAAATACAAAGCCATTAAAAGTACATAGTCCTTGTAACAAAAATTAAAGCAGGCTGGATGTCAAGCAAGGACTCTCTTCAGCCAGGAGGTCTCGTGGGGACGAGTGCCACTGTAACGTTACATGTACAACCGCGGACATTTACGGTGAACTACTTTTCAACCTTATTACTAAGGTGGTTCACCGCAATTGTCCGCGATGGTACCTATCTACCTACGGGTAGTAGGTAGTGTTTCATGTGCAGTCAGGCCCCTGTGTCATACGAGCAGCAAGTTAGGAGAACTGAAAGAAGTTTACATTTAGTTTTAGTTTATTTTTTTTTATTTGAGATAGGTTTGCTCTTGACTCTAGTCTAGGTCAGAGATGACAGAGTCAAAGTCGACGATGGAGCGAGCTTACCCAGAAGAAGCCTGTTCACTCTCACTTTGAAGAGATCGGGGTTGTATGCGTTCGGAAACACAGACGCAGGCAGAGAGTTCCACTCCTTTGCTGTGCGCATCACAAAAGACATTTGGAAACGCTTAGTGCGAATTGGTGGAATAGCAACTAGGTAGGGATGGTAACCTGCAGTGTGTCTAGATGTCTGATGGTAGAAGGGGCCCGGTGCAATGAGGTCGTGGAGTTCTCGAGCACACTCACCGAAGTATAATCTGTAGAAGACCGTCAAGCAGGCAACCTTGCGGCGATGAGCCAAGCTGTGAAGCTTGGCATCCACCATTCTTACGTCGCCAATGAGCCTCTTAGTTGGTATTTAGTTGATTAAACAGGACCATTTTTATTTTGGCCAGTTTTTGGCCTTTAAATGAATAAAGAAAATGATAAGTGCTCTTATAAAAAAGCCATGTAAGGGCTTGAATAAAATAAAAATTAAACTCGTAAGATGCGTTACATTTTACTTAATTTATACAAAATATTAACTATGGAGTTTCCTCCGCATTCTTCTCCATACAAAACTACCTTTGGGAAGGGACGCCTAGAATCTCTTCTATTTTTTTTGTAAATTTTGACGTAAAAAAGAGCCTTTTAATGGCGTACTTGAAAGAAATTATTTGACTTTAATTTACATGCAAGCCTTTATGTCTAAAACTTATAAAAATTACCAACAAAATAAATAAACTACCAATCGGATTCTGTTCTTAACCTTTTTAACTCCCTTTGGAAAACTAAGCTATTTGCATTCTATATATTTTATGTAGAGTACTAATATATAGACTAGCAGCGCCCTGCGATTTCACCCGCATAAGTCTCGATCCCGTGGGAATATCGGGATAAAAAGTATCTTATATGTTAATCCAGATTATAAACTATCTGTTTGACAAATTTCATCCTAAACCGTTCAGTAGTTTTTACGTGAAATAGTAACAAACATTCATCCATCCTCACAAACTTTCGCGTTTATAATATTAAGTAGAATTAGTAAGGATAGCAAGGATGACATAATAATATCCTGCAGGACCTTCTTACAACCATCCGTCACACCTCTATGTCACCCATCATGCGCCTTAGTGCACTAGGAAAGTGCTTTCCGTGACGTCATTGTGCTACACTTCAGTTTACGCCCTCATTGTACGTACAATTTCTTAGCACACTACACATAATCACAGGGTACTGACTACATAGTACTGTAAGTTAAATTGTAGAGGGGTGAACGAACCATAATTACGAACAACTTATTGTGTGGGAGCAACTCTAAATTCACGAAAAAATAACCCTGGTAATATCGACGCTATTCAACTAAAATGTTTGTTTTTCACACATCCATACATACATAAACTCACGCCTTCTTCCCATGGGGGTAGGCAGAAACTATAGAACGCCACCTGCTACGATCCTTACATACTCTTTTGCCTCGTTTTTGCCTCGTTTATGTTTATACATCTGAAGCCCGATTCCCGTAACTAAAAACGTTTAAAATCCTGTCGCAATCTCATCTCAGCGACAATGAAATGTCGAAAATGTAGGGAAATTGTAGGTACTTATATTTTTGACATGTTGAGACTGAGACCAGGCTGTGAATGTTCTTAAAATTACGAGAATTGCCCCACTCGTCATACACGCACGCCGGTTGCGAGTACTAAGCATCTGGCCTTTCTGACTATGGACTATATTATGTCTTCCTATGGCGTCCCGTCCCGGCGTTTCCACTCACATCTGCCGTGCCGTGGTGTTTGTTTTTCAGTCGTTGCAATACTAAAAGTTGTTGCAATACATTTGTATGTTTTTCTTGTAAACTTTTGTACCTATAGGTGAGTACACAAGTGTAGTTTTGTTCACTCAGTCACGCATGCTTTCGTAGATACAAAACCACCCTTTTCCCTGCATTTGCCCGCTGATACAGCAGATAATATGGTCTGTTTCAAAAGTACCTAATAAAAATGTAAACAAGTGGATCAGAAAACGAATCTGTGGCTACCAATTAATAGTGCCCCTAACAAATTGAGTGCTATGATTATATAATATTATTTGAACACTTAAACCCGAAATTCTTATTTCAAATCACGTGATAGATGATTCGACAATTAAGGTTAATTTTATTAACTCGATTTTCGTCGTTTATTTTTCAATTACAGTTCGTTTGTGTACATTTTCATGAGATACTTTTTAACAGACTATGGGTACTTTTTGGTCATAGAGCAGCATTTATGGCGGGAGTAAAAATCGCATTGTGGTTTTGCACCTACACTCTGTATGAGTAACAGAGGTATAATATAGGCTGTCTGCATAACGTAATACTTAGCATAACATAGTCAAGTAAATGAAATGCCAGCTCAAACTTCAAAAAGCGCACGTTTCCATTCTTCTCTCATCCATTTGCATAAATTACAAACTGCAGCAGAACTGTTTTGTAACACGTACTGCTGAGAGTTTTAATTCCAGTGTACTTATTATTAATCGTTAATGAAATCTCCGAGCGACTGTGCTCAGTGCTGCTGCAATTGAATGTTACTTCTCTGTTAAATGTCTTTCTAATTTACCTTTCGACACTGTGCTCGCTTTAGGTACCTAATTCGTGAATTTAACATCAATTCTTGGCAAAATTAGAATGGGTCTTAATTATAATGCTACTAGTTCTTTTTTTTCAATGTCAAAATTTTTATTTATTGTAATGTACACAAAAATAGGAATCCTACTAATTCCTACTATTCGTAAATAATATTATAAACGCGAAAGTTTGTGAGGATGGATGATGGATGGAAGTTTGTTACTCTTTCACGCAAAAACTACTGAACGGATTTGGATGAAATTTGCTACACAAATAGTTTACAACCTGGATTAACACATAGGATACTTTTTATCCCGATATCTCCACGGGACTTATGCGGATGAAACCGTGGGGCGCTGCTAGTGTTTCATAAGCAGTTTAAATTTCAGCAGAAATTAAACTCAAAAGTACCAAAAGAACCAGGATGAAGATCAAAGTATATTCAAGAAAGTGGACCTTTTTTCAAGGATTACCTGTGATGCGCACATTTTCTTGTTGCCAGGCCAGTAACTCCCTTATTGTTAACCTTGACAGGTACACAATGCCTATGCATAAACATAATACTCCACACTTCCCCTCATCATCATACCCACCCACTTCGTATACAAAAAATGATTTTATTCCGACCTCATCCACCTGAAACCGAAAAGTACGCTTTTAGAAAAAAAGCGTACTTTTCTTCCCAATTTCTGTGCTAAAGCTACTGCAGGCTAGTTATCATACATATTGTTTCGTTTCGGTGAAATATGTGGTAAATTGAAGCGTGTGTATGGCCAATTTGCGTTGATTTCTTTATCCGGGGCCCGGTCGGACGTGACTCGCCCGAGATGAATCTAAATGAGAAGGTGGGTGAGGACGTAGTGGTAGCGGGTTGTGTTCTTAATTGGTTGATAGGATTCTGGTAATCGAATCTTCACATAAGTGTGATATCACCCTAAACATTGATGAAATTTTATTCAAATTAGGTTACAAAAACAAAATAAGAAAACATATTGCATATTTCTGACAACCAATAATTACAATATGGTCAAAAGATAAGCAGAAACTGGTTCACATAATCACAAACAATTATTGTCTCTGTGCTTTGTTTACTGTATAGTCAGGGAAATTAATGTTAATCAAATTGACATCCTACGTCAACTTGCCGTGTTTATAGCCATTTCATACAACTGTCGAAGAATATCAACCAATCTGCCTAGCCTTTTCCCAACTATGTTGGGGTCAGCTTCCAGTCCTAACCTCCACAACCCAGTAACTGGGTAATACGATACCCCGTGGTAAAGACCCCGACCCCGTGGGTAAGACTGGTTGTCAGACTTTCGGGCTTCTGACGACCCGTAACGACTGTCAAAGATCTACGAATGACAGCCGGGACCAACGGCTTAACGTGCTTTCTGAGGCACGGAGGAGTCTCGGTATGTAAAGATGGTCACCCATCCACGGATAACCCCGGCAAGCGTAGCTTAACCTGACGGATCGACCCGTGCGGCTGTTATTACTTAGCCTCACTCAAACTGTCACAACTGTCAAAGAATAACAGTTTGAATATACGGACAATTTATGTTGATAGTTAATTTGCTTAACAATTATTTACCCTGACTTTTTTATACAAATATTATACCAAATCAATGACAGATTGAATTTACAAAAGATTTAAAAGTCTTCAGTCCCCATGCAACGTAAAACTGGCAACAACCCACCGCTTATAGTGATTGTGACAAAACTTCTAAAGCCTAGAATCTTCTAGCAAATTCAATCGTCCAAGATGATTGAAACAAGCAAATTACACTGTGGTGTCACCACGGTGTAATTTTTCAATTAAGTAATAGACTTCTTGGAGCAAAATAGTCACACCGGCTCAATTGCCAAGAAGAAAAAAAAAACATTCAACTGTCATATTATGCGACTCATTTTGACAGTTGAGAGGTTAACCGACTTTTACTGTAGTTCTTGTCAGTGCCAGCTTGGGTCATTGCTAGTGAACAGTTCACCATTGAACATCTTGATACTTTCATCTTTTATTTATTAACAGTGAAATAAACTTAAATAAAATATACAAGCTAACACTTAAATATA
Source organism: Fissipunctia ypsillon (assembly GCA_947568875.1). NCBI lineage: Eukaryota > Metazoa > Arthropoda > Insecta > Lepidoptera > Noctuidae > Fissipunctia > Fissipunctia ypsillon. Next base: position 2,547,701 of record OX387660.1, on the reverse strand, counting down.
TTATATTATGTGCAAGTACAATACATAAAAAAGGGGAAGAGCTCATTGGGCATTAGACAAAAAATTCTTCGGCATCGCTGTCATTGAGAAAATCCCCCAAAAGGCTGGCAGCTTTGATTATTCTATACGTTTAGATAGAGTGTCGTGATGCAAAAGAACTAAAACAAACAGGCCAACTTTACTATTCTGGTGTTCATGACAGCTGACGTCTTACACTCGCGCCAATCATTGTGCTTGCATTGTGCTTTTCTAGTGTGCGTGCAAATTGTGGTGAACAGTTAGACGCTATTTTTTTCGACGAGTTCACAGCTTTGACTGGCTGTCTATCTAGACATATTTATATCTTGCCACGTTGTATGGCAATGCTGATTTTTTATCTTAAAAATAGGCCAGCCCTCTGGTCACCAACAGTCGACCAACCGCTTGGCGATGGCCCGAAATATTCGATGAGCACTCGGACCCCATAGCCCTAGTGTTTCAACTTTGACTTCATATTGAAGCGTTGACACATCATAATATTTTTGTACTAAGTACCGTTCACTATAACTTGTCCCTTTTTTTTTTTTTTTTTGTGGATGGGAAATCATCAAATGACTTCTCCCGCTCTGGGCGGAGCGAGAGGGCGTGTCAGACTTTTACTGACTAAAACCCACCCGTGTTCCTTCTGTTGCCTGTGCCGGGGCCACGGTAACTCTTTCGAACATCCCGCAACCCTAGCTGGCATCGGCCCTAGCGGACCCCGTCAATAGTGCTGACATCTCTTTGAGGCGCGCGTGGAACACGACGCGCCGTCGACTCGGGCTTGGTCCTTACCGGACGGCGAGCTACCCATTGCTCGCCGTCCGCAAGCCCGCGCCTACGGTGGCCGGGAATCGGCTGCCAATTCCCGACGCCCAGGGCGTCTCCTGCGGCAACTAGGGGCGTGAGGGTGCAAAGCTTGCCTCCCCCTCACGCGTCCCACCTCCTCCTTCACGAGCATTACTGCTTCGCAGAAGGAGGTAATGGCTTCCCATGCACTCTCGCTCCGATAACTTGTCCCTTGCCATCATGTTGGCACCATTGCTTGCCGGTATGTAACAACGCATTAAAGCAATGGTGCCAACATGACGGCAAGGGACAAGTTATAGTGAACGGTCTGTAGGTAACGCAATATCGGTACCTAGTACCTACAGATGCATTTATTCATAATAATCAGGAAGCTATTATAAAAACATTCGGGGTAAAATTAATAAAGAGCATGTTTGAAATCATAACAATACAATCGATAGCATGAATGATTAATTTATTTCAATATTATAAAGCCACACAATCGCTTGTTATTTAAAATATCCGTAAAATGTTTTGTTTCAAATATTGAGGCTACGTTACAATGAAATATTGATTTATTTTTCTTTGCTCGTAGCAAAAAGTCACGATCGCATAGATTGAACATGTTTGTTATTACCTACATTTTACGTACGAGTTACCTAAAGATTTCTTGGCATTTAGCGATAAGACCGCCCATTATGTCACCCTATGTGTAAAATGTCTACATTTATATTTGTAATTTTTATGGTGTACAATAAAGAGTATTCTATTCTATTCTATTCTTATTTGTTGAAATAATAATGATCGAGCCATTGTGCGCTTTTATAATTTCTAACGTGATGATATATTATTATCGTTGACGTCCACGGAATTACGATAACAGGGAAGTAAAATGTAGGGAAATATGAAGTCGCTTTTATATTTCCGTCCACGACAACACTATAACGTGCTCATACATATTGCCATACATTTTATGGACGCGGCCGGGGATGTTCACGATAGTACCGTCACGTTATTTATACATCTATACCTATACAAATAAATAAAATTTAAGTGTCATTTTGTAATGTCAAAATATCAGCTTTCTACTAAATGCATATAAGAAAGTATATTCGGTGCATAAAACAAAAAAAAAAAAAACAATTATTAAAATTTTTGTCTGTCTGTTTGTTCCGGCCAATCTCCGAATCTGCTGGTCCGATTTTGACGGGACCTTTACTGACGGATAGCTGATGTTATAAGGAGTAACTGTAGTACTGTTGTGTGCCTACGCGTACAGGTTGAAGTTGCTTAATAAACTCAGCATTTGCAAGGTGATTTGCGTTTTTATTTATAGTCTGCAAGTATATTGCACCTGGAGGAATTGAGAACGCGTACGTTCCTTGTTGTAAACACAATAATCCTGGCATGCTACCTTGCCACAAAATAAAACATCGAAAACACAATGAAATCACAAAAAATACCAAAAACATAAAATTGAATATGAAACCACTGTAATATGCATTCAATAAATACGTGTCGCTTACCAAACAGTGTAAATTCTTTTGAGCGCTGTTCTGCGAGTGTTTTTGGTGTTTTTGTTCTTTTGTGTGCTTCGTTTCGATATTCATGATGAAATTTTGGACGGGGTGATTGGAAAATTGAATGTCAAATGAAATCTTTCAATATGCGCGGAATGGAATTTAAATAAATGATAGACTGAGAAATGATGTGATAAGGCAACGGTGCGGTTTAAAAGAAGATGTAGTGACAAAAATTGAAAAGAATATGCTTAGATGGTTTGGTCATGTTGAGAGGATGAATGAAAGTCGACTAACAAAAGGTATTTACACGGCAGATGTGAGTGGAAACGCCGGAAGGGGACGCCCTAGGAAGACATATAGTGATCTTATTGGTGATGTTCTTCAGAAAGGTCAGGTGCGTAGTACTCGCAACCGGCGTGCGTGTATGACCAGATGTATGAATGTAAACGAGGCAAAAGGAGTATGTAAGGATCGTAGCAGGTGGCGTTCTGTAGTTTCTGCCTACCCCCATGGGAAGAAGGCGTGAGTTTATGTATGTATGTATGGAATTTAAATAGGCTACTTATATTTTAGAAAAAGAACTTAGGGTTCCGTGCAAAAGAATTAAAACCCATGAAATTGTGAACAAAGTCCGATTCAAATAGGGAAGTATTGACATCCACGCGGGTGAAGCCGCGGACAACAGCTAGTAAATTATAAAAGCACACGAAGAATGCACGTAACGAATTAACGTTGATGATTTTTGGTATATTGGAAGTGACCTGCCTCCAGCGGTGGACTGTATTTTGTCCAAATGAATCGATTTGTAAACTACCTATCATCTTCATTGCTCATCTTTCATGACTTAATAAATAAATGACGTGGGTTATGTAAACGATTTATGGTGAGATTCTATACACCACTTATGTATTCGAGGTTGACAGAGTTCACATGTGTCACACCTATTACCAACCACAAAATCCCCTCAAAAACGTTTCAAATTAAAGCCAGCCCTTTTCAAAACGTATCAGCTTACCGCCAACACTGGGGCCCGACCTCGAACCTCTCTTTTTGACATTTATATTCGCGTAGACGCTCAACTGAAGTATAGATGACCTTTTTAAAGGAGGCTGTGGAGCGGTAAGGTCCGAATTGCCTTTTAAATCCTTCAAAGGGCTTTGGAAGTATGACAGTGTAGTTCAGTACTTAGAGAAACGTTTTACGTGGTTGTTTTAATAGTAGGTACCCTCTTTGTAATGACTTTGGTTTGACGTTTGCTCGTATTTAAATGTGGTTTTGTGGTAATGGAGTGATTGTTTTTCGGTTTTAATGGAGTTGAGTTGTTTTGACTTTGATTCTGTATTTTCGTTTTTAGTTAAATAACCATCCAAAAACATGATTGGGTTTTTGAATTTAGAAGGTATCTACATACAGGGTGTAAGGGACAGCCCTCCGCTAACTAACAGGGTACATTCAACTCCTTATATTGAATCATATTCCACCGGAAATATTTTCAGAAAACTTTCATTTTTTATTGTATTTTCAGTTATTATTCCTTTATTTTAATTTAAAATTACATTATCTGTAAGCAGCACTCCATTTATGTAAATAAAATAGCTAAAATCAAAAAATCAGCAATGGATGTTGAAAATACTCGGCGGCCGAAGGCTCGCTGCGCTGCCGTTCGCTACGCGCGTTTTACCACGGTAACGATACATTGAGAATGAGGTAATAAAACAAAACAGGTGTATTGGATTCCCATAACGTTCTTGAAATTATTTCATGTACTGGTCATCTTAGTATGACATACTAAACTCACCCCATTAGTCTGCGGAGGGCTGTCCCTTACAGCCTGTATAGTCGTAGGTATATACAACATTTTGTGGGAATTCCATTCGGGCTAAATCGTAGAACTATAACTGTTGGCATCCTTTTAATTTTAAACAAAAACGGACTGACATTATAACTAATTGGCGCAGCGTGGGTGTAGATTCTATACATACCTCTGCCCAACCCTTCGGGGAATATAGCCGTGATCTTATGTTTTGATAACCACTACGAACTTACACCTCTAACAACTCAATTTTTCTTGTCCACAGAACTAGTAAGAAATGAATCAGTGGAAAGTGCAAGCACCTCAACGGGGAGCTCGCAAGAAGAGACAGAACCCGAGCCTAAAGCGTTCATGAGGACGCCAGCAGTCGGAGGAGTAGCAATCAGGAGTGGCGAGGACGCCCTCCTCACTTGCGTCGTCCTCGGGGCTAAGGGAAGACCAGTGCTGTGGAGGCGAGCTAAAGACCTGCAGCTCTTGACGGCTGGAGACGTCAGGGTCACGAGAGATGACAGGGTCGATGTGCTGCATGATGATTGTGAGTACCGATTTGATTTTCGTAACTAAATAATACAGTTTCAAACTCAAAAATACATGAGTATTCGGCTGAAGAATAATATGCAGTAATAATCAATATAGGTATTTGTAAAAGTTATAACAGATATCGTATAAAATTCTGTTTTTGGTATGACAGAATAGAGATTTTGGCGCTGCCGTCTGGGACACACAATACTATTTTCAGTTTTTTTTTTCTATTAATTGTTTTTGTGTGAATATTGTGTGCCTTAACCTAGGTGAAATAAATTTATTTTCTTTCTTTCTTTCCTTCTTTTTATCGTGTCTCTTCTATAACACATAGTATCAATTTTATCATTGCATGAATCTAGAATTCTTTGACCTCTAACATTGATCTTAAAGCGTCTTACTCACCTGCGCCCGTTTAAAAAGTTTAAACCCTAAATAAGCTAGCTGTCTTTGACCTTGCACCAAATACATTATTTACGTGTAACGAAGCGCTTCTGAATTTGCAATTATAATGGCTCCAGTAAGATACAGTCGACGTAGATTTACTTTGCAGTTCCTCCTTTCTTAGAATATGTATAGGTATCTAGTTTTTAAGGTCAGGACTCTTCAAGAAACAGTGTTTCAGTCGTAGTGTAGAATATAACGATGTAGTTGCTGGTCACGTAAAAGTTGCCATTGCCAAACAAGGGCCTCTAGATCTTCGCTTAAATGGTCGTAGATTTTTTCACATTACCTTGGTTGACATACAGATATTGTTAACGAAAGGATGAACGTTTGCAGTAACCCCTAATGCTCGGTTCCTATAAACGAAATCGAATCGTTGTGTTTACAATGGTATCTTTTTTTATTGCCAAACTGGGCATATAAATAGATTCGTAAGCTAATTTTAACTGTGATAGCTACTTCCATAATGTCTTTGCTTCATTATTGCTAAAGATATAAGAGTTTTAATTTTAACCAATAACGGTCCGTAAATTATATTAATCGGCCATAAGGCCTCTTAGATTCACCAAACTGAATCGAAGAAAGACAACAAAAAATGGCTTAAAAAGACTACAATAGGTACATACGTGGGTCACTGTAAATAAGACACATCAAGTTTTTGTAAACGTTCACCTTCTGTAAAGTGCGGTCTCTGTCACTCACACCGGTGTGGAAGTCTCTTGTCTCTTTTAAATCTGGACATGAGCTAACTATGAAAGGCCAAGTAGGTCCTGTAGTTTAATTCTAGCACAAAAAAGTGACAGCGTAATATTTGTTCACTCATGGACCTATCTCCTCAGCTGACGAGCCTCTGCCGGGCCCTGGTATCGCGAAGGGCGGCGATGTCTGGGCGCTGGTCATCAAGTCAGTCAAGGTTTCAGACGCAGGCTTGTACATGTGTGAGCTGAACACAGACCCGCCTGTCAGGAGCTTCCATAAACTTACAGGTTTGTAAATTAGTTAAATTTGACCTTAATGCTAATGTAATAAGGTTGGAAACTGGTTCATCGCATGTGTCCGCGATGGTACATGAAACTTTGTATATTTATTTTACTTTTACTTGATTTGTAAGAGCTGGTTCCCACCGATAGATTGAAGTATTTAAAAACCATGAATCACATAATTTATAACAATCGTTGCTTGTTAGGTGCAGGTAAACAAACAGGACTACACAACCTCAAAAGATCATTTCAGACAACAATTTACACGGTCTTCACATGATCTGACCAATAATATGTTTGGACTTTAAAAGAGACTGTGACCTCTGAGTTTGTTTCGGTGTTTCTTCTCAGAGTAGTCAAATAGGAAAAGTCGACCTCGTCTAGTTTTTAAAATATGATTGATGTGTAAAAGTGTTTGTACAAACCTAATTACAGAAATAAAATCATTTATCAACCGTCGTTAGAACCAGCTCTAATAGTATATGTTTTCAGATGAACTGAAACTGCTAGAAAAATATTATTATTATCTAGACCTCTTTTGATCAGTGTTTCAAGCTGGTTCTATTCCCTTACTGTTAATGGGGAAGGCAACTGTCAAAATGGCGCTGTCGTAGCCCAACACAAGCCAATAATACAAGGCGTGAGGTGGTTTTATTTTATTTTTGCGAAAATTATGCGTTGCTGTGTTACTAAATACTCCGAAATTGGAGGCCACCATTTCCCGAGAGATCCTAAAATTAAAAGATGGTGGCTTAAAGCTATTCATAGAGATGTTTTATAAATTAAACAGAGTAGAAACATTTTGAGGAAAGTGACTTTGAGGATATATTTATGGTTTTAAATTCTGACACTTTCCATATCATTTACTTGATTTAAAATATTGAAATCACTGAAAATAACGAAATAGCGAAATAAAAGTAAACTCATGAATGAACGAAATGTCAAACTTATTGTAGGCCGTGGGGACCTAGCTATGATCACGCCATCTACAATTAGCTTTGCCCGACCTTCCCCATTGTTTAGTTCGAACCAGCAGAAACAACTGCAAAATGACAACATAAATTGTTTTCGAGTATATTATAAAGAGGTAAAGATTTTTAGTTTGGATGTAGGAGGTAATCCCCGAAACACTCATCCGATTTAAAAAATTCTTTGACTGACGGAAAGCTGCGCTATTGCCGAATGCCATAGGATATGTTTTGTGTTAAAAAACGTCGACGACGTTGCGGGTAGAAGCTAGTCATAGATAAGACACATTCTAACAAACCATTCTCTTACAGTAATATCCCGAGGACTGACGCCACCAGAGAGCCAGAACGTCACAGACAGCTACTCAGCCAACATCCCCACGTTATCATCTCTAGCGCTATCACACAACTACACCGACTGCTGCATATCCGCCAACGTCACGAAGGGCTGTCTCGGCTTCTGCAGCATCCAGACCATTCTGGAAGGAACAGGGCAGGACCCCGAGACTTGCCAGCCTGACTTCCCTGCTATTGTCAAGTAAGTCCCAAGTTGTTAATCAAATGGAATTGGACGGTCATAATAACACAGTTTGTCACACAGTTTGAATACCTAGGGCATGTAGTAACGGAGGACTTATCTGACGATGCTAATATAGAGAGGGCGTGCAGAGCGTTGGCGGTTAGATGTATTATGGTAGCCCGCAGGTTGGTTGGCGAGATGGGCATACGACATTGTTACTATCGCGGGTAGAACCTGGATGAGGTTGACACAGAAGCGTGGGGATTGGCACATAATAATAGAGGCCTATGCTCAGCAGTGGGTGAAAACGGGCTGTGGATGATGATGATGAGCCCGCAGGTTTGCGCGTTGTAGTGAGGATGTTAAAGTCTCGCTTCTTCTCAAGGCATACTGCCAAACCTTCTACACGTGCAGCTTGTGGGTGAAATATATGCAGAGAGAGATGTTGATGGGCCTTCCGCGCTTCTGCAGCGCTTCGCAGATGTTCGTGGAAGCCCATGTTGATGATTTTCATGCCATTATGAGGAAGAGAACAGCTTTAATAATGGGAGGTTGTGCGGAAACTCTCTAAAATCATTATTAGACAAAGTGGACAGTCAAGTCACTGGGTACGGTGGCTCGTGCCGAGGTGTGTTGGGCCGCGTCATTTTTAGTTTGTAAAAGTTTACTAACATTGTTTCTATGTCATTGTTACTAATACTATAAGGATTTTGTGTACTTGTACCTATGTGTAGTCCGAAATAGATAATACATATATTATATTATCAAAAAAAAATCAAATCATTTTTATTTCAGGCATTGTATAAGTACATACAAATACATTTCACCCATAGTGACTACATGTCATAAACAAGTAAACATTAAGTAGGTATTATTATTAAGTTATATGTATTACAAATTAAATTAAATTAATACGTTCATACATTATTATTATCTATTGCACCGACCCAAAATCAACGAGGTGACCTACTACGATGGCTAGTTCAAAGTGACGCCGGGAAACGTAGATAAAACTAGGACAAAATTAGGGGAAATCATTTCCCAGAGGGGCAAAAATCACGGACCGCTAATAAAGTAAACGTCTCATAGGAAAATACAACATTAATGTTCGTATTCGTGCCAAGCGCTTGCTCACGTTCGCTTTGCTTACATTTAACACATAAACGTGAAAGTGCGGTCTGTGAATCTTGCCTTAACACAATATTGTTAGGCTTAAAAAAATGCACAAGTTGTTTAAAAAGTAATCAATAGTTTAGAGATCACCACGACGATATAATATAACAGCAACAGATAAGGTGCGACGTGACACAATGGTACCGCTCGTCGCGCGACACGCGGTGCCTTTGTGTCACGTCGCGTGTCGCGCCTGTTTGTAAGGAGCCTTTAAGGTCGAATTGACGCTTGAGCCTTGATGTAGAAGCACATAAAAAAAATAAAAAAATACACGCGTCGACTTGAGAACCTCCTCCTTTTTCTTTGTCGGTTAAAATATTTGAGCTAGTGTTAAAAATCTTTTGCAGTTCCCTAACTAAAAAAAACATTTTTACAAAAAAAAAACAACCGACTTCCAAAAAAAAAAGCACTACAAAGTGAAAAATAACTTTCATTTCGGAAGTTGGTGTCTTTGGATCTGTATTTTAGGTTTTTGCCACCGACTTCCGAAATTAAAGTTTTTATTTTTCACTTTGTAGTGTTTTTTTTGGAAGTCGGTTGTTTTTTTGCAAAAAAGTTTTTTTATTTTTCACTTTTTAGTGGGTCAGATTATAATTTATAAGTTACAATAGCCTAATGACAACTGCTAGTCACCTTTTACAAAACATTGCTTTTCCCGATGCAGGGACGTTGATTGTTGAGGAGTTCTCCTGGTACTTCACCATCAGCTCCACTTCACCATATGCAATCATTTCAAAGTAATCGAATCGCAACCCGTGAAATACTTATTATTGAGTAGTTTCGGTGGCCATATGTGGTCTTCATCATCAGTTCCACTTCACCAAATTATGCTTTCCGAGAGCAAATGCACAAATAGGTGTGCCTATAATATTTGAAGAGTTCCCTCGATTTCTCCAGGATCCCATAATCAGATACTGACCTGATGACAACCTGTGAAGTAAACCCTTTCAAACAAAAAAATAATTTTCCAAATTTTACTCAAAGACGGCTCCAGCCGTCTCGGTCCACCGAGCCGTCTTTGAGTAATCGGGCAACGTATAAAAAAGAGGTTAAAAATGCCCAAGTCTTTTGGCCTAAAGTCAGTAATCAATCACCATATTTTTATTAAGATAGATTGTACGGATCGGTGTTACGAACCATCTTTAGTTTTTAACAGCAATTTATCAAGAGCCTACCGTCAATTGTTTATAAGGGTCTAATATTATATTATATAATGCGACTTTTCTATCAACCGGTACCGGTAAACACGTCAAATTATATTTTAATCCTGAAATTATTTTTTTCCTGCCCAAAAGTTACAATTCCCTGTTGGCTACATAATCTTATCATATAAGCCTCCTCTGTGTGAGAGGGAGTGGGTCGTCATCCACTACGCGGGTCCAGTGCGGGTCGGGTACCGGTACCGTCACATGTCTTCGAGTTTTTGGTTCTAAGACATGCTGGTTTTCCTTCACCCTTTTGAGAGCAATGGTCATGAAATAGTTTACACAGCAAAGTGTCAGCCTGTTTTCGAATCTACGACCTACAACTCATAAGTCACGGTCGTTTCCACTGGGCTGCTGTCAATATGTTATTGTTAAAAAGAACAATAAGTACCTAAGCATTTACTACTGACTGTACACGCGTGCTTAACTTATATTAGTTAACCTAATTCGTAGTATTTCTGTTTACATTGCGTTGTAGCTCCTAAACCGCCATAAGTATCTAGATTATTTTCTAGAAAACTCGTTCGATCACTCGTTCATTGTTTAATCCAAGCAAAGGAGTGGAACTCTCTGCCTGCGTCTGTGTTTCCGAACGCATACAACCCCGATCTCTTCAAAGTGAGAGTTAACAGGTTTCTTCTGGGTAAGCTCGCTCCATCGTCGACTTTGTCTCTGTCACCTCTGACCTAGACTAGAGTCAAGAGCAAACCTATCTCAAATAAAAAAAATAAAAAATAAATCGCTAAAAATATTTCTTTAATACTAATAACTCAACTAAGCTACTATAACGCAACTTTACTAATACTGCTCGGGCACTTTTTTAATTTCACTGAATAAGTAACTGTATCATTATTGACTTTGAGTATAAAATTCGACGCAGGCATCAAGCCTGATCCTTTATTAATCGCGAAAAAAATCAGCTGCTCCCTACATTTATGTTCGCATAACTCGTCAAAATGTAGGGAACAGCAGATTTTTTTTTGCGATTTCAGCTTTGTTCCCATAGTAAAAGTTGTTCATAATTATGATTACAATGACCCCTTAAGAGGTTGTGCGTTATTTATGTTACATCTTATATATTCTAAGCTTGATACTAAACTCTTCATCAAAACTTTCTTTCCACCAGATGCATGGCAGACGGCCGCAACCACGTCCCCTGCTGTGTCCAGGAGCGAGTACCGGACATCTGCCAGGACGTGTGCAGAGGAGAGTTCACTCCTGTGACCGACAATATTAAGACACACTACTCGTGTGCTTCTTACATGGAAAAGACGTTGGCCTGCATTGTTGAAGGCATTGGTAAGTTTCTTGATAATGCTGTCATTGATTTTGCACGAAATCATTATTTCCTTTTTGATCAATACTCAACTTTTGTGTGTAGGTCCCTTGGTCCTAGAAAAACAATTTGTTGTTGATCTTAATTATTAACGTACTACCAGTTTTTGAATGAAAAGATCTGCTGTATAATTAAAGTTTCTTGAAGGAAGTTGGTTGGAGTTTCTTGTCCGTTTTTCTCCATAGGAACCTAGTATACTTTGGAAAGGGCAACTAGCTTCATCTTTCTGACTAACCTATAATAAAGTAAATATATTCTATTTATTTATTTAATACATTTTTATATTTACGATTTTTTGTAGGGGCTCGTGGCTAAGTAATAACAGCCGCACGGGTCGTTCGATCAGGTTAAGCTACGCTTGCCACGGTCGGTCCGTGGATGGGCGGCTATCTTTACATACCGAGACCCCTCCGTGCTTCGGAAAGCACGTTAAGCCGTTGGTCTCGGCACTCATTTGTCGATCTTCGACAGTCGTTACGGGTCGTCAGAAGCCCGAAAGTTGAAAACCAGTCTTACAAAGAGGTATCGTGTTACCCATTAACTGGGTTGGGGAGGTCAGATAGGCAGTCGCTCCATGTAAAATTATGGTATTCAGCTGCATTCGGTAAGACTGGAAGCCGACCCCAACATAGTTAGGAAAACGTTAGGCTGATGATGATGATTTCCTATTTTAACTTAAAACTAGTTTTGTATGGATTAGAAGCATCTTTTCAATTTTGTAAATGTGAGTACCATGGAGCGGTTTTATGTTATGATGTAGATATGTTGACTTGAAAGAGTATGGCAGTTGAGAGTATGTCATGCTCACTTAAATGTCTCGCTGATGGTGGCGCGTGTGATGGATCATTCGGTTCCCTACAAAATGGTTGAGCTGGATGGTGCTGATCCACGCGTCATGTTCGTGAGTGGGCGCCGTCAGTGGAGACTGGTCGTCTCTTGGCTGCCAGGGCTTATTTTTGATCTTATTTTTTGAATCGTTTTAATTATCTATTTTTTACATTGTTCTCACATATAGAAGCAACAAGAACTATAACAATGTACCTACCCAGGATTTTGTAACAATTTTGATTTAAAAGAGTGTCCGTGGAGTTTCTTGCCCATTCTTCTCCATAGAGATCTACGTTTTGGAATGGGCGACTAGCTTCAATTTTCTGACTAACTGACCGACTTTTTGACAATTCAAAAGTGCCTGTAATTGGTTTAATTGAAATAAATGCTTTGAGTTTGAGTTTGAACTTTATTTACAGAACTCCTCCCAAGCCCTCCAGAAGACGTCGAAGTGGAACCTCTCAACGAAAAACAACTGAATGTATCCTGGAGTCCCCCGGTCGAGAATACAGACTCAGTCATAGAGTATGTCGTCAACGTCACCACTCTACGCTCCTTTGATGCCCATCTCATCGACCCCTCAGAGAGTTCCATCAAGAACAATGATACCATGAAGGTTATTCTGCCCATGACCTACAAAGTGCCTCCCAATAAGACCTATTTTGTCTTGAACGATTTGCTGCCTTTCACTATGTATGAGATTACTGTGACTTCCTACAATATTCATGGGTCCAGCTTGCCGAGTTACGCAATCAGGTGAGTTGTTATCAAAGCTGTTTGTAAAACCTTTATGTATGTTGGAAACATTAACGTGTAATTATTATGTCTGCTTTACTGTCAGGATTTCGGATTAAAATAAAACTCATTAAATTCAAAATCTGATGAACATCAACAATTTTCAAAGGTCAAACTTCGCTTGCTCACTATTTAGGTCTATTTGCAGGGTTTCAGCGAATCAAATACGATACGAATGTTTCCAGGAAATCTAGCATTTGCTTCCGCTCTGCGCAATAAATGCAGATCTAGTTTAAATTCTCAGGATTTTGTGATATCATCGGCATTATTTGCAGTATTCTATTACGATTTGTGTTCGGCCTGTTCTTTTACATTCATTTACAGCGCATTCACTCATAGACGATTCGTCTTGTGCGGTCCATGGCCCTTTACGGAGCTCCGGTGTGGGCGCGTTCCGTGAGGCGGCGACCGGTCCGTCGGTTGAACGCGTCCCAGAGGGTCATGGCCATCCGGTTAGCCCGGGGATACCGCACGGTCTCCGGGGAGGCGGCGAACCTCCTTGCCGGATTACCGCCATGGGATCTGGAGGCAAAAGTCCTCGCGCACATCTGGGAGTGGCGCGAGGAGGCAGGACGCCGGGGCGTAACTCCGTTGCCGCGAGAAATCGCGGCACGGCGGACAGAGCTCCGGCAGGATCTCATGGCGGCATGGAGAGTGCGATTGTCGCAACCCAGCGCTGGGCACGCCACAATTGCGGCGATAAGTCCCCTCTTTGAGGAGTGGCTGGAGAGGCGCCACGGCGTCCTCACCTTCCGCCTGACGCAGGTCCTCACCGGACACGGGTGCTTCGGGAGGTACCTGTTCCGGATAAGGCGGGAGGAAACGCCCGGGTGTCACCACTGTGTGGATCGCCCGGAGGACACGGTGGAGCATACGGTGGAGGTCTGCCCGGCTTGGGCGGAGCACCGCCGTGTCCTCGCGGAAGCGATCGGCGGCGGCGATCTCTCGCGTCCGGCCCTGGTCCAGGCCATGGTACGGAGCGAGAGTGCATGGGAAGCCATTACCTCCTTCTGCGAAGCAGTAATGCTCGTGAAGGAGGAGGCGGGACGCGTGAGGGAGAGGCAAGCTTTGCACCCTCACGCCCCTAGTCGCCGCAGGAGACGCCCTGGGCGTCGGGAATCGGCAGCCGATTCCCGGCCACCGTAGGCGCGGGCTTGCGGACGGCGAGCAATGGGTAGCTCGCCGTCCGGTAAGGACCAGGCCCGAGTCGACGGCGCGTCGTGTTCCACGCGCGCCTCAAAGAGATGTCAGCACTATTGACGGGGTCCGCTAGGGCCGATGCCAGCTAGGGTTGCGGGATGTTCGAAAGAGTTACCGTGGCCCCGGCACAGGCAACAGAAGGAACACGGGTGGGTTTTAGTCAGTAAAAGTCTGACACGCCCTCCCGCTCCGCCCAGAGCGGGAGAAGTCAATTGATGATTTCCCATCCACAAAAAAAAAAAAAAAAAAAAAGACGATTCGTCTTTTTTTCGAATCTTGGTTCATCACTATTCATTTTCTGAGCGACTCGCTACCTTGACAACCGCCACCGTAGTCACATGCTCACGAATCGTGAAAAAACCGACAAACATTTGATTTCTTCCAAAATTACTCGTAAATCACGATTCGTCATTTCACCTAATACAACGGAAATGGCGACTAAACAGACAGTTATTAGGTGAACCAGTAATAACTCTTGTTTACCAAATCCACTTACCCCCAGGTCTCTAACCCTGACTCCTGGTAAGATGAAGTCCACGGATGTAGCGGCAGCCCCCAAGCTGCCCGACGTGCGCGGCTGCTGCGTGCGCGCCGGGGTCGACCACCACGGCTGCGTCGACAAGCTGTGCGACCCCACTAAGACCTTCGAGATTGCAGTAAGTTAGGGCATCGAACATCTCTATGTGTTGGTGATGAGTTCATTGATCATTATTATACATCAGGCTGTGCAAACGTTGACCATATTTGGAACCGATGCTAATGGCGTCATTAAACATTTCGTACATCAACGAAGTAATGCAGAAGAAATTGATAAAGATGGCTGGTCCAAAAGTGATCATCATTTTCCTAAAGCGAATAGGCATTAGTGTTGTGAAAAAAATAATGAAAATCAAAATATTGAGATTTGTGGATTAAATTAATATTGTAATTGCAGAAGGATTTTTACTGTAAAGCTTTAATCCTCAGTAATTTTTTTGGAATACTTCACAGATTTTTAAATATTTGCAGTTAAACCAAAAATATATCACTCCGAATCACCCGGCTATCCACACCCAAATTATATTCACCACCATGACTGTCACCACCACTAACTAACCATCTAACCATCTCACCACTACCACTTCATCTGTGACTAACGCACGATCACCCAGAGAGCCGATCTAACCCTCAGCTGCAGGTGACAGACCTGATGATCTGCGCGCCCTGGGCCGGCGTGACCTTCGGCTGCCTCGCCAATGGCATGGACCACACGCCGTGCTGCCGGTCTAAGGGACTGCCGGAGTCCTGCCTGCCGCTATGCAGCGGGAATATTACGACGCTTGATTTTAATCATTTTAAGTGAGTTGGATTTTATTTATTTATTTTATTTAATACTTCAAGCACCCAAATGTACAGTGTGTGTTGGTTTTATGTACATCTGAGGACGCACGTATTAATACGCAAGGCATGACCGAGGGCCTTTACAAAGAGAGGACCTTTTCGAGGGTCCTCGGTTTGACTTGACCAAAGATTCGTATTCTGCAAGTGATTTTGAGTCTTCCTATATACTTAATACGAAAAAGTTGTCTGAACCTCGGTTTGATCAAAAATATTCATAATCTTACACACGCACTGTGTATCCACCAGGTGGCGCCCCAGTCACCTCATACGCAGCCTCTTTACACTCATTTCACGTTTGTTGTATTATCCGAGGACCTATGTGTCAAGTTTAATACAAAGGACCTCGGTTAGGTTAGGTACTCTATAGTAGATCAGGCCTTTGCATTGACCTAACTCGGTCAACAATTTTATAAAGCTCTGCGAGCTTGTGAGTTCGAAACTTTTATCAGCTGTCCCAATTTCATGCTCAATTAGCGAGGCGACTAATTGGATTAAAAATTGGAACAAAGTTTCCAATAAATCGATTCCCCACACGAAATTATCTGGACGGTCCAATTCTCAGTGGCCTTAGCGAATAGTTCGTAGACATTGAGTGCAAAATCATCTATGTTTCTTTGTTAAGGGGAAAGCGCTAAGGTAGCCCGCGAAATTAAAATTTTCTTACGATATTTGCAATTTGCAGCTCAGCGTCTGGGTGTATGTTGATTAAAGTATGGTTTGCGACCGTAACAAATAAATATTTATAGAATTATAATCATTAGAATCAGTTAAATCCTTAAGTTAGTCCTCAAATGTCAAGATTTCATGAAATAGTCATTTAATAAGATCACTTGGTCTTAGAGAGTTGTATTGATGACTTTAATGATTATAATTCTGTAAATACATATTTGTTACGATCGTGCATCATATTTCAAACAACATGCAACCTAATACTGATAGGATTTCTTAAGATCAATGCGTCCATGCGGCTGCGAAATTAAAAGTTTCTTACGTTTTTGCAAAGTAATTTTGAACTTCGCGGGCTATCACCAAAGTAGAGTTTAACAAGCACTCATCTTCAAATTCTCAATACAGGTGGCCAACCACCACCTCTTAAAGCAGTGTTATTTTAATGTTACTTCAGTGTGAGAAAGAGATGAAGCTATACAGGACGTCTAGCTCCATCTCTTTCCCACACTGAAGTAAGATTACAATAATACTGCTGTAAGAAGTGGTGGTATAGCTCCAGAATTCGGGTCTATGATTCAGGGATGCTACTGAGAAAATCTAACAACACTGCTCCACCCGGGGATCGAACCTAATATTTCACGCTCAGCAGTCAAAGTCAAATCGTTTATTTCAAGTATGATATGCACATAAGAGGCACTTGTGAACGTAAAAATTAACAATAAAATAGAATTTATTCTAGTTGCCTCTTCCAAAAGGTAGTTTCGTATGGAATAGAATGGGCAAGAAAATCCACCGTTGCTTTTTAAAATGTTTTACAATAATTAGTATACAATAATTATATCATGATATGTGAAGACGATGCACCTACCACCAGAATAAAAATAATATACCACATTAAAGGCAAAAATAATGAAAAAGGTAAGTAATGAGAGATAAATTAATTATGTAATAGATACATGGTGCTCACATATTTAACATTGTAAAAGTAGACGATTTTCCTAAAAAAATAACAAGCAATAAAATCAGCGTGTGAGTTAGGGTAATTACATAGGTAATGTAAAATAAATGTCATAAAAATAAATAATACAATTAAATTAGTAATCAGTTGGATTTTGTTCACACAGTCGAACACTTTCGACCACTAGGGCACCGAGTCTTATGTCAGTTTTTAAAACAAAGATTAGCAAGGAATTTCTTTGTAATCTCTTAAACTTATGAGTAATAGAATTACTTAGGCACTTCAAAAAGTTAAGACCAGTGATATTATTTTTATACAACATCGTTTTTCATAAACTCCAAGACAACATAATTCTTTAAGACGAAAAGCTAAAAAATTTAACTCTAACTTATTTATTCTGCAACATTTAAAAAATAATCTTCCAAGTTTTATGAGACAACTTTGAAACATTCTAAAATATGATTTTTAAACTAAATATCTGAGCGGAGTTAATAAAGTTTCGCGCAGAACTTCGACCACTATCGGGTCCAAGTTTATTTGCAAGCACCTGCCCGTATCCAAGCTACGGGTATACTGGTAGACCCTAACTTTACGAGATATATTCACAAGTTTGTGCTTCACAAAATTTAAAACAGTCTTGGAAGCTAATGTGGCTCTGTGGGTCCTGTAAAGACAAAAGTCTGTATAAATAATTATTCAAAAGTAAAGTCACTTGTTTTAAACGAAAACCATCGAGGATATTCCAGGATTTACACTATTCAGGATTCACATCATGGCACCTTTATAATTTCGTTTGAGTTCGTTTTACGAGGTCGATTGAGAGTATTCCATTTTCTAATGTAAGTAATGTAATACCGTATTCAAATAAAAATGAAATCAAATAATTTTTATTTCAGGAATACACTCATATAAAATTTACACCAGATAACAAATTACAAAATTATTTATTAATAATCGTAATATTACGGCTCTTCGCAGAACTGATTCTCTTGCAATGTCAAAGAATCCGAAAAAAATAATCCAATTTTAAACCCACAAAAACAAAATGAGTACCTACCAACCTTCGGTAATAAGTAGGGGAGACCTGTACAAAACCGTATACCGGGGTAAAACAGTACAGCATGTCTATTCTTGTCAATAATTCAAAGTTCCCGCGCGCAAACTGCACAGCGGCGTCGACCAATGAGAACTATTTGTCAACAAACACTTGTCGCTGCATGCACGCGCGTTATCAAATTATTCGATTTTATTGTTTTTCGGCGTACTTGATCTTATTTTTGTGAAAGTTCAATCAATAATAGTGAAATTTCGGTATTTAACAGGTAAGTGTCCAGTCAACTATGTTAAAGTGTGTGTATTTACTCGTAATTAACAAATATTTAAGTAGGCAAAATTGATTTGCGTATGTAGTAGTGAGTGATATATTCACACATTGACCCTTGGGTCAAAACCGTACGGGGCAAAACCGACCACTATACGATTTTGACCCGCATGAATGAATGTAAACTAATATATTTTTTTTAATTTAAGGTTCAGCCAAAATGCCGCGTAATTATAAAAGAACTTCTTCTAGACAAGAATGGGATTCGGATAACATGAAAAAAGCCGTTCAAGCCGTATTTGATGGCACCATGGGTTACTTGAAAGCTGCCAAAACTTTTGAGGTACCGAAATCAACTTTACAAGATCGAGTAAACCGATTTAGACAGAATAATGATCTAGACTGTTCCACACGCAAAGGCTTGGGACGATTTAAACCGATTTTTTCGACTTCCCAAGAACAAAGTCTAGTTGAGCATGTGTTGATCATGGAAAAACGATTATTTGGTCTCACGTACAAAGATCTTCGACGCTTAGCGTATCAGCTCGCAGAAGCAAACAATATTAACCATTGTTTTAATAAGGTACATAAATTAGCGGGAGAAGATTGGTTAGCTGGGTTCATGAAGCGACACCCACAATTATCACTGCGTGCTGCCGAGCCGACGTCGGTGGCAAGAGCGATGGGGTTTAACATGGTCAGTGTCAACAAATTTTTTGATTTGCTAGAGGAAGTTATAGATCACTATAAATTTCAGCCTACAAAGATTTATAATGTGGATGAAACGGGCCTGACAACGGTGCCAAAAAGACAAAGCAGAATAATCGCTTTAAAAGGAAGAAAACAGGTCGGACTGGCTAGTTCAGCGGAAAGAGGCCAGCTGACTACTGCTGTCCTGTGTGTGTCTGCTTCTGGAAATTATATTCCTCCGTTGCTAATATTTCCACGAGTTCGGATGAAGGCTGAACTTCTAGATGGTGCTCCACCAGGGACAGTTTCGGTTTGCCATCCAAGTGGCTGGATACAAAGTGATATTTTCGTTGAGTGGTTGAATCACTTCATATCAACAGTAAAGCCCAAAAAAGAAGATCCTGTTCTTCTTTTACTCGATGGACACTCGACCCACACAAAAAATCTCGCACTAATCGAAAAAGCTAGGGACAATGGAGTAGTAATTTTAAGTTTTCCCCCTCATTGCACCCACAGACTTCAACCGCTAGACGTGAGTATCATGGGTCCATTGAGCACATATTACACCCAAGAAGTAAACGCATGGTTACGGAATAATCCGGGTAGAGTAGTGACACAATTCCAGCTGGCAAGACTTTTTGGAGCAGCGTACTGTAAAGCGGCTACTATACAGAACGCCGTTTCTGGCTTTACCAAAACAGGCATATTCCCGACGAACAGGACAGTATTCGGTGAAGCAGATTTTGCTGCGGCTGAGACAACAGAAATACCTTCTACAACACCATCAACTTTCGCTGATGCATATATGAACCCGACACCATCAACTTCTTTAGCGCCACTCGTTCACTCAACGCCATCAGTTTCTGCACTCAATATTGATCCGATGCCATCAACTAGCACTGCACCGCCAGTTCCTGTTACGATGAATCAAAATTGTGTAACGGTGTCACCAGCGGATATAATGCCAGTTCCTAAAATGAGCGTGGACCGAAAAAGAGCAACCAATCACCGAAGAGGAAAAACTGCGGTTATCACTTCCTCCCCCTATAAAAATGAGTTGATAACCATCTCACAAAACAAAATTCCTAAGCTTAATCTGAACCAACCATCTAAGACCAAAAAACCGAAACAAAAAATAATAAATGATAACATTTGCTTGTACTGCCTCGAAGAATATGGTTCAAGCCGCGTGGATGAAGGTTGGGTGCAATGTACAGAGTGTAAAGGTTGGGCTCATGAAGGCTGTACAGGTTATGACTCGGATGATTTATATAATTTTGTATGTATGGGATGCGTTGCTTCTAGATAATTTCTGGGGCAGTATCGTATATAATATACGGTTTTACCCATGTGTCGGGGCAAAATCGTAATTAGGAGAAGTTTAATATTTTTTTGTTTTTATTGTTTAATATTTTAATTATGCCAAATATGTGCAAGTGATTATGTTCCTTAAGAGACTGACTAGAAAGACCTACAACCCTAAATCCTTAGCTGTACGATTTTGACCCGGTCTCCCCTACGCTACGAAAAAATCAAATTACAAGCCAATCGTATTGTTTATGATTCCCTTGAACTCTTAAAATATCATTGAAGTCTAACCAGTGTCCTTAAATTCATAAATTACAAGGATTCTTTTCAATTACGAGTCTTACTATTCAGATCCCGCGGGACAGTTGCGTAACACACTTACAGTAGGAATCGGTTTAATTTTAACAGTTCAACTACATTCACTGTGCTATTTACGTTGTTGAGCAGACAAATTTTTCGAACTTAAGAAGCAATGGATTAGCAATTTGCTTCAAAATGATTCAGATACTGATTGATAGTGTGTAAGTAAGAGTAATCTGTATAATTTTGGAAATCTCGTCTACGTTTTGTATGTCTAATTAGTTTATTAGAGTAAAGCAATCAGGTTTTTGTTTTTGTTGTGAGGAAAGCAACGCCCATATCATCACACAATTTAAAAGTCAAAATACTATAAAATTGCAACAACACTCCAGCATGACACAATCTATACAAATAAATAAAACAGAAGTGTCTGTTTGTAATGACAAAATAACAGCTTTTTACTAAATGCATATGGAAGTGTCTACGGTACTAATAACAAAAAAGCTATTTTTAAATTTTTTGTCTGTCTGTATATATGTTTGTTCCGGCTAATCTCCGAAACGGCTGGACCGTTTTTGACGGGACTTTCATTGACCAATAGCTGATATAATACGGAGTAACTTTACTTACATTTATTTTAGAAAAAGAATTAGAGTTCCGCGCAAAAAATTAAAACCCATGAAATTGTGAACAAAGTCCGATTCAAATAGGGAAGTATTGACATCCACGCGGGTGAAGCCGCGGGCACCAGCTGAAATAGTAGATAACTCTCGGAGGGTAGTTTTTTCTTTGTTCTTTTGTATATTGTGTCATTTGTGTAGGCCTGTGTACCTATGACATGTGCCAAATTAACATATTTTCATCTTCGCTTCTTTCTAAACCACCATTCCGCCACCAGATGTCTCCGCTACATGAGTTCGTACACAAACTGCCTTCTGCGCGGCTACGGCGTGCTGCCGGGCGCGCCCTCGCGGCTGTACCTCACCAACATCGACACCGACTACGCGGTGGTCCACTGGTCCCCACCGGCGGCTCTGGCAGACACCGTGCAGTACTACAACCTGCATTATAAGACGCTGCAGGCGGGAGATGAGTACAGGATTTTGGAGAAGGTAAGATTTTATCCAGCTGATTCCCGTGTCCTTTACCAGGTTGTTGTTCAATCTTTTTCTGGGGTACCCACGCTGGGCCTTCTGGTTGGTGCGGGAAGCACAGGACTGGTCGTTGGGGCGATAATTAGACCTATCTACGTATATGTGGAGTAATCGATATCTTTCAGCCGCATGATGATGAAACTAAGATGAAGATACATCTCGTTATTTACCTATTTAGTTCACCTCCATACTATACTGACTAAAAATTTTTACTGACCGTCAAGTAGATTATTAAAAAATATTTGACACGTATTTTTCTTTTTTTACGTAATCAAAAGATTACGGCGATACACTGAGTGTGGCATGACGTCACGCCTTGCTAGATTTTATACTGAGTTGTGACGTAGCGAGCCCCCACTCCCCAACTTTAATGCGTTTTATTTAAGGACTCCCACACAAAACTGTGAATTTGCATAGCATCGCAGTTTTGTGTGGGCTCTCTAAGTAATTTTATATTAAAATGATAATGCAAACAATACGTGTCTAATATTTTTTTAATATCTGACTGGCGGACTCAATAGAATTTATTTTCTTTACCCAGACATCATTCCTATTATAATAGATGACGGTCTGTTGGAAACTATCAAAATAATTATGAAACTAGCTCAAGGGCTGATCTGCTCACATGCTTTCATGCTAAAATGCTAAAAACTGCCTTCCCTAACGAAAAAATTATGGACATCTATGTAACACTATCCTTTTTTGTACAGGCACAATCTCCGTACATCTTAGAAGACTTGGAATCCAACATGGACTATGAGATTTACTTGGAAGCAGTGAATGAACATGGAGTGGGAGATGCATCTCCCAGACTGATCTTTAGGACTCAAAGTCAAGTAAGTATCTACACACAAGAAGCATTATTGTTGAGCGCTTCAATAACGCTTGAATTCAAGTATGTTATCATTAAAATTTAGCTTAAAATGGATTGGTTGTGAAATCAGATTAGAAACACGATGTACAGTAGGCTGCGCATGAGTGATAACCAACTTTGAGCTGTCCTAGCGTAGTACGGAGTTTCAATACAACATATCCCGAAATTAGCGCACAACCTCTTAAGGGGTCATTGTACTCATCATTATGAACCACTTTTATTATGGGACCAAAGCCGAAATCGCGTAAAAAAAACTGCTGTTACATTTTGACGAGTTATGCGAACATAAATGTAGGGAACAGCTGGATTTTTTCGCGATTTCAGGTTTGGTCCCATAGTAAAAGTTGTTCACGATGATGAGTACAATGACCCCTTAAGAAGTTGTGCGTTAATTTCGGGACATGTTGTATAATAAAAGAGGCTAGCTTATACTGCCTCTCTTACCACTAATGTGCGGCTTTACCGTACGAATAAATACAACCCTCGGTTTTTTGTGAAGTGGTTGTTGAGATGAGTTCCATTTTTAGAACAAGATTGAACTCTCTCTACAGTTCTAGTCCTACAAAAGCCTGCAGTAGATGAGTTTAAAGGTTTATTTATCTCCTCAGCTAATAGAAGAAGAGGAAGAAGCAGCCAACTCGTACAACGTGACAGCGTGTTGTGAGCGCGTGCAGCTGGCGGGGGTGTGCATGCCGCTCTGTTCCTATGACGCCAAGATGTCCGACCTCCGGATGTTGGCGCCGCTCTGTGCGCAGGACTTCCATAAACTACTGAGATGTGGCGCTGGAGGTAAGATCCTCATTTCCTCACTTTCACTGCAAATGATTTTGTTTATGGGTTCCTTTAGAAATGGCCAGATTTCTTTAATTTTGATTTCACAATTTTTAATCTTTAAAAGAGAGGCTGAAACAGGTTGGATGAAGATAGAAAAGAGTGTCGTAGTTGATTGAGCGTGCCAATTTTCCAGTTTTTCAGTGTGAATTAGCGAAATCTAGAGCTTCGAAAATACTTGGATCAGCTTATACGTCACAACCTGTCAAGTCATAACATTACATCACGTTTTCCCCGAAGGGTTAGTCAGAGGTAGTAGTCCCACATTTCGCCAGTTCTGTTTAAGTCCCATGTAATAGGGTCGTACAAGCAGTAAGATAACTCCCCGCGTACGGACCAGGTCGCAACCACGAGCAGTGCTGCGTGCGGCGCGGCGTGCCGGCGGTGTGCCGCGGCGTGTGCGCGGGCGCCTACAGCGGCGGCGTCAACTCCTGCGTGCCCTACATCGGGAACATCGTGCAGTGCTTCGAGGAAGGTCAGTTTTATCGCATTCTTCAGACTACAAAAAATATCAGTAATACAATAATATTATTTATGTAACTAAATCCTTTTTTTTTTTATTTCAGCAAAATTTGTAATAGCCAGACATATTTTGACAGAAAAATCGTCACCACAGCTGAAACAATAGAATTTGCTCACCCATCTACTTACACAGTTGTGCTGCCGAATACAAAGAATATCCCAGTGTTTTATTTTTAAGTCTTTCCAAAACTTAAATGCAGTTATACAAGATAAACTGTCTTCTGCAAAGGAGGTCTGGTGCAGTAATGCCAGAATCATAATTTTTTTAGTTCCGATAGAAAAATTGGGGCATCGGTGTTGTATTACAGCTATAATGTATCTCTTACACTGGAACCATCACGTCATAATCCGGCTCTTGTACACCTTACATCAAAACTAATACCCTCCTCTCCCGCAGGTACCGGGCTCCTCCCCGGCCCGCCCCGCGAGCTGCACGCGCTGCTGAGCTCCAGCAGGGTGTTCCTGGACTGGGCGCCGCCGCAGGATGGCGCCAACGTCACATCGTACGTGGTGCACTGGCAGAAGCTCGACAACAACTCGCAGCCGTACAGCTATAATACTATGCAGACTACTTACAACGTGAGTGATGAAAATATTTCTAGAAGATGTTAAACATCAGAAAAAGAAGAAGAATCTACTTCATAAAAAATAAAAAAGTAACCATAAATTCACTGACAAACAACGCACAGTCACTGAAATATTCAATGAATAGTTCCTTATGACACGAAAGTGAGCACTAAGGAAAGATTTTTGAAAATTCATCCCTTTAAAGGGGTTAAATAATAATTGAGCAAGAAACTTTGTATGGTAGTTCGTCATTTTTGTCGATAGCTAATCCCATCGGGCACGTACAAAATCAAAAGTCATTTAATCAAACTAGGCTGAGAATCAGCAATTTTCGAACGTCAAAATTACACAAGACTGTCCCCCAAAACACCCGACCTTCACCACTTCCTAGTGCTAGTGCTTTAGCTAGGAAGAAGAAGTGGCGCAACAAACTGTCCAGCAGCACAGCTGTCTGTTTAGTTAAAAGAACTTTACTTTATACATTAATAAGCAAAATAATTTACATTAATTGTATCAGTATCAAATATATATATACGAGTAGCTTGTAGAAGACAAGTCGCAGCTGCTGGACGACATTTCTGCTGAAATAAGCACTAACTGTGTGCTCTTTTATTTTAGTATTTTTGTGCGTACATAAATAGGTAAAACGACAACTGCCTAGTGGGTACGGTCTTCACAACCACGAGTCTGGATTTGCGAATTAGTAGCAATACGATCGCCCTCTGCTACACAACTTAGAATATAACTGGTAAATGTACCATCGCGGACATTTGCAGTCAATCACTTTTCGACCTTATGACTAAGGCAATAAGGTTGAAAAGTGGTTCACCACAAATGTCCACGATGGTACATAGGTTTAGGTACAACACACCGATGCCTATCAACTGATGGTTGATAGGTTGCTTGTTCCCGATACACTATACCGCGATTTAATCTATCTCTAAATTTTTTTGACATGTTAGTGTGTAGTGTTTATATAAACCTACTTACAGAAAAAAAAAAACAAATTGCAGATTAAAACTAGGTACCTACATGATAGCCAGCTCGATTAATATTCCGCTAAGTTCTATTGCAATGTCTGTTCTGTCTCGGATAGCAACTCCCCAAGTCCCATTACAATTTCAGAAATGACTTAACTACATAGCCAATTTATGAAAAAAAACCTTCCTTCGTTTTTAGGGTTCCTTACGTCCGCATGAAAAAACGGAACCCTTAGGATCACTCGTGTGTCTGTCTGTCTTTCTGTCCGTCTGTCAGAGCCGATTTGCTCCGAATCTACTGGACCGATTAAGTTGAAATTTGGTTCACATATTATATGAATTTCTGTGAAAATTAAAAAAAAATACATCAAATGAAAGGGCTTGTTATGATGATTTCATTTATAAACATAAAAATATAACATCACGCCTTGTTTCCCCGACGGGTTACTCAAACTCAAAGCATTTATTTCAATTAAACCAATTACAGGCACTTTTGAATTGTTAAAGAGTCAGTCAGTTAGTCAGAAAATTGAAGCTAGTCGCCCATTAGGCCGTTAGGCAGAGGTGTACCTATAGTACACCCACATTTCGCCAGTTTTGATAATTTTAAAATAAAAAGTTTTAAAGTTATTAAAGAAAATAGATAAAAATTGACAATTGACCCCTTATCTCCGAAACTACTGAACCTAAAATTTTGAACAAAACATTGAGAATAGTTCTAACCTTATAGATTCCAGGAAAATTGATAAAAAGTCTATGGTCTTAAAATCACATGGTAAATCACTCAATATTGAGGATACAAACATACATTTACAGTTGGAATGTATGAGGAAACATGTTTTTCAACTACATTGTTAAGTTTCTTCTTGGGATAAATTCATCCCAACTACGGAACCCTTCATTGTGCATGTCCGACACGCACTTGGCTGGTTTTTCTATTCTATCTATGGTTTACTCCCAACCCATTAAATTCTTCTGTCCCACTAAGCATTTTCCATTTGAATTCCAACGCGACGTGCACTGAAATACACCTTAGGTTTCTAACAATAGATTTCTTAAGCTCCAACTGGGTCGTTGTGCAAAACCTAGAACTTAGGTAGACTAAGGTGGAATAAAATGGAATGGTACTTTTAGTTCACTGGGACTTTGCAACCAATTTGATTCAGTATTATTTCGTTTTAATACAGAGCGGTAATGTGGATGGTCCAAATAAAATAGTAAAGTGAAGTAGAATGGTCAGTTGCCATGCTGAGAAAATCAAAACTAGGCTTCATTAAACTCTTAATTGCTATCATCACAAAATATTTCGTATTAAAATCAAACTATTATGAGGCTGCTCTAAGAAGGTCTTCACACTGAGCGTTATGACCAGAGATCGGAATACGTAGAATATATTAACCTAAACTTCGAGGAAGTATGCAACAGAATGGATACCTCCTCTAAATTCAAGAAATAATGATAATAAAGAAACAAGTAAGCACATAAACCAGCCAACTTACTTTTATTTTACCTTCTTAAAACAAAACATTTGAATTTGACACAATTTTAGTACGGAACCCTAAAAAAATATAATATTCTTCAAATCAATCATTTTTAATTATTATACAGGGTTAGTTTTCAATAACCGGCCAAATTTTCACAGGGTGTTCTACTCATGAATATTAACAACTTTCACTGTGGGGCCAACTCTAAAATAACGAAAATCTGCTGTTTCATACAAAAGTTCAATACCTACTCGGCCAAAATGTATGAAACAGCTGATTTTTTTCTCGCGTTTTCAGAGTTGGTCCTATAGTGTAAGTTGTTCATATTCATGGGTACGAGTAGATCACCCCGTGAAAATTTGGCTAGTGATTAAAAATTGCCCTGTATATAAAAAGTCCAATAAATAATTCATGATTTTTAAATTCCGGGTTTTTAGAGAAGGTATGTTACTTACTCCCTCGAAGTTTACGTAAATATATTCTACCTATGATATCTGGTTATAACCGTAATGCAGGCGTTGACACACTTAAACACGGCGTAAATGTAAACTCTGCCATAGGGTTGCCTACGCCGCATGCTAGAGCTTTCCAAGTCCCGTATTACAGGACCTCACTCAAAACTCAAGCATTACTTAAAACTATATTGAATCAATCTAAAGGCTTTAAACTAGCTTTAAGTAATGCTTGTGTTTTGAGTGAGGTTCTGTAATACGAGCCTTATTGAGCAACTCAGGCTCTAACAAGACCGTGTTTAAAATTCCCTGAAATAATATTCTCTTTTTGCTTTACACAGAAAATGAACGTAACAGACACAATGACGCACCTCGACGCTCTGGAGCCGAACAGTACGTACCACGTGTTCGTGGTCGCGTCCAACAGCTTCGGAGAGTCGCTGCCGTCTAGTATGCTACTCTTCAATGTCACTGGAACTGGTGAGTTAATGTTTTATTATGGAACTGATCAATGTGTATATGGTGGGCTGTATACAGGTATTAGGGCTAATGCTTTACCTTGGGGTAACTTTAAATAACAAATTACGCATCACACAATACGACTATAATTTTATTATAACACCAGACTATATTACTTATAATATAATAAAATCTATATTGTGAATTTTGTCATTGATATTTTTTTTTTTTGCTAACTTAAACAAAAGTCAATTGAATTTCCAAAAAAAGTTAATTATGCATCCTTTCATTTAGTATATATTGTGAGTTTGTCTCTTTAAATGATAAATACGGTTGAAAAATACCTTTCGATTCTACCCACGTAATGTCTAGTGTTTTTGTAACCCTTTTTATACAACGTGTCCCGAAATTAACGCACAATCTCTTAAGGAGTTATTGTACTCATAATTATGAACAACTTTTACTATAGGACCAAACCTGAAATCGCGAAAAAAGTCAGCTGTTTCCTACATTTTGACGAGTTATGTGAACATAAATGTACGAAACAACTGAGGGGCAATTCCCGTAATTTTAAGATCGTTCAGTCTGATCTCGGTCTCAGTATGTCAAAAATACCTATAATTTCCCTACATTTTTGACAAGTTTTTGACATTTGATTGTCGCTGAGATGAGATTGCGAGTAGATTTTGAACATTTTTAATTACGACAATTGGGCTTCTGATTTTTTTTCGTGATTTCAGGTTTGGTCCCATAGTAAAAGTTGTTCATAACGATGAGTACCATGACCCCTTAAGAGGTTGTGCGTGAATTCCAGGACATGTATATATTTTTTTTTCTCATCTTCATTCGGTATTCTCTTCCCAACAGAAGAGAAGGAAGTAGCAGGTATACCATCACCGCCGCACTCGCTCTCAGTATCGTCTCACTCGGCAACATGGCTGACTCTCACGTGGCAGCCACCGCAGTTCTCACATCCAGACGAGAAGATCTCATACACGTGAGTTTACTTTACTTCTGCGGTGCTATTCTGGAAAGATCCCACCGTGAAAATTTAGGTGAAGTGAGCGTGATGTGAACTGTCATCCCACCTTACTCTACAGGGATTGAGCTCACTTTAAACTCACTTCACCTAAGTGCTCATGGTGTGATGTTTACAGAATAGATCGGCTGGTACATGAATAGTTTGTTCTTGTCATTTAGTAAATGGTTTTTACCCTAGGCTGGTTTTCCATTTAAATAAGCGATGAAGATAGTCGACGATGTGAATCGATAGTCTATGGGTATCACCGTATCACTGCACCGCATCCTGTGTTTTGGCATATAAATTATTTTGACTATGACTTTTTAGGTCCCTATCATTTAAGTCGTGAAATGATATATAAAGATTGCTTTTAGCGATAAGACCGCCCATTTTGACACCCTATGGAAAATTTCTATATTTATATAAAGAAAGAAAGAACGAAAAAAAAAAATATTTGGGACACGCACAGGAGATACAACAGTGAAAAAGAACATTAAAACTAACAATTTAATATTTGTAATTTTTATGATGTACATAATAAAGAGTATTCCATCTATCTATGTCACCTCATTTATACAAATACAATGTCTCTAAATAGTATGTGCTGATGCCATCGATCTAATGATAGATTTATATTTAGAGGTGTCGATAGAACTATCCAGGAAAAACTCTTTCATTTAAAACTAGCTTCTGTCTGCAACCTCATTCGCGTGGAAGACGTAAGATAAACAATATACTAAAATAACAGCCAACGGTTTTATAAAACTCCCTCGGTACCCGTCCTACCGCGTCGCATCGCATCGCCCGCCCGTGCTATTACTTCATTTTCGCTTAGCGTTCCTTCTAACTATTTTCTTTTTGTTCGGCTCCTAAGGGTCCTAGCGTGATGTTAAATAACCTATAACCTTCAAAAACCTTCAAAAAGAATTTTACAAATCCGACTGGTTCCAGAGAATAGCGCGTTCAAACAAAAAAAGAAACAAACAAACTCTTTAGCTTCATTGTATTAGTATAGATATAACAACTTCCGAATAATAGTAGCATTAAAATTATATGAATGAATTTCCGGATAGCAAGCAACAGTTTCAGCTCAGGTGGAATTTAAACCGGGTCTCTACGCAAACTGCCAAATAGTCCGCGAACTTATAATAAAAATGTGAATAATTTTAATTGTCGCTGTAGTTCGCAGCACAATGGATCCATTATTGTTTCTTTTGTTAAATAAAAAACAATACAGTACCATGAAGCTAAAGTAGGACGACACGTGTATTTTACGAAAAATGTTTTATGAAGAAACTGGCCTTTCTGGCCGAAATGAAATGTTTCAAACAGCTTTGTACTTTTTTAAATAAAAACTCACTTCTTAACTGTTGTATAAGTACCTGCAATAAGATAAAAGCTTTGAGATAGAATACAAACTCCTTTGATAGTCTTTTTTTATATTCCAGCAACACTAGCTCTTAGAAATAATAGTTAAAGGCTGACAATATCAGCGCTCTCTACCCTTTCACATCGTTATGTCTGAGCTTTGCAAAAGACGACTTATATAAAAGTTATGAGCATAAAGTAAACAAGTGACAATTTTCTAGGTTGTTCTTCAAATCACCAGCCCAACTAAGTCAAACAAACGTAACCAACACCACCACAACAGTCCCAGGACATACTCTGGAGAAGTTGTCTCCCAACACACAGTATGTGATCTGGGTAAAAGCGCACGCCGCGGCAGGGGACTCGCAACCTTCGGAGACTTTGCTAGCCTGGACTGACCCAGCCTACCCAGCGTATGTTGAGGTAAGTCAAAAATGACCCTTTATACTTAAGAATCTCTTAGACTAAACTATGAAATGTACCAACTTAATTTAATGGTAAAGTTACAAATGTTAGTAGCTGTTCAATCGCCCATTTGGAAACTCGTTGAGCAAATAGGTGTTACACACAGCTAAAAAACCCAGCATATATAAAAAAGAACCGTCTGTGTTTACCACTTAAAAACCATCCTAAGTATAATATATACAGAATCATTGAATCCAATATATTTTGCCATTACGAGCCTTACTTCGACTCGGCACTGAGGATTTAAATGCAAATTGGCCCTTTTGAGGAGGTATAAGAAAATGTATGAAAATAAAAAGCTCAAAGGAAATAAAAACTAAATGTAGAATTGCATTCATATACCCGTTTTTGCAATAGAGGGTGAACAGTCTCGATGCAATACTGCGCTTCTTGAGGCGGCCATCTTGGATTATTTTAAATGAATTTTTATTTAAATTATAACTTTACGTAAAATGCATTTCAAAATGAACTCAGTATTTCAATTTCGCTGATCACAATATTTTATTTTCAAATACTACTAGCTAAATCATTTCTCAGAAGTTGTTAAAGTTATGAAATAGTTAAGACAGAAATTTGTTATTTGACGATGCAAATAGACGATGTTGATTTAGTACTGTATATCTCATCCACACTTTTACTGTTTTATCGTTTCATGTGATCTTGTTACTTAAACCTCATTTTTCTCCCACCAGCCACCTTCAGTGAATCCCGTGAACCTGGTGGTTGAAGGCTCCAGCATGACTATTCTATGCATCGCCATGGGAACACCCACACCGACCATATCGCTGTACATTTCTGGTAAGCTTAAAATATGTAGATTACTTATAAACATCTTTAGTTTCGTAAACATTTTATTAACACTAGCTGCGACTTAGTCCACCGAGCGCTATTTTTTTCACATTAGCTAATATTTATATCAAGTGGCGCCATGTATCTATGCTTGCTACTACTTGTCCCATGTGGGTGCTATTTTATAAACACTAGCTTCCCTGGGCTTGGGCGCCATTTTATAAATACTAGTTTCCCTATCCCACTTGGGTGCCATTTTATAAACACTAGCTTCCCTGTCCCACTTGGGCGCCATTTGATTTAGACTAGCTACTCCATTTGGGCGCCATTTAATGTAGACTAGCTAATCACTGTCCCACTTGGGCGCCATTTGATTTAGACTAGCTACTCCATTTGGGCGTCATTTAATGTAGACTAGCTAATCCCTGTCCCACTTGGGCACCATTTTATAAACACTAGTTTCCCTGTCCCACTTGGGTGCCATTTTATAAACACTAGTTTCCCTGTCCCACTTGGGTGCCATTTGATTTAGACTAGCTATTCCCTTTCCCACTTGGGTGCCATTTAATGTAGCCTAGCTAATCCCTGATCCACTTGGGCGCCATTTTATAAACACTAGCTTCCCTGTCCCGCTTGGGCGCCATTTAATGTACACTAGCTAATCGCTATCCCACTTGGGCGCCAAATTTCATTCACTAGATTTAATAACATAACACAATAATTACAATTATTACAACAAAAACTATGTAATTACAATACATCTAGAAACAAACATTCGTGTTAATTACATTTTTGCTAAAATTTAAATAGCAAACACACAGTAACAGAAAATACGAACTTACTTAAATAAAATATGAATTCCCTACATCCAAGCAGAAAATATGATATCAATTTCTTAAAAAACTTAATTGAATATTATGAAACAAAATATAAAAGACGCTAGACCGAGACCAGTAATAAGGACAATATAAGACAAGAATATCAAGAACATGAAACACTCAGAAGGCACACTCGTAACAATATGCGATTGGGAATTCGCTTAAAAATTGTTAAAGACATTATCAAACCGCGATGTCTTATATGGGACAATAATAGAACTTGTTTACGGATGCGACTGGCATAAGTAAGTTCAAAACCTACCCGTTGCGATATATTATTTATTTTAATTTTATGTAATATAAACCTTTGATATATATTATACCTACTTTTACATATTATTATTTTAAGACTGTTAGCTTTTAAATTATGTAAATATTATCTTGGAAATAAGGAGGGGCTTATGGCTAAGTAATAACAGCCGCACGTGTCCATTGATCTGGGGGTCTACTCCCTAAGCATGAAGTCCGTAGTTCCGGCCGAAGTTACGGGTGCTCCCTACTCAGTCTCACTTACGGACATTCGATTACTTCGGGGCCTGAACTAAGAATGAAAGACAACACGATTTGACAGTTGTCCCTACTCCCGATGTGTTTTTGCCCGTGCAAAAAATTGAAGTTGACACTTATTTGGATGGGTCAACTACTTTCGGACGGGCCCGTATCTTCGTTGACGGATTAGAGAGTAGACACTCAGATTCAGGTACGCTTGCCGCGGTTGGTCCGTGAATGAGTGACCATATTTACATACCAAGATCTCTCCGTACCTCGGAAAGCCGTTTGTAGATCTTTGACAGTTTTTACGGGTCGTCAGAAGCCCGAAATTCTGACAATCAGGCTTACCAATGGGTACTGTATTACCCAGTAACTGGGTTGTGGAGGTCAGATAGGCAGTCGCTCCATGTAAAATACTGGTATTCAGCTGCATCCGGTTAGACTGGAAGCCGACCCCAACATAGTTGGGAAAAGGCTAGGCAGATGATGATATCTTGGAAATTGAAATAAAGTTATTATCTGATTTTTTGTAATTCATATTTGTAGTAACTAGCTGTTATTTAGGTACTAGCCCATGGATTTACATTTCACTCGCATCAAGTAGTACACTGGAGTTTCCGGACAAAAATATTGTAAACTGTGTACAGATAGTGCCATCCACTAAGACGCACCCCACTTCCTATTAATCGCTTACAGTACAAGTGTATAACATTGTACAAGTGTACGTACTTATTACTATATACATAATTACTTATAGAGGTAATTAGTGTGTATCGACAAAACGAAAACACTAGCGGAATGCAACACACTCGCGCGATCAGGAAGAGGATTAGGTCTCGTCTTCGTGGATAGCACTATCTATAGCGTGATTGATAGAATACTTGCCTTTGACAAACTTTCACTCTTTTATTTATTACTTAGGATTCACTTGAATATTTTCATCTCGCACTTTTGTGCGCGAGAGCTTGTTCCTGCACTTTACTTAGATTGAAACTTCTGTTCCTACATTATTCAGTGGTAACAAGGCTACGGTGGGATCTTGCCTCGGGGACTGGCTCCAATTGTTTTCCAATACAACGTCGCTATGTTGATTGGCTTCATCTAAACCTTGGATTATTGATTTCTAATACAATTGCTTCTGTCACAAGTTTAAAATAAAGTGGATTATTGTTGTTCATTTGTTTTCTAGCTAAACGAAAAGCCCTTTGAAAATCAACCTTATATTTCGCAATAGGATTTTAAAATAACTTGGGTGTCGTGCTCCGGTTATTAACAAGTTGAACAATAACCGGTTCTCTTTCAGAAGTTAGTTCCAAAGTAATATCACTTACACCAATCAAGGTACAAGTATTTTTTTCGGGATGATCCAGTTTGCTTTTTATTTAATGACAATGTTTTTTAACACTTTTATAACAAGTTTGAAATCTTTTTATAATGGTTTTCCAAGATCTAGCAGAATTCCCTATAGTAAGAAGAAGGGGTAAACACCTTGTAAGAACATTCTTCGGGATGTAGATCTGTACGAAAGGTTTTGCAAAACTACTCAAGTCCCTAAAAACAATCCTTCTTTTCCCAGGTCGTCTTGTTCGTCAAGAGGTGACCCGCCACATGGTCACCGTCATCCACAACGTTACTAGAGACATGGACCAAATATCCTGCTACGCTGACAACGGATACGGAACGCCCATGCAAGCTTCCAGGAAGATTAATATTTCACGTGAGTACCATAATCCAGAATTATGGATTCTTAAAATCTGTAAATACATAATTGACTCGAAGCTTTAAATAGAGTATTAAAATTGGAATTGAAATCCAAACAATATAGCTCTCTACGACGCCCGCCTTTTGCGTGTTTTATCCTTTTTAGCATGTCAACTAATAAATTATTTGTTAACCGAGAGAACATGATCAAGATTCAAGTTAAAATACATGGCAAAGGATTTTCGTAAGCGCAAATGATGATCCCGCGGAAGGCTTCGGCCATTCAAATGTTAATGCTTTGCCGTGCCATGCATCGTCGTGTCGACTAGTGAGCACCGGCCTTAACCCAATCTATGAGCACGCTGCTAACCTTCTTGTTTCCACACAGATGTACCCACGATCCAAGCCTCCGGTATCACGATGGCTGCAGCCGGTGACGCCGTCATCCTGGAGTGCCGAGTGGAAGCCCTCCCTAAGCCCACCATCGCATTCTGGAGAGACCCGAACGGAAGAACACCTGTCATTGATGGACCTAACTATACCATACAGTTGCTGGCTGATCCTGAGGTCGGTTGAACAGCGTCCTAATTGAGTAACATACTTTCAATAACAATCTAACGGATTTTGAAGGAAATTCCCACCCCATTGCTTATTAACTTTGAAAATCTCTTCTGCTCGACAGTGTAAATCGCGCAATGAATGTTGTTAAATTGTCAAAATGAAATGCATTACCATTGTAAGTGTGTTACGCAATTACCCCGCAGATTTCGTCACACATTTTATTTTTTAAATTGTTTTTTTTTTAATAGTCTTGTTACTTTAACTAGTGTGCGCGTCATATATATTATCTATCTACGGCAGTTATTTTACATTCAGCAGCTTTGTAATAATTCCTAAATTACCTAAATTAAAATTTTGTACCATGTGCTTCATTTCATTTACTGCCACACAATATATTCTTATTGTTACTGAATTTATCTAAATACAATGTTTCGAATATCTCCGACAGCTGTCTTAAACAGGCTCGAAACTCTGACAACTGATGTAACCTCAAGATATCCATATCTTCCATAGTTGGGTTACAAAGGTCCTACAAAAGTCTCTTTGTGTAAAATACTGATAATCATCCTCTCTGATTGTGATTAAAGTTGAACACGATCCCGACATCCTGTAGATAATGACTTCGAAGATAATAGCGTCTCAAGTTATCAAATCTTAGTATCACCGTATTTCAATTATTTATACGCGGCCCAAGTTTCTCGATCCCCGAAATAGAACAAAGGGTGCATACGAAAGCCGTTTTGATCCTTGTTAACAGTTTGTGTCACGAAGTTTCCAATAAGGTGGTAGTTCCCTCCATAAAATGATACGACGAACGATCCGACGCCAAAACTTCTTGCATCTAAACTTTTCACAGTTGCTACTCGAAGCTTCGTTTTACCGCTCTCGGTGGTTTGAGCCGCAACTAACTAGATATTTTGTACTTTAGTTATTTGTGTTGGGACTGGATCTTTTCTACCACATATTTGTACATTTAGTAGATTGGCGTAGTTATTTCCTGTAGTGTATGTTTTATGGTCATTTTTCGATTAAAATTCTGCTGTGAGAGAAAACATTCTAATTAAGATATACATAGATAAAGATATGCAACATTTCCCGGAATTAACGCACAACCTCTTAAGGGTCATTGTACCCCATAAGAGGTTGTGCGTTAATTCCGGGACATGTTGTATGAGTCTTGTAACTTAGAGGTGTCTCCGGTACAATATTTTGTT
Source organism: Fissipunctia ypsillon (assembly GCA_947568875.1). Classification (NCBI taxonomy): domain Eukaryota; kingdom Metazoa; phylum Arthropoda; class Insecta; order Lepidoptera; family Noctuidae; genus Fissipunctia; species Fissipunctia ypsillon. The sequence goes on along the minus strand of OX387660.1, from coordinate 2,511,149 downwards.
GTAATTAAAATGTTTACTGTAGTTTATATCAATTTTAGATAGGTACATAATTTTTGAGCGTCCTTTAAACCATATGAGGTAGATCAAAGACTGACTTATTGATAAAAAAAAAATCATTGAATATACTGGATGCCAAGAAATCATCAGTTTCTAAAAATTTCCTTTTTCTCCAGGAACAAACCAAGTTCACGATGCGCCTCATAATAAAGAAGATAGCAGAAACAGATGAAGGCGACTATTTCTGTCACGCGGAGAACGCGTTCGGCAAGACGTTGCGGCCTGTCTCCGTGAGACTCCGGCCTACCATGCCGCATCACAATGTTACAGAGTGCTGTACACAAGTAAGTAGACTTGTCTTTCAAGTAATAATCTTTGCAGATATTTTTGTGCCTCCTAAGGTAGGTTTTACCAGGTAGGTATAAAAATATCGAAGAAAAAAAACTTACTTTGATAATCAATTACCTTTGTCTCCAAACAATACCACGGGCTGAACTTTCTCAGTTTATCTCGGACATCACTGACTTCTGTGAAGGAATTATATATCGTGAGTAAACCAGCACCCTAACTGCGTAACTTTCAATCAAAATCCGAGGGTTTTGAAGGGAAGGAAATACCTAAGCCATTGCTTCAAATGTTTGAAAAATTCGTCTGCTCAACAACGTAAATAACGCAATGAACTTGGCTGAACTGTCGAAAACGAAAGGCATTGCGACCGATTGCCATTTTATGTATGTTACGCAATTACCCCGCTGGATTTATAATTAATACAAGTCTGAAATCACCAACCCGTCTTGAGCAAGCGTGGTGATCAATGCTCGTGCCTTCTCTGTATGAGAAGAGGCTTTTGTCCTGCAGTGGGACAGTAGTAGGCTGGTATTATTATATTAATATCAGAGAGAACTTATATGTCTATAAACCTCGTAAGTTCATACCTTCATATTATATTTCTATCAGCAAATGTCTCATAGACATTGAATCACACTTGATTCACGCCCAAAATAACGTCCAAGTCTATTCAAATTAGGAAACCCAACGCAAATACAGCAAACTAATCCGGGGCGACAACTCCAGCCTTATATTAAAGGTTCCAGTTGCGTCACCAAAATATCCCGTCTGGTATCGCATCTAAATATAAACTAGGAGAAACTGTAACCAGGCCACGACTGCTATTTGAAATCATTAATTTTAGAAGCATTCCCGATAATTTGATGTCTTTGGGACTTCAGTAACGAAGTTCGGCTTATTTGTAAGTTTGATACGCGAAGTCGTTTAAACAAGCGTGTCTTTGTTCCGATATTTGGGTTGGTTTTGGTAAGAAAGGCTGGAAAACATGTTTTGCTTTGGATGGAAATTATTTTTGGGTAATTTTTATTAATCGAATTTAGATTTTCATGGTGTTATGGCGACAGTGTTCAGTCATTCATTTCGTTGCATTCAAATCTCAAAGTCGTAAAGATTTCTTCGGGCTGTGTTGTAAATCTAAAAATTTGAGCGTCTCGAATTCAGTTAACCGATCAATCGAATCGAAAAAAAAACTCCTGATACCATAGTAAAGGCATCACGATGGGGGCGCCCCGTTCGCTCGATATACAATTTTGAAATACACTTTTTGAATCTAGGCGGTATTGGTCTAATGCTCTAAAATGGTCTATGTCCTCAAAGCAGAAATTCCGTAGAACCAGACCTCAGGCATAAAAATTGTGCAAAAATGTTTTTTTTTTTCTTAACTTCTGTCCTCACAAACTCGTTCGTTTAGAAACTTTACGTCTCCCCATTTGTACAGATGAACGTGTCGTCTTCGTGCATCGACGCGTGTAGCTTCCACCTGGACATGGACAACATCATGGACCGCCCCGAGTGCATGAACGACTTCGATAAACTCATGAAGTGTGCGGCTGATGGATCCGGTAAGCTAGCATCAAGAACTGCTCAATAAAAAGAGATGGGCGGGTGGGTAAAAAATGGGTGGGTATAAATGGGAAAGAAAGGGTAGAATAGGTGAAAACTATAAAATACCCATTTTTACCGGGTATATTTTAAAAATACTGGGTAAAATTTAGACATTGATTGACAGTTGTTTGAAATGATTTGATAGTTAAAAAAAACACCATGTTACGGTATTTACCAAAAATTTATAGAGTTGGAATAAAAATGTTGTATACTAATATTATTTTTATCAAATATAATGAAACCATGATGATTTAAAAATATGTATTACTTTAATTTGTAAATAACACAGTGGTGCCGATTCTCTTGTACACCGAACTAAACTAACTAAACTATCACTAAAATTCCTTACTTTTGGCTATGAAAATATTAAAGCTATTTTGCAAAAAATTATTTTGACAGAACTAAAATCGAATTTGATAATCGCGTGACTCCACGTGTTTGCACTACTCCGTAATTTTTTTTTAGAACCGGAGGCGCGCAGGGGATAGCCTCGACGTGTTTTATATGGAACTTTTCACTTTTTGTATGAAAAATATTAAAAATTATTACCTATATGTTGAGTTTTAGAAGTTTAAGGGCTTCATAAAAGGGGTCGAAATTTTCATTATTTTTGCGATAGGACACACCGTTTTTGAGATATAAGCAAAATAAAAGAAACAAAGCTGTTACTGTTTTTTGTGTTTTTGATGTGATCCGGCTAGAACCAAAGTTGTCGATGAACGAAAGTGTGTCTGAACGTTCTGATTTAGGAATAATAATTATGTACATGTTATAATATTGTATTTATTTATACAATATATTTTTGATAAAACCATATTTTATTATGAGATAATCCAGAATATTTGTGTAAATGGCAACCCTGCAGACAGACGTGAAAATTGTAATGTAATTTGATTATTTTTTATTTTTATTTTTACCCGGTATAAATTAAAACTGGGTAGGTAAAAATGGGTATTAATGGATATTTAACCACAATTCGGGTTTTTACCGGGTAGAAACCCATCTCTATCAATAACCCGTGCTCAAAAACTAACGCTTAGTTGTGCTAAAGCCTACGTGTACTCGGTCTCATCAGCGAACAAGCTCAACATATTCCCTGCTTGTTACTTCCACCCTAACGCCCCCTCCTGCCCGCGCAGACCACCGCAGCTGCTGCGCGTCATGGGGCGTGCCGCGCAACTGCCTGGAGCTGTGCCGCGGCGGCGCCGTGCCGCGCGCATGCGCCCTGCAGCACGCGCGCCGCGCGCTCGCCTGCTTCCGCGACGCCGGCGCGCGCCTGCCCGGCCCGCCGCGCGCGCTGAAGGCGCACGTCGCGCCTACCCCTAACTCTGTGTTACTGAGGTATGTAGGAAAGAAGATTAACTTGCTCCTTTTCAGGGTACAAGATTTATGAATAATCAGCATCATCATCAGAAACACGTCCACTAAACAAAGTACCTCCTTGAAGCATTCATTGCCCTAATGACAAATTTTGCACTGCACGCATATAATGGATTTTGACATTAATCCTTATTAAGCGAAGTAGGTTACAGAATATTGTCAAATGCAACCCCACATCTTTTGCGTCTCTGAACTTTGGAATTGAATCAAAATCTTTTATGTCACATATAAACCTACATGGGCACTTAAGAAACGTCAGAAGCTAGGTGCGTAATTCCCATTGGTCGTTTATGCTTCTATGGAGAAGAGCCGGCAAGCAACTCCACGGTTACACTTTTAAAAATAATTGTCTTTTACAATGTTTTAGCAAGACTAAAAAGTTCTAGTCGTATGCAAAACCCAATCAAAATGATAAAATAGAATAGGTCTTAATTTGCTTAGAATGTAGGCACATAAAGATAAGATGTTAAATAATTAAATAGCATCCATGTACATTCTGCCTTAATATAGCATACAAATGTAATGCAAAACAGAACTTATTAAAGATATTACAAAAAAATATATCATTTAAGAAATCCTGCACAGAATAATATGTATCTACAAGTAATTCTGTGAAACGTTTTTTTAATTTTTGCAACGGTAAGTTTTTAATTTGGTCACGTATTTTATTAAAGATAATAAGCTAGTTTTAAATAAGCTAGTGATATTCCAGTGTACAGATAAAAAACGGATTTTTTAAAATATTTTCCTAACGCTCAAATTTTCTCGCAACAGCTGGGAAGCTCCTCTCAAGAACCCTCAAACAGTGTACCTATACCGAGTATTCTGGAGGGCATACGGTGCCAAGGTGCCAGAGAAGCTGGACACCAGCGAGACCAGCGTGGTGCTGACTGGCCTGCAGGACGACGTGCGCTACGAGTGCGTCGTCAAGGCAGCTAACGATGTTGGTGAGTACAACAAACGCGAAGAAACTACAGATGTTGATGATAGGTCAAAATACATGATTTCATAAACCCAATATACGAGTAAGTTACTGCAACAAAAATGAGGAAAATACTTGGATATGTCCCCAATTATAGGAAAGGAAGGATTATAGGAAGTGTATTAGGCCCAATTTTATTCCTTCTTTATATTAATTCTATTACTAATATAACTAATCATAGATGTATATTATTTGCTGATGACATTTCCATTATTGTGACATCTGATAAAAATAATAATACAATTGACGATCATGAAGCGGAAATTAATAACATAATTGACATACTGATTGAATGGCTAAATAAAAATAACTTATCATTAAATCTTGCAAAGTCTGTATATATTAAATTTCACCGATCATATAATTCTCAATATAATAAAAAAAATAATATAAATAAAATTAGTGAAGTAACGCAAACTAAGTTTCTAGGTGTTACTTTGGATCAAGATATGAACTGGAAATTCCACGTCGATAATGTCTCAAAACGTATAAATAAGTTTGTATACGCGCTAAAAAAAATAAGGAATATAACAAACATCCAAACGGCAATAACATCATATCATGCATATGTTGAATCGGTATTACGCTATGGATTGATTATGTGGGGCAATAGCACCGACCAAAATAGAGCATTTGTTGCACAAAAAAAATGCATTCGAGCAATTTACGGGCTTCAATCCGACGATTCTTGTCGGCCGGTATTTCAGAAACTTGGTTTGTTACCGCTACCGTCTCTTTATATATATGAGATATGCATGTTTGTGTGGAAGCATAAGGAATTATTTACAAAAGCAGACGATGTACATCCCCGAAACCGGTGCGACCCTCACAGGCTCGTACTGGATGTCATGCCAAGGCTAGCTAAATATAATAAAAGCTGTTTGTATATGTGTGTAGAAATATTTAATAAGATACCGAGCGACCTAAAAAATGTAAATACAAGATTATTTAAAAGTAAATTGTATGATTGGCTGTCCACTAATAGTTTTTATAGTGTAAAAGAATTTTTTGACAAAAAATTTAAATGACTAAGATTTTAAATAGTAAATGTAATTACCTACTTATGCACGAAAACATTGCACGCTTATAATGTTAAGCAAAAACATGTATGCTCTGTATTTAATTTTTGTACCATCTTCTATATCATGTTTTTATGCAAATAAATATTCTTATTCTTATAATTTATTAATAAGTGCACTAAAATTATTGAGTGCAGAGAATGTTTACTAAGTCAGTATCCTAGTTGTCAAAATCGGCCACAAGCTGTATCGTCGAGTGTTACGTTGAGGATTCAAGGTTCACTTACAGTTCCAGTCAGTGACGACATTTCCGTTTTAAATTTCATCAGTTTTCGTCTTCAAATACACCATTAAATCCTTCTAAACATATATTACTCCATCCCTCAGGCACATCATCCCTGAGCCAGCCGATAATGTTCACAACAGCTGGACAAGAGGCGGGCGCGGCGGCTGCACCAGTGAACGGCAACAGCGCCGCCTCCGCTGTCGGCGTGGCCGTCGCCTGCGTGCTGGTTGCAGCTATATTGTTGGCTGCCGGCTTTTATTATAGATATAGAAAGGTAAGGAAGTCTTATAACTTTATGTGCAAACATAAGTGTATCGTCCATATTGATTTTCATCAACTACGATCTGATGGTAAGTCACCGAAAGAGCGAGATCATTAATGGCCTCCACGAATAACAGTACTTCAAAGTTAATCGCCGAAACCATCTTGCTGACTAGATAATGTTTTTACCTCGCCATGAACTATTCTCAAAGTGCACGTTTGAGAAAAGAGTTTTTGGTTACTACCGGACTACTTTACTCCAATCTCTTCATGAATTTTATCTGAACAGATAGCTGTGCTGCTGGGGAGTTTGTTGTGTTATGCCACTTCTTCTCCCCAGCTGAAGCACTAGGAAGTGGTGAAAGGCGCGTGTTTTGTGGGACTGTCTTATGTAATTTTGACGTTCGAAAAGTGCTGATTCTCAGCCTAGTTTGAATTTTTTTTTGTTTTTTACTAAAGCAACTTTTCTTTTCCAGAATCTTAGACTTAAGGCTCAAGGAGGTGTAGCATTTGAAAACCCCAGCTACCTCAGGGAACCAAATCCTGACACACCCGTCAACGTAAGTCACCACATTTATTTTAGTATTTTTAGTGTATCAATATATATACTTCTTACAAGAGTTAAGCTTCATTTGGAAGTATGTGTATGTATGGTCTATTAGCAGATAATTTATTATTAGACTAACAAAAACATCTTCAACAGGGCACAATAGCAAATGGCGCAGCCAACGGCTCAAACGGTAACGGCGTCGCGCCAATGGCGAACGGCGTATCAAATTCCGCAGCTTGGAGACAAGAGACCCTCAACAACCCTGGAACCACGATCTCGAACGCACGGGAAGTGGATCCCTCGTTGTACGAGGAGCTGAAGCTCGGTCACGATGGCGCAGGGTTCAAGAGACTGAAGCCATAGCCCGAGGTAGCGCGCCGCTCCCCGCTCCGCTCGCCGCGACTGTCCTCGCCGCGGGTGGCGCCGCGCTACTGAGTAGTGCGCGGGACCCGCGCAGCACGTCGCACGTGACCTCTCGCTCGGATAACGAACCGTTACATATAGGAACAGAAGGACTGATGATACGTGTTCGGAAACAAAAGAAAACACATTATTTAAAGAAAAAAGTTGTAGTTTCAATGGGCTTAGGGACTGAACTCACTCGGTGATTTAAATAAAACTGTTCTCTGAGTTTGTTTTCTAAGTTTGGCACTTGATAATTTGGACCATTTGATGTGAATATTTGAAGTAAGTTTCCGTTTTAATTATAAGCTGAGGTCCTTTTGTTCTAAAACTCCAAATTCAAATATAAAAAATACTGCGCCAACGGCCAGTTTTTGAAAATGACCGTTAAATTCAAATGTTTCGTGTTCTAAAAAAGTGAGCGAGTGATTCCAAAGTCGTGTACAATGAACTGTAGTGTTTCTGAATGATCAGATAGTTACCGTGGCCGGAGCGGAGTGTAGATAATAAAATATAAATAAAAAAGTAATTATATTTTCAGTATCGTACTTGTTGTGATTTTAACCAAAAAAAAGAAGACCTCATACCTTCTTGTCATTTCATGTAAATATTTATACTTGCCAACGAAGTGGTATTAAATCAACTTAGTATAGATTTACACTCTCGTTGGTTAGTGATAATGAAGGGGTTTCTTTTACGCGCTCTGCGCAAATAAAAATATTAGTGCAGTATAAATAAAAACTGGAAATTCATAAAACAGCTACAGAGCAATATTGTTTGTAAATATGGAATAACTCTTTGTATGAGCGAGTAAAAGAATGTCCCTCATGAAGAAGTTCTATACATCACTAGCTTCAGACTAAAGACAGAATAAAATTAGGTCATTCTATAAACAAAGATGTGCCTTCGAATGTTTTATGAAGTAATTAGTGATAGCTTAGTTACCTGTTCGGCCTGTAAATTGTATTTAGTGTAAATATACGTGTACACTAACGTTCAGTAGTAATTTGTACAGAAGAGGAGAAAAGTCGGATTAAAATGTAAAGCAAAACAGACTACATTTTTTTTCATTTGGTTTCCACTTTTGGGCACAAAATTAGGCCCGGAATCACGGGGTAGGAAAAACAAGTTGTTCATAATTGGAAAACAAATCATAGAAAGTTGGGTTTGTCTCGATGATGAAAGAAAAAAGACTTTTTCTCGGTAGCATATTATAAAGTAGTTTTGACAAGTGATTCTGAAACAATCTTTGTAATAAACAATAATTAGGACATTTTGATAAAATTTAAAACATCGTCTTGTGAGGAAAGTTTTCAGACTGGCTCTGCCATATCAGTTAAGATTATTTTGTAATAAAGTATTGAAAATTATTACAAGTTTCCGTTCTTTGTAAACTTCTAAGTATTTTAATAAAAAGTAAAGAGCATGACCTAATTTAATTAATATTTTTTTAATCTTTGGAAATCACACTATGTACGTAACTTTTTAAAATATGTTTCATTAAAATGATCTCATTGATGACCATTCCATTGTTTGTCGCCTTAGACGATAAAGTAATACTAAAATCATGAATTTTGCAAAAACAATTTATTTTTATGGTGGCGTGTTATTTTGGAATAGAAAAAAAATACAAAAAATATTAAATTATAAAAATATATAGGTATTTTGAGTTTTTAATTCAAAAATGTAATAAGAATAAAAATGTATTTTAAGAAAAAAAATACGTACATAAAAAAAAATGTTTCTTTTGTAAGCTATGGCCTAAATCTCCTACATATTAAATCTTGGACATAGTGTGAAAGTAATTTTGCTCAGATGTGATTGATAGTTTTATTTAGCACTTCTATCATACTAATTGTATAATTTAGATGAACAAAAGGATGTGATTAGATTTGTAAATAATATTAATAAAAAAGGACAAATACGTTTTTTTTTTTTGTTTTTTGATTTTTCCCACAGTACCTACCTAATTAAGAGAAACTGCTAAGAGAACTATTCGACGACAAATTACTAACTGACTAAACTTTACAGGGTTGCAATATATAAAAAAAGAAGAAGAACACAGTACAGCTGAAAAACACAAAAACTATCTAAAAAATTACTTTTCAGCAGATTTCTTAGCACCCGCAGTTTATAAATCAGATGCAGCTCGGCAGAAACCAAGATTATCGTACTTAAGTATTAAAACTAGTTTCGAGCAATTCGATTGGTTGAAACTAGTTAACTAACTAGTTAGTTAGTCCAGTTAGGATCTGTAATACCAGCCATAGATCATCATCATCATCATCTGCTTAGATATTTCTCAACTATGTTGTGGTCAGCTTCCTACCATAGACATGATGATAAAACTTTTTAGAAGAGCTCTGTATGGGCATGAACCAATACATTTAATGTTGAATAAAATAAATGTTAATGTCCAAGATAATGTTTAATGATAAATTTGACTAAAATAATAATATAAAAAGATGAAAAAAAATTTAAAAAAAAAATGTTACAAAAAATGTTTAAAAAAAATGTTGAATGTTGCGCGAGCTCGATACAAACCGAAAGACTGGTCGTATTTGCGTACGTGACGGTGCTACATTTTCTTAATTAACAAAATTTGCAGTATTTCTAACTAGGCCAAAGTACAACGTGCGGTTGCTGACCGTACATCTTGGCGGGGCAAAGAATAGAAAAAAAAATTAGTTAAATGTTAAAAGAATGAGGTGTTGCATAGGTAGCATTTCTAACCATGTTGTCTATGTTTTCACTAGATGACGCGGCCCTTGGCGGTTTGGGCGGCGGTAATCTGGTAGTAGCGCCGGCGTCGTCGATGGTGATGTGCCGCAACGTTTGCAGTACACGTAGGCTCGTCCCGCGACGACTACGGACAGGATCAGATGTCCCATTGTAGTATAAGAAACGATGTATTGGTGTACATCATGTTGCGACATTTCAGTCTGTTTCCTTTGATCTTCCAATTCCTTTAATGAATTATGAAGTTTCTCATAATCGTTTCTTACAAATTGCGTGTTTTGTTGCCCAATTAAAAAATCAATCGGCTGAATAGATGTTAGATTGTTGATGTCTTCCAGATCTATCAGCGGTATTTCCGGGTTGACATAAAAGTTGCTTGTGTAGTAAACTTGTGTATAATATGTTTCTTCATAGTTTCTAAGTATACATCCTTCCTTGGTTTCTAAGATTCCCGTTAAATGTATTGTCTTAGAAGTCATATGATCTTCACAGATGATTTGTAGCTGACAATCCGTGCAGCAGACGTAGAGCCACTGTTAGGTTTTCGTAATGGTGTCCATTTATTGTTGCAGGTTTCAGATGTGTAGATACACTTTGATAATGTGATGTTTGTTACTGCGCCAATTTCGCATGGAATTTGATGATTTCTCATGTTACGTGTTGGTTTGTTTAATGAGCAAACATATGTGCTTGGTTCAATTTTTATACAATGTTCAAGGTTCACTGCTTGTGAGCTGCATGTATGTCTCTTTTCTTATGTTGACTGCAACATATTCTGAGCTTGTTTTCATTACAAGTGCATGTTTGTTGTTTGTTATCATCGGAATAGGAACTGTTTTATATACTCATATAGTGAACGGATTGTCGCCTGTTATGGTAAAGTAATTTCGATGATGAAGTATTTGTCTAATAATCTCGACTTGACCTCTAGTAGTTTGTATATATCAGCTAATTGAGTCTGAATATTGTCAACGGGTATAGATAGTTGTTGTGGTAATTGTCCAGAAATGATGTTGAGCTCCTGAAAGAGCTGGCTCTGCGGTAAAAGTCTGGTGTCTACATGACTATGGTGAATGTTAATGGATGTGTCTAGAACCATGTGTTGAATGTGGCGCAGTTTAGATAAAATTATTGAGCTGGTCATAGCCATAATGTTGAAGTAGTTCAAAGCTTCCTCTTGCTGAAAAGCCTTACCCAATTTTTGTAAGTAGGTGTCTGTAGTATTAAGATGTTGTGATAAGAGATTGAACTGGCTATTCATCGCCTCTTCATTTCTCTTTAAAATGTTATTTTGCGCCTCAATTATTGATGTTTGCCCTTTCATCAGATTAAATAAATGGTCTCTGTTTTTATGCAATGTTTCTTCCTGTTTATATTGTATTGCAAACCTTTCGCCTAGCACGCCGAATAGGCTGTTTGCAAGATAGCCTATTCTATTGATAAGACCTCGGGTGACGCGGCCCCTAGTCTGCCCATGATGTGTTTCCAACATGTAAATTATTATGGTCAAGTTCATTGAGTTCCTGTTCGAATTCAGTCATAATGGTTTTGCACATTGTTTGGTAGGCAAATTGCTCACACCTTTCGCCCAGGTGTTTCACAACTATATGTACGTTTTCTATGCCTTGCCAATATGACGTCGTATTGTAGTACGTAACAATCTTCCAGTCATCATGTACGCTTTGTAAATTGCCAATTTTGTCAAAGTAGACTGCTCTACTTGGTTCGAACGGTGTAACATTTATGGCCTCACTATTTTGCTTTGTTGGCTGAAATAATTTTAGTAATGTTATGAACATACATAGCAGGCTGGACCTTATTTTCTTCGATGTTCGATGACCTCGCTGTTTTTGGTTTGTGTTATCTTTTGTTGATGTTTGGTCTTCTTTACGTTCTGTTAGATAAGAAATGGTGGTGTCAGGGTTTTCTAGCTGTGATTCTGGTATAGGGAGTTTAACTAATTTTGTTATTGGTCTTGTAAGTACCCCTGTTTTCGTTTTCATCGTCACTACTCTGATCAGATTGTCCTTTCCCGGATGAACATCTTGTATTCTGCCAAGCGCCCATTTTGCAGGAGGCAGGTTATCTTCTTTGATTAGGACAATGTCCCCGATTGATAAGTTATCATTCCGATTGATAGGATTGATAGGTTCCCTACAAAATGGTTGAGCTGGATGGTGCTGATCCACGCGTCATGTTCGTGAACGGGCGCCGTCAGTGGAGACTGGTCATCTCTTAGCTGCCAGGGCTTATTTTTAATCTTATATTTTAAATTGTTTTAATTATCTATTTTTTACATTGTTCTCACATATAGAAGCAACAAGAACAATAACAATGTACCTACCCAGGATTTTGTAACAATTTTGATTTAAAAGAGTGTCCATGGAGTTTCTTGCCCATTCTTCTCCATAGAGATCTACGTTTTGGAATGGGCGACTAGCTTCAATTTTCTGACTAACTGACCGACTCTTTGACAATTCAAAAGTGCCTGTAATTGGTTTAATTGAAATAAATGCTTTGAGTTTTGAGTTTGAGTTATCCGTTTTGTATAACCATTTGCTTCGAGCTTGAAGTTGTTACAGGTATTCAGAAGACCATCTAGTCCAAAATCCTTGCTGCATTTTGTTTATTTACTGCCACCTCTGTCAAATGTTGGGTCTGGAATTCATACAGGCTTCAATTCGAGTAAGCAGTGTTAAAAACTCCTCGTATGTCAGCTTTTGCTCTCCCAGGACACGTTTTAGGTGATATTTCATGGACTTAACTGCAGCCTCCCAAAGTCATCCGGCAGTTGGACAGCTCGGGGCGTTGAAATGCCATTATATTCCCATGTCGGTGTTTCTTCTCGACAAAGAGTCGTTGTTGAATGTTTTGGCAATGTGCAGCTGTTTAGCTAGCTCTTTTTCGGCTTCAACAAAGTTTGGGAGTTTCCAAGTTTCTTTGTCGGAGTAAATATGTTTTGGGCAGCCTCGTCGCGCAATCATGCGGTTGAGAGCAAGTATAAAAGTCTGTGATGGTAAATCTAATGCAAGTTCTAGATATACAGCCTTTGTTGTCATACATACACATACCACGACGTAACCTTTACTCGTTTTGACGCCTCGGCCCTTGTTCAGCTTGACGTGAACGAACCCTGTGAAGTCCACCCCTGTGTGATGAAAGGGCGGTGATGGCGTTATCCTCTCACTGGGTAAGTCAGCCATTAATTGATATTGTTTCGATGGTTTTGAAACGGCAACACTACACAGTTTTGCAAGTGTTTTTAACAGTGTTGTGTCCTCCTACTATCCAGTATTGTTGTCTTAATGTAGACAACGTTAATCTCGTCCCGCCGTGTAGTGTTGTAGCATGCGCACGATCGATGAGAAGATACGTCAGTTTGCTGTTTTTTTGATATGACGATAGGGTATTTTGTTTCTTCTGGCAAGTTTGAATGTTGTAGTCTCCCTCCGATGCGTAATATGTCATCTCCATCGAGGTAAGGGTTAAGTTTCAGAAGTCCACTATTGTTCCTTACCTTTTGTTTTTAAACCTTTGATTTCTTGTTCGTAATGTTCCTTCTGTACGTGCTTTATAATTGTGGTAGTAGCGCGTCAAATATCTGTGAGTGTTAAATTACATTGTTTTGACGCAATCAGGTCATTCCCCTGATTCATAGTTGCGTCTTCCCCATGACGATTGTTTCGTGACGCGTTTGTTATGAAACGTGATACCCAAGCGACGATGCGTATTATAGTTGTAATGCAGCTGTTCTCGATAAGAAGTTGTGTTACAATGTTATTTTTGTTTTCGTTAGTTTGTGACGTAACTGCATGCACCTTTTTAACTTCCAATTCTGGTGTTAAATATGTGTCACATGGTTCAGGGATGTCTTCGCTGTGCAGCCATTCAGGTCCCTCAAACCACAGAGAAAAGTTGTGTACCTGAGAAGGTAGTAGTCCACGTGACGCGCAGTCAGCCGGGTTTTGCTCCGATCTCACATGCTTCCAATTGTCAGCGGGCACTACAGATGTTATTTCTTGAAATCTGTTTTCGACGTAGGCCTTCCATCGCGAAATATCGCCGTTTAGCCAGCCAAGCACGATCATTGAGTCCGTCCATGCAGTTAATTTAATGTTAGGTGTATCGAGGCAATGTTTTATTTTCTTCACCAGTTGAGCTAACAGCTGAGCGCCGCATAACTCAAGCCTAGGGAGCGTTTGCTGTTTCTGAATTGGGGCGACTTTAGTTTTCGCTGCTACCAATGTTATCTGGGATTTCTGTTTCCCCTCTCGAACACCCTGCTATACACCACACACGAGAATGCCCTTTCCGATGCGTCACAGAACACGTGTAGTTCACAACTCTTGTTTGTTTCGAACCCAATCCATCGGTTAATTTTAAAAAGTTGCATGTTTGTTAACTCGTTTCTGAGTATTCTCCATTCCTTTTCTATTCCATCCGGAACAGCTTCATCCCATTCGATTTTTTGCTTCCGAAGCTGTTGGAATAGGATTTTTGCCTTGATTGTTATTGGTGATAGCAACTCCAGCGGATCAAAAATAGTTGATATGTCGCTTAAGTTTCGACGTTTTGATGAATTTTTGATTATGCCTATGTTGCTTTTATTTTTTAATGTGGGTGAAAGAATGAATTCATCTTGGTTCGGATGCCATGCTTTGATGCTGATGCTTCTGTAAAGGTGGAACTGGCAGGGCTAACCATATGTTCTGGCAGATCATCTAAAAGTTTATGATCATTGCTTGACCACTTTCTGTGATTGCATTATATAGTATCAGCTGTAGGTACACTTGAGTTATGCTAGTTAAGCAAATAGGCAAATAAAGACTTATCTTATCTTATCTTATCTTATCTAACACATCAAGTAGGTGTTGCAACCAGCACCCTTACTCATCATCATCTGCCGAGCCTTTTCCCAACTATGTTGGGGTCGGCTTCCAATCTAACCGGACGCAGCTGAATACCAGTATTTTACATGGAGCGACTGCCTATCTGACCTCCACATCGCAGTAACTGGGTAATACGATACCCTTTGGTAAGACTGGTTGTCAGACTTTCGAGCTTCTGACGACCCGTAACGACTGTCAAAGATCCACGAATGACAGCCGGGACCAACGGCTTAACGTGCTTTCCGAGGCACGGAGGAGTCTCGGTATGTAAAGATGGTCACCCATCCACGAACCAACCCCGGCAAGCGTAGCTTAACATGATGGATCGACCCGTGCGACTGTTATTACTTAGCCACGAGCTCCTCAACCAGCACCCTTACTAAGTTATAAAATAACTTGTATTAAGGGCAGTGGTACAAGCCCATACATACTTTCAGTTCAGGGCCGGATTTAGAGGTGTGGAGGCCCTGGGGCAACAAAGAAGTGTAGGTCCCTAATTATTCTTGAAAGTGTTTCAATAATTTATTGCGAGACAAATCAAATCTTTTCAGCAAATATACAAGATAAGTAATAAATTTTAAATTTTAGCCTAACATCCCGCAACCCTAGCTGGACGAATGGTACCTTGGGAGCTTTTTTTAACGAAAATTCCTTGATGATGTCGCTGAAATCCAGCTCCCGAAGCAAATTCCGTCACCAGTGCGATCGCTTGAACGATACGAGATCACGGATCGACCAATGGCCGCAAACAATAAAACGTTTCGTTCAATCAACTCAGCCTATCGCAGTCCACTGCTGGACATAGGCCTCGCCCAGGCTGCGCCACAACACCCTGTCCTCCGCCTTCCGCATCCAGTCTGTCCCAGCCACGTTCTTCGGTCGTCGGTCCATCTAGCTGGGGGGCGTCCCACACTACACTTGCCGATATGTGAACTCTGCTCCAGGACTCCTCTGTTCTACCGGCCATCGGTCCTTTGTCAAACATGGCCAGCCTGCTGCCACTTCAGTTTGCTTACTCTGCAGGCTATGTCGGTTAGTCCAGTTTTTTTCCGGATAACATCATTCCTGATTTTATCCATCAAAGAAACTCCAAGTATTGCCCGCTCCATAGCGCGCTGAGCGACAGTGTCCACGTTTTGGCACCGTATGTCGTAACGGGCAGGACGCACTGGTTGAAAACATTAGTCTTCAAACATTACGGGATAGGTGACGATAAGACTTGACGAAGTTTTCAAAACGCTGCCCAACTGAACTGGATCCTTCTGTCCGCTTCTTTCTCAAAGTTGTGTCTACCGAGCTGGATGACTTGCCCTAGGTAAACACACTCCTTCACAAGTTCGAAAAGCGACCCTTCGATGTGGATTGGTCTCGGCAAGACGTGTGAATTGTACATGACTTTTGTCTTGTCCAAATTCATGTCGAGGCCAACCCGACGAGAGGCTCCATTTAGGCTCTGCGTCTCTGCCATTATTATGACAATGTCATCGGCAATGCGAAGGTGTGAGATGTATTCGCCGTTCACGTTGCTACCCTGTCCAGTTCAGTCCAGCGTCTTGAAGACGTCCTCCAACGCATTGGTAAACTGTTTCGAGTATATCACATCCCCCTGTCTTACCCCTCTGAGCAGTTGGATGGGGCTGGTTTTCTGATCCTGGATCTGGACAGTCATCGTGGCAGCGTCATACAGACATCTCAACACTTCGATGTGGCGCTAGTCAATTCGACATCGTTACAGAGAGGCCAGAACTGCCCATATTTTGATGGAGTCAAAAGCTTTCTCGTAGTTCACAAATGCCATAAACAGCGGCTGGTTGTACTCCTCGGTCTTCTGTACAATTTGCCGAACACTATGGATGTGGTTTACAGTACTGAAGCCTTTTCGAAAACCGGCTTGTTCTGGTGGCTGGAACTCGTCAAGTCTCCTGGCGAGACGGTTTGTGACGACCCTCGAGAACAGGTTGTATACGTGGCTCAGAAGTGAGATGGGCCTATAGTTCTTCAGTAGGATTTTGTCACCATTTATGAAGAACAGAACCACCGCACCTCTGCTCCACGCCTCGGGCGTTATATCCTCTTGGATGATGGAGTTATAGAGACTCGCTAGCTCTCTCAGGACTGGAGCCCCACCCATTTTAAGGAGCTCTGTCGTGATTCGCGATGAAGAGCCCCGTAAGGAGCACCCAGACACAGACTTGTAGCGAGCCGGAAAGTGGTATCACCCAGCATAGTGCGTAGCGGCTGAAAACAGACGCCCGAATGTTATTCTCCCACAGCCAGCAGGCGAGCACGCTCAGCAATATTGGTGGACGTATTAATGAGTTTATTCCGTACCAACCTGCAGAGCGGCTCATTCCACTGTCTCTGGGAAGACGGGTTCTCGGGCTGCACCGTATCCAGACAAGCCACCTTCCAGGCGTGTATCGCATCGATCAAGCTCGGCCCTTCAGATTCAACCTGAGAAAGGGCTATGATTTTTGCAGTTAACTTTTTTAGAATAGGTAGATGATACATCAATAGGTGTTAGTATAGTACAAAGATCAGCCGTATGTGCTGTGGACCGAGTACAGGAACCCCGGTGAACTTACACTAGAAATTTTGCGGATCAATTTAATAGATTAAGTACTTTAGTTCATATGCACATTAAAATGCTTATATGTATTATACAGGGCGACCCACGGATATGCCACATGGAGGGAAAGTACCATGAATTTGTAGATGGAACATTTTACTGAAAGAAGACATTATTAGAATTTAAAAAACAATTTAAACTGCATTCATAGATATTTAAATAATTACATGGTTGAACCGGAAATCGAACCCGTTACACGAGAAAAATAATCATCCTGTAGCTTTATCATACCGGTCGAAAGGCTTCATCATAAGGATTATTTTTTGCTAAATAACATAGTGTCAAAAATAAAAGGAAGACCATAAATTTTAACATTTTTAACACAAAATTAATCAATTTATGAATACAAAGAATACAAAGTCGCACTCTTTTGATTATTTCGCTGCCCGTCGAGTTTTTGATATTGTTGTGGTGGATATTTAGAAAAATACGTCTAAGTTCTGCTTGTAGCTCGTGGACACTTTCATACTGGTTCTTGTAAACTAAATTTCTTACATAACCCCATAAAAAAAAATCTAACGGGGTTAGATCTGGGGATCTCGGCAGCCATCTTATTTGTCCATTTGTCCCGATCTAGGGATGAAAGTGTTCATTGAGATAGTCCCTTGTTCTGTGACTGTTTTGAGCCGGAGCCCCATCTTGCTGTAAATTAGCCAGCCGCATTGCGATGGACAAAATAATTTACGCGTCTTTCGGCTCAGGATACGGCTCGATTTGTTGCATACAACCAGGTACGTACTAATTACGTATCTTTTTATCATTTTATCATGCACTTAAAATATAATAGGGAAATGATGCGTATTCCCAAGTGGGTACATTTATTAGTAATAGGCACTTATGGTAATGTCAGTTGTATGTCCATACGGCAATGTCAGCTTTTCATTTTTACATACATACATACATAAACTCACGCCTTCTTCCCATGGGGGTAGGCAGAAACTACAGAACGCCACCTGCTATGATCCTTACATACTCCCTTTGCCTCGTTTACATTCATCTGGTCATACACGCACGCCGGTTGCGAGTACTACGCACCTGACCTTTCTGAAGAACATCACCAATAAGATCATTATATGTCTTTTCATTTTTCTGACCCTAATTTCACATCAAATGTTAAAATTCATGGTCTTCCTTTTATTTGTGATACTATATTATTTAGCAAAAAATTATCCTTATGATGAAGCCTTTCGATCGGTATGATAAAGCTACAGGGTGATTATTTTTCTCATGTAACGGGTTCGATTCCCGGTTCAACCATGTAATTATTTAAATATCTATGAAAATTAAATTAATTAACTAAATTAAATGACTAACTAACTATACAAATAAATACAAAATATTGTAAATATTGCTGTGCCCTTACAGGTGCTTGTCAGGTAATAACTTTCTTACCACGTTAGCACTAAATAAAAAATAAAATTCATTTGAAATAGTAACTGGCTATCATTAACAGTAGTAGGAACAAATAGACAAATCTTTTTGACGCGAGAGTGAGTAATTGTCGCGTGTGAAACTATCAGTCATATTATGTAACTTACATTTATAGTCTTAAGTTGAGCACAGCACTTAGTTCCAAGAAAAGTATCCAACTTGTTATAACAAGTCAACGACAAATAACAGAGATTCAGGCAACCGGCAAAATATATCGTTTTGTAAGTTTTGAACAGAAAGCATATTTTATTTTGGCCAGCTTTTGTAAGCTCCGTTTATTTGGTATATTCCACGAATTGCAGGAATTCTTGATACAATATTGTGGAGCATTACTTTTCATGTAGTTCGGTTCTATAAGATGTTCTTTTGTTAGAACGATGAGCGTATTATTATTTTTTTAATTTTAATTTCACTTTACGGCACGGCGCTTGGGAAAGTCGACGTGGTCAAATACTTAGCTCATGCAATAACAGCCGACCTCTCCGACCACGTAGATATAGAAGGACAGCGACGAGCCATATCGGTGCGCGGCAATATGCTAGCTAAGCGGTTTAGCCGCTGCAGCGACGTTGTGAAGGCCCAGCTGTTTACCAGTTACTGCACAAGCGTCTACACAGTCGAGTTGTGTACAAACTACACACGCGCGGCGGCACTGAGCGACATGCGAGTGCAGTACGACGCGTGGCGTGCGATGTTTCGACTGCCTCGGTGGTGCAGCGCGAGCGTCATGTTCTGTATGGGCTGCGCGCCCTGCTGGCAGGCGCTGCTGAGGAGTCGGTCAGCCACACGCACCGCCATACATCGATCGGCTAATTCTTTGGTGGCCGCGGTATGGGAATGGAGCCACAGCCCCCTACATATGAGATGGCAGTCCTACCACACGCTGATTACATAATTCGCGTGTGTGTGTGTGTGTGTGTAATGTGATCGTGTCCTATGTATGATATTGCACATTTTATTTATTTATTACATTATCTATGTGTGTGTTTATTGTAATTTTGTGTGGATTTATATCTGGAAATAAAAAGTTTAATTCTTTACTTCTTGGAGGAATGAAAAAAATGTTGGTGACAAGGTGATTTTAATGCTCATCGCATTGGTTTTTGACAATTAGGCTTAGAGTACTAACTTACATTACTACAATAACCATTGAATTTGTAAGGATTTCGGTATTTTTGCTGACTCAAGTCACGTTTAAAATCGACTTACTCAGAAGTTCAGTTCTCAGCAGCACTTACACATACAACAGTCAGCCCTTGCATTTTAACTCTCCTAATTTGTTTACCAAAACAATACCCAGCCCTCAAATCAAGCCATCCATTCGTTTCATTTATAAACATTTAAACCCGATGTCCGTTCACGTCCAATGTGTTTTAGAAGATATGCTCCATTATACGCTCAATTAAGTCCTGGCCACGATGAAATCCAATGTGGGGTGGGGGGGGGAGTTGTGGGCACGCCGGCAAATTGTTCAAAGTGAGGCGCTCTTTTTTTTTTTTTTTTTTTTATTCTTTATTATTAAGGGGTTTTTATCCACACGGATACGTCAACCCCATTGTACCTTATATTCTATTTATACACAACTATATACCTGTAATTATACATACTATATTTTATTACATTACTATCTAAATAAATAAAAAAGAAGAATCACTGCCTAGACTTCTGCATTAGACTACAAATTATGCGTTTAGTCCTTTCTGATTTAGGGTATGCCAAAATATTCTGGATAAGTCCAACATCCCACATGTTTAGTTTAAACTCCCTAGCCAAAGATTCCCTTTCATCCTTGTTCTTAGCACAATCCATCAGCAAATGTTGCACATCTTCAATTTTATTACATACCTCACAATTAGGCGATGTAGCCTTCCGCATTAAGAAAGCAAATTTTGCCGATGGAAAGTGGCCAGAACGAAGCCTTATCGCTAACTTAACATAACTCCTAGTTAAACATTTATCATCAAACCAGGGCTCACGAGGTGGCTCATTTTGAATAACTTTATACCAAATACCTTTTTCTTTGGATATTTCATTAAAATATTCTTTCCAATTGTCGAAACACACACTCTTAAACCTGGAGAAATATTCCCAGTAATCGGACATAACTGAGGTAACATTGCCCGTCTCCACTGCCAGTTTCGACAGTCTATCAGCCTCCTCGTTGCCCCGTAACCCTATGTGCGCTGGAACCCATTGCAAGATAATCCTAATGTCATCTTTATTGTAGCAATGAATTAGTTTAAGAATGTCATAGGCTATCGATGCACCTCTGCAACCAGAGGCGCATCGAGCCACATGTTGTAAAGCGCTCTTGCTATCTGTAAATACAGTGTGAGTCTTTATAATGTGCACATATCGAAATGAGGGAATCTATGCTTAATTTTATCGACGGAAAAAATGTTAAAAAAAATCTAAATATTTATTTATATTTTTTATGGATTTTTAAAAAAAATTGTTTGCTTTTGTGACCCCAGTGTATACAAAACTGTGTAACTTTTAAACTAAACGATTTATCACGATGAAACAAACTCTATAATGTTTGGAAGTAATTAGGTGTCGTCATAAAATAAAAATTATGGAAAAAAAAATAGCCACATTTAAAAATAAACATTTTTGTTTGGCAAAAATCTGATTTTTTTTCATTAATTTTTACAAAAATTGTAAAATTTCTCAATAACATGCCCCCATCACCTTCTTTTTTTATAACTTTAAGTTATTCTTCATTGTATTAGGAACCTAACGGTAAAAATTGCATGTTTTTAACTCAACCCCAACATTTTTTATCAACTGTCAAAGAAAGGCCCAACGCATAGCTATTGTTTAGCAGGTAGATAAACTTTCTTTTGAATGTGCGCAGGTCGGGGAGGTAGGGCCAGCCAAAGGAACTTGAATTATGACAGATGTCAGACTGGCAGTCGCTCCGAATTATTCGCCGCTGCTACATGTGTTTCGGTACTTTCTTTCGCTGGACTTTCATAACTTTCGTTCGCTGCTACATGATGCCGCGTTTAAGTGAATTTTCCCCGGCACACATCGCCGACATACATTTTTATTATGGAGTGGGACAAGGAAGTGCCAGAGCTGCGCGCGCGGCTTACATAGCTGCGTATCCTAACAGGCAACCAGTGCCATCTGCCCGAAACTTCCAGGAAGTTCACAGAAGGTTGTCGATCACTGGACTTGGATCAAGTAGAGATCGTCGCGAGCCACCTCAAGTAATTATTGATGCGGCTACTGAACAAGCAGTATTAAGTGATTTGTTTGCTGATCCATCCATAAGTACTAGACGACTGGCTCTTCGTCACGGAATATCCCAAAAATCAGTGTGGCGTATTTTAAAGAAAGAAGGATTGCATCCTTATCACTATCAAAGGGTGCAACATCTACATGAAGACGTAGACTGGCGTCCAAGGTGTGTGATGTCCACATGGATTCAAAGAAAAACCAGAGCAAACCCAAACTTTCCAAGAAAAATACTATGGATGGACGAAGCGACATTCACTAGAGACGGTATTACTAACTGTCGAAATTTACACAGATGGTGCCGCGCAGGTGAAAACCCGAAACTGAAACGGTCATCTACTTTCCAAGTAAGATTTTCGATAAATGTTTGGGCTGGTCTTATCGATAACATGTTGATTGGACCAGTCATATTGCCGAGAACGTTGACTGGTGAAAGATTTTTAAGTCTATTGAGAGATGATATGCCTCAGTTATTGGAAGATGTCCCACTGGCTGTGCGTCAAAGGATGTTTCTTCAGATGGACGGATGTCCTGCCCATTACGCTACAAATGTAAGAAGATTTTTAAACGAAAATTATCATGACAAATGGATCGGCCGGCAAGGACCTGTAGGGTGGCCTGCGCGTTCACCCGATTTGACGCCCCTTGATTATTTCCTATGGGGGACCATGAAGCAACGCGTCTACAGTACCCCCATCAACAGTGAGGCCGATTTGCGTGACCGCATAATAAACTGTGCGAATGATATTCGCAATGATCCCGAAATGATAAGGAGAGCGACACACCAAATTCTAATTCGCGCGGCTTTGTGTTTACAACAACGAGGTGGACATTTTGAGAACCTGATGCATTAAATTTTGTATTTAATAATAAATGGGTTTCAATTGAACTCTTTTGCATTAATTATCATCCCAAACAAACCACCCTTATGAGAACAATATGATTCCGCGTTCGGAGTGCCATCTTTGAAACGACCCGCGCGCATTCACAACAAAGTTAACAAAAAAAAGTTTATCTACCTGCTAAACAATGTGCGTAGCTATGCGTTGGGCCTTTCTTTGACATTTGATAAAAAATGTTGGGGTTGAGTTAAAAACATGCAATTTTTACCGTTAGGTTCCTAATACAATGAAGAATAACTTAAAGTTATAAAAAAAGAAGGTGATGGGGGCATGTTATTGAGAAATTTTACAATTTTTGTAAAAATTAATGAAAAAAAATCAGATTTTTGCCAAAAAAAAATGTTTATATTTGATTATGGCTATTTTTTTTCCATAATTTTTATTTTATGACGACACCTAATTACTTCCAAACATTATGGAGTTTGTTTCATCGTGATAAATCGTTTAGTTTAAAAGTTACACAGTTTTGTATACACTGGGGTCACAAAAGCAAACAATTTTTTTTAAAAATCCATAAAAAATATTAATAAATATTTAGATTTTTTTTAACATTTTTTCCGTCGATAAAATTAAGCATAGATTCCCTCATTTCGATATGTGCACATTATAAAGACTCACACTGTATAACTACTTTATTTAGATTTTGGCTAAGCGAATATGACACCGCTTGATATATTGCAATGAGTTCCAGAGACATTATACATATATTTTCATTAATTTTATACATAGCCTTATAACCTGTACTTTGAAGAAAGAAAGCAGCTCCACACCCATCTTTACTTTTTGATCCGTCTGTGAAAATTTTACACCACTCACTATATTTGGAAGCTAATTCAGATACCACTTCGTGTACCAAAGCATTTTGATTATAACATTTTCTTGAGTGCGTTACACATTCTAAATCACTTTTAATAATATCTTTAATTTGTAAAGCTGATACCCAAATATCTAAAGAGAACATTTTAAGACTATTCGAGGTATTAATTTCCGAGGTATTAATTAATTGTCCTAATTCTTTAAAGGAAGTAGCCAGTAGGGGTTTTCTTTTATTTGTCCAATAAGTACCGTTAGTTAGGGAGCCTAATTCTGAAATTGTGTTTATAGTTATATTATTAGACCATGACAATGATTTTAGAATTATCTTGTATGCGAGATATTTTCTCCTTAAAAATAATGGTGGTATGTGCAGTTCACTCTCCATAACATGGATAGGTGAGCTTCTTATGAAACCTCCTACTATTCTAAGTGCTTGATTTTGTAATTTATCTAGTTTGCTTGTATGTGTTTTTGCACTAGAATCATACAAATAACCTGCATAATCAAGTCGACTTCTTACTAGCGATATATATATTCTACGTATATGTTTAGTATGTACTCCCCAAGAAGAGCCCGCCAGTACTTTTAATACATTAAGGTATTTTCCACATTTACTAGCAATCTCATTGATATGTTTCCGCCAGTGTAAACTTCTATCCAACCAAATTCCTAAATATTTTACTAATTCCACCACTGCTAGCGGCTGACCATACACTTTTAATGAAGGCAATATTCGCCTTCGGCCCCTGCTAAATATACAATAATTAGACTTGGTTGGGGACAAAGTCAATCCAATCTCACCCAGTAATGTGATTATACAGTTTAAGGCATCCTGTAAATATCGCTCACATTTGTTTATTTGCTTGTCACTAAAATATATAACAAAATCATCTGCGTATTGCGATACCATAACGGTTTTTACTTGACGACAGATTTGATGTGTGACTAAATTAAATAATAAAGGCGACAACGGGTCACCTTGAGCCAATCCTCTGTTAGTCAGCCTCGTTTCGAAACCTTCATGATTAAATGATTTAATTCTTAATTGCCTCTCGCTCAGAAAAGACCAAAGATAAGTACACACTCGAGACCCAACCTGAATTTCATCCAATACTCTTGTAACAGAGTCAATTGAAACATTGTTGTACGCATTTTCGATGTCCAAAAAGCATGCAACTGTAGGGATGTTTTTCGTAAATCCAACTTGAATGCAAGAAACTAGTCGGGATAGTGCATCCAAACATGATTGAGCCTTTCGAAATCCTACTGTATATGGAGACAGGAGTTTGTTTCTTTCTGCAAACCATTCTAACCGCTTACAAATCATAAGATGAAAGGTTTTACATACACACGACATCAGCGAAATAGGCCTTAACTTAATTTCACTATTAACATTTTTTGCAGTTTTGGGTATGGGAATAATTTGAATATTTCGCCATTGATGAGGGACAATACTGAATTTAAATATATAATTGTATATCTTTAGTAGAAGAAACTTTCCCGAGTCTGGTAAATTATATAACATTGAATAAGATAAAGCATCCTGCCCCGGGGCTGAATCCTTTCTCTTTAGACAATTTTCAAGTTCTTGACGTGTAAATTCAGATTCTAAAATTTCATTTCGAGATTTAAAGCTTGACATCAAACTAGGAACATAGTCTGGAGTCAGAGAACGTAGAAGATCAACTTGTTTGTCAATAGGAGGGCACCATCTTTGTTGTTTAAAACCCTTCATCCACTTCATACGGCGCCACATTTCCTGTGTCGACGTAGCTTCGTTTATAGAATCACAAAACGTTTGCCAACCATTGTTCCTAGCTTTCTTAATTAATGTTTGAGATTCTAAGGTCTTGGATTCTAGTTTATTTAAATTATTAGGGGTGGGATTTTTACGGAAATTTGACAAGGCCAACCTTCGTTGTGCAACTATTTCAGACAATTTAGGGGACCAGTAATTTTTTTGTTTAAATTTTTCATTTGGCTTTATACTGAATTTATAATAGGGTATATGTTTACTAGCCGCATATTCAACATAGTTTATAAAAGAGTCATACATTTGTTGCCCGTTACCATTAAAAGATCCATCATTAAACGTTTTAATACTTTCAGAAATCGTTTGCCGATATTCATTCCAATTTGCATTTTTAAAATTACGTTTTTTAACAATATGTACATTACAAGATAAGTTAGCTGTCATTTTAATAATCAGGTGATCACTACCCAGATTTTCATTGAAAACCTGCCAATCAAATTTTATTGCAACGTCAGAGGAGACAAATGATATATCCGGGGATGTCTGTTGCAAATTGCCATTTACCAATTTAACTCGAGTTGCGATGCCGTTGTTAAGCGATATAAAGTCATTTTCCAGAGATGAATCCATAATTTGAGTACCTCTCACATCCGATTTAACCGACCAATTAGTGTGATGACCGTTGAAATCCCCAGCTATTATAGTTTTACTAGAAAAGTGACCAAAAATATCATTCCAATCGGAAGGTTGAGTTTGAACGGACGATGGACAGTACAGTGATATAATATGTTCTAAGTCTTTGCAGTTTAATAATTTAACACACATTAGTTCAATACCCACATTATTGCTACTAAATAAAACTGGGTGAGACTGAATTGATTTGTGCACCAAGATAGCAACACCACCATAACAATCGTATCTATCATTCCTATATATATTAAATCCACTAATATTTACGCTAACCTCACAATCGAACCACGTTTCGCTAATTATTGCAATATGTATATTTTCTTGTATTAGCAGATCCGAAAAAGATACCAATTTAGGACGCAGACTCTGTGAATTCCACTGGAATATGTTTACCTTTATTATTTCTTGTGTACTATCCATTACTGAGGTCACATAAATATCCCAGGATGTTTTCTCCAAATATAATGCTAACCAGAAGTTTCTTAATCTCTTCCCAAATAATTTTTAACGTTGATAGTATTTTTTCTTCCAATTTTAGTTCAGACTTATATATACCTTTTATTTTTATCCATATCTTCCTCCATTCAAAATTACTTAACACTTGCGCACTTTGTTTAGATCCTTCTGTTCCTTCCTGTGCACTACTTTTATCTTCGTTCGTTTTCTGCTCCTCCGAAACATCACTTTTCTTTTGACCCTTTTGCTTTATCTTCTTTTTTGTCTTTTGTTTTAGGTTTTTAGTATATTCTTTTGTACCCACATTTGTATGATTTTCTTCTTCTTCTTCATCCTCTTCCATATCCGACATCGGTTGTTGATGCACTTCATGTCTGGTCAATACCTCTCTGTAAGTTTCTTTACCAGAGTTGATTGTGGCCGTAGGTTGATTGT
Organism: Fissipunctia ypsillon; assembly: GCA_947568875.1. Classification (NCBI taxonomy): domain Eukaryota; kingdom Metazoa; phylum Arthropoda; class Insecta; order Lepidoptera; family Noctuidae; genus Fissipunctia; species Fissipunctia ypsillon. The sequence continues at coordinate 2,484,336 of OX387660.1, read as the reverse complement.
TATCAACTCGCTGTGAGATATTGACTGTGTTTAAATACACCTTCTCCTCCATAAACAGTTGTAGGGCACCTCGGTATGTAACTTGTTTTTCGCTCATTATAATCCGAATAGTTTTTTCTTTTAGGAAAACGGGACAAGTTTTATCCAGGACAAAATGATTACCCTTACAATTTAAACATTTAAAATCTTTTATGGTGCAGTTTTCGTGATTACCTCCGCATTTCGGGCACAAAACCTTTTTAGTAGGGCAATATTTAATTATGTGGCCAAATTGCCAACAACCCGAACATTGCGTCACTGGAAACACGTACGGTTCAACTTTAAACCGGCAATCATAGGCATAAATATATTGTGGTAGCACATTACCTTTAAAACTCACTCTTACCGATTCACAATCGACCCATTTTCCTTCCGATTGCAAACGTTACAATCTTTTTACGCTTAACACTTCAACATTCGCTTCTAAAATATTAATAATCTCTTCTTCACTCAATTCAAGGTCAACTCCTTTCACTATTCCATACGATGTTGACATATCTTGCACTAGTTGACATCGCAAGCCCATGTCCTTGAACCTTTTACATTCGACCAATTTTATAGCATCGTCTTTTCTTTGGAATTGAATGAGAACTTTATATGCGCTTTTATATTTTATCCTAAGAATATCCTTAATGTTTTCGGAACGCAATAATTTAGCCATGGCTATTGGTTTAGGCAACTTCTCCACTGAGGTAACACATACTTCATGAATCGCTATTGTTACAGATGTATTAACATCTACCTTATCTTTTTCTTTGTGATTATTTACGTCCACTGAGTCACTTCTTATTAAACGTTTCGGTTTTCTTCTGGTGACAGTAATAAAACCATCATCACTATGGTCGTCTTCTCGTTCTTTTCTTTTCTCTGCCATTCTTATTTCACCTTCTTTTATTCTCTCTCCAATCTCCCGATTTACCTCTTCCATATTTCTCATCTCATTTAATTGTTGTTCACATTTCTGTAAAACTTCTGAGTCACTTAATTCTTCATCACTTACATCCTCGTCCATTTTAACAAAATGTGGAATGTGGGTATTCGTAAAAAAATGTCACTCGATACGAAAGGCACAAAAACGCGTGCGCACGGCCCAACGTCTCGCGCAGACTGTGTGAGGCGCTCTATGCTGTACAATTACGCTAGTTCGGGAGTTGGACAAAAGTTTTGATACTATGCTAAACGTGCATCGTTTTAAACTTATAAATGTGTGAAAATTATGCGTGTGAGTCTTAGTTATAACCGTCTTCAAAAAAGGAGGAGGTTCTCAATTCGGTTGAATTTTTTTTTAATGTTTGTTACTCCTCCCTCATTTATAAACCGATTTGGAAAATATTTTTTTTATTTGAAAGGGCATACTCCCAGATTGGTCCCATTTTCATTAAAATCCAGTTCTGATCTATGAGGAATTGAATGAACTCCTCAAATATTATAGGCACATACATAGCGATTTTGGTATTTTCACCAACAAGTCAAGCATTTGGATTCAGAAAGTATCATTTGGTGAAGTCGAACTGACAAAAAAGACCACAAATGGCCACGGGAACTCCTCAATGTATTTCACGGGTAGCGATGTGAAGATAAGATATTTCTATTAAGATAGTTAAGCGATTATGACGAAGCAAATTTAAATAAATGGATCTGATGAAAATGGTACCAAATGACTATTGGGTAGGCCGCTTAATGTACCTACTCAAAATGCCAGACCATAATTAAAACAGAGAAATAAAAAAAGAAGAAAACATTAGCCCCTAGTCCACACATTCACACAACTAAAGTAATATATACATACTTTTTACAAAGTCAATGTTCATGTCATTTTGCATGTAATATTCATCAATGTCAATGTGTATTATTAATCGGACCTCCACGACCCAGTAACTGGGTAACACGATACCCCTTGGTAAGACTGGTTGTCAGACTGTTGGGCTTCTGACAGCATAATAATCATAATAATCAACTGAACAAAATGTAGCGGACGTGCGCCGCCCGGATGATGCCACGACGAGTACATTCTGGCGCAACATCTGGTCGGTGCCCGTCTGTCACGCTGAGGCTGGCTGGATGCAGGACGTCGAGCGAGTGTGTGGAACTATACCAGAGATGGATGCAGTGCAGATAACGCCATTTGACGTAGCCAGAGCAGTCCGTACGTTACCGAATTGGAAATCTCCAGGACCGGACGGACTGCACAACTTTTGGTTGAAATGGCTAACTAGTTCACACACTTGCCTGGCATCTCAGTTCCAGTCAGCCTTAGAGTCTGGGTCGCTACCGCAGTTTCTAACAACAGGCGTTTCCCACCTGCTCCATAAGTCAGGTAGTCCCGCGGAACCCAAGAATTATAGACCGATCACGTGTTTGTCGACGGTCTATAAACTTCTTACATCCATTTTGAGAGCGAAAATGAATATACGCATTGAGAGTAATCTGATTATGTCTGCCTCTCAAAATGGATGCAGGAACGGGTCCCGCGGTACTAAGGAGCTACTCCTCATCGACATGGCCATTAGCCAACAGGTTCGTCGATCCCGCAAGGATCTGTCAACATGCTGGATAGATTATAAGCAGGCCTACGACTCGGTGCCACATACATGGCACATGAGGGTGCTAGAGTTGTACAAGATTGATGCAACTCTACGCACCTTCCTTGAGTCGTGTATGGGGCAATGGAGGACGGTCCTTCGCTACCCAGGGTGTGGACAGATCCAGAGGAATGATGAACCTGTATGGATTAAACGAGGAATATTCCAGGGCGACAGTTTGAGTCCACTTTGGTTCTGCTTAGCCCTGAATCCTCTAAGCACATTGCTGGAGGATTCAGGTCTAGGCTATCGGTTGCGGAGAGGTGGTCAGGTCATATCTCACCTCCTTTACATGGATGACTTGAAACTCTTTGCCCCCAACAAATTGCGATTGATGGAGCTACTGAAGGTAACTGAAACTTTCAGTAACGCCATCAGGATGGAATTTGGTGTGGACAAATGTGCAGTCATGCATGTAAAGCGAGGCGAGATTATGGAATCCGAGGGAATTCAACTTTCGGATTCCATACACCTCAGATCCCTCTCCTCATCCGAAAGCTATAAGTATTTGGGTATGTCGGAAGCGTTAGGCATCAATGTTGCTGACATGAAGCGCTTCTTTGGTCGCCTGAAAAAGGTATTAACTAGTCTTCTTTCAGGCGGAAACAAGGTGCGCGCTTTCAACGGTTGGGTCATGCCAGTTTTGATGTACTCTTTCGGCATACTCAAATGGACTCAGACCGAACTCGATGCCCTAGATAGAAGGGTCCGTACACTGCTGACCGCAAACCGGATGCATCACCCACGCTCATCGGTGATGAGACTGTACATCCCGCGGAAGTGCGGGGGTCGAGGTTTTTTAAATGTGAAGACCCTCCACAACCGCGAGGTGTGCAGCCTCAGGGAATATTTTTTAAACGCCGACGTGGGTATGCACCGTGATGTGGTCGCAGTGGACAACGGGCTCACCCCGCTCTCCATGGCTAAAGAGAACTGGCGCAAACCTGTAGTACTTACTACAGATGACCGCAAGCAGGTATGGCAAAGCAAGGAGCTTCACGGACGCTTCTATCGGGCTCTACACGAGCCCGGTGTAGATTTCTTAGCGTCCGTATCCTGGCTACGTTTCGGTGACCTCTTTGGGGAAACTGAAGGTTTTGTTTGTGCAATTATGGACGAAGTTATTTTGACGAATAACTACCGGAGACATATTATGAAGGACGGGACGGTTGACGTGTGTCGGGCATGTCACCGTCCGGGTGAGTCCATCAGACATATTATCTCTGGTTGTTCTCGTCTGGCTAACGGCGAGTACTTGCACAGGCATAACCAAGTGGCCAGGATTATTCACCAGCAACTTGCTTTGAAATACAAACTTGTAGACTCTGAGGTACCGTATTACAATTATGTGCCCGACCTAGTTCTTGAAAATGACCATGTCACGTTGTACTGGGATCGGTCTATCATCACTGACAGGACTATTGTCGCCAATAAGCCGGATATAGTGGTGATAGATCGATTAGCGCGCCGCGCAATGATAATCGATGTTACCATCCCACATGACGAGAACCTCGTGAAAGCTGAGAAAGAGAAACAAATAAAATATCTCGACTTAGCACACGAGGTTGTTGACATGTGGAATGTGACCTCGGCTGTCATTGTGCCGATTGTTGTAACGGCCAATGGCCTGATGGCCGAAAGCCTCGACCAACATCTCTCGAGGCTGTCGTTAGGCGGTTGGATCAAGAACCTGATCCAGAAGGCAGTACTCCTCGATACGGCTCGTATTGTGAGGAGGTTCCTGTCTCTGCAGCCCTAACCACCGGTAGCTTGGACCCTGCTCCCGATACCGGCGGACCTCTATTTTTTTATATTTTTAAATGTTTCTTTGTATATATTTTTATTAGAAATATTTAAAAATGTAAATAGATAAGAAAGAAAATAAATAAACGAATAATAATCATAATCATAAATCTTTATTTATCTCAACATCATATTACAGGCACTGGTTAATAAAATGCACAATCTTAAATAGAGAAAGGTGTCTGAGGTAGGAGGGTCCTGAGTTACAGATCACCCGGCTTTCTTTTAAAGGACATGTTAATTTACAAAACAGTTAAAGTTAAGATATACTTAATAGGTATTATAAAGTCTGATAATGCAATTGAGTGCAGAATGTAAAAAAAAAATAATAATTAAAAACAAAATCAAAGAAAAGCAAGTCAACATAAAGTTCAAAGAAATATACAAATTATGTATATTATTATTCTTTGATACGTACTTAGGTATCTAATTAACAAAATAAAATAATAATGAGCATAACAAAAAATGAAGAATGGAAATGGGGAAATGAAGAATGTTGTGTGTATGAATGTATGTAAGTGTAGGTGTGTGATTGTAAATGTGTGGGTATTATTAAGACACTGGTTTTAAGCTTTCAGTGGCAACGTAGTCCAGATTTAATAGCCAAATGCGTAATTTTCTTTTACAAATAGCTTTTGTATGAGTGTAAATAGGTATTTTGTTATTAATTGAATTATAAAGAAAAGTGCCAAGAAAACAGAAAAACTTTTAGGAGAAACTAGTGTTATAACGGATGATTGAACAAACAGTTGTTGATCGTCTATTTTGTGTTGGTAAATTGAGTTCTAAGGGAAGTTCAGTGTGTTTTTTTAGTACTGTCATGAGAATGAACAACTGACTGTTAGCACTTGGCAGTGTTGGTAAAGTTCGAAAGTTGGATAGAGGATTGGCAAAAAGCAACTAACTTTTAACATGGCTCTTTGGCATGTTTTATAAGTAGGAAGGAAAAGGAACGGACAAAGAAAAGAAAATACAATGTTTCTTTATGAAGTCTTCATGACCACTGACTGCGTTTGGGCAAGTTTTTTTCGTATATCCAAGTAATATCTAAGTAGTTGTAGGGAACGATGTGTTCTTTACGGAAAAATTATTGCAGATTTTTAAAGCATAACATATTGAAAGCCTTAGAGGGATTAGTTGTCTATCAAAGGTTTCATCCAGAAGGGTAGGCAGAGGTGTACCCCTTTTTTTTGGATGGGAAATCATCAAATAACTTCTCTCGCTCTGGGTGGAGAGGGAGGGCGTGTCAGACGTTTACTGACTAAAACCCACCCGTGTTCCTTCAGTTGCCTATGCAACACCTCTACTTTTCACTAGATATGTAGTAAGTCCTATTTACATAAATAGGGAGCGAGTCCTTTAACCAGCCCACAATGAAGACTCAGATGCAGTGTAATACTTTTTAACATAAGATAACATCACGCCTGTATTCCCCGAAGGGTTAGGCAGAGGTGTACCTATAGTACACCCACATTTCGCCTGTTATGTTTAAGTCTCATGTCATAGGGGCGAGCCTATTGCCATCAACCAGGCACAAATCCAGCCCCCGTTTTCTTCTTTTTTTTTCGTGTGGTTAGTGACTAAACTGGTGTCAGAGGTTTTTGCCGCCCATGGGCTTCTCACTTGGCTTCACATGGCGACGGGAAATATCTCTCAGGCCGGTGTCCTCACGATGTTTTCCTTCACCGTTTTTTAAGCAAGTGGTAAGTGTTGCTAATGAGAAATTCCAGATGATAAAACCCATTAACACTGCCCGACCCGGGAATCGAACCCAGGACCACATGCTCAGCAGTAGCGCTTGCGACTACTAGATCAACGAGGCAGTGTATGTAATACATAAGTTTATTAACAAAACGTACCTATATTAGTTTAAAAAGAATAGATAGCTTTCTGCGATCCCAGCTCCCGTACCACAATAGATCGCAAGTCAGAGCGGCAGCCAGGTGGAAAGCAGCTAGAATCGACACCGTGTGCGGGAACACTTTGTTCATTTAATTATGTTATCTATTTGGTATGTATTCAAAGGTGTTGAAGTGGAACTGAGTACTTAACTGGTATTTAAAAATAATAATCCATTTATTTCAGGCGACGCAGGCCCATAGATACCTTAACCTAAATATACATATTTTTATCATAATAACATCAATAAATTATTGTACACGGAGTGATGACTGTGTCGGCGTCATGTTGCGATGCATGGTATCGGTACGCCACACCTATCAGCCAAAACTCTTCTTTCAAGCAGTCTAGGTACTGTAGAGGCCTTAGTTGAGCATGCCTTCCGCATGAATCCTCTTTGGATTATGACATTGGCTGGTAAGACAAACGCTGGTTTAGATTGGAATTTAGAATAGGTGAAAAATAATGACGGATAGTTATATTGTTCTATGTCGAGTCAGAGTATAATATTAGCCCCAGTGTTTGCTTGTTGTATTATAATTATAGCTTTAATAAGCTAATAAACCAGTTCATTTAGTGCAACGGTCTTCATATTTATAAATATCACGACAAAGTTTCCCCAACACACCTCTAAGTCGAGACCCCGCACACATAATAGATAGTGACCTGCCTATGTATCGTGGCTGGTCACTACAGTACTGAGTTGGAACCCGCACCACAAATGACATGAAGTTTATGTTATGGCGCGACTCCAACTTCTCTACTCTCAAGGTCCACTTGGTCTTGATTCTGATGTATTCCACGATGTCTTCAGTCATCATGGAGTGATGCAGACGGGATACGTACAGCTGCGTCGACGATGCAGCAGGACGCAGCAACATATTTGGTGCCGCCAGAGCAGTACCACATCGAATACGGCAAGTGGGCTTCCTTCGCTTCGACTCCACCGTCACGAAACCCTCCTTGTCTGGCTGCCCTTTCTTAGGGGCTGGGGACAAGCTACTGGGAGCCGGTGTATTGCGGCCATTGCGCTTGCGTTATTTACACCTCTTCAGTTCAGTTCGGTGTTGATTTGGAACCAATACTTATTTGTAAGCCCTGAACCTAATGTGTTATTCCATAAAATTCGCTTTTATAATCTCACTCAAATTCAAATAAATATTTAATTTCACACAACCTACATGGGCACTTATAAAACGTCGGAAGCTAGGTGCACGGTTCCAATTGGTCGTTTCCTATGGAGAAGAGCCGGCAAGAAACTCCACGGTTACTCTTTTAAAAATGATTGGCTTTTATAATGTTTCCAAATCACAGTATTAATAGGTATGGGAGAACAGTGTCGGCCTGTCAACAAGTACCTACCAAATAAAGCACATCCTAACTTAATATTATAAATGCGAAAGTGAGTTTATTTGTTTGTTACGCTTTCACGCCAAAATATCTGATCGTATTTGGATAAAATTTGGCACATAGATAGACCATAACCTGAATTAGGACATAGAATACTTTTTATCCCGATATTCCCAAGGGATCGAGACTTATGCGGGTGAAACCACGGGGAGCAGGTAGTTTAAGCGTGAAATTCAGGTAATCGGCAATAAAAGCGTTTACGTAAGCAGCAATCCCCAAGGTCAACCTAACATTCCGCTTACCTTTTCTAATTTTCAAACAAACACAACTTGCATGACAAAGCGAAACTTGTAATAAAATTCAAATATTTGGAGGGTTAAGGTTTTCGTAGAACAGCATACCTACATATATTTAGCAGAACAGCGCATTTTTCGCATAACAGCGTATATTTCGCGGCCAGTCCCGTGTGATCCCTGGGGTCGTCAGGTGGGCCACGCGACCTTTGCGAATATATTAGTGTCAGCAAAAAAGAGTATGTGAAGGATTTAAAAGGTGTGGAGACGACTTTTGTGGCACGTGATCTAAAGGGGATAATCCTAATTATAGTTATCTTTAGTATTCTTAAAAAAATCTTACTCCTATGTCACAGATTCCTATGTTCTAATGTCATCGACAAACGCCAGGCCTTTCCAACTTTGAAACAATTTTGCTTGAAAATATTTTGTGCCGTTCCGAGTTTCTATTTTTGGACGAGAACAAAGGACCATAGAGGCAGGGTTTCTTCATAATCATAATCATTTTATTTGTGTAACATAGGTAGTGAATACAGTTCTTAATTTAGAGTTCATAGGTCGCTATGTTATGCCAAAAGGCGTACAAATATGGTTGCATGCGAACTAAGAAAAAATAAAATATTAATCATGCCAGAGGTAATCTTATTCAATGAATCAGTGTATACAAAAAACAACTTGAAGGTGTGAAGGCATTCGTTTTGTCGATCTACCTTCGTAGTTTATATCGTAGACACTACCGATAAGTACAACTGTTTTAATTCTGGTGTATTCTGTGCCAGTAAATGTAAATTGTACGATATTAATTACAACTCCTTAAAGGCGTCCTTCTTTTTCTTAAACGTTTTTAATTTTAAAAAATGTAGGTACTGACCTATTGTCAGCTAGACTACTAATACCCTTTCGTTTTCACTTACACTAAGTGACACCTAACTAAATGCCTAAATAAAACCCTGTCAGCCTGAGCCGAGCGTTCATATTCCAACAGCGTGCTTATATTTAGGCATTCATTTAACTGTCACCCAGTGTTAGTGAAAACGGGTATAAGAGTCTGAAACGAAGTCGCTCCTACAAAATTATTATTCAGAATTCTACAATTTTATTGGACATCCTACAGAGCCCTTGATTGCGGCAGAGCAAATTGTTAACGAGTAGGTATCATTAACATTTAACTTGAGACGGTAACATACAATTCTGAAACATTTTGGAAGAATAAACTTTACTGTTTGTTCTTTAATTTAGTGTTGTCTTGAACACCACAAGAATTTTAAGTTTTATAAGTGGGTACCTATCTCCGCAGTTGCATTATTTGTTATTTTTTTTGTACTATTGACTTTTTCATTGTTTGTAAGCCCACAAATCCTCACAGCGTATATAGAGTCGAGTCAGCGTTGGGCACACACAGTCCACACGAGCTTTTGCAAAAAACTATATCTAACTACTTACTTATTATCATAAAATTAAAGACTCGTCGAGAATGTATATCAGGTTCCAAATTTCCAGTACCACTTAAGTACATATCCATTAAAAAAATGCACACAATCGACTCCACAGCTTTCTGTAACACGTAGTCCAAAATACAAAGATTTCAGCGGTCCCTAGTGGTGAAGCAAATGTGGCACACAATAATACCTGATGCTGACCGACTATTCACTCTGATTGCAAGCAATGTGCTGAACTAAAGAGACATAAAATTGTCGATTTGTATGTTCTACTGGGAATTAAAACTTCAAGAAAATCGTCCACTTTTACAATGTTTGTAAATATGTGAGCCCCATCTATCTATCACATAATTAACTTATCTGTCATTGCTTCATTTTCCATTGTTTTAATCTATTGTGGTATAGTAATTTTATTCTAGGTGCATCGTCTTCACACATAATTATAATAAATGTGCAAAATATTGTGAAACATTTTAAAAGAGTAACGGTGGAGTTTCTTGCCCATTCTTCTCCATACGAAACTACCTTTTGGAAGGGGCGATTAGAATCAATCCTATTTTCTTGTTAATCTTTGACATTTATAAGTGCCTTTTATGTACCTATTTGAAATAAACGATTTGACTTTGATTAAATAAAAGGGTACGAGTGAAAAGTAAGTAGTTTAATAGAAGGAGATGATGTTGCAGAATATTTACTAGATTAATACTGTAGAGGCTTTAATCGGGCCTGCCTTCAGCATGAAACCTCCGCGAATTGTTTGATTGGCTGATAAGACAAACACGGGTTTAATGTAAAATAGAATAGTTTAAAATATGACATATAGTAAAATTGTTTTATATTGAAGCATTCCTAGTTTTACGTTGATAATGTTATAAAGCTTTCTGCAAGCAATAAAATAATAATTACAGTGCTCCCTTCTGCCGCGCTAACGAAGAATGCAATAACTCGATTTTGACAAGAATGATTATTGTATTTTTGATTAGTGAATTTGTCATGAAGTTTTAGTTATTGCATTCTTGCTTACTGAAAAACCGAGTTCCTGAAGGATTCATAAAGTTGCTTAGAGAGAGTTAATAGATCTCGATTCGCTGACTCCGAATATACGAGTATGTATATATGTATAACTCAAAATCGTCTAAAATCGAGTTATTGCATTCTTCTTTAGCGCGGCAGCCTTGTCTCTGTGTGTAGTGTCGGTATCCTCCCCTACACAGTGAGTTACATAGCTTACACTACACCACAGACACGAACGCACGTAGTGATCTGCTCGGTCCCCTACTATCCCGGCAGATCCCTACAATACTAACACCTGAAGAGGATTTCTTAGTTCTAAATTCTTTTAAAAGTAAGAACATCTGACAATGGGAGCACAAAATGAGCAAGAGTTTTACATCGATTGTATCAAAAAAAATCTATTTGTTTTTATATTATTTGTGGGTGTACATACTATAGGTACATCTCTGCCTAACCCTTCGGGGAAACAAGGCATGATGTTATGCTATGTTGTTTTTATATGGAGCCGCAAAATCTAAAATTATAGGTACATAGGTCATTGCTAAGAAATCATTTTCTAATCTACTTTATGATATGAAAAGTATGTCAAACTTAATTTTCACTAGTTTTTATATTCCACTTTCATTTTAATTACAAATTTACCGACAAAGGCTCTCATAATAAAATAATTAAAACTACATCAACAGGCGAAACAAAAGATTTAACAGAAACGCCTCCATTCAGACGATCATTAATTAATTAATTAATTAAATTAGTTAACTTTTACCTATATTAAACGTTACTTCTTAACATTAATTCTATTATAATGTTTAACATTAGTTTTGAAGGTTCTTCAGTCTTTTAGGACTACGTTTTAATTAATTTTATGTTTGTAATAATAGAAACTTTTGATTGTTTAGTTTCACTAAGATTTGGACATCATAATTTATTATATTATAAGCTTTGTCGATGGGATACTGCAGATTGAAAAATAAAAGAAAATCGATTTCTTAGATTATTTTAAAAGGAATATAGATGTTTTCGTTTTATTTTGTCTGATCCGTCACTGAAAAAGAGATATATCGGTGAAATAAAATCTTTAAACAAGACCTGCGTAACAAGACATGTACGAACACAATTACAACTATAATATAATATAACAATGGCCCAGTTCAAGCAGAGATATCAAATGTCGTGGGGCTAAATAACCTTCAGTTGTGCTGCCGTGCCGGGGCCCACCGCCCCTTCGTTATCCCAGTCTGAGGGTCTGTTGGGTCCTTTCGACGGTAAACGTATTAAAGTGTCTGATTTCTGTAGTGTTTTGTTCAGTTTCGGCAAATTATTGTTGACCCCCCCCCCCCCTGCCAGCCTGGCCAGGCCTGTTTAGGTTGTTATTAAAAGCTAGAGGCCTAGAACAATATTAGGTATTTATAATCGGAAAGGTTTGTAGGTCAGTTAGACTTTCTAAGAAGGGAACAAGTAGGAGGATTAGTTTTATTTTTATGATATACGAGTATGTACATTACAAATTTGTTTCCTATCATAATAAAATTCTTCGCTTTACTTTTTCATGTTTTATTACTGTCAATGTACAGGTTGGCCAACTCGAATGTACGAGTATACAACTATTTTTGGCCACCATTCTGGTTTGGCGCCAAATACGGTTGTTTGATGTTCACTATCGAGTTAAAAAGTGGCAAATTTTTTATGCACCATTTATCAGACCATGACTAACATTAGCTTCAGGAATTTTATCCTAAAGTTCCTAAACGAATTGGAAAACAATCCCAGTCTTTTCAACAAATTAGTACGAGTAACTAAAATCACATTTTGATCACAGAGGATTTGTAAATAAACAAAATTGTCACTTTTGTAGAGCAGAGCAATTTTCTTGGCTACGTAAGACCCCTGAATTCTACTTGTCTAACTGGCTACGTGGAGTATTACACCAATCTTCCTCGGAGAGGCCAGAGGACTGATGCTGCTGGTACTGCGGCTGGCAATCGCGACAATGTGAAGATTTTTATTTATTTCAGATCAATCAGTTAGACCCAGAAAAAACGTGATTCCAATAAGACAAAGCCAGAAAGCATGCAGCACGAAACATAATCGAAACTTTGATAGCAATGTTTCCGAAACAATAAATTCTAAGGAATTTAGACATTCATTGACCCCCCAAATTCACCAGATTAGGCAGGTCCTGACTTTTTCTGTGGGGTTATCTAAAGGGACGCGTCGTGGTCAATTTTGAATACTAAAAGACTAAATAATATATAATTTAATATTGTGCCTCTGTGTTAAAATGTTTAGGAACGCAACCTGTATTAATGTGCATTTTTGCCGTAAGGGGCGCTGTTGCTTTCTCTCTTAAAACTTCGTCCCGTATGCTCACGTGTCGCTATAATAATTATATATATACATATATGTTATTATTATATGTTATTATATGGTGTTGTGTATGTTATTATTATATATATGTTTTATTGTGTGTACATAAATAGTAAAATAAATAAATATATTTCACAATATAATAATTACTGTCAATTAGTTAGTTTCATTTATAATTGTACCACAATAATCCTTTACTCTGATAGTGGAATACGTAGTAAAGTATGCAAAAATTTGCTGAAAAACACGTTGAATAGTGATTGCATTTTAAACCAGCAAAAAGTTTTATTTTTCGTTCAAAATTGCCTGTATTATATAATTATGGGAAAATATCTGGTAATTTTTGTTTGAAGGTATTAAAAAAAATCTTAATTTATTTAAAGTTGTATAATTCGGAACTGGCCACCCTATATTAATATCCTCCATTTTTCCACCAGTCACTAATCATGATCTAAGGACTCCTATCATTCCAAAGGACAAACAATACATCATGACAATCAATTACGTCCCACACACGAAACTACATGTCCCACCAAATTTTATTTGGTCGAAATAACAAACAAAAACCGGCCACTTGCATCTCAGACCACGCACAATGAAGGGTTCCGTAGTGGGGATGAAGAAAGAAAAGAGAATTATCCCAAGAACAAACAACATTGTAGTTGAAAAACATGTTCTCCCATACATTCCAGCTACAAATGTAAGTTTGTACGCACAATATTGAGTAGGTACGTAGAATAATATGTAGATACAAAATACAGGTATAAACAGTTTTTAGTCTCAGTTAGAAGCGTGACTTTACATTTTATTTTATTTTACATAACATAACATCACGCCTTGTTTCCCCGAAGGGTTAGGCAGAGGTGTACCTATAGTAGTACACCCACATTTCGCCAGTTATGTTTAAGTCCCATGTAATAGGGGGCGAGCCTATTTATTTTATTTTATTTTAATAAGTACAGAGACAGACTACAAACTAAGACAATTCCGCACAGATATGACAATATACAGCACATAAATCTGAAGTCCAATTTTTACTGTACACAGCGTTCAACATTTAATAGGGCAAAACTTGGGTAATCGGTGATAGTTTTGTTTTTTACTTGTAAAATTCGATTCATTGATCAGACTATTTTTTAAATTTACTGTGATATAGTAGACAAAATAAGTTTTGCTAACTTATATCTAAAAATGTGGCAAATACTATAATGATTGAAAAATGTACATTTATCAAGTCAGTAGTAACTTGGTAATAAAACACAATTATCTATCACCGAATAGCTGCATATCACGAATTAGCCAAGTTTTGCCCTATGCTTCTTTAGTGACAGTTAAGGTGAAATAACATGAGATAATGACACTGTAGCCTTTACAACTTAAATAAAGAATTTCTAAATTCGTTAAAACTGTTCAAAAAGAAGTCTACCTTATATGCGCTTTTTTGTCGTGAAATTAACCTTTCGCATGCCGTAATTACAGACACAGTAAGCAATTGACTTTGTATCTATGGGGTTCAAACGACACGCAAAGACTATGCAAAGGCAAACAGGAGCGACACACGACGCGAATTTCACGCGACACAAAGACATCTTCGTGTCGTGTCGCGTGTCAAGCCTGTTTGTAAGAGCCTTAAACAGTGATACCTACGTCATAATGACGCGAAACCCGCAGGAAAACGTCTGCAAAATATTTTCCTTGATGTTATTTACTTATGTAGTTGAAATAATTGCGTACTACAAACGTAACGTTTATATCCCAAGAGATTCAAGAGTCTTTGTTTCTGTCATTCTTATGATCAACTTTTTAGAAACTACAAACTATTAGTATGACCCTTATTTAAGCCTTAGTTTAAACCAAAGGTATTCTAGTACTCTATTTTATTTATTTATTAATAACTAAGCACAAGTAAAAAAATACCAGTTAACCTTGGGGTGACGCAGAGACAAAACATGACAGAGAAGAATGGCATATTTTCTGCATATAAAATCACACAAACATTACATGCATTGTAACTAAAACGAACCCTGTACCCTGTAGTTTACGGAGAGCAGAAACTTCTCCACTGCCACATTCACCCAGTGTCCAATCAGCGAAGGAGATTAGAATTTACAAAGGCTCACAGTTAGGACCGTCTTTGTCGAATACTCTTTGAGTCCGATAGGTTCGTTAGTACAAGACAGGGACTGAATTACCCAAAAATTAAGTTACCTTTAAATTTCGGTATGACGTCATACCATTAAATAAGGGTTATCGAAATATTTCGATACCATTTCTTTTTTCAGTAGCGGAATTTTGAGGTTGGAAATGCATACCGGTATATTTCGGTAGAAGTACCTTAACCTTTATAAATGTATCGGTAGCGGTACTAAACCTTAATAAATAGGGGTTTTCTTTGATGTACAGCCTCGCTACTCTGTCATTCACTTAACAGGCCCTGATTGGCTGATTGCACATTATTATGACTCCGCTTGTTTTTTATTTCGGATCGGAAGGACACGGCCGGCAGTGTAAGCCAGACTGTCCTTTCCAATTTCTAGTTTATATTAATGACCTTCCTTACATGATGGCTAACTTATCGCTTATAATTCTATTCGCTGATAACACTTCGCTTATTTTTAAAATATATAGAAAAGATACGGATGTCTTACATGTCAACGATAGTCTGGCTATTCTTTCGAAATTGTTTACAGCTAGTAATCTTTTACTTAATGCGAACAAAACTAAATGTCTTAAGTTCTCATTACCAAATGTACCCCAAGTGGATATAAATTTAAAACTTGATGGCAAGAAACTAAATGTTATTACGGAAACGGTATTTCTAGGATTTACTCTAGATTCTAAATTGCAATGGGGCGCCCACATTAGAGCTATTTCAGGTAGATTAAGTTCAGCTGCATATGCAGTACGAATAATAAGGCAGTTGACTGATATAGCCACAGCTAGGTTAGTATACTTTGCTTATTTCCACAGTATTATGTCTTATGGAGTTCTCCTACACATACATAGATTCAATTTTCATTTTACAAAAGAGGGCAATCCACGCGATCTATAAATTGGGTCCTCGTGATTCGCTTAGAAATAAATTCAAAGAAATTTATATACTAGCTCTGCCTTCTCTTTATATCTTAGAAAGTATTTTGTAAACGTAGGACTTTTCAAAATAAAAAGCGATTTCAATGTATTAAACATGAAATTGTGATACCCAAATGTATATTAACAACAACAAGCAAGTCATTTCTTATAAACAGTAACCGCTTTTATAACAAGTTGCCAAAGTCGGTTACAGAACTTAGCGATGGAAAGTTCAAAACCCACATTAAACGTGTCCTTATTAAAAAATCATATTATAAGATTAAAGACTACGTTGAGGACAGGGAAGTTTGGCGCTAATCCTTCTTCACATATGGCTTCCCCGGTGCCTCATTAATAGCATAACTATTTATGTAAATGTCTATTAACTGCTCCCAAATTACTTTTTTTTTTTTTGTATGCTTCCATGATGTAATCTTTTCATTATTTTACATGTCAGAGACAGTCATTAGTTTAGACCCTAAACTAAGTGCAGCATGAGTTCCGAGAGGTGGCAGCACTGTCGCGACAACGTGGATACTCGGCTAACTTCGTGCTATGACAGAGCCTGGCTGATGGAGGAGCGCTAGAACGGGAGAACACTTACTATCAGGGGCATGAAACGTAGAACTGTTGATATTTTCGACCTTAATGACATGCAAGTGCTGCAATCTTTTAAACTTTTGCAGAACTATATTGACAGAACTGTCAGTCTGATTGTCACAGTCAGTCCCGGGAAATTTTGAACTTGTTACCGTTAATACTACCAAAGCTGTGAACTAAAGCAACGGTGCTTTGGTTGGAAATCAGTGTTATTCTCGTTATTTGTTATTTTTGTTGTTTATTGAGTTGTTGTTACTACTGTTTTTTTCTGTGCTGTTTGTTTTTTACTGTTGTTACTACTGTTTCTGTTAATATTAGGTATAAACGAGTATTTCATTTTGCGATTCTCGCAATGAGTTCTCGCCAAGCTCGTTGCATTTTTGGTTGCGACACTTTTGGTAAGTATTGCAGTTATTCTGAAGTTAAATAAGTATATGACTATTCTGTAATGTTAAAATACATTGTCTAACATCTTCAACCACTGTTTTCACAATCAACGTTTTAATAAGTTGGAATTCGACGATTCCAAAGCTCGACATTATAAATATTTTAAATCTATATTTTATCGTATTAAAACTTATACAACTTTGAAAACATACACCTGTAAAAAGTCATTATTTTTTATTTTTGTACCTATCTTGTTTTTAAATAAACACTATTATTTTCAGGAGTGCATGGATGCATGTGCATGCATGGTTTTCCAAATAAAAATAAATACCCAGCCGTCTTTGAAGCATGGGTAGCAGTCATACCTGAAAATATAGTCCATGAAGATCCTGAGAAGCGTCTGAAATCATTAAAAGTGTGTGACTACCATTTTAAACCTGAACACAAGACACGGGGCCATGGTGTAACTAAAACAGCTATCCCCTGTCTGTATTTAGAAGGTAAATATATTTTGTATATGTATCCCACCTAGGGCTGCCCACCCTCCGGGTTTGACCCCAAAACTCCACGTTTGAATGATGCATCTCCAGGCTATGGGTTGACATTGTATATCTCTGAGTTAGACAGGGTGGGAGCGAAATCCTAAGTCCTATTGCTCACTCCACTTCTGAGTTCTCCAGTTTATATGTGATTGACCAAATTACTTATGTTTCAGGTGTCCCAAAAGTAATAACAGATCTGCATACAGAGCATAATTATTGCTTACCAAGGATGAGCCTAGCAGTTTCCTCAACAAAGATTGAAATGACTATACCATCATCATCATCCGGTGTAACACAGGATACAGGTAAATAATTATTGTCAGGCATAATATTTCAGATCAGATCTGCAGATACACGATCTGCAAATACAAGGCAGTTCTTAATATGACCAAAAATGATTGTCACTTTAACCATCCACAAATGTATTGGTTGTCATGTAATCTTTATTTGTTTTGGTTCTGAGAAGTTAACAAATAAAGTTATTTACTTTAATGTAATAATACTGGATAAAATTATACTTTCTAACCAGTATTTACTTTCTTCTTTATAGGCATTGCATCTACGAGCCATGTGCATGTGGAAACATCAGTGGAAGCTTGTGTGCCGCATAATGAGAAAGAACCTTCTAAATTGCAAACATCAAATCAACAAATCAAAGATTACCAAAGGCAAATCACAAACTTGAAGAAAATGGTTACTCGGATGAAGAATAAAGAAGAGTCATTCAAAACCCGATTGTCAAGAGCAGAAAAAATGGCACGATCGTCTGTTAAAATAACTAGTGGTATGTCCAAGGCAGCCAGAATTCTCACTGGATTACAATGCAGGGAGTCGGGAAAAAGTTCAAGAGGTCGGAGATTTACTGAGGAAGAAAAAGTACTTTCGCTTTCCTTACTAAAAAAGAGTCCAAAAAGTTATAGCCTTCTCAGCAAGTATTTTTGTTTGCCATCTAAGAGGACTTTGTTAAACGTTTTAAAATCAGTCAAATTGGTTCCTGGCATAAACAAAATAATTTTTGAAAAATTAAAAAATACTGTTTCGAAAATGAATGCCGAAGACCGTTTATGTAGCCTGATTTTGACGAAATGTCTATAACTCCGCAGGTCCACTATGACAAATCTAGGGATGAAATTATTGGTTTTGAGAACCTTGGCACTTACAAGACCCATAAGTTTGAGAACCTTGGCACTTACAAGACCCATAAGTTTGAGAACCTTGGCACTTACAAGACCCATAAGTTTGCTGACCATGTCACAGTTTTTATGATCAAAGGTTTGAGAAAAAATTTTAAGCAGCCAGTTGCCTATTACTTTAGCCAAAATATGAAGTCTGTAGATTTAAAAAATATTATTATAAATGTTATAACAAATATTCAGTCCACTGGACTACAGGTTTTAGTGACTGTCTGTGACCAAAGTGGAGTAAATACTGCCACTATGAACAGCCTTATGTTAGATGCAAAACGTCAATGTTTAAGGAATGGAAAAAATTTCAGAAACAATGTTTTCATTGTTGGTGGTAAAAAAATAATACCCCTGTATGATGTGCCCCACCTCTTAAAAGGTCTGAGGAACAATTTATTAAATAAGGATTTAATTTTTGTTGATCCCATTTCAAAAGAGGAGATAGTAGTGAAATGGGAATATTTTTAAATACTATATCAGGCTGACAAGTGTTTTGGTGAGCTTCGGTTGATGTACAACCTTACAGAGGAGCATGTAATCCCCGAAAAAATTAATAAAATGCGGGTTAAGCCAGCCGCACAGCTGTTTAGTCACAGCGTAGCTGTTGGCATCAAACATTTGTCAACTAGGAATGATGTTCCAAAAGAAATGGAAAAAATCATACCATTACTTCTTATTGACAAGTTATTTGATAGCCTAAATGGTGGTACTTTTAATATAAAAAACGGCAAAATGTATACAGGAGCTGTAAAAAAAAACTCTCCACATCACCAACTGTGGAATGATGCGAAAAGCTTTTTGAATTCTGTACGGTATGTTGATAAGGTAAGCAAAGTAGTAAAACGAGTGCCGTCTTTACCAAATTACCCACACCATAGAATTAACCATAGAGGGATACCAACTTTTGTGGAAAACTTTAAATGAGAAATACTCCCAAGATTTTTTCCTGACTCGAAACTGCAACCAGGATCCTCTGGAAAATTTCTTTGGCAATGTCAGGAGTATGGGTGCTCGCAATGTCTCACCAAATTGTGTAGGTTTTGAAGGAGCATATAAAACATTGCTTTTAAACAATTTTAGTGCTCACCATTCACCTCGTGCAAATTGTGAAGAGGACACAAATTCTTGCCTACAGTCATTGCAGTTTTTTATAACAGAAAAAGAAACAAACCAGGAAGAACCAGTTAAATATGGAAATGTGTACATTGGTGAGCCACATGAATTGTTTACGAGAGACATCGAAACTTCTGGCATCTCCCAAAGAAATTATGTTTGTGGATGGGCATTAACAAAAGTATTAAAATTGGTAAAAGGGTGCAAAAAAATGTAAGCTTTCTCTGTGTGGCAGTAAAGACGAATTAGGCAATGAATTTATAAAATTAAGGGAGTATAATAAAAACAAAACTTGGTTATTATATCCTTCTCAAAATTTATCTTTATCTTTTAGCCACATCCAAACTGTGGTATCCAATTTTTTAACACATGATGTGCACTTACCAGGTCTAAAAGAAAGAATTAAATTTCTTGTAGAAACAACGTCTGATTTTTCGTATCATAACTGTAATAAACATACAGAAATGGTGATAAAATGCTTTACAGATATCTCGGTAAATGTATTAGTGTATAGTTGGTGCAAAATTGTTAATAGAATTTTATCAGGCAAATGCAATTATGATGGTGATGACCAAATTAAATTAGCAGCCCTTTCATGCTACTTAAAATATAAAACTAAACCAAAAAAGTAAAATAATGGCATCACTGATGTAATATAATTTGGTGTTCATGTTTGACCGTTCTTATTTCATTTAGGGCCGACACGGACCAGTATATTAAATTAATTTGTTATTAAAATGTATTTGGTGAACCAATGATTGATGTCTAAATAATTAAAAATGTTGTTTACTGTGATTTGGTTTTATTATTTTAATTTATAGGCGATCGGACACCAACAACCCGATTTGCATTTAATTATTGTTCTTATTCTCTTTAAGTTAAAATCTTTCTGCTGTGGTGATATATTTATTTTCTTTATTAAATGCAAATCTGGCTGCGGTGTAAGGTCGCCTTCCAGTTCAATCCGTTTCAAATATGGCGGTAGACTTAATAAAATAATATAGGTATATATATTTATATATATCCCACAGCCTTGGTGTTTAGTTCTGATAAAGTTTCATAGACAGCAGCACTTTCTTCATGGCCGTTCTTTATGGTCGACTTGCTTCTCTTATCCATTATAAATAGTTACTACTCTTTGCTTACCATTATGCCGTCGAGGAGATCAGTACCTCCACCGTAGGAACTGTCATTCGTTTCGTTTGCTCGTTGTGTCGTGTACCTACAGTGTGTGAACAGCTATTATAGTGTGATTAATTTGATTACTGTGAATTATATAATTTGATTTGAACTGCAAACGGTTTTTCTATTGCGCAATAACCAACACTACCCATAGCACGCCCACAATAGTTAAAATATGACTGACGATAACTAGAGAGACGTACCTTCTCCGTCATACATTATATAGTCTTGTCTTTTAAATAGATACTTTTATATTTTGTGAATGTGAGAAAGTTGTAGGCATAATAGACTGTAGACTTGTAGACCATTTTCTATTTTGTTTAGTACCTGGTACTTGTTGACAGGCCTACACTGTCCTCCCATACTTAATAACACTATAATTTGAAAACATTGTAAAAGCCAATTATTTTTAAAAGAGTAACCGTGGAGTTACTTGGCGGTTCTTCTCCATAGGAAACGACCAATTGGAACCGTGCACCTAGTTTCTGACGTTTAATAAGTGCCCATGTAGGCTTATGTGAAATAAAATATTTTGAATTTTGAATGAATTTTGTTCCAAATAAAGTCTATGTTTTTGTTGAATAGTTACTAGTTAAAAAATTGTACTATCTACTGTTTAAAACCTAAGCAGTTCACAGAAAATTGCATGACGGAACGTACCAAAGAAAAAAGAGTTGAACAGAACAGATCTTAATTTTTCATCGGTTTTATTATTTTTAACATTCAATTTATTTCTAAACTACTAACATGATTTTCATCTAAGAATCTAATACCTTTTGGTGTGTTACTAAATATTCTTATTTTTCTGTCAAGGTTCTGCCTTATTTCATAAAAGACCTAAGAGTAGTGTAAGCAGAATAGGTAGCCCTCATAGCCGCCATCAAGGACGTAAAGCTCATCGTAGTAACTCCACCAGCCGATATAGCCATGGTCTTCTGCGACACCTGCAGCATCACCAACACCATCTTCATGTTATTCTTGTCTAAATTCTCCCATTTGCAGTCATACACAGCTTGCTCGAACACTAGGCCTGCGTCCATCACCCTCTGACCTATGAAACAGTCTGCCCCAACTTGTATAAACGCGAATGGTAGCTGCAGTATTGTGTTTTCTAATCCTCCAAGCAGTTCTGATATCAAACCGAGTATTAGCAAAATAAATCCTACAGCTAGAGTTCCTCTGCATGAGTCTTCCACTTGGTTTAAAAGGGTTTTGATGGTTGCATGGCGTGTTATAATGTCTTTGAGGTTTTTGCAGACGTGATCGTTCACTATTTGGCTCTTCCTATCATAATTTGTAAAGAAATTGTCATTTCCGAATTCAGCTACAGATTTATAATGTTCTTCAGCATCTGTCCATATGTGAGTTACTTCATCACTTAAAGTCAACATCTGGGACTCGGCGTACCCAATAATGACTATCAGGTAATTGGTCACGTTGGCCGAAACGTAGGATATTATGTACACGCTGCAAATCATCATGATCCATGCGATTTCGTAGTTCGGTGACTCGTACTTTGGTTCCAATCCTGTGGGCATAAGACATATTTTTACAATATTAAGTACTTTGTTTTTCGAAGACTGTAATATTTGCTTAGGCCTAACAACAGACAAGTGAATCGTTTGATTAACCTAACTCTTCAAAACATTAGAAAAATAAACGACGTTTCACAAGAAGGAGTAAACAACAGCAATACTTAATAAATTTTGAGTTCAAAAATAAACAAAACGAGTTGAATCCGTCGTAAAGTTTGTAAATCTATGAACGAGAATGAAGAGACTTACATATATTGTAACAACTAAATGTACACATGAATGCAATAAAGAGTTTTGAATTTGAAATACACAACAGTGAATCAATTACCATAAATAACAAACATGTCCTCAGTCAAATGTCTGCCGGGACGAAGGAGGGGGATTAACACGTACACGGTCGCGTTACCCATGAGGACCATCCAGTAGAAGATGGCACGTTTCTTGACGTCTCGCATGTACCCCAGCAGGTTGGTAGCCCGTCGGCTGCCTGGGATCATACGAGAGTCAAAGTCAAGGAAGGCATCCGTCAGACCCCGGATTTTGTCACTGGAAAGCAGGTTTTTTTTTTAAATGCTACATATAAGCATGTAGACGTCTTACTTGAAGCTGTCGTTACGAATGGAATTGTTGCTAAATTTTTATATGTTATGTTGTCAAAAACACTTTTTACAGGACTGCCCCAAGAAAGAATTGTAATATTTTCAGGGTTCATGTATGTATATGTGTACCTATGTATGTGAGTTTCTGTATTGCACCTTTCAAAAGATTCTGGACCTATAAAAGAAATGTGTCTAAAGCCCCATTTTTACGGTGTAAGTTTCTGGAACGTTAAAGAGCAATAATCGCATGCCATAAAGCACGTTCAATTATTGCCATTCAAGAATTGAATGCAAGTGTTTACAAGCGTGCCATTTCCATAAAATGGCATACAATTATTGCATGCAAATTTTACCTCGTCTAAACACAGAGTTGCACGTCCTTGTACAATTTATTCAAATATTGTAGTATAAAAGTTTCATGCCTGGATTGAATACGATTTTATTGCACATGCCAGTTACCACCAGTACCACCAGTTTCAGTCCGTATACCAGTTTTGAACGGCAACTAACTTGCCCGTATCGTGCAATAATATTGCACGTGCTGTTTACACCTATACCAGTTTTGAACGGCAACTAACTTGCCCGTATCGTGCAACTATTTAATTGTACGTATTGTTTAGACGGTGCCAGGTAATTTTTGCTTCAACTTTATGGTAAGCCACAGGTAATAAACTTGCACCGTGTAAATGGGGCTTTTGGCTGGCTTGCACCATAGATCACTAAATGGGGCTTTTGGCTGGCTTGCACCATAGATCACTAAATGGGGCTTTTGGCTGGTTTGCACCATAGATCACTAAATGGGGCTTTTGGCTGACTTGCGCCATAGATCACTAAATGGGGCTTTTGACTGGCTTGCACCACAGATCACTAAATGGGGCTTTTGGCTGGCTTGCACCACAGATCACTAATGGGGCTTTTGGCTGGCTTGCACCACAGATCACTAAATGGGGCTTTTGGCTGGCTTGCACCACAGATCACTAAATGGGGCTTTTGGCTGGCTTGCACCATAGACCACTAAATGGGGCTTTTGGCTGGTTTGCACCATAGATCACTAAATGGGGCTTTTGGCTGGCTTGCACCATAGATCACTAAATGGGGCTTTTGGCTGGCTTGCACCACAGATCACTAAATGGGGCTTTTGGCTGGCTTGCACCACAAATCACTAAATGGGGCTTTTGGCTGGCTTGCACCACAGATCACTAAATGGGGCTTTTGGCTGGCTTGCACCACAAATCACTAAATGGGGCTTTTGGCTGGCTTGCACCACAAATCACTAAATGGGGCTTTTGGCTGGCTTGCACCACAGATCACTAAATGGGGCTTTTGGCTGGCTTGCACCACAGATCACTAAATGGGGCCAAAATACGCGCATTGACGTGGAGTTTCGGACACCAGCCCGTGTTACCTATTACCTATTACCTATTGGCTGGCTTGCACCACAAATCACTAAATGCGTTTAACACTAAACATATTTAAAATTGAGTTTTAAAAAATATGTTTGAAAAGATGGACGTTTAGCAATAAATGAATTTAGTGCATTAAGCTGGCTTGAAGTCTCACAAACTTAAGAAGACTATATCAATGTTAAAAAGAGGCACAACTGCTTTACTGTTTTGATTATTCCATCAACTCACATATACAAGAACATATACAACAGCTTCAGGGTCCCGATCTCGCTGGAGATGCCCAGAGAGAGCACCACCATGGCCGCCACCATGTCGCCTGTCTCCCGACTCCTCACATACACGAACCACAGCATGCTGAACAGGTACACGTAGAAATAGCACAGGAAGGCCGCTATCACTATTATAGAGAAGATAAAGGGAATTCCTGGGGATGGAGAGGTAAAAGTACTTTTTAGGTTAGTATAGAGAAGTGTGTGCGTTTTAGGGGTGTCCGCCTTCCGCTACCAGTCTGTCCCAGCCATCTTTTTAAGGTCGTCGGTCCATCTAGCTGAGGGGTATCACACACTAATAAAAAAAAAAAAATAATAAAAATAGTTTATTTCTCACCATTTAAACTTACAGTTATTCAATTAGGTACAAGTGTACAAGTAGGTATTTCACAATTTTGTGGTGATCAGGATAAAATGCACAGAGTATTGACCCTAGCCCCTGAACTAGGCGGGAACCTGTATCTCAGGGGATAGTGTTCAGCTATTATCATTATAATTTTTACATTAGGACATTTGTGTGTCACTACTATCGTTCGTCTCAGTAAGTACCATTAGAGAGTGCTAGGGTTTGTTGGTGAGTTAGAAGATTATGAGTTATGGATGTGGGCATGTGTGTAAATATGAGTGGTGAAATGGAAGGTGTGTGAATGATGTAGTGGTGAAGTAAGTGAGGAAGTGTGTGTGTGTGGTAGTTATGCTTATACATGAAGGGTCATTAGTTTTTCAGTGTTTTCGTAATCCAATTGCAATAAGTATATTTTTACATTAGATTTGGCTTCATGGCTGCTAAGTTTTATTATATTCGTTTTTTCGTTAACTTTGTTATAAATTATAGAACTTAGGACATAAAGTTGTCGCTTTCCAAATTTTGTGCTGTGTGGGACTCTAGGACAAGGTGCTGGATTTCTGCGTTTACCAGTATCAACAGTCGGGAGGACTGTTCGATGTCTTCTCATAGTGGATGCGAGTACAAAAAGCTGTCGAATGGTTAGCACCTGACATTCTGAGTACAGTTGTCTAGTAGGGTATCTAAAAGGCTTCCTATTTATGACCTTCAGAACAGCTCTTTGGGCTCGCTCCAGGGCTAAAAACATCGTCTTCGAGGCACCGCCCCACACTGGGATACAGTAGTTTATGACAGATTGACACAGTGCGATGTAGATTTTTATAAGAAGCTCTTGTGATGCAGATTCTCTGAGAGTTTTAAACAAGAAGATCATGTTTCTCAACCTTGCTACTACTTTTTTAAGTTGTTTATCCCATCTTAGGTATTCATCGATTTGTACTCCTAAATATCTGACAACACTGGCAGGTGGTATAGCCTTACATTTACAGTTTAGTGTTTTATCTCGACAAGTGTGTGCAATTATATTAAAGTCATCAGGTTGTTTGTTATTTACTCTTATTTTAAAGGCTACGTAATTAGTTTTGTCTAAATTAAGTGTCAGTAGATTGGAGTTGAGCCAGCACATTATTCTCCTAAGGCAATCCTCAGCTATTTGCTTTACGAGAGCCCAACTAGAACCATGTACCACAATAGCAGTATCATCTGCATACGTGTAAATTTTTGCATTTGGTGTGGACATTTTACAGAGGTCATTTATGTAAATTTTGAATAATGTTGGGCCCAATACACTGCCTTGCGGCACTCCAAAATTGACAACTTGTTCACCACTGAGATAGGAATCAATACGCACCTGTTGAGTCCTATTAGTCAAAAAGTCCTTAAACATAAGAAGAGGTTTTCCCCTGATACCCATGGACTCAAGTTTGGACAGTAAGATGGGGACGGAGACCGTGTCAAAGGCTTTTGCCATGTCCAAGAAGATGCCAAGACATTTGTTTTTGCTATCCAGATGTCTTGCAATGGATTGAGTCAGATCCAGTACGGCATCCTCAGTGGATATACCACTGCGGAATCCATACTGATTATCTGCAATAATATTGTATCGGTTTAAAAAACCATTTAGTCTGGAATTCATGATTTTTTCTAGCATCTTAGATAGTGCGGACAGTACTGATATTGGCCTATAATTATTGACACAGTCTCTGTCCCCTCCCTTATGTACTGGGTGAATCAGAGCTTTCTTAAGAGCTTGAGGAAAAACACCCGTGTTTATACATCGGTTAAATATGTGTGTAATGGGGGCTACCAGAATGTTCCTACACTGCTTTAGCAGATTGGAAGATATTTTATCCCAACCCGTTGCACAGTTACTACGCAACTGCAGTATTACTGATTCAACCTCAGTGTCGTCTGTCTCCATGAGAACAAAGGAATTAACAAGGGAAGACGATTTATTCTGAGATGGCTCTGACTGCCTATTTAGATTCGAAGATAGTATTTTGTTTGCTAAGTTCCGACCAATATTTGTAAAAAATGAGCATACATGGTTAACAACTAAATTAGGATTATTAGTTAGCAATTCTGAAGGCGAAGTTTTAATTTTTCTAGTACGTGTTATGTCTTTGATAACATTCCATAAGGCTTTAGGATTACGTCCTGCTATCTTAATTTGATTTTTTTCATACTCACTTTTTAACCTTCGTAGAAGGCGATTACAAAAATTTCGATACCGCGTATAAGTTAGTTTTAGAATTAGATTATTAGGGGTCTTAGATAATTTTTTGTGTAGTCCATTTCTATGTGCAATACATATTAGGAGACCTGGAGTAATCCACGGCTTTATGTTTCTTTTTCTTCTAGGAACTTTGATAAGCTGTGTGTGTTTATCTATTACAGACATCAAGAGGGATATGAACTTATTAGTGCTTTCATTTGCATCTAATTATTGAAGGATTTCGGTAAAATTCATATTTTCTAGCTCACTTTTTATCGCCAGGTAGTCAATTTTAGTGACTACATTGTTCGCTTTATGTTTAGGACTTACGTGTTCTAAAGAAAGCATC
Source organism: Fissipunctia ypsillon (assembly GCA_947568875.1). NCBI lineage: Eukaryota > Metazoa > Arthropoda > Insecta > Lepidoptera > Noctuidae > Fissipunctia > Fissipunctia ypsillon. The sequence goes on along the minus strand of OX387660.1, from coordinate 2,456,751 downwards.
ACTGGCGTATGATCTGTAATATATGTTTCAATGACTAACGATGTGGCAGGTAGTGTAGTCTTCAGCAGAATGTGGTCAAGACAATTGTTAAGTCTAGTAGACAAAGTATGGGTTGGTACAAGTCCGTGTATCGCATTAGCCACAAGGTAGTCATTACAACGCGCGTCCAGAGTATCCGTTTTAATGTCTATGTTAACGTCTCCTATGAGGGCAACACTGTTATACTCCGATAATTTGTCATATACACTGTTTAGACTATCGAGAAAATTATCAAAATGTTGCCTAGTTCTATAAGACGGTGAGCGGTAGATCGTGACAAGTGCCAGTTTCTGTTCTACATAGCAAATCAGACAGTTAGCATCCATAAATACTGGCTCAGTTATGTTGCAGTTTAGAGTGTCATCAGTGTATATGATTATACCATCATTTTGATTGCTAGTGTTATTAGTGTAGTGAGACGTATAACCATCTAATATAGGAATTTTAGATACTTTACTCAGCCAACACTCCGTTAAGACTATAATGTGGCATTTGATTTTTATTGTAGATAAGAGTATTGTTAGCTCATCAAAGTGTTTATTTACACTTCTTATATTCAAATGTAATATTTGTACTGCCTTGTTTTGATTAGGAAGGTATATACTACATTGCTCCGGATAGCAAATAAATGATTTTGCCCGTTCTATTGACTCCAGTTCTTCATTTAATTCAATTATGTTAGCCATTTATAATTACGACTGTACACAAAAAAAAAAGGCGGTCCAAGTATTATATGATTTTCCGAGTATTTATTGCTAACAATGAACATCGCGGTACTGGACTGCATTGAAAACAAGGTGGTGAGGAACTCGTAAGTACTGGAAAACTGATTTATGAAGACTGGTGGGTATGCGTGTGTCGCAGGTATACGAGTAGTATATGGGTATTTTTGGGTTGTATATGTATGAAATGTGTTTTGGGACAGATGAGTTTTGAGTGTCATAATTGTGTTATTGTGGGTATGTTGCTGTGTAAGCAGTGGAGAACTGTATTTGTTGTTGAAACGTGTGTTTTGCATGGAATCTTTTGGTGTGTAATGTTCTATGCGTGAGTAAGTGTGTGAATAGCACAGGGAATAAAAATAACATTTAAAAACAGATTTAACATAGTTCCTTAAAAAATCTACTAGTCACATGCTTGAGTTTACACTACGCTTGGCGATACTCGGTCTCCACTCCAGGACTCGGTTGCTCCACCGGCCATCAGTCCTCCGACTAACATTATTATTATGAATACTTTGTCACCTTCTGTTTTGCCAGTGTAATAACATTGTTAATTGCAACAATCGCACGCTTGATTTAGTCCTTACATGTTGCCCGAAGACGATATCGACGTTAGTAGGGAGCGCGATGAGTGTTTGTCTTGCATTGACCCGCAGCATCCGCCGCTGCGAGTTAGTTTAAGTCATGCGCGAGCGACTACCAGTTCTGGGGCCCTGCGGTAGGGCTCCACTTACCTACCGCGATGGAACTTTAGCAAGGCAGATTTAAATGTTTTCTACGTGTCGCTTCTGGCGAAAGCTGGAGCGCTCTGTCATACAGAACGCTCCAGTTGAGCAGTACCGAAGAAGCACACAGCCCACATGGCCAGCCCGCTGCCACTGCAGCTTGCTTTCTTTTCAGGAATTATGTCGGGAACTTCTAGTTCTTTAACAATAAGTTTTTGTGCTGTTGTTGTTAATAACTTTGATTTAGCAATAACTTTAACATATGAAAATATCATAATTCGTGTGTTGGTGTTAATCAGCGGTGATTTAAGCTTCTGACAAACTGGAGCACCAGAAACGCGGGTCAACTTATCGTCTTACCTAATAGAATTTTTGGAAGTGGTTGTTATTTTAATATTAGGTTATGTAATTTTTTGTCTTTGTAGTATTTGAAATAGTTTTACCTGTGTTGTTCTTGCCGTATATATTGAGAGTGAGTACTTTCATAAAGACGGAGACGTTCCACAACATTGTCGGCAGGTCACAATACTCCAGACCGAACTTACGAATTTGTCGCCACATGTTTTTAGAACTACGAATAGGTACTTAAATATACAAAAATGCAATGTCAACTTTTAAACAACAAATTAATAAATGAATTCAACTCTAATGCGCCACCGGCTATTCGCGTTTCACCATTTTAATTGCGCCTGCTCACTCTATACGCCGCGAAAGCAAAAAGAGTTCGCAATATTAGAATATACGTTTTATTTGTAAGTGAATAATAGTAATCTTCGAATTATATAATAATGGACAAAATGCGAACAGCTAAAAACTGATAGAGATAAATTAACAAATCATCTAAAAGTGACGTTTATAAAATCTATAAAAACATCAACTAAAATCTCGATTTTAACATTAACAACCTTTTTCCTGCACAGAATAATCAAATTAACACAGAAAAAAGTTGATCAACGATTTTTTTTTAATCTCGAAAAATCTTGCAAGTTCTCTTTACGGAAGATTTTCACTCAATGTTACTGCTCCTTCAAGACAACGGCAGTGTTTTAGAGTATACAATTAAGTCTTCATTGTTCTATTACCGCGTAGATATTAATTAATCATCCAACCATCGTGTTATGATTACGTAAAGAGGTATGCGTTTCGTTGCTCCTCCATACAAATATTTTGTAAATATAGATAATATTTTGTATTTTGTATTTTTGTTACATAAAACTGGGGATGACGTTTTATTTAAAGTAAGTTTTGTATAATGTGCTAACATCAATGTAAAGTTACATAATCAATCTATATCTAATAAAATTTTTACTCGTAAAGGAGTGAAAAAGTATAATTGAAACAGATTACCTAAAGGTGATGTTTGAACCTGAAGTAGATGTCTACCTAAAGGCATGTTTTGTAAAATAAGAAAATATTAAAGGAATGGCTACAAAACGATACCCTCATCTAGCTTTAAAACAAAAATTATTTTGACGTGTTTATGTGTTTTTTTTAACCAATTTACAGAAATGAATATAATTAGTCATTTATCACTTGATATCACGCAATGCTGTCTAGTGTGATGCATGATGAAAAGGATTTTTCCTGCCGAGGGACTACAGACTGATGTTATTGTGTATGGAGCAGCAAGATAACATCCATGTATTAAATACCATCCGTAGTTAGTTATTATGTCGTCACCACAATAAGCTCACGTTCCCACAGATACGTAAAAATCGCGGCGTGGAAATATCGCCCGGTGCGATTTTTTCGCGCCTTAAACAGTGTTCGAACGAGCGTTAAAAAAACACATCGAACTGATTCGTCGTGCAGTGCGGACGTACAGTCAGCATCAAAAGTCGATGATCACATTTAGATTTTCAAAATCACTGTACATTATATCACCCATAAATCGCTCAACAAGATAGGGCCTGTATTGAATGAACATCATTAAAGTTCAAAATTAACTAAACACTACTCGTCAAAGGTCACTGAACACGATTTTGTCAAAAATTGCTGATCGTTATAATATCCGAAAACATCATAACATTTAGTTTTACAAAAGTCACTGAACAATATAAAATGCTTATTTTGGTTATCTAGTGTAATCACAGCAACGTCCAAAAATAACTTAACATCATAAATAACAAAAGTCACTAAACATTACTTTGTTTCGGATACGTAGCGTGTAAACTTTTACTATCAAAAGTAGCTGAACTGCAAACTAAAAAAGTGCTCGTTACTATCTTCAGAGTTATAAATCCAATCTTATCCTATCCAAACTAAATCATGTAAAAAAAATTAAATGGATGTAAATTTCGAATTTAACTTTCCAAAATAATTTTGTTTTTTTTTTTCATAGTATCAATCAGAAATATTAGAAGTGGGTGTTCAAGCGGCAAGCACATTTTTAAGCCTATTTTTCAAAATAAGTTCGCCAGCACGATTATAAAGATAAGCATATTCCGCTTAAAAATTATTCCGTCGACGTCATCTAAGCTTTCTGTATTACGATTAACCTAACCTTAACCTTATTTGTATAGCTATAAGACTCACTATCAAAAATAACGCAGATTCTGTTTGAATTTATACCGTCGACTTAGTTTATGATTTTTATAGTTACGATTGAATTAGAATCTAATCTATCTATCACATAAGACTCATTTTCAAAATTCACACAAATTCCGTTTTAATTCAATTTTTTGGGTAACATAGTTGTGGGTATTTGAAAAACTGTTAACCCTTGAATGTAAAAAGAATATTTCTACTTAATTATCACTTTGTATCGGATGTAGACCATTTCGGTTGCAATTATTTATCATCTATTAATATTGTATTAGTTATCAATTGCGCTTTAGTGACAAATAAACATTATAATGCCATTTAATGTTCATATTACTGCACATGAACGTCACAGAATAGTGATATTGCGAGAAGAAGGACTTTCTGTGGCCGAAATAGCTAGAGAAGTGGGAGTTGCTGTAAGTTATTTTATTTTATGTATTTTGAGATTATACAGGATGTAACAATGAAAAGATGTTTTTAATATACTATGAATAAGATGAGATTATCACATACATCCAAATTGTTGTGTTCCAAATTTTATCCAAATGTATTCAGTAGTTTTATCGTGATGAATAACAAATATATTAACTTTGACATTTATAATATTAGTAAGAAAGGATTAATACCAAGACTTACAACAAACACACGTATTCGTCACACGAATGTTTGTCCTCAGTGGGAATCTAACAGGGTAGAATCAAAATCGGAGGCATAGCATAGGGTCACTTCCGATCAATAAGGTGTTAGGTTCTAATGCAGGTTTTTTTTTTATTTTTGTAGCGTAACACCGTGTACTTGTGGATAAGGCGATGGGATAATGAAGAAAACGTTGATGAAATTAAAAAGACCGGTAGACCAAGAAGAACTTCAAGAACACAGGACGTAAATATCATTCGTCAATTCAGAGAGTCTCCGTTCCTTCAAACCAGAAATGTAGCTATAGCTAACAATATTTCTTTAAGCACCGTTCGTCGACGTCTCCACGAAGCTGGTATACATTGCCGAAAACCGGCCCGTAAGTTAAAATTGACTGCTCGACATAAGTTGCAAAGACTTCAGTTTGCAGAACGATATTTAAATTTTGATTTTTCGAATGTAATATTTGCTGATGAAAAGACCTTTAAATCTTCTCAACACGGTCGAATTACGTTATGGAGAATTAATAATTCCCGTTATCAAGAGGAGCACTTAATAGAAAATAGATCTAGTGGAAGGATTTCTGTGGGTCTTTGGGGGTGGATGAATAAAAGTGGACCAGGGGAACTGATAGAAATTGGTGGTCGGCTAAATGCCGAAGGCTACAAAGACATCTTGCAAGATGTTTTACTGCCCACAGCACAAATAATGTTACCTGATATGGCCCCATTACATTTCATACATGACAACTGTTCAATCCACATGGCCCGAGTGTGCAGAGCTTGGTTCCAGGATAACGCTGATCACATTGTCGAAATTCCATTCCCACCAAAGAGCCCGGACCTTAACCCCATTGAAAACTTATGGGGGCTTATGGTCCAGGCTTGGGATGAAAGCACTCCTCGAACAAGGGAAAATCTACTAAATCACGCCATAGAAATCTGGGAAGATTTTAGGGGACGAGATACTTGTGCAAATATGATAAACTCCATGCAAGAACGTCTCCAAAATGTCATCGATGCCAATGGGGGACACACTAGGTTTTAATTCTAAGTAGTTTAAGCCTAATTCATAATTGTAATTGATAAAAAATTAAACCTTGTTTTTGTTTATAAAACATTGATTTGATTATGAAAGTTTAAATTTGTTGATTTTTAATAAAAACAAATAATAATTATTAACTGTATTGATTTATCGAACCATTTAATTTAATTTTGTTGATAATAAATAAAAGGGTGGTGATTTACATGTGCATGTGTCTACTTAATTTATATACCAAACACATAATACCTACCGAAAAAAAATACACACACATATTAAACCCAAAAAACATTTCATTTTGTTCAGGGACTTTAGAGATAAACGATGGTATGCTATTTTTGTCAAAAATTTGTTCAGAGACTTAAGAGACGAAGAATGCTATGTTTTTTTTACTATAACTTTGTTTAGCGACTTTTGAAAAGTGATGGTCACCTACTTATGCCCTTTTATGATAATCATTCATTTCTGGCGCTGGTCATGTTGAGCGATTTAGATATAATACGGTGTACAGCGATTTTGAAAATCTAAATGTGGTCATTAACTTTTGATGCTGACTGTACCATGAACTCCGTAAAGTTATTAGCGGTAACTTATTTGTGTGGCCAGGAAACGACAAAAAAAAACGCTCTATGATTTGAGAAAATATCCTGAAAAAAAGTTTAGTTCACATTTGGCGAGTTATTAAATTTAATAGAGCCAGCAATTACACGCCAAGATACCAACATGCGATTTTTCCGCCCGCACTTGCATGACGTCTAGACTCTACAAGCCGCGCCGGCGCGCCGGAATACAAGTACAGAACTTCGTATGTCGTATATTTATTCAACGCTCAACGCCGAGCATTGAAAATCGAACACCGCGCGATTTAAAATCGCGGCGTGGAAAAATCGCGGCCGCGTGAACACTGCTTTCTACCATTCCTAGCGCGGCACGCAATTTTTCCGCATGCGATGTTTCCGCGTCCGTGCGTACGTGGGCTTAGAGGTGTCAAAGCCTAATTAGTCGGCTGTTGGTGACGAATGTTCCGAATGCTAGTAATTATAGGGTGGCCGATTGTTTAGAAATACACCTATGTAATACTAGTTAATTGCCTGTTTAGAGAATTAATTATTAAGGTAGACAATGTGTATTGATTTTGTTAGTGTTACTTGTTGGGACTTCTAGTTGGTTCAAAGAACTCCCGTATCGAGGTGGTTGTCTAATTAGGTATAAAACTGTATTTTTATAATAAAATATGCGGAGCGTACATGTCTCGATGATGGTGAAAAATTTTGACTCGAATTATAATTATTGAAGGTATATGTAAAACAAAATAAAATTGTACGGGCGCCTGGCCCTTTAAATTAGCAAATGCGACACGCACTGAACGCCTTCACATTTAAGCCAGGCGTAAACATCCCCCCCCGTTGAAACACAATGTTTTCAAGCCTTAAGTACATCCTCTTCGGTTGGTAAGGGGCAGATGCGAACCAGAGGACGCCGTATAGTTCCCCCTTTCGTGTTTATGTCGGCTACTCGTGCAACTCCATCTTGTCCCGGGAAAAGCCGTGTAACACGTCCAAGTTTCCAACATAGGGGTGGGACGCCATCTTCCTTCAGTAGGACCATATCCCCAATTTTGACTGCGTCGGCGTTGGTCTTCCATTTACGGCGAAGTTGTAACTCGGCGATGTACTCGGATTGCCAGCACCGCCAAAAATGTTGGTATATTTGCTGCAGCCTGGCATAGTGCTGCAAGTTGGTTGAATGGCAATCTTCCAAAGCTGGTGAGGCAGAGCGGTGAGAGCCCGACCAATGAGAAAATGCCCAGGGGTTAGGCAATGGAAATCGTCAGGAGAGGAGGATAAAGGACAGAGAGGTCTACTATTTAACACAGCTTCTACCTGAGCAAAAAGAGTTTAAACTTCTTCAAAACTTAAATGAGAATTACCCATTACTCGCCTAACATGAAATGTTGCTGAACGGACACCAGCCTCGAAAATACCGCCAAAATGAGGAGCGTAAGCTGGTGAAAAGAAAAATTGAATACCTTCCGAACATGCAAAATCAGATAAATCGTTTTGGTAAATCTTAAAAAAATCATTAATCTCTTTAGCTCCTGCGACAAAGTTGCGTCCATTGTCGCAGAATACCTCGGCTGGCCTGCCTCTTCGTGACACAAACCTTCGGAATGTCATAATGAAAGCGTCCTTTGATAGATCGCTCACGGCTTCAAGATGAGAAATTTTATACCGAAGGCATATGAAAAAACAAAGAAAGCACTTGATTAACGAAGCACCACGGCCCTTTCTGTTTACAATAAGGAACGGGCCAGCGAAATCAACTCCCACGGTATGAAATGGAAAGTTTGGCGTGACACGTTGTGAGGGCAAATGTCCCATTATTGGCGCAATAGTCTTGCCCTGCAAGCGTCTGCACCTGGAGCAGATCTCCTGGAGTAAATTTCTGCTGTTAATCGGCCAAACGTATTCCCTAACAACGGCCAACAATAACTGTGGGCCAGCATGTAATCCGCGTTTATGTTCGTACTCGAAAATCAATTTAGTAAAATGATGCGAACAATGCAGGAGAACAGGGTGTTTTTATTATAGTCATAATCAGATCACCAACTAGGATGAACTTGTCACTACTCAAAAATGGAGTTAGTGATAAAATATTTGATTTAGAACTTAAAGTTAAAGCTTTATTGTTGCATAGTAAATTATATTCACTGACGATGCGAGACGATACAAATAAAGAAAGGACTTATTTAATTCATCAACAGTCAGTGGGCCGAGAAGTTTATTATATATTTTTAGATTATCAATAAATCTTAGCACGTAAGCGAAAGACCGTTTTATTTTAGTTAAGCTAGAAAAATCCTTAAAATTAATTATAGCTTCATTTTGAGTAGCATCATGAGTGGTGGTACAATTAGATTTGGTTTCCGGTAAGTCATTAGCATTAATTTTATTAGGTGTTAAGATAGGCCAATTACTTTCAGGCTCCGTGAGGAATGGAGGGCCTGACCACCACAGCTGGGTACTGCCGAGCTTATCTGGACTGATTCCTCTAGATATGAGGTCTGCAGGATTGACAGATGTGGGCACATAGCGCCACGAGGAGGCATCTGTTAGCTCACAGATCTCTGAAATCCTATTAGCTACAAATGTTTTCAAATTTATAAAACTGGTGTGGAGCCAGGCTAGCACTACTGACGAATCACACCAGTGAACTTGATGCTGAACTTCATATCGCAGTGACTTTCTGACAGCCTTGCATGATCTTGCTGCCAGTAGGGCAGCGCACAATTCTAGACGAGGAATAGTCGTACTTTTAATCGGAGCTACTTTGGACTTAGAAAAAAGCAAATTAACTGTGACTTCGTTCGCGGCATTAAGGCGACCTAATAATTTAGGCGGCCTAATATTGCATAACTTTGATTCAATAATAAGCAAACAAATAGTGATTGTTTAAAGCCAAACAAAATATATATTGTAGTTTACTTTATGTACTTTGACTTTTTGTGGTTCAAAACATGATATCGAAAACTTCGCTCGATCAAAAAAAAATCGGAAGAGGAGTCTAATCGATGATTCTTTTGATGTTTTTCTAATTTTGCTTGAAGCTTATGAAAGCAATACTTCCAAAAAATATATCTGTAAAAAGTTCATAACAAATAGAAGAACAATTTGTGGTTACATTTTGCAAAATAGTTAAATTCATTTAATAATAAAATATTATATAATACAGCGGCTGGCGCACTGCGATTCAGTCGCCCGCGGGCCTTGACGAGGTAGGACCTATGTCCGTTTTCCTAGTGCACGGCTGTTCCGCTAATTTATCGAACAATTCATTCGTAGGACATAGTAAATAAGTCAGTATATTTTTTTTGGGTTTCGTAAGTTCGAATGAAAAACGGAACCCTTATTTAGGAACGAAGTTCTGTAACGCGGCTTGCGGTAGGAGTTAAATGGTAGAAATCGTCACGACTCGACTTTCAAATTGTAAATTTGGTCAAAATGAAAATCCAAGATGGCGGCCGTGAAAATTTTCAAATTTTCCTTCATGGGTGTCGTTTTCAAGGTTCTCGAGAGTGCTAAAGCCGATAGTAAAGTCAAAATGAAAATTCAAGATGGCGGCCGTGAAAATTTTCAAATTTTCCTTCATGGGTGTCGTTTTCAAGGTTTTCGAGGGTGCTAAAGTCGATAATAAAATCAAAACGAAAATTCAAGATGGCGGCTGTGAAAATTTGCAAGTTTTTCATCATAGGTGTCGTTTTCATAGTTTTCGCGGGTGCTGAAACCGATAGTAAAGTCAAAATAAAAATCCAAGATGGCGGCTGCGAAAATTTTCAAATTATCCTTCATGGGTGTCGTTTTCAAGGTTTTTGAGGGTACTAAAGCCGATAGTAAAGTCAAAATGAAAATCCAAGATGGCGGCCGTGAAAATTTTCAAGTTTTTCATCATGGGTGTCGTTTTCATGGTTTTCGCGGGTGCTAAAGCCGATAGTAAAGTCAAAATGAAAATCCAAGATGGCAGCCGTGAACATTTTCAAATTTTCCTTCATGGGTGTCGTTTTCAAGGTTTTCGAGGGTGCTGAAACCGATAGTAAAATCAAAATGAAAATCCAAGATGGCGGCTGTGAAAATTTTCAAATTTTCCTTCATGGGTGTCGTTTTCAAGGTTTTCGAGGGTGCTGAAACCGATAGTAAAGTCAAATGAAAATCCAAGATGGTGGCCGTGAAAATTTTCAAATTTTCCTTCATGGGTGTCGTTTTCATGGTTTTCGCGGGTGCTAAAGCCGATAGTAAAGTCAAAATGAAAATCCGAGATGGCGGCCGTGAAAATTTTTAAATTTTCCTTCATGGGTGTCATTTTCAAGGTTTTCGAGGGTGCTAATGCCAATGGTAAAGTCAAAACGAAAATCCAAGATGGCGGCCGTGAAAATTTTCAAATTTTCCTTCATGGGTGTCGTTTTCAAGGTTTTCGAGGGTGCTGAAACCGATAGTAAAGTCAAAATGAAAATCCAAGATGGCGGCTGTGAAAATTTTCAAGTTTTTCATCATGGGTGTCGTTTTTGTGGTTTTCTTGGGTGCTAAAACTGATAGTAAAGCCAAAATGAAAATCCAAGGTGGCGGCCGTGAAAATTTTAAAATTTTCCTTCAAAAAATGCAAAAATGATACACTTTGCCCACGCCTAGCTCACGCTCCTCGCCTAACGTCACCTGAGGCCGGCCCGGCGCAGCTGTGGGTAGGGCTCCGCTCCACTCACACGGTGACACGGCAGGCAGCCCGTCGGCCTGGAATATTCGGCGAGGTGGGTGAAATATATGCGTATAGTAACAGCTATAAGCCTGTTGGGAAACATGGATAAAACTGAGATAATGTCTTGTGAAGATATCCTATTATTATATTGGTGTGGACAGTAAAAACGTTTACCAACAGATAATGTGATTTTAGCTACTATTGACAACTGCGTACTTATGATGTATTGATGTATTATTTTAAGTCACTGTAATGACTATAGACACCAATGCACTCATAGAAGCTATTTTAAATAGGTATTGGATGGACATAATAAGGGTAAGGGTATAAAAGGTAAGAGTGAGTAGGTAACAGGGAATTCACAAGGAACACGACCATTCGGTAAACGTACGTATGAATAATCCGGATTAACTTGAATCAGATCAACTTCTTCTACTATTGGTTGATATTTATTAATGCGATCGAATCTCCGCATCAGTACTTGGTCTGAGTTTGTTAACCAAGTAGGTATAGAGTCACCATTTGGTGACCTCCTCGTATGTGTAAACATCCTCTCGTGCGGCGTACAGTTAGTGGCTGTGCAGAGTAGGGAGCGAATAGAGTGTAGAGCCTGGTTCAAAGCCCTTTTCCAATCCTCTATAGGCAGTTTTCTGGATCGTAAGGCCAATTGGATAGTTTTCCAAAGAGTGGAGTTAAGGCGCTCTACTTGTCCGTTCCCTTAGGGATTAAACGGCGTTGTTCGGCTTGTTGCAATACCGCGAGAGTGTAGAAACTGTTTGACTTCAGATGATAAGAACGATGTCTCACGGTCAGAATGTAGGAATGCAGGCATTCCGAATAGCATAAACAATTCATTGAGATTCTTGATGACCGTTGTCGAGCTCATGTCTGAGCATGGAAATGCAAAGGGAAAGCGAGAGTATTCGTCGATCACTGTCAGGATATATTTATTCTTTGTGTTACTAGGTATAGGACCTTTAAAGTCGACACTTAATCTTTCGAATGCAGATGTCGCCTTTATTAGATTTGGGCCCGGCTCGGTTGATTTGTAATATCTAGGCTTCAATTCCAAACAAATACGACATGAGTTTGTCATATTTCTGATTTCTTCAATAGAATAGGGTAGATTCTTAGATCTCATCCAGTGTAACATTCTTGTTACGCCGGGGTGACAAAGGATTTCATGCAGGGCAACAAGCTTTGTTGAACGAGATTCGCAACGAGGTTCGCAGCGCATACACGCGACAATGTGTCAGCAACATTATTCTCTTTTTCTGGACGGTAAACGATATCGTATTTAAACGGAGCTAGTTCTAAACGCCATCTTTGTATTTTCTCGTTGTTGATTTTGCTATTTAGCTTGTTATTGAACATAAAGGCTACCGATCTTTGGTCTGTAATTAAACGAAATTGTTTTCCGATAAGAAAGTGTCGCCATTTTTTTAACGATTCCACTATGGCGTACGCTTCTTTCTCAACAGCGGAGTGGTTTTGTTCACTTCCGATTCAGGGTTCGAGAGAAAAATGCTACGAGTCGATTAGCTTGCGATAAGGTTGCAGCGATTGAATGTTCAGATGCATCTGTTTCAACGAGAAAAGGTATGTCGTTATTGATAGCGTGAACAGAAGATTTTACTATATCGGCTTTCAATGCTTTGAAATTTTCGACAAGTTGTTTATTTAGTGGGAATATTCTTGCACTTGCTAAAGCGTGGATTCTTTCCGAGAAGTTTGGAATCCATTTGCTATAATGTGCAAACATTCCTACCACTCTTCGTAATGCCTGTGTGTCATTTGGCGGTGAATGATTGAGAAGTGGGCGCAGCCGTTCAGCATCTGGCTTTATGACATGGTCTTTGATGGTATATCGATGCTATTCTGCGAGAATTTGCTTTTCTCTTTATTGAAAGTAAGACCATATTTCTGTGCGGCTGCTAAAAATTTCTGCAAATTTGCGTCGTGTTCAGATTGTGATCGCCCACAAACGGTTATGTCATCGAGATATGCGAAAGTACCTTCTAACTTTTCTTTTCGAATAACCCAGTCAATGGTTCTTTGAAAACTTGACACTCCGTTTGTTACGCCAAATGGTATGCGACGAAACTGGTACAGATTTTCAGCAGCTTCGAAAGCAGTATATGGTTTTTATTCTTGTATGATCGATACTTGATGATAAGCACTCTGTAAATCGATCGCGCTGAAGATAGAATACTTCGAAATATTTGAAACTTGGTCCTCCATATTGGGAAGTGGATAAGCTTCGAGCTGTGTAAACCTGTTTATCGTAAGTGAATAATCAATTACAAGGCGCTTCTTGTGATTAGCGTTCTTTGTAATTAGTACTTGAGCTCGCCAGGGGGACGTACTTTCTTCGATAATGCCATCAGCTAAGAGTTTTGTGATCTCTCTTTTAATAAACTTTTTATCGTCTTCACTGTGGCGGCGAGATTTAATTGCAATAGGTTTGCAATTTGGACTGACATTTGTAAAAAGTGAAACAGCAGGGACAGACGCTTCTGCAAGGCTACATACTTTTAATGGTTCTTTAGGTCCACCGAATGAAAATTCGAGAAGGGAATGCTCGTCTAATATGTCGTGACCTATTATCAAGTCAGCACAGAGATTTTCACAATTAGTAAATTCACGTTTCATTGTGTTTTATGAATTGACATTGGACATTAATTTTATAGCTTTTATATCTTTATTTGTTTTTGTTGTTTTATATTTTTTTTTATTTTTATATTTTATTCTTATTATTATTTTTGTGATATAATTTAATTAGTATAATTGTGATGATTTAAATATGGATCGACATTTAATTTGGTTACTAATTGTGATGATCTAGCTAGATATGGATTGCATGTATGATTTTTACTATATATTTAGTTATAGAAATTCAGACACAATGTAAAAATTGTTATTGAATAAATGAATGAATGTTTCTATAATCTTGGTCTCCGATACGAGCTGACACACATGTTTGACCTTCGACTTGTGACGTATGACTGGTTGAAGCCATTAATATAGTTTGCTTGCAGGGTCTTTTCTTTAATTGACATAATTGAAAAAATTGCTCATTGATGAAGCTTATAGAGCTACCAGTATCGATTAAGGCTTCACCTTTTATCCCTTTTATGTAAGCTGGAAGTGTAGCTTTCTTCAAGGAAGTTGGCGATGCAGCTACCATACAACCGCAAAGACTATCATCTCCTTCGAGAATAGCGGCATTGATATGGCTCTTGCTTCGACATACAACAGCATAGTGACCCTTCTTGTTACAAAATTGACAGATAGAGTCTACAGCGGGACAGTTTTTACGAGGATGGACATATCCACCGCAAAAGAAGCATTTGCGTCTCTGGTAAGTTGGCGTCACTGCTATTGTACTATTAGGTTCCTGTAATTGTTTAAGTACAACAGATTTTCCAGATTCCTTTTGTTTGGAAGTGGTGGCGACGGCAGCAGCAGTATTTGCATTTGAAGAGTTATAGTTTGTTGCATTAACTTCAGCCATTTCTAATGACAGTGCTTGATTGTGTGTTTCTTCTAGTGTTAACGTCAGATTTTCTAGTAACCTTTGTTTTATCGTACTAGATTTTATTCCAGAGATAAATGCGTCGCGTATATTGTCGTTCTTATTAGTTTCCGCATCTACAGTTTTGAAGTCGCAGTCTTTGGCCAACTGTTTTAATGCTTGTAAGTAGATGTCTATTGTTTCGTCGCCCAGTTATTTCCTAGATGCGAGTGCATGCCGGGCATGAATAATATTTTTAGGCTTTGTGAATAATTTTCCCAAAGTATTGATTGCGGATGGAAAAGTAGTACACTCGCTGATATACATGAAAACGTCTGATGAAACGTGGTTTATGAGAAGATCTAGTTTCCAGGAAGTTGGTAGGGTTTGTACTTTCTCTCCTGTCAAGACGCCTTCCGAAGCCTTAAGAAAGCTTTCAAATGTTTTCTTCCAATGTTCCCATTTCTTTGACGCGGAACTATCAACAGGATCAATATCCAGACGTTCAGGTTTTAAGTATTTTTCCATGGTGGTAAAACTTTTAAAACATTTTGTTGATTAAATTGTAATGAGATAAACCTTTAGAATAACGGTTTTAATCAATAAAATAGAAGATACGCAATTTGATAAAATAAGTTATGACATGAGTGACATTACAATACAAAGATGCCGTATGATCAAATCACTAAAGAGTTGGTATACCACAATATGCTCGTAGGAATAGAACGTTTATGCATGCATGGCTTCGTGAAAGAGCTGAATGCTAAGGTGTAAGTGAGACAGATGGGTCTACCCTTTACAGCGGAACTTTTTATGTCATAATATTATTTTGCATAATAGCGGATAGCATAAACTTCATTTCGCAGAAAATCGTTTGGCAAACACTCATTTATCATACATTCAAAACTCATAATTTTGTAAGTCAGAATCATCTTTAGGCATACATTTCATAACCACAATAATTAAAAAGTAGAACCATCATATCACAGGAAGTTCATAGTCAGAATCGTCTTTTGGCATACATTTCATATCGATAGTCATTAAAAGGCAGAACTATCATATCTCAGAAAGTTTACAGTTAGAATCATCTTTCAGCATACATGTCAATCCATAATAATTGAAAAACTCATCTATCGCATACCCTAAAAGTCAAGGTCAACAAGCCAAAATAGTATTTTGCTCAAATCTTAAAATATTACCTTGTCACAAGCTTTGGGATCAAGAGCATTTGCAAGGTCAATGACAGACGTCTTGAAGTAAGGCGTGATTGACAGAGCCCCGCTTAGCGGGGCTCCTATTTCTGGATGGTTTAAAAAAAAAAAAAATAACCACGAAGCTTATCACGGTCGTTATTTTTTACTACTAACCTTCTTCTACTAAACTTCTAACTTAAAACCTGTCCGAGTCGGGGTGCTACAAGTCCCGAGCTCGCTTCGTTCGCTTTTGCATCCTAAGTTCTGCCATAGGTAACGGTCACATTTCCAGTTTTTTCTCGGGCCTTTCTTGTCACAGGGAAGTGCACATGTGTTTTGAACACACGTGGGTGGTTCAGGGCCAGTGTGACTTACTACGCGGCTGGGAATCTGAAGAAATATAGTTTTGACCCACTAGGAAAGTCTGGAAGGAACTAAACGACGAAAAACGTCAAGTGCCACTGTAACACATTGGTTACACGCGATTCACGCGGCTTAAACCTTTGTTATTATTATAAATAAGGGCTACTATCCTGTATGTTAATTTTTTACTCTATGGTAAGATGGATATTCTCGTCAACTAAATGATTCTAAACCAAAAATAACGTTTGGAAACTTGAAAAAAAATTAGTAAAAAGTGACGTTTCGACAGTGACATATGGTGCGAGTGATTTCTCCGCGTGTTTCTTAGTAAAAATAAAGTGTTTTCGTGCCTAATCGACGGTAAGTGGATGAATATTCATTTATAAATAGTTATTATATCGTTTTAGATAATATTTGCACGAAATAACATAATAGATATACTTTATTTGGGCAAACAATGTTACGTAAACAAACGACACTTTTGGCCATACTCTGTTGTTATCATATTTTGTTTACAAATACATCTCTCGTAACACGAGTATTGTATATATTTCAGAGGATGGTCTGTTTATTCAAGAACACAAAACAATTTGCGTTAAGTGAGTGCAGTTAATAAAAACATTAGCAGGCCATTTTTTGTGAGCGGGGTCATAGGTCACGTCGCGCGTGTTCCTGTCGCGTGTACTTGTCGGCGCTATACGCCATTTCTTTCGGGCGCTTGATCGGTACAAATTTACCGGATATGCTTTATATGGCTGTGGTATTTTATTATAAACTAGCCTTTGCCCGCGGCTTCGCCCGCGTGGATGTCGGAAAATATCCCACGGGAACGTACTACCAGGATTAAAAGTACCCTATATGTTAATCCAGGTAAACAATGTCTTCTCGCACTGTTCATTTATTATCCGAGGAGCGGCGCGCGGATTAATATGTGATTGCTGGACGATAAAAAACGTGTGCTGTCGGGGGACGTCAGGAAAGAAGTTTCTTCTCTCATAATATGATTTAAAACAAAAATAAAATTTTTGCTGCTGCTATCTTCACTATCGATTTTAGCACCCTCTAAAACTATGAAAACGATACCCATGACGAAAAATGTGAAAGTTTCCGCAGCCACCATCTTGGATTTACATTTTGACGTCACCATCGACTTTAGTACCCTCGAAAACTATGAGAACGACACCCATGACTTTGAATATTTTCACAGCCGCCATCTTGAATTTTCAGTTTGACCTCACTATCGGCTTTAGCACCCTCGAAAACTATGATAACGACACCCATGACGGAATATTTGAAAATATTCGCAGCCGCCATCATCATCATACAAGTATGAACGCTTTTTCGTTTGTGACGGTTTCTGCCAGTTTACTCCTACCGCATGCCGCGTAAAAGAACTTCGTCCAAAAAAATCATAAAACCTAACAATAGTAACGCAATATGTAAATAACGGAACGGAAAATTACCTACTTGCATGCCTTTGAAGGCAACTTTAAACCTAATACTTTTAACGGACCTAATAGACTTTTTATAACTAAAAATACACCTAAGTACACCTCTGCCTAACCCTTCGGGGAAACAAGGCGTGATGTTACGTCATGTTAATTATTTAAGCATTGCTGATTCACTAAATTATCGATTCGTTTATCGAATACATACGTCGATTCTTTACAAAAATAATTATTTTTTATTACTTTGCAACACTGAATCTCAACCTACCTATCCAATCATCTACCCACCTAACCTATCTACCAATACCAACACCCAACCTACCACCAGACCAATCACCATATCCATCTATACACCAATACCACTAACCTATGAACCCCATCACCACCACTACCACCACACCACCCACTAGCCGCCACGAAAATTCAACAAAAATAACACGATTTAATTAAATAAAAATTAATATTTTGCATGAAAATTCACAAACGGTTGGACACCATTTTTTTTGTGGATGGGAAATCCCTGTCAGGATCTTAGCGCAAATGTAATGCCGGTGACCAACCAGGAGGGTCCACTTGCAATAAAACTTATTTAAGAAACAAAACCACCGACTCCCAAAAAACCACTAGAAAGTGAAAAATAACTTTAATTTCGGAAGTCTGTGTCTTTGGTTTAGTATTTTAGTTTTTTGCTGCCGACTTCCGAAATTAAAGTTATTTTTCTCTTTGTAGTGTTTTTTTTAAGTCGGTTGTTTTTTTTTTTATATATATTTATAAGTTTTATTTTCCACTTTATTGTGATACCAATTCCGAATTCGTATATCTACCACTACTTGCTAAGTCAGTGACAGGAAGTTATCATCAACATACACTAAATGGAAAAAATACTACAACTAAATACTTATGCATAATTATGTAGTTTCATTAAACTCGGTTCATACATTTCGAAAAACAAGGACTTGAAAGTTTGTATGAAATGCCGTACGTCGTAAACGCTCTTAATGTCCAGCCGGGGTTGCGGGATGTTCGAAAAAGTTACCGTGGCCCCAGCACAGGCAACAGAAGGAACACAGGTGGGTTTTAGTCAGTAAAAGTCTGACACGCCCTCTCGCTCCGCCCAGAGCGGGAGAAGTAATTTGATGATTTCCCATCCACAAAAAAAAAAAAAAAACGCTCTTAATGTGGGTCCTTCACACAGCCCTTATAAACATAATGCAAGCAGTCTTTACACTAATGAACCGCATATTTGCAGGACTAGAACCCATGTTCGACACACCAAACTACCAGATCGCATACTTCATGATGATTGCTGGTGTCTTCTTCATCTGCTACGTCCCAGCCACCGTGACCGCCTTCCTAATTGTGATCACAGGCTATGCAGAGGCACAGATGCTGGCCTTAAGCGAGGAAATGCTGCAGCTCTGGCCTGACGCCATCAAACATGCTGAAGCTAAAACAGAACTATCATCTTCTGAGAAACTAAACGTTTATAACGAAAAGGTGAAAATAATCATAAATCAGTTTGTGGAGAGACGCCTGAAAGAGACCATCTGTCGTCAAATGTGATCAATCTGTTGAACCAAGTTGAGATTGTTTTTCGCCAAGCTATAAGCATTGGGATTCGTGCTCTTAACTGGAGGACTATTGTCTGAGCTGCTTGGGAATCTGGAGAATACATTTCTGCAGGTGTTTTTTGCGTTGATTCGGGCATGCATTGATCTCTTTTTATGTCCTTAAAAGCCTATCAAAAGCTTGAAATGAATCTTGTGAGAATCAACTTAACCAAGTTATCTTGAGTCCTTTGCTGGACTTTGAAGGACAAAAAACATATCAGGATACATTACAATATACAAAGTCGTATTATTTGTTAACATAACCAAATTACTTTGACTAGTGAGCGGATTACAAAACAGACAAAACAAATGACACATCGGTGACAACGCCTAAAGCGTTTTTCGATGTATTTTCCTGTTTACTATCTAAAAGTCTTCTCAAGTCATTTTGTAAAAAGAAACATCTGGGAGTTTTAATTAAATAATTTTGTAATTAATTAAAGTTGTCATAAAGATATTGTTACTTTAATTTAATTTATAATGTTCCCAGGCTTGGAATCGATGTTCGAGACACCACACGCAAATGCCAAATCTCATTTGTTTTAATGCCTGCTTCGGACTCTGATCTGTTACTTTTCTGAGAACATCTCCACTTTCCTGATCATCGTTACTGGTAACGTTCAGGCTCAAATATAATGCTCTAAGCGAAGAACACACATTAACATTTCTTCTGTAACTGTCGAAATAGACCAGTAGATATTGAAAAGATGATGATAATGAAGAAGATGAAGATGTTGATGCTATAAACAATAAAGCCAAAGATTCAATACTGAAAAATGACGTCAAAGACCAGTTTAAAGATGTAGCAAAACGTCATGCTGTAAATTTAAACTTACTGAGGCAAACAGAGGGAACTTTTAGAGGAGCTATTGCGATAGAATTATGTCGAAGTATGTAGAATTATGTTGTGTACTTGGAGGATTACAGAACACTTATATGGAGGTTCCTTTTGTGGTGATGCAAGTTAGGATGGACACAAACACAACAGTTTAATAGGCCAAAGGGAGATGCAGGTGCAGTGTTAGAAGATGCTTTGTATGACTGTAAATAGGAGAGGTCTTTTTTTATCAGTTTATGTACACACATATAAACAGACAAGAAGAAAGGAACAGAAAAATACGTTTAAAGGTGATGCTTATTTCTAAAGAAATCCTTTCCAGCATACCTGCGATAGGAAAGTAGATAAAGAAATGTAGACAACGTGTGTAAGAGTAAAAAAAAGAAGAAAAAACAAAAGAGAGAAAACAAAATATATAAAATCAAAAACGATACACAAATATATATTTATTTATTTAATACTTCATGCACAGAAATGTACAGAGGCGGACTTAATGACATAGGAAATTTCTATCAGTCAACCTTTGGGTGATGCAGAGACAAACAGTGGTAGGTGCAATTACGAAAAATTGTGGAATACATATTAATTTAATTATAAAGATACACATATACCTATTACAAACTATAAATATAATAATATATACCTAATTATATATAAATAAGGGTAAATAAATATATACATAAATACACGAATATACTAAAACAAATAAGACAAACAATAGGAAAACGTTAACGTTGTGATGATACTGCCAGCTTCTTACGAATGTGCTTGATAATCGGTTGGTTGCCATCCTGATTTCCAGGGGGAGCGCATTCCACAGAGAGATAGACTGAACGAAGAAGGAAGAGTGAATAAAGTCTGAATATATAAACATACAAATACATACATACATACTTCCAAAATAAATGTCACTAAAATAATATACGATAATAATGTAGCATAAAATAATAAATACTAACAGCTATGACGAAGTGGAAAGATATTGTGTGTAAGTTTAGTAAGAGGAACATGAAGACTGCTCTCATTATGCTCGTGAATGCTCAGAAACCCATGTCTCAATGTCCTATGTCTCATGTCGCTGGTGGAGTCCCCACGGTGAGCTACGTCAGCTTCAAGACAATTATCAAGTCTATTTACTCATCTTACACTACTTTGAGTGCTACTATTATTTTATTATGATATATTTTTTATTATGATTATGAAATATTGTCTGAGAATATTTTACATAGAAAATAAGCGTCAAGTCTTAGATTAGAAATAAGACTTGACAGAATAGATTCTTAGATGGATTATATATTCTACTGCAAGCAGATAAAAACACTTATGCTTTCGTATAATTTTAGCAGCTTTAAATAATTTAAGCTTTAGGGAATTGTAGACATCTCAAAATATCTATTCAAGTGGCCTGATTCCTAAAAGGCGATCAAAATTTATCTGAAGTATGGAACATAGCTTACACAAATAAAATGCAACATTAAGGAAATGACAAATTACTTCGCGATAACAGCGTGACTGACAAATCGAACAGTCACTTAATAGCTCTAAAATACAAACAAAAGTCGCAGATTGGAAAATAAATTAAGTTTGTTAATCACAATTGATACAATAAGAATAGATAGTAATGGCGCAGCGTTCATACAACCCAATTCCTATCGGCTTTCCTTCGGAACAAGCACTCTTCTTAGTGTCTACTATTGCCAAATAATATGGTACACCTGTGTGTGTAACTGTGTATCACATCACATTACAGATATTTAATACCAGTTTAATACATCAAAAGACTAAACAAATTACAAAAATGCCTAAACTTTTTTGTCTAAACAAAGATTTCCGATAACATCAACGTCAAAATAAGCCGGCCCTCGTGTGTCCGAATGAGGTACTAAATTCGTAGGTACGAACACTCGTGATTTCGTGTCCAGCAGCACCGCGTCGTAGGTAAGTGGGGAAGCCAAACTACAGCGAGACAGGGACATAAATAGAAAAGTATGTAGGCGAGAACGAGATAGAATGAATGATTGTTCTTTTTTGTGTTTGTGATTTTCTATGCATCATGTTTACCGCAAATAAATGTATTTTCTTTCTTTTCATTTTCTATATTAATGTTCCTTGTTAAAATGTTGATTTTTTGACACATAAATTCACGTGTGTTTTGTTTTCATCTGCTCATTTGCATTTTATTCGCTATAACATTAGAGTATTTTTGTATGACATATCTGGAGTGACAGGACAACAATAACATATTAAGAGCGTTGTCACATTTTGCACCTCTCTCGCTCACACAAAACCTAATTTTTAAGAATGTTAAATGAAAAAATGCTTTTTTGAAAAATGTAATCAATGGGCGGTCTACAAAATAATATTAATTTAATAGGTAGTTATTCAAAAACACATTTCTATTGTGTTATCTAATAAACTTATGTAATTAAGTGTTATGATCTGTTTTTGAGATGATGTAAATAAATGCCACAATAAAAATGTGTTTTTAATAATTACCTATTAAACTAATATTATTTTGTAGACCGCCCATTGATTACATTTTTCAAAAATGCATCTTTTCATTTAACGTTATTAAAAATTTGGTCCCGTGTGAGCGAGAGAGGTGCAAAATGTGACAACCCTCTTATAATAAAATCAAATAGCAGTAGCTAATCATTGTTGATATTGAAAAACTATAAACTAAGTATAAAACAATCAAACTCGGAACAACTAGCTGTTGGCCATGGAAATATTTGTTCAGTGATAAAATTTTACCTGCTTCCCCTAGTCCATATATACAAATTCATCTACATAACTTTAATTTTCGTAGATGATTTTCGATTACATATGTTGTGTTATTCAAAAAATAATTGTGATAAAATAAAATAAATTTAAGTCGATTTTCGTGTCAGTGTGTGAGACCGCGTTGTTCTCATAAACTACGCAACGGATTTCGATGCGGTTTTCACCATCATTCAGAAAATTTATGGAAGGTTTATGTGTATAATAATTTACCAAAAAGTCGACGTAAATATCAAAAAATTAGAAAAAATCGTCGCGACGCTGTGGATACGACGCCAGCCCGTTTGTCAGCCGGCAACGGTTGCCAGGGCTGCGTCAAAATGCATCGGCGGCGCGGCGCCTTAGGCCGCCAGCGCAACTGCTTCGCTCCCGTCACACACAGTTGTCATTTGTGTCACATAGACGTTTTAGTGTTTTTTTTAGTGATTTTGTTTCTCATCATCATCTGCCTAGCCTTTTCCCAACTATGTTGGGGTCGGCTTCCAGTCTAACCGGATGCAGCTGAATACCAGTATTTTACATGGAGCGACTGCCTATCTGACCTCCACAACCCAGTTACTGGGTAATACGATACCCCTTGGTAAGACTGGTTGTCAGACTTTCGGGCTTCTGACGACCCGTAACGACTGTCAAAGATACACGAATGACAGCCGGGACCAACGGCTTAACGTGCTTTCCGAAGCACGGAGGGGTCTTGATATGTAAAGATGGTCACCCATCCACGGACCAACCGCGGCAAGCGTAGCTTAACCTGACCGATCGACCCGTGCGGCTGTTATTTCTTAGCCACAAGCCCCTCAATTCAGATTTTGTTTCTATTGTTATTAATTTTATTTAAGTTATTCCATAAATTTAAAACTATATAATTATACATGCTTAGTGGCAGCAGCGATGTGTGGTGTTAGTGTTAGTGCCTGTCAACCTTCGACATCACTGAGCATCCTGGAGAGATGTCCGCTATGTACCCAGGCACGGTTATTTAAAGGTAAGCGGGGTCTGAATGTGCATATTGAAAAGGTGCACAGCCCACCAAATGCACTCTCCTCAAACTCTGTCTCAACAGCTACAACTATAACACCAACTACATCCACTTTTGATCCGTTTTGGAAAAACCTTTCAAAATTCAAAAACTCTATTTCTGTTTTGAAGCTAATTCCCCGCGACGCTAGACCACTAGACACCTAGTAGGGTGCGTTCGTCTTGCCGCCCGGGAGAACTCGCAAAGTGGTTGGAAACAGCTGCTCAACTTCCCTTACCGAATTCTACATGTACATACAAAAGAATTTGACAACCAAAAAGACTTTAACTGCACAGATTTAAGAAAACTGTAATATTTTGGCTCATAATTATTTAGATTCAAAATTACCAACACAGACATATACCTCTTCAAGAGATATGTCCCATCTGGCAGAAACTATGTTAGGAGAAGGTGACATTAGCGGAGCAGCCAGGATACTTTTTAGTAGTGATGTGGTGGCACCGTGTTCCAGAAACACTCGCTGCTCTGGAGAGCAAACACCCTGCCCCAGCGCATGGTCTTTCTTTTCCGACCCCCCTGATCTGGATAATCACTCCCTCACCATTACAGGTTGAGAGTTGGTCACAGCCGTTTGCTCCTACCAAAGCGGCTTAGCACCTTAAGGACCTTATCACTTCAGATGGCCGACAGCCGGGGTGGCTGGTGAGTTGCTCTTGAAGGAGCTTACGGCTCTGATTAACCTTAAGCTCTCCGGCAAGGTGAACGAGACCGTCATCGGCGTTCTGTACGGGGCAAACCTATGCGCCCTGCCTAAGAGGGATGGCGGCATCCGTCCCATTGCCGTGGGAACTACTAACCGTCGTATGGCAGCCAAGATATGCTGTAAATTTCATGGTGAGGTTGTTTCGGAAAAATTTCAGCCCCTGCAGCTTGGATACGGCTCCACAGGGGGCTGTGAGGCAGCCATACACGTCTTGTTGACCTACCTAAATTCTGGTAAAGGAGAGGTCATCCTGAAGGTTGACATAAGAAATCCCTTCAATTCTGTTAATAGGGACGCCTTGCTGGTACAAACGAAAAACGAAATGCCCCAAATTTTTAGTGTCCTTTGGCAATGTTACAGACACCCTTCAAAATTACTGTATCGGACAACCTTCTGGAATCTGCTGGTGGCTGTCAACAATGTGACCCCTTCGGGCCAGTGATTTTTACTTTAGCCATTCACCCAATAATTCGACAGCTAAATTCCAAATTTAACGTTTGGTATCTTGATGATGGAACCTTCGGAGGCGATGGAGAAACTGTTTTAAATGACTTTCAATTCTTAAAAAATGAACTTCATTCCATAGGCCTTAATCTAAACTTTTTGAAATGTGAACTATTCTTAGCGGACAGTACTGACAGACATATTCATGTTCCCGAGAAATCAAAATTATTGAAAAAAGGTCTCTCCAAACTCAAACTCAAACTCAAAGCATTTATTTCAATTAAACCAATTACAGGCACTTTTGAATTGTTAAAAAGTCAGCCAGTTAGTCAGAAAAATTGAAGCGAGTCGCCCATTCCAAAACGTAGATCTCTATGGAGAAGAATGGGCAAGAAACTCCATGGACACTCTTTTAAATCAAAATTGTTACAAAATCCTGGGTAGGTACATTGTTATTGTTCTTGTTGCTTATATATGTGAGAACAATGTAAAAATAGATAATTAAAACAATTTAAAATATAAGATTAAAAATAAGCCCTGGCAGCTAAGAGATGACCAGTCTCCACTGACGGCGCCCGTTCACGAACATGACGCGTGGATCAGCACCATCCAGCTCAACCATTTTGTAGGGAACCGAATGATCCAACACACGCGCCACCATCAGCGAGACATTTAAGTGAGCATGACATAATCTCAACTGCCATACTCTTTCAAGTCAACATACCTACATCATAACATAAAACCGCTCCATGGTACTCACATTACAAAATTGAAAAGATGCTTCTAATTTATACAAAACTATAGTTTGCAATGATTGTATTAAAAGATTAGTAAACACTAAATCTATAGTCTATATAGTCAATAAGTCTATAGTAATAACATAATGTCAGAAAAAAAGGGAGGCATTTCTTCCAAACAAAAAAAAAAAAAAAAAAATTAACAAAGCCCAAGTGGCTGTGGAGCAGGACCAGCATTTAGCCAAGCATTTTTATCTATGATATAATCATTCAACCTATAATAATGCTTGTCGACATAGTGTGCGTTTAATGCATGTTTTAAATTGCTTCTCATTTAGTTGAAGAATATCGAGAGGTAATTTATTATAACATTTTACACAGTACCCCATAAAAGAAGTGTGTACCTTAGATAATCTGAAACGTGGTTGATCTAATTTGTTCCTATTTCTAGTGTTAAAATTATGCCGATCACTTA
The DNA here is from genome assembly GCA_947568875.1 of Fissipunctia ypsillon. Classification (NCBI taxonomy): domain Eukaryota; kingdom Metazoa; phylum Arthropoda; class Insecta; order Lepidoptera; family Noctuidae; genus Fissipunctia; species Fissipunctia ypsillon. The sequence goes on along the minus strand of OX387660.1, from coordinate 2,430,652 downwards.
TCTTACTAAAAAGATGTAGATTTTTTCTAACATACATAATATTTTCATATATATATTGACAAGGTACCGTCATGATGTTAATTTTTTTAAACAGTTCCCTTAGAGATTCGCGACTGCGGAGGTTATAGATGGCTCTGACAGCCCTCTTTTGCAGAATAAAGATAGAATCAATATCTGCAGCCCGTCCCCATAACAAAATACCGTAAGACATGACGCTATGAAAGTAACTAAAATAGACCAGTCTCGCGGTATCGACGTCTGTTAATTGGCGGATTTTCCAAACAGCGTAAGCAGCCGAGCTTAGCCGCCCTGCTAGTGATGTTAAATGAGGACTCCACTGCAGCTTTGAGTCCAGCGTAATTCCCAGGAAAACAGTCTGTTCGACGAATTGTAGTATTTCCTTATTCAATACTACGTGACATTCACTACTTCTAACATTTGGTAACGTGAATCTTATGCATTTAGTTTTCTTCTCATTTAATACTAAATTATTTACAGTGAACCAATTATGGACCTTAAGCATAGCGTTATTTACGTCGTCGAGCTCTTGTGCATGTCTGTTAACTTTAAAAATTAGTGATGTGTCATCAGCAAATAATACCATTTGTGGTCGGTTTTTCAGTAAATGAGGTAAATCATTTATATATACTAAAAAGAGGAACGGACCTAATATAGAGCCCTGCGGTACACCCATTTTGACTTTTAATCCCAATGAATTCACACCGTTTATTTGAACTTGCTGCAGTCTATTATTCAAATATGATTTTACTAAGCTAAGTGCAAGTTTACCCAGTCCGTAATGCTCAAGTTTCAAGAGCAGTGTTTCATGATTCACGCAATCAAATGCCTTGGATAGGTCGCAAAAGATGCCTATTGCATCATGTGCCTCTTCCCAAGCGTTAAAGATGTGTTTTAGTAAGGTGACACCGGCGTCAGCTGTACAACGTCCTTTGGTGAAACCATACTGTTGATCGTGTAGGATGTTATTACGATTAAAATGATTGAGCATTTGATTTAACATTACTTTTTCAAACACCTTGCTGAAAACCGGCAAAACCGATATGGGTCTATAATTCACCAAACAAAATGGAACTTCGATCTTAAATGTGGCCATGGTTGACCGAGCTTGGGCACAAGCTACCCTTCCTATTCGGTGTCCGCAAAATTTCTAGTATCAGTTTACCGGCTTTCATATCCTCGGTCCACGGCACTGAGAATTTAATCAGGAAAATCCTAGCCTCCACACTGATTAATTTTGATGTGCCGTGCTTCACCGAGGCTATGGATACCTGGAGACTCGCTTGCCCGAATTCAGATCCACCCGACGATCCATCTTCCCAGAGACGATGGGATGAGCCGCTTTGTAGAGTAGTACAGAACAATTTACTAAACACGTCTGCTACTACTGCGGAGCGTGCGCGCCTGCTGGCTGTGGGTAAATGGGCGTCGGGTCTGTGGCTTCATGCACTACCGTCATCGAAAATAGGCACTCTGTTCGACGACACTACTTTCCGCCGCTTGCTGCTTCCCTGCGACTAGGAGTCCCTTGTTGTTCTCCTCATCGCTGTCACTGTGGCGAAGTTGTAAACAGCCTCGGACACCACCACCTGTCTTGCAGCCGAAGTGCGGGTCGCATAGCACGGCAAGTGAACATTATTGACATCATCTGACGAGCCGTTGTCACTGTCAGCGTTCCAGCTGTATTAGAATCAAATGGCTTGGCACGCGACAATGGCAAGAGACCGGACGGCATGTCTTTATTTCCATCGAAGGTTTAAAGGCCTACGCAGGCCTTCAGTGTGGGACGCAACTTGTGTCGATACTCTTGCGCCATCCCATCTTCCTGGCTCGGCGCGCTGTGCTGGCGCTGCTGCTGCGTCAGTATAATAACCTTTGACAATTATATTTTCGAGCCGTTTGGAGTTGAAACCCTCAAGCCAAGGCCAAGCCCTCATGGTTTTTTTAACGAAATCTCCAAACGGCTGGTTGACACATCCCGTGACCCAAGGGCTGGCTTTTACCTTGGCCAGAGGCTAAGCATTGCCATGCAACGTGGCCATGCCGCCAGTCTCTTGGGTACATTACCAGTCGACAGCGATGTGGAGGAATTTTTCGACGCCATGTTAGTAGTTTTTTAATAGTTTTAGTTAGTTTAGGATATTATATTTGTATGTATAATCTGTTTTAAATCTATTAATTTTTTTTTTTAATATAATGTTTTTCAGAAATATAACTGTAATCGATAATTTTATTTTATTTATTTCTTTATTTTACAGTTTATGTACATACATATAAACAGACAAGAAGCAAGGAACAGAAAAATACGTACAAAGGTGATGCTTATTTCAAAAGAAATCTCTGCCAACATACCTGCCGTAGATAAAAAGATGTAGACAACGTGTCTAAGAGTAAAAGAGAAAACAAAACACATAATATCAAAAACGATATACTAATATAAGTATAAACTAATATATATAAACATACAATATGAGTACATACAAATACATACATTATTACATACTTCCAAAATAAATGTCACAAAAATATTAGGTCTTTTACCTATGAAATTGGAGATTTGTATGAAAATTTTAAAATATAAAAGTTCTGGTATTTTTTTTATTTCAGTTAATCAAAGTGTTAGTTAGCCCAAGTTATGTATACAATTTTGACATTTTGATGGCAGTTTGTTTATCCCTTTACTGTAGAAGTCTGCCGGACGGGTGGCGATGAAGTCAGCGAAAGCGTTTTGTACTGTCTCTAGGGTGTGTTGAATTTTCTCCCACTTTAAAAATTGTCTAACTTTTGAAAAAAGTAGAAATCTATTGGAGCAAGGTCCGGTGAGTACGGTGGGTGACGGAGAGCTTCTAGCTGTTCCTCTTGTAGCTTTGCGATGGTCTGTCGTGAAGTGTGAGCTCGCGCGTTGTCATGGAGAAACAATGGGGAAGAGCAATTGACCAGTATTGGTTGTTGAATTGCGAGCTTCTTCATCATTGTTTTCAATTCTTGGCAATAGACATCTGCCGTCACTGTTGTGCCATTCGGTAAGAATCTGTGATGTACAAGTCCGGCACTGGTCCACCATCATCTTCCTATGAGTAATCTTTTTTTCAGCGCACTGATTAGGTGCTGTACCCGGGTCCACCCACTGAGACGAACGCTTACGGTTGTCGTACAGGATCCACTTTTTATCGCAGGTAACAATTCGATTTAGAGTTCCCTCGTTTCTATGCCGATCCAGTAGTGCTATGCATGCTTCGACGCGTAAGTCTCGCTGTTGGTCGCTTAGTTCATATGGCACCCACTTATCTAGCTTTTTAATCTTTCCGATTTGACGCAAGTGCTTCAATGTTGTTTTGACACTAACTCCAAGGCCCGCAGCAAGCTCAGCCGTAGATTGAGTTAGATCCGCTTCCACTATCGCCTTCAATTCGTCGTTGCTGACAATAGTTACCGGCCGACCGCGAGGCTCGTTCTTCAACTCAAAATTTCCAGATTTAAAACGATTGAACCAATAATGGACCGTGTTTATGCAAGCAGTGTTAGGCCCGTATACGTCGTTAATGTTTCGTGTTGTTTGCGCAGTGGTATTTCCACGTAGAAACTCATATTCGAAAATTGTACAAATTTTCAGTTTATTCATGGCGCAAAAAACTACCACACTTTCGCAAAAACAAAAACTATCTAAAAAAATGACTGAATTTGAAATTAAATTTACACGGCTTTTGAATAAAATTTATTTGAATTTAGAATTGCGCGCCAATCCACAGATAATTAAATCTGAAAATGCTGTTTATAGAATCTCCAATTACATAAGTACCTTATTATATACGATAATAATGTAGTATAAAATAATAAATACTAATGCTATGACGAAGTGGAAAGATAGTGTTCTAACTAAACTCTTTTTTTAAATACTGCAACAGCATCGTTTATTTCTGTAAAATATTGATAAAATATTCGTTTTGTGTTATGATAGAGTTATGCTAATTGACCATAGATGGCGTTAAATAAAGAAAAATAAAGTAATGACTTTAATTTTTGAGTTGATTCATTTTGAGTTTATGAGAACTGAACAATATTTACTTCGGCTTCCCTCTAACGATAATTGTAACTGTGCTACTGATAGATGGCGATTACAAGAAATGAGTCATTTTACAATACCTATTCGTATTAAATTCAACTGCCACATGTTTGAGTATTACTGAAAAAAACGATTTCTTCAAGATTGAGAGATCGTTTTGGGGATTCATACGATTCCAGCCCTATACAAAGTTCGAGTAACAAAATATTGTGGTCTGCTTCTAGTATAATAATTAGGCCCTCAGAATCGAGATCGATGAGGTTCGGAGGCTCTGAATGTATGGTCAAAATGAGAAAGTCAATTGAAAAGTTTGGCTTGGAGTACCTGGAGCTACCAGACATGGTGTCAAACGTATCTGCCATGCTAAGGGTGCTGACGCTTAATATTGACAGCCGAAATAAGAAACGTATGTATGCTTTCTATTTCCACTCTTTGTGCCTTATTGCACTTTGTGAATAGAGTACTTCATTACTTCTGTAGAGTAGAGAAATAACTGATTAGTGAAGATTTTATTTCAGCATTGATATTTTTTACTGGAAAAAACTTTGAAACGACCCTTTGTTACACATTATGCTAAGAATTTCAAGAGCCCAAAAATAAAACTTAGTTTTTAGATTCGCTTCACTTTTTTCCTATTGTAGTCATTTAGTACACTTACAGTGTTTCTTGCAGCGATACCACTAATCTGCTACATCATAACGGTGATCTCGTGTATCGACTACTTCTACGTGTACGTTATCTGTGGCGTCTGGTTTACGTTCTGGCACTGCTACCAGACCGGCGACCTGGTCGCAGCCATGGTCGCCTTCTCCTTGAACTGCACCAGCGAGGTTGCAGTCATAAAGCTGTTCTACATGATATTTTACAAGTAAGAAACGATTCTGGTTTAGGTTTTGAAAGCGATTTACAAAATAGTCACGGTTTTTAAAAGTATTTCCAGAATGTTGTATTTTCTTAATGAGTTGGCTTTTAATTCATAATGAACAGGTCTAATTATTAACATCCTGTAGGAGTAGAGGATTCCCTTTGAAACTGACGCCCATTGCCTACCCATATGGGTGGGTTTCTTGATGCTTTCAAGTATATCGCATGAGTGAATATAGATGTTATTGCGAGCATAACATATCATTACCTAATTTCATCTTAATTTTCAGACAAAAATTCCAGAACCTAATAGACAAAATTCTAGACTGTGATTCTCGAACAGTTTTCAAAGGCAGCAGGTTTTCAAAAAACTTGAGGAAGGCTCTCAGGAACGTTAAAATGCGTGCCATCATCTATTGGGTGGTGCTAAACGTAGATGGTGTGCTTTACGTGATCCAACCTATCGTCACTCCTGGACGGCATCTGTCGGTGGATGCGTATGTAATACTCGGTAAGTGGAATATAATAAGAAAATACAGAAACCCATATTTTACTTGGAACGGTGAGTTTGTGGTCTTAACTTTTCTAAATGTTCTAGTGCCATTACACGTTGATAAGCTCATAGTCCATTCAACCGTGTAAAATACATAATAATAGAAAGACATAATACGTTTTCTTCGAAAGTAAATCAGTAAATGTTCTGCTTTTTAGGATTGGAGCCGATGTTTGAATCTCCTAACTTCGAGTTAGCCTCTGCAATGATGGGAGTCGCCGTGATATTCATTTGTTATACAGTAGCTATCGTATCTGGCTTCCTCATCCTCATCATTGGGTATACAGAAGCTCAAATGTTGGCCTTAAGCGAAGAAATGACACAACTGTGGGAAGACGCTAATGACCATTACCAAAAAACGGCGAAAGAATTGAATAATTTCGAATCAGATTATTTGCAAAATAAAGTATTGAAGAATGTAAAGCAAACAAAAATCCTTAATGAGTATGTAAAGAAACACCTCATAGATATAATCGCAAGACACGCAGACAACGTGAATCTTCTACGAGAAATTGAAGATGTAATGAGAGGTCCAAACGCGGTTGGATTTTTGTTTCTAATCGTAGGACTTATAGCAGAATTACTTGGTGGATTAAAGAATACAATGTTGCAGCTTCCTTTCACATTAGTCCAACTGGGAGTGGATTGTTATTTGGGACAGAAGATAATGGATGCAAATATAAAATTTGAAAGGGCGGTATATGAATGTAAATGGGAGAATTTCGACCAATGCAACCAGAAGATGGTGCTGGTGATGCTTCAGAATTCGCAGAAGACCATGACGTTGTCTGCAGGTGGAATGGCGACTCTAAGTTTTAATTACTTTATGGATATCATTAAATCTTCATATTCTGCTTACACTACATTAGGGTCTATGATTTAGAGTACCCATTGCTTTTTGTTATTGTAAAACCTTTTCTAATCAATATACAGTGTTAAGTCCAGAATTCACACTTTATTGATTGACCTGTGTTTTGAACTGTGGTGGTATTCAGGCGGTAAAAAACCGAACAGGATTCTGGATTAACGCTCATATACACCCAGCTTTATCGAGTCCTATTTTGTGTACATATTTTGTAATTACGAAAAGTTTAAATTCATTTAAATTTGCGTAAATATTCCTTAAAACGCATATTTTTAGAAACACAGACCAAATCTACCTTTTCTAAAGCGTAAGTATTTAAAGTAGGTTTGCTAAAGCGGGTTGGATTACAAATCCAAAAGTGAATTTCTAGAATTTTGGGAGAATGCTAGAAATTAAATATATTATTATATTAAATACATTATAATAATTAAATATATTATTATATCATAATTATTATAATAAGCCTACATTTTTGAAAAAAAAAAATACCGAGAATAGTTCTATACATTACAAGAAATTTTATAAGAAGTCTATGGTCTTAAAATATCATGGTGAATCACTCAATATTGAGCTTACAAACTTACATTTGCAGTTGGAACGTATGAGGGAACATGTTTTAACAACAATTTTAAGTTTGTTCTTAGGATAAATTCATCCCAACTACGGAACCCTTCATTCTGCGTAGTCCGATTCGCACTTGGCCGGCTTTGTCACTACATCTTCTTTTTAACTGCTATGTTGCCTTACCACATCATTCCTCAGCCTATCATTCATAGTTACACCGTACATGCTTCGCAAGGAACGCATTTCCACAGCATTTATTCTACACAACTTTCATGCTTCTTTCGCCACACCCAACATTCACTTACATACATAAGCGTAGGTTCCAACATGCTATTGAGAATCGGTCACAATTGCATGAATAGCATCATTCACTTTATTGCCTGCATTTACTCTCCTTTCCACATCTTCATCATTCTTTCCATCTCTTGTAAAAAGACTCCCCAAATAAACAAACTCATTCCCTTGCCCCACTCTCCTATTATTTATTTTCACATTACACACCAACACATCCTCTTCTCTTTCAAACTTCTCTTTCTTTCTTGATCTTTGCCGTATTCACATTTATATTCATCTCTTTCATCTTATACATATGTGTAAGCAATTACAAAATACTTCAAGACATTTAAATATGAATTTAAGAGTTTATGAGTACGCAACTTGACTAGTAACAGTAATTTGGTTCGATAAAAGATGACACTGTGTTTTAAATATTATGTTATGACTAAATACTTATAAATTAACTTGAATACAAAACATTTATTATTAATATAATAAATATTTATCATTTTATTTAAGTTTAACGTCCATCTATTGACTTAAAGTTCACGCGCTTTGCCCTGCTTATTAGGGTGGGCACAGAGATGTCATGTAAATCGAAGACTGTTTGCTGCGTTAGTATAATTTGGACGGTTGAGCTGCACAGTAGGTACAGAAAGTAAGTGTAAAAATGCTATAGTGTTATTAATTAAAAAGATTACCAAGGTATAAGTGTCTTTTATATGCTTCATCCATCACAGTCTGGTGTCTTGCGCTGGCGATGCATGTAGAACTTGATCATCGTTCATTGAATGAGATGTTATAAAACGTATACCTACCTACATTCATGATATGAAACTATTGTAAGAACAAGTATTTTGTACTTTGCAACTGACCTTTAAAAGTATCGATATAATAAAGTAGCTTCTGCCCGCGGAGCGCCCACGTTCAGGTCAAAAATTATTCCACGGGAACGTACCGAACCTACTAACTTGACCTAACCCAAGTAATGGTCTACCTATTTGCCAAATTTCATCGAAATCCGTTCAGCCGTGAAGGCGTGACAAGGTAACAAGCAGACAGACGGACAGAGTTACTTTCGCATTTATAATATTAGTAAGGAATTATGGACGGAGGAGCTCGTGGCTAAGTAATAACAGCCGCACGGGTCGATCCATCAGGTTAAGCTACGCTTGCCGGGATTGGTCCGTGGATGGGTGACCATCTTTACATACCAAGGCTCCTCCGTGCCTCGGAAAGCTCGTTTAGCCGTTATTCCCGGCTGTCATTCGTGGATTTTTGACAGTCGTTACGGGTCTTCAGAAGCCCGAAAGTCTGACAATCAGTCTTACCAAGGGGTATCGTATTACCCAGTTACTATGTTGTGGAGGTCAGTTACGCAGTCGCTCCATGTAAAATACTGGTATTCAAGTCTGCATCCGGTTAGACAAGAAGCCGACCCGAACATAGTTGGGAAAAGGCTAGGCAGATTGATTTATGGAAGTATGGATCGACGTTTAGGAATTATATTTGAACTTTATTTTATTGGTCCATAAACAGTACGTTTTTGTATTTGACTATTGTTTTAACCTTCTGCAACTAACTTATTTAATCGACAAAACCTCGTATAGAGTAACTACTGTGGTTTGGTATTCCGATTAATTCCATGTCAGTGTGTGTAGGCTTCGATGCTGCGATGCATACAATTGTTTGTCTAATCGATTGTAAAGTTCATAGAATTTGGCTCGTGTAGTGTGTAGCTTTACGGATGCCAGCCATTATCGTGATTACTTTTTATTGATTGTAGCTTCGTAGACTGACGTTACATACAGGAAACTATTTTTTTCTTCATGAATATATTCCGCCCCATTACAAAGAAAGAGACACGCAGAGAGTTCTGTCTTTAAGTCCATATCCAAACCATCAAGCCAGTTATTGTATTTTCAACTTTATTCCGAGCATTTAAAAGTTCTTAATATAAAATTGACAACAATGACGTGGGTTTGGCGTCAGTTTTGGTAATTAGAACTTAATCTTTGTCGGAATAAAGTCCGAAATAAAAAAAATGGCTCGATGGTTTTAACCTGGGCCTGAAGATATACCTTGTTTAAACTTTTCAAATAAACCAATTACAGGCACTTTTGAATTGTTAAGGGGTCAGTCAGTCAGAAAGATGAAGCTAGTTGCCCATTCCAAAGCGTAGTAGATTACTATGGCGAAGAGCGGGCAAGAAACTCCACGGATACTCTTTTAAATCAAAATATTGTTACAAAATATTGGTTACATCATTAATGTTAAAACTATACAGGGTGACATTGAAAACATGCGACAAAATTTAAGGGGGAGTTCTACCCATCAATATGAACAACTTTTAGTATGGGACCAACTTTGAATTCGCAAAAATGAAATTCGACCTTCCCGTATATTTTTTACATACCCGTTTGGTCCATTTGGAATAAGGTCGAATTTTTTTTTGCGAATTCAAAGTTGGCCCCATAGTAAAAGTTGTTCTTTTTTTTTTTATTTAAGATAGGTTTGCTCTTGACTCTAGTCTAGGTCAGAGATGACAGAGACAAAGTCGACGATGGAGCGAGCTTACCCAGAAGAAGCCTGTTAACTCTCACTTTGAAGAGATCGGGGTTGTATACGTTCGGAAACACAGACGCAGGCATAGAATTCCACTCCTTTGCTGTGCGCATCACAAAAGACATTTGGAAACGCTTAGTGCGAATTAGTGGAATAGCAACTAGGTAGGGATGGTAACCTGCAGTGCGACTAGATGTCCGATGGTAGAAGGGGGCAGGCGGAATGAGGTCGTGGAGTTCTCGAGCAAACTCACCGAAGTACAATCTGTAGAAGACCGACAAGCAGGCAACCTTGCGGCGATGAGCCAAGCTGTGACGCTTGGCATCCACCAGTCTTACGTCGCCAATGAGCCTCTTAGCTCTGCGTTCCACCGAATCAAGCGCGGCAAGTTGGTATTTAGCTGAGCCGTCCCAAAGGTGGCTGCAATACTCCATGCAGGATCGGACTTGCGCTTTGTAGAGAGTTAAAAGCTGTCCAGGCGTAAAATATCGCTTCACCCTATTTAGGATACCCAGTTTCTTGGCCGCAGTTTAGGCTTTGTACTCGATGGTGGCTCCGAAGTTGAGACATGATGTCAACTCCATGCCTAGGAGCTCGGCCGATCAGTTACAGGAACAGATGCACCCCGAAAAGTAGGAGTTTGATCGAAACGACTTTTTTTTGCGGTGAAAAGACACGCCTGTTTTGGTGGCATTAAAAGAGACCAGATTGTCATCACCCCACTGGGAGACAAGACTTAAGGTCAAATCTGTCCGCTCTACCATGGCCTCTCTTAAGGAACGAATTTCGGCCCCACTGGTTTTTCTGTTCATATTGATGGGTAGAACATACTCTTACATTTTGTTGCATGTTTTCAAAGTCAGCCTGTATAAGTAATAGCTGTGCCCCGCGACTCGAAGTCGTATTATCGTATCGTATATTATCGTAAGTATTGTGTACAATATACTAAAATAACAGCCACATTTCAATAACACACATTTTAAGTCAATCATGATTCGAAAGACACGTGGCGCCATCTATTACCATAATAACGTTATTGTTGTTTTCGTCGGGAACAGTACTTTTTTTCGGGATGAAAGATACGCTATGTCCGCTTCTGTACATTTGACAACGTATATGCAAAATTTCAGGATGATCGGTTCTGTGGCTTAGGCGTGAAAAGGTAACAAACAAACAAACAAACTTACTTTCGCATTTATAATATTAGTTAGGATATGAGAACAATGTAGAAAGATGTGCACGTTAAAAGCGTCCGCAACAAAAAGATAAAAACCAAAAAAGAATCAAAAATTAAAATAAGTCGTGGGCAGCTAAGAGATGACCAGTCCCTACTGACGGCGCCCGTTCACGAACATGATGCATGGATCAGCACCATTCAGCTCAACCATTTTGAAAGGAACTTAATGATCCAACACACACGCCACCACCAGCGAGACATTTGAGTGAGCATGACATACTCTCAGTCGCCAGGGCAAATTCAAGTCAATGAAAGACTTACCCAGTTGATAGTAGCTTTATAGTAGGTTCACAATTTGTTATGCAATTATACAATACTAAGAGATTGAATCTATACAATGCAAATATTATATATACAATAGTTTTTACAATCTTCAGCAGCTCCAACAATATTTTCAAATGCTAATATAATCAATTAGTTTCTGCGCCCTTGTTGAGCCAAGCTTTTTTGTCAGCGATGTAATCTCCCAAGTTATAATATGCTTGGCTGCATAGTGTGCGTTTTACACAAGATTTAAATTTCATTTCATCCAGTTGGAGAATATGGGGAGGTATTTTATTGTAATATTTTATACAGTACCCCATGAAGGATGAGTCTAATTTAGCTAGTCTGAAACCTGGTTAAACTAATTGGTCCCTATTTCTAGTCCTATAATTGTATCGTTCACCTCTTTTACTGAAAACATTTTTGATTTTTCCTTACATACATGATGTTTTCATAGATATATTGACAAGGTACTGGGTTGATGTTAATATATTTAAAGAGTTCCCTTAGAGAATCGCGCCTGCGGAAGCCATATATTGCTCTGATGGCTCTTTTCTGCAGATTAAAAATAGACTCGATATCTGCAGCCCGTCCCTATAGTAAAATACCGTACGACATGATATTATGAAAGTAACTGGAATAGACTATATCAGTAAGTTGACGGATTTTTCTCACGGCCTATGCTGCTGAACTTAACCGTCCTGCAAGAGATATTAAATGAGGACCCCATTGCAGCTTTGAGTCGAGAGTGATCCAAGAAAACAGTTTTATCGACGAATTCTAGTTTCTCCTTATTCAATACTATGTAACAATCACTCACACAAAGCACACAATCACACAATCACAAAGCAAATCTTATGCATTTAGTATTTTTGCCATTCAATACTAAATTATTAGCTGTGAACTAATTTTGGACCTGCAGTTGGGCGTCAAGATTTGATGCACATCTATTTATCTTAAAAATTAAGGAGTTATCATCAGCAAATAACACCATTTGTGGTTGTTTTTTTGAAATAAATGGGGTAAATCATTAATATATACTAAAAAGAAGAAAGGACCCAATATCGAGCCTTGTGGAACACCCATTTTAACTCTTAAACCGAGTTAATTGGCACCTTTTATTTGAACTTGCTATTGTCTATCATTTAAATAAGATTTTACTAAACTGAGCGCAAGTTTACCTAGTCCGTAATGCTCAAGTTTCAAGAGTAAGGTTTCATGATTTACGCAGTCAAATGCCTTGGAGAGGTCACAAAAGATTCCTATGGCATCTTGGGCCTCCTCCCACGCTGGAAATATGTGTTGTGTGTGTTTTAATAACGTGATACGTCAGTCGTACAACGTCCTTTGGTGAAACCATATTGCTGATCGTGTAAGATTTGGTCGGTGTTAAAATAATTAAACATTTAACTGAGCATTACCTTTTCAAACACCTTACTGAATACCGGCAATACGGATACTCGTCTATAATTGTTGGTATATTTACTGTCCCCTGATTTAAAAAGTGGTATAACCTTACTGCATTTCATTAAATCCGGGAAGACTCCTTGAGCAACACACAAATTAAATATTAAAGTCATGCTACAGTCTCGATTATGGATATACAACTTTGATAGACATTCCTCATAGATCTTCAGTCAATTTGATTTTGATTTGCCGAAAAGCTTTTATAACTATCATAGAGTTTATATGTTTAAATTGAAATTCAACCGGACAGCCTGGAACGTTCGCTCTTAATAAATCAATTGAAATATCGGGCGAGGAATTTATTCATATTCATATCTTTATTTGCATTCCATAATGTGTGAATATCTTACAATGGGCTTAAAGCTAAGGTACAATTACGGACCCTGTAGGGCACAGCAAAAAGTATAAAATGAATGTTGAAATAAAATTAATACTATAATTTTAAAACATGTCCTTAATATTAATTAACTAAATTATAACATTTATTTTTATTGAGATCAGTCATAACATAATTATTATTTGATAAGATTAAATTAAAATATATTTTATAATGATAATAAAATATTTCCCCATCGCCGTATCTCTACGTTGACGTCGTGGTGGGGCTTGCGCGCTCCGAACTCTAGGTCTGTGCCGGTAGAAGTTACTTTGCCGGAACAGGTCTAGGGTGAGGAGCCAGACCAAGAGAGATACAGAAACCCGCAGGGCAGCATGTGGCAAGATGCTGGGCAGTAGCGACCCCACGTACCCTATCTCCCGGGAGAAGTCATGTTCTTCATCTCTGGCTTGCCTTTATTGGCCAGCTGGAGTGAACACTGACGAGAACTGACCTCCCACCTCATTCTTGCCTTTATTGGCTGGCTTGAGTAGAGATTCGCAAGAGCAAACGTGCTCGGAGGAAGGAAGTAGTCCAGTAAGATGCTGGTAGGGATCTTGACCGTACTTCCGGGATTGTCCTGATAGCCGTGGAATACCTCTCCACTCCTCTTAAGTACCTCAAGACATGTTGCCCCCTTGTCGCTACGACACTATGTGCTAGCGACCGTTTCCGGGGGCCCATTGTTGAGTGTGCAAGTCACCCCCTGCCATTTTATCCGTGTATTGTATTTATCAAACATTGGTCAGGTAGGGGCCATAGTCCTTTCATAGTTTTAGATAACCAGTCCACTTTAGCCATCCACACCCATAGCTCAATTTTTTTTTTGTCTCCATATCCTGCAATAGTCCTACACCATCCGGGGGTTGTCCTTGGGTGCACTTGCAAAGTACGCACAGGGATAATCGTCGGTTGATGCCTCATTTCCATTGAAAGCGTCTAACGGGCCTCTGCGAGATGGCTTCGGCCCCACATATGCCTTCCAAAGGTCCGGGACCCTAGGGTCCTGAGAAATATCAAAAAAAAAAATACTTATCCATTTATGTATGAATATCAATTCTACAATGTATGGTGCCTGTTATATTTGTTTGTCTTGTATGTATTCGTTTATTGTGTATGTACAGTATGCTTTTTTGATTAATAATTGTTTGAGTTTGTTCGTAAAAGTGGTGTCGCTAGTTTCATTTTTTATTGCATCTGGTAGTTTAAAGCTTCGTTGTTATAGATGGTATATTAGTAAAGAAATGTACAAGTTCTTGAGCTCCTTCTAAGTTAGAGCTTATGGCACCACGGTGAAGTCTCCAATGTGATATCAGTGTTTCGTATTTTTTTCCTATTAGTTTCATTATTTATAACTTTCCAAACTGTTTTTAATTTATTTTCTTCTGATTTGATCTTGTTGCTAATGTACAGGACTTTAGCTATCTTGCAGGTATTTCAAAAATTTTGGAATATGTTACATACTTGTTGAAGGTTTCAGTGTTAATGTAAGGCTTAAGGCCATACAGCTCGAACAGTCTTTCCCTACTTATCCTAATACCTCTAGTTGCCCAGTCACTAAACATAAAATTAGGGCAAATATTTTTTTTATTTTCTGTTCAAAAGTTTTATTGAATTCAGTGTGCACTACTGAAAAGAAATCCTCATACAATTTATTTGCATCGTCCATATCATGAACCAGAACATTTTACTTATTATTTAGGGTACTATTGAATCTATTTAATTTACCAGTTGTCATTGGTCTAAATTGTATTTGCACTTTTTGCAAAGACTGCAAATAATTTAGGATGGAAAAAATCAACATGGCACAAGACATTGTCGATACAAATACCTAGCAGAAATTGGAGTTACTCTAGTCGTTTTTGTAAAAACATTAGAATTTGATTAGATAAATTGAACGATTTAAAAAGGCTTAATAATCTACTGCTATTTGAATTATTTTCCAGGATATTATTATTAAAACACCACAAATAGTTGTGACTTTGTTACTGGATGCAAGTTTCGCTAGGACATCTTCCATGATTGACTCAAATAAAGAAAAGTTCTGATAATTAGCGGGTCTGTACACGCGCACTACAACATGCTTATTTAGCTCAACACAGTGTGGCGGAAGAGGTTTACGTGGTTAGGAGATTGCAATAAAACCACGTAACCTTATCAGCATAAAGTTTTTTTTTTAAATTAGAGAAAGGGGGTAGGTAAGTGTATGGTCACAAATTCTTAATTCCCTTGATGAGTAGCACAGTACTCTCCTGGCTCAGCCTGGTGTGACGCAGCTCACGGCGAGTGTCACGCCGCAAACGCCAGGGGTGATGACGCTCGCCAGTCGATATCGCCAGACCCTTGGTAAGCTCGACGCGGCCACCCGCGTAGAAGAAGTACCCGCGCGGTGCTTGGTGGTGATAAGCCGGTAGGTGATAACTGGAACTCAGTAACGTGGTAGCCGGAACTAAGGAGATGTTAGCCGGAATTATGGAACTGGAACTTAGGACCCTGGAAATAAATCCAGCATCTTAAAATGGCCTCTGGTCATCTCCGCTGAATGTGAAACCAAGGCATACGCAAAGCGAGATAGATGTACACGTGCGCTAATGCAGGTGGTGTGTGGTTGTCACAATCAGTTTACAAAATGGTAGTGAAAAGCACGACATGACTTGCACATTATGAGAGTATGGAAAATACCTATCACAATGGACAGAACTAAAGGCAAATAGGTAGCATGATTAATAATAATGCAGAAGGCATAATAATTTAAAATAATGACGGGTAATTAGCAAATGGCACTCGCCCTTGAGTTGACCTAGGAAGGTAAGCACACAAAATATAAAAAGCGACATTGTTCAACACTTACCCAATATGGGGATAAACACTGAGTTTAGGTAATACTCGTGACGTGCAAGTAGTCAACTTTAAAATAGCGAAAACCGTTACAAACGGAGACCACCGTGGCTGTCGGGAAGGTCTCACGCACATGTCGCGCCGCTGAGAATGAGCGACGTGAACGTGAGCCTGCCTAGCTAGCACGTGACGGTGTCTCACGCACATGTCGCGCCGCTGAGAATGAGCGACGTGAACGTGAGCCTGCCTAGCTAGCACGTGACGGTGTCTCACGCACATGTCGCGCCGCTGAGAATGAGCGACGTGAACGTGCGCCTGCCTAGCTAGCATGTGACGGTGTCTCACGCACATGTCGCGCCGCTGAGAATGAGCGACGTGAACGTGAGCCTGCGTAGCTAGCACGTGACGGTGTCTCACGCACATGTCGCGCCGCTGAGAATGAGCGACGTGAACGTGAGCCTGCCTAGCTAGCACGTGACGGTGTCTCACGCACATGTCGCGCCGCTGAGAATGAGCGACGTGAACGTGCGCCTGCCTAGCTAGCATGTGACGGTGTCTCACGCACATGTCGCGCCGCTGAGAATGAGCGACGTGAACGTGAGCCTGCCTAGCTAGCACGTGACGGTGTCTCACGCACATGTCGCGCCGCTGAGAATGAGCGACGTGAACGTGAGCCTGCCTAGCTAGCACGTGACGGTGTCTCACGCACATGTCGCGCCGCTGAGAAAGAACGTGAGCCTCCCTAGGCAGCATGTGGCGGTGTCTTTGCCTGGAGCAGGATTTCGAATGTGTGGGTCACCTTGAGCGAATGCACTAATTACGGGATCGCCACGGTGGTGTCGCGCGTAAGTTATGAGTCCTCTCATACGTTCGGATATGCCGGCCGCGCGTGCCACTAGTACAAACTTGTAATTATGTTGTTTAGTAACCTAGGACAGTTCAATGCAACATTCAACTGATAAAACTACTGTCATTACGTTGCTTAGATTTTAAACAATTTTTTTTCAAGATTAGAGAAACTCCACGCAGCATAAATTTACGATAAAAACAACTACCCACACTATAGTTCTCATAATTAATTAGCATTTGGTAATCCTTTAACCAATGTTCAGTAAAACAAACAACGTCAAACTTTGTTTTTTCTAAACACATTTCAATTTCTAATAATTTGGAAGAAATATCTTGAATATGTTGATGAAATAATTTTAAGGCATTCTGCTGATCTGCTTTTTGATAGTTATTTATTTTAGAGCAAGAAGACACCTTGTTATTATTAGGCAATTTATTAGGTATAAGAATATTCTTACCCTACGGCTACACTGTCGCGATAATGCGAACTACACTTCGCGCGGTCTCTGATGTACAGCGAGACGTCGACCGGTGTGCGAGTGAGAGCGCGCGAAATTGTAGTTTGCGCTAGTGCGACAGTGTAGCCGTAGAGTTACTGGTACCTTCTGTTGTCTTACAAACTAGTTTAATGTTGTGTTAATACATACAAGGTGTAACATAATTAACGCACAACCTCTAAAGGGGTCATTGTACTCATCATTATGAACAACGTTTACTATGGGACCAAACCCGAAATCGCGAAAAAAAGTCAGCTGCTCCCTACATTTATGCTCGCATAATTCGTCAAAATGTAGGGAACAGCTGCTTTTAGCGATAAGACCGCCCATTGTGTCACCCTATGTATAAAATTTCTACATTTAATCTGTAATTTTTGTGGTGTACTATCTATCTATCTAAATGACTATCCGGAGTTAACCCCAAGACTTCACTCTCATCACCAGGCTGTGAGCTCATAGTGAGTGAGGAACATGGAACCTCCTTCGTACAATATGTATACATTAGCATTTGAGCTACATTTATTCAGGCTCACCACCTTATTAGTAGTATTATTACTAACCATTGTGTTGTTAGTAATACAAGACTTCGACATACTACTTATGTCTGAGTTTATATAAAAGCTAATAGCCTTGCCACTATGTATCTAAAACTAACAGGCAGATACACAGTATCCCTAGTCGATTTTAAAGTTTCCACAAAACTGTTGGTATCAAAATACACAAGCTTGTCACTATAATGACTAACTAAGAAGTGCATATGCTTATTAAGCATATGAATATAATTGTTTTGTCTATTTGTCAATTTTTCAAAATATGGGAGTACACAATATTATTTTACTACAATTTAACTTCAACAGCTCTGTTACATAGTCAGTGATTTCTTCTTTTTGACCCTAGAACAGACCCTGTAAATACAGTAATGTTGGTTTTAGGATTATACACATTTCCTGTTACTGATGCCATTATTCGTTTGTAGGTTGACCCTGGAATACAATAATTTTGAGTAGAATAACACAGGTTGTTACTAATTAATTTACTTAACCTCTTCTAATACTATCTGACTGTTTAAGTTGCTTGTTAAAAGTACGTTAATACTTTCTAAAGTTATCGGTATAGATAAAAGTACGTTAATACTTTCTAAAGTTATCGGTATAGATAAAAATTGGAGAATAAGGAATGGAGGTTGTTTGTAGCATGTGTCGCAGCGGTTACCAAATTATCCAAAACATCAGGATTTTATAATTTATTTCCATCGACATTATATCTTTCTAATCAATACAACTATATGACATGCTTTCTAACTACTAGTACATAATTATATCCCAAGAAAAAATGCGCTTCGGAAATCATCGTATATCTTCGGAAATATGAAAACTGCGAGGGATTCAGAAAAGAGATTACCGATGCACATACATATACCTTTTCTGGGTTAACTGTACCTCTTACGTTGTTTTATCTACCGTGCTTCCTAATCTTGCTTAAAACCACTACTTCATCGTAGACCTAAGAGCAGTGTAAGCAGAGTAGATACCCCTGAAGACTGACATCAGAGCAGTGAAGCTGAGGGTCCTAACCCCTCCAGCAGACAATGTCATCGTCTTCTGAGCATTCTGCAGCATCACCAGGACGAGTTTCATGTTAGCTTTGTCGAAGTTCTCCCATTTGCAGTCGTATACTGAAGACTCGAATTTCATGCTCGCATCCATTACTCGCTGGCCCGCGAAACAGTCCATGGATACCTGTAATTTTCATCATGACATAATTCAGAAAAGGGGGGAATCAAAATATCCTCCATGCGTGGCAATACTTAAATGTCTTACATTGGCGCACCTTGGTGACTACCTCAGGTGCTCCGGATGTATATTTTTACAACCCTACCACCTTGCAGAAGATGTTGAATTCGCTTCCAAACCACGAGATTGTGTTCATCATGATCTTATATGTAGTGTTAAACAAGGATCTCCCCCCTCCCCCCCTATCCCTCTTTTGCAATGAACGCTTAAACGGAAACTCATAATTATCATGGTTAAGTTAAGAAATTGGTGGCTGTATTTAATATGTAGGCTTTTATTACGATGTTCAATCTTATTTTTATCCACTGCCATCTACATAAAAAACGGCCTAGATTTCCGTTCTTACCTGCATCAACGCAAAAGGCAGCTGCAGAAACGTATTCTCCAACTTTCCAAGCAGTTCAGACAATAGTCCTCCAACTAACAGCACAAATCCCATTGCTATAGCATGTCGAAAAACAACCTCAACCTGATTCAACAGATTGATCACATTTGCGTGACGACCGATGATCTCTTTCAGACGTCTCTCCATAAACTGATTCATGATTATTTTCACTTCTTCGCCATAAACGTTTAGTTTCTCAGAAGATGATAGTTCTGTTTTAGCTTTAGCATGTTTGATGGCGTCAGGCCAGAGCTGCAGCATTTCCTCGCTTAAAGCCAGCATCTGTGCCTCTGCGTAGCCTGTGATCACAATTAGGAAGGCGGTCACGGTGGCTGGGACGTAGCAGATGAAGAAGACACCAGCAATCATCATGAAGTATGCGATCTGGTAGTTTGGTGTGTCGAACATGGGTTCTAGTCCTACAAATATGCGGTTCATTAGTGTAAAGACTGCTTGCATTATGTTTATAAGGGCTGTGTGAAGAACCAACGTTAAATGGCGTAAAAATTTTACGATGATAAGTTATAAGGAAAGGAATCTGCCATCATGCAGCATGGCTCAATGCTGCTCATTATTAGTTGTAATATTGGCAGTGGCAAACCCATAAAAATAATGCTAGATTATTCTAGCATTATTTTTATGGGTTTGCCACTGCCTAAATCACTTGTTATCAAGTGATTTACAAAATAGTAATAACATGAATATTCCTTGGGCAGTCGGCCTGTACGCCAACGCTTTCAACAATAACACTATTTACCATAAATTATAAAATAGTTTTCAGGAAGATTTCTTCCACGCATGGCGACGGGTTTCATGACATACAGGACTCCATTGCCAGCTACCACCACCCAGTACAGCATGGCGCGCTTCTTCACACTCCTCAAACGCGTCATTAGGTTGCTGTGAAAGCGGGTGCCTTTGATCGTGTTCGCATCACACTCCAGAAAGCCGTTCGCTATTTTTTGGGTTTTATCCCTGAAAGTTGACATTTTAGTAAAAAATCTGCCTTAAGGCGCTACGCAGATGATGGACAATTATAACAAGACAACAAAATGACCGCACCGCCAATGCTTGCCGAATTATCGGACAAGCTTATCTATGCATTATGACATACAACTCTTAAAACTCGTGCCAACACCTGAGAACTTATTCTTAAACTTATTCTTGAACTTATACTTAAGAAAATCGAATAAATATTATAAAAACTTCATCTCACATATAGAAACACATATAAAACAGCTTGAAGGGTCCAATCTGGCTGGAGATTCCGAGAGACAGCACCACCATGGCGCCGACCAGCTCGCCGGTGATGCGGCAGCGCCAGAAGACGAACCAGGACATGGAGAAAAGGAACACGTAGTAAAAGCAAACGGCGGTAACGGCGGTTAAGATGTAGGAGTATATTGTTATGCCTGTGGGACAGAAGACAAGAAATGTAGCTATTAAGTAAACTATTGAACTTTGTAACTGCAAAAATCAAAGCACATCGGAAAAATGCAGATTTTTTTAAACGGTTGGTACCTAGGCTTTATAATAAAATTGTACTTGTCGCAAAAATTGGAGTAGATAGTTTGGGTCGAATCGCAATCACTGCGGCAAAATTAGACACATCTATTGCATATAAGATGGCAAACGCCGAGGCAGCAGACGTACATCTGTTGCATATAAGATGGCAAACGCCAAGGCAGCAGACGTACATTGAGCTGGACTCCACTTGACACATCTGTTGCATATAAGGTGGCAGACGCCGAGGCAGCAGACGTACATTGAGCTGGACTCCACTTGACACATCTGTTGCATATAAGATAGCAGACGCCGAGGCAGCAGACGTTCATTGAGTTGAACTCCACTTGACTTTGATTTGATTTTGACTTTTCTATAAGACCAACTTTGTCTTTTGTTTTCCTATCTAACCTTCTTAGGGCGAATTCGATCAAACTTTTATACATACTTATTATAAGTCTAATCCAGCGAGTTTTTTTTTTTTTTTGACAGATTTTCCATACAAAACTGTCACGCGTAAATTTTATTGCGCGGATAAAAGATATCTGACTTTGGTTAAATCAGCTTACCGTTACTTATATTACCTTTATGATACTTGCTGTCTATATTGACCGTGAGGACCCTCAGCAGGATGGATACATTCTCCAACATGGTCGGCAAGTCACAGTATTCCAACCCAAACTTGCGGATTTCATGTTCAATTTCTCGTAGGGTCAGCATCATAAAAGTTACCGGAAAATCCTTTTTTCTTGAAGATTCTGAAACTTTTTACTTCTGCATAAGCTACGCCAGAAGCTTTTCCGACGAATTTAAAAGTATTTATAAAATATCAGCCCTTTTATACTTAGTTCTTTATAGAAGTAACATAATTGCTCGGTTTGATGCGAAGCACTGTAATCATGTCTTCGGGTGTAGGTAGCAACTATTCACACCTGCATAGTGACATATTTTCCCGAATGCATCACACTTAATGACTGTTTGTTGTCTTTTTTATAACGACCTCATTTGTATAGGTTAGGTTGACCAGGTTTTTGGAGAAATGTGAAACATAAAAATACAATTGACAGTAGTACTAGTAACCGCTAGACTGACGTTTCAAACAATTGGTGACACTAGGAATTCCCTGGTCTTCTGAATCCAACCCACAATTTTTGACCTGTTTCACTACCTCCAGATCAGTTCCGGTTAACTTACCTTGATGATTATTTTCAGTAGTTTGTTATCGTTCTATATTTTTCGGGTATAGTTCGGCTCCGCTCTGTTTTCGTGAAAGCATTTAGTCTGCTGTAACTTATAATATACCACCAGTACACCGGACGAACAGACGTTTTCAAGTAAAAATAAATGAGTACCTCTACCTTTTTATAAGGAAAGGTTAATATTTTAGTAGTCGACCATGAAGTTGCTGAACCACTTGAAAACAACTCCCAGTAAACTAATAATTTCACTAAGGTTATAACTTTTATTAGATTAATAGGTTTACAATTGCAACATTTGTAATCAAAGCACTAGGTAGTCATTTCTAGTAACGTAATTTAATAGTCTACGAAATTTTGAATGTCGGAAACCCTTAAAAATATACGTTTAGCTAGAAAAAGACGTAATAATCTAGGCATATTAGGGTACATCTGTCGAGGCGCAGTGCACAGCACGTCCGCTAATTTTTGTACGGGGTAGCGGACAGGCTCGCGCATCAGCGCGCATGCTCACGCAGTCGCCTTACTGCACCCACTGGGGTGGGGTACGAACTAGTTCGTGTTCGATTATTATTTAAGTAGTATATATAAGGTCAGTAGTCACATCTTTACTGACCAAGCGAACTCTAAAAGAAACTGCAGATTTAAATTTAAGTTTAAAGCATTGTCCTAAACAATAAGAAACACATAAGCACCCTCAATTTATCCAATGTCATTTTGTAGTAAGTACACATTTCAGTTTTTAGGTCCTGCAAACATGTCAATACACGTCCTACACCACAAACTATGATTACTTGATAAACATTAGGTAAGACATAGTTAGGGATCAGTGGAAAATACTAATGTTTCAACGCTTAAGTTTTAAAATATTATATTCATACAAGTCTGATAAGGTTAAAATAGAATATATCTACGTACCTTTCATTAAGGGTCGGTACCAGGAAAACGTGTTATGGGTTTTGAATAAGTTTAAGTATATAGAAAACTTAAAGTAGTAGTAGCCACAAAAAAGAACGTCTGGTTAGCTCAAGAGTTTCACCAGTTAGTAAAAAAGTCGGATTGAGGATAAACCTTGTAGAAGATGGTTAAAAAATATTGAATATCACTAAAAACGTGCAAAAAGCACTGCCGTATATTGATAACGTCTTCGTGTTCCTCTTATGAAACCTCTCCCATTTACTATTACCCTTTGTCCTACTAAACTGTCCATCCCAACTTGCATCAACGCAAAAGGCAGGTGCCTTTGCCTTTTGCCTAAGTGCCTCCTAAGTCCTCATAAGCGTTCTGTAATCTTCCAAGTAATTTGCTATAAAAGCAACGATTTGAGATTAGTTTGGAGACAGAATTTTAACGCAATAGCTCCTCTAAAAGGTCCCTTTATTTGCCTCAGCAACATTGATATTTTTTGTATATCAATGCTCAGCAAGTTCACATTTACAGCATGATATCTTTAAACTGGTCTTTGACATCATTGTGCAGTATTGAATCTTTGGCTTTATCGTTTAAAGCATCAATATCCTCATCTTCTACATCATTATCATTTTCAATATCTAATGGCCCAGTTCGACAGTTACAGTAGAAATGTTCTTCAGCATCGTCCCACACGTGTGTCAGCTCTTCGCTTAGAACGAATATTTGAGCGTGAACTTAACCAGTAATGATGATCAGGAAAGCGGAGATATTCACAGAAAGGTAACAGATCAGAGATTCTGAGGTAGCCATTAAAACAAATGCGTGTCTCGAACATCGGTTCCAAGCCTGGGGACATTATAAATTAAATTAGAGTAACAATATATTTATTACAACTTTAAATAATTTCAAAATTATTTAATTAAAAGTTCCAGATGTTTCTTTTAACAAACTGACTCGAGAAGACATTGTTTTAGATAGTCAACAGGAAAATACATCGAAAAACGCTTCAGGCGTTGTCTCCACTGTGTCATTTGTTTTGTCCGTTTCGTGATCCACTCACTAGTAAAAGTATTTCGTGGAATATTATGTTATAGAATATTGGTACACGACCTTGTTTATTGTAATGTATCCTGGGATGTTTTTTGTCATTCAAAGGGAAGCAAAGGACTCAAGATAACTTATTTAAGATGCTTCTTACAAGATTTATTTCAAGCTTTTGATAAGCTTTTAGGGTCATAAAAAGAGAGACAACAATATCAGGACACAATAAAATCCATTATATACACGTGTCTATTGTTTCGCTGAGTGGATATATCGCTGTCATGATATTTAAAATGACTCTTGAGTAATTTACGAAATACGTTCGGTACACCGGTAAAGTAGTCATAATCTGTCGCTTCTGTCGCTCCCTGTATTATCAAATGCTTGAATCGCAGATATGTAGACGTTAGAATGAATGGCTGGAGCCAGAGATGGGCTAGATACAAAGCAATTATTATTATTTTGCTGTTGCAAATTGCACTTTGCAGCTGAATGATGTACTTACCATAAATAACCAGCATGTTGTCCATGAAATATCTGCCAGGCAGCAGAATGGGTTTGATGACATACATGACGCCGTTCCTGATGATGACCATCCAGAACAGCATGGCTCACTTCTTTGCCTCCCTCAGGGTTTGTAACAAGTTTTCAGAGAACCAGGTTCCTGGTACCACTTGAGAGTCGCAGGAAAGACATTCTGCCACCATTTTTCGGATGTTCTTACTGAAAATTTTTCTTTAGTAACTAAGTTATTTCGTATGTAAAGTTTTTTAAACAAACCGTTAGATAATAATGGCATACATTAAAAACCGTAAAATTAAAAAAAATGCTTCTTATGTACGCTTTTTGTTACTGATATAATAATTTGCGAAAAGTGAAAAGCAATCGGTGTAATCAACTTACCTCTTTAACTTAAGCCCGATTTACATGGTGTGATTTAATTGCCTGTGGCATACCATAAGCAACAACAATAAAAGTTGCACCGTCTAAACACTGTTTATATGATGCAAGTCATTCCTTGCTTCAATGAGGCTTTACAAAACAACACAAAATGTAATTTAAAAAAAAACAAATGAAACTCACATATTAGGCAAAATGTATAAGAACTTAACAGTACTGATTTCACTGGCTATGCCCAGAAAGAAGACGATGAGGGCAGCCAGCACGTCACCGGTGTCGCGTCAGTGACAGAAGACGAACCAGATCATGGAGACCAGGTGCACATAGAAATAGCAAGCGCTGCAGAAGATGGTGAGAAAGTAGAAGAATATTGGGTAGCTGGAAGCGTAAGAACTTGTTTTAACTTGCTCAAGTGTAGGTAATGCATAATGGAATAAATGTTTCTCGATATTGATTGGTGAATACTCGTTATGAACTATGTTCATACGTGAATATCTCGTAGGTCCAAATGGTCGCAAGCAAGAATGCCGAGTGCAGGAGGAGTCATTTTAAAATTTCGAGTAGCCGGAGTTTGAATTTGTTCCCGATTACTGTCAAAAGGCTTGCCCATCTGCCTTCAAAGGATATAACTGGCAAAATAGTTTACTTATCATTTCTCATTAATTTACTAAATAGAATAATATACAGTAGCGGTCATAAGTGGAGTAGCAATCTCACAAAGCCATAGATTGAGGCTTCGGTTTAACTTACGATCTTCTTAAAATAAGTAATTTCTATACTACACACACACATTCATTTGCAACTGATTATATTTCATAAATTCAACCATAGTATAAGGCATGGAGTTTAGCGGTTATCGTATTTGGGTAAGCGCGATAATGCGTATCGAATCGTGGGTTCGAACCCACGCGTGGTTATAGATTTTTTTAGTGTTTTAATAATTACTCGAATAATACCGCTATCGACTATAGTTCCTTGTTATGTTGGTCTTGTTCATTTACCTCGTAAAACTTTATGATTATACCCACAGAAACCTAAATAAATAAATAATAAAGTAGACAGATGCAGTTACCTTACGACTCATTCCCCCGACTAAATAGAACGCTAGATAGATTGCGTAGATCGGCTAGTTGTCGTTTGTTAGAGCACCCACACCCAGCGCAATATTATTATATTACTAAGATAATATTTTAAGCCAGGGACCCTATTATGAACTCTTATTTTCAGGCAGTTTACGGCGTAAACAGAACTGCCTTGCAATTTCGTATTATGAACTCGTCAAACTAGCTAGTCAGTGGTCACGTGACACCCTAGCCGACTTCTGTCCGTATATTGCCTGGCAGTACCGTACTACGAACGTTCATTTGAGATTTCTTTTCCTATTAAAACTGTCAAAAAGTAACCTCACAATCCATTTTGTTTACGCTGCGACAGAGGAGCTTTTATTGGATTATTTTGTATTTATTTGGAGAAATTATTCGAGCGTTCTCCAGTTAAGATAAGAAAATATCACGCGTGACGAATATGTACCGTTTGAGTTTCTGGAAACTCTGGAAAGTGGCACTTCTGATCAAAATACCGATACAACGGTAACATTGTAAAACTCCCACAATGTTTCCAACTCTTTCCAACTCTCCATCCACTGAACTATAATGATTACAACTGCCTATTAATTGTTTGATATTATTATTATCATGTTGAAAACTGAATCTATACAAATAAATAAAATTCAAATGTCTGTTTGTAATGTCAAAATAACAACTTTTTACTAAATGTATAAGAAAGTATAAACGCTACATAACAAAAAAGCAATTTTTAATATTTTTGTCTGTCTGTTTGATCCGGCTAATCTCCGAAACGGCTAGACTGATGTTGACGGGACTTTCATTGGCAGATAGCTGATGTTACGGCAAGTAACTCAGGCTACTTTTATTTTAGAAAAATAATTAGGGTTTCGCGCAAAAAAATTAAAGCCCATGAAATTTTGAACAAAAAGTCGGATTTCAAAAATTATGCATTTGGTAGCCCAATTCTCGAGGATATTTATAGGTTATTTAACATCATGCTACGACCCTTAGGAGCCGAGCAAAAAGGAAAAAGTCAGGAAGAACACTAAACGAAAATGAAGTAGTAATAGCGCAGGCGGGCGATTCAACGTGACGGCGACGGGTCGGGGGACGAGGGAGTTTTATTAAAATGTGGCTGTTATTTTAGTATATTGTGTATCTTACGGCATCCACGCGAACGAAGTCGCGGGGCACACCTAGTATTTATTAAAAACACTCAAAAACACCACATATCCGTCCATATACATATTTTTTTATACTCTGAAACTAGTGCGAGGGAACATATTATGCAAACAATAAAATTATCAATACGATAATATTCTTAGTAAACAATACGTCCATGAAGTTGTCAAATTCCCTGCTGAACATCAAGCGGAGTACGTTCGGAAACTTAATCTCGCATTACAATTTACAAACACAGAAAATTATTAGAATTAAGTAATTCTATAAATCTATAACACAAAATACATCGTGCTCTGAATATTTTCACGTACCTACTTTTGAACAATTTTAATACACATTTATTATTTATAACAAAACACGCGATGAAAATAAAACCCGCCCGCCGCGTTCGAAACCAGGCAACCAGGCAAGTTCCAGGCAATTCATTTCACTGGCTGGTTTAATTACGCATTATGAAATTCATAATTCTGACCGACTTCACGCTGGGTAGTTTGTCTATGGCTGGCTTGTAATTCTCTGCCGTAACCTTCAGAAACACAATGCATTATTTATCGGTAAGTTACGGTTTTATTTTCGTCACGTATTTTGTTATAAATAATAAATAAGTCAACAAGTACCAGGTACTTACAAAATAGAACAAACAAATCACAAAAAAAAACACAAATCAAAATCAATCTACAAATCTACAGTCTCTTAAGCCTATAACGTTCTCATATTCACAAATTATAAAAGAATCTATTTAAAAGACAAGACTATATAATGTTAAATAATGAAAAGATTATGTCATGGAAGCATGTAAAAAAAAAACAATAAAATAAATTAAATTAAAGTAATTTGGGAGCAGTTAATATACGTTTACTTAGACAGCGTGTAACGGAAAGGGTATATACATATCAAAGGTACGGATTCTTTTGGTGATAACAAAGTACACGGCATCATTTTTTTTATAGATATATCTACATAATCATAAAGTTAAGAAACATTTAACTAAAAATCAAATGTTTCCAATTGAATTCTACACATCACTAGACCAAGTCAGCTGATCGGTGTCAATAAACTACACATAAAGGAACAACTCTGTAAAAAATTTGTTTCTCCTGGTACTATTTGCAAAATGGGTTCCGCATGTTAGTTTTATTCCACAAAATATCAAACACTTGAACACAAATGAATTACTACAAAAACCTTATTGTAACTTGGGAAATAGTTTTTGTTTTTTAGTAAAAAAAAAAACGTACTGCCCAGTATGTAACTAATATACAGCAGGAGTATTTTTTTCTTTCATAAAATTTGATCATAGATGGCGCTGTCGCCACAGTAACAATAGCTCCGTCGTATTTATATCTTTAAAAATATTTATAGCAGCAATTACATGTTTTATAGATAATTTTGTGAAAGTGGACTAAAACAAATACATAAGTGTCATTGTTATCCAGTGACTCCATACCCGGTTTAATAAGTTAAATACTGTAAAAATAAAGTGTTCTGTGCCGATCAAAACGGGACGAAACTGTGTTGTTCTGTGAACTATTCAGGTGTCAAATAGTATCAAAACAATCCGTGAATTACTTGGAACGGTATGTGATTAACTAAAACTACAAACATCTGTGTCTAAATGAGCTAAAACATATTAAGTGGACTACCTAAATTATTCTAAATACCCACACCAGCCGATTTACGCAAATCGCAAAACAAAAAGTGACCTTGACTCATTGGGAGCGTTGTCAGTGATTGTTTGAACATTAGAGCAGTTACCTAATTTCACGTACGTTCGTGGCGCAACCGCTTCGAGTCCGCTTCCCGTGTGATAGGGTATGGGTTCGATACTCATCACTAGCTAGTTATTTTTGTGAATGTTTTTACTGACTATGTTTTCGAGTTATTTATAATATTGGAGGCTGATAATAATTGCTTGCGGAGTCCGCCCCTAAGACGACCCACTGACCGGAGTTTGGCTTTTTTTTTTGTTTTAAAATTTTGAAATTATAAATTTTTATAATGATTCGTACTCCACCAAAAGACGGCGGCACCTGTACGTCACCACAGGTGCAGTCAGAGCTTAACATGCCTGCAGTCCTTTCAGACTCACCGAGCACATTAAACATTACCGTGAGATCCAAGCGGCATCGGCAGCGCGCTGACTGCTCACCAGAAGTAGACTCCTGCCCTGATTTTGATCGGCACTCTAAAAATTAACTATTAGATACAATTCGCGAGGAAATACGTTCAGTTCTAACTTCTGAGATTGCAGCGAACATAAAAACCTGTATTACTGGTGAATTAAAGGGCATCAAAGATATGTTGCAAGGCTTGGAGAACTCTGTCAAGTTTATGAGCTTTGAATTTGACCGTAGAGTTAAGAACTGGATGCATGCAAGGGTGAAAACAAAAGTCTACATAAAGAGAATGTAGATCTCAAGACCACGGTTTCTGATTTAGCAATTCGAGTAAATCTCATCGAACAAAATTCGCGCCAGCAAAATCTTGAGATCAATGGTTTACCAGAAAATAAAGCTGAAAACTTACTTGGTCAAGACAGTGGTTCAGCTGGGCAGCGCTGTGTTTACCACGATCAAGGAAGACGACATTCTAACCGTTGTGCGCGTGAGGAAATTAGACCCAGAAAGCAAAACCCCAAGAGCAGTCGTTATAAAATTACGAAGCACAGTTTTAAGAGACTCAGTCCTGGCATCTGTTCTACAATTTAACAAAACCCACACTAAAGAAAAACTCAGTACTCAACACCTGGGCTACGGTGGTGCTATCAGGCCTATATTCGTATCGGAACACCTATCGCCGTTAAATAAAAGAATACACGCGGAAACTAGAAGGGCTGCACGTGAAAAGGGATATTTATACGTTTGGATACGCGACGGCAAAGTTCTCGTCAGAAAAGCCGACGGTCACCAAGCAATACACATTAAAAGTCTGGAAGCCATTGCACTGCTATAAACTTATTTGGATTTTGTGCAGTAACACCATGGAATTACTTAAAAATTCACCATTTATTACCAGAACTTCAGAGAAATAAAAACCAAACTTAATACTGTTATGTTGGCGGCACAGTTGGGCGTCTACGATGGTATAATTGGAACCGAAACGTGGTTGGACGATGGTATAAAAGACGGCGAAATATCTATTCGATTCTCGGTATCGTGTCTATCGCAGAGATAGATCGTCAACTGCCCTGGGAACCAGGAGGGGCGGAGGTGTTCTGATTGCAGTATCTAAGCTCATTGATTCCGCACGTATGCCAAAATGGGAATCTGACATAAAAGATCTGTGGGTCAGGCTTAGAATTACTAAGGGAAAAAGCCATCGTAATTTTAATATCTGCTCTGTCCTTCCTCTTCTCTTGCTTTAATCGCTCACTCTTGTATTTCAACTCACCATATGGGCTGCTTTTGCCCCCACCTAAATCGGGTAAGTTACATTAAGTATCTAGGAGTGCAGATCGACGACTGTTTAACCTTTAGTACTCACATTGAAACACTTACTTCACGGTTGCGCAGGTTAATCTATGTTTTTAAGAACCTCCGCTACGTTGCTGACTCAAAGGTGATTAAGCTTGTGTATCTAGCACTCTGCCAATCCCTCATCCAATATTGTATTGTTACTTGGGGTGGTTCGGGAAGGTCCCACATGTTGAAAGTAGAACGCGCCCAAAGGGCACTGTTGAAGGTTGGTTGGCAGTTACCCTATCGCTTTCCGACCACAGACCTTTACAAAACTTGTAAGGTTCTAACTGTTCGCAAATTATATATACTCAATATTTTAATGACAACTCACGGCCACACTCCCTACGATCCTTCTTTGATCTCCCAACGACGTAAGCATTCGGTCTGTCCCTCGAATCGTACAAATTGTGCTTCAACCCAACGCTTCTTCCGCTTCCTTAGCAGTCATGTGTACAATAACACTAACAAAATTTTAAACATATACCCCTTGTGCAAATCCAAATGTAAAGCAAAAATAATGAATTGGCTTCTTGATTTAGATTATTCTGAGACAGAAAATATTTTAGCTGTTTTAAAATAAATTAGATAGTAAAGTTGTCACTCTAACAAATATACTTTCACACACACACACACAACACGCAACACACACTCAACACGCACCATACACTACACACCCATAGACACACCATCTTTAGTTTTAACATTTTCCTATTTTAGTTTTTAAATATTCCTCTCTGTACGTGAAGGCTCTGATGTTTACAAATTACCTAGTGCTTAATAGTATTGTTTTAAGAGGGTGAGAGCCTGGAGATCTGTCATACAGGTCCCGAACCCGCTACAGACTCCAGCTCTCACAAAGGTTACAAATTTGATGGAAATAATATGTCACGAACCAATGTCTGTACCTTTTTGAGAGAAATAAATCTTATTTGTATTGTATTTGTATTTGTCTACCTACCCCCACTAGTCCAGCAAGTCACACTTGACTCATTCCTGGACAAAGTGTCTACACTGATAGATTCTACAAATGAAGACACAATTATTGCCGGGGACTTCAACCTTAGCTTCATAAGTTGGAAAATAGACAACACTTTTAGCCCTTCTTGTGCAATTCCCACCAATTACACCAATAGTTTAGGCTACTCTCTTGTTGATTTCATGTCTGAAAACAATATGTTGCAAGCTAATATTGTGAAAAATTGTTACAATAAAACCTTAGACCTGATTCTATCCAACTTATCGGAAAGTGTTAGCGAATGCAATAACTCGAAGTCAAATGTCGATGTACATCACCCTCCTCTGGAAATTGTTATCACTCATAGTTCGCCAGCACCGTTAAAAACCAAAATAACTTCGAAGTATAACTTCAAACGCGCTAACTATACGTCGATCAATGCTAAACTTAGAGTGATAGACTGGACTAAGATATTTTCTGAAATGACTGATGTAGACGAAATGGTTAACGTGTTGTACCAACAAATTAATACTTTAATTAATGAACATGTGCCACAACTGTCCAAACTACCCAATAATAAATTTCCGCGATGGTTTTCTAGGCCGTTAATCAAACTTCTGAACGAAAAGGAAAAAATTAGAATTCGCTATAAAAAATACAAAAATCCAAAAGCTAATTACGAATACAGAATGCTTGACGGGCGCGCTATAATTATGATTAATAATTGTTACAAAACTTATTTAAGTTATGCTGAAAAAAATATAGCGCAAAACCCAAAACTATTCTGGTCATTCGAGCCAAAAAATCCCATTCTAGTGACATACCCATATATATGCGTTTGGGAAACAATACTGTAATTGTGTACTGAAACAATAAACAATACTCGTCTTATCGTCTAGTGGCAACCACTGATCTATAAAAATGTCTTATCTGCGGATAATGCAGTGGACTGCAACATTACTACTTTAAGTTTTGTTAACCTTATGTGATAAATATGTTGTAGTGAATTATATTTATTTACTATAACTGAACAAAATATTTACATAATATATAAGCTAACAGACTTAAAATAATAATTATAATATGTACAAATGTAAAAAAATATATATATATATAATCATAGGGCATCAAAAAATTCGTCCGCATCGCTGTCAACAGGAAAAGTGCCCAAAAGGCTGGCAGCATTGCCACGTTGTATGGCGATGCTGATTCTTTGGCCAAAGAATAGGCCAGCCCTTTGGTCACGTGAAGAGTCGACCAACCGCTTGGCGATGTCTCGGAAAACCAAGTGGGCACTCGGACCCCATGGCCCTAGTGTTTCAACCCCAAACGGCTCGAACATATAACTCCCAAAAAAATCGGAATATTTTCGCCGTTTGAGGTTTTTGTTGTTTATTATCCCTTAATAAATAAAATAAAAATTAAGTAAATCTGGTGTTGTATTTTTTTTCTCGTATATTGTCTTCCTATAGTAAAGTAGCTCATATTTATCTTACATTGTAACAGTGAATAAGTTAGTTTATTTTAAATCACTTTTTAAATAATTCTTTTCATTTGTATGTATTTTTTGTTTATGTCTAAGCTGTGTACTTCTTTAAGTGACAAATTCACCATACTAATAGATATATAATTTCTTTTATGTAATATGTTATTAGTGAACAAGTCGTTGGAGTACCTATAAATAAATAAATAAATTAAATAAACTAAAATCATACTTTAAATATCAGATAATAAGCACTCCTAAAAGCTATAGCCCAAATTGTCTAAGAATTAAATAACTACACAACAGTTATCCAACTAAGTTCAAAATGTTCTAGCTCAGCAATTAAAATTTTTCATATAAATGCAAATATTGGAATTTAAATTAACATAATCATCCTTCTTTTGTATTTTTGACAATGTAACTAACTGAGATAAATGGCTGACAAAAGTGTGTTAAAATTGCAATAATAGGAAACTACAAAAGTACTCAATACAAAAAAAAAGGTTTAATTAATTTGAAAAGGAACCCTAGAAAACTTTCCTACGTAAAACTTATGTGTATCCTGGTACAAATAATGCCAGAGGGTTCAGCACTTAATTTTATTTTAGTTTTTCATTGATGAAGTAGGTGTTATGGCTGTAGGTAGTTAGTTACTTCTTAACACCGCTGACACTGCTAATAACATCGAAAACAAATAATATTAAATGTATCCAAACACGTCACTTTGTCGTGTTTGAACAGGGAGTGTATAAATTTTCCGTAATCGCGAATGTCTCAAACTATGCAAGAGAGGTTATTTAAAGTACTAGGACTTCATGAGTAACGGAAATTGTCGCACAATAATAATACTGAACCCTAATTTCTGTACTTTTACAATCGTGTAGGATAACAAAGATTACCCCCACACGATGATTAGTGGTGCGTGTTTAGTAGGGCCAATGAGGTAGTTCGAATCTTTCGGCACGTCGCTCCTCTGTTCTGATTTTTATGAAATTATTTTTTAATTTTGATATCTAGCTTAAGCAAATTGCTTATGTTTTATGCTTTATGCTCAAAACTTTTGTTTATTTCCTGATTATCCCCAATATCAAAGTAAGCAAAGTTTAGCAACTAAGACGTCTTGTTCATCTCAAAATAATCCTTTTTTTTATGCTTATTCTACGTAAAGTGTAACCTTATTACCATGTTTTAAACGCATCTCAACTACCCTTTTTTACGACGTTCCATTTTACACACTGCTACTTGACTTTATTCCTTTATTTTTTCTCTGTTTCTGAGTTTTATACATTATTTTACGTATTATTTAATCAGTGAGTATTTCTTTATTAGTCTTTTTATAATACATATTACATAAACGAACAACAAACATATTAAATAACATAATAATTAAATAAATTAATCATGCAGTATGTAATTGAGTTCGCACGACTGAAACGGATTTTTTGACATTTAACAGTTCTTCGATTAACATCGGTGCAGTCCTTCGTTGTTGCGTTTGCGTCTCGTTGTGTACTGTGCCATTTTTACTGTCAGAATTTCTGGATGACGTAGTTAAAAGAGATTTAGATGAAAATACATTCAACTTTAACATAGTGTTTTAGGTATTTGTTTTTCCCGTTCGAGCGTTAATAATTAGTTCTAGCACATTTATTTCTTCATTACCTATTTGGTGACGGCAAATCCTAACCTAAAAAGTAACATTAATATTTTTTTGGACTTCGTATCATTTAAATCGTAAAAATGACTATATGACGTTATTTTCTAAACCTACAAGTAGTCTTTCTACTATACCTTATACATACACTTTCATTATCAGCTTTTTAAATGTATGGGAAGTGGGCATAGTTATCTGGGTATCACAATTTCATGTTTACTAAGTACGTGTATTTATAAATATTATGGATACTCTATAATACGACACTCCTTGGTAAGACTGCTTGTCAGACTTTCGGACTTCTGACGACCCGTAACGACTGTCAAAGAACCACGAATGACAGCCGGGACCCACGGCTTTTGAGTATCACCGGCGCCAGGCGCCGCGCGTCGCCATTACCGGCAAACCGTCAAGCCCCACCGGCGCCTGAAAGGCGCCGGTGACTCGCCCGGTTCGAATCTCTATATTTACTCCTAATTAAGGTCTAATATCGTCTGCGGGCAGTTTCACTCTTTGGCAGCTTTTACCAAAGTGGGCGCTAACACCCCCTTGTGGGCGCTGCAGGCCTAAAGGGGGCAGTAAGAGACCCAGAAAATGTTTAACTCTCCACTAATAAAGCTCACAATAATTAATTTAATTTGAAGTTATAGTGGTTTTTAAGTAGGTGACAAAATGGGGGCGCTAAAAAATAATTTATTCTCAAAGTGGACAGTAGACAAAATAAGTTTGGGAACCCCTGCTCTATGATACGGATGATATTCTCGTCAACTAAATCATTCCAAACCAAAAATATCCATGCATTATGGCAATTTTTGTGCGCGCAGTCACAAACGTACCGCACCGTTTGAATTCCCCCGGGGCTTGAGCGTCATTGACGTCATCGCATAGTAGGCTCGCCCGGTTAAGTTTAATATAATAATAATATAATTATGTTTTCGGTAATATTTTGACCTAAGCGTCTCGTTGCGACGGGGTACGGCTTATGAAAATAGGAAGTTAACAGCTTAGTATCCATTCTACAATAGCTTATATTCATAGGTAATTGCTAGGTATAAGCCTCGTCTGTTTGGCGTTTTCATTAGCCGTGTCGTGCCGTGTGGATCCCTCTTTTTGCGTCGGGGGTTAAATAAGGAAACAAAATACAAGAGACTCCCCCGCCCCTCCCTATACCGCATCACACAGAGCGCATCGTGTCTAGCTCAGACATTTCCTTGTTCAACACCGTGGCAGTGTACACAGTTCGTGTGTAGAAACGACACGAATTCCTGCGTAGGCCCGGTGACTTTTCTTAGCGTGTACAAGTGGCCTAATTATTATGCCAGAAGCAGACCACAATATTTTGGTACCTATAGTTACTCGAACTTTGTATAGGGCTGGAATTGTACTCGTATGAATCCCCAAAACGATCTCTCAATCCTGAAGAAATCGTTTTTCCCACAATACTCAAACTGCATGTGGCAGTTGAAATTAATACGAATAGCTTTTGTAAAATGACTCACTTCTTGTAATTGCCATCTATTCTTAATGGGTCTGACCCATTCTACCAACCCATATTCTTATCATTTGCGCGAACCCACTTACGCGAAAAGACATTTCTTCGAACGGACTTTTGTCTTTGTAAAATGTCTTTTCGAGCAAGTGGGTTCGCGCAAGTTAATCAGACCGCGCGTTAAAATTCTTCCATACAAACTTTGATACCCCCCAATCCCTATGAAGGGTAGTTTAGAAAAACAAAAGTGACAAACTTTATAATTTAGTGCCAAGTTTCAAGTTTATTAACTCAAGGAATAAGATTTTTCATACAAACAAAATCGCCCTTTGCACCCCCTTAAAGATCAAATTGCCAAAAATCCTTCCTTCATGGACGCTTACAACATAAAAGGCATCAACTGCCAAAGTTCGAAGTTTGTAGCCGCCGCGGTGCAGGCTCTGTGTTGATGAATCAGTCAATCAGGACAAGTAATTATATAATATGTATACATGTATAGATAAAGCCATGATATCATGAGTATCAGTCTATGAAAGCATAAGTGTTTTTAGCTCCTCGCTACTGGTAGAATCTATCTAAGAATCTATTCTGACAAGTCTTGTTTCTAATCTGTTCGCTTATTTTCTATGTATCTACTTCATTGTCGACCTCAGCGTTGTATACGCCGAGTATATGGACCTGATGACCTGCATGAAGCAGCTGGAACTCAACATTATGATACCCCCAGCAGACAGTTTCATCGTCTTCTGAGAACTCTGGAGCACCGTCAGTATGGTCTTCATGTTAGATATATTGTAGTTCTCCCATTTACTATCGTAAACAGCTCTCTCGAACTTTACGCTTGCATCCATGACGCGCTGGCCGGTCAAACAATCCATACCAACTTGCATCAGAGCGAATGGTACCTGTAAATATGTGTGTTCTAGCCCTCCTAGTAGTTCTGCTATAAGACCAATTACTAGAAGTAAAAATTCTAACGCTATAGCTCCACGGAACGCTTTCTCAACTTTACGTAATAAATTGACATTTGTTCCGTGTGTTCTTATTATTTCCTTGAGATGTTTCTGTACATAATCATTCATGGCTTTATTTTTATGATCACGTTCTTGTTTGTTATTGTCTAATTTACTAGTGGCCTGTTTTGTTTCATAATAATGTTCTTCGGCGTCTTCCCATAGATGTAGTAATTCTTCAGTTAATGACAACATTTGGGCCTCGATATAGCCAGTGACTACTATGAGAAATGCTGTGATGTTGGCAGGAACGTAGCAGGTGAAGATGGTTCCTGCAGTAAACAGCATAGTTGCTATTTGGTAGTTTGGATTCTCATGCATTGGCTCTAAACCTGTGAATAAAGAATTACCTTTTAGTCAACCAGGTGTGATGAACTTCATATTTGACAATAAATATCCATGTACTCAATATATGAAGTTTATCAAAGGCAGATTCGCAATACAATATGTAACCGTATGTTTATGAACTTCGTTAGTTTATAATCTATCTCGCGAGATTAAAAAAACCATCTATGTACAGTTTAACGCATTATTTTTCAATAGTTTATAATCTATCCATGGCAAATCGACAGATTGAGAACTGGTAACAAACTTGCTTGCGACGAACGCACTTTGCGCTAATACTAAACAGCCAAGTAACTGTGACCAACTTGGAAGTTTTGTCGCGGTTTGTCACAATTCTAACCTAACCTAGCCCATTTAGTAGGGGTGCCCTGGTTTAATGACTACGACTAATTCGGCTACCGCCAAGACCTACCAATCAGGGACGGTTCACAATTTTACGAGTGATAAAATCAAATAGATTGCGAACCCTGTCGGTAAGTCCAGGTTCGTTCACAATTTGACGGTTTGACATGGGTACATTATAAACTATCCAAAATGAATACTTATATATATATTGTGCAGTATGGTATAGTTCACAATTTATCGACGGTTTACAATCTCGCGAGATAGATTATAAACTAACGGTGTTCACGATCATATGGTGACATATATAACGTAACTTTTAATTTAAGGTAACCATAGAATAAAAAAAAAATCCTGGGAATTTGAATTAATTTATTACGACATCCATTAAACAAAATTTTCTTATGAAGATGCAAATGAAACAGTGTTTAAACACACTTTTAAAATTTTTATTAGATTTAGTTTAACAGTACGGTATGTACTTTCAAAAATGTTTAGGTCACTCACTCATTCACCTGTACAATATATACCGGAATTAACGCACAATCTCTTAAGGGGTCATTGTACTCATTATTATGAACAACTTTTACTATGGCACCAAACCTGAAATCGAGAAAAAAAATCAGCTGTACTGTTCGCATTTAATTCGTCAAAATGTAAGTAAGTAACAGGCGATTTTTATTTCGCGATTACAGGTTGGTCCCATATTAAAAGTTGTTCATAATGATCAGTACAATGACCACTTAAGAAATTGTGCGTTAATTCCAGGATAATAGGTTGTAGACTTTTTGACACTTCTATACAGAAAAAGATTACACACTAAATAATTTAATTTTGGTTCTGAAATAACCAAACAGGACGTAACGAAGCGGAACGAAATGAGCGAAAACCACACAGGACCAACATTTTGCGAACACAGGAACGAGACTCATTAGGATTAAGCAAATGAAGTGGGTAGCCTCACAGTTCCATTTTCTAATTAGCAGGGTACGTTTAAGTAGATTTTGGAAGCTGGATAATTGGCTGCAGTCATTTAAGTTCAAATTTTATGTCATTTAACAGATTCAGGACACCTAGACGAAACCTCATATTCTGTCTCTCATCCAGGGATGTGACATCTGGAAGTAATGACAGCAAGAAATTCTTATTTGCTTTAACATTATCTTCTTCTTGTGATCTCTCTGACGGTACCATCATGTGTGTTTCGAACTGCAGCATTTTTTTAGAAGTCATGGCTTCTTCTTTTTCCTGTTTAATGGTTTGAGTAGTAGTAGAGGATGATTCATTAGAATCTTCTTCACAACCTGGATATTGTTCGTAAGATATCATACCATCGGTATGTGTGTCTTCTAAATATTCTTCAATCATTTCATCGCCGCTACCATTGTCTTTGGCTCTCCGTCTCTGCTTGAGGACGGCATCTAAGAAAGACAAACAATCATAGTAGTTGTACTTCTTCTTCTTCACTCCTGACAACTTGCTCTTTGCACATCTCTTCTTTTCTTTAATATAATAATCTCTTACGTTGCGCCATTTTCTCATTAGATTCTCCACTGAAACAAAAAAAAAACAATTTTAATTCATCGCACTATGTATGTAGTACATATATAGGTATTTATATGTTACAGCAGTCAACTGTTTAGAATCCATATTTATACAGGTTTTTTTTTAAATTGGCTAGCTAACTCCGCAGACGCGATGGGTATAGATATCTAAACACGATAAAACGTAAGAAAACAGTTTTCTCAACTCATACTTCAACTAAGAATACTGACAACGGTCGTTGACCTCAAAAAAAAACGAAATCAAATCTTTTCTTTTTTTATTTTAACTTGTTTAGATATCGATACCCATTGCATCTGCGGAGTTTAGCTAGTCAATTTAAAAAATCCTGTATTCCGACATCACCATTTGACAACAAAGAGAGAATTTTTCATATTCCTTAAATCATAACCTAGTTTAAAATAGAGGTCGCCATGCTAGCACTAGTTCCTAAAACAATAAGCTTACAACATTTGACTAAGTATAGTAATAAGTAACTCGTATAAATTAGAGATTCAGGAAGTCAAACATTTCCGAAAAGTCAACAGCGATTTGGGTACGTTGTATTTTTTATTATCTGGCAACCCTAATCGGCGCGGTGGCGATGGCGGGAGAAAGGTAAATGCTCTAGAATAGCTAGAATGTAAATATTACTTTTGTAATTGTGTAACCATATCTAAAGAGTACAGATATTTATGAATTTATAATACAAACATATTATTAAGCGCTGTATATCACAATTATAATGAGGACAATGATTATTGCACCTTTATACAAATGAGGTATATATCTATATTACAAACCTCATTTGTTTTGGTGATTATGTATTGCCTAAAATCATAATTCAATGATAAAAACTCATGTTTGAAATTCCGTTAAAAAAACCGCACCGACCGCGGCCAACTTAAATGTTAGACAGAGAAGAAACTGGCTTACCTGTCTCTCCCTGTTCTGCAGCCGTGAAATCTTCCCAATCGCGATGGAATACTTGAGCTATTTCTTCCCACGCATTTTTTCTGGCCACTCGATCCAAATAGCGATTAGAATTACAATTCCACAAGTTATCCCGAATTTTAACTTCGTGTATTAATTTTTCCGTGTTGAACATTGTCGATAGTTTAGCCCGGTAAGCGGACACGTGCGGTGAGTGCGCGTCGGTGCGCGTATGGCGCGCTGCCATTCGTTCAACACGTTTTGGCGGCGTTGCCGTACCGCTCCGCAAATCGGAGCGGCAACGTTATTTCCGTCCGACCGCAGCGAGATACGGAATGGCCGTGAGCGTGACTCCGCGTGACTATCGCTCAGTACGCGGTTATTGTGGTTCTGTATACTAAGGGTACGGTGACGCTGTTTAAGAAATCTTTTAGTGACGTCATTATCGTTTTCCTGTGGAACCTAGTTTAGTGAATAAATTGATAATTGGATTAAGAACCTACATACATTTTAAATGATTACTTGATTAGGTATAAAGGTAAATACGTAATACCCACGTTTATATTTTTAAACATAAAATTTTTGTTAATTATACATATTATTTATCACTTCACTGGGTATACTAACCCCCTTATTCATAAAAGTTGATTAAAGTAATGATTAACATCTATCCATACATTTTTTGACGTCTCTTAACTTTCAACGTTTATGATAAGGGGGTAAATGTTTTATTACATTTTCCTTGTACTTAGGTAACTAACCGATTAATAAATAATCAATAACTAAAGTAAATGATAATCAATTTGAAATAAAACCAGTAATATAATAGCTACCTACCTACATGGACTTAAAAACTATTTCACTTTAAAACCCGTTTTTTTCTATGTGAAAACTTCTTTACGCGCGTTGAGCGCTTTTTGGTAGGGGAAAGTCTTACGGGTTCGGGACATGCTCGCGTCACCGACATGCTAATGTGACGTGTTGCGCTAGACTGGCGACGCGCAGCGGCCTGTGTAACCATGTTTATAAGTGTTGTTTTCACTTCTGTCGGCAGTCCCCATGGCTGCCCATTTTTTTTTTTTTGTTTAAAAAGCTGTGATCGTTTGAGAACCGAACCTAGTTTGGTGGAACCTTTCTACAACTTAACAAATATTTTAGTACAAAATGTCGATTTCTCCTGCCGCATACCACACACATACAATACCCTAGTTGATAGTTAGAGTAGGTATAGACTTTGGTGGTCGGAAACGTTACGGTTAATCCGTTTCCGCAGCCCGCTCGCATTCCCGGATCCTTTCAGTTATTCCTCAACACAATACGGTTTTTGCCTATGTAGGTAGGCTAGGTATGTATTACTGGGTTTCAGAAGTGGAGTAGGAGAATTGAGTATACCTAATGAATAAGTGAAGAAACCCTGCACCGTATGTAATTTTTTTTTTCGTGTTGTACTCATCATTATCAACAACTTTTACTGTGGGACCAAACCTGAAATAGCGAAAAAAAAATCAGCTGTTCCGTACATTTATGTTCGCAAACTCGTCAAAATGTAGGAAACAGCTGATTTTTGATTTCAGGTTTGGTCCCATAGTAAAAGTTGTTCATAAATTATGAGTACAAGTTACAACATTATCGCAGCAGCTCCCTAGCCAATAAAAAAGCAGCATGTAAGTACAACGTAGGTAATGACGACATGCGACATGCAGACAGCAGATAATAATATAATGTTGCTTTACTCATTTATTTTCGTTGGATCCCAGCTTTGAATCCCAGTTTAATATGTTTGACGTTGGATCCCACAAAACGTTGCTATGTATTTCCGTTGGGTCCCAAATGCTTAAAAAATCTGAATGCGGGTACTTTCAACAACAAAATTGTTTATAATAAAATGAGGGTATATTTTATATTGACTGGCCGCTTGTAATATTGATGTCCTCTTTGTCATTGCGTCTGTCTATTTACACGCGTAACCATTGCGTAAAGTGCATAAAATTGTTACAGTTTGCCACTGCAAACTGTAACTACAGTCGTGTAGCTACAGTCACTACTGTAGCTATTTTGTGTAAAATGTTATCGAATATTATGAATATCTTGACTGTCTTAAGGGAAGAAGCTAGCATGTACAGTGTTAGAATGAAACAATTTGAAAAAAAATGTTTTACTCCAAGTAAACAAAATGTTGAGATTAAAGAAAAAAACCAATGGATAAACTATGTCTTGTAACAATATAAAAAAAAGAAATCTCTGTAGGACTGACTGTCTTGGAAAAGCTTCGAATTTAGTGTAAAAAGTTGACCTGACCTATGTCTTTGTGTGCAAATTAAGTATGAATTCATGATTCTTCTGTTTTTCATTCATTCAATCATTTAATAGCTGGTGGGCCGAACACACGCTGATTTTCAAATGTTTGATAAAGGTAAATCACTTTTCTTCTGAAAAGTACGCATGTTGTTATAATATGGGATTCAATGGAAATAGCAAATGGGACTGGGAATGGGAATGGGTTAATAGCTAAAAAATGGGATCTAAAACTGGGATCCAACGAAAATAAATGGCGTTATTCATAAACGCCTGAACATTAATAATAAACTGCGTTAAAACACTACTGCTTATATTTTTTAGAGTATTATTCATAAATATGAAATAGGTGGGGTGAATTGGGTTCTGGCTCTGTTTTTCTTTCTAACGCCACAAACAAGCGCCTCGCTTAGCAGACGGACAGACGGACAGACGGACAAACTAGTGATCCTATAAGGGTTCCTTTTT
Organism: Fissipunctia ypsillon; assembly: GCA_947568875.1. Classification (NCBI taxonomy): domain Eukaryota; kingdom Metazoa; phylum Arthropoda; class Insecta; order Lepidoptera; family Noctuidae; genus Fissipunctia; species Fissipunctia ypsillon. Next base: position 2,387,400 of record OX387660.1, on the reverse strand, counting down.
TCCTTTACAGGTACAGAACCCTTTAAATGAAAGAAAACCGACTTTTTTAAAAGAAAATAACAGCTTCATTAATAAGTTACAAAACTCTTAGTGTCTATGATATGATGGTTCTATCACATCTGCGTCGTGGCTCGTGACAGGTTGAATAAGAAATTGCCAATATCATTGACCTATATAGTAACCGCCGCACGCGCCGAGGTAACGCAGCAGCTTTCACCTCCATGTTTAACGCTATTAACGCATTTATATTCTAGCAATAACTTTAATCGTTTAATTGGCTATTTTTAACGCCATGATTAAAGCATAGTTTGGTTCAGACATTAACATTAGCATTCATGCAGGTATATAGCAGGAGCATAAATGTACGGACAGACATGCTCATTACTAGCACGCAAGCATGCCAGTATTGAGCAATTGCTACTTAGTAGCATGAGTATACATTGCTAGTAATGAGCATGCTAATTTCGAGGGAATTCGTTTCAAGCATGCTTTTTATAAGCACGTGTGTCAGTAAGTTAACAGAAAGATGCACGTCAGAAATAACAAAACCAGTGCAAACAAAACCCTCGCATTAAATATCATCCGTACTTTGTAATTATGATAATTATAATAATTATTTTTATTATAATAATTATTATTATAATATAATAATTATGTCGTCAGCATAGTAAGAATTTAATAATGCGAATGCTGGTGACAAATTTTTCGAATGCAAGTAATTAGGCCGGTCACACACAGTTAGAATTCCGATTCAGAATCCCATTTCGAAAGCAGCAAATCCATTCATAATCTAGTAAATTCTAGCAGTAATTTAGTAAAGTAACTTAGTAGATTATGAATGGATTTGTTGCTTTCGAAATGGGATTCCGAATCGGAATTCCGACTGTATGTGGCCGGCCTTATAAGGTTGAAGATTATTTGGAAATACACCTACTTACGTAATTTGTCTGTTTAGGGAATATGGTTGATGAAGGTATACTTTCCCACTGTATAGTCAGTGATAACAAAATCAGTATAAGCTGGTCTCTTATTCTATTGAAACTACACACTACGCTACGCTACGCTAGCCAGCTCAAGGTCAAAGTGTTACCAGTGACGCGCGGCTGACTGTGCCTACCTAGGCTACTCGGTTATAATCAAGGCTTGTATATGTTATACAAGTCAAGGGCCCGATGAGATTTCTCATCGGAAGAAATAAGATCTTCCATTCCAACTTTCATCCTCTCTTTAACCCCTTTTGGGGATGAATTTTCAAAAATCCTTCCTTTGTACTCACTGTTGTTATGAAAGGAACTCTTGTGTATTTCATGCTTCTAGACCCAGTGGTGTAGGCTGTGCGTTGTCTGTCAGTGAATGAGTGAATTTAACATGTAAATAATAATAATTCATCTCACCAAAGAGTACGAACATGTCTTCAGAGAAATGTCTCCCGGGCAATATAAAAGCTTTGATGATGTACACCACGCCGTTGCCAATGATGACCACCCAGAACACCATGGCCCTCTTCTTGACCTGCCTCAGGGTACTCAGTAGGTTTTTGGAGAATCTACTGCCTGCGACCACGGAGGAGTCGCATGCCAGGCACTCTGACACTATCTCCCTGACGTTGTCACTGGCAATGAGGAAAGAACGAAAAAGTTACAAAAGAAATGTGTACAAAGAAACAAAAGAAATGTCTATAAAGAAAAGAAAAGTGTACATCGCTAAAAAATAAATATGTACAACGCTATAAAAGCAATGTGTATAACGCTACAAAAGGTTCTTTTGGCAAGTCTCCAAAATCGGAACTAACTTGGCCATATTGTTTTGTTACAATTTCTATGACAATTTCACAAATGTTTACCGACAACGCCCCCCTGTCAATGTCATTCAGGCGCCAACAGATCCTCATAGCACTCTAGCATTTAGTGAAAATTCTATTTATTCTAATTCGACTAAAAAAAATGTGCAGCATTGAGCAGCTTTTAAGATTATTAGTGGCCTTTCCGAAAGAAGTGTAAAACTGTTTTTTATTTAGTGTTTGTGGAGACTAACTAGCCCATAGTAATCTCAACCTCTCTCATCTAGCTGCTACCAGCCACCTTGCGAAGATAGCACTCTCATCCACCTATTATCAGCCACCTGACAGATCGTCGCTCCAACTAGCCTGAAGGCATCCCAAACAAACTCAAAGCATTTATATTTCAAATGTAAATCATTGACAGGACTTTTAAATTCTCAAGGAGTTGGTCAGCCAGAAAGATGAAGTTAGTTGCCCAATCCAAAGCGTAGTAGGTACTGTACGAACATGACGCATGGATCAGAACCATTCAGCTCAACCATTTTGAAGGGAACCGAATGCGCCATGCGCACATGCGCCACCATCAGCGAGACATTTGAGTGAGCATGACATACTCTCAACTGCAAGGGCACATTAAAGTCGTACTCAGTAAATGATAGCTTTATAGTACATAATACACATAATAGAATATAGAACGTTTCCAGTAGATACTTACATATGCAAGAACATAGAGACCAGTTTAATAGTCCCAATCTCGCTGGAGGCCCCCAGAGAGAAGACGACGATGGCCGCAAGCAGGTCGCCGGTGGCAGGACTCCGAATGAAGACGAACCAGCTCATCGACACGAGGTACACGTAGAAGTAGCCCAGGCCCACTGACACAGTCAGGATGTAGAAAAATATTGGGATTGCTGGAAATTGATAGAGTAGTTATTTTATATCAAGCTGATCTACGCAAATTTAAGGAAACTGTCAAATTCGTGTCAACTCCTGCGTTTGCCTGGGCCTGACCAAACTAAGCACAGCCACAAAACACTTACCATGAGATATGACAACAGATGTTTTAATCTTTCAGAACCCGGGGGTAAATCTGGTAAAGATTTAAAATCAATCTTGACTTCAGAGTTTTGAAAAAAGGTTTTAATAGAATCTTCGCACTACGGAAGAGAGATTCCCTTCTTAACTTATGTTTTGCACAAAACTACGTTTTCGATTAAGTAGGTACCAAAAAACCTGTCCCCTGTTTACTTCTTGATTTGGTTTACTTTCGTAACCGTAAGCGCTTACCCTGTGCCTTTTTTTTTTTTGTGGATGGGAAATCATCAAATGACTTCTCCCGCTCTGGGCGGAGCGGGAGGGCGTGTCAGAACCCTGTGCCTTAAAAGCCTATTTGATAATGGATTAGATTGTTGGCAACTCCTATGAGATCGGCGAATGATTGAGTTTTCATTTGGTCAGCCACTCTCCACCGTCACCGGGCTTTGAAAAACCAACGACAAGCATTCGCAAAAATTCGTCAAAATTGGCGCAGTCTGCAGAATTTCTAATGGCATCTACTCAATTAGCAGATATTTCTTCGTTAAAACTAAATACAGTTTTAAAGTCATCTTGAACTTCATGAATTACATCAATTCAATGCATCAGCTTACGCTTCTTATTCCTCCCATCAATATTCAGAATCAGGGCCCTCAGCATCACAGACACGTTCCACAGCATGGTCTCCACATCACAGTACTCCAAACCGAACTTGCGAATAGTCTCCATCATTATGATGTCTTAATTGACGATATATAGTGCTGGCCTGCAATCAGACTACTCGTGGCTACGCCTTGTCATATACTGAGGTTTATATCAGTAGGTATAACTTTACTTATGTATATCTGCTTTAATATTCTGCATAAAGCTGACGGTATTTTGTTGAATTCGAAGTTTGGAAAGGGGCTGACATGTTAAAATCATTGCTTTTGTACGGTGACGTAAATCAAGTGTCGTTGACTTTCGTCTCTATCTATAGGATTTTTGTGCGACTGTTTTGTTTTTTCGAGAAGATTTTTAAATTAAATAACGATGATTAACCAAAATAAATTGATTAATTAAAGTTCTTTTCTGAAGATATCGAATAAAGGTTATCGAAGTGCTTAGCTTTGTATCCTAAGTCACTGAAGCTGTAACGACTGTCTACCATGAACAAAAACGTTTTTGAATTTTATGGTTCGTTAATAACATATGTATAATTACACAATTGTTGAAGAGTTCTGCTGACAAACTGTTACGCAGTTTGGCAGACTTTATGTGTGTTAATGTTAATACAGAATTTGAATAAATAAATAAATAAGTTTTTGTAATGAAAATGTCGATTGGATATATTCGTTTGATTTGCCGTTTCTACAGTGGGTATCCAAAATATCCATATTATCCGGATAGTGTTCTGGAATTATCCGATATATCCAAATAGTAAAATGGGGCGGATATTTGCTTGCCCTAGTACCAAGCTCTAAAAAGTTCCAGAAATATCAAATTGAATATAACCACCATAAAAGCCGCTTAAAATCAGGTGCTTTAAAAGAGATGGACGAAACTCGGCTGATAACCATCTAAACAAATAAATAAAATTTAAGTGTCTGTTTGTAATGTCAAAATAACAACTTTTTACTAAATGCAGAAGAAAGTATAAACGGCACTTAAGTATAACAAAAAAGCAAAGGTTTACATTTTTGTCTGTCTGTCTGTTTGTTCCAGCTAATCTCCAAAACGACTGGACTAATTTTGACGGGACTTTCACTTGCAGATAGCTGATGTTACGGCGGGTAACTTAGGCTACTTTTATTTTGGAAAAATAATTAGGGTTTTGCGCGAAAAAAATGAAAACCCTTGAAATTATGAACAAAAATGTCGGCTCTGAAAAATTCCTTTTGCATTTGGTAGCCCAATTCTCGAAGATTATAGGCTATTTAATATCACGCTATGACCTTTAGGAGCCTAGCAGAAAGAAAAAGTCAGAAAGAACACTAAGCGAAAACGACGTAATAGCGAGGGCGGGGTATTTAACGCGACGGCACAGATTACCAGATAAATCACTCCATACAAAATGTTCAATACCTACTGCTATAATAGCCCACACTTTCGAGTCGCTAGACACTGTGAACTAAAATGTACCTAACCTTACAAGCGTAAAGTGAGTTTTGCTTTGTAGCTGCGCGCCACCGCGTGGTTATTGTGAATTGCCAGGGCAGCCTTTTTCGATAAAAATGTCAGTAGGTATTAATAGTACACTTTACACTTTATGAAAAAAAAAAATGCTATTTTATGTTTGAGCATGTTTAATTGTTAAAAATACTTATGAAGGACCGAGGAATATTTTATGCCAGGTAACGATTTAGCATTCTGTGACCACACCCCGAAACTGCAATTGTAAGACTAGTAAGGCATACATCGTACGCAACGTGTAGTACCTAATTATTTAATAATCAGTGACGTAACCACTCTGCGTGGCCACAAATACGAATGAAATACGAAATGGAGTAAACTGAAAACTCGATTAATTGATTTGTTCGTTCATTTACACAATTAGCGTAATAGGTAACTACTATGCTTCTACACTATGAACAAACCTGCGCTGGCGCCATATTGTGACGTCATGCACGCTTTTCTAACACATGCACGTTTTTAAATAAACAATAATCATATGAACATAACATTAACAAGATAATAACGATAAAATATATTATTGAAAATGAATTTGCACAAATTAGATTTTCGCTAAACGTAATTTTCAAATGACATGACAAATGGAGGTCATTGACTTATCTATTCTTATCTCAGATGCATAGTAGAAGTAATTACGTACCTACCAATAAAATACAAAACACAAAACATGCAAGTTTAAATAATTTACCTATTTAAAAAACGATAGTAAAACTGTATCAGCAGGTAAATTGAAAAAAGATAAGTTTTTATCTCTTCTCCTGCTGGATCTACATCCATCAACTGCACATAATACACCAGAACCAACCATATCATAAGAATTTTAAACTAAATACGTCAGCACCCTAATTGCGTAACACACTATCAATCGGAATCTGAATCATTTTGACGCAAATTGCTCTAATCCATTGCTTCATAAGTTCAAAAAATATGTCTGCTCAACACGTAAATACTATGGTATCCCAGCTGATTTTTGTAGCTAGATATCAGACTTCCTTAGTGAACGGGTGATCAGAGTAGTCGTTGACGGCTGCTTTTCCGACCTTATGGCTATTGATGCCGGAGTTCCTCAGGGGTCTGTTCTCTCTGCAACTCTTTTCCTGCTGCACATCAATGACCTACTTCTACCTGGTATTGTTGGGTACACAGATGACAGTACAGTTTCAGAGAGATACTTGTCCAGCACAAAAACCAGCGGGGCCGAAATTCGTTCCTTGAAAGAGGCTATGGTAGAGCGGACAGATTTGGCCTTAAGCCTTGTCTCCCAGTGGGGTGATGATAATCTGGTCTCTTTTAACGCCACCAAAACACAGGCGTGTCTTTTTACTGCTAAAAGGAGTTGTTTCGATCAAACTCCTACTTTTCGGGGTACATCTGTTCCTGTAACTGATTGGCTCAAACTCCTAGGCATAGAGTTGACATCATGTCTCAACTTCGGAGCCACCATCGAGTACAAAGCCCAAACTGCGGCCAAGAAACTGGGCATCCTAAATAGGGTGAAGCGATACTTTACGCCTGGACAGCTTTTAACTCTTTACAAAGCGCAAGTCCGATCCTGCATGGAGTGTTGCAGCCACCTTTGGGATGGCTCAGCTAAATACCAACTTGCCGCGCTTGACTCGGTGGAACGCAGAGCTAAAAGGCTCATTGGCGACGTAAGACTGGTGGATGCCAAGCTTCACAGCTTGGCTCATCGCCGCAAGATTGCCTGCTTGTCGGTCTTCTACAGATTGTACTTCGGTGAGTGTGCTCGAGAACTCCACGACCTCATTCCGCCTGCCCCCCTCTACCATCGGAAATCTAGACGCACTGCAGGCTACCATCCCTGCCTAGTTGCTATTACCTGTCTTTTGTGATGCGCACAGCAAGGGAGTGGAACTCTCTGCCTGCGTCTGTGTTTCCGAACGCATACAACCCCGATCTCTTCAAAATGAGAGTTAACAGGCTTCTTCTGGGTAAGCTCGCTCCATCGTCGACTTTGTCTCCGTCAGCTCTGACCTAGACTAGAGTCAAGAGCAAACTTAGCTCAAATAAAAAAATAAAAAATAACGCAATGAATGTTGTTGAACTGTCAAAATTAAACCGATTCCAATTGATAATGTGTTACGCAATTGCCCCGCTGGTCGACCGAAATGTACGCGCCTCGCGGCTGTCGGCAACTCACTGAGAAATGGGCTACGTGCGGCCCGGCTGCCGGTAAGTAGTTAGCGCGCGTAAGTACATGAAGTGATTTATCTGGTAATCTGTGGCGACGGGTCGGGGGGCGAGGGAGTTTTATTAAAACGTGGTTGCTTAGTATATTGAGTATCTTAGTTGGTAGCCCAATTCTTGAGGATAGTTATAGGCTATTTAACATCACGCTACGACCCTCAGGAGCCAAGCAAAAAGAAAAAAGTCACAAAGAACACTAAGCGAAAACGAAGTAATAGCGCGGGTGGACGATTCAACACGACGTTTGGCGAACGGGTCGGGGGACGAGGGCATTTTATTAAAATGTGGCTGTTATTTTTGTATATTATGTATCTTACGACATCCACGCGAACGAAGTCGCGGGGCACAGCTAGTAATATTATAAAACTGAAGAGTTTGTTTGTTTGTTTGTTTGTTTGGTTGGTTGGTTGCACGCGCTAATCTCAGGAACTGCTGGTTCGAATAGAAAAATTATTTTAATGTTGAATAGCCCATTTATCGAGGAAAGATATAAGCTATATAACATCATGCTACGACCAATAGGAGCGCAGTATCAATGAAAAATGTTGCAAAACGGGGGAAATTTATTCCTTTTGAGAGCTTCCGTTACGTGCGCTGCGTAAACGGTTAAAGTTACACAAAAATCATGTATGATGCATTTGCTCCTCTTAAAAAGTTTGCAATAGCATATGTCTATCTTTTAAGGTTGGCTCACTATAACTTTTTTAATGGTAATCAAATTTGTTATAAAATAATGCATTCTTTGCGAAGGTGTTTTCATAAACATGGTGGTCCTTATCCAAATAAATAGTTTCATAATCAAAGTTGATTAAGCACATGTAAATTCCTTTTTAAATTATTCGAATCGGAGCTTTTGTTTAGAAATTACGACGGGTATAAAAATGCTTAAAGTAAGAAAATGCGCTTAGTCTATTAGTTACCTACACATTTTATTTTTTATTGACTGAACGCGCTAATCTCTGTCACTACCAGTCGGATTTAAAAAATTCTTTTTGCATTTCATAGCCCAATTCTTGAGGAAGGCTATAGGGTATGTAACATTACGCTAGGACCCTAAGAAGCCGAGCAAAAAGAAAAAAAGTAAGAACGAGCGCTAAGCGAAAACGAAGTATCAGCGCGGGCAGGTGATGCGATGCGACGGGGTGGGTTGGGGGATCAAGAAATTTCACGCAGACGAAGTCGCGGGAGGAAGCCAGTAGAGTATAAAAGGTCGTTGGGCGTATTTAACTCATAATATCGGACCCTTTTTCTAAGTGGCAAAGATAAAGAAAATTATACAGAAAGAGGGCAAAGTTAGTTGAAAGAAACATTATAAGTTGTATAAAAAGAATATTTTCCTTTTAATGTTGAACTTCGAGAAAGTTGAAATGTGTTATTATTGTTATTAGTTTTATTGTTATTTCTAAATCTTATTCTTTGTTTTACATGCTACAAGTTTTTGGAACACGGGGCGGAATTTTAAATTAAAAAATCTATGTATCTTACTTTTATCACAAAATAATTTTAACTTTCTGAAAATACCTATTCTCATTTAGGATAGGGACAGTAAAGTAATGATTGTGACTTGACAGATCGATCTTTTCTACTTATTTAAAGTGCAACTTAAACGCACTAACTTTGCATGTACTGTCGACAAAACGGATGCTTTTACACCTTATAGTTGCTTTTTGTATACGCTGATTCATTGAAGAAACCCTGCCCCATTCCTTTGTTTTACTATGTCATAAGTACAATTGCAGTTTGCAAGTAAAATTGTTTAAAAACTGGAAAGGCCTGGCGTTTTGCGATAATACCTAACAGATTAATTTTACTAGTTGGCATACTTAAAAAATAAGTACTACCTATTTTCTATGTTTTTAAAAACCCATAGTCACTAGGTCACTTCAAAGTTACGACAGTTTCTAACTAACTAATGATTTCTTGTCTTGCACCGTAATTAATGCCTAACTAAGCTATATAATCACCGAAGTTAAAACCTAATGAATGATTCATATTAAGCAGGCTGAATGATAAAGTTACCTATGATAACAAGTTACAAATTAATCGTCTGAGAAGTTTAGCAATAGGTGCGCATAATTAATTTAACTTTTTTTAAATATATTCTAAAGTTATATTGATGACTTATAGAGTATTTATTTGGATAATTAAATTATATTTGAGCGGTTAGGTACTGACAGTTCAACTTTGGGATGGCTCAGCTAAATACCAACTTGCCGCGCTTGACTCGGTGGAGCGCAGAGCTAAGAGGCTCATTGGCGACGTAAGACTGGTGGATGCCAAGCTTCACAGCTTGGCTCATCGCCGCAAGGTTGCCTGCTTGTCGGTCTTCTACAGATTGTACGTCGGTGAGTGTGCTCGAGAACTCCACGACCTCATTCCCCCTGCCGCCTTCTACCATCGGACATCTAGGCGCACTGCAGGTTACCATCCCACCTAGTTGCTATTCCACCAATTCGCACTTAGCGTTTCCAAATGTCTTTTGTGATGCGCACAGCAAAGCAGTGTAACTTTCTGCCTGCGTCTGTGTTTCCGAACGCATACAACCCCGATCTCTTCAAAGTGGAAGGTAACAGGCTTCTTCTGGGTAAGCTCGCTTCATCATCGACTTTGTCTTTGTCATCTCTGACCTAGACTATTGTCAAGAGCAAACCTATCTCAAATTAAAAAAAAATTAAAAAAGATGTATATGCTTCGTGCCATCACACGTACACATAAAAATACCCCTCCCAGTCCCAACAGATGTAAAAGCCCTACGCTCAGAAGAAGACCCAAACCCGTTTGTCCCAAAGTTTGTACCAATACCACCTTTGCGCGTAGGCATAACCATTACTTAAGCACATCACTATACAATAAACTGCACAACACATTAAACATCCATTATTTGAACAAATTCCAATGCACCCTAAATTATGACGACACGGAAGGAATTCTCAATCTATAACCCAAACAAATCAGGCACCCACTCACCCATACATGTTACACTCACCCCTGTTTGTACAGAAACCCTTACGAGGACCTCGTTAGTTCTTGACCGAACCGAGGTCCCTCCAAAAAACTGGTTTAATTGAATAAGATAGAAAGAGACAGGTGAGTAAATCTATAGTGATGAGCTTATTGGGTTATCCAAATAAGCTCACTTAGCAGAAGAGAGAAAAATATATTGTCCAATATCGGTGTATATAGCCGTATTATTCGTAAAACAATAAAAGTGAAACAATGTAAATGCTTCACTTCTCACCGTTTGCTTCCAATCTTGTTGCCGACATTTCACCTAGGAAAGATACGACGATGGGAAGAGACCAGACGGCATGACGTTGTTGCCTTGGAAGGTGGGTAGACCTCTGGTGTGGGACCCAACCTGTGTCGACACCCTTACGCCATCTCATGTTCCAAGCACGGCGTGCTATGTTGGCGCCGCTGCTGCGGCTGCTGAGGCCTTAAAGCGGCGCAAATACTGTAGCCTTATCGGTAACTACAGTTTTGAGCCGTTTGGTGTCGAAACGCTCGGGTCATGGGGCCCGAGTGCGCGTCTCCTTTTTAAGGAAATTTCTCGCTGACTGGTTGACTCTTCACGTGACCAGAGGGCTGGCTCGTTTTTTGGCCAAAGAATTAGCATTGCCATTCAACGTGGCAATGCTGCCAGTCTTCTGGGCACGTTTCCGGATGACAGCGATGCGGACGAGTACTTCGACGCCTAAGTTTCCTTTTGTTTTGTATATTTATTTGTATAGTTAGTTAGTTCGTTAGTTAGTAATTGTATAAAGTAAAAGATGATCAATAATGGAATCCAAATAAATATCATAATACCAAGGAAAGTACTTCTACTTTAGATTCTTCAAAGAGCAATGACAACACGCTTTTATTAGCTTGACCTGTATCTATCTATGTAACGGAATATTTCAATCTAATTTTCACTAACTTCAAGACGTCCGATTAACTTGAAAATTTGCACAAGTATCAAGGATTGATGACAATACAATAATGGAGCTGAATTATGGAGCCAGGAGGTGGATAATGGAACTCTTCAATGGCTTCTAGTAAATCCATCAAGTTTGGGCTGATATGATTTGTTTCGATGAGTCCAATAGATTGGGCTTGGTAACGAGGGTCTGATGATAAAGCAAGGAGGTGGATAGTGAAATTATTTAGTGGCTACTAGTAAACCCCTCGAGCTTGGGGTCATATGATTCGTTTTGATGAAATTTTTTTATGTATAATGTTGTACAGATGACAATACTATAATTTGGTATCTTTGAGCTGATCTGACGATGAAGCCAGGAGGTGGACAATGGATCTCTTCAGTGGCTTCTAGTAAACTCCTCGAGTTTGGGCTCATATGATTCGTTTTAACGAGTCCAATAGATTTAGCTTGGGCAACGAGGGTTTGATGATGGAGTCAGGAGGTGAATAGTGGAAATTTTCAGTGGCAACTAGTAAACCCCTCGAGTTTGGTCATATGATTCGTTTTGATGAGTTCAATACATTGCACTTTGTGTAGAGGGTCTTATGATGAAGCCACGAGGTGGATATTGGAACTCTTCAGTGACTTCTAGTGAACCGCTCAAATCATAACTTCGTTGGCTTTAGACTAATTAATTAAATGAAGAATATAAGTCTAAAAGGTAAAACGCTTTTTGAATTCATTATTGGATATAAAAGAAGTGACAAGCGGCATAGGTACTTATACTTATCATAGCTAATACAATCAAGTCAATTTAATTTTTTTCAATTTTTTTCTGATAAAAGCGTGTTTTTTAGTATTTTTTTTTAACTACATATTTTTATGGGGCAAACAATAATGTGGTGTAATCTAAGCAGGCTTAGGCACTGCAGAAGAAGCCTCCTTATTCCTCGTGCACCTAGTAGCTACTAACGATTTGTTTAAGGATTCAGTCTTCCTTCGATTTTCTCCTCCATCATTTTATTTAAATGATAGCACATAACTCGTCTTCTACACACGAGAAAAACTGTCAAAACGAGGACTTGAATACACACTATTTGGAAAATCTAGCAAACCGAGGTCTTTAATACACATTGCGTGGAAAAGCTACCTAACCGAGGTATTTTATGTTAAAATAACACATAGGTCCTTGGATAATACAACAAACGTGAAATGAGTGTGAAGAGGCTGTGTATGAGGCGACAGAGGCGCCACCTGGTGGATACACAATGCGTGTGTAAGATTATGAATACTCTTGATCAAACCGAGGTTCAGACAACTTTTTCGTATTAAGTATACAGAAAGATTCACAATCGCTTGCAAAATACGAACCTTTGGTCAAGTCAAAGCGAGGACCTTCTCGGTCGTGCCTTGTGTATTCATACGCACGTCCTCGGATGGTTCTTAAAACAAACACTTTCATACATATTAGGTTGGGGAAAAAGTCTTTTCGCATTATAGTATGTATGAACTTGTAATAAAATCTCTTTGGCTATACTATTTGTATCTGGCTGGTTTTGGTATCATTGAAAGTTTAAATTTTAAAGAACATAATTCCAAATTCAAATTAGGAAAATGTGTGATTTTCATTTGTTTTTCGTACTGTCAAAATGAGTGAATGTAATGAAGAAATTCGATACATTTTAAAATTTTACTACAAAAAAGGTAAAAATGCAACGCAAGCTACGAAAAAAATTGCGATGTTTATGGACCTGGTGCAGTGTCTGTGAGAGTAGCACCAATTTGTTTTAAGCGTTTTCAATCCGGAAATTTTGATGTCAAAGATGCACGTCGCTCTGGTCACCCTATTACGGATAAAATGGATGCCATTTTGAAAAAGTGGAGCAAGATCGGCCATATCAGTAGTTACGACGTAGCTGAAGAACTGGGAATTGACCACAAAACAGTTTTAGCGCATTTGAAAAAAACTGGGTACACAAAAAAGCTCGATATTTGGGTACCTCACGAGCTCACTGAAAGAAACCTAATGAACCGTGTACTCATTTGTGATTCTTTATTACGACGTAATGAAACCGAACCATTTTTAAAGAAGCTGATAATTGGTGATGAAAAGTGGATCACGTAGGACAAGAACGTGCGAAAAAGGTCGTGGTCAAAGGCCGGTCAGGCTTCACAGACTGTGGCGAAACCAGGGTTAACTCGCAACAAGGTGATGCTGTGTGTGTGGTGGAATTGGAAGGGCATTATTCACTATGACCTGTTACCACCAGGCAGGATCATCGATTCTGAACTCTACTGCGAACAACTGATGAGATTAAAGCAAGAAGTTGAGAGAAAGCGGCCGGAATTAATCAACAGAAGGGGTGTGGTTTTTCATCATGATAACGCTAGACCTCACGCATCTTTAGCCACTCAGCAAAAATTAAGAGAGTTTGGCTGGGAGGTGTTAATGCATCCGCCGTATAGTCCTGACCTTGCACCTTCAGATTTCCACCTGTTTCGGTCTCTTCAGAATTCTTTAGGCAGTGTCAGGTTAACATCACGAGAGGACTGCCAAAACCACTTGTCGCGGTATTTTGATCTTCTGATCAAAATACCGCGACAAATTTTTAATTTTTAATTTAATTTTTTTTTTTTTTTTTTTTTACTATAGCAATGGGATCATGTCCCTACCTACAAGATGGCAAAAAGTTATCGAACAAAATGGGACCTACATCATCATCATCTGCCTAGCCTTTTCCCAACTTTACATCATTCAATTTATAGACATTTTTTAAATTATTTGGAAATTCAATGCAGTGTGACCGCCTATGTTATTTAAAACTTGTCGGCAACGATTTTTCATTGAATTTATAAGATTCTCTGATAAGATGATCTGATCCTGCGGCAATCGCTCCCAATGGAAGTTTAACAAGTCTTTCAGTTGTTGGGTTGTCAACACTCCGTCCACGTTCTCTGGAACTCGTCTCTGGAGCATGTCCCATGCGTGCTCGATGGGATTGAGGTTTGGCGATTGTGCAGGCCACGGCAATACCCGGATGTTTTCCATTGCCAAGTACTCTCTAGTCCTCCGAGCTGTGTGCGAACGCGCATTGTCATGCATAAGTGTGAAATCTGAGCCAAGACTTTGTGTAAATGGGTGAACACTTATGTTCACCCCAGTGTTGGCATTAATCAATTAATTTTTTAATCAATTAATTAATTTGATTAATTTTAATCAGATTAAATTAATCATGATTAGAATAATCATGATTAAAAAAATAATCTTAATCATGATTATTGACGTTAATCATTAATCATTAATTGATTAACTTCATTGTAAACTAATACATCCATCAATGTTATTAATTCTATATAAAAGAAATGATGGAAAATAATGACACATTTATTAAAATATTTTTATTAATTATTCAAAGAACAAAAAAATAATTTATAACTTTCAAATACACTGAATTCTAATTTTGAAGAATATTTTCAATCAACTAATCTCCGATCTTTACATTTCTGATTTCTTGATGTTCAAGTTACATTTCATAACTATTTTTTTTTTCAAATAAGTCGTCAGATAATTTGTGTGACCTAGGTTTATTTAGCATAGTTGCAAAAGAAAACATTCTTTCTACCGAGCCAGAGGACGGCATTGGTGTATTGTTCTTAAGGCGAGGTAGACTCTGCGAAGTAGGTATTTAACGCTACCAACCTACCCACGGAGCGAGCCGTGCGCTTACCTCGCCAGCGTGAACTTGCATGAACCCAAAATGTGTCACAGTATAGGTAAGCGTGTCGTGTAGGCAGTAGGTCAACTCATTGGAACGAAGTTCTTTGACGCGGCTTGGCAGAAATCGTCACTAACGAAAATGCGCGTTCGTACTTTCTTCTTTGAAATTCACACTTTCACTCTCTCTCTCTCTCTATCAAGAGACAAAAATTTCAAATTTTCCTTCATGGGTGTTGTTTTCAAGGTTTTCGAGGGTGCTGAAACCGATAGTAAAGTCAAAATGAAAATCCAAGATGGCGGCCGTGAAAATTTTCAAATTTTCCTTCATGGGTGTCGTTTTCAAGGTTTTCGAGGGTACTAAAGCCGATAGTAAAGTCAAAATGAAAATTCAAGATGGCGACTGAAAATTTTCAAGTTTTTCATCATGGGTGTCGTTTTCATGGTTTTCGCGGGTGCTAAAGCCGATAGTAAAGTCAAAATGAAAATCCAAGATGGCGGCCGTGAAAATTTTCAAAATTACATTCAAGGGTGTCGTTTTCAAGGTTTTCGAGGGTGCTAAAGCCGATAGTAAAGTCAAAATGAAAATTCAAGATGGCGGCTGTGAAAATTTTCAAGTTTTTCATCATGGTTGTCATTTTCAAGGTTTTCGAGGGTGCTAAAACCGATAGTAAAGTCAAAATGAAAAACCAAGATGGCGGCCGTGAAAATTTTCAAATTTTCCTTCATGGGTATCGTTTTCAAGTTTTCGAGGGTGCTAAAGCCGATAGTAAAGTCAAAATGAAAATCCAAGATGGCGGCCGTGAAAATTTTCAAATTTTCCTTCATGGTTGTCGTTTTCAAGGTTTTCGAGGGTGCTGAAACCAATAGTAATGTCAAAATGAAAATCCAAGATGGCGGCTGTGAACATTTTCAAATTTTTCATCATGGGTGTCGTTTTCATGGTTTTCGCGGGTGCTGAAACCGACAGTAAAGTCAAAATGAAAATCCAAGATGGCGGCCGTGAAAATTTTCAAATTTTTCTTCATGGGTGACGTTTTCATGGTTTTCGGAGGTGCTGAAGCTGATAGTAAAGTCAAAATGAAAATCCATGATGGAAGCCGTGAAAATTTTCAAGTTTTTCTTCATGGGTGTCGTTTTCATGGTTTTCGTGGGTGCTAAAGCCGATAGGAAAGTCAAAATGAAAATACAATATGGCGGCCGTGAAAATTTTCAAGTTTTTCATCATGGGTGTCGTTTTCATGGTTTTCGCGGGTGCTGAAACCGACAGTAAAGTCAAAATGAAAATCCAAGATGGCGGCCGTGAAAATTTTCAAGTTTTTCATCATGGGTGTCGTTTTCATGGTTTTCGCGGGTGCTAAAGCCGATAGTAAAGTCAAAGTGAAAATCCAAGATGGCGGCCGTGAACATTTTCAAATTTTTCATTATCGGTGTCGTTTTCAAGGTTTTCGAGGGTGCTAAAGCCGATAGTAGTCATAATGAAAATTTAAGATGGCGGCTGTAAAAATTTTCAAGATTTTCATCATGGGTGTCGTTTCCATGATTTTCGAGGGTGCTATAGCCGATAGTAAAGTCAAAATGAAAATCCAGAAGGCGGCTGCGGAAATTTTCAAATTTTTCGTCATGGGTGTAGTTTTTCTAGTTTTCGAGGATACTAAAGTCGACAGTGAGGTCAAAATGTAAAATTAAAATTATGTTTTTGTATTAAATCATATGTGAGATAAACTTTGTTACTGACGATGTCTCCCGACTGCACATGATTTTTATTTATTTATTTAACAGTTTACGTACACACATGTAAATAGACCAGAAGAAAGGAACAGAAAAATACGTACAAAGGTGATGCTGATGGTGGGGTTTTATTTTAAATTAGGTACCTATATATTTACAAATTAGTTTTGGATATTTATTATTTATAACGGATTATTTATTGACGAAACCCAGTGTTATATTGGGGCCATGCCTAATAGTTTGATTGGAAATGATACGATTGTCGAAATTAAGTGTCCCATAACAGCATCAAAACAAGGATTGGCGAAAGCTATAGAAGAAAATAAAATTCAAATAGTAAAACATTATAAAACCGAGTGCCTCCGGGGACTTCCGAAAGGACCAAAGATTCTTGTTACGTGATGACTCTTACATGATTTTAAATAAAAACAAAAGTTTTACAGCCGCCATCTTGGATTTTCATTTTGACTGTACTATCGGTTTCAGCACCCTCGAAAACCTTGAAAACGACACCCATGAAGGAAAATTTGAAAATTTTCGCGGCCGCCATCTTGGATTTTCTTTTAGACTTTACTATCGGTTTCAGCACCCTCGAAAACCTTGAAAGCGACACCCATGATGAAAAACTTGAAAATTTTCACAGCCGCCATCTTGAATTTTCATTTTGACTTTACTATCGGTTTAAGCACCCTCGAAAACCTTGAAAACGACACCCATGATGAAAAACTTGAAAATTTTCACAGCCGCCATCTTGAATTTTCATTTTGACTTTACTATCGGTTTTAGCACCCTCGAAAACCTTGAAAACGACACCCATGATGAAAAACTTGAAAATTTTCGCAGCCGCCATCTTGGATTTTCATTTTGACTTTACTATCGGTTTCAGCACCCTCGAAAACCTTGAAAACGACACCCATGATGAAAAACTTGAAAATTTTCACAGCCGCCATCTTGAATTTTCATTTTGACTTTACTATCGGTTTCAGCACCCTCGAAAACCTTGAAAACGACACCCATGATAAAAAACTTGAAAATTTTCGCAGCCGCCATCTTGGATTTTCATTTTGACTTTACTATCGGTTTCAGCACCCTCGAAAACCTTGAAAACGACACCCATGAAAGAAAATTTGAAAATTTTCGCAGCCGCCATCTTGGATTTTCATTTTGACTTTACTATCGGTTTCAGCACCCTCGATAACCACGAAAACGACACCCATGATGAAAAATTTGAAAATTTTCACGGCCGCCATCTTGGATTTTCATTTTGACTTTACTGTCGGTTTCAGCACCCGCGAAAACCATGAAAACGACACCTATGATGGAAAACTTGAAAATTTTCGCAGCCGCCATCTTGGATTTTCATTTTGACTTTACTATCGATTTCAGCACCCTCGATAATCACGAAAACGACACCCATGATGAAAAATTTGAAAATGTTCACGGCCGCCATCTTGGATTTTCATTATGACTACTATCGGTTTCAGCACCCTCGAAAACCTTGAAAACGACACCCATGATGAAAAACTTGAAAATTTTCGCAGCCGCCATCTTGGATTTTCATTTTGACTACTATCGGTTTCAGCACCCTCGAAAACCTTGAAAACGACACCCATGAAAGAAAATTTGAAAATTTTCGCAGCCGCCATCTTGGATTTTCATTTTGACTTTACTATCGGTTT
This sequence comes from Fissipunctia ypsillon, assembly GCA_947568875.1. Lineage (NCBI taxonomy): Eukaryota > Metazoa > Arthropoda > Insecta > Lepidoptera > Noctuidae > Fissipunctia > Fissipunctia ypsillon. The sequence goes on along the minus strand of OX387660.1, from coordinate 2,369,179 downwards.
CAGCACCCTCGATAATCATGAAAACGACACCCATGATGAAAAATTTGAAAATTTTCGCAGCCGCCATCTTGGATTTTCATTTTGACTTTACTATCGGTTTCAGCACCCTCGATAATCACGAAAACGACACCCATGATGAAAAATATGAAAATGTTCACGGCCGCTATCTTTTTTTTTTTTTTTTTTTTTTGTGGATGGGAAATCATCAAATGACTTCTCCCGCTCTGGGCGGAGCGGGAGGGCGTGTCAGACTTTTACTGACTAAAACCCACCCGTGTTCCTTCTGTTGCCTGTGCCGGGGCCACGGTAACTCTTTCGAACATCCCGCAACCCTAGCTGGCATCGGCCCTGGCGGACCCCGTCAATAGTGCTGACATCTCTTTGAGGCGCGCGTGGAACACGACGCGCCGTCGACTCGGGGCTGTTCCTTACCGGACGGCGAGCTACCCATTGCTCGCCGTCCGCAAGCCCGCGCCTACGGTGGCCGGGAATCGGCTGCCGATTCCCGACGCCCAGGGCGTCTCCTGCGGCGACTAGGGGCGTGAGGGTGCAAAGCTTGCCTCTCCCTCACGCGTCCCGCCTCCTCCTTCACGAGCATTACTGCTTCGCAGAAGGAGGTAATGGCTTCCCATGCACTCTCGCTCCGTACCATGGCCTGGACCAGGGCCGGACGCGAGAGATCGCCGCCGCCGATCGCTTCCGCGAGGACACGGCGGTGCCCCGCCCAAGCCGGGCAGACTTCCACCGTATGCTCCACCGTGTCCTCCGGGCGATCCACACAGTGGTGACACCCGGGCGTTTCCTCCCGCCTTATCCGGAACAGGTACCTCCCGAAGCACCCGTGTCCGGTGAGGACCTGCGTCAGGCGGAAGGTGAGGACGCCGTGGCGCCTCTCCAGCCACTCCTCAAAGAGGGGACTTATCGCCGCAATTGTGGCGTGCCCAGCGCTGGGTTGCGACAATCGCACTCTCCATGCCGCCATGAGATCCTGCCGGAGCTCTGTCCGCCGTGCCGCGATTTCTCGCGGCAACGGAGTTACGCCCCGGCGTCCTGCCTCCTCGCGCCACTCCCAGATGTGCGCGAGGACTTTTGCCTCCAGATCCCATGGCGGTAATCCGGCAAGGAGGTTCGCCGCCTCCCCGGAGACCGTGCGGTATCCCCGGGCTAACCGGATGGCCATGACCCTCTGGGACGCGTTCAACCGACGGACCGGTCGCCGCCTCACGGAACGCGCCCACACCGGAGCTCCGTAAAGGGCCATGGACCGCACGACCCCCGCGTAGAGCCTCCGGCAGGAGGCGTTTGGACCCCCCAGATTGGGCAGGAGCCGCCCCAAGGCAGCCCCGGCCCGCTCCAGTCTGGGAGCCAAACGTCGGAAATGCTCCACGAAATTCCACCGGCTGTCGAGGACGAGTCCCAGGTACTTCATCGTCGACTCGACACCGATGAGAACCCCTCCTACCGTTATTTGGGAACCCGATGGTGGCGCGTTCCGAGGACCATGAAAACACATGGCCTCGGACTTGTGCAAGGCCACCTCGAGTCCCAATTGCCGGATCCTCTCTACGATTGTCGCAACCCCGCGTGCCGCTAATTCGGCCGCCGCCTGGTGCGACCTCCCCTGCGCCAGGACCAGCGTGTCGTCAGCGTAGCAAACTACGCTGACGCCACCAGGGAGGTCGGCGCGCAGCACCCAGTCGTACCCGATGTCCCACAGATGCGGTCCCAGAACCGATCCCTGCGGGACACCGCACGACATCTCTCGCCGGTTCCACTCTCCCCGGTGACCGGGGTAGATGACGGCCCTGTCCGTCAGATAGGCACGGCCGCTATCTTGGATTTTCATTTTGACTTTACTATTAGCTTTAGCACCCTCGAAAACCTTGAAAACGACACCCATGAAGGAAAATTTGAAAATTTTCACGGCTGCCATCTTGGATTTTCATTTTGACTTTACTATTGGCTTTAGCACCCGCGAAAACCATGAAAACGACACCCATGAAGGAAAATTTTAAAATTTTCACGGCCGCCATCTTGGATTTTCATTTTGACTTTACTATCGGTTTCAGCACCCTCGAAAACCTTGAAAACGACACCCATGAAGGAGAATTTGAAAATTTTCACGGCCGCCATCTTGGATTTTCATTTTGACTTTACTATCGGTTTCAGCACTCTCGAAAACCTTGAAAACGACACCCATGAAGGAAAATTTGAAATTTTTCTCTCTTGATAGAGAGAGAGAGAGAGAGAGAGTGAAAGTGTGAATTTCAAAGAAGAAAGTATGAACGCGCTTTTTCGTTAGTGACGATTTCTGCCAAGCCGTGTCAAAGAACTTCGTTCCAATGAGTTGACCTACTGCCTACACGACACGCTGACCTATACTGTGACACATTTTGGGTTCATGCAAGTTCACGCTGGCGAGGTAAGCGCACGGCTCGCTCCGTGGGTAGGTTGGTAGCGTTAAATACCTACTTCGCAGGGTCTACCTCGCCTTAAGCATACATGAAAAGGTTTGCCAACTTAAAATCGGTAGAAAAATCGGGAGAACAATTAAATAAATAAATGAGTAGTTAATAGTTAATCAAATAATCAAATTAACGATTAAAATTAATGATTAAAAATCATAATCAAAAAATTTGATTACGATTAATTAATCATAATCAAATTTTTTGATTATGATTTTTAATCATTAATTTTTAATCGTTAATCAGATTAACTTTGGGCCTACACTGGTTCACCCATTATAGGTTGAAGATGTCCTAGGGCCTTAGCCCTAGGACATCTTCAACCTAACTTTCAGCGTTCATATTACCATCTACAAAACCGAGCTCAGTTTGTCTGTTCTTTATAATACCCGCCCATGCCATCACTGTGGAGCCACTGTAAGGGTGCACTTCCTGGAAGCATCTCAGCCGTTCAGCATTTCCGGGACGACGATACACTCTTACCCTTCTCGTTTCAGGCCTAAATCCAAACCGGGACTCATCGCAAAATAAAATTTTATCCCATTGCTCCTGTGTCCATGTCTAGTGTTTAGTCTAGTGGCGCGATTTCCATGGTGAATAGGTGGGCACCTAATTGGGCGTCGTGCTTGTAGGCCGTATTCATGCAGCCTATTTCCCACGGTTTGGTGGCTAACAACAACACCGCTTGAGAATTGTAGCTTTAAACCTATCTCCCGGGCGATTAACATCGGCTGACGTCTTGCAGTCAGTTGTATGTATCGGTTCTGTCGAGCAGTTGTACTCCTTCCACGTCCTAGATGCTGCTCAGCAGGATCCCCTGTATTAACGTAACGCTGCCAAAGATGCCAAATCACGCTCCTATTGATACCAAAATGCCGAGATACTTGGGGCTGATTTCTTCCCACTTGTATCATTCCTACAGCTCTCTGCATTTCATCAGCAGGCAAATGGCGTCGCTTCATGACATAAAAAATGACTCACCGCTCAATTTTTTCAAAAACCGTATAACTCTAAATGATAAAAGTGAGATAAATACCAAATGTACCAAGCAACGAAAACACATGAAATCGGGAAAAAATAATTAGCTTTTATTTTAATGAAAACAAAACGCAATCGAAAAGTTTCTATTTTTAAAATCAGCCAGTATATGTTTCCTAGAACAAAAAGATTGTATACCAGTCTACTTTCTGTAAAATTTACAGAAACTACAAAACAGCAACACGCATCATTTACAGTGTGAATGATGCGTGTTCCTTAGACTTTTTTGCAGACACTACACTCACACAAACAACACACGCCCAACTTAATAGATAATCCCTTCTCCTTGTTATTAATTCAATTTAAAAACCCCTTTTACTTTATTCCTCGCGTTTCTTATCCTCAAAATGAATTGTATTAGTCTAGTTTATTTTATTTATTTTTTTTACAAAACTGCACATTACTCATTTTTATGTAACTATTGTAACATCCATAAATACCTGTACCAGTAGTAACCTGTGTGTGTACTTTTGTATGTCAAATAAATATATTATTATTATTAGTTCAAAAACATTCATTGCGTTATTTACGTTGTTGAGTAGACAATTTTTTCGAACATATGAAGCAATGGATTAGCAATTTGCTTCGAAATCATTCAGATTGTGATTGACAGTGTGTTACGCAATTAGGGTGCAGGTTAGGACGTTCTTCATTCCTTGTCTTAGTTTCTCCGTCAAGAATAAGCCCTTAAACTACCAACATCCCTTCCAGCTAATGACTTGCCCAGTGACCCATTTTCACTTGAGTTAATCATCTCAACTGAATATTATTCCTATTTAATTTGCCAACCAATCCATACTTTAATATTATAAATGCAAAAGTAACTATGTCTGCTGTAGGTAGCCTGGGACCTGGGCAGTAATGAGGGTTTTCATGAAAATTTACGCCACCAGTTGACGTCACTTTGACAAGAGGTATTTCATTTCGACAGTGAATATAAAATATACGATGACGTTCATCTTTCGTTTCATTTGTTCGTTCATCATTCAGCCACGACTAAGTGATTGTATAGGCGCTTTGACACTTTTGACAGTTGACAAGAACTGACGTCTCAGTGCTGCCACCTAGTGAACGTCTTTTCAAAAACCCTCATTGCGTATAACACACATAAAACGACAATGGATCACAATAAATTCCTTTCGACTGTGTAGCGACGTTCATTGCGTTATCTACGTTGCTGAGCAGACGAATTTTTCAAACCCATGAAGTAATGGATTATGATTTTCCTCTTCAAAACCTTCGGATTGTGAATGAAAGAATGTTACGCCATTGTGGATATTTGTATCAAAAAATTATGAAACATAAAAAAACAAGTCGCGTCACACACAGCTGCTGGAATGAGTGAGCGTATGATTGCCCAGCCACTTAATAGCCCTACATATAAGTAATTACATAGCCGCACTGCATTTTGTATGCAATCGATTTTAGAAACGATGAATTTGTGGTACACCTAACATTCCTAATATTTTCCCAAATGCAATTATTAATTAGACCGACGCCCTAATGACCTTACCTAGTGAATTAACTAGGTAAATACTAGCACAAACACAACTTTTTCTGGTCTGATACCCGATTTTGTTAGTAGGAAGACCAAGATAGTATAGTTCGTCTCTAGTGCTACGATGACTTACGCTACTTTTATTTTAGAAAAAGAATTAGGTTTCCACGCAAAAAATTAAAACGCTAATCGGAACTACCAGTTCTGGTATTCTGCATCACAGAATACACATCTTTTAATTTATTTATATACTAGCTTTGCCCCGCGACTTCGTTCGCGTGGTGGTCGTAAGATACACAATAAACTAAAATAACAGCCACATTTTAATAAAACTCCTTCGTCCCCCGACCTCTCGCCACAGATTACCAGATAAATCACTCCATGTACTTACGCGCGCTAACTACCTACCGGCCGCCGGTTCGCACGCGACCCATTTCTCACTGGGTTGCTGACAGCTGCGTGGCGCGTACGTACGCATATATTTCGGTCGACCTGACGTATTTAGTTTCAAATTTTTATGAAATGGCTGGTTCTTGTGTATTATCTGCATTTGATGGATGTAGATCTAGCAAGAGAAGAGATAAAAACTTCTTTTTTCGCAGTTTACCTGCTGATACAGTTTTACTATCGTTTTTTAAATAGGTAAATTGTTTAAACTGCATGTTTTGTGTTTTTTTTATTTTATTGGTAGGTACGTAATTGCTTCTACTATGCATCTGAGATAAGCATAGAAAGGTCAATGACCTCCATTTGTCAACTGTCATTTGAAAATCACGTTTATCCAAATTCTACTTTGTGCAAATTAATTTTCAATAATATTTATTATCGTTATTATCTTGTTAATGTTATATTCTTAAGATAATTGTTTATTTAAAAGCGTGCATGTCGTCACAAAATGGTGCCAAAGCAGGTTTGTTCATAGTGTAGAAGCATAGTAGTTACTTATCATGCTAATTGTGTATATGAACGAACAAATCAGTTAAACGTGTTTTCAGATTCCTCCATTTCGTATTTCATTAGTATTCGTGGCCATGCGGAGTGGTTACGTCACTGATCATTAAATATAATAGTTAGGTACTACACGTTGCGTGTGCGATATCAAATGATGTGTGTCTTACTTGTCTTACAATTGCAGTTTCAGGGTGTGGTCACAGAATACTAAATAGTTACTTAGCGCATAAAAATATTCCTCGGTCTTTCATAAGTAACAAATAGTAAGTTTTTAACAATTGAACATGCTACAACATTAAAAAGCATTTTATTTTATTTCATATAGTGTACTACAAATAATCTTTATCGAAAGAATCAGCCCTGGCAATTCACAATAACTACGCAGCGGCGCGCAGATACAAAGCAAAACTCACTTTACGCTTGTAAAGTTTGGTAATTTTCGTTCGCAGCATCTAGCGACTCGAAGGTGTAGGCTATTATAGCAGTAGGTATTGAAAATTTTGTATGGAGTGATTTATCTGGTAATCTGTGCCGTCGCGTTGAATCGCCTGCCCGCGCTATTACTTCGTTTTCGCTTAGCGTTCTTTCTGACTTTTCTTTTTGCTCGGCTCTTAAGGGTCGTATCGTGTGCGGTCCATGGCCCTTTACGGAGCTCCGGTGTGGGCGCGTTCCGTGAGGCGGCGACCGGTCCGTCGGTTGAACGCGTCCCAGAGGGTCATGGCCATCCGGTTAGCCCGGGGATACCGCACGGTCTCCGGGGAGGCGGCGAACCTCCTTGCCGGATTACCGCCATGGGATCTGGAGGCAAAAGTCCTCGCGCACATCTGGGAGTGGCGCGAGGAGGCAGGACGCCGGGGCGTAACTCCGTTGCCGCGAGAAATCGCGGCACGGCGGACAGAGCTCCGGCAGGATCTCATGGCGGCATGGAGAGTGCGATTGTCGCAACCCAGAGCTGGGCACGCCACAATTGCGGCGATAAGTCCCCTCTTTGAGGAGTGGCTGGAGAGGCGCCACGGCGTCCTCACCTTCCGCCTGACGCAGGTCCTCACCGGACACGGGTGCTTCGGGAGGTACCTGTTCCGGATAAGGCGGGAGGAAACGCCCGGGTGTCACCACTGTGTGGATCGCCCGGAGGACACGGTGGAGCATACGGTGGAAGTCTGCCCGGCTTGGGCGGAGCACCGCCGTGTCCTCGCGGAAGCGATCGGCGGCGGCGATCTCTCGCGTCCGGCCCTGGTCCAGGCCATGGTACGGAGCGAGAGTGCATGGGAAGCCATTACCTCCTTCTGCGAAGCAGTAATGCTCGTGAAGGAGGAGGCGGGACGCGTGAGGGAGAGGCAAGCTTTGCACCCTCACGCCCCTAGTCGCCGCAGGAGACGCCCTGGGCGTCGGGAATCGGCAGCCGATTCCCGGCCACCGTAGGCGCGGGCTTGCGGACGGCGAGCAATGGGTAGCTCGCCGTCCGGTAAGGACCAGGCCCGAGTCGACGGCGCGTCGTGTTCCACGCGCGCCTCAAAGAGATGTCAGCACTATTGACGGGGTCCGCTAGGGCCGATGCCAGCTAGGGTTGCGGGATGTTCGAAAGAGTTACCGTGGCCCCGGCACAGGCAACAGAAGGAACACGGGTGGGTTTTAGTCAGTAAAAGTCTGACACGCCCTCCCGCTCCGCCCAGAGCGGGAGAAGTCATTTGATGATTTCCCATCCACAAAAAAAAAAAAAAAAAAAAAAAGGGTCGTATCGTGATGTTAAATAGCCTATAACTATCCTCGAGAATTGGGCTACCAAATGCAAAAATAATTTTTCACGAAGTACCAGCACGGACAGGCGATGCAACGCAGCGCGACCAGGGGCCGTATTTTGAAGTATTAATGCTATCATGATTCCAGTCCGAAAAAAGGATGGTGTTATTGATCATGCATAGCTAGATCTCTCTCGCGCACTGGAATCATGATGGCATTAAAACGTCATAATATGGCACCAGGGAGTTTTACTAAAATGTGGCTATTATTATTTTAGTATATTATGTATCTTACGACTTCCACGCGAACGAAATCGCGGGACACAGCTAGTAGAAAATAATCCATATAAAAGTAGTCAAAAAAACGAGAGGAGTCGTGGGGCACCCCGTTGGAACTAAGTTCCTTTCACTTTTGTTTAGTAACAAAAGTGTCGTGACGGTCCAAACGTTACACTTTTTTCGGTCTAGGTCTCATTCGTCAAGTGTGCAGACTATAAGGGACTTCGTTCCAATAAACTAGTATTCCTAGGTATAAAGTACCAGTGTAGTAGTCACAGACCACGTTCTGTGCGTCGTCGTAGGTTCAGGCTATAACTGTGGCCAATTTAACGGATCATTAACTGAGCTCTTTGGCGGCGGCTCTTAAGCCGAGTTTAACTTAACCGTGATTGATCGAGCACTAAGCTGAGATCGGTTCTGTATATTATGGAAGATTTATTACGTTTTTTATGCAAGTATTTATTAATTTTAAGAATATGTTACCTTCCTTAAAAGGTGTTATACGAAAAAAAGCAACAAAAACCGCTAGTTGGATTGTAGTATGAGATTATAATATGAAAATGATAATTTATTTATTTTATAAGAATGACATAATGTATAATAATAATTAATAATTTTTAAATTAATCTATATTAACAAATTATATGAATAATGATAGCATGTTAAATTAATTAGAACCTATCGCCTAAACATTGCTGTGCCCTAGCAGGGTTCATTGTTTGGAACTATCATAATGTAACAACCTGTAAACAACATGAAATGCAATAAATGAATGATTATGATTATGGTTCACTTGGCCCATGGAATTTTACTGTCCGGGGCGGTTCGATTTTCAAGAAAATGTTACGTGATCAGCCGGAAAATGAATGGAGAGTTCATATCAGCAGCTCGGACATTATAATGTTATCGGACGAGTTCTCCTAACGCTGTTCTTGAATCCAAAACCCGATAATTTTGCCAGTTCTTCTGACAGCTATTTACTGTCGGGAGCAAGGCAATTAATGATTGAAATGTGTCATTTTCGATTCGACAACCTGCCGAATGGTTGTGAATATCAGCGCGGAAATTGTGTATACCACACTTGCAGTAGGAATGGGTTTCATTTTGACAGTTCAACAACATTCAATGCGTTATTTATGTTGTTGAGCAAATGTGTCGAACATATAAAACAATGGATTAGCAATTTGCTTCTAAATAGAAAGAAAGAATAACGTTTATTTGGACACAGTTCGTGAAACACAAAATACAAATAACTAAAAAATAAAAAGTGAAAATAATGTTTTAACAACAAAAGTGTGCGCCTCACGGCTGCGCTAAAAAGGTTCATTTCAGCATTAATGCCAGACAGATGCTGTCTGACGCTGGTTTTCTACTGAACCTTTATTATGGGACAAGTGACGGAGAGTACAAACAGTTTCAACATACCTATTACATAATTTTTATACATATAAATAAATAAATAAACTAATGATCAACTAAAATTACAGAAATAAAAAAAAATAGGAACAACAAGACCTGTCTCAGCAAAACCTGTTCTTAGCGATTAGCTAGATTGATGCATGCGCAGTGCACTTTCAAAGCGGTACAGACCGCTGAGCGCGACGGACTAGTGGGTATTTGAATAAAAATAGGAATAGTTATAATAAACTTAAATAAAAAATAGCCATGAACCGTTAATTTAATACTAGGTATTCGGAGAAAGTGAAGTACTTACATACCTATGAATGACAATAGACGAAGTAGGTACAATGTAAGAGAAGAAGGTAAGCGACATTTAATACGATAATTTTCTTTTTCTGATCAGTAGCTATTGTTAGTTTCGAGTAACTTATAATGCTCCTTCTTGTTTTACTTGCGCGCTTTCGAAAGATGCAAACATCATGTGTACACATAAACAATCGTTTTCGGCAATATTTGGCCAAGATTTTATTGAAAATAAAAGGAGTCTGTATGGTGTGATCTGTTGATTGATTGATTGACGCCGGCTGTGCGTCACGTTGCAAATAGGCCAGGCCCAATGGGTGAGCATGAAAACAACGCGATTGAACGAGTATGAGATGGTGGCGACATAGAAATCATTCAGATTGTGATTGATAATGTGTTACGCAATAAGAGTGCTAGTCGGTAAAATTTCGTCAATTCCATATAGTGCATAAGCGGCTCAATGTTTTCGCTCCTGGGACAGTGGTAACAGTACTTACAAGTAACTCTTGTTACATTTTATCTTTTCCTCGTCCATCAAAAATCACTTTCCGACTTAATGACTGTTTGGTAAGTTCTTCATGTTTGCTCCTAAGCTCAACAATACGTGTTTTCATATACCTACATCTGCCTAACTCTCCAGGGATTACCGACACAGTGGACCTAGCGTAGCATATACATATGACAAGGAAATTAATTGTTAAGCAAATTGACTACCAACTTAAATTGTCCGATAATTCAAATCACAACAGTCGTTCCTTGACAGTTGTATGAAACGGCTATAACAAAGCAAATTGATAAGTTGTCAATTTGCTTAATAATTAACTTCTCTGACTATCCTACTATCATAACTTATTAATATTATAAATGGGAAATTTTGTAAGGATGAATGGATGTTTGTTACTCTTTCACGCAAAAACTACTGAACGGATTTGGATGAAATTTGGCACACAAGTAGTTTATAAGCTGGATTAACATATAGAATACTTTTTATCTCGATATACCTACCGAATCGAGACTTATGCGGGTGAAACCGCGGGGCGCTGGTAGTACATACAAAACTACCAAAATATCTAGTTTCACGATAGAACCCAAACCGCGGCGTGATTAGCTCCAAACACAGGTAGACTGAAACAAATAGGGCGCTAATAAATTAGACTAACGCATGGATTGGGCTCGTTAGCCGCGTCTGGTTGCGGATTACATTACACATGCTATTGGGGATTAAGCACATGTGCTGTGGTGACGAGCGTAGTACCGTTACATTACCGTTGGTAAACATTTACAAGCGAACAAGCAGAGAGGTGCAGGTTATCATAAGTACCTACTCATTAGTTCTATAGCCACTATCGGTTCTGAACTTAAAATTTGGAGTTCAGAGTTTGTCAATGAAGCCCGCGAAATTCAAAATCTCTTTACAAAAAAATTGGTCAAGGGCGAGTCGGACTCGCACACGTAGTGTTCCGTAAATTCTCAACTCAGAACCCAGGAGTGTTAGAATGTCTAGTTTACATGAATGCTACAAGATTATCAAAATCTTTTCAGTAGATAGATACCTGTCTAATTCCATATCATATATACGTATATACGTAGTATATCTAAGTATAATTCGCAGAGTGTATAAACATATACTCTGCGAAGTATACTAAAGCTGTCATCCGTCCCGTCAGCAGCCTTGTGTCATCTGAATCCGGTAACAAACATCCAAAATTTCACATTTCTTTTATTACAAAGGATTATAAGATCAGGGAGCCAACCACCACCTCTTAAAGCAGTATTATTTTAATGTTACTTCAGTGTGAGAAAGAGATGGAGCTATACAGGACGTCTAGCTCCATCTCTTTCCCACACTGATGAAATGAATGGTCGTATTGAATCGTATCTAGCATCAGTTTTTAATATCTGAGGGGCAATTCCCGTAATTTTAAGAACATTCACGGTTTGATCTCAGTCTCAATATGTCAAAAATACCTGATAAATAGATATTGATAGATAGACATTGATTGTCGCTGAGATTATATTGTGACTAGATTTTGAACGTTTTTGGTTACGTGAATTGGGCTTCTGATATCACAAAATCAATATCATATTAATTTTATTATAGTATGTACCTTATAATCATTTAGATAACGTTCAACTTGAGAGAGTGATAAGCTATTAATCGATTGTGATGAAAGGTAAGACTGTTTTTTAGGGTTCCGTGTCTGAAAAGGAAAAACGGAACCCTTATAGGATCACTTCGTTGTCCATCCGTCCGTCTGTCTGTCTGTTAAGACCCTTTTTCTCAGGAACGCGTGGAGGTTGAAATTTGGTTGGTTTGGGCTGGGCGTTGATGAGTCAGTCAGTCAGTCAGGACTTTTTATTTATAATATCGATAATATGGAATATGGAAAATCAAATATAAATATGAATACATAAATAATAACATAATAAGAATGAAAATACTTCTAAGTATTTCATAATAATTACCTACACTATTCTTATACAATACATAAATATACAACCCAGTTAAACACATCTAATAATTTATTATAATATTGAATTGCTTGAATTACTGCTTAGCCCTCTTCCTCTCTCCTAATTTTGCTGTGCCCGACAGGGTCCATATTCATCTTTTACTTTTTATACCATCTCAGCTTCAAAATCAGCTTTTCTCTACATTTATATTCGCTTATCTCGTCAAAATGTAGGGAACACCTGATTCTTTTTTCGCGATTTCGGGTTTGGTCCCAAAGTAATAGTTGTTCGTAATGATGAGTACAATGACCTCTTAAAAGGTTAACACTGATTAAAATTACACCTTGTATATAATCCTATCGCAGCATCATGCTGAGATAGGAGCCTTTTGGCCTCGCACAGGTCTTTTTTGTTTTTTCTTTTTTGTTAGAATTGTGTTCATGATATCGTTAGTTTTAATGTTCTTTTTATTGTTGTATTTCCTGTGCGTGTCCCAAACAAAATATTTTTCTTTCTTTCTTTCTATATAAATCTGATAGTTCTGATTATTTTAGTAAGTTTGAGTCGTGTTCGTCATCAAAAATCCCCATTACCAGTTAGCTTCTCAACAAATGGCACAAAAATTGTAGTAGTTAACGTTTTTACGTTATTAGAACTCGCAGTAGACACACACATTTCTTGGAAGCCCCATGTAAAAAACTACGATCAAAATTATCGAAATTCACTTATTTATGCACTTCGAGAAGTCAAAAAAACTACCGACTTGCAAACTGCGCTTACCAGCTAATACGCGTATACTAAATGCATGGCTCAGCTATTTTATTTTAGGAAAACTTACAGCTAAACAGGTACAGCAAGAAATAATTTATACAAAATATGGCCAGTTACAAGTTTCCACATGTGAAACAGAAAATTGAAAATAGACTATACATATATGGAACAAAACAGAAAAATGACTATTTACGCTCGAAGAAGCTATTAGATAAAATTTTCTACAATTTAGCAACACTAGTATTGAAAATGTCGATATCAGCTTCCCGGCAGGTTGCGTTGTACATACGACTCGCTCTCACTAAGTACGAGTTCCGTCTGTATGTAGTGGCTACCACTGGGGGTGCAATAAATGAGGTCTGCGTAAGAACACAGACGACACTCGCAGCCCAACTTAGTGTAACAACTCGGTAACACCAGTTGTTCTATTGGCAATTATGAAAAGAAACACAAGATCACAAGAGATTTTTCGCCTTTCGTAAAGAGGAAGGATATGAAACTTTTTGCAACGGTAGGTATAATTCGTAAAAACGTTTTAGACTAATATTGAATGTGCCTTAAAAACCTTTTCTAAATGCTCTTATTGCGATATATGTAGACATTATAATTGGGGTTCCAGACTTGAGAGGCATACTCCAAATCAACAATAGAACATTATAATATTTTAATAGTCTTTATATTTTTGAACCCCGAGGAAACCCGGAGAATGAAACTTAGTGCGTTTGATGCTTTCTTGACTATATTGTCAAAGTGTGCATCAAAGAGGAGATTAGCGTCAAAGGTAACTCCCAGATCCCTGATAGTGTTGACCCTATTTAGTGCTGTATCCAAAAGCATGTAGTTACTGACGATCGGGATAGGCTTCCGTGTAAAGAAGCAAACATAACACTTGGAGACATTCAATTGCAACTTATTATTTATACAATAGCCTTGAAAGTTATAAAGGTCTGTATATAATAGATGAGCATCTGCCACGGTATTTATTTGTCTCATTATCTTCATGTCATCAGCATATAGTAACAATTTTGAATACCGGAAAGAAGAAGAGATATCGTTGATAAAAATATTAAATAACAGTGGCCCTAGCAAGGATCCTTGGGGAACCCCCGATGGAACTTTCATGTGTTTAGAGCAGTATCCATTCAGAACTACAGTCTGACATCTGTTCTCCACATAGGCCTTGAACCATCGGTAAAGATCACCCCTGATGCCCACCGCTAAAAGTTTACGCAAAAGGATCACGTGATCTATCCAATCGAAACACTTACTGTAGTCGGTATACACATATAACATCGACTTGGGACCTCTGTGACATACACTCGGAGAGGTAGTCGCTACAGACAGTGAGATTAGACGAGGACGACCGACCCCTTACGAAGCCGTGCTGGCTTTCACTTAAACTGTGCTTGAGTGCAAAATAAACCTGTGTGTGCACAATTTTCTTCAGTATTTTAGCAAACACACACAGCTTCGAAATAGGTCGGTAATTCTCAACCAATGTCATTGACCCTTTTTTATGTATCGGTGTTATATATGCCGACTTCCATATCTTAGGCACCACGCCAGGAGCAAGCGATTTTTCAAACAAGGTGGAAAGAGACATAGAAAGATCCTTGGCGCAGTTGACAATGCATATGGGCGAAATGTCATCCGGACCTGCAGATTTGTTTAAATCCACTTGTTTTAGCAGCCTACATACCTCAGTAAGCGTATTTCCACTTGGTTTATACCGTGCGTGTTGTCATTGGGTTCTTCGGTCATATTATAAGCCAAAGATTGACTATTGACATTACTAGTATCATCAAGAACGTTAGAGCGAAAACAATTGCCGAACATATCACAAATTACTGCACCATCACTGGACGTTACCTGGCCTAATTGCTTCACTGAGGGGTAAGAACAAGATTGTTTTTTAGACTTGACGTACCTCCAAAAGGCCCCTGGACTGTCATGTATGTCCGATTCTATTTTAGCTATATAATTGTCAAACATATCCCCCGCTACGTCTTTAGTCCGTTGACGGAGTGTAATGAAAGATTGACAGTCAGATAAGTTCCTGTACTTCTAAAATTTAGTGTGAAATTTAGCTTTTTCCTTTAAGATTTTTATCAACGGACTTTTGTACCAGAGAGGGTACCTATTTTGATTTAGGGACGACAGTTTTAGTCGGTATGTACGTGGAATGCAGCCTCCTTATTACTCCATAAAAGTATGCTACCGCTTCTTCCATCGACCTGCCACTTAACTCCGACTGCCAGTCTACACGATTTAACTCGCCTTTTATATTTTCGTAATCGGCAGACTTATATAAAAATTTTACCTAGGACCGACCTGGTAGCCGATGTAGTTCAACGAATTCCGCGGTAACACTGAAGGCTTTGTGATGAGAATCTTCTGGAACTAGAGGATCATCACAGCAGCTAACGATAACTTCATCATTAGAAAATACCAAATCGAGGATTCTACCATTGATGTTCGAGTGACTGTGACTATGGCATTATAATGTGGGCACAGACGCGCCTATACTTTCAATCTCCAAAAGAAATTAATTCATATCATAGTAATCATAGAACAAACCGATAGTTGTAAACCGTTTTTTATCTATACATCTATATACATACATATACATACATACAAATAAATAAAATTGAATTGTCTGTTTGTAATGTCAAAATAACAACTTTTTACTAATTGCATAAGAAAGTATAAACGGTACTTACAACGAAAAAGCAACTTTTAACATTTTTTCTGCCTGTCTGTTTGTTCCGGCTAATCTCCGAAACGGCTGGACCGATTTCACTGGCAGATAGCTGATGTTACGGCGGGTAACCTAGGGTACTTTGATTTTAGAAAAATAATTAAAGTTCCGTGCAAAAAAATTAAAACCCATGAAATTATGAACAAAAAGTCTGATTTGAAAAATTCTTTTTGCATTTGGTAGCCCAATTCTTGAGGATAGTTAAAGGCTATTTAACATCACGCTACGACCCTTAGTAACCGAGCAAAAAAAAAAAAAGTCAGAAAGAACACTAAGCCAAAACGAAGTACCTATACATACGTAATAGCGCGGTCGGGTGATTCAACGCGACGGTTGGCGACGGGTCGTCGGGGGACGAGGGAGTTTTATTAAAATGTGGCTGTTATTTTAGTATATTGTGTGTCTATGCATGGACAAGCCTATGACGGCGGGTCTCCGCAACGGCTGAGAGGGGAGCTCGGGCAGCGCGGACGGCGCTCGCGCCTTCTTCGATCACCAACGGCACTTCACTCCGACACGCGCGACGAAGACACCGCATAATAATATACTCGTTGCATTACACCAGATTTACCTACAGTCCACGTATTTTTATTTCACCGGCTTCTGAAGCGAGATCATCGGACAGGCCGGCAACATTGTGTATCTTACGGCATCTACGCGAACGAAGTCGCGGGGCACAACTAGTAAAACATAAAATAATCACCTTACCATCTATCTGTATCCCAGAAATATGCAAATTTGTTAGAAAATACTCGAACTTTCTTACAAGTCGCGGTGACAAACATGGAGACCGATCTGTCAGATATAAAAACATGTTAATTTTACCCTCTTCACGCATGAAACTACATTCACATAGTCCCCACGTAATGTCCTTAATAGTAGTTTATGAAACTGTTGCATAATGAGGGGTATTAAAACACGAGAATAGTATCACTCGAGTATTTTAATACCTAGTTATGTGAAGTTTCATGAATACATTATTTTATCTGCTCTCATACATTGGGATTCAACCTAAGAAATAAAAGATCATAGCCTTTTTTGCATTTGCCATGCCATAAAATCGTGATAGCATTTAGGTATCATATATATAATTTTCTCGACTTTGCTGGTAATAGTTTGAGTCATTTCCGTCGCCGCATCTAAAATATTGGGCGGAGTCAAATTTTCTTCGCATTCACTGATATCAGACATTTAAAGCAAGAATTAAAAAAATCCCACGAAATTCAGTACAACAAAACATATGAATGGCGCTCAAAACCCAGCACATCACCGCGCATGCGCTAAAGCAGCACAAGTAAAAATTGGAATCAAAACTTTGTAATGCTATAAAAATAGTGCACATGCGCTGTATTAGAAAAAATAATTGATGAAACCTCCTTGGACCAAGGAGTAATTAATGCCTGTATCGTAATGGTAAAACAATTATTTTATAACATTATTTTGACAGAAAAAAAGTGTTATAATATGATTCTATTTTTAAATTGGGTACTTATTGTGTTTATAAAGTATCCATACGAATGTTATAAATTCGAAAGTAATTCTGTCTGTCTGTCTGTCTGTTTGTTACCTTTTCACGCCTAAACCACTGAACGGATTTCGATAAAATTTGGCAAGGAGATTGATTAAAAATCACAAAAAATATTAAAAATTTTGAGCACCTGTTTTAAGAGATATAAGGGATTGGAAATGTAGTCATAGTTTGTATCTTGACTTCTTGAGGTAACATTTTAGTCTTTATTTTAACTGACTTCAAAAAAAAGGAGAGGTTCTCAATTCAGTTGTGTATTTTTTTTTTTTTTTTAATGGGTGTTACCTCAGTACTCCATCATTTTAAAACCGATTTGGAAAATTTGAGGGAACTCCTCAAATATTATAGGCATACACAGCGATTTTGATATTTTCATCAACAAGTCAAGCATTTGCATTCAGAAAATATAATTTGGTGAAGTGAAACTGATGAAGAAGATCACAGATGGCCACGGGAACTCCTCAATGATGAGTATTTTACGGATGGCGATAAGATATCTCGATTAAGATAGTTAAGCGCCTATGACGAAACAAATTTAAATAAATGGTTCTGATGAAAATGGACTCATCAAACTGATCTGATGATGTAGCCGGAAGGTAGGCACCGGAACTCCGTAATAAATCAATGTATCCTAGCCGTGTTTGGGCTTATTGGAATTGTCATGAGTTGCACTCTGGCCATAAACAATTCTAATGGTAATATGCTTCATGCTATTTGAGTCGTATGTTATGTGTGGTCTTGATTTTCAGAAGACAGATTTCGTCAACGATCTGTCGTCGTGTGCTTGATTTAATAATTTGTTGGCGACGGCGTCCAAACCTGATCAAACTACGCCTTCCAAACTTCTGACATGACTTAGCGCGACATAATTATATTTGCCATTTTGCTAAGTTTTTTATTTGAAAAGGTGTACTCCTGAGGTGGTCCCATATAAATTTGGTTAAATTCTGATGAATGGTTTTTGAGTTAGCTTCAATAAACGTATTTTTTTTTCCATTAACCTCCTTACTAATAAACGTATCATATCAGGCGAATAGTTACACACCGATTTCTCTCTTTAAGTTAAGGAGGTTAGTGTATGTTGATGATGTTATAATAACTTCCTGTCATTGTTATTTACTTAGCAAGTAGTGGTATACGGATTTGGGTGAGGTAGGTACCACAACTAAAAAGTGGAAAATAAAAACTTATTTATATAAAAAAAACAACTGACTTCCAAGAAAAACATTACAAAGTGAAAAATAACTTTAATTTCGGAAGTCTGTGGCAAAAAACGAAAATACTTTGTAGTTTTTTTTTTTTGGGTCGGTTGGTTTTTTTTTCTATATAAAAAAACCAACATGGTATATAATATAAGTTTTTATCAAAATTGGTCCACTCGGTCAAAAGTTATTTCTTATTTCATAATAGAGCGTGACCGGCATAATTTTAAGTAAAGAAAGTCCTCCCGCTGCGTCTGTCTGTCTGAACGCGATAAATTAAAATTAGGTGAAATGATTGTTGAAGATGGCGGAAAAAATCATGCCAACTGGGAGCTTTCTGGCGTGCGCTGCGTAAACCAATAGAATATTACGGATTGGCTACTTTTAATCCCAGTAGTAGGTTCCTGTGGGATATTTTCCGACATCCACGCGGGCAAAGCCGTGGGCAAAAGCTAGCATCAATATAAATTCACTTTGAACAATATAACTTTTGAAGTTTATAATTCGAATTTTACGATATGAGAGTAGATAAAAATATTTAATAAACTACCAGATGCAATAAAAAATTAAACTAGCGACACAACTTGTACGAACAAACTCAAACAATTATTAATCAAAAAAGCAAACTACACAATAAAAAAATACATACAAGACAAACAAATATGACAGGCACCATACATTGTAGAATTGACATACATACATACTGCAGCGTAACACTGCATTTTAAAACTTTTTGGTTTTCATGTGACAACTTTTTCTCTTCATCTGGTCGATATTTTTTACTTTTTTATTTTATTTCGTAACCTATACATATTACACACAAATAAATAAAATTTAAGTGTTTGTAATATCAAAATAACAACTTTTTACTAAATGCATATTATGATCATGTAAACGGTACCTATACCAAAAAAGCAATTTTTAAAATTTTTGTCTATCTGTCTGTTTGTTCCAGCTTCGAAACGGCTGGACCGATTTTGACGGGACTTTTACTGGCAGATAGCTGATGTTACGGGGAGTAATTTAGGCTACTTTTATTTTACAAAAATTATTTGAGTTCCGGGCTAAAAAAAATAAAGGCCATGAAATTGTGAACAAAAAGTCGGATTTGAAAAATTCTGTTTGTATTTGGTAGCCCAGTTCTCGAGGATGATTATAGGCTATTTAACATTATGCTACGACCCTCAGGAAACGAGCAAGACGAAAAAAAAAGACAGAACGCTAGGCGAAAATGAAGTATAGCGCGGGCGGGCGATGCCACGCGGCGGGACAGGGCACGAGGGAGTTTCCTTAAAATGTGGCTGTTATTTTAGTATGATATATTGTGTATCTTACGACTTCCACGCGAAAGAAGTCGGGGGCACAGCTAGTTATTCAAATAAATTTCAATGGTTTTTTCTGACATATGAGTCCTTCAATTTTTGAGAGCTAGCGTCAGCTGCAAAGACCCCCCTTAACCCTCTAAGAATTTTCCATGGCACATTACTACGCTATCGATATTCTGTGCCCCATGGTCATCGTGACTTTTACAGTACGCCGTGGGTTATCACTAGATGACATTACGACACTAGCGCTCGACGCATATTTTTGGAACTAATCGTCAATCTTGGTACTGTCCTATCTGCCTCTGACTTATATATAGTTATCTGTGAAAGAGACAATGACAATAGATTGAGTTCGATCGAATAAAGTTATAAATTTTCGTCTGATATTTACACCAGCCATGGAATCCTAAAACTTATCGTTGATGTCGGAAAATTCTCCTTAATAATAGGTATTTCTTCGCATTTTTTAAGAAAATTCAAAACATTTTTTAATATAGTTTATTCACATTTAACTAAAGTATGTAGGTACCATTTTGTTCGATACCTTTTTGCCATCTTGTAGGTAGGGACATGATCCCATTGCTATAGAAATTTTGGGACTTCTGATCAAAATACCGCGACAAGTGGTTTTGGCAGTCCTCTCGTGATGTTAACCTGACACTGCCTAAAGAATTCTAAAGAGACCGAAACAGGTGGAAATCTGAAGGTGCAAGGTCAGGACTATACGGCGGATGCCTTAACACCTCCCAGCCAAACTCTCTTAATTTTTGCTGAGTGGCTAAAGATGTGTGAGGTCTAGCGTTACCATGATGAAAAACTACACCTGTTGATTAATTCCGTCCGCTTTCTCTCAACTTCTTGCTTTAATCTCATCAGTTGTTCGCAGTAGAGTTCAGAATCGATGGTCCTGCCTGGTGGTAACAGCTCATAATGAATAATGCCCTTCCAATCCCACCACACACACAGCATCACCTTGTTGCGAGTTAACCCGGGTTTCGCCACAGTCTGTGAAGTCTGACTGGCCATTGACCACGACCTTTTTCGCACGTTCTTGTCGTACGTGATCCACTTTTCATCACCAGTTATCAGCTTCTTTAAAAATGGTTCGGTTTCATTACGTCGTAATCAAGAATCACAAATGAGTACACGGTTCATTAGGTTTCTTTCAGTGAGCTCGTGAGGTACCCAAATATCGAGCTTTTTTGTGTACCCAGTTTTTTTCAAATGCGCCAAAACTGGTTTGTGGTCAATTCCCAGTTCTTCAGCTACGTCGTAACTACTGATATGCCAATCTTGCTCCACTTTTTCAAAAATGGCATCCATTTTATCCGTAATAGGGCGACCAGAGCGACGTGCATCTTTGACATCAAAATTTCCGGATTGAAAACGCTTAAACCAAATTTGTGCTACTCTCACAGACACTGCACCAGGTCCATAAACATCGCAAATTTTTTTCGCGGCTTGCGTTGCATTTTTACCTTTTTTGTAGTAAAATTTTAAAATGAATCGAATTTCTTCATTAGATTCACTCATCTTGACAGTACGAAAAACAAATGAAAATCACACATTTTCCTAATTTGAATTTGGAATTATGTTCTTTAAAATTTAAACTTTCAATGATACCAAAACCAGCCAGATACAAATAGTATAGCCAAACAGATTTTATTACAAGTTCATACATACTATAATGCGAAAAGACTTTTTCCCCAACCTAACATTACAAGCAACTTTGCTTCTCGCCTCGCGTTTCCTCTAGTTCTGGTACGTAATCCTTTTATTTGCTGCTGTGGGGAAATAAACCTAATCTTTTATTTTAACTCATCTGGTACGTATCTTTTAACCCATTTTCTCTATCAAAAGTTCAGTTTGATCTCTCTAGTCTTACCCTAATTCATTTGTCTTAGGATAAATCAGGTAGAACAGCGGGGCAATTGCGTAACACATTATCAATCGGAATCGGTTTCATTTTGACAGTTCAACAACATTTATTGCGTTATTTACGTTTGAACAGTCAAATTTTTCAAACTTAGGAAGCAATGGATTAGCAATTTGCTTCAAAATGATTCAGATTCCTATTGATAGTGTGTTACGCAATTAGGGTGCAGGTCGTCTTTCGGCCTCCAACTTTGGGTCCTGATAACTCCTCTCGAGGCTGTGGGCTAACTCGAACCATTTGGGTCAACCTACTGCGAAGGCCACTACAGCGTCACCTATTGTGGACATAATTTCAACGGCAGACTTCAACTTGCGGATTTTCAAGACGAGGATACTTTTTTCTAAACTCTAGCTGAGTGATGTAGTTACAAATATCTTCACTGCAAACTTATTATTCGAAGACTAATTTCTCTTAATTTACGACCGTTTCAAACACGAGTTAGGTTAGCTAATTTCAATTTCCTAAACCGTAAAACACGTAAGCGAACCCTAAATAAGTGATTGCAATCGATTGGATAGGTCGTTAACGTAATTCATTTACCGCATTTTTTTTGTATTTTATCGCAGAAAAACCTAAATTTTCTCGTTAATATATAAAAACGTAATAACTAGCAACTTTTTTATTACCTATTCAAATTATTCCTTTTTTACTTTTTATATAAGATAATCAGTGTATTTTTTATTTTATTTTAAATCAAACTTATATAAATATTACATTACAAAAATTAATATTTGTGTTATCTTTATGCCTCCATCTGTCAAACTTCAAACAGTGCTTTGTTACATGATAAATAATGTCGATGATGTTGTAATTCTTGGGGTTTTATTGACTGGAACAGGAGAGATGATGACCTACATCACTCACCATCAAACTATGAAAATTCACTGGGTTACTCGCTGTTAGAGTTTTTGTAAATTAATGAACTCCACCAATTTAATACTATCCCTAATGCAGACTGCAGAGTTTTAGACCTTGTTTTAAGCAACACTGCAGATGTAACAATTACTAACCCTAGTGACCTGCTAAGTAAACTGGACTCTCGTCACCCAAACTTACTTATCTCAATTCCAATATCTAACGTAAAACAATTAAAAACAAAATAACGCTCCAATTACAACTTTTTCAAAGCTGATTATGAACAAATCCTAATGTATCTTAAAAATATTAATTGGAATGGTGCAATCCATAAAAGTGTTGATGTTAATGAAAGGGTCGGCACCTTCTACGGGGTACTACAGAGAGCCATCGATAATTTTTTACCGAAATATACCCATATAAAGAAAAAATCTAAATTTCCCTCTTGGTATACGGACTCGCTTATTAAGGCTCTGTCTGAAAAAGAGAAATTTAGACAAAAATACCGCAAATATAATAATCCCCGAGACAAACTCACCTTTGAACTACTCCGTAGTCGCTGCCATACATTGATACAATAAATAGCTGCTACAATGCATATAAATATAAAACTGAAAGTAATATTCCCAAAAACCCAAAAGCATTCGGGCGGTTCATAAAAGTTAAACGTCGTGGAGAATTTTGCATACCTGCTGACATGTTTATGAATGATAAGGTAGCCAGCAGTGGTCCTGAAATCGCAAACCTTTTCACTGATCAATTTGTATCCGTCCTTAGTCCAAACCCTGCTACTACTAACAATACTAACAATTCAAAAACGATTTTCGGGTATTGACAGTGTCATAAGCACTGTTAAGTTAACTGTAACAAATTTTTAATAAACTCAAACACATAGACGCCTCAAAAGGTCCTGGGCCGGATTCTATACCACCTTTGTTTATTAAACGCTGCAGTCATGTTCTCTCCTTACCACTGCAGTTTATATTCAATTCCTTTCTTGAAGAAGGAATCTTCCCTGAGGTATGAAAAAGCGCAAGAATAGTCCCAGTGTTTAAAAAAGGAGATCCTGCAAATGTTAAAAACTACCGCCCCATCACAATCTTATCGTGCTTCCCTAAAATCTTTGAGTCTCTTGTATGTCCGGTCATCACTCGCCATATTGATAAAATTATCTCACCAAATCAACATGCTTTTATAACTGGTCGCAGTGTAGAAACGAATCTTGTTGAGTTTGTATCTGACGTAACCCTAACTCTTGACGAAAGATTAGAAGTAGATGCCTTATACACGGACTTTAGCAGTGCGTTTGATAAAGTTGACCATTCTCTGTTACTGTCGAAGTTAGAGTACAATGGTATACATGGCTCTTTATTAAACTGCTTTTCGTCTTATCTATCCCGTAGATCACAAATTCTTGTCGTAAATGGTTATGAATCTTACCCATACTATGCTGAATCAGGAGTTCCTCAGGGTTCTCATCTCGCACCAGTTCTGTTTTCGCTCTTCATCAATGACATTACAGATGAAATCCATCATTCTAAATATTTAATGTTTGCCGACGATCTTAAAATTTACAGAACTATCACTTCAAATGAAGATGCTACTCTAATTCAAGAGGACTTAGATAGAATTGAGCAAAGTGCCATTCGGACCGCATGAAACTTAATGTACAAAATGTAGCCACATACGATTTACTAAGAAAAAACAATCCAGTGCTGTCTCATACTATATAAATGGATCATTATTAGAGACTGTAAATGACGTCCGAAATCTTGGTGTGATCATGGTCGATAAAGTTAACTTCAGAAGTCATATTGATAGTATTGTCACGAAATCCGCAAGGTTACTTGGATTTCTTAAGAGAAGCACTAAAGGCATTAAATTGGTAAGAACTGAAACTTGTAACAATTAAAAATCTCGATTCATAATTGATAGTTCATAATTGATGGCGGTATTGTCAATCGATATTTAACCAATAATTAATAATATGTGTAAACAATAAAGTAAAGAACACATAATCCAAACAAAAGAATTAACTAAATTATGAATTTAAATTATATATAGTTGATTCAATGACGGTTTGGTGTATTTAATAAGTTTGACAGCTTCCAATTATCTGTGGAAGAATAATTGTCTGTGGTCATGGAAGATCTAGAAGCTTTTTTGTTTCACAAGACTGGCTCACAGAAAATAAATTGAATTAATAAATACGAGTCGAACCAGTAGTGGTACCAATGTTAAGATGATACGAAATAGGTTTCATTAGGACATTGTAAGTATTAATTTTAAATGCTTGTAGATAGGTGACTTTTTCCATGCTTGGACGCCAGCACATCAAGCTACCACAATCTGTCAAATTTCTTTAATCGATTTTCGACTTTATTGCTAAAGCATTAGGTTCAAGGTTGATTGGGAAAATTTGACAGTTTCGGGTAGCTTAATGTGCTGGCGTCTGTACATGTACTTACGATGTACGTTTTAATTTAAAATAACATAAACAATATAGTGGTCTCCTCAATTGGACAAGAACATAAATAGACTGCGCCAGTTCAAGCAGTAGCCAGCAGAAGAGACTGGTTCCAGGTACAGATGTCCACATGGCGTTTCGTTATCCAAGCCTGGGGGGCTAAAACGGCCACTTTGGCAGAATCATAATAGGATAATATTATGAACTTTAGTTAAATTAATCGTAAAATGGTCACAAATTGACAATTCATAATATTAACTGCGTACAATTCATATCACGCAATTCATCTGTTTGACAGTTTTGTACGGAGATTCGTAAAATGGTGCACAAACTATGAATTGCTTTAATGTCAAATAGCAGAATCATAAGAAGTTAGTCAAGAGCAACATCTTACAATTCATATTGATGATTTTGTGAAGAAATATTGTAATAATGGCAGATTTAGACGTTTATGTAAATTTCCTTGAAGACGCACGTGTTACGGAGACCATTTTATATCGCCGACGAAGTGTAGCTCTTCACAAAATGAAAATAGCTTTTGTAATGCCGGACCTAGAGTTTGTTGGTACCTATTACCTAGGCTATTTTCATTTTCCCAAAACAAGTTTTTAATCACAAAATCTTTACCTCTCTTGTACTGCGGGGAAACCTGCGGGCCATTTTTATTGTCTGTATGTGTGTTTTTGATAATAAAGGATGTTTCGCTAACAAATACGAGATGTTCCAAAAATATGCTGATTTAATTTCAGTACAGCATTTCAGTACAGCTGCAGTGGTGGCCCAGTAGTAACGTCCCGACTTACGTGCCATAGGTTGTGAGTTCGATCCCAGGCAGGCAATTTACTTTGTTTAATTTATTCCACGACCACTGCTCTCAAAAAAGTAAAAAAAAACATCGTGATGAAACTAGGATATCCTAGAACCACAATGTCGACATCTGGAGCTAGACCACCACCTCTTAACGCAGTATATTTTAATCTTACTTCTGAAGTAACATTAAAATAAAACTGCTCTAAGAGGTGGTGCTTGGCCCCCTGACATCCACCAAGTGGTGGATTATGAAATTTCAGTAACCTCTTCCTTTTTTAGTAATAATAATGATATCACATTTTCTCACCACCACTTTTTTGAAAAATACCTTGCTATCCAAAGCCATTTTTGTGACTTTAAGCTTAGTGCAGACTATAGAAAAACTGTCTGCAATCGATCTACGTCATTAGGGTGCAGAAGTTCATGTGTCCCGGGGCTAACGATCGCAACAATGGCCGCTGTCAATTAGCAGGATTAGGAACGATTAGAAGATCGCACACAGACATTGTTGCTAGCTTAGTGATGGCTACGTCTTGAGATATATTTCCTTTTCGATTTAGGAGCTAAAAATAAATACAGCCTTCCAAAGAAGAGTATGTGCTTCGGTTATCTTCGTATTTCCGATAAAGCACGAACGTCACTCCACGGAGTAATCCCACCAGAGGCAATGCTTCTAAGTGTTGTACTATCGCGCTTCGTAGTAATGCAGCTATCATTTCGCGTTAGAATAAGTTTTCTCTGTCGGGTTACTTAATTCCGGTCACAGATTGTCACTCAAAAGTTTTGAAATGTTAATCTATAATTTTGTAACCAGGGTAAAAAATATAAATAAAATAGGGAAGTATGTAATTCCATGGTTGTAACAGGGTCTATATTAAGGGTTTGCGAAACGATCAATTGCAATTGTCAATTTTTACGGGATTGGTACACATTGATGCGCAAATTGATCGTCTACCAAGTACAATTGAAGCGATTGTCAATAGAAATTGACAATCTACAATAGAAATTGATGGCAATAAATTGATCAAGCGCAATTGATCGTTTCGAGGACCGCTTGGATCGCATCATCGCGCGTTCGTATTTCCGAAGATAGCCGATGATCCTCGAAGCTCATACTTCTCTTGTGATATTTATTCTGTACTGTGCATTTCTTTTTCAATTTGGAGGCTAAAATAAATATTAGTGGGTAGTTAATTATTTGCAAACGAAGATAAGGGACTTTTGATAATGCACGCGATCAGATATTATGTAGGATTATTTTTTACAATCACTAGAATGAAGTATCATACGCTATTTACTACCACTAATGAAAATATCACTTGATTTAATAAAAAAAATGTATGATAGACCGTTTAAAAATTATTAATGGCATACTTCACCATGAATAAACTGAATCCATAACTTTCAAAGTGTTTAATCAAAAACAAATTAAATGAAATTCTAAACTCTACTTTTCTACAACTAATATTACCACTCAGACACTAAAAACTTTTAACAATGCATTTATATTTTATCCATTTCATTTTCATATCCCGTATAACCGATCTCGGTATCGGTTATCAAGGGTTACTTCCTGTTCCGCAGCCTCACTTGTATGAGATGTCCAGACACGGGCCGCAGTGCTAAGTCCACCTTCAGCTGCAGGTTGTCTGCCTCTGACACGAACTCCAGCTCCCTCACACAGTGGGCCAGCACCGTCTTCAGTATTGCCATTGCGTACTTCTTACCTGATGAATAATTTAATTTTTATTCTGAAAACCATTTATTTATTCATTCACAAGGCAACTACAACAGGTAATAATCACAGTATATCACTAGGTTCACATTGTAGGTCTCGACCTGACTGTCACCCAAAGCTTGGTCGCACAACATGACTATCAACAACATTAATAATGATAACAACTACAGTAAAAAGCTTAATTGACAAAATTACAGCTACACACTTTTACTTAGACAGGGAATGTGCAGGAGACCAAACACTCCAGGTTAAGGACACAATAGACACAAAATTATATTAGAAAACAGTATTTAAAACGTAACAGGATTAAAAAGAAAGAGTACAGACGTGTCTTTGTCAGTGATTCCATTGTTCATACTGTTAGTATGAACTTAAAAACTATGTTAGTACCTAATAACTAAGAGAGACTTAGTCCTCTGAGCGAGGCTTCACACCAGTGGGCTGTCTAATTTATTGCCAATTACATTCAGGACGCTATAACTGTTCCCACGCAATCTGCTGAGCAGTGAGGCTGTCTTCTTGTGCCAGGTGGCATCAAAGCCGTCTGTGCGCGACTCTTCGAACATTGTTGACGCACTGCAAAAGCGTGGCAGACGTAACAGCACCCTGTAGGCGTTGTTAAACTGGTTGCGCAGATAATTATAAGCCCTTTGGGTATATCTGACCCACAGGCTGGCTGAGTACAGATATGTGCAATACGCTTTGAATAGGGTTACTAGCACCGCGTCTGTACATCGAGCGAACCTGCGTGCCAGCATGTTCGCCCGGACTGAATAAGATGGAGAAAGTTTATCAAGAACAAGAAATAACCTTTTACTCAGTAGGAGGACACTCCAGAACGCTACCTGATATGGTCGGTACGGTCTTTACCCACCCGTTCGCTTCGTAAGAAATGTTCTACACGTGGACCGGTAGCGTATACTACGCATCTCAGTGTTTTTTAAACATGGAGCGAAGACAATTATTGTCTAATGCAGGTCACACACGTTACGATATCTTTACTTGCGCAAAATTGGACTTGCGCGTCATTATGACATTTGCGGCCAATTCTAACTTATAGAGTGGTATTGGTGTTTTAATAATTATAATTCTGTAAAGTCGTAATTGTTACGGTCGCGAATCATATTTAATCAACATACAACCTAATACTGAGTTGCAAATTGCAAAACACGTTAGAAAATTTTAATTTCACGGGCTACCTTATCGCATCCCCCTTAGAGACGGAGACGCCCTTAATTCTAGAAAGTAATGGTAGCCATACACGTTACACCTTAATATCAATAAAAGTAATCATCTTTGTGTTATACAACGTGTATCTGGATATGAAAACGAGCACAGTACTAATCCATCGAAACATTTTAAAACACGAAGATTAGTAGTTAATGGAAAATTTAAAAATTGTAGTTTTCTAACAAAATAAATAGCAGAATCAACTGCATAAAAAGTAACCACGCTTTATCTGCGAAAAGTCACTGACCAACGGTGCGGTGCGGGGTGCGGCGGTGGCAATGTTTACCTATTATTACGAACTCAGATCTACATCATGTTGAAAAATAAGAAAATGAAAAATAATTCCCTGTGGCTAAAGTATTCATTGGATTTGATTGTTTTTTTTTTGTATACGTGTAATGAACATGATTCTCTTTATGTGGTTTAAAGGAATGTCAATCGTCCTGTTCCACCTTGTATACACTTTCATTCATACATAATATCAACCTAGTTTCAAAAGCATACATATAGTCATTTCTACAAGAAGAATAAAAATTATTTATACGTATTGTACATATAATAAATAAATAATAATAAAGGAGTATGTAAGGATCATAAGCAGGTGGCGTTCTGTTGTTTCTGCCTACCCCCTTGGGAAAATGGCGTGAGTGTATGTATGTAGGTATGTGTAATTATTGAACAAGATCCTAAGAACTGATAAAATAGTATAATAACTACATAAAATACATTATTAACAGCATGGCCAGCTAATAAGTAATGATTCACTATTCACGCTGTCATAGCTTTATGTATCATAATTTACTTCTAAATCATAGTCATTCACGTAAACATGTTTTATATAATTATTATGATTGTCATAACGTTGCATAATTATATAAATCTTTACAAGCAACAACTTAACGTTTCTACCTCCATGTGGATTAGCATACCAGGTACATTTATTTTTTTTGTATGTCTAGGTCAGAGATGACAGAGACAAAGTCGACGATGGAGCGAGCTTACCCAGAAGAAGCCTGTTCACTCTCACTTTGAAGAGATCGGGGTTGTATGCGTTCGGAAAGACAGACGCAGGCAGAGAGTTACACTCCTTTGCTGTGCGCATCACAAAAGACATTTGGAAACGCTTAGTGCGAATTGGTGGAATAGCAACTAGGTAGGAATGGTAACCTGCAGTGCGTCTAGATGTCCGATGGTAGAAGGGGGCAGGCGGAATGTGGTCGTGGAGTTCTCGAGCACACTCACCGAAGTACAATCTGTAGAAGACCGACAAACAGGCAACCTTGCGGCGATGAGCCAAGCTTTGAAGCTTGGCATCCACTTTACAAAACATCGAGTTTTTTTTTATTATTACATAAGTATAAGTTTAATATTAATGTATTATACACATAAACCTTACGGAATAAATTCTCTAAATGATGGTGGAAACCGCATCAAAGTCCGTTGCGGAGTTTAGAAGAACAACGCGGTCACACAGACAGACACGAAAAGTGACTATAACTAGCAGTGCACCGCGGTTTCACCTGCATAAATCTCGATCCCGTATGGCCATCGGGATGAAAAGTATTCTATGTGTTAATCCAGGTTATAAAATATCTGTGTGCCAAATATCCAAAGCCGTTCAGTAGCTTTTCCGTGAAAGAGTAACAAACATCCATCCATCCATCCTCACAAACTTGCGCATTTATAATATTAGTAGGATTATATAATATAATATAATATAATATAATATAATATAATATAATATAATATAATATAATATAATATAATATAATATAATATAATATAGATACTTATAGATTATTAAAACCGTTATCATCATAATAGGAAAGACATTTATTTAATCTTCATTTATTGTGTCATTCTCATTAATGACCATATCGTACCTTTATAGCAAAAACCGATTATCTGCATTTTTAACGGGTTTTACCTGTAGCTTTGCCGTGACTGGGAGAGTCGATTGTTATATTTGACTTCATTTTGGTAAAAAATTCAGATAATGGATTTTTGCAATAAGAGCTACGATATTATTATTGATAGACCGACACTGATCGTCAAAATATCAGTCAGAAATAGGGGGCTTCGTTATGTTGGCCACACTTCCATTCTTGCCTCGTATCCACATAAACAAATAAGAATAGTACATAGCATAATCAGCTTATAATGTTTCCACTGCTGGGACACTGCACCCTAATTGCTTAACACACTATCAATCACAATCTGGATGATTTTGAAGCAAATTGCTAATCGATTGCTTCATACGTTCGAAAAATGTGTCTGCTCAACAACGTAAATAACGCAATGAATGTTGTTGAACTGTCAAAATGAAACCGATTCCTACTGTAAGTGTGTTACGCAAATGCCCCGCTGGCCTCCTCTCTATGAGTGAGAAGGTAAAATTACCCAAGTTAGCGGGGCTGACTGCCTAGCCGGACACCGCAACGTATTACCTCTCGTAGGGACCATTTTGAATGGGATATATTTAATTGATTGATCCTATAAAAAGCTATTGACGTTATGTTAATGAAAAACGCTTTTTTAAATTATTGATCTTCAAAACTTTTTGGACGTCTCTAAATGACGCATGTTTTTTTTTTTAAATAACTGAGCCTCTTTTTAACTTTCTGGCCTTTTCTCACAGTTGGTCGCAGTAACTAAGCTATAGGGTATCCCGACCAAACAGGTTAGGTTAGGTTTGAACTGTGACCAACCGCTACATCCAAGTTGGCCGCAGTTATTTAGTAGATATTTTTAGGACACCAAAAACGGACTTATTCGAGGTTCACAAAAGGAGGCGTATTCATTATATTAGAGTGTTCATTCATATTTTTAGGAAAGCAAAATGGAAATTATTTGAGGTACGAATAAATACATGCCATTTTGAATTACTCCAAATCATCCCCCACTTCCTTAAGAAGGTGGCGGGGACAGACTGGATGCGGAAGGCGGAGGACAGGGTGTTGTGGCGCAGACTGGGAGAGGCCTATGTCCAGCAGTGGACTGCGATAGGCTGAGTTGATTGATTGATCCCCCACTTACTCGTACGGTACAGGGGTCAACTCACCGATACAAGATCGCCTCCCATAACTAAAGGCGAGGAAGGCAGCCGGCGTCCCCGGGGGCTGCTCCTGTAACCAGCGCTCAGGTCTGTAGAGCTTCGCGTCAGCTCCCCACGCCCGGACTGACCGCCCAGCGCCCCACGAGTTTATACCACAGGCTGTACCCTTCGGAATTGGGAAGGATTCTGAAACAATAGAATTATGTAGACCTTTTTATTTACTCGGACAAATAAAATTACTTATAATCTAACGGGTGTAAAAAGACGCTTAACGAAGCCGAGTTTCAGTTGAACTCTTCATAATTTTGATAAATTTTTATCTTCTGGTTACGGAGATATTGAAGGTCAAACTTCCAACTTTATTTACTTTTTTCACGAAAACGAGTTTTAAATGTTAACTCCCCACAATTTCTCCGTTGCATGCACACATAAGTTTTGCGTCCATTACATCGGGCGCTGCCGTAAACAGCAATTTTTCACACCATAAATAAAAGTTGTTTCCCAGCAATATTTCGTGCTCAATGTTACTTAGTTTGCGTAGATAACGGTAATGTGATTGGTCTTTTTACAGCCTGTATGTAAAGTTACTACTAAGTTAAAGGTAAAGTTTGTAAATAGGACCATACATTCGTTCAAAACAACCGAGTTTTCTAATTTGGTTATGTTTTATAGATTTCTTTAAATACAAGTAGGTAGTAGTTTATTTTTTATCACATCTATTCAAAAATAGCTAGTTTCGTATCTTAAACAGGGACTAAAAGTGATCTGAATTTGAAATGTTGATGTTGTTTGAAATGTTGTTTGTATTGTTAGTAAAAGTTCCAATCACCAAAGAGATCAATCACGAACATTGTATGAACAAGTAACAGGCTGTTTGATAAAGTAACCCGCGCGCGAGGCGCAAGCCAAATTAAAAACCAAGTTTGTGAAAAAATAAAAAACGCGCGAAATGCATTCCGCCTTCATTCGTAATTGTTTACTCAAATTCGGATTTTACATAGTTTTATAAAAAATATTATTTCTATGATATGTCTTATTGTTCCTAGTTGTATGTAAATAAATAGACGTATTATTCTTATTCATAAGTTGCGGTTACTTATTTTCTCATAGAGGGTGATAAAAAGTAGTGTCCACCTCGGGAGCAACACTACTTTAAGCTCGAGTGACGTACTTTGAATCCCTCGCTGCGCTCAGGATTCTACTCAGAATCCTTCGCTCTGCTCTCCACCCTAATTGCGTAACACAATATCAATCAAAATCTGAATTATTTCGAAGCAAATTGCTAATCCATTGCTTCATATGTTCGAAAAATTTGTCTGCTCAACAACGTAAATAACGCAATGAATATTGTTGAGCTGTAAAAATGAAACCGATTCCTAGTGTGTGCTACGCAATTGCCCCGCTGGATTCAAAGAAACACTCCTGCCTTTAAAATAGTACCTAGTTTGCTCCCTTGACAAACAATCTTACTATTATTGCACATTCCCTCGATTACTGGAAATGTTTTCAACTAAATCTGTTACGGTTTTCAAATCTCAAGCTAAGTTATTTGATTGTTATTTCGGTCAACAAATCCCAGCGTGTCAGTAAATTTTTTTGTTTATTATTCTTTCAGAAACTGGATGCTGGATGGTTGAACTCACTAAGTTGCAGGTCTTTGTCAGCATAGCGCAAGACGCCGGGGACAGGCGGGTACAGCCGCAGCGTCTCGTTGATGATCGCCTCGCAGTACTCCATCCGAGACAGGTCTTCCTTGCACACTGTACGCTTGCTGTCACCGAATATACTCTCCAACCTGGAGAAGTGTTAGAATAAGTTTTCAAGCCAACAAAAACGAACAAGTGAAAAACAAAAAAAAATCAAAAGGAAAATTAAGTCAACCGAAAACTTCTTCAGCGGACAGACAGACTGCTATAAACATAACATTTTGAGAACTTGGTCTTTTTTTTCTTTTTTGTTTTCGGAGGAAACCTTCAAAAGGCGCCTGGTCTGGCAGGAAAAGACCAGGGAGTGTGAGATTCTTACCTCACTAAAACCATCCCGGTGAACATTATCAGCACATGGCGAGGGACCTGTTACTTCTTTATAGACCAATCCGGCTCCCCCTCTGTACAACGCCTGTTAGGGTACGTCCCTGGGGAGACTATAAAGGGGTCTCTCCTGAGCCTCGCTATGCACGGTAGAATGTGATCACAATGCCACCGTATTTCCTGGAATCACTCGGTGGACAATAAGACTCCCCTCTCATAGCGCCCGCGATTCCAAAGTCCCGCCTGCATTAAGTGATGCAGGTGGGGTTTCGGCGTGTTAGGCGTCGAGGCGGTTGCCCCCTCGACGCCTTCTTCTCCGAACATTCTCACGATCCTGCTCATAGAACTTGGTCTAGCTTCAAGTGAATCGTGATAAGCTAAACCGCCTTCTGACTACGTCCTTCCTTACTTTTGGGTTGCAAGGCAAGAGATCATTTAATTTAAAAAAAACATTTCTTAGAGCTAATTTCACTAAACTGTTCATAATCGGACATTAGTATATCAGCCATTAAAATAAACATCGATGTTAATGGTATTTACGTTCCACCGGAAAAAATAACACCAGATTAAGAAACCTAGCGTTAGAATGTATCTATCATTCACTCTTATATCGGTCAGTTGTCAAAGCAACGCAAAAACACATATCAATGTTCACTGACAATGCATCATTTTAGCTAGCTGTGTAGACTCGCGTTTTTCATTTCGATGATTTTGACAACTGACTAACTGTCGGTTAGTACGTTAACGGACCTCTGGGGCAGCAATAAAATTTAACGCCTCATTAAGACAGAGTAACGCTTGGTGAAACCCTCGCTACTCTTAACATCCCGTTAACATTTTAACAGAAGATTAAACTAACTAACATGGTATGGCGAAACTAGGTCTTAAAGTTATGTAATGTTTAACGTCTGCTTCACCATACATTTTTGACGTTCAAAGGTCTCTTGAAATTGCAGCAAAAAAGCAAGTAGATATTCTAAACAGTACTTACTCTGCATACAACTTCTCCTGTATCCTCGGCTTGCACCCAATCATCAGCAGCGCGTAGAACAAGGTTGAGGCGACGGTCTCCTGCCCGCCCACGATGATGGTGTCCACCTCCGATTTGATCTGCTGCTCCGTCAGGCTCGCGTCAGTCTCGCTCAGCTCCATCAGGATGTCCAGGAAGGCTTTGAACTTTGGCCCGCCTTTCGCATCTTGAAATAGTAGAAAATCATTTCATTAACAGAAATAATAGAGATAGGCTCGCTTGCCCCACTTATCACTAAATGCGTTTAGAGTTAAACATAAACGTCTCTCTGTCACTGTTATCTTCAAATGCTACGGCTACATTGCCGTGATAAGGCGAACTACATTTCGCGCGCTCTCTGTTGTAAAGCGAGACGTCGACCGGTGTGCGAGAGAAAGCGCGCGAAATTTAATTCGCGTTATCGCGACAGTCTAGCCGTAGCAAAACGATTGACAGAAATAAAACGATAATTTAAATTTATTTACCGCTATACATAAACGATTCGTGGTGCCAGCGGGCCTTAATGGGAAAGCGCTACGGTAGCCCGCGAAACTCAAATTTTCTTAAGATTTTTGCAATTTACAGATCAGTGTCTGGGTGTATGTTGATTAAAGTATGATTCGCGACCGTAACAAATATGTATTTACAGAATTATAATCATTAGAATCAGTGATACAACTCCTCAAGTTAGTATAATCCTGAAATGTCAAGATTTCATGAAATAGTCATTCAATAGAATTACTTGGTCTTAGCGGGTTGTATTGATGACTTTAATGATTATAATACTGTAAATACATATTTGTTGGTCGCGAATCACGTTTTAACCAACGTACAACCTAATAGTGACCTGTAAATTGCAAAAAACGTAAAAAAAAATTCATTTCGCGAACTACCTGGCGCTTTCAGTTTAAACATTTTCATATTTTTTCATTAAAGTAACTTAAAACTGTGAGTAAAAAATTATTATTGGGTACGTTATTCTTACCACTACTGTTTTCTCCATTTTGACTTTTCTTTATGTTCTTTCGTTCAAGTTTTCTCTTTTTCATCACCTGTTGAAATAAAATACTAATAAATATTTATACAGGGTCTTTCAGTAAGCGCTTCCTATATTTAAATATAAATAAAACAAAATGTGTATGAGATATCATCGAAATTTTTTATTCGTTTGAAAGACCTATCGATGCCATTATATATGGAATATAACATCGTTCAAATGTCCGCCGCGGCGTCGGTCGCTGGGTGGCGCGCATCCGAAATGTCCAATTTTCCATGACATATATCATCAGGCTGAATTTGACCGATGCAATGGAATGATTTTCTGGTTCCAATAAACAATTTTTTTTTTTTTAATTTTATTTTATGTTGGCTTTGAGGATTGCTGTGGTTTGTGGCTTATTCGCGTAGACCTGTGACTTAAGACCCCACAAGAAAAAGTCTAACGGGGTCAAATCGCACGATCTCGATGGCCAGTTCACATTACCTCTACGTGAGATAACCATGACCTCAAATCGCTCGTGCAGAATGTCCAATGTGGCATGAGCTGTGCGGCACGTAGCGCCGTCCTGTTGAAACCACATGTCGTTTGTGTCCATATCATCCAATTCAGGCCAAAAAAAGTTGGTAATCATCGACCTATAGCGCTCTCGGTAGGACGATTATGGCGACCGTAAAATGGGCGAAGCGCGCGGAACTTTGCCTGAACAGAACACCCATTTTGATAAAACAGTTTTATTATTTGCACGTTGTTGAACGCTATATCCGTCCACGGTGATTTGGCAAAATAGACTGAATAAATGACAGCCAATTTTACAGATGTACCTTCAACAAAATGGCCGCTGTCAACTGTCAAAGTTCGGGAGTCACTATTGGAAGACCCGTTATGATGAGCTTCTTTTGTGTATTTTGGTTAAGATTTAACTTTATATCAAAATATGGACACGGGCGATTAGCAAATCCCTCGACTTTTATTAGGTCACCGGTTAGGACCAACCTACTTACTATGAAGTACATAAGAAATAAAGAAGAGAAGGAGGAAAGAGAGAAGCAAGTGTTTGTCTATCCGATCCATTCCACTTACGGTATCAGAAACATGATGTAAAACAGCGACGCACTTGGTCATCTCCCTGTGCGCAGGAGTGAGCCTGTAGATGGCGTCAGGGTGCATCAGCACGTTCAGAGCTCGGTTCATGATCAGCTCCAGGCAGCGGTTGAAGGCTTCGTAGTACTCTGTGGTCACTATGCTCTCTGATATTTTTGGTACTCCTAGAGCTGTTTCTGGTGAAGCAAAGGTGAACGGATAAACTTTTACCCGACAGCGGCGGAGCCTCAAAGGAGGGTAATATTTTAGGTTGGTAGTATGTATGTTTGTCTGTCTCTGTATTCCCTCCTAGAGACTAAACGAGCGAACGGTTTTCAACATCAGTTGTATTGATGATTCTACTGACCATAACTCTGTAAATTAATTAAGTATTTTTTACGGGTGCGAATCATATTTTGATCAAGTTGTATGAACTTGACACTGAACTGCAAGTTGCAAAAAAACTTAAGAAAATTGCCGTATTCCGGTACAGATAGTGCAATTCACGAAGACGCGCCCCACCAATTTTTGGTTGAGGGGATCGCGGGGTGCGGGGAGTTTGCTCCGAGCGGCAGTCGCGAACCGTCAGCGGTTCGATGCACACGAATACTACACTCTATGCTGCGAAAATCCAGACTCGTCACGAAAGTTGCTCTACTTTATATATTTTTAAAATGTCGAAAAAATCTCAGCGTGTTGTTCTTAAAAGCCAGAAAGAAGTTTGTAGTTACTAAAATACATGAAATTAGCTAACGAAAGTAATTTAATTTTAATAAATAGCAAATTTTAGTAATAGTGGATTTCATTTCATCTTTACAAATAAGTAAAACTATGTAATGTTTTTTTTTAATTTTAGGCAAGAGAAATTATTTCTAAAGTTTACGATTTTATGAAAAAAGAAGCAAGTAAAAATTATGCAGAAAAACTCACTGATGCGCGATGGAGAACCGCACAGGCTGTTGGAGTATCTGAAAGCACAGTGACTAGAATTCTACGCGAAAGAAAGGAATATACTAATATAATGAAGCAAACTACAGTACCTGCTATGGAATCGAATATAACTATGGAGACGGATGCGATAGTTCCTATAGCCCCAAGTGCGGAGAGTACAACAGAGCCGACTACGGAAGCGGATATTGAGTCTGAAAATGAAGCGAGTACGTCGCACTCGAATTTAGTATACAGAAGTGCTTCTATTTTTACATCACCTATGAAGAAGAGAAGGGTAAGACCACGAAAAATTAATTTAGACGAATTTGATATTGGTGTAGTCCGAAGAACTATCCAAAACTATCATATAGAACATCGTCAATTTCCAACATTATCACGACTTAATATTGTTTTGAAAGACCGTATACAATTTGATGGATGTATAACAACCCTAAGAACATTGTTACTTAAACTTGGTTATAAATGGAGAAAAACTGAGAATAACAGGAAGGTGCTAACCGAAAAACATGATATTCAAATGCTAAGATTGAAATATTTAAAACAGGTAAAGTCTTTTCGCAATGCAGATAGACCTATAGTCTACACAGATGAATCATATATTCATACCAACCACATGCAAAAAAAGTCTTGGGCCGAAAAAAGTTGTAAAACAGCAATAAAACAAAACTTAACAAAAGGAGTGCGCATAATTATAGTACATGGCGGAAGTGCAGAGGGTTTCGTACCAAATGCGTTGTTGACATACAGAGCAGAGATCAAATCCGGAGACTACCACGATAACATGAACACAGAAAATTACTTAAAGTGGCTAAAGGAGAAACTTATACCAAATCTCCCAAATGATGCCGTGATAGTCTTGGATAATGCAGCCTATCACAATACTAGTTCGGAAAAAATACCAACATCCAACTCCAACAAATTAGACATGCAGACTTGGCTGAATGCAAAAAATATCTATTTTGAACCAAGCTACAAAAAACCTGAACTTTATGACCTTATATTAAAAAACAAAGAAAACTTCCGCAAGTATAAAAGTTGACGAATTATTGAAAGAACATGGATTCACAGTGCTTCGGCTGCCACCTTATCATCCAGATTTAAACCCAATCGAAAACATTTGGGGTATTGTAAAAAACGATGTTGCTAGTCGCAATATCAATCAAAATTACACTTCGATTATGCCCATTTTAAATGAAGCATTTGATCGAGTAAATAAAGATGTCTGGTTCAATACTTGTCAGCACGTGGAAAAAATAGAAGACGAATACATGAGACATTGTGATCTTGATTTTAGTTTTATTGTAAATGTCGGTGATACATCAGACTCTGAATCAGATATTTCTGAAACGAGTGATTGACGATTTTCATTTCTCAATAAAGTTCAATAAAACTATTTCCGTATTTCATTAATATCTATAATTACCTCCCATTATAAAAATAGTAATATTATCGATATTAACTAATAAACACATAAAATATCCACACCTAAAAATAAAATAAACATAACCCTTTCCTTGCGGTCGGGTAAAAAATATAAAATTGAAGTAGAGCATCTTTCACTTTGACCATGACGCTCTGTCCTGATTAGTCTATTCATTGTAGTGTGCGTGTACACTCATAGGTAATTAGTGTGTACCGACAACACTCAAACATTGACGGAAGCTTGCACACATATACTATAAACGGTTAGGAGGAATAGTGGGGCGCGTCTTCGTGGATTGCACTATCTATATACGTAATTACGGGCTACCAGCAGATCCCCCTTAAGTTCAATTTTTTTTTTTTAAGAATTTGTAAAATAAAAATTCTCAACTTACGGCAAATAGTCTCCAGCGTCGTAAGAGCGAGGTACTTGTGTATGATATCGAAGGGTTCCTTCCCTACTTCAGTCTTCAGGCTCTCCACCAGCTTGTGCGCTTGCGCATTGAACACACCGAGATAACCGTCCACTACCGAGCTGGTGAACGTTCCTGCTAACGTCTTGATATTGTGCTTCCATATGTAACCTGTGAACCGAAACAAAGAACCAGATAATAAAGTCAGAGAAATTAATTGTTAAGCAAATTGACTAGCAACTAAAATTGTCCGTAAATTCAAATCACAACAGTCATTCTTTGGCAGTTTTATGAAATGGATCACGGCAAATTGACGTGGTTGGTCGATTTGCTTAACAATTAATTTCCCTGACTGTACCTTTTCATATAATTAAAAAAATTATAGCAGCCCAGCAGCGTAATTACGTAACACACAAACAGTAGGAATCGGTTTCATTTTGAAAGTTCAACAACATTCATTACGTTATTTACGTTGTTGAGCAGACAAATGTTTCGAATTTATGAAGCAATGGAATAGCATTTTGCTTCAAAATCATTCAGATTGCAATTGATAGTGTGTTACGCAATTAGGATGCTGTTTTAGTCCCACACTCCCCTGCAGGACTGCAGGACCAAGATCAAACCCGTAAAACCTTAACATAGTACATTGAGTAACAGTCTTACAAAGGGTTATCGTGTTGCCCTGTAATTGCGTTGTGGAGGTCAGATAGGCAGTCGCTCCATTTAAAATACTGGTATTCAGCTGCATCCGGTTAGAAAATGTGTTGAAGTTACTAATTTAAATGTTAATAATGAATCCACTGTCTACAGATCCTCATCTAGAATGAATAAATATGGCGTAACACAAGGGAGCGTTTTGGGTCCCTTGCTATTCTTACTTTATATTAATGATTTACCAGATTCAATAAACTATGACAGTGTCCTTTTTGCTGATGATATTTCTGTTATAGTGCCTAATGATAGTAAAAGTTCAACTCATGAAAATAAAATACACGAAGCGGTACAGTCTGTAATAAAATGGCTTGAATCTAATAACCTATGTGTAAATATATCTAAAACAAAATTCATTAAATTTCGTACATACAAAAGCAAACACGCCGAAAGTATTAACATTACAATAAAAGACAAAAACATAGAAGAAACAGACAGTATTAAATTCTTAGGTATAACTGTAGACAAATTTTGTAATTGGAAAGAACACATTAACACCGTATGCAGTAAACTAAATAGATTTGTGTATGCAATAAGAAAGCTTCGTATTGTGTCAGACGAAAAAACAGCCCACATAACATATAGTGGGTATGTTGAATCAATATTAAGATACGGTCTAATAATATGGGGCAATTCAACAGACAATGATAAGACATTTATTGTACAGAAGAAATGTGTAAGAGCTATATGTGGTGTCGGTCCACTTGCATCTTGTAGGCCTTTATTCAAAAAACTAAAACTATTGACCTTAATGTATTTGTTTGAAGTTCGGTTTTTGTGAGAAAACATAATGAATTCTTTAGATTCAAAGGTGAAAATTACACTAGACAGAGACCAAGAGATGCAACAAAAATTTTAGTTCCTTTTTGTAATACATATCTAATTAAAAAGAATGTTTATCATATGTGCATAACAATTTTTAATAAATTACCTAAGATGATAAGGGAGCTCCCATTTAAATATTTTAAAATTAAACTGCGTCAATGGCTAATAGAAAATTGTTTTTATAGTTTACAAGAATTTCTACAACATAAATAAATTTTTTTTTTTTTTTTTTTAAGCTTCCTAATGTTTTATGGCGTATCTATTTTTTATCTTAACTTAACTTAACTTAACTTTTTTTAACTTACGAAATAAGCATCACCTTTGTACGTATTTTTCTGTTCCTTTCTTCTGGTCTGTATAAATGTGTGTACATAAACTGTTAAATAAATAAATAAAACGATTCCGTAAATGAGTACCTATTATTTAATTCCAAAGAAGTGTTTTATTCAAGGACCTCTCCAGTACATTGAGTTTCTCAATCTTTATATTGATGTACTCGTAGATACCATCTAAATATGGTGCGTCACACTGTACATAAGTACCTAAACTATTTAACTTATAACTATTTCACTGTATTGTATTTGCAATTAATTAATCTTAGTCCTAATTGTATTTTACTTTAATTTTTACTGTATTTTTACTGTTTTTTGTATTTATTTTACATCATATCGTCTAGCCAGCTACAGCTTTTTACTTGGAGTAATCTGTGGAGAACGTCGTGGGTAGCGTGTTTAAGGTCTCGTTAGGTATTCATATAATTATGCTACTCGTAGAATACTCGTACTCGTAGAATTCTGCTGATCCCGTATTATATTGCTACACTGACTCACTGCCCACACTAAGCCTCTTGTGCAGGGCCACTTCACTTTTACCTTTTCCCGCCATTCGTGGTGACTGACAGATGACATTAGTGACAGCAGCTACCTTTTACTTGTGTGAATGAGTATCTATTACATAGGTATGTCGCAGCCAACTAGCTTAATTAACCGTTTAGTTAACAGCCTAGCCTTTGGAAGTAGCGCTCGCCGGCCGCTCCCGCGGCACCGCTCGCTTCGCTCGCTCGGCTCGCGCGCGGTTGGACACAATTTTATTCTAACCTAACCCATTAATTAGCCGATATTCCCTCGGACGCGAAAATAACGCGGCGGGATTTTATCGCGCACTGGATTTTCAACGCTCTGCTTAACGGCGCGCCGAGAGTTGAAAATCCAGCAGTGGGTTTTTACCACGCGTTGGAATGCACTCTGTTGGATTCTCAATGCTCGGCTCAACACCGAGAGTTGTCCGTGCGAACGTCGCCTTACTGCAACGAATTCGGCTCGCGCGTGGTTGGTCACAGTTGGTCACAGTCACAGAGCTAACCTATAATTGAATATCATTCTGTTGAACAGTGCCGTTTAAAAAATAGGCTGTTAACTGAAAGGCTAATTAAGCTAGTTGGTTGCGACAGATACACAAAACTACGTTTGTTACTCCTTAAGAAATAAATAAATAAACCTTGACTGACGCTTACCAGGTGCGGTGACCAGTCCATCTCCGAGCCAGATTCTCCCGAAGCCGTAGTAATACGGCTTCTCAATAAACGCATTTGTGATCGTCTTCACGTCCTCCGGGTCTTGAGTCACTGCAGAAAACGTAATATCAAAATACAGGGTAAAATAAATCTAGCAAATAGAAAGTTGCAATTGAAAAAATTTCAAATCTTTATTTACAGTGAAATATACTTAATATAATAATTTATTGTACAAGCTAACACTAAAATATATGTATAATAATTCATAATTCATTTACAAGAATCATATATAAAAAAGGGTAGAGCTCATTGGGCATCAACAAATTCGTCCGCATCGCTGTCAATGGAAAAAGTGCCCAAAAGTCTGGCGTTGCCACGTTGAATGGCAATGTTGATTCTTTGGCCATGGTCAATTTTCGTCTATTTTGTAAATAACTTTAAAACTATTCATTTTAAAATTATAAAAAAAAATCTATTCGAGGCCCCCAAAGTAAGCCCTTTTATTTAATAAATTACACACGGTAAAACTTTTTTTTTAATTTTCTTATTTACCCCCAAAAGTGACCCCCTTATTCAAAATTAATTTATTTACCTTACACGTCCGTGTTTAGGTCACAGAAGTTCATATGTTTACCAAAAAACTTAATCGGCTCATTAGATTCAGATCAAATTGGCTGTGAATCTGTGACAGACGGACAGATACACGAGTGATCATATTAGGGTTCCGTTTTTCCTTTTGAGGTACGGAACCCTAAAAACCTTTATTTACCATTAGTACTATAATAGCATTAGTAGTATTAGTATTTGATTTTATAACCATTAGTACACATATGTATAATTGTACAAACTTACATTTAAGACTAGCTGTTGACCGCGGCTTCGCCCGCGTGGGAGGTCAATACTTCCTTATTTGAATCGGATTTTGTTCACAATTTCATGGGTTTAATTTTTTTGCGCAGAACCCTAATTATTTTTCTAAAATAAAGTAGCCTAAGTTACTCCTTATAACATCAGCTATCTGTCAGTGAAAGTCCCGTCAAAATCGGTCTAACCGTTTCGGAGATTAGCCGAAACAAACGGACAGACAGATAGACAAAAATTTTAATTTACTTAATTTTATTTTTTTTCATAAGTATTTAGTAAAAAAGCTATTATTTTGACATTACAAACAGTCACTTCAGTTT
The DNA here is from genome assembly GCA_947568875.1 of Fissipunctia ypsillon. Classification (NCBI taxonomy): domain Eukaryota; kingdom Metazoa; phylum Arthropoda; class Insecta; order Lepidoptera; family Noctuidae; genus Fissipunctia; species Fissipunctia ypsillon. The sequence goes on along the minus strand of OX387660.1, from coordinate 2,325,238 downwards.
GTTTAAGTAGATACAGATAGATAAACTCACGCAAAATAGAACAGGGTCCCAGCCACAGCACGAACGGCAACACGGAGTTCTCACATATTTCTCCGATCCTGTCTAAATGTTGGAACACAACTGTGGAGCAAATAAAATCTAAGCACGAGTTTCATAATTAATTTTGCAGACAAATGGGACGAAATGTTTAATCACTTAAACTTTAACTTTACATGGAAGAAAAACATGATAATGCCAACATTAGAATCAACTGAATGATGATTATATATCTATTAGTTAAATACATTCAGTATCTAAAAACCAGAACTATCTTCTAACTACTTAAAAACTCTTAAATTCACTAACAGACGACGTACAGCCTAAACCGCTGCGTCTAGAAGCATGACATTTTGCACAAGAGTTCTTTATATAACGAAAGTGAGCACTAAGGAAAGTTTTTTGATAATTCCGCCCCTAATGGGGTTAAAAAGTGTATGGAAGTTTGTATGGAAGTTCATCATTCGGTATTCATCATTGGGTAAGCTCGCTCCATCGTTGACTTTGTCTCTGTCATCTCTGACCTAGACTAGAGTCAAGAGCAAACCTATCTAAAATAAAAAATAAATTAAAAAAAACATTTGTGCCAATGGGAACTCCCGTCGGACACACGGCTTGTAACAAAAGTACTTACGCCTTCCATCGCCTAACATCTGGTGAATGTTGCCAATGAACGGTAGCAGTGGGTAGGTGGGTAGGCCGCGGAACTTGCTGCGCTCGCGCCGCTCCAGTAGCCACAGCAATGCGCAGGCGCACCCCAGGAGCACACACACTATGTACACCCATAGTGGCATCTGAATTTAGAAAATAGATTAGTGGTGCTCCGCAACTGCCCACTGTTGGGGTTAGACTTTCCCTATGAATTCCAAGCTGAACGGTTTTGCACTAAAGAGACCTAATCGATGGATGGACAGTGTGAAAGATGATATGGCTAGAAAGAGGGTGGCTACTGAGATGACAACTAATAGAGAAGTATGAAAAGAGAAGACGTGTTGCGCAGACCTCAAATAATTTGGGATAACTGCAAGAGAATGATGATGACCAGTCAATATTATATCATCGCCGTCCTTTTAATTTGGCATCACTTTATTGATCTGCTGCAAAGCTTCGCAAAAATTGGTAGGACAGCCTCTTTAAAAAAAATTCAACAATGGTCAACCAAAAAATCGATACCCCGTTCCAAATTAGGCTTCACCCGTTTTTGAATAAGGTAGCTTACATAGGTCACGTAGGTCCATATTTCCATGGCGCCATAAAGCAGGCACGGCCATACCATCCTTTTCTCGAAGCCATTCGCGGGCCTTTCAGTAGTCCTGGTGTAATATGTGTTGTTGATGGATGTAGATCCAGCAAGAGAAGAGATAAAAACTTATATTTTTTCAATTTACCTGCTGATACAGTTTTGCTATCGTTTTTTAAATAGGTGAATTGTTTAAACTTGCATGTTTCGTGTTTTGTATTTTATTGGTAGGCACTTAATTACTTCTATTATGCGTCTGAAATAAGAATAGAAAGGTCAATGCCCTCCATTTGTCAACTGTCATTTGAAAATTACGTTTAGCAAAAATCTACTTTATGCAAATTAACTTTCAATAATATTTATTATCGTTATTATCTTGATAATAATATGTTCATATGATTATTGTTTATTTAAAAGCGTGCAAGTGTTAGAAAAGCGTGCATGACGTCACAATATGGCGCCAGCGCAGGTTTGTTCATAGTGTAGAAGCATAGTAGTTGCCTATTACGCTAATTGGTCGCTAATTAAAACGGTAGAAAAGCTTAAATATTTGCAGGCTTGGTCTTTTAAGCCGGAGACGACAGAGCAAAACGTGCTCACCTATTTAAACAAGCTTCAAGGTTGTGACCAATATATTGTGGAGAAACGTTTAATTAAGACTACTAGACACGCTGCTTTCGTAATTGCTTTTCCTGAGAGCTTAAATGAGCGCATAAACACGCCGGCGGCATGGCCTGCAGGAGTGAAGTTGTCTGACTGGTTTCCGAGGTGTCCCCGCGAGCAGCGAGCTCCGAGATTCGCACTGACGACGGTGCACGCGCAGTCGTTGGGAGCCTCTCCCAGTGAACACTGTACTGAACGACGAAATAGGAAGGATTTACAGTGTCGGTATGCTAGTACTAGTGGTTTAAATAGTTCCCACTCGCAATCGTTGGGAATGCTGTGCTCGAATAGGGTGAATGTGATCCAAGCTAGTGGCAAGAAACCCAAGTGCTCGTTAGATCTTTTCTACCAAAACGTTAGAGGCTTACGCACGAAGTTAAAATCGTTTTATAATAATATTTTAGGGTCTATGTTTGATTTGGTAGCCATAACCGAGACTGGAATTAATGATTCGATACATGATGGGGAACTGGCTCCAAGCGGATACACGATAATTAGATGTGACCGCACGGATGGCCGCAAACACGGAGGGGTCATGCTGATCGCCACCCCGCGCGGTGCTCTCGACTTATGCAGAGTACCGTTACCTGATAACGCTAGCTTGAACCACCATCCGTTCGAAATCGTATGTGCGACGGTATACCGTCATAATATATTTTTGTTTTTGTGTTGTGTTGCGTATATCCCACCTAAGACTATTGAAAGGGAATATATGTTTATGTTCTATTTGCTGGAGCAGTTATGTGTTAGCTATGACAAAGTTGTATTAATAGCTGATTTAAATATGTATTCAACAAACCAAGATGTACAATGTTATTATGAATATTTTGTCACCTTCTGTGGGTTTCACCAAAGTAATAATATTCTTAATTGCAACAATCGCACACTCGACGTAGACCTAACTACTTTGCCCGTAGGTGATATTGTCGTAAATGAGGAACGGGACGAGTGCTTGTCATGCATAGACCCACAGCATCCCGCTACGAGTAAGTATAAGTCGTGCGCGGACGACTTCTAGCCCTGGTTACTCCGTACCGCAGGCTTCCATCTCCCTACCACGATGGAGTTATAGAAAGGCAGACTTCCATTCTGTGTACTTGGGACTTGCAGGAGTAGACTGGAGCGTCCTGTATGAAACGAGTAGTGCCGACGAAGCATATAGGATATTTTATGAGATATTTTACAGGATTTTGGATGATAGTACTCCAAGGAAGAGCTCCAAGGGTGATTGTTTTCGTTATCATTACCCTGAATGGTTCACTGCTGACATAATAGGTCATATTAAGAAGAAGGCTTTGTGGCACAAATCTTTTAAGAAGACTGGGTCAGTCTGCGACTATGTGAAATTTTCTTACTACCGTTCGATTGTCAAAGACAAAATTAGTACCGCATACCGTGATTATCAGAAGCGTACGGAGCAACAATTTGAGAAGGAACCGAGGTCTTTTTGGGGTTTTGTTGGAGGCAAGCGCTCGAAACGTAGTAGACCGAAGATAACTAGGAATGGTGAGCCATTGCCAGAGCATGAGTGTGCTCAGGCGTTCGCTGACTACTTTCGTTCGGTTTATGGGGTGGTGGCGCCGCGGTTGGATGCGGCTGCCGCTGGGCAGGCGGCGCCCGAGCGCGGCGCCCGAGTTCACGTGGGGCAGCTGTCTCTCGGCGAGGTGGTTGTCGCGCTCACGCGCCTCAAGCCCAAGCGTTCGGTTGGGCCAGACGGGGTGCCACCCTTCATCGTTAGGGACTGTAGGACAGTACTGGCCCGGCCGCTCATGCATTTATTTAATAGCTTTTTGCGAGAATGCTCGTATCCAGACGGGTGGAAATTGACTAGGGTTACTCCGGTACCGAAGGGGGCTCCAAGCTCTGATGTTAGCGGATATAGACCAGTAGCAGTTCTGTCAGCATTTGCTAAAGTCTTCGAGTCCGCGTTGTGTTCAACTATCCACTCGCAAGTAGCCTCACAGCTCAACGACGCGCAGCATGGTTTCCGTATGGGCCGTAGCACGAATTCTAACTTAATGTGTTTTTTAAATCAGGCCACCACAGTGCTGGACTCGGAGGCTGGTGCCCAACTGGACGTCGCTTACTTCGACTTCAGGAAGGCATTTGATAGTGTGGATAATGACATACTTTTAAGTAAATTTGCGAGGGTCGGTTTTACTCCAGCCCTCCTAGAGTTCTTTGCTAGCTACTTGGGCAACCGCAAACAAATAGTAGAGTATGCAGGTTACATCTCGGACTCATATTTCACCCTTACGGGGGTAAGTCAGGGGACTAATTTAGGGCCTTTAGAATTTATTATTATGATTAATGATCTTCCAGAAATCATTAAAGACGCTGGCTGTTTATTATTTGCTGACGATCTCAAGCTATTCTTGCGGATCACAGACGAGTCACACTGCGGAATGCTACAGCGAGACATTGATCGGGTGGTAGCGTGGAGTGAAGGGAATAAACTACTCTTCAATGTGACGAAGTGTAGCGTAATGTCCTTCACGCGGGCCGTGGTACCCCGACGCCATGATTACTGCATGGGCGGTCACGTCATACCGCGGGTGGGGTTAGTGCGAGATCTCGGGGTTACTTTCTCTGGGGATCTTTCGTTTCGTGCTCATGTAGTGCAAGTTTGCAAAAAAGCGTTTAAAAATCTTGGTTTTGTCATGCGGGAAACCCGTGACTTCACTAATATAGCAGCAGTGAAAGCACTGTACAATGCGTTGGTGCGAAGCAACTTGGAAACTAGTTTTATCATCTGGAATCCGTATGAAGTGAAGTATTCTCAGATGCTGGAAAAGATGCAGAACAAGTTTACCCGATACCTGTACTGGAAGCAGTTTGGTGTCTACCCTTTCTACCCGCTTATGTATCCAACTCACTTTGTTATAGGGATGGTTGGGTACTATAAGTTGGAAGAAAGGCGCAGCCTCGCTCTGGTAAAATATGTTTTTATGGTTTTTCGTGGTATGTTAAATAATTCGCAAATATTGGAATCGTTGGGATTGCTCGTTCCAGACAGGAGGCTACGGTTGGGCCCGAGGGAGGGACTTTTTAAAGTTCCTCCAACCCGTACAAATTTATTAAAGTTTGCTCCAGTGATTCGTGCAGTAAGGATGCTTAATAGTGTCTCTCTGCGCTTGGACATATTTTCTTGTTCTTTGGCGGAATTCCAGAGGGTGACACTTAGTATGTTGTCCACTGTGTAACTTGTGCTGTACCCAGACCCGGTACTCGGGACTGAACAATTAGCAACTGATGACTACTTTTGTTAGCTTGGGTCTTACCTGTTAGAACAAATGTATGTGTTGATTAATAAAATAAATAAATAAATAAAATTGTGTACATGAACGAACAAATCAATTAATGTGTTTTTCAGTTTCCTCCATTTCGTATTTCATTCGTATTCGTCGCCATGCGGAGTGGTTACGTCACTGATTATTAAATAGTTAGGTACGTTGCGTACGATTCTTATAACAAAAATGCAATCTTTAACATTTTTGTGTCTGTCTGTTTGTTCCTGCTAATCTCCGAGATAGCTAGACCGATTTTAACGGGACTTTCACTGGCAGATAGCTGATGTTACGGCGAGTAACTTAGGCTACTTTTATTTTAGAAAAATAATTAAGGGTCCGCGCAAAAAAATTAAAGCCCATGAAATTTTGAACAAAAAGTCGGATTTGAAAAATTCTTTTTGCACTTGGTAGCCCAATTCTTGAAGATAGTTATAGGCTATTTAACATCACGTGACAACCCTTAGGGGCCGAGCAGAAAGAAAAAAGTCAGAAAGAACACTAAGCGAAAGCGAAGTAATAGTGCGGGCGGGCGATTCAACGCGACGGGTCTGGGGACGAGGGAGGTCGTGAAGAAGAATTTGTGGTTCCTCGCCGTTAAGTAAGTAAGTAAAGTGGCACTTTGTATCCTGACTGCACCTTGCACATCTGCAGCTACTGAACCCTTGTTTAGCATCCATGGTTACATACACAGTGCTAATCGAAATCGCCTTACTACAGAAAGAGCAGCTCAAATCACATCTTTGGCATACAATTGGAATTTAAAGGAAAATAATGAACCATCTAAAAATATCCAATTGTCCAATGTTAACGATTTTGATACGGAAATCGACGATTTTTTAAGCGATGATGATAGTCAGGATGAATCTAACTCGATTCAATTGAATACGCCTGATGATTTTGATTTCCGCCCATCAACATCCACTTCAACAAACCGAAACCTAGAATTTTTGCATCTAATATCAACTTTAGTGATGACTAGCTGTGCCGTGTGACACTTCAATTTTATTTATTTGTATAGATGTATAGATAAAACTATTGATACAGTCACTAAATGTAACGTAATGTAATGTAGATAACTAACTACAAAATTAATTCAATAGGACTTGAATTGTCTCCAAAAATTCAAAATGAAACCACTTCAGATAAGTTAAAAGTTGCTGACACTAGAAAATTTCTTTACCAACATCGCAATCGAGGTTACGAAATCTCTCCCCTCATCATCTTTATCGGTCGAATCCCTTCTCAAAGAAAACTTCAGTAAGGACATTCCAAGTTTTGAATTCAAGCCCATTTCTATTGCCACAATTAAAAAAGCATTCAAAAGTCTTAACATAAAAAACACTAAAGACTTATAGGGGATTTCTGTTAAGGTTATTGGAGATATCATTGACACAATTGCCCCTGTCCTAACAGATATATTTAATCAATGTTTAGACAGCGGTACGTTTCCTGATTTTATAAAACATAGTAAAGTAGTACCAATTTTCAAATCAAGTAGTGAGAGTGATCCCTCTAGCTATAGACTTGTATCAGTGCTGCTAGCATTGAGTAAAACATATAAAAAAATCATGCTAGACCATATGTTATCACATTTTAATTCAAATGGTATTTTACATAATCGCCAGTTTGGTTTCACGAAAGGTAGGTCTACGACTGACGCAGGAGTGAAGCTCATCAGTCACATTTTGGAGTCCTTGGAGAAGTCCCAGGATGCAATTGGCATTTTCTGTGACCTCTCTAAAGCGTTTGATTGCGTTAACCACAATACACTGATCTGTAAATTACACCACTATGGAATTCGTGGACGAGCTGCTGATCTTGTTCATTCCTATCTATCAAACAGGCAGCAAAAAGTAAACGTTAACGGGGCGACTTCCTCGGGATCTCTAGTTAAGATGGGCGTGCCTCAAGGTTCAATTCTGGGCTCTTTCCTATTTCTAGTTTATTTTAATGACCTTCCTTACATGATGGCTAACTTATCGGATATAATTCTATTCGCTGATAACACTTCGCTTATTTTTTTAATAGATAGAAAGATACGGATGTCTTACATGTCAACGATAGTCTGGCCATTCATCCGAAATGGTTTGCAGCTAATAATCTTTTACTTAATGCGAACAAACCTAAATGTCTTAAGTTCTCATTACCAAATGTACCCCAAGTAGATCTAAATTTAAAACTTGATGGCAAGAAACTAGATGCTATTACGGAAACTGTATTTCTAGGATTTACTCTAGATTCAAAATTACAATGGGGTGCCAACATTAGAGCTATTTCAGGTAGATTAAGTTCAGCTGCATATGCAGTACGAAAAATAAGGCAGTTGACTGATATAGCCACAGCTAAGTATACTTTGCTTATTTCTACAGTATTATGTCTTATGGTATTCTGCTGTGGAGATCGGCAGCTGAGGTAGATTCAGTTTTAATTTTACAAAAGACTGCAATCTGCGCAATCTATAAAATGGGTCCTCGTGAGTCCCTTAGAGACAAATTCAAAGAGATTGATATACTAACTCTGCCTTCTCTTTATATCTTAGAAAGTATTTTTTATGTTCGAAAAAACTTAGGACTTTTCAAAATAAGAAGCGATTTCCATAATATAAATACACGTTGTAAACATGAAATTGTGATACCCAAATTTAGATTAACTAAAACAAGTCATTTCTTATAAACAGTATCCACTTTTATAACAAGTTGCCAAAGTCGGTTACAGAACTTAGTGATGGAAAATTCAAAACCCACATCAAACGTGTTCTTATTAAAAAAGCATAATTATTTTAGGATTAAAGACTACGTTGAAGATAGAGATGTTTAGCGTAGTGCTAAATGGAATGTTGAATTAAGCAGAATAAAAGACGAGAAAATAAATATGGTAAAAGAAATAAATTTATATTTTTATGAGTCAATTTGACAATGCGTCAAAAGGTAAAGTTTTCTTTATAAACATGACATATTTATGGTAAATAAAAGAGTATTTACAAAGAGTATTTACATAGTAGAAATTACGTGGTTCGCCACAGATGTTTGGCGTTAATTTCTTCTGCACATGTAGATTCCCTGGTACTCAAACTCACTCAACTCAAACTCAAAGCATTTATTTCAATTAAACCAATTACAGGCACTTTTGAATTGTTAAAGAGTCAGTCAGTTAGTCAGAAAATTTAAGCTAGTCGCCCATTCCAAAACGTAGATCTCTATGGAGAAGAATGGGCAAGAAACTCCATGGACACTCTTTTAAATCAAAATTATTACAAAATCCTGGGTATATTATTGTTGCTTCTATATGTGAGAACAATGTTAAAAATAAATAATTAAAAACAATTCAAAATATAAGATTAAAAATAAACCCTGGCAGTTAAGAGATGACCAGTCTCCACTGACGGCGCCCGTTCATGAACATGACGCGTGGATCAGCACCATCCAGCACAACCATTCTGTAGGGAACCGAATGATCCAACACACGCGCCACCATCAGCGAGACTTTTAAGTGAGCATGACATACTCTCAACTGCCATACTCTTTCAAGTCAACATACCTACATCTTAACATAAAACCGCTCCATGGTGCTCACATTTACAAAATTGAAAAAATGCTTCTAATTTATACAAAACTATAGTTTGCAATTATTGTATTTAAAAGATTAGTAAACAATAAGGTCATAATGTCAGAAAAAAAGGGATGCATTTCATCCAAAAAAAAAAAAAAAAATTTTAACAAAGCCCAAGTGGCTGTGGAGCAGGACCAGCATTTAGCCAAGCATTTTTATCTATGATATAATCATTCAATCTATAATATGCTTGTCTACATAGTGTGCGTGTAATGCATGTTTTAAATTGCTTCTCATTTAGTTGAAGAATATCGAGAGGTATTTTATTATAACATTTTACACAGTACCCCATAAAAGAAGATCTGACAATCTGAAACGTGGTTGATCTAATTTGTTCCTATTTCTAGTGTTAAAATTATGCCGATCACTTATCTTACTAAAAAGATGTAGATTTTTTCTAACATACATAATATTTTCATATATATATATTGGCAAGGTACCGTCATGATGTTAATTTTTTTAAACAGTTCCCTTAGAGATTCGCGACTGCCGAGGTTGTAGATGGCTCTGACAGCCCTCTTTTGCAGAATAAAGATAGAATCAATATCTGCAGCCCGTCCCCATAACAAAATACCGTAAGACGTGACGCTATGAAATTAACTAAAATATACCAGTCTCGCGGTATCCACGTCTGTTAATTGGCGGATTTTCCAAACAGCGTAAGCAGCCGAGCTTAGCCGCCCTGCTAGTGATGTTAAATGAGGACTCCACTGCAGCTTTGAGTCCAGCGTAATTCCCAGGAAAACAGTCTGTTCGACGAATTGTAGTATTTCCTTATTCAATACTACGTGACATTCACTACTTCTAACATTTGGTAACATGAATCTTATGCATTTAGTTTTCTTCTCATTTAATACTAAATTATTTACAGTGAACCAATTATGGACCTTAAGCATAGCGTTATTTACGTCGTCAAGCTCTTGTGCATGTCTGTTAATTTTAAAAATTAGTGTGTTAGTAGTACCTCATTAACAGCATAACTATTTATGTAAATTTCTATTAACTGCTCCCAAATTATTTTAATTTAATTTATTTTATGGTTGTTGTACATACATACAAGCTTCCAGGACATAATATTTTCATTATTTTACATTATATAGTCTTGCATTATAGATTCTTATATATTTTGTGAATATGAGTAACCTTGGAGGTTCTTGCCGGTTCTTCTTCATAGAAAACGACCAATTGGAACCGTGCACCTAACTTCTGACGTTTCATAAGTGCCCATGTAGGCTTATGTGAAATAAAATATTTTGAATTTGAATTTGGCTTCTATGAGATCTCAGAACTTTTTACGGTGGAAAGATTGCAAGACTTGGCATTTTTTTACTTTTAATGCTTTTGGTGGGATTATTCTTTTATAATCCAAAGCTTTAAGAAATCACGGACATACTACATAAATGACTTACTTTTCTGATACATGGATAAAATTACACACTATTATAATATCTAGGTACTCACGGTCACACACCCGCTTCACTAAGAGGCCGTAACAAAAGATTGGTTCTTACAATAGTTCCCAGTATATAAATTACGCTAAATCGCAAACGCGTCTATCAGTGGCGAAGCCACACATACAACCCGATTCCTATCGGCTTCCCTTCGGAACCACCACTCTTCTTGACATCTACTATTGCCAAATAATGTACACTGTTTAACTGTGTATCACATCACATTATATATAAAAAAAAAAATTTAATACCAATTTAATACTTACAGTCATCATATGATTAGAAACATTACAAAAATACCAAAAAATTTTTTGTCTGAGTTTATGAGAAGTGAACAATTTTTTCTTCGGCTTCCCTCTAATGATAATTGTAACTGCGCCACTGGCGTCTGTAAGTACATACGTGGATGATTATGTTAGTACAATCGCTGGCAAAATCCATAAGATATGAATTAAATTTTCAAGGGGTAGTACAGATGTGGTGCAGCTGCGCAAAATCATTTAATGATAAATAATTTTATTTCTGTAAGTAGGTTTGTACAAACACTTTTACACGCCAATCATATTTTAAACACTGTATGAGGTCGGCGTTTCCTATCTGACTGATTTCTTCCCGAAGTTCTTTGAACGAGTACCTACAGAGTAGGCAGTAGGTACGTTAAAGGAACTTCGGGACGCTACTATGCGAATACAAATAAATACTTCCTCGTAACTAACTTCTGTGCTAACATTATTTTGATTACTATCTAAGTTAAGTACACGGTAAGGGCAATTTAATCATATATGTATATTCATGACCAGTACCCGAACTACCTACTGAACTTACGTTCCTAGAGAGGAACTGCAAATGTCTCGAATTCTCGAGTGCCCGCTCAGCAATCCGGAGAATTGCACATCTGCTCAACTGCAGTCTGGATAATCGAGTTTTTACCTGACGGCTCGCTAGCAAAGAAAGAGTTATGTTTTTCACATACTTATCTATTATCTATATAACTTAACTTTACCTAGTCTTTATATTCTTGAGGTAGCTTTATTTGTAAAAACGAATCCAAATCGTTTTATGCGTCTCGCCGACATAGTTCCTCGAAATAGGCGCGATGATAGTAAATTATGTCAGCAGACGGCAAATACAGCCCTCATGCGCAAAAGTGTCTTCTGCATGGCCACATTTATTTACAATAAGTTACCTAAATCTTGGAAGGCATTAACTTTACCATTCTTTAAAAAAAAATTAAGTTCCTTTTTAGTTAATAAAGCCTACTACAATATTTCTGAGTTTATTGCAGAAAAAGAAAATGCAGTTGTTTGATTATTTTTAAAATCATGGTCAATTGAATTATAATGTTGAATTGAATTATTAAGTAGTCATTTCGTCTGTTGCTGGTCTCGTACCTTTCGCATGCCTAAGTGTAAAATGTGGCTGAACCTATAAATGTATTCGTCATCATGTACTGTACCCATATTTGCGAAATAAATTATCTTATCTTATCTACCTATTTATTAAATCAAATCAAATCAAAAGTCATTTATTCAAACTAGGCTCGGACATCTAGACGCACTGCAGGTTACCATCCCTACCTAGTTGCTATTCCACCAATTCGCACTAAGCGTTTCCAAATGTCTTTTGTGATGCGCACAGCAAAGGAGTGGAACTCTCTGCCTGCGTCTGTGTTTCCGATCGCGTACAACCCTGATCTCTTCAAAGTGAGAGTTAACAAGCTTCTTCTGGGTAAGCTCGCTCCATCGTTGGCTTTGTCTCTGTCATCTCTGACCTAGACTAGAGTCAAGAGCAAATCTATCTCAAATAAAATTAAAATAAAAAAGGCTGAGAATCAGCACTTTTCGAACGTCAAAAATTACATAAGACAGTCCCCCAAAACGTCCGACCTTCACCACTTCCTAGTGCGTTAGCTGGGAAGAAGAAGTGGCGCAACAAACTTCCCAGCAGCACAGATGTTTGTTCAGATAGAAAAACTTGGTTTTATACAATAGTATGCTAATTTACATTACGCAGCACAAAAACATTATATAAAATGATTTGCCAAATGTCAGCTAGCACACGCCAATATACCAACAAAAATATACCTTTCTATCTATTATTTATATGTTTATCTTTGTATCTTTTTATCTGGGATTCTATATACAACTCACTTTTCAAGCAATCTAGAAAGAAATGAGAAGAAAGAAAATAAGTACCTACGTGTAGTTGCGGTTAACATGACGCAAAGAAAGAACACAAACACGAAAACAATCTGAAGCAGTTGGTGGCATCGGATCTGAGATTGAACCAAAGTAAAAACTGCCGCCCTGCATTAGTCACAGCTTGAAAAGTGAAGTTGGTTTGAACTTTTTAGTTCATTGTTTCAATATTTTTTTACAATAGATAGGTAGTTAGTTCCGCTATCTGTTTCTGCGTAGAATTGAATCGTCAAACGAACTTAGCTGTGAGTGAAGTTCGACGGTAATTATACCCGTTGCTGTCTCGTTCGAAGATGATGAGAGAATACAAAGGTAGTAGGCGTTTAGTCGAGTCACTCGTCACATAATTTTGAAGAAATAATAAAAAATGAACGCGTCTTAACGCATACTGTCATCCGCGTCTGCAATTATCTTCATTAAGTTCATAGCGATTTATTGGTTTTACAACACAGGGCCCATGCTCATATACCTAGGTAAGGGTGTAAGGGACAGCCCTCCGCAGACTGATGGGGTGAAGCCATTATATCATACTAAGATGACCGGTACATGAAATTATTTCAGGAACGTTATGGGAATCCAATAACCCTGATTTGTTTTATTACCTCACACTCAATGTATCGTTACCGTGGCAAAACGCGCGTAGCGAACGGCAGCGCAGCGAGCCTTCGGCGTCGAGTATTTCAACATCCATTGCTGATTTTTTTTATTTTAGCTGTTTTATTTACATAAATGGAGTGCTGCGTACAGAGAATGTAATTTTACATTGAAATAAAGGAATAGTAACTGAAAATACGATAAAAAAATGAAAATTTTCCTGAGAATATTTTCGGTGGTATATGATTCAAAATAAGGAACTGAATGCACCCTGTTAGTTTGCGGAGGGCTGTCCCTTACACCCTGTATAGTATGGAATGTTTGGGTCGGGTGGGACTCATCATCTTCGAACGAGACAGCAACGAGTATAATTACCGTCGAACTTCACTTACAGCTAAGTTCGTTTGACTATTCATTTCTACTCGTTGCAGTGATGAAATATTACTAAGGTTCAAAGACTAGTTGTAAAAACAATAAATCTTAATAACAGAAAAAATATATAACGCAGGTGCAGGCACCGGTGCGCCACTTCACCGTGTGGGAATTATTATTGCATGTTCTAATACGCTACCTACGCATAAATATAAACATCACGCTTGTTACAAGGATTGCGGTGAACAGAATTGTTAGCAAATTGCTTAGTGCATCATTACTAACATGGCGCCAATGGTCATAGAATAGAATAGAATACTCTTTATTGTACACCATAAAAATAGCTGCTCAAGTTGCCTGAAAACCTTACCAAATAAGGGCTTTTTAAAATGCTGCAAATGTAAATCTAAGTACTATCTGTTTTGTGAACAATGACGCCTATCAGCAATTCTTCCTGGACTTGCAAGGACTGTCGCTGCAAACCGATCAAAGTTAATACCTCGACCCCACTGCTTAATACGACTAGCTCATCTGCCAACTTCATGAATACCAGCGTTTTCGAAGGTTCCTCCGACGACGGAGACTGCAATATAACAATGAGGCAAAAGACCAACAGCCGGAATGTGTCTACGGATAGCTTGGTACAAAGTATCGATTTAAAGGTTAAACTACGGACCATCATCAAACAGGAATTAAATTGCTTCCTTAAAATCAAAATTAAAACATTAGTGACAGACCAGCTTAAACAAATGACAGACTTCCAAGTTTCAATTAATTTTTATAACGCACAATTTGAAACTCTTAAATTCTCTTTGGAGGATAAAGATTCTATAATAAAAAAATTACAAACTGAGAATGAACGTCTATTAACAATATCTACAGACTACGCAATGGGACTGTCACTGGTTGAGCAAAGTGTTCGTGTAAACAACGTTGAAATCTACGGAATCCCAGAATACAAGGCGGAAAACGTTAATAGGTACCATCGTAGTACAACTCGTAAAAACTGTAGGAGAACAACTTGAAGATGGTGATATCCTTCATGCTACGCGAATTGCCAAAATAATTCCTAAGAGCAAGAGACCCCGATCTATAGTTGTTAAACCACAAACATCTTCTCTTCGTGATAGCTTGATAGCAGCAGTAGTGAACTTTAACAAAAAAAACAACATCAAGACAAACTTAAAACACCTGGGAATAGATGGAGATCAGACGCCGGTGTACGTTACGAAGCATTTCTGTCCAGCTAACGAGCAGCTACACGCGGCCACAAGGAAGTTGGCCAAGGAGCTGGGCTATAAGTTTGTGTGGGTTTGAAATGGACGAGTGTTTGTTCGCAAAGATGTGCCACACGCCGCCACATACAGGTATTTGCACGATCTACGCGGCCAAAATTATTTTAATGCTTAATTGGTATCTAAACAAGGTAAATAAACAAAAAAAAACATATTTTTCAAAAAAAAAAAATATTTTCCAAAAAAAAATACAAATTTCAAAAATATATTTAGATCGCTATATTGGTCTAAATGAAAAAACATAATAATGCTAAGTTTCTTGACTTTCTTCGTCGCTCTCTGATGAATTTTCTGATAATATGTTGGATTCCGCAGATTCAAACATGGTCAAGGTTTCAGGCAAAAATGTTTCTGCTTTGTGCCAGTGGTTGCATTGCAGACCTTTCCGTCTACCATGGTAGAATATCATGGTACCATGGTATAATAATAAAGGTGTGCTTAATCAAGAATTTTTCCCTGCTATGTCAACCCCTGTTGGGACTAAAAAGCTAATAGCGCTTTTAACATGCCTTATTTCCTCTTCAGTGACATCATTCATTTCCTTGATAAAACGGAATCTTATTAGTCGACAAAATCGTGGCGAAGAGGGCGTTGGATTATTCCTTAAAACTTTTTCATTATTTTCCACAGACTAATTGAAGAGGCACGAAGCAGCAGAATATGTTTGAATCAGAATCGGTATCATGCACTTTCTAGTTTTTGCTTAAACTGTGATTATTGTAACCCATCGCGGCCCCATTTATTAATTATAGCTAAGCATTCGCGCTCTTGCTCCTTCAAAGTTATCAATACCTCTTCTAGGTACTCCGATAACGCCTAACGGTAGCATCCATTAGAGGCTGTAACTAAGCTTCGGCTGTAACTGAGTTTTGGGTAACATTTATTCTTGGCTTTTTGTAAGGCACTATAGTACGGAAAAATCTTCTTATTTATCTTTCTTAGAGTTTCGTACTGTCCTTGTGTCAAATCGGCATCTATAAATATTTGCAAAGCTTGCATTGGTGTCAAGGAGGGCTGCTCTTTACTTGAGATAAAATGCCTTTTTATGTTTAGTTGCTCGTGTCCGGAGTACTGGTGATATCTTTTACAACATTTGATCTTGATTTGATTGATTTGATTTGCATCTTTGTTACCAGATTTCCCCAGTTCCACTTTCGCAGCATGTATTATGATGATCTCCTTTTCAAAATTAGAACGAAGTTCTTCAGTCTTTCGCTCCTCTCACTTGCGTCTTCGAACGACTTGGATGGTCGACTTGGCCGTTTTTGTGAAGTATCAACAACAGGTATTTCAAAAGTACCTTCCAGCCAAGACCGGTTCTATTTTATAAAATTATCTTATTTATAATGAGCTTTGGTCCACTTCTGTTTGGTTTCTGACTTGAAATGGGCAAAACCACATTTCAAATTAACAATTTAGTCTTCATTGTAACCTTCATATGACAAAAGTTGATCTTTTACATAGTTTAATTTGGCATCTAAATTAGGCAAATTTTCGTTCTTCATGAAGTCAAGCAAGTATTGTCGGGTCACAATCCTTACTCCTGATGCACCTTCTGAACCTAAAATAAACATACACTATGTTAAAAGTCGCTAACAAATATTTCCAATTTTAGACGAAATTTCGCTGAATATGTTTAATCCCTCAAAACTGCATTTATCCGGACGTTTCCGGAAAGGTTTTTGATAGTATTTATAAGGAAAAGGATCAAATAATAACCTATAATAAAAATTATAGCCCGATCTACCCCGATACATAAACAAAAACACTAGCAAAGAAAAAATATTGAAGGAAATCACGGTATGAAAATGCGTTTTTTTTTTTATATATAAAAAAAGAATGTAGTTTGATAGTTGATCATAACATTATTTACGTAGTTTGTAAATGTCTTACCTTGTCCATCAGAATCCATCACCTTCAATTCGTAAGAAGAACGTTATAACATAAAAAATCACTTTGAAAGTTTAATGTTTAGAAAAGAGCTGAGAACAGATACGTACACTAGGCAAAATGGTCAAATTCCGACTGACGATACAGGTGCGGGGTGCGCGGTAGTAGGTAAATAAAGCATGGGTATTATTCCCGGGTTCATACTCTGTTCCTGGAACTCATTTTTAAGAATGTTATTGTTATTTTGATTATGGCACTTTTGGCCGCGTAGACCGTGCAAATACCTGTTGCCGCTATTCTTATTCGCAACCAGGAAAGCTTATCATTACTAAAAAACAATGAATAACAAACCTAACAAAATGTAAGGTGTTTAAGAACAAAAACAAATGATCTATACCAAAATACTTTACTGAATGATTATAAAATAATAGCTTTTACTGAGACTTGGCTGAATTCAAACATCCTGAACAGTAAGTTGTTCGATTCTAGGTACACTGTTTACCGTCGCGATAGAATATGACACAATAATGTTAAATAAGATGGCGGTGGTGTTCTTTTAACTGTTTCACGAGATGTTCCATCAGCCAGAGTCTACAGCTGGAAAAGTAATAACGAGGACCACCTTTGGGTGTCTGTCAAACTAAAATTTAATAACATTGTTAAAAAATATAGTTATTTGTGTCACGTATTTGCCGCCTCCAGTAAAAACAGAGTCATTGTCAATTTTTTTGAATAATGTCAGTAATGTTATTAACAATGTTGAAGATTTTCTTATCCTCGGAGATTGTAATCTCGGATATATTAAATGGTCATCTATAGATGGACAAACTCATTATATTCCTAATAATTCCACAACACTTTAGGGGATATATTTAATGACTTCTTAGCAATGAACAGTCTTTTTTAATTTAAATAGGCGCTGTGGTCGATAATGTGTTACGCAATTACCGAGCTGGACACGCTGGACACGATATTAAGTTCCCATTCTGAAAACACTCCTTACAAGAAAGAGTCGAGTGGATCTCAACAGCAAAACAGAAGACGCTACAGCTGTTGTTTTTTAAAGATAATCTGAAATGACTAGCCGAATTCAATGCCAGTGCAAATTACAAGTTTCTTTTTAATTACTCAATTGTTTAGTAGACATAATTAATTGTGCTGTTTTGCCATGCAAAAATAATCTGTAATGCTATAAAGTTCGGGTTTAGAAAATGTATTGTACTTGGTGTAAAATATAGTGGCTAGCATAGTCATGTTTACAGTCCAAGATTACCAGTAAATCAATTCTATTTAGATGCTTTCTGAAAATTTACTGTTTCAAATATATTGCTCGATTAGTTTCCAATAAGCTAATCAGGTAGCAAGTCTCTCTGAGGGATCGAATCCAGAACGAGGTAATCTGGCTGAGAAACAAAGTTGTCGACATATCTCACATAAAAACATTAATTATTAAAATTAGTAGTAAACAACAATAACTTTACGGAGCCAAATCATATTTGCCAAATATTTAACTAATACTTAGCAAAGTATTCGTATCGTCTCTAGGTATTTCATAACGATTATGACCGCTTACCAAATCCTATAAATAACCCAAAACGTTGAGGAGCTCTCCAGTTTCAGCCCATGTTCTGCTAATGAAATAGCAACCATTATAACTAAACTCGATCCAAATTGTAGCACTGGCCTAGACGGAATAAAAACCAAAGTAATTAAAACCGTTAAAAGTTTAATCGTAAACGTTCTGAGCAAATGTCTGAATAAATTACTGGATGACGGGAACTTTCCTGAAACACTAAAAAAAGCAAAAGTAACACCAATCTATAAATCAGGCCGTACCACAGATCCAGGAAATTATCGACCTATCTCAGTGTTGCCTATACTGTCAAAAATATTAGAAAAAATTATTCACAACCTATTAGAAAAGTATCTTAATTGTATTAACTTCATCACCGATCGACAATATGGATTTAGACCCAGAAGTAATACAACTACAGCCACTATTGATCTCATCACTAAAATTAAACAAAACATAGACAGAAAAAACATAGCCCTGGGCATTTTTATTGATTTAAAAAAGGCCTTTGATACGGTTAGCCACAAACTACTCCTAAAAAAACTGGAATCAATAAAAATCACGGGAAAAGCTCTAAAAATGCTCGAGTCTTACTTAAAAAATCGTTCGCAAGTGGTTAAACTTGGTAATCACCAAAGTGATGCATTACCTATTACATGTGGCGTCCCACAGGGATCTATCCTGGGTCCCTTACTTTTTTTAATATATATAAATAATATAAACGAAATTAAACTACATGGTCACCTTACCTTATACGCCGACGACACTTGTTTATTTTACTTCGGATCTTCCATCCATCACATTATCTCACAAGCACAAGAAGATTTAAATACCCTATTCGCATGGTTTCAGTTAAATCTTCTAACAATAAATATCTCTAAAACATGTTATATAATATTTAAGGCTAAAAATAAATCAATTCCCTCATATGACCCTCTAACAATAAATGATATCCCGCTACAGCAAAAACCATGCGAAAAATACCTCGGTCTAAGAATGGACAGCTCACTAACGTGGAACGCTCATATTGATCAAATAAAAAGTAAACTCTCGGCACTATTTACAACTCCCTAGTAAAGCCACATCTACTTAATTTAATCGAAATTTGGGGCAGTGCTGCTAAAACAAAATTATCAGAACTTCAAACTACCCAGAATAAAATCATAAAAATAATATTCAACTACCCATATCTAACATCTACCAGCAAAATTTATCAAGACACAAAAATAATGAACATAAAACAACTTTATATTTACAACACATGCATTTTCATCAGAAATATTCTCAACAAAAGCGTTCACTCAAACATAACACTCACTCAATATAAACAAGTTAGTCAACGCAGTACACGGCGAGCAAGCTTGCTAGTTTTACCAAAAACAAGAACTAACTATGGCAAAAAAATGCTAACTTTTGAAGGAGTATAGCTATATAACAAATTACCGTCCTGTATAAGAAATGTACACTCTTACAATGCATTCAAAACTCAACTTAGCCAGCACATAATTGCGGATCAATCACTTCTGGAGAAATGAATGCATTGGATGGGTAACTATTAAATTGTAATACTGATGAGATGACGAATATATTGTAATCTATATTTTTAGAATTGTTCTCAAGTAAGTGACTTACGTCTTTATTGGGAATAAAGTTTCTTTAAACCGAAAAAGCAGAATAAGCAAACTGGGGTGGCAATTGCCACCATACTATTCCATACCACCATACTACCATTCCATACCACCATACCATACCATTAACGTTCGTAACACGGAAGTACTACGGCGAGCTAATGTCGGTGGAATAGAGGTTTATGTAATGCGGCGGCAGTTGCGGTGGGCTGGCCATGTCTCCCGAATGTCTGACGACAGAGTGGCGAAGCGCATCTTCTACTCAGAACTGCGGGATGGCAAGCGGAGGCAAGGCGGCCAACTCCTTCGGTACAAAGATGTGCTTAAACGCCACATGAAGCGGTGTGATCTAGAGACGTCACAATGGGAGGCAATGGCAGCAGATCGGTCACTGTGGAGGCATACCGTGAGCACTAAGGTGTTTGCGTTTGAAAGGCGACGTAAAGAGGAGCTCGATGCTAAACGAGATGAGCTCAAGGCCCGACCACCCGCGGCCATCCAATATAATTACATCGGAGGGGTGCTGACTTGCCGTGAATGTGGACGCACTTTCACGGCAAAAATTGGTTATATCAGTCACCTGAGGGCACACCAGCGATGTCCTCAATAGGCAGATCCAAGTCGCTGTGGCCGAAATCGGCCAGGATCATATATATACCATACCATACCACCATACCATTCCATACCATACCGTACGTACCATTCCTACTCCAACGGTCATCGATACTTATGATGACCGTTGAAGTTGACGTGTTCTTGAGTGAGAACTGCGAATCGGCAAACGTAGGGTAGGACGCCCTCACGCTAGGTGGAGCGACGATCTTCGCAGGGTGGCTGGCAGCAACTGGATGAGAGTCGCCGAGAATCGAACGGAATGGCGTGCCATTGGAGAGGCCTATGTTCAGCAGCGGCCTGCTGTAGGCTGATGATGAAGGTAATCAAGATCGTTTGGTGGCCATCAATGTATTTACAAATTTAAGCCTGCCCACCTTTTAAGTCATAACAATAGTGCTAGAAACTTCTTAGATCGGTCGGTGGCAAAAATCTAAAATACAGATCCCAAGACACCGACTTCCGAAATTAAAGTTATTTCAAAATTTTGAATTAATGCCTTTTTGAAGTCGATTTTTAATTCCTTTTTTTGCAAAAATAAATCATCATTGTAAAGTAAAATCATATAAAACGTAATTACCTATGGCTGCGCAGGCGCGTGACTACTCAAGCAGGCGGCATGTCGCAATACTGAACGCTAAATCATTGCAGATTATCCACATTTAGGTCATGAATATTCCAAAGGTTAAACATGATTTGTGATTAATATTTAAGAATAGTTAATGCGGGATGAGTTGGTTATTTCATTGTATTCAATTCACTGTAGTTTGTACCTAGCTACGCCTAATAAAATAAAAAGGATAAGAGTAGGGATAGAATAAAGAAACGATCTATGGATTGTTTAAAAGATGATATAAATGTCTAGAAAGGGGATGAATACTAAGATGATAGCTGATAGAGGTGTATAGAAGAAAAAGACCGCAACTAAACCGACCGACCACACTAGAACAGTTCTGATTCTGACCTCAATCTTTCTAAATAAGGTAAGGTATTGCAGATTAAAATGTATGTCTTAAATGCACAAAAGAAACTTAGTGGTTTCGAAGTCTCTTATATAAATAGAAATTCATATAGGTACATTCCACCTATGAAATCTCAACGACCAAACCAACTCAACTCACCGCATTTTCCTCCACTACACGCCTAACGTACCTACGTTAATTAAAAACAAAAGGCGTGACGTCACCAGTTTTTTCGAGCAGTGCCTGGTGGTACCACGGGCGAGAAACATCCTCGTACAACCATTACACGTCTTAATAAATGATACTTTGTATTAGTACTTAAAACGAGCTTGAAGATGGAAAATAAGTATAGGTATTTCAATAATCATAGGAATATATAGATGGATAGAATAACCTTTATAATGTACACCATAAAAATTACAGATATAAATGTAGAAATTTTACATAGGGATACTACATGGGAGTTGGCTCGTGGCTAAGTAATATAATAACAGCCGCACGTGTCGATCAATCAGGTTATGTTCCGCTTGCTGCGGTCGGTCCGTGGATGAGTGACCATCTTTATTTAGGTACATACCGCGACCCCCCCGTGCCTCGGAAAACACGTTAAGCCGTTGGTCCCAGCTGCCATTCTTGGATCTTTGACAGTCGTTACGGGTTTTCAGAAGCCCGTGCGACATGACACAGGCCTTTGACTGCGTCCACTATAATTCCCTAGCAGAGAAACTTGAAGCCTATGGTGTTAGAGGCAACGTTTTAGAATTAATTAAATCATATCTTCATAACCGTAAACAAGTTACAGAAATCAGTACAATAAATTAAAAAAGTAAACGTGAAGAAACTTCAAGATCAGAGGAACGCAAAGTTATGTATGGCCACAAGGCCGTGTATTGGGGCCTCCGTTGTTCACCCTGTATATAAATGACTTGCCTAAAGTAACTGAACAACCGATGACACTTTTTGCTGACGATTGCACTATGACAATAGCTTGACTTAGACACATATGAACATGACATTAATGATTCACTAATATCTATTATAAATTGGCTAAATGATAATAATTTAATCATTAATTTAAAAAAGACTAACGTAATGCACTTTAAACAACGTACACAAACAATCAACAATCTTAATATTAAATTTGATAATGTAAATATAAATGAAGCTGACACAATAAAATTTCTGGGACTAATAATAGATTCTAGATTGAATTGGAAACCTCAAATAGAGGCACTTAGTAAACAATTGAGTAGTGCAGCCTACGCTCTGGTTTCAGAGCTTGCTGTGGTTCTCAACACAGATGCGCTAATTACTGCTTACTATGGTTTAGCCGAATCAATTCTTAAATATGGAGTCATCTTTTAGGGGAATAGCACGGACAATGAAATAGCGTTTCGGGCACAGAAAAAGTGCATTAGATCGATGTTTAGACTGCAAACAACGGACAGCTGTAAATCTTATTTTATAGAACGTAAGATATTAACATTGCCCTCATTATATATCCTGGAAACAGTAATGTCCATTAAGTCAAATACTAATTTATTTCAGCTTTTGTCTGATGCTGTCCCTAAATATAGACGTGATAATTTCCAACTCTGTGTTCACGGCGCTAAAACCGCTCTTATGCGTAAGAGCACCTTTTGCATGGGTCCGACCATCTTTAATAAATTGCCCAAATCATGGAGAACACTGAATATATATGCTCTTAAAAGTAAATTGAGGAGTTTACTAACTGAAAGAGCATATTACAGTGGAGCAGAGTTTATGAATGAGGACAATTTTTCTTCGTTTTTGAGATGACGATGTTGTATTTTATTGACATGTTATTGTATTTTTGTGCAATAATTGAAATTTGGGATTGAAATTTTTAGGTCAGTAATTAATATTTTTATTGACTAATTTATTTAATGACTACTTTGACATTTAATTTTATCTAAAAAATATGCTTGCTGAATTGTGATACCTAAACAATAATGAATAATAACTAATGAATAATGATGATTTGTCGAGTACCTACACAATTTCTATAATGTAATTTTGATGAATATTATCACGGTGTATGCACCATCTCTTCCTGCCAATTTGTACGCCACGATATGCGGCTGCACATATTAGAACTATTTCTGTATCTATTGTTATCCTGCATGCAATGTATCATGTACACCATGTTTAAACAAATAAAAATCTTACTTACTTACCAGAAGTCTGCCAACCGCAGTCTTACCAAGGGATAACCTCTTGGTAAGACTGCGTAATACCCAGAAACTGGGTTGTGGAGGTCAGATAGGCAGTCGCTTCATGTAAAATACTGGTATTCAGTTTAGAGGCATGAGGAACAGGGTGTAAAGTTCACTCATCCTCCATAGAAAAGGGAGGATCCTCCGACCAGACGGGTGTTGTGTCTGGTGGGCTACTGCCCGACGGTTGATGTCGGGATGTTGTATATATGCTAGTCGCGCGGTAAACTCTGATTGCGCGATGCAGGATTTTGCGTGACGTCAGTGTGACGCGTTCCATTGTGGCGATGCCGCCACATCACTCCCCTCCGGAGACCGGAGGTCGATAGTGGGCAGAGTCGTGTATCTTGCGATGCTTGCCAGGGCCAGTTGAGGTTCCAGTGAGTCGGATCCGGATGCCGCATAGTTCGCGGTGAGTCGGAACTGTCTACGGAGATGCCCCCAGTGAGTCGGGGTGGCGCTGCGTTATGCTCCAGTGCGTCGGATGTGGTACAGCGCCGGGTTGAGGCTGACTGCTGGCGTCGACCAGGAGAGGTTTGAAGGGCTCTGCTTGTTTGACCGGCCGAGAGTGCAGTGTGCTGTGCCAAGGTTGCTGATGAGGCTGAGGGTGATGACCAGGTATGCGCGGTCGCTGCATGCTGGTGGTCAGGATACCCGTTGAAGCCGTGGGTGCTGGCTGGCTGTGTGACTCGCTGCTCGAAAGCTCGAGGAAGTGATGCTGATGACGTCACGCTGTAGTAGTTGCACGAAGGCTGCGCTGACGTTCATGTTCGGGGTCACCAGTATAGAGGTATGAGGAACAGGGTGTGAAGTTCA
The DNA here is from genome assembly GCA_947568875.1 of Fissipunctia ypsillon. Taxonomy (NCBI): domain Eukaryota; kingdom Metazoa; phylum Arthropoda; class Insecta; order Lepidoptera; family Noctuidae; genus Fissipunctia; species Fissipunctia ypsillon. The sequence continues at coordinate 2,300,772 of OX387660.1, read as the reverse complement.
CTCATCCTCCATAGAAAAGGGAGGATCCTCCGACCAGACGGGTGTTGTGTCTGGTGGGCTACTGCCCGACGGTTGATGTCGGGATGTTGTATATATGCTAGTCGCGCGGTAAACTCTGATTGCGCGATGCAGGATTTTGCGTGACGTCAGTGTGACGCGTTCCATTGTGGCGATGCCGCCACACAGCTACATCTGATTAGACTGGAAGCCGACGCCAACATAGTTGGGAAAAGGCTAAGCAGATAGTGATGGATGAGGAATACCACATGATGTTTTCCTCATCATTATTATCATTCGCAGCCTCGTTCCACCCAGTGCTGAGTCATTATGCTTATTTTTATTAATACCTACATATTTTCCATGCTAAACCTCGTTAGTCTAGTGGTCGCAAGCGGTATCTACTGCCGATCTCGGGGTTGCCTGTCAATACTGGATGATTTTTTTACAATCTTGAAATTTTTACAGGGTGTTCTCCCCATGAATATGAACAACTTACACTATGGGACCAACTCTGAAATCACGTAAAAAAATCAGCTGCTTCATACATTTTGGTCAAGTAGGTATTAAACTTTTGTATTAAACAGCTGATTTTTTATCATAAAGTTTATTTGTGAAACATAGGTATACAACATGAGACAGTAACATGGTACTCTCACTCAGGTATCAGCTGAGCATGGGTAAAGGCTTAGATTTGAGTAAATCAAGATTTAATTCAGTGTTTCCGTTAGTACGATTTAGAAAAAAGTAGGTAAGACTGACGACCGGGAACTCCTCGCTTGCTGATGCATCTATAAACGAACTATCTAGAAACGTGAAATAGTAACTTAGAACTCTCACTCAGATATCAGCAGAGCATGGGTAAAGTTTTAGGTTTGGTTTGGTGGCTTGACCACTGTGTAGTCACGGAGTCTGCTTGGAGTACTGTCAGGTCAGTCAATGTTGTTTATGATGTATTCTCTTCAGACCACTTTCCATTGCGCATTGTATGTGATGTGGGAGGGACTGACAGTGGTCCAGCTGTAGATTGTAGCAAAAATAAATGTAATAAAGTATTGTGGGGAAACAGATCGTTTAGTCAGATAATAGAATATACTACCTATTGTGATTTGCATCTGGAGAAAGTAAATGATGTCTTAGGTTGTGTAAACTGTGATAGTAATGTATTATGTGATCAAGGTAAAGAGCATTACAAATTTATTGACAAGTTGTACCGTGATATTGTTGTTGTACTCCGGGGGGGAGCTATAACTAGTCACGGGTTGGACTCCAGTGCACGTAAGCCACGTAAACCAGTTACGGGCTGGAACTATCATGTGCAAGAATGCCATAGCACAGCGAAATTGTATTATCATTGTTGGGTAACAGCTGGTAGACCGTCTGTGGGTGACTTATATAATAACATGATAATCAATCGCAAAATATTTAAGAACAAATTAAAGTGGTGTCAGCGTAATGAAGAATCAATTAAAATGGATATATTAGCTACACATAGTAAAAGCAAGAATTTCATAAAATTTTGGCAAAGTACTAAAAAGTTGAATGGCAAACAAAATGTACCGTTTTCCATAGAGGGCTTACTTGAGCCATCTCAAATCGCAAATATGTTTGCTAATAACTTTAAAATGGAGCCCATGCCTGTGGATCCGACTGGCCAGGCTGCAGGGGGGTGTGGTCGGGGGTTGGGTGTGGTTGAGAATTGTGTGGATTGTGAGCAGTTGCAATTTATACCGCAGGATGTTTTTGACGTAATAAGACGTATGAAGCGTGGTAAATCTGCGGGTCATGATAACCTGAGCATAGAACACTTGATTCATGCAGGGAAATTCTTACACGCAAAACTATGTACACTATTCAATCTATGTATTAAGTACTCTTACTTACCCGAAGCCTTAATGAGAACAATAGTTATTCCGGTCACAAAAAATAAAACAGGTGATCTCAATTCTGCTACCAACTACCGACCAATCTCCCTTGGAACTGTTCTGGGTAAAGTGTTGGAGCGTCTCGTGCAGCCCTTACTGTTGAAGAGTGCTAGGGTAGATGATGCTCAGTTTGGTTTCCGCCCTGGTTTATCAACTGACCTCGCAATACTGTCGTTAAAGCATACGGTAAACTATTACAAAAGTCGTAACACCTCGGTTTATGCATGTTTCTTGGACCTGAGTCGCGCATTTGATCTAGTGAATTACAATATTCTATGGGGCAAATTGCGCGATTCTGGGGTACACTCGGACTTGGTAAGTATGCTACAATACTGGTACGGGAACCAAACTAACAGTGTTAGATGGGGCGACGCTCAGTCTAGCGATTACAGGTTAAAATGTGGCGTACGTCAGGGGGGACTGACTTCTCCGGACCTTTTTAATATATACGTGAATGATCTTGTTGAGGAGCTGAGGAGGGCAGGTGTCGGATGTCACATAGGAGGCGTGTGCTTTAATAATATAAGTTATGCCGATGACATGGTCCTCTTGAGCCCCTCAATAAGAGCTCTCAGGCAACTAGTGAGTATTTGCGAACGTTATGCCAAGCTCACATAGCATGGTCTATAATGTTAGGAAAACTGAAATGTTAGTTTTTAGAGCTGGTAAGGGACCGGAGACAGTCCCAGAAGTTTTTATTTATGGTTCACCAGTGAGGGTTGTGCGGGAATTTAGGTATCTGGGTCACATCCTCACCGACGATCTCACAGATGATGCAGATATAGAGCGGGAAAGACGGGCGCTCTCGGTACGGTGCAATATGCTTGCGCGCAGATTTTCCCTTTGTAGCTCGTGTGTTAAAAAGACCTTGTTCCGTGCCTATTGCCTCTGTTTTTACACATGCCAGCTATGGACAAAATTTAAAAGGTCGACACTAAGTGCCATGCGTGTGCAGTACAATGACGCCTACCGCATCATAATGAAACTTCCGCGGTACTGCAGTGCGTCGAGCATGTTCGCTGAGGCGAGAGTGCCGGACTTTTATGCCGTTGTTAGATCGCGCATAGCATCATTTTCCAGCCGCTTAAGAAAATCGACCAATCAACTGTTGAAGGTCGTTGGTGAGGATTGGAATAGTCCGATCCGCAGATATTGGCTCGAAGTCCGTCGGAGTGCCAACCGACGATAAAACATATGTGTAATGTATTTGTTTATTTATTTATTTTTTTGTTTTTGATGTAATTTAATGGAATTATATTTTAATGAATAAGTATTCAGATTTAATGTATTTTATTTTGTGATTTTATTTTATTTTAATGATTTAATGAATATTAATGTATCTAATTTTAATTATTTGTAGTGCTGAATGTATTTGTTGTCCGTGTAACTTATTGGGACTTGGTGCCTTATTAAATAAAATATAATAATAATAATAATAACCCCATCGCCGTATCTCTACGTTGACGTCGTGATGGGGCTTGCGCGCTCCGAACTCTAGGTCTGTGCCGGTAGAGGGTAATTTGCCGGAACAGGTCTAGGATGAGGAGCCAGACCAAGAGAGATACAGAAACCCGCAGGGCAGCATGTGGCGAGCTGCTGGGCAGTAGCGACCCCACGTACCCTATCTCCCGGGAAAAGTCATGTTGCTCATCTCTGGCTTGCCTTTATTGGCCGGCTGGAGTGAACACTGACGAGAACTGACCTCCCACCTCATTCTTGCCGTTATTGGCTGGCTTGAGTAGAGATTCGCAAGAGCAAACGTGCTCGGAGGAAGGAAGTTGTCCAGTAAGATGCTGGTAGGGATCTTGACCGTACTTCCGGGATTGTCCTGATAGCCGTGGAATACCTCTCCACTCCTCTTAAGTACCTCAAGACATGTTGCCCCCTTGTCGCTACGACACTATGTGCTAGCGACCGTTTCCGGGGGCCCATTGTTGAGTGTGCAAGTCACCCCCTGCCATTTTATCCGTGTATTGTATTTATCAAACATTGGTCAGGCAGGGGCCATAGTCCTTCCATAGTTTTAGATAACCAGTCCACTTTAGCCATCCAAACCCATAGCCCAATATTTTTTTTGTCTCCATATCCTGCAATAGTCCTACACCAACCGGGGGTTGTCCTTGGGTGCACTTGCATAGTACGCACAAGGATAATCGTCGGTTGGTGCCTCATTTCCATTGAAAGCGTCTAACGGGCCTCTGCGAGTTGGCTTCGGCCCCTCATATGCCTTTCAAAGGTCCGGGACCATAGGGTCCCGAGAAATATCAAAAAAATAATAATAATAAATGCTGTCTCTGTTCCAGGAACTGGAACCAACCGTCAACGCCTCGGCCCAACGACTGTCGGATCAGGTGCGGGTCATCCAGCGCAATCACAGGTTGGACGATACCGCACTTGATAGGCTGCGCTCAGAGGTACTGAGCAACTATATTGCCTCGACTTCGGCACAGACCGCGGCACAAGCGTCAACTATTGATGCAATCCCGTCGCGGCACAATCATGTTGAAGAAGAGGATGATAGGGTTGCCACAGTAAGTAGCCAGTGCAACGTACGACTGAGGAGCGCATTGGAGGATGCGTTTCGCGAGTATAGGTCCACTCCGACCGAACTTAGGCCCCGATTACCACGCTTACCCATGCACAAGAAAAATAGGGCGCCGGTGTGTGCCTTGGACTCGCAGCTTAAATTTTTTTTCGAGAGCAGCGAGGATCTCATTGATACACACTCGATCCTGTATTGCGCGGCTGTTGCGGCATGTCGTTTAGCTAACGTCAAGTTTCCAAGCTGTGACGCAGCTACTCGACCAAAACCGGCCGTACCAGCCTGGCAATGCAGGATCGAGCGTCGTATCGATGGGGCCAGGGTACTCATCGGCAAACTGTACTGCTTTAGGGAGGGCAATACAAGACCACGAGTGATGCGCTTTGTACGGCGGGCATTCTCGGGGACTGGAATAAGTCCACCAGAATACATGTCCCGCGTCACAGAGCGCATCGACTTCCTGAAGCGGAAAGTTTGTGCATGGGCGAGCCGTATTCGGCGGTATAAGCGGCGGGTTAATCGATACACGCAGAATCGCATGTTCCAGAGCGATGAGAGGTGGGTATATAGAGCTTGGGAGCGGCATGAACAAAATGTAGCGGACGTGCGCCGCCCGGATGATGCCACCACGAGTACATTCTGGCGCAACATCTGGTCGGTGCCCGTCTGTCACGCTGAGGCTGGCTGGATGCAGGACGTCGAGCGAGTGTGTGGAACTATACCAGAGATGGATGCAGTGCAGATAACGCCATTTGACGTAGCCAGAGCAGTCCGTTCGTTACCGAATTGGAAATCTCCAGGACCGGACGGACTGCACAACTTTTGTTTGAAATGGCTAACTAGTTCACACACTTGCCTGGCATCTCAGTTCCAGTCAGCCTTAGAGTCTGGGTCGCTACCGCAGTTTCTAACAACAGGCGTTACCCACCTGCTCCATAAGTCAGGTAGTCCCGCGGAACCCAAGAATTATAGACCGATCACGTGTTTGTCGACGGTCTATAAACTTCTTACATCCATTTTGAGAGCGAAAATTAATATACACATTGAGAGTAATCTGATTATGTCTGCCTCTCAAAATGGATGCAGGAACGGGTCCCGCGGTACTAAGGAGCTACTCCTCATCGACATGGCCATTAGCCAACAGGTTCGTCGATCCCGCAAGGATCTGTCGACATGCTGGATAGATTATAAGAAGGCCTACGACTCGGTGCCACATACATGGCTCATGAGGGTGCTGGAGTTGTACAAGATTGATGCAACTCTACGCACCTTCCTTGAGTCGTGTATGGGGCAATGGAGGACGGTCCTTCGCTACCCAGGGTGTGGACAGATCCAGAGGAATGATGAACCTATATGGATTAAACGAGGAATATTTCAGGGTGACAGTTTGAGTCCACTTTGGTTCTGCTTAGCCCTGAATCCTCTAAGCACTTTGCTGGAGGATTCAGGTCTAGGCTATCGGTTGAGGAGAGGTGGTCAGGTCATATCTCACCTCCTTTACATGGATGACTTGAAACTCTTTGCCCCCAACAAATTGCGATTGATGGAGCTACTGAAGGTAACTGAAACTTTCAGTAACGCCATCAGGATGGAATTTGGTGTGGACAAATGTGCAGTCATGCATGTAAAGCGAGGCGAGATTATGGAATCCGCGGCAATTCAACATTTGGATTCCATACACCTTAGATCCCTCTCCTCATCCGAAAGCTATAAGTATTTGGGTATGTCGGAAGCGTTAGGCATCAATGTTGCTGACATGAAGCAATCGTTGAAGGAGCGCTTCTTTGGTCGCCTGAAGAAGGTATTAATTAGTCTTCTTTCGGGCGGAAACAAGGTGCGCGCCTTCAACGGTTGGGTCATGCCGGTTTTGATGTCCTCTTTCGGCATACTCAAATGGACTCAAACCGAGCTAGACGCCCTGGATAGGAGGGTCCGTACACTGCTGACCGCAAACCCGATGCATCACCCACGATCATCGGTGATGAGACTGTACATCCTGCGGAAGTGCGGGGGTTGAGGTTTTTTAAATGCGAAAACCCTCCACAACCGCGAGGTGTGCAACCTCAGGGAATATTTTTTAAACGCCGACGTGGGTATGCACCGTGATGTGGTCGCAGTGGACAACGGGCTCACCCCGCTCTCCATGGCTAAAGAGAACTGGCGCAAACCTGTAGTACTTACTACAGATGACCGCAAGCAGGTATGGCAAAGCTAGGAGCTTCACGGACGCTTCTATCGGGCTCTACACGAGCCCGGTGTAGATTTCTCAGCGTCCGTATCCTGGCTACGTTTCGGTGACCTCTTTGGGGAAACTGAAGGTATTGTTTGTGCAATTATGGACGAAGTTATTTTGACGAATAACTACCGGAGACATATTATGAAGGACGGGACGGTTGACGTGTGTCGGGCATGCCACCGTCCGGGTGAGTCCATCAGACATATTATCTCTGGTTGTTCTCGTCTGGCTAACGGCGAGTACTTGCACAGGCATAACCAAGTGGTCAGGATTATTCACCAGCAACTTGCTTTGAAATACAAACTTGTAGACTCTGAGGTACCGTATTACAAGTATGTGCCCGACCCAGTTCTTGAAAATGACCATGTCACGTTGTACTGGGATCGGTCTATCATCACTGACAGGACTATTGTCACCAATAAGCCTGATATAGTGGTGATAGATCGATTAGCGCGCCGCGCAATGATTATCGATGTTACCATTCCACATGACGAGAACCTTGTGAAAGCTGAGAAAGAGAAACAAATAAAATATCTCGACTTAGCACACGAGGTTGTTGACATGTGGAATGTGACCTCGGCTGTCATTGTACCGATTGTTGTAACGGCCAATGGCCGAAAGCCTCGACCAACGTCTCTCGAGGCTGTCGTTAGGCGGTTGGATCAAGAGCCTGATCCAGAAGGCAGTACTCCTCGATACGGCTCGTATTGTGAGGAGGTTCCTGTCTCTGCAGCCCTAACCACCGGTAGCTTGGACCCTGCTCCCGATACCGGCGGGCGTCTATTTTTTTATATTTTAAAATGTTTTTTTGTATATATTTTTATTAGAAATATTTAAAAATGTAAATAGAGGGGCTTGTGGCTAAGAAATAACAGCCGCACGGGTCGATCGGTCAGGTTAAGCTACGCTTGCCGCGGTTGGTCCGTGGATGGGTGACCATCTTTACATATCAAGACCCCTCCGTGCCTCGGAAAGCACGTTAAGCCGTTGGTCCCGGCTGTCATTCGTGTATCTTTGACAGTCGTTACGGGTCGTCAGAAGCCCGAAAGTCTGACAACCAGTCTTACCAAGAGGTATCGTATTACCCAGTAACTGGGTTGTGGAGGTCAGATAGGCAGTCGCTCCATGTAAAATACTGGTATTCAGCTGCATCCGGTTAGACTGGAAGCCGACCCCAACATAGTTGGGAAAAGGCTAGGCAGATGATGATGATGATGATTTAAAAATGTAAATAGATAAGAAAGAAAATAAATAAACGAATAATAATAATATCTATAGAATCTGTGGCCCGACTGTCAAGGTGACGGTCAAAAAACATTTTTCTCCGTAAATTTTTTTGGATTTTTAATTTTATTATACCACAGTGTCATCCACAATGTTATATTCTGTGCCCATACACCACCCCTTGAAACCCAAGATTGAAATAAAAAACAAAAATTAGCCAGGATGCAAGAAGGAAATACGGAGAAAAAAATAGTACAATGTTAACGAGAAGTCGGGCACGACGATTGGCAGCAATCACACACCCAACATCTTCGGGTTCGTCGCTCAGCTCTGCCTCGCAGTTGCCAGAACCTGCTCCAACCGTGAGTCCAAATGACTACTCCAGTTTAACTTACTGTCTAAAGTAACCCCGAGGTACTTGACTTCGTTGACCAGCTGGAGTTCTGTATTGAACAGTTTTGGTAGGCGGAATGGGCCTAATGCTCGCTTGTGGGTAAACATGACCAGTTCAGTTTTAGTGGGGTTCACTGATAGGTCAAATTCCCTGCACCATCTTTCTACGATACGTAGCGCTTGCTGACTGAGGTTGCAGATAGTTCCTGTCACCTTCCCCGATACAAGGATTGCGAGGTCGTCTGCATACCCTACTGTATGAAAGCGTTTGGCGTTGAGTCTGGTGATGAGGTCATTAATAACCAAATTCCATAGAAGGGGGGACAGCACCCCTCCCTGGGGACAGCCTCTGGCTACCATGGCCAACTGCTGCTCCCCCTCAAGGCGAACCACTCGTTTGCTTAACATGTTTGTAATCCAGTCCGTTAGTACCTGATCTACTCCATGTCTGGAGAACTGCTGATGCTGGAGAAGTTGGTTTTGTCGAAAGCTCCTTCGATGTCTATAAAAGTGCCCAGGCAGGAGCCTTGTTGGTAAATCGCTTCCTCAATCTGGCTGACCACTGAATGAAGAGCAGATTCGGTCGACTTACCCGAGCTGTATGCGTGTTGGTTACCGTGTAGCGGTATAGTTTTCAGAGCGCCGTCCCTAAGCTCCCTATCACACAGCCTTTCCAGAGTTTTCAGTAGAAAGGAGGTCAGGCTGATTGGTCGGTGGGATTTGGCGCTTGTGTAGTCAACCTTACCTGACTTGGGGATGAATATTACTTTCACTTCCCTCCATCCTTTGGGAACGTATCTAAAGGCCAGGCACGCTCTCAATAAAGGCACCAGTCTTAATGCGACAGAGGTTCCACCCCACTGTAATAGGGCGGGGAAAACTCCATCAGGACCAGCTGCCTTAAAAGGATGGAAACTTTGGATGGCCCATTGGAGTTTCTCCAACGTGATCACCCTACTTGCATAAAGCCAATCGTTGTCTGATGGTGTTTGAATTACATCAAGCCAGTCGATTACCTGTGCAAAGACACATCCAGGGAAGTGAGTTTCAATGAGGACGGGTCTCGTTTCTTCTGGCGAGGAGGTGAGTGTATTATCAGGTTTGCGGAGGGCAATGGACCCCGGTGTGTTCTGTTGCGCCAGTGTACCTTCCTCACCCGATTAGCTTGCTGCCAAGATTCTATATTACCACAAAATTTACGCCATCCCATGGTACTCCTGAATCTGATGCATTTTTTGTAGCTGGATTTGGCCACATAGTAACTATCCCAGTCCTCATCCGCACATGTGTTCATGGCTCTATTCAGAGCCTGCCTTACCTTGCCGCGCTTGCGCTCCAGGTCAGCACCCCACCAGGGTTGTTTACCTGGAGCGCTACGCGGGGTGGTTTCTGGGCAGGCAGTTAGGTAGCTGTCTGTCATTGATTTGGTAAGATAGCTGACTTGTACCTCAATCTGTGTCGTGTCCGCAAAAGTCGCCGGATTGCTTTGTGTCGCAAGCTTGAATTCAAGGTTGCGTGTGTAGACGGCACGATCCGTGTTACGCGGATTGCGCCGTGGTGGTGTTGAAGAAACACAGACCTGGATGTCGAAGCGGATCCACCTGTGATCTGAGCAGGAGGCTTCTTTGGAGACCTGCCATCCAGTGGTGATTTCCGCCGCTCCCTCTGTTGCCAGAGTTAGATCTATGATAGTGCGGCTTCGCCTGGTTACGAATGGTGGTTCCGAACCGGTGTTTAGTAGGGATAGGTTAGTCGAGAATAAGTAGTCAACCAAGGCCTTACCCCTTTCGTTTTGCGTGTCCATACCCCACAGTTGGTGGTGAGCATTGGCGTCGGCCCCGACGACGACCTCAAACCCGCACATCTCGCAATGGCTCACGAGACGGGCAAGGTCATGCGGAGGCGGCGCCTCCGCCTCAGGCATGTAAGCCGAGGCGAAAACGATCACCAGTTCCGTGGCGTCTTCACGCTGTATCAGCAGCTTTGCTGCAGAGACATCTCTGCAACAGAAGTCAGTTAAGAGCTGTGCTTTGAGGTTACCTGTCATGTAGATGCACGCTCTGGGATGATCGTGATCTGTAGTGACCAGGAGCTTACCGCCAAGATTGGAGAGTCCTTGTATGCGGCCGCCCCTAATCCACGGCTCTTGGATCAAAGCAATGGCCGTGTGTTGAACCTCCATCCACTTGCGAAGTTGAGCCGTCGCGGTCTGACTGTGGTGGAGGTTTGCTTGGAGGATCCTACAAGTTGACGAAGGGGACGCCATCGCTGGTCGAACCCTCCTCGTCTCCCTCCAGTCTGAGCCCGGCAAACAGGTCGCCCTCGTCGAAGCCGTCCCCCCCCCGGGCCCGAAGCCGGAGACAGGATCATGTCGTCCAGCTCCCCACCCGATGAAGGGACGGCACCCACGGTGACGGCGGCAGGAGCGGCCGACTCTGCTGCAGCAGGTTCAGCCGCAGCCGCTTCCGGGTTGTTTGTTGGAGGAGTGGACTCCCCTGCTGGTGTCTGCGGCAGCTCTTCTAGCGCCTCGCAGATGGTTCCAGTGGCGGGGTCCCAACCCTGGGGGACGTCGGTGAACCTGCCGTTCCGGCCCTGAAACTTTACGTACACCGCTCCCAAACCTATTGAGAGACGGCGCCCGGACTCCATCAGGGCCGGGATCTGGTTCACAGGCACACCAACCACCACCTCTCCCCTTTTGCCACTGCTTAACATTCACAAATTTTAAGAAGCGTTCTCATTGCACCGATAGATGGGCTCGGCAGCACCATATCATCAGCGTAGCTGATGTTGTTCACGCAAACATCATCCACGTGACAATCGATTTTAGTGCTACTGAGCCTACCTATCAGTTTGTTTATGTATAGGTTGAAAAGACTGGGGGAGCTCAGATCCCCCGGCCTCACCCCACAATCCAGGCCATACATATCAGAATATGAGCCTGCCCACTGGTCGCTAGGAAGGGCACGTCGTGGGGCAGCAGCCAGGTCTCCTGTAACGCTATCACATCGGCTCGTGCACATAATTGACGAACGCAATCAGCTGATGGAGTTATATTTTTACAGTTGAATGTACATAGTTTAACGTTCAACATACAACCCATTATATGTTTGTTATATTATCAACACTGTGCTGCTTATTTACTTTTACTGTATTTTTCTTAAAGTAAATAAACTGTCTAAACCGTAATAAATAAATAAATAAATAAATAATACCATTTATTTATTTATTTTTATTTTAATACCCTCGGGCCATATTTTGTCATCTAAAAATTTATTTAACTTGTATTTTGAGAGAAATAATTTAAAGGCATTATACGGTCTTTCAGATTTCATACTGATTTTCTGAAACTTTACTATTTCCTGCGTCTTATTTTGTATATAAACATATCTTCTTATATCATATCTATATAATATATAATCATATCTTCATCTTTTTCAGTAGTCCTTTGTCAACATTAGTAATAAAAAGCGGAATTTTTGAATCAGCAGCCTTACATTTAAACTTCGCATTAGGGCTTGCGGTTCCCGTTTTTCCCTCGAACCGATTCTTTGACTTTTTATTTTGAACCAGCGTCCAACCATCTTTAGAACGATTTGTAGGCCATTCACCTTGCATTAATACTTCCACCATCATTGTATTACTCTGTATTGATTGTATTAGATTTGTATTCGTGTCATCCGTGTTTTCTAAGAATGTCGAGTGAATCGGCATGGTAGCATACGCATCGACAGCCGGTAGCACCAGTGCACGAGAGTGAACGAGAGAGCGATACTTCGGTTCGTCATCGTCACTTGTTTGCTGCGTTTGCGAATGTGAGTCAGAATCGATCGCTGTGAATGTTGTGAAGGTAGGTGCGGCGACAATTAAACGGTCCGCTGTTTAAGTTATAAATATCGGATTTAGTAACTGATTAGCAGATGATTGCATGATATTATTCTCTTTCAGGGCCACTTGTAGGTCTTTCTTAGTGACAAAATTATCTTTAATATCATTTAATTCCGCACGCAAAATTAACAGGTCCTTTAGTACTTTCGTGACGTTTACGTGGTCAAAACACACAGGGGACAGTTCATGCAGCTCGTACGCGATAAAATCCGGCATTTGATCAGGGTCTATAGTTTTGAAAACCACTATTATGTCTTCTAAATCCTTTTATTTTTTGTCTTTTCGCCTCGACTTCAATCGTTTACCAATCTGTGTCGTGCTGCAAAACAATTTCTTTACCTCGTCAATTTCCTCCTCGCAAAACGCCGACACACATATTCTTATGAGAGTTTCGTTGTCCATCACGTCATGTTTATTATGAATTCGCACACTTAATCGTATCGACGGACATTATCGCGCAATCACACATCTGCGACCACCCGCATAGAACTCGCGCGCGAGACTGACCTATCTATTCCACAAGTTTTTGTGAAATCATGTGGGAGAGCGCTTTCAGAGCCACTGTGTCTCTTATATAATTGATCTTAGAGTCGGGAGTATTACCCGACGAATGGAAAAAGGCCCGTATCATGCCTGTGCACAAAACATCCGACTCCAGTGACTTAAAAAACTACAGGCCAATTTCCGTCTTATCTTGTTTCTCCAAGCTCTTCAAATGTGTCGTTCCTCCCATCATTACCAAATACTTGAATACTAAACTTTCAGACTGTCAACACGGATTCGGAGTTGGGCGATCTACAGACACCAATCTAGGCAGATATTTATCTGATATATCTGAAGCTCTCGATGGCAGACACGAATTAGATGCATATACACAGACTTCAACTGCGCATTCGGCACGGTGAGCTATCCACTCATGGTAGTAAAACTCGATCTTAGTGGTGTCCACGGATCGCTGTTGAGGTGGTTTGCATCCTATCTTAGAAATCGCTCTCAGTTCGTTGCTGTCAATGGCTATGTCTCTTACGAATTTCACGTACGGTATGGAGTCCGACAAGGCTTCCATCTTGGCCCAGTATTATTTTTGCTATTTGTAAATGACATCACAAGTCAAATTAAGCATTGCCAAGTTTTGTTGTTCGGTGATGACTTAGAGATTTATAGAAAAATCACGGAGCCTGCCGATAGTACGCTTGTTCAAAGTGGCTTAATAAACATTGAAAACTGGTACATAGCTAACAATATGACGTTAAACGCACAAAAAATGCTTCTTTATTCGTTTCTCGAAAAAAAAGTCATCTTGTCATACTACCTACACATTGTGCAACACCACGTTGTCAAAGGTACGTGAAATACGACGACGAGCGACTTGGCGACGAGGGCAACGAGGGGTACTGGTCGACGATGAACTAAGCTCTAAGCCACACATCAACGACATTGTTAAGAAGTTGGCACAGATGCATGGTTTTGTAAAACGGAACACTCGGGGCTTCCAACTACCAAAAACCAGAATAGTCTTGTTCAACACCCTAGTGCGAAGTCGGTTGGAATACGCTAGTGTTTTCTGGAACCCGTTCTATGCAGTTCATTCGCAAAGAGTTGAGAGAATACAAAGAGCATTCACTAAATATCTAGCCTTCATATCAGGAATATTAGCCATCGCTGTCCGTATGAGCAGAGCTTCCACTTCTTCAAAATAAAGACGCTGCGGGACCGTCACCGCTCGCTTGATCTAATTTTTCTTTGTAAAGTTGTTAACGGGTTTATAAAATGTAGCGATCTAGTCGAACGTATCTAATATTCAGTCTCTTCAAAACCTCCCAGATATCCTATTACCAGATTGTTTCATATTCCTTTCCGCAAATCTAACCTTGGTCTCAGCGCTCCGTTGCTCCAAACTGGTAGAAATTACAAGTCTTTGTAAATCACCAGAAACCGTTTTACACGGTGTATCACTCAACAAGTTTAGAAGATCAGTCTCTGAGGTACGGGACTGCATAAATAAATTCACCAATAAATAAATAAATATTTTTATAAATTCAATTTCAATGTTAGTACTTAACTACTATAAGTAAGTAAGTAAGTAACACTACAAATCCATGTTCATAAACCTTAGTTATCACATTCACACTCGTAAATGATAACACAAATATCGTCATAATTAACATCTTATTAGGTTTATTATATTATGTTTATTTATAAATGATATGTCACTCAAGCCTACCACCCAAGGAAATAACACTAATTATTAAAACTATGACTAATAATCACTCCAGTGGATATGACGAAATCCCTATTGCTATTCTTAAAGAGCACATAAAAATATTGGCTGGGCCACTGTCTACATTTTTTAACAACTGCCTTGAGCAGGGTATTTTTCCGGAACAATTAAAAATTGCAAAAGTTTTACCAGTTTATAAAAAGGGTTCAAAAACGGACCCTAAAAACTACAGAACACTTTTGCTTCTACCCACACTTTCAAAAATTTTTGAAAAAATAATGAAATCTCGGCTATTGACTCATCTTCATTTAAATAAAGTTCTACATGATAGACAGTTCGGTTACCAGAAAGGAATTGGCACTGGAGATGCAATTTATAAACTTTTAGATGATGTGATTAGCAAAATAAATCATAAGTTAAAGGTAGCAGGGATTTTTCTAGATTTATCTTCCGCATTTGATACGATAGATCACAATCTACTTATTGCTAAACTAGATTATTATGGTGTCAGAGGCTGAGCCCTGCAATTATTTACGTCGTATTTAAGAAACAGGAAAATGTATGTAGAAACCAGAGCCTAGACCACCACCTATTAAAGCAGTATTATTGTAATCTTACTTCAGTGTGGGAATGAGATGGAACTAGACGTCCTGTATAGCTCCATATCTCTCTCACACCGAAGTAACATTAAAATAATACTGCTTTAAGAGGTGGTGGTTGGCCCCCAGCACTATAGATCAGAATGGACAAAGGAAAACATACCAATCATCAATTTAAAATTACCACTGGCGTACCGCAGGGTTCCATATTAGGTCCCATTCTGTTTATAATTTTCACTAACGATTTGATAAATTATATTTAAAAAAAACATTCCAGACATTAATCTCGTAGTCTTTGCCGATGACACTAACGCTGTAGTAGGGGCGAAAAGCATTAATGAACTGACAGACAAGGTCAATACTACGTTGGCAGCTTTTCAGTTTTGGTTCAATACAAATAGATTAATAATAAATATTAAAAAAAACGAATATCATGTTGTTTCGAACCACTGCAGGCAATAAAGATAATATGGATATAACCCTTAACAATGAAAAGATAGAATTAGTGAGAGACCTCAAATTTCTAAGTATCCATTTAGATGATTTGCTTAACTGGAAAAAAGAACTAGCACACATAGACTCTACTATATCATCTGCGTGGTATGCGTTGAGGACATTGAGAGACGAAATAAATACGGAACAGTTAAAGATGGTCTATTATGCTCTTGTCGAATCCAGACTTCGATACAGTGTGCAGTTCTGAGGAGAAGCTATGGTTATAATTGTCAGCGTGCATTCATACTCCAAAAAAGAGCAATACGAACAATGTCAGAATTACACAAAGAGAAAGCTGTCGATCACATTTTCAGCGTTTAAATATTCTAACATTGCCCAGCTTATACATACTTGTGTTGTTAGTTAATTTTATAAAATATATCCATGAATACGAGTCTGAGGAAGAAAGAATAGCCCGGGAAAACACTCGTAGAAAGGACTTTAAAAATAAAGTTGTACCTAATTTTAACATTGTCATGCATAGCCCTCATTACCAAGCTGTACAAATATTTAATAGACTGCCAGCGGACTTAAAAATTTTGTTGAACACTAGCTCTTTTAAGGCTAAGCTCAAAGCATTTCTTTTAGATAAAAACTTGTACTCATTGGACGCATTGTAATTTAATATTAATATTCCAATTTACTATTTAAAGGAAAAAAAATGCTATTTATTATTGTTGCGTCAAGCAGCACCATCTAATGGATTTCCATACATCCACGATCGACAGACGAGAGAGAGCGACATCTGTTGCTCAACTGGAGAGTTGCTTGCTCGCGACAGGCTCGAGGAAAGTCCGCCTGCCCGCAGGCTGCCCCGTGCAACGCCTGCGCCAGTGTGTTACCAAAAGCAGGACCGAGTGTACATAAATTGATAATGTAATTAAAAATAAATCATCATAAAGTTTTCAAAATTAGCCTTATTGAAGAAGCCCTGCCTGGCCCCCCTGTCTTCATGGCCAAAACATTGGACCTTCGAGCCACATAGAAGATATCAGCCGCGTGACGAGCCGGGTTGAAGAAGTGAGGAAGCGAGTGGAACTTCCAATTAGAAGTACGTTGAGGAGATTTGGAAGCCCAGCCACAGATTACTGAGCAGAAGCCATTGGTGCAGCAGCCAGCAACGGTCAGGTTATCCAGTTACCCTTTTCCCTCCTTCCCCTGTATCTTCGCCTTGTGTTAATATCGTACCTAAACGTTTTCAGGACTGATCGAAATCAGATCTACTGGCATTGCTGAGGCCGTCTTCAGGCGAGAAAACACGACTGAACACGCAAACTGTGAGTACCTACTTTCGTAAACTACCAAAATGAGTGATGATGAAACTATTTCTCGTTTAGATAGTCAGTTATCTGATCTTAAAAAACAACGTGGTGTTATTAAAGGTAGATTAACATTATTCGCAAATTATGTTAATAAATTAGATAGAACATGTTTAGATTCTGTGACTAAAACTCAAGTGCAAATGCGTATTGATTCCGTAGCCATTTTCTTTGGCGAGTTTAACGACGTCCAATCTAAAATAGAAAGAATTGTGGATGAAAAAGAATTATTGTCACATTTAGATTACAGAGATTCGTTTGAGTGCCAATATTATTCAATTGTAGCTATAGCAAAGCACATGATAGGCGACTGTGAACAAAACGGATTAAATAATTCTCAGTGCATTTCCGGGAAATCTGTGTCTATTAAATTACCGCAAATAAAGTTACCTGTCTTTGACGGTTCCTTCGATAAATGGTTAGAATTTAGGAACTCGTATGTTTCAATGATACATGATCGCGATGACTTAGATCCTATACAGAAATTTCAATACCTAAAGTCGTCTCTCAGCGGATCTGCGTTACATGTTATCAGTTCGTTAGAGTTTACTGCACCTAACTATAGTAATGCGTGGGACCTACTTGAAGCTAGGTTTCAAAATAATAGGCTATTGATACACAACCATGTGAAGGCTTTGTTTGCGGCACCTTCACTGGGTAAGGAATGTCCGGCACAGATCAGAACGCTAGTAGATTGCGTTTTACGTAATCTGAGAGCCCTAAATTCTCTTAAAGAACCAGAATCTTCACTCGAGGATATGCTTACAATTTATTTAGTTGTCAGTAAACTTGATTCGGCTACTGAACGCGAGTGGGAGAACTACAGAAGCTCACTTATCTCGGAGTCTAACAAAACCTCTAAAGCTTTAAAACTAGAAGACTTATTAACGTTTTTAAACAATAGGTCTGACATGTTAGACATGATTAATTCAGGTAATAGTAAAAATAACCAGTCGCATTCACAGAGTAAACATGAGGGTAAACAGTCAGCGGATCATAAAAAACTGTCTAATTCTCAAACTACACTTAGTTATGCGAGTGTGAATAATAATAAGGTCTCGGCAGGAAGTAAACGTAAAACAAATAAACATAACTTAATATGCCCGCTGTGTAGTGGTAAACATGCACTGTATTCATGCGTTATGTTTTTAAATATGTTGATAAAAGAAAGATTAAATTTAGTCCAGTCAAAAAACGTTTGTCTAAACTGTTTACGTACAAACACTCACACACTTGAAAATTGTACTTTCGGTCCTTGTAAATTATGTCAACAAAAACATAATGCGTTGATTCATGTTGACAATAATTGCGTTATTCCAAATACGTCGCCACAACGTTCCGTTATCAATAATACGTTACCACAGTCGTCTGTATTACACTGCGTTAGTAAAACAGCTGACAATATTGATAATCGGAGTTGTAACGCGTTCATAGAGAATGCTAAATCGTTACAGACTGTCTTGCTGTCTACGGCGTTAGTTGAGATTGCTGATTTTGATAACAATTATCACACAGTTCGCGCTCTGCTTGACAGCGGCAGTCAAAATTGTTTTATAGCTCAAAGCTTATGTAAACGTTTGAAAATACCTATCATACAGTCCACTATACGTGTTTGTGGTGTTGGACAAACCGTTTCACAGTCCAGTCACAAGTGCGATATTAATATTCGTTCTAAGGTAGATGATTTTAATATAACCTTACATTGTTTAGTGTTGCCTAGTATCATTTCGAAGTTGCCTTCGACACACGTTAATAGTGATGCTCTTAGCATACCTAGCAATATTCTACTTGCAGATCCCACATTTTATGTACCGAGTGACATAGATTTATTAATAGGCGCGGATGTCTTTTGGGATTTGCTAAAAGATAATAAAATAAAACTTCACACCGGTCCGTACTTACAAGATTCAATGGTAGGTTGGATTATATCCGGTCCAGTTTATAATAATAATCGTTTATTAGCGTCTAGCACGACAGATGTCCAGTGCAACTTGACGTTAGTTGATTCTCAATTACGAAAGTTCTGGGAAATCGAAGAAATACATATCCCTCCCGTTATTACTGAGGAGGATCGTTTTTGTGAAGAGCTGTTCTTGCAGACTACCGAACGCGATCAGCACGGTAGGTTTTCTGTAAGAATGCCATTTAAAAAATCACCTGATTGTTTGGGTGATTCATATAATTCTGCTAAACAGCGTTTTTTATCTTTAGAGAGGAAACTAGATCGTTTACCACAGTATAAAAAATTGTATTGTGAATTTATGCACGAGTATGAGCAATTAAGTCACATGACATGTTTTGAGGATTTTAATGGTTCAATTAAACCGTATTATATCGTACCACACCATGGGGTATATCGTGAAAGTAGCGTAACAACCAAATTACGTGTCGTTTTCGATGCAAGCGCGACAACTTCTAATAATAATTCGTTGAATGATATTCAATACGTGGGCCCTAGGTTACAAAATGATATCTTCTCAATATTGCTTCGTTTCCGGCAATATCAATATGTTGCTTGCGCAGATATTGAAAAATTCTTTAGACAAACTTTAATCCATCCTAAACAACGTAACTTACAACTAATATTGTGGCGAACTGATAACAGCATGCCAATTCAAGTTTATCGTCTCAACACAGTGACGTATGGCACTGCATCAGCACCGTACCTAAGCAACCGTTGTTTGAAACAGTTGGCAAAGGAATGTAAGGATGACGTCATCGCTAGCGTTATCAATGACGATTTTTATGTCGACGATCTTTTGACGGGGCATGATCAGCGCGACATGTTGTTAGATATTTGCAATAAAACGTCCGCAATTCTACAAAGCGGTTGTTTCCCCTTAAGGAAATGGACTTTTAATTTTGATGTTACTTCAGAAAGTACTAAGGATTTATGTATTGGTGAATATTGTCAGTCTAAAACCCTGGGTGTTGGTTGGTCTAACAAGAACGATTTATTTAATTTTTCAACAAGTGTAGATAAAGGTTATAGTGATACGAAGATAACTAAACGTTTAATTATGTCAGTCATTGCACAGATTTACGACCCACTAGGATTATTGGCACCGGCTGTTACCACGGCTAAAGTTTTATTACAAAAATTATGGCTTGCTAAGATAAGTTGGGATGATGAAGTCCCAAGTCAAATTGCATGTGTCTGGTATAATTTTATTCATTCATTACAATATTTGTCTGAAATATTAGTGCCGCGTTATGTCATGTGTACTAATGCTTTAAATAAAGAGTTACATATTTTTACCGATGCTTCTCAGTCTGCCTATGGTGCATGTGCGTACATACGCTCACACTCTGATATTGATGAGTCGCAGGTTACTAGTCGATTATTATGTGCTAAGAGTAAAGTCGCACCAATTAAAGCGTTAAGTATTCCACGACTTGAACTATGTGGAGCTTTAGTTGGAGCTAAATTGTATAACAAAATCATAAACTCTCTTAGGCTGAAATTCGATAAGGTCTATTTCTGGACTGACTCCACCATAGTTCAAGGCTGGCTTCGGACATCACCACATTTACTAAAAACATTTGTTCAGAATAGGGTTGTGCAAATCAACGAATTGACAAGCAACACTACTTGGTTGCATGTTAAAAGTAAGGATAATCCCGCTGACACATTATCAAGAGGTGTTCTCTTTGATTCGTTAAAGGAAGAACACACTAGTTTATGGTGGTGTGGTCCGACCTTTCTTCGTGAACCGACTTCAAGTTGGTTGACAACAAATACTAATGATATTGAGTTTATTCAGAGTAAGTTACCGGAATTAAAAGGTTCTAAAACTACAAATTTGTTAAATGTAGAAACTGATATTATAATTGATTTCGAAAGGTTTTCTTGTTTTAATCGTTTGCAAAGAACAGTCGCATATGTTTTACGTTACATTTCTAACTTACGTGCATCGCGCGTCGGTCAAGGTCGCATAACCGGTTCATTGACCGTGAGCGAGATTAATAGTTCGTTACTTTTGTTGACACGTTTAGTTCAATCACAATCATTCAGTAAGGAATATATTAACCTTAAAGAAAAGGTGCATTTAAACAATAAGTCTAGCAATAAAACATTAGGTTTAAGTATATTTTTAGATAAGGATAATATCATTCGTGTTGGTGGTAGACTTAGTAACTCAAATTTTGATTACGATAAGAAACATCCAGTGTTGTTATGCCGTAAACATCGCTTTACTTGGTTATTGTGTTCGTACGAACACAAACGTTTACTTCATGCTGGACCTCAGCTTCTTGTGGCTACCAT
The DNA here is from genome assembly GCA_947568875.1 of Fissipunctia ypsillon. Lineage (NCBI taxonomy): Eukaryota > Metazoa > Arthropoda > Insecta > Lepidoptera > Noctuidae > Fissipunctia > Fissipunctia ypsillon. The sequence goes on along the minus strand of OX387660.1, from coordinate 2,279,666 downwards.
GCGTGATAGATGGTGGGTGCTGGGAGCACGTAATTTAGCAAGGCTAGTGGTTCATAAATGTGTAACCTGCATTCGCATGAAAGGAAATACGTTAACTCCACACATGGGTGATCTCCCTGCCGAACGTTTAGAAGCTGGATTTCCATTCATGCGATGTGGTGTTGATTATGCCGGGCCAATATCTATATTGAATCGCAGAGGTTCACAACTTATTAAAGGATATATTTGTTTATACGTTTGTTTTGCTACCAGAGCTGTGCATTTAGAATTAGTTAGTTCTTTGTCCACTCAGGATTATCTATTGGCATTCAAACGATTCATATCACGACGCGGTAAGCCGTGTCAAGTTTTTTCCGATAACGGTAGGAATTTTGTTGGAGCTGAGAGGGAGCTTTCAGCTATATTTGAAAAATCAAACGAAATAATTGATTTTGCTAGTAGTCATAACATTAAATTTAGTTTCATTCCGCCTTATGCGCCTCACTTTGGTGGTTTATGGGAGGCAGGAGTGAAGTCGTGTAAGTATCACTTGAGACGTGTCGTAGGTAATGCTAAGTTAACTTACGAGGAGTTTAGTACGGTATTGACACAGATTGAGGCCGTCCTGAACTCCCGTCCTATGTCACCTATGTCCGCAGATCCAAATGATTACCTTCCACTCACACCTGCTCATTTCCTAATCGGCCGACCGTTGACTGCGCCTGCCAGTGAGGACTTCACGACGACATCTACGACTGGCTGTCGCTACCATCGGCTGGAACAGCTGCGACAACATTTTTGGGAGCGGTGGTCAAAAGAATATGTGTCTGAGCTGCAACGCAGAACGAAGTGGGCACAAAATAAAGATGACATCGCTAAAGATAGTCTTGTCGTCATCAAAGAAGATAACCTGCCACCATTCAAGTGGAGAATGGGTAGGATTATTCGTCTATTTCCAGGGAATGATGGCGTTTCGAGAGTGGCAGAAATCCGAACATCTACGGGCACAATCAGGCGTGCTTCCTCGAAAATTTGTCCACTGCCGGTTTCCACAAAAGAAGCCAGCGTAACTCCTGTTTAGTTGGAAGACGGATCTTCCAAGGCGGCCGGTATGTTGCGTCAAGCAGCACCATCTAATGGATTTCCATACATCCACGATCGACAGACGAGAGAGAGCGACATCTGTTGCTCAACTGGAGAGTTGCTTGCTCGCGACAGGCTCGAGGAAAGTCCGCCTGCCCGCAGGCTGCCCCGTGCAACGCCTGCGCCAGTGTGTTACCAAAAGCAGGACCGAGTGTACATAAATTGATAATGTAATTAAAAATAAATCATCATAAAGTTTTCAAAATTAGCCTTATTGAAGAAGCCCTGCCTGGCCCCCCTGTCTTCATGGCCAAAACAATTATTATTGTTTTCAGTAATCCTAATCATGTCTTTTTATATATATCATTGCTGCATGGTGACTTTTAGATTTTATATTATTAATAATGATGTAGATATGTAATGTTATGTGTCAAATACAATATAAATTGTTCCTGATAAATAAAATAAAAAAATATTGCAAATATCTATACTTTATTTTGTATTCTAATTTTATTCAATTTTTCTTTGTATTTTTAGATTATGTTTAGATAATTACGTCGTTGTCTTTATTATGAATGCTGCGTATACCTAGGCATACATACCAGCACTGTCTTGTTTTCTATTAATTCCTTATATGTATTGCTGTTGGCGTACCAAATAAATAAATGTAGACAAGTAGATACATTAATTTTAATAACTCTGCATAAATTGCTGTAATTTATTAAATTAATTTTTAATGCCTGTGCATCAAGATGTCGTCAAATGTTTTGCATTATTCCTAGAACTGGTATTGCCACATCCTTCTTCACATTTAATTATTATTAATGCTTAGTAATGACATTATTATGAATTCTTGGGCATTGTATTTTTTTTTTTGACATTATGATTTATATTTCTGATTTAAATATTAATATTTTGACATTAAAAATAATGCATTTTTGATGAATCTTAACCAGTCTATCCAATTCAATTCAATTATTTTTTATTGCAATCCATAATGTACACATAAAGGTGGTGAGTATTAACAAATAAAGAAACAAATAAGGACCCTGTCGGGTCTATTAATTTGTCATTAAAATTATAAATTCACAAACTTAATACAAAATTTCATAATTTTATATAATATTCTTAAAATGTATGTACCTAGTTCTGATTTGCATGTACCTAGATTATTATTTAATATTTCTACACCAGCAATGGTAGTATGTCTGAAACAATGTTTAATGTAAAATCTCAACGTACCATATACTGAGAAATAAACAAATAATACAATACAATACAATTATGTCACATTAAAAATTAAGTAGCCTCTAATAATTGTCCTACTACAGGGCAAAGGGCTCTCATCGTCATACAAGGAAGATACGAGCATTTGCCTACACTACTAAACAAATGGCGAGTAACTTTCATATGTACACACCCAAACAAAAGGGTATTTATTGAATACTAGATTCTGCCCGCGGCTTCACCCGTGTGGTTGTCGGAAAATATCCCACGGGAACGTAGGTAAGTACTACCGGGATTAAAAGTACCCTCCCTCTATGTGTTACCCAGGTTATAAACTACCTGTGCGCCAACATTATTCAAAGTTCAGTTTTGACTTCGTTACTTAATTATACAAGTGTTTGGGAGCTGGGTGCAAGCTTTAAGGGGGTGATAGTTGACACCATTTTGAGCATTTTGAGCCATACATGTCTTAGACGAAGTAGGTTTTTTATTTTAACTGCTATTTTTAGTTTAATAAGGTTTTGCTCGGGGTAGCGCCTTAAAGTTTTATGTTTTCACTTCTGTCGGCAGTCTCCACGGCTGCCTACTTTTTATTTTCTCAAGAACTAGGCGCTTGCGCAGTGCGAAGTATTGAGAAAGTGTTTTACATGAAGGCATCTAAACGCTATAAAATTATGAAGCTTCGCACGCGCGGGTGTTACAGTGGAGCCCACCTACTACCACAGAATACAAAGTTTCAGTAGTTTATCTTCATTAGAAACGGCCGAAACGACGCGCTTCGAAATCTTAGTGTGCGCAATACACAACAGTCTCGAGTGCGGATGTTTGAATTCATTCCATTCATTCAGTGTATGGATGTTTGAATTCATTCCATTCATTCAGTGTATGGATGTTTGAATTCATTCCATTCATTCAGTGTATGGATGTTTGAATTCATTCCATTCATTCAGTGTATGGATGTTTGAATTCATTCCATTCATTCAGTGTATGGATGTTTGAATTCATCAATATCGAAACCAGAAATATTATTTTTAAATTTACCAACTCAGTCGCCAAGGTTAGCTTTTAAGAATAACAATAATTTTTAACCGACTTCAAAAAAGGAGGAGGGTCTCAGTAGTTCGTCGGAATCTTTTATTTTTTGTGTGTTCCCCGGTTACTCGAAGATGGCTGGACCGATTAGAATTTTTTTTTTTTTATAGCAAAAAGAAAAAGTCAGAAAGACCACTACGCGAAAACGAAGTAATAGCGCGGGCCTTCGATGCAACGCGACGGGTCGGGGGACGAGGGATATAAAATGTGGCTGTTATTTTAGTATAATTATTGTGTATCTTAAGACTTCCATGCGAACGAAATCGCGGGGCACAGCTAGTCATGAATAAAGCGTCAGGCTCGCGAAGGAGGAGGCGGAACGTGTGAGGGAGAGGCAAGCTTTGCGCTCTCACGCCCCGAGTCGCCGCAGGAGACGACCTGGGCATCGGGAATTGGCAGCCGATTCCCGGCCACCCAACGGAGCCGGGAATCCCAACGGTTTGGTCACCTGCCGTGCATTTTACAGATGGGCTCACACACAGTTCCTGTGCCGGCGAAGAGGCTAATGATGACAAGGCCTGCACATTTATTGCGTTTTTACTCGGTTTTAGACTTACACAAGAGCATAAGACGGGGTATGCCTATTATGCCCCACATATGACTATTTTGCCCCGTACCCGGGCCAAAACGGGCAATTTCCTTTTTTTAAGTTCGAATCTCTCCAAATACTTCTGTACCGTCCTACACTTCTGTACCGAACCTATCTATCACCAGCTTTGGCATACTGGAGATAGAAAACCCATCTATCTATAGTTTAACGTCCCAATAATTTAGAAAAGATTATGGAATCTTACCGGCTCGACATAAGGACAGACAGAATTATACTGTCTACCATCAATAGCGATCTGTCTTTTACTGGAAATATGTTATTGGGTTCGGCCGTTAGTTATATATTTGCGTTTATTTTAAAGAACATTAATGAGAGTAATAAATAAATGACTTGATTTTTTCATTATCTTATTTTTCTAAGGTTTTATTCAAGATTTCCCTTAAGGGGCCCGCATTGCCCCGGGTTCCCCTAGTAACAGATCGACGCTTCTTTCTTCCCAGATTTATGGCTTAATTTAACTAAGCTCAAAAACGATTCCATAGGCATTGCTGGAAACTTGTCGGTTACGTTCAATAGAACGTAACCGACAAGTTAACTAACTAAGTAATAACTAAGGAAGGATTAGTTTCAGCCAAAGTAGTCGGCACACCTACAAAGTAGTCGGCACACCTACAAAGTAGTCGGCACACCTACAAAGTAGTCGGCACACCTACAAAGTAGTCGGCACACCTACAAACACGATCCGAGTCTGCGCTTGTAAGTAGTCGGCACACCTACAAACACGATCCGAGGTTTGCGCTTGTAAGTAGTCGGCACACCTACAAACACGATCCGAGGTTTGCGCTTGTAAGTCCGGTGTGGAGAGCTGGACTGCGTGCTTGAGTTTATCAGCGTCATGTTTCGTCTCGGTTCAAATAATAACGCCTCCATTTTTGGTCTTGCGGACACCACGTAGATACATGCAGCTTCATTTGATCAGGGTGAATGATTTTGGCCACGAGGTCTTGTTTCGTCACTCGACTTTAATTTATCGTTGGAATAAATAGCTACAGAGCTTAAATTGTTCAGTCGTATGAAATCATTTGCTGGGATTCTTCACCATATCGGCAAACGAAATATTTCCCGCAGAACCACAGTCCTTAATCGTCTGTTTGAGCTCCGAATTATATTTCGTCATGGTCGCACTTTTCTTGAAGGGCATTAACCGCGTTATACGCGTGAATGGCTTTTTGCTTAAACGACTGATAAAGGACTGCCATTTGTAAGGTGCCAGCTACGGCATGGAGTAGAAATTTTCATTTTCTGCTCCGAGTTGAGTTTGCCATCCACGGCAATAGAACAAACTTCATTTAAGCGCTGTTCGATGGCTGACATCCAGTTTTGAATCTCGGGCGTCGAAACAACATCAAGGGCTCAAGGGCTGGGTTGCACTGGCCCCCTTGGATTAAAGGGGATGTTTTTCATGTTATATTTTTACGAGTTCACTATTTCGTGTCCGTTAATCACTGAAACTAAACACTAAGCAAAGTTACAGTTGCATTACGTTAGTAATGGACTAAAGGAGGCCACTATTATTAAAGTAAATTTTAATATACTATACTATCACGTCTGTACACTGCAAATGAACACGGCTTAATATGATTTCCGACACCTTCCACCACCCAGAATCGTTGATGTGTTTCCCATATTCAAATTTTCACCTTACCCTGGGCCACTCAAGCTCTTCACAAGAAACTCTTTTACAAAGGTAAACTTAATATAGCTGAAGACTTAAACGACTGAATTGGCTTTATAATTATAATTATATGTGTTAGGTACCTACCGGAGCGATAGAAGACAACGAAAACCTGTTAAAATACAATGCTCATGCGTTCTCTGTATGAGAAGCGGCCTTTGACCTGCAGTGGGACAATAATTATGCTGGTATTATAGTGTAATAGTTGGTCTATAAGTAGGCCCTTAATTTCTCAGAATCGAAAACATATGTTCCTATATCTAAGTACAACATCTTCTATTCACATAACGCATCTCCAATGACATAGCATTAAGTACCTAAATCACTAGTTACTCCTATATAATTAGTGCACTTTCAGTGTCTTGTTGACCGTACATGATTACATTGTACACTAAAACATGTTATTCCGTGCTCACTGACATGTCATTATTTAATGGGGCGATGTGGTGAACAGGGAACCACACGCGTACTGTCGGTGACACTAGTGATTGGCATCTTTTTAGATTGTACGTTGTACGTACCTATATCATAAATTAGCCATAAGAGTAACGTTTTTAATAACGATAACGAGGTGCTGCACTGTTGTCTCCTTGTCGCTACGACACTATGGGCTAGCGAAAGTTACCGGGGGCCCATTATTGAGTGTGCAAGTCACCCCCTGCCATTTTATCTGTATACTTTATATAAAACATTGGTCAGGCAGGGGCCATAGTCTTTCCATAGTTCTAGATAACCAGTTCACTTTAGCCACCTAAATCCATTATCCAATATCTTTGTTTTCATATCCCGCAATAGTCCTACACCAATCGGGAGACCACCCCCGAATTGTGTAGGACTATTGCCAACCAAGGACAACCTTGGGTGCACTAGGATAATGCGAACAAGGATAATCGTTGGTTGTCGGTCGTCGGTCGGTCTAAACGTTTAACGGGCCTCTGCGAGTCGGCTTCGGCCCCTCGTACGCCTTCCAAAGGTCCGGGACCCGGACCCAAGAAATCTCAAAAGACGTATGAATAATAACGCGGTGCTGTATGTCCATGCACATACATACATGCTGCTGTATGTACCTACTACTTTGGCGACTTTTACTACTACTTTGGCAAAAATCTGAAAATTCTTGGTCAGATCGTTTGGTTTTCCCGGAGTTTTGTGTCCCATATGTCACAGATAACTTAAGTCAGAGACCATATGTGGGTACGGTGAATTATTCAGGTTTTTATGTAGTTATAGGGGCATGAGGAACAGGGTGTAAAGTTCACTCATCCTCTATGAAAAGGGAGGATCCTCCGACCAGACGGGTGTAATGTCTGGTGGGCTACTGCCCGACGGTTGATGTCGGGTTGCTGTATATAAGCTAGTCGCGCGGTAAACTCTGATTGCGCGATGCAGGATTTTGCGTGACGTCAGTGCGACGCGTTCCATTGTGGCGATGTAGATATGCCGCCACATCACTCCCCTCCGGAGACCGGAGGTCGATAGTGGGCAGAGTCGTGTATCTTGCGATGCTTGCCAGGGCCAGTTGAGGTTCCAGTGAGTCGGAACCGGGTGCCGCATAGTTCACGGTGAGTCGGAACTGTCTGCGGAGATGCCCCCAATAAGTCGGGGTGGCGCTGCGTTATGGTCCAGTGAGTTGGAAGAGGTATAGCGCCGGGTTGAGGCTGGCTACTGGTGTCGACCAGGAGAGGTTTGAAGGGCTCTGCTTGTTGACCGGCTGAGAGTGCAGTGTGCTGTGCCAAGGTTGCTGATGAGGCTGAGGGTGATGACCAGGTATGCGCGCAGTCGCTGCATGCTAGTGGTCAGGATACCCGTTAAAGCCGTGGGTGCTGGCTGGCTGTGTGACTCGCTGCTGGAAAGCTCGAGGAAGTGATGCTGATGACGTCACGCTGTAGTAGTTGGACGAAGGCTGCGCTGACGTTCATGTTCGGGGTCATCAGTATAGAGGCATGAGGAACAGGGCGTAAAGTTCACTCATCCTCTATGAAAAGGGAGGATCCTCCGACCAGACGGGTGTAGTGTCTGGTGGGCTACTGCCCGACGGTTGATGTCGGGTTGCTGTATATAAGCTAGTCGCGTGGTAAACTCTGATTGCGCGATGCAGGATTTTGCGTGACGTCAGTGCGACGCGTTCCATTGTGGCGATGTAGATATACACACACACACATAGTTAAAGGTAGAATCATAGATGTAGCAAAAAATTATAGCGCAAAAATTCGCAATTAAAAAGTGTAAGTATATATTTAACGAGAAAGCAATCCACATTTTGAGAAACTAGCACTAAAATAGAGGAAATACATACAGTAAAAAAAGGGATTTTAAACGTACCATGGGCACGAAAAAATGATGAATGTCTAAAAATTTAACCATTTGCAAAAACAGAACGTATTCAAATGTCAAAATCCATACAAGTGTTCCATGTTCTAATTTATAGATCTTGAGCATCCGTTTTTGTTGATGTCTCTTTCTGTCCTATTTGGTACGAAAAAGAAAAACTAAATAAAATGCTAGAAATTCAACTATTTTCAAACAGGTTTTTGTTTGTTATTGCCAGACGGACTGACAGATTTGCGACTTGATCCAAAATTTGTTTTTCACCAAAATTGCGCTTTAACGAAATAAACATGAAGAGGAATACACAGTTGTTTGATTTGTTTTGGGAAGATATATTAGTAACACAGGTTTTACCGAATCTAACCCTCAGAGATTGTTTTAATTTTCGGTGTGTTTCGAAAACCTGCTTGCAAATCATAAATATGTACTTTGCGAAGCTGAAATCGTTAAAATTGATGAACAAAGGATTCTCGCCTCACTCGTTTAATGTAAGTGATCCGTTCAAAATAGTTGAATGCGTATAAGAGCAGCAAAATTTGCAAAATAAAATGTTTTTCAGGTGCTTGCAATTACATGTAACAGGTTGACTGTGTTAAATTTGAGTCGCTGCACGTCGATTACTGACGACGATTTAATACCGATGCTGATGAGGAACCGGAAATTGATAAATTTGAACTTGAGTCAGTGTAAAAACTTGTCTGCAAAATCTCTGCAGCCGGTTATTTTATATTGTAATAATTTACAAACGTTGAAATTGGCGCGCTGTGCGTGGCTTACGACGGGAGCCGTGGAGGCGCTGGCGCTGCACCAGTGCCTGTTGGAGGATGTAGACCTATCATACTGCATCACAATCTCTGAGAACTGCATCCTGATATTTGTAAAGAAGTTCCGTCACTTGAAGACTCTAAACCTGGAAGGTAACAAGCAGGTATCTGATAAGTGCCTGTATGCCTTGGCTAAGTACAGCACATCACTGAAGCTTCTGAACCTGAGCGGATGTACAGATATCTCAGATAAAGGTGTCAAGTATGTATTCAAAAATATTCTTATAAACTATTCTTACAATACAACCACTACCTTTCTCACTGGCAAATATCTTTCTCATAACATTATTCATGTTGTTCATCTATAATTTGTACCAATGTGAAAGAAACCTATTTTTTTTTAAATAAGACTTTTTTTTTAATGATCTTAAATTTCAATAATAAAAAATATATTCCGGTATTTGGTATGTGGCCTTGTTTATGATGCTAAAGATTGTATTCTCATACACATCATAATATTTGAGCACAAGACAATGTCATGTCATGTTACGGGCCTTTGGTAAGCTAAACTCTTTAGATACTAAAAAGTAACTTGACTGTTTTAAAATTATTAATTTAAGGTGCTTATAAGAAATTCACAGATAAGGGAAAAATATGTGCATTCTCAACTTTCATTATTTTATTATGGAATAAAAATGAAGGTAAATTAACAATATCTCCTGTACAATCAGTAATCCAAAAAAGTACCTGCTCATATTTTTTCACCTCATTGCAGGGCGCTAGCAACCCACAGTCCCCAGCTAGAAGGTCTCCTAGTCCGAGGATGCATGAAGGTGACCGAGAATAGTCTGAAGCTGATGCGGAACAGAGTGCACCTAGACCGCAGGCCCGTGGACATGGGGCCTGTACCTATCTATGTACAGGTGTGAAAGGCTGTTACAGGTTTCTTATAAGGACAATCAAGTTCAGTGTTGAGAAATTATTATTCATCAGGGATTTTACATTGGATGCATACAACAAACACAGCTGCTATCCTAAATATAATATGTAGCAAGCTTACAATATACGGGACAGAAATTAAATGAATTTGAAAAAAAAAAATTAAAGCTCATAGACACTAAAAACTAAGTATGTCTATGACTTGTTGTGGAGTTTACAGAAGTTAATATTTCCGACAATTTAAGATCTTTTCCCGTGTGTTTTCCACAGCTCACATGGATTTCTGAGTGTTTTGCTTTGCCTAGCTTTAGCAGGATTATACATACATTGTGCAGTTAGTAAAACAATAAAAAACAGAACAGAATTAATTTGATTTACATTAAAGCATGGTATCTAGGTACAGATGCTAGTTTCTATTATTCATTAATTTTACAATACATTCAATATAAATTATTAATATTTTCCTGTTAATAATTCCACAGATCAGTCAAGGTTCAATGGCGCCTATTTTAATAATTTACAGATAGATCAACTTCCCTAAAGTATGATCAGTAGGTATCCTGTTAAACTGTGAGACCTGTTAAAATGCCAAATCTATGTATTCCTAACTAAAATCTTAAAAGTGTGTTCAGATAATTGTTTTGAGAGAATATTCAATGTCTGAGTAAATTTTAATAATTAGTGCAATTATTGGTAGGTAGGTATCTTCATCATTCTCTTGCCTATCCCAAGTTATTTGAGGTCGGCGCAACATGTCTCTTCCTTCCATCCTTCTCTATTAGACGTCATCTCGGTAGTCACCCCCTTTCTAGCCATATCATTTTTCACACAGTTCATTCATCATTTCTTTGGTATCAATGTGATAATTTTATTGCTGGTTTGTTGATAGTATTAAAAAACTATTTATTTAAAATTATATGATGCCTCTCTACGTCTCAAAATGTAGCCTATTTTCTATTTAATAATACGACAATGATGCAGCATCTGCGCGAAATATCGAGCGCATACATAATGGTGCAATAGGGTAATGATATTTTATTTTATTTTAAACTCTAAAAAATGTTGTTTGCAAATATTGCAAACAATATTATAAAAAATGTAAGAGCTTATAAAAATTGCCAAGTTATAAACTTTTTATAATAACTGCTAGACAGAGACGGCATTAGCACAGAAGTGACGTCACGAATATCACCGAATATGCAACTTCATACTAGCGCCATACATTGTCCAGCCCGCCCGACAAGGACGGGAATAATCCCTTCCAAAAACTTGAAGCGTGTAGCTTCCATCGACTTTACAGATTTTTTCGACTATCTCATTTGACTATACCTGCTTTGAAATGACATTATTTGTTCGAACATTTCTAATATTAGTCATCATCCCTTCTCGACACTTGGACTCGACGCCACGCGATAGCAGTACGCCAATTGTATTAGTACCGAGCGTTTGTTGCATCGCTGTCGTATCAATTAATTAGAAAAAGGATAACCTGAATGTTCTCATATTGTTGTATATATTTATATTTTAATGTTAAATTATGTAAATGTAACTTTGTTGGCGGAATAGATATAAGTTCTAATTTCAAGTGTGCTGTGTGCTGTCTAGGTATCTTTAAATTCTGGGGTATGAAAACAACATAAGACATGTATACTTAGATTATCTGCTTTATTAGAATGTCATCCAAACAGACCCATTTCTGTAGTATGGCAGTATGGGGTATCATGTAATGTTATCAAATGGAGCTGCATCGCTTATGATGCAATTAATTAATTATTATTTAACTTAAACATTCTACTTTATTTGGTACCTAATATTTAAGCTGCGGTCCCACGACTGACATTTTTGATAAACCGACTTTGAATTTATGTTTTACCAAAATAAGCTCGTATCATTCATTATAGAGATTAGATTTGATATTATGTATGTGGTAAGATTAACTAATGTTTGTTCCAACAGTATCTGATGAAATTGTAAACAAACTGAACCTAATTGCGTAACACACAGTAGGAATCAGTTTCATTTAGACAGTTCAACTATATTCATTGCGTTATTTACGTTGTTGAGCAGACAAATTTTTCGAACATATGAAGCAATGGATTAGCAATATGCTTCAAAATCATTCAGATTGTGAGTGATAGTTTGTTACGCAATTAGAGTGCTGATCCATTTGTTTACGTTTTCTTTAAATACTTTTAGAACGGACCTATCGTCGTGGTTGTAAATCTTCAGCAGAAGATAGAGAAAGGTTTCTGTGATTATTTTGACTATTCGTAGTATATTGTGTGCAATATTAGAAGTTTTGAGTTTGATACTCAAAGTATATGAGTGATGTTTGAGAAGGTTAGGTATTTCATTATATTTGTTACAATAGTAGCCACATTACAAACATGTAAGGTTGTTAGGCAATTGTTGACTTAGGGCTGATTTTTCAATCGTCAGATAACTTTTATCTGGGGAATATGTTTGACGTTTTGACAGCTTTTGTATAGAAAATATGTCAAGCCGCCATATTTATTCCTCAGATAAAAGTTATCTGACGATTGAAAAATCAGCCCTTAGTGTGACAACAAGTAGATACCTAGATACACCTGCCTATTAATAATATAGTGTATATTATGTTAGGTAACTACTTATGTAATACCCAAGTTAAAATCGTGTAATAAATGTGTTCATTATCAAGATATAGATGTCGAAAAGATGTAGTTGTATACTATTTACTAACCCCCGATGGAAACAGAGGGGTTATAAGTTTAACGTGCGTGTCTGTGTATCTGTCTGTGGTATCGTAGCTCCCAAACGGCTGAACCAATTTTGTTTTTTTTTTTTTTTTGTCTGAAAGGTAACTTGATTGAAAGTGTTCTTAGCTGTGATTCAAGAAAACCTGTTCAGCCGTTAGAAGATTATCAGCTCTTTTTTATAATTTAATGGAATCATTTGGAGTAGCAGAAAGCGATTTTAATGAATATTTGTTGTGATTTGCGGAATGAGCGTAGTACCTATACCTAAAATAAATAGGTATGCTATTTTGTGCAGGGGTGCTTACCTCCTTAGGTCTACAGGCGTTAAGATAATAAATCTTTAGTAAGTTTTTTTTATTGTTGTACGTTATTTGTGTGCTACGAAATATCGTACCGTTTAAACTATGTTTTAGCTAGCGGTAGGGAACATTATAATATTTCGAAGATGAATAGATAGAAGTACCATTGGTTTTTGTGACTGTGTTTTTGATCTTGAGACGCAATGCATGTGGAGACGTTGGAATTTTTATGTAATTTTAGTAAAAATACAATGTGAAACGTAAACTAGTAAAATGTTTTGTTTTTTTTTTTTTGCAAGATATACCAGTTGTGGGTGTACTATAGGTACACCTCTGCCCAACCCTTCGGGGTATACAGGCGTGATGATATGCTATGTTATATACCAGTTAGGGATCTATTGTAGCAAGTTTTATTACCTATAGAAACCGCCTATTTATATATGCAAATAAACGTTTCTAGTTAGTCATTGGTCTCATGCAGATCATTTTCAACCAAATATTTATGGAAGTACTTATGAACCTAAGTAACCTTGTAGGTACCTTGAACTATGATTTTGTATAACTTGAATACAAAATCATAGTTCATCATAACAATGAATGCTCTTCCAAATTCATATTGCATCGGATATTTTATCAATGATTAGGGCCGTACGGCGTACACGTTTATAAACCTTATTTTGTAATAATTGAATTATTTGAATAGATTTATTATGTAAATGGACAATTATGTTTAAACATTAAATATATTTTTGTTTCGTTTAATGATAATGTTTTCATAATAATTCTTGGAAAAGCTTCAACCGCAGATCTGGCTGGTTGCACTCACACGTAACGCGAGAGCGATACGGGCGCGTTTCTTTTTTTTTTTTTTCAACCCAGGAGGTTGTTGGGCGGGCTATCCTTAATAAATTAAAGCCACCAGCCAGGGCATAAAACTTAAAAACTAAACGACTACATGCTAAGAGCACCCCTGACCCCTGTGGGGTACAGACTTCGGCTTTGGGCGTCGCTAGGGGAAGACAGCAAGGGATAGGCTGGTTTGGATCAAGATTAATTAGGAACGAATTTCTTTCAGTGTTCAATTAGAGACACCGGTTCCGTGAATGAAATCACCACGCTTTTGTAGCACGTTTCATACCCACCAAAACCGTGCTTTGTTTTTACAAAATAGTCAAAAGTTTATGCTTTGTCTATAGATTAATGCGCAGGCCACACGGAGCGAAGCTAAGTTCGTTTAGCTTCGCTTATGTAGCTACCGCGTCTTTTCATACTTCGAACTGTGCAGTGTGGCCTGCGCCTATCTACTAGTATACTCTGGGCCTGCGCTAAATCAAATAGACGGCTTTTAATTATTGTTGGACTTATAATGCACAAAGTGTAGGTATGTTAACATTATCAGTATCATGTTGTAAGATACAAACCGTTCACTTGACTACAGGGTGTTTGGTAGAACGTTGAACATACGAAAATGGTGGTTAGTTGGGGTCATCTGCTACCCACTTGGCCCAAATTATTTGACCTTGGCCCCACCGTTTTTTTTTACTTTTTCTTAATTTTACAGAAAATTACCAGTTTTTTAACTTTAAATTCGAATATCTTAACTTGCGATGGGTAAAACAGGCAGGATGTTGTTTTGTATTAATGTCTAATAATAGCAGACTCTCATAAAATATTTGTTTGGTACAGATGTTAGTAGGAAAAAAAGTTTAGAGTCTTTAAAGGTGCAAAAAGATGTAAAAAAAATACTTAGAGCATAACTTTGACTTGCATTAAAAAAAAAAACTAAAAGCGATCGAGAAATTAGGATAACATCAAAACATCTCTGCTGTATGAGCTTTCTAACGGTATGTAATTTACATTTACTAAAACAAAAAGTCAAGACTTATTTGACAATTTTATCAAGTAGGAGGTTTTTGACGAAACAGAAAATTAAAATGTTTTGCGAAATTTAAAACTGTAAAGTTGTCAAAAAATGTAGCAATCAATTTAAATGAGAGGAGTACTTAAATTACCCATTCAAAGGGCCTTTTTCTGTTACCAGTCACTGCACATACTCCTTTGTTGCGAAATTTCTAGGAAAACTAAACCACTTACATTTTGTTACCTGGGGTCGGGAGCACTAAGCAGGTAAACATTTTGTCTCACTCGTGCGCAGTCATAAGGCATGTTTTTTTCTCTTTCGCTCCCGGCGGGGCCCGCTGAAGAGGCCAAAACGATGATTTTGAATAATTTGAATCAGTCGAGACTTAACTGCCTCTGCGATCGTTTGTGCCCGTCACTTCTGTTTTCGTTCCGAGTCGTTTTTTTAATTACTTGTTGTGTTATCTGTCTGTTAAGTTTCTTGTTACTGTCCTGTTAAGTTTCTTGTTCCTGTGCGCTATTACGTTTTTCTTGGTGAATAATGGCTACCTTTACCAGTGAAGAATACGCTGACATGTTGTTAGCGTATGGACGCGCCAACACTAATTGCATACTGATGTAGAAGATGTCAACTTTTTGCGGAGCATACTGTGGACGGACGAATCTAAGTTCGATAAAGAAGGGATTACCAACTTGCATAATTTGCATCATTGGGCCCCTAAAGATCAAAACCCCCATACGAAGAGACGAAGAGGGTTCCAAAGAAGATTTTCAGTCAATGTCTGGGCCAGAGTGATTGGAAACAGGCTCATAGGGCCCCATTTTTTGCCCGAACATCTTAATGGGAGCAATTATTTAGAGTTTTTGATCAACGATCTACCACCATTGCTACAAGAAGCATTTGATGAAGACAGGCCTATCGTGTTCCAGCATGATGGCTGCCCAGCTCACTGGAGTCTGAGCGGACGCGAGCTACTAAACAATTGTTTCCCCAATTCGTGGATTGGCAGAGGCAGACCAATCCCATGGCCTCCGCGATCACCCGACCTCACTCCGCTCGACTTTTACGTGTGGGGAAGAGCCAAAGAACTCGTCTACTTCACGGAAGTAGAAACGCGTAAAGAATTAATCAACAGAATTAATGCTGCATTCCAAGTGATGAGGGGAGAGATGCTGCTGCGGACGACAACCGTTGAAATAAGACGCAGATGTCGCGCGTGCATTGAAAATGGAGGGCGTCAATTTGAGCAATTACTTAATTGAATAAATTCATTTAAATGTAATTTAATTGTTTTATTACCCACTGACATTTAGGTAACAGAAAAAGGCCCTTTGAATGGGTAATTTAAGTAATCCCCTCATTTGAATTGATTGCTACATTTTTTGACAACTTTAGTTTTAAATTTCGCAAAACATTTTAATTTTCTGTTTCGTCAAAAACCTCCTACTTGATAAAATTGTCAAATAAGTCCTGACTTTTTGTTTTAGTAAATGTAAATTACATACCGTTAGAAAGCTCATACAGCAGAGATGTTTTGATGTTATCCTAAGTTCTCGATCGCTTTTAGTTTTTTTTTAATGCAAGTCAAAGTTATGCTCTAAGTATTTTTTACATCTTTTTGCACCTTTAAAGACTCTAAACTTTTTTTCCTACTAACATCTGTACCAAACAAATATTTTATGAGTCTGCTATTATTAGACATTAATACAAAACAACATCCTGCCTGTTTTACCCATCGCAAGTAAAGATATTCGAATTTACCTAAAGTAAAAAAACTGGTAATTTTCTGTAAAATTAAGAAAAAGTAAAAAAAAAACGGTGGGGCCAAGGTCAAATAATTTGGGCCAAGTGGGTAGCAGATGACCCCAACTAACCACCATTTTCATATGTTCAACGTACTACCAAACACCCTGTATAACTCACGGAGCACTGGTTTTGTGCTCTGTGCTATAACTTGTCCCTTGCCGTCATGTTGGCACCATTGTTTTTGTGTTGTTGTTATTGTACATACCGACATGCAATGGTGCCAACATGACGGCAAGGGAAAAGTTATAGTGAGAAGTTGTAATCTCATTTTCGGCTACCGACTTGCAAAATGTCGTGAGAATCTGAAGCGCGCTTACTTCATGGTATAATCGTAACTTGGAATGCCCTTTACTTTTCGCAAATATCTCAAAACTAGATGCCCTAGTTCAAGACGTAATCAACAATAATGAAACTCATCACCTCCTTGTATGACACCTCCTGGAATGTTTGCACAGAACACTAATACTCCTAACGGAATTGAATGGAATGTGTGTCTACAGATTAATGGACGACTGGTAAGAAGCCCTGTCCCTTTTAAATTCGTCAAATTAGCGTATTTTTTCTGTGGTATGATGATGTTTGTGTAAAAGAACTTTAAAAATAAAACGACAGCGTTTTTCACAAAATTATATTTTGTGTGATAACACCTGCTACATGTTTCTTACCGTTATTGTATTTACAATATTTTATATACTACACATTAGTAACAGATAACATTCATAACCTTAGAGGAGCAGATCTTACAAAATAACTTACGGCGAGCGGCGACGACCGACCGACCGCCGCGCGCGGCCGACGCTTACCTAGACGTGCAAGAGGACGAAACTAAACACGACAACTAAAAATACTTAAACTCGTAATTATAGTAACTGTAAGTGTTAATAACATTTGGCAATAAATTACTGGGATAACACGAACATAATCCTTAAGCGAAGCGGTAAAACAAAGTTATCATCGCAAATATAAAACGGTAAAAAGAATATAAAATATAAAAAAAACCTCCGTCCATTTTTAGGCCTGTTTTCGTAAGTAACCACGGATCGTCGCCCGGGCGAGCCCTGCACTCCTCCATCTTGTCAGTGCACTATCACATTGATCAAATTAAAAACCGTATCTTACAAATACACTAAGATTATCAGCTCTATATGTATACAGCCTTGTTATAATCCAAATATTACATTTACAATATGTTACACGGAAGTCAAGCAGACAGACGGGACGTGAGAGGCACTTAGAACAGATTCAGACAAACTAGGTTCCTACGGTAAATTATAATTACACAACGGCGACTGTACACGAGCTACACAACACAAATATACCAAAACATTAACACCATATACATATAAAATACGAGTTCTGAACGGTTCTTTACATGTGAAGAACAATCTGCCACCAGTAAAAACATTGCACTTAGTTCAACATAACCAAAGACTTAACATTACATTGTTTCTTTGGAAATCGGGAATATATGAATGAAGCACGCGCCATGGACACTGGAATCCTCGGATATCACAGTTCTCTCACAGGGTTCATTAGTCGTCACGATACAAAACAAAGCAGATTACTATCAGAGTACATACATTTATTGCACTATCATTATGCTACATTTCAGTGACGTAGTCATTATTATTATAAACAGATTTAAATACATTTTATCTGCAATTTTGTACTTTTATTCAGCTTACCGGGTACTGCTCTATATCAACGACAAACAAAACGTGATTTACATACTTATTATACAAAAACAATAACAGAGCTGCCACTAGACATGACGAGATACTCGTGCGGGAGGGTAAGGCAACAGAAGTGGTGTTCATGTTCATCTCGATTAACGTTACTCTATATACAATACAACTAGCACTTAACGTCAGAAAACAAATGTTTATTTGTACTATGCTATACTTAAATATAATACACTCCAATCGTTTTTGGTGAACGTTACGGGTCGCCCTCGCACGCGTCACGCTTCGCTACCGCCGCATGGTGGAGTTGAGCGTCTGCATGGCGAGCGGCGGCGGCGGCGCGTTGATGTAGCCGTACGCGTACACGTTGCCCTGCTGCGCGCGCGGGTCGGCGTACTGCGCCGGCTGGACGTTCATCATCTGCAGGTTGTTGAACTGCTGCTGCGGCGGCACGCGGTACCCGTTGAGCCCGTAGCCGCTGATGAGGTGCGTGTTGAGGTTGGGCGACATGCGCGAGCCCGGCGCCATCTGCATGTGCTGCATCGGACTCAAGTTGCCTGCGACACAACGTAGTACACGTCTCAGTTCAGTATTCATTATTGTCTGGCAGCAGTACACATAATATGTATACAAATGATAGTTGAAAAAAATGTCACATTCATCACACAACGATAATCTTCTATGAAAGAAGATATCTCTATAGGAGATGCATATATTACTGTTGCATGTTCTTAGAAGACGGTGGCTACAGAGCGCAGCGACTGTGGAACCATGCATAACTTACTCTATACAGGGTGTAAGGGACAGCCCTCCGCAAACTAACAGGGTGCATTCAGCTCCTTATTTTGAATCATATTCCACTGGAAATATTCTAAGGAAAACATTCATTCATTCATTTTTTTTTATCGTATTTTTAGTTACTATTCCTTTATTTCAATGTAAAATTATATTCTCTCTCTATTCTCGGCGGCCGAAAGCTCGCTGCGCTGCCGTTTCCTACGCGCGTTTTGCCACGGTAACGATACATTGCGTGTGAGGTAATAAAACAAATCAAGTTTATTGGATTCCCATAATGTTCCTAAAATAATTTTATGTACCGGTCATCTTAGTATGATATACTGGCTTCACCCCATCTGTCTGCAGAGGGCTGTCCCTTACACCCTGTATAGTAGAATTTATAAATAAATCTGGAAGACTTATACCTCAAGATGCTATTGCAGCTAATGAATCAATACTTTGAGTAGCTTTTTATGTATGTATATGTCATCAAAACCATGGTAGATTAACACGCACAGGCACGCCTCATTTTAATATCATAATAGTAATACTGACTTGATGTATTCCTGGTATTTCTAGGCGAGTCGAGCTGGTTGTGCGGCGGATAATACTTGGCGGCGGCGGCGTGGTAGTGTCCGGCCGGCGCGGCGGGTGGCGTGCTCGACTGCTGCCCGTACTGTAGGAAACAACTAGATTCGAAATACTGAAAGACCACAATCACGTGTCATAAAAATGTTGGAGCAAGACAGCATACTTGTGTCCGGGTGTATGATGATGATGTGATTGTTAAGTACACGTTTTTGTACAACTCCATGTCGGTTCTGAAATATTTTCATGACACTTCAACTTTGTATAGATTGGTTTACTACAATGTTTTTGTTGCTTGGTAAGTTATAGCGACCGAAAATTCTCCACCAATTCAATTTCACACTAAGCTTTCTTATTATCATGCATTTATATTTGAAAATAAAATAAAAAACTCCCATCTCCATAAGTTAAGACTTCTCTTTGTGACACTCGCTTTGTGTTTTTGTTAACAACTCTTAGTTGGAAGAGGAGTCGAGCTCGTGAAAGTTTACGAAATTCTGTGCTTACTAAGCATGAAGTTGATCCATATCAGTGAAAAAATAATGCTGATGACACGTTAGAATACATTTGCAGTGCGTTCAGCTGTTCTATTTTGTAAAAATCTCACAAGTACAAATGGTGAAGTGAGTTGTCATTCCACAGATGCAAGGGATTGATACTATTATCAACTCACTTCACTTAAGCTTTCACGGTGAGATTCTTACAGCATAGAACGGTGGTCTCGGCTAGCGGTTACCTGGTGCGGCGGATGGTGTTGTGGAGCCTCGGCCATCTGCTGCAGCTTGGCGAGCGAGCAAGAGGGCGGCCAGGCGCCGGCGTGGTACTGCTGCTGCTGTTGGAAGCTGAGGTAGCCGCCCTGGTAGCCGCCCGAGCCCGGCCCGCCCGCACCGGAGCCCTGCATCACTGCCCCGCCCGCTGCTGCGTCCAAAAAACTCGCTACATTTATCATAGCAAGAATTGTGTGTTTTAATTATGAGGAAATGTAAACAAAATAAAACAACACCATGCCTGTATGCTTACAAGAGGTAGGCTAAACGACCACATTTTTCCAATCAAACGAATCTGTTCAGGGCCACGTCATATCACAACGACTTTTATTGGCTAGCACTGCGTCGGAAAGCGTCATAACACGACACAACATAATAATGTGAATCCGGCATTTAAGACATTCACATTTCGCCAGTTGTAGAATGTAATAGGAAAGGGAATCTATTCCTTACCTACATTTAGGTGTAAGATGTAGTAAGGGGTGAGTTGGAGTGCAGATTGCCATTAAGTGGGCATAGTACCGAAATAACTTTGGAATTATTTTATAAAGACTGATGAACTCAATTTTTCATGCTTGAAAATCTTGTCCTACATTTTCTAATACTACATTTTCTTGTTTGCAATTATTACACCCCAAGCCGGTCATAATTAAGTTTATCATGACGACTGAGCGAACGGGGCTATTAGAGCGAATCGTGTAAAATATTTTTTTAATAACCGATTTTTCAATATAGCTACAACAGCACATTTTATGGAGTTCTCTATATCAGAAGAGGCCTTTGCCCTGCAGTGGGACAGTAATAGACTAGTATTATTTACTAAGTTTGAGAGGCAGTGCGTGTACTGACCGTGCGGCTGGTGCGCGGGCGGCGTGGCGCGCAGACGCGGAGCGGGCGGCGTGTGCGCGGCGCGCAGGGCCTGCTTGGCCTCGCCGCCCGAAGCGCCCGCGCCTGCAGAGCTGTTGTTGTTAGCGCTGCTGTTCCTGTAAACGCAGTGTGCTATAGTAAACAGAACTACACTTCCACTCTACATCTAAGTATCTGCTTGTCGATACGATGTTTCGTTTCATTTGACAATGATTGAGAACATCTGTTTTTTAGACACGGCCCTATAAATCATTCAGTCTTATCTAAAACGATAATACTATTATTTATTTATTGATTAATAAAGAGTTTACAGTAGCTTTGTACTTAAGCGATAAATCATTAATGTTGTTAACCTTTTAACCGCCCGACTTCATATCAGTTGTCGTGCCCCCAGCGCCGGGCAACTTGAATCATTACGATATTTGGTCGTAAATATACGACCCTGGCGAAATGGACACGAAAATATTTGTCGGATTAATCCGTCGTAGGCGGTTAAAGGGTTAACGCTTGCAAGACACTAAACACCCCCAGACGTAATAAATAAAACTTCTATTGTATCTCCGTCAGTTCCCTTCGAGCGATTAACGCTGTTGGTAAATGGCCTCCATTATGGCGACTGAGTGAAAAGGCTCTGCTTACCTATTCCTATTATTAATCTTCTGCTGCTTAGGCGGCTGGTTGGGCTGGCTCATGATGGACGGGATGTGGATGGAGGAGTACTGCGGGCTGGGCGCCGGGTGCATGTGCATCATGGAGCACGGCGACGCCAGGTCCGAGCCGATGCTGGTGGGCGACTCCAGGCCCAGCTGGCTCACGTCCAGCTCGCACGCCGGGTACTGCACCGAGTGCACCGAGTTGCTGGTCGAGTCCGGCGTGTACACGCCCATCGACTGCAGCGCCGGACTTACCGCCTCACACAACTCCTCCTTACTAGTATCCTTAGGAGACTCCTCTTTCTTGTGCTGCCGAGACTTCTTCTCAATCTCCTTCTCCTGCCCACAAGGACCGTTCTGATTAAACGGTGTCTTACAACTAGGAGATGACAGCACCTGTGAACTCTGCTGCCGGTACTCCGCACAACTCGTCACCACTTCCTGCTGTTTGTTCACTTGTCGCTGCATCATCTGCTTCATATGATCAGCTGCGTTCTGAGATTGCGACTTTTTCGGTTCACACTGAGTCTGACAAGCAGTCGTAGTTTTCGACTGTTTTGAAGGCTTACATTCGTTCTTCTGTGAACACTCCGCTTTGGATGTCGGTGTCTTGGTCTCCTTGAAATGCGGCAACCCCGTCGTTGCGTATAAACTACTGCTCAAGCCGTAAGCAATGTTGTGGAACTCTTTCTGGTCATACTTAGGAAGTAATTTCTGAGGCGACTTTTGGACTTGGTCTAAATGAGGAAGATTGAACCCTTGATGTTTGTCCAAGTAGTTCTTATCACTAACTATATTTTTCATATCTAAAAATCTATTATGTTCCCACGAGCCCTGTATCCGCGTGGGGTCCCAGGGCGGCCACTGATACTGTCCGTGCGTCGTGTGGTAGTTAGGAATTTGGTTCATAGCGTAATCCGCTTTAGGCACTAATTCATTATCATACTTAAATTTGGGCAGCATTTTGTTCAAATCGTTCTGATCAGCTTTCAAGTTCAGCTGAGCAGTGCAGCTCTTGTCATGTTTGACAGACTGATTTTTTGAGTCACATTTGGAAGTATTGGACTTCTCTTTCTTAAAAAAATCTTGCTTTTTGGGTGCCTCGTTTGTTTTAGTTTCCACTTTAGTCGTGACCGGCACGGAGTTTATCACGTTTATAGGGACCGACGTCTCTGGTTTCCTAACATTAGTGTTCTGCTCCGGAAAAAACATCTTAGGTTCAGGTGTACTCCTAGGAGTGTCGTTCTTAGTTTTCTTGTCAGTTTTCTCTAGCTTGCTGTGAGCAGAGTTCACTCGCACGTCACGCAGTTTACTCTTCTCTCGCGGCTTCATGTTAGGATCGTGTTTACAGTCTTGAGAGTTAGTTTGGACAATGCTCATCGATCCAGTCAAGTTTTGCATAGCATTATTAGCGAAACTAGCTTCTAAATCTGCTCTTTCCAAACCCATGCTGACGGCCGCGTTAGCGCTTTGACATCGAGGTAAAAAATTGATATCAGTCACATTGGGCACTTTGGGTATGACTGGGTTTATCACTGGGGACGATATCGGATGCGGTACTTCTAGCTTAGTTGTGCTCTTACTTGTGACTGGAGTAGAGTCGAGAGTGTTGTTTATTACGCGGTTCTGTTCACTAGTCTTCAAGAGTATTTTGTCAGTTTGTACCGCCTGCGACTCTTTGCTAACATTCGCTCTGTGATTCAGGTAGGAATGCTGAGCCGTGTTGATCTGTTGTATCGTCATGGAATTACTCACGGGATTTTGAAAGTTTTGCACCGACGTCTGCTCGATAACATTTCTGGTTACAATAATCTCATCTTTCCTAGAGTTCATCATGTCGTTACGAAACGGTATTTCACTTTCTCTGCTCACAATTGGATTTTGTAATTTATTTCTATCAATTTCAGTAAAACTATCTATTTTGACGGGGTCTGGCTTCTTCATACATGATATATCTCTCTGTGTATTATCTAAATGTTGAATTATTTCTATTTTATTTGGTGACGACTTTTTCTCGGCAATTTTAGTTTCGTCCATATTCTGATGTTGAATAACAGTTTCTTTTCTAATCTCGCATTGCTTCTGTTCGCAAATTATATCGGTGTTCATACCCTCTGGTGATCTTCTAAGTTTAGGAGACACATTAATCACCGACGTGTCGGTTTTCTTTGGCGATACGCCCATGTGCGGGGAATTTGCGGTGTCAGACTCACCTTCAACGACTATCGTCTCAATTTGATGTATTTTTGGTACAATGAGATCCACTGCAGGCTTGGTGGTGTTCACTTCCTCCTGCACTCTCGCGCTAGGATCGAGCACAATATGTGCATTCTCGGTGGATACAACCGGTATTACTTTAGACGGACTGTCTTTCTCTTCAACCTCTTTGGGTTTGTTGTCATTGTTTTGTTGAACAGGAGCCACCAAGTTAGGTTTTGGTGACGGCAGGGGACAGCTTTGACTGTTGTTATCATCAGATTCAGATATGACAATAGTTTCCTTATCCTCCACTGCTGATTTAGGAGGAGATTTCATTTCACCGTTTCTAGGCTCATCCAATTGGTTGTCCTCAGTCTGATCACTCTTTGTGTTGGTCTGTTCCTCAGCTTTAGCTGGCGATGCTTCCGTTCTACTGCCAGTGGGAGCGTCATCACGCTTATCACTAGCCTCGTTGATAACTTGGTCTTTCTCCACGACAGATTTCGGGGAGTCCATGTGTATGCTATCAAGTTCCATATCACTTGTATGATGGTCTGTGCTGTTCTCTTCCACATGTCGCGGTGACGCTGGCTTGCTTGTGACAATCTTCCTTTCTTCACCTTCCTCCACATCCATCTCATCATCAGCTTCACCCGAAGAGTCTTCAGAACTAGCTTCAGAGTTCTTGCTTTTTTCTTGTGCTTTCTCTTCAAGTTTGTCCTTAGGAGATCTGTTAGTTTCCTCAACGGGCACAGTACTGCTGGGCTCCATTGAGTCGTCAGTTTTATAGTCATTGACTTGTTCTTTAGATTCGTCAAATTTGGCTTTCTTAGCTGCCGGTGACACGGCCGTCGCTGGAGTCTTATTGACCTTCTGTCGCTTCCTCTGGCGTCCTTTCCACGCCATTTTTCTTTTAGTCTTAGGTTTAACAGGCATTGCGGCTGGTGTGAGTGCATCCATGTCCATACTCTCTTGACTTTCCTGACTGTCGGAGGCGTATGGCGCTTCCTTGACGCTTTGTCTTCTATTTCTCGGTGTTGGCGTTGGCTCCTCTGCAGCCTCGTTCTGTGTGACTCGGGACGATCTTCTCGCGACGCTTTTACTTCGTTGTCTCCGAGGCGTTTCTTCCTCTTTAGGTTTCTCTTCTTCCACATTAGTTTCGGAAATCTTCCTGCTAACTTCCCGTTTTCTTTTCCGGTTGCCCTCAGTGAGGGTCGGAGTGGTTTGGTACGTAGTTTCACTGTACTTGAGAGGTCTCGTCCGTCTCCTGCCAGATGATGTGACTTCCACTGGAGGTTCAGGAGTCTCGACATCTGCTTTAGCTTTCACAGCAGGTTCTTCTTTGGGCGCGGGCGCTTCCGATTCTGTGGCGGTGTCCTCGCTCTCAGTCTTACATTCTGCTTCATCGTTCTCAGTTTCCTGGTCGCCCGAAGCTTCCTCAGGCGACCTGAACGGATTCACAGTAGGCGCTAGGAGAGGGGTCCACCTCAGACATTCAGGATCGATCTCCAGCCGAGGTTTACTTTTGACTTTGTTCATGTGATTATCAACTCTGATCCAGTCTATGCACAGTCCTAGTTTCGTCGTCTCATCATTGGGGATGTACCTCACAAAGCCGAGCAACTGAAATGTTATCGCGATATCGTTCATATGCATTCCCGTCGTGTGAGCGATGTCTTCGAATGTGAAAGGTTTGTCTTTGTGGTCATACAAGTATTCGAGAATGACAGACTTCCAATACGCGTGGTAGGAAACTCTGCCAAGGTCTGACAAAGGTTTTTCCGGCGTGCCAGGTTGTCCTTCTTCTTTCGAGAGTAAATAACCTGGGAAGAAAGATAAATAAGTTAATGCCATTTTAATACAAACAGTTAAAAGTAAATATTGCAAATCTCATTAAGAGATGTAATAGAGATTCCACCACTCACTAAAATGGATGAGAAACCTCCCGTAGCCCTGCCTCTGGTACTGCGGCATCGTCATGATACAGGAAACATTATATTTCTGCTGACAATGTTTTTCTTTGGAGAAGTAGCCGACTAGGTGGCATCCTTTGCTGTCGTTTTTGGTGAGCACGTAGAATAGGAAGGGCTCGACATCGTAGTACAAGGTTTTGTGGTCGAGGAAGAGTTTAGCGAGGAGGCAGAGGTTCTGGCAGTAGATCTTGTTGGCATTGCCGTCGACCTCGAACACGGAGATGTCTCCGCAGCGGTAGATCTCCGTGGCGGGCGGGTGGCGCCACAGGCACTTGTCGAGGTGCCGGAAAAGTACCGCGCGACTCTTCGCATACTTCAAGCAGAACTCGCACAGGAACAGCTTGGGTAGCCTGCAACGGAGAATTACATCAGGGTTAAAGACGAAATAACTGCCAAGCGAGACTATGTTAGGGGCTGAATATAAAATAATTTAGTTTTTTACAACTAATCGTTTGTTATTTTCTTTTTCTCGTGTTTTTCTATATATTTTTTATTGTATTTTATCTTTTATAAATTATCATAACTTACAGTATGTATTATGTAACATTCACGGCTTGGGTTTTAATCTGTTATGTTGTGCATGTACACTTAAATAAACAAATAAATAGTCAATACTGCCTTGATGCACTATTTTGGGAATAACCTCTAAACCACTACTATTTTGCTCCATTAAAAAATACTACAAATTGAGTTGCAACAGTTGGTGACCAATTTATTTATTTATTTATAGTTAATTAAAACGGTACAAAACCAATTAAATTAATTAACATACAAACATAAAAATACGATTAATATTAACAATTTTGTTGTTTATACATAATTTAATTAAAACTAACATGGAACAGTGGACTCCCTTGCATTTTTTCTCTCACAGAACACCAGACATATATGCATAATTTTACTCCATTCATCCGCAAACACATCACATTCAGGGTTGGCAGGCAGAAGGGCGTTGAGCATTTTCATAGAACGACACACCGGGGATTCAGCTCTGGCGACAGTTTTGGATAACGGTTGTGAAAACAGATTGTGCCGGCGGCTCGGACGGTGTGCGATGTATTTGTCGGGCACAAAAAGTCGACAGAAAAGGCCATGAGCTCTGGGCAGTCAATACGTCCCCGAAGGTTTTACAGGCTACCGTGAGCTGATCAAAGCCTCTTCTTACCTCCAACGAGTTAAAGCCCAACATCCCTAAAAGATAGTTGGAAGGGTACATATAGGGAAAGAAATGGAAGAGTTGGAAGGGTACAAAAACCTTTGGAAGAGGCATCTTAAGAAGGTTTTCTGTACCTTTTCAAGCATTAGTGTTTGGGTCGCGGTATAGGGGTGCCAAACACAGGCACTGGACTCGAGTTTGCTTCGAACCAGAGTGGTGTACAACAGCCAGATAACATTTGGGTTGCGCAAGTCACGAGCATTTCGCAACACAAATCCCAGGCGCCTAAAAGATTCCTTCGCAAGAGTAGAAACGCGATCTCTAAAAGTAAGACAGCGGTCAAAAGTCACTCCCAAGTCCTTTATGTTGGTGACACGAGTAATTACTTCACCACCCAAACTATAGTCATAATGGATTGGTCGCAACCCTCAACCGTACGTCATGACATAGCACTTTTCAGTATAAAAAATTGCTTGTTCATAATGCTGCTCCACTCAAAGACGGCGTCAATATCCCTTTGCAGGAGTTTGCAATCTTCGCCTGTTCTGATGTGCACGACAAGTTTTAGGTCGTCGGCATATAGAAGACACTTGGCAAACTTAACATTTGCTATGAGATCATTGATCATGATCAGGAACAGAGGCGGCCCTAACACTGACCCCTGACTCACGCCCGAGCGTGTGTTATAAGGCTTGGATTCGAAACAGCCATGTCTGACAAACTGCTTGCGATCCCGCAGGTAGTCGGAAAAGAAGTGAAGAAGACCGGACGAGAAACCGATGCCATCAGCCAGCTTTGTTAAGAGCACATCGTTGTCAACTCTGTCGAATGCTTTACGGAAATCGAAATACAGAACGTCAACCTGCGTACCGATGTCCAAGCCACTGGATATGTAGTCCACATGAATCAGTAGATTCGAATTTCAGAGCGACCCGGTCGAAAACCGTGTTGGACATCAGACAGGGACATATTTACTCATTTGTAAATGAAGGTGTGGAGTATATGCTCGATTAAGTTTTCTTAAAATTAATAAAATAAAATAAACCTTGGCAATGGTTGGCAAGACAGCGATGGGCCTGTGTTCCTCTACAGATGTTTTGTCACTGGTTTTAGGGATGGGAGTGACTCGCGAAGTTTTCCATTGCTTTGGATATACGCTGGACTGGAGGGCTTGGTTAAAGACATGACATAGAGGAGCTGCCAAGATATTATGACACCCCTTAAGGATAAAGGCTGGAATGTTGTCAGGGCCAACCGAGCTACATGGTTTGAGTTTAGCAATCCCCTTATCTACATCCGATGGGGTTAAAACGGGAAGAGGAATGTTATCTCCCTCACTAGTCACACTTAAGTTTCTTGGGGTGTATCGGGCAGAAACACGCTGGCAAAATACTGAGCAAATGCCTCAGCCGCTTTGACACCCGAAAAAGTCTCACCATTGAGTATGACGTTTGGCTCGAAACCGCCCTTTGATCGCAGGCTAGAATCATACTGCCAGAACTGTCGCAGATTTTGCCTATGTTATTTTCTTAGGTGTTACAGTACAATCTATAGGCGTTCTGGGTTCTTGCTTTTAGATCCGATCGCAGAGCACTAAACTCCGCATATATAAAGTCACATCGCGAAAGTTTCCATTTATTATGCAGTTTAGTTTTACTTATATCTCTAGTAAACCAGACTGGATACCGCCTAATTCCAACACTCATTCTCTTCTTCTTTGGAATGGAAGAATCAAATGTGTCATAAATTATTTTGTAAAACTTACCAGCAGCGGAGGCTAAATCATTGCAATAAAAAACGTCTTGCCATGGAGCAGAACTAGTTAGACCTCTTAAAAGTGTGTAGTTCCCTTTGATAAAGTTCCAATCCCTACTACGATCAATGTTGCTGGAGTCCAATTTTTCCCTATCCTTAAGCGTTGTGATGGTAATCGCAATATCTAACGGTGGGTGATACAAGTTGATTGGAACTAGCTCAGTATCTTTGCCATGCTCGCAGTTTACTTCGGTACCCACGCGAGCCAACACTAGGTCTAACTAACTCCCACGCATATTCACCACTTCATTCATCTCAGTCAAACTACAAAAGCTTAAGAAATAACAGTAATAATTATTGACACTGACAGATGCACTTAAGGTCGCCTAAAATTATTATCGTTCCGTTCAAATTGGAGATGATATTCTCAACCTTGCAGAACCATGCCATGTAATTGTCATCAGTCGCGGTGGGCTTTACGTAGGCAACACATACAGATATGCTAAGACCGAAAATTGTGATCGTAGCCCATAAGTCTTCGCCACGGTCAGTCTCAAGATCTAGCTGCCTCTTCATTGTTACGCCGGGGCGCGAAGCAAGCAACACGCTGCCACCCAGAGTCACTCTGTCTCTTCGTAGGATACTCCAATCTCCGCATGACATTTCCGAATACTCAACTGAATTGTCCAGATTTGTCTCTGTTACAGCTATTAAGTCGTGCTCGGAGAGTAACAAGCTTGATCTCCAAATAGGTAACTTGGTTTTGAGCACACGCACATTCTGGTACAGTAAATGGATACAGACATTGCGATTAGTAGAGGCGGGTAAGGCAGGAACGTTGAAATGCTTACTGAGACTCATTACTTCGGCCGCGAAAGTTACGGCGCCACGGTTTGACGCAAATACCCACTGCCCAGTTTTGAGCTACCATAACTTGTTCAGCCAGTTTCGAGGGCACACCCAACTTGAAGGAGGCGAATTTGCCACGGGATTTGAGTGCTTCTACCGTGCTAACATCAGTTCCACAAAATTAAATGGTAATTAGGTGATCACGTACCTGGCTATCAGAAGTACCCTGCTTCACGTAGAAGAGGTGCAGGTATAATAAAGCACACCAATATTAATAAAGCACACATGTTAACGTTAAGGTGGGGCTACCTTGCATATTCCTGTGGGAACGGGCTGGAGTACCAGGTGTCAATCTCCCACTGGCCAAACTCGATGGCAGAGGGGCAGCGAGCCGGCGCATGCGGTGCGGCCGGCGTGTGCGGTACGGCTGGCGTGCTCGGCGCGGCCGGCGTGTGTGGCGCGGCCGGCGTGTGTGGCGCGACTGGCGTATGTGGCGCGGCCGGCGTGTGTGGCGCGGCCAGCGTGTGTGGCGCGGCCGGTGTGTGTGGCGCGGCTGACGTTACCGGCGCGTCGTTCGCTGGCACCGGAAGCACTGCACCGACAATACCAACCGCACTTCCGCCGGCTGCCGTGAGTGCTGCGTTGAATAGCTCAGCGTCGCTCTCCGTCACGCCCGCCGGTAGACGTTTGCCCTCTGCAATTTTAAACACATAGCTACTGCCTGCACTTCGTCTCGTATGAGATGTTCAGGTCACGAGACTTCATAGACATCCCAATATTTAATATTAATTTTTGAATTTTGCGATTTTTTCAAGTTTTTACACACATTAGTCAAATTTAGAAAATTATAATATTTACCAGGATCTTCGTCAATGCAATTAGAATGAAAGTTAAATGAAAATACCTGGTGAATAAGTAACAAAATAAATATGATGCAATAAAATGGCTTCGGGCGGAATGTAGTACGCCAGACCTAAATGAAAATAAAAATAGAGCAAGTAAAACATAATAAAGTATTTCCCGAACAGCCGCACGGGCGTGCGAGTGCTCGGGGTTCCGTCCTTCACGCCTGCAGAGGCGCAAGCGAAAGTGCATGTGTGGATACTGCCGAAACCGAGTAACAAATGTTTTGTCATCGGCGCTCGGTGTCCGAATGAGAAGCTAACAAAGAGCACGCGGCTCACTCACCCGTCCCGAACAGAGATTCGAGAGAGAAACGAAACGACTTGCGAGCGGAGCGCCGGCCAGCAATCAGAGCGAGCGAGACGGTCAGATCCACCAGACACTTTCACCGCACCTCAAACCGATCTTACCCGTCTGATTGATGGCCGGGCTCGTCGCCGGGCCCGCCAGCGCGAGCCCGCGGGACAGTTTGTGCGCGTCGGCCGCGCCCGCGCTCGACCTCTGCGCGGCCGCCGACCTAACCAGCGCCGACGCCGACAGCCGCGCGCCCGGCCGAGGCGCGCGAGACCTACTGCGCGACCGGGAGCGCGTCATCACTTCCTCCTCCGAGGGCGAGGGCTCCGGCGACGGCTCCCGCGTCCGACTGCGCGCCTTGCGCAACGACGCCTGGTACCTTCTGAACGTGCTCCGCGTCTCTTTGAGCACGGCGCGGTCCTCGTCCCGCTGCTCGGAGCGCTGGACCCGCGCCGGTCGCGCGCGCGACACCGAGCGCGACGCCGTGCGCACCGAGTAGAACTCCGACAGGCCGTCGAACAACGTCGTCAACAGTCTCTCCCCGCAGCGACTGCGGCGCCGCGCGACGTGATGCCTCTCGGGCTCCGGCCGCGGCAGCGCGGGCTCCAGCCTGTTCTGTACCGAGTCAGGCGCGACTCTCCTCGGTTTGTGCTCGCACTCTAACCTACTCAGTTTGGGCTCGATTACCAGTCTTTTGAATTTTTGAGACTCTGCGTCGATCCTCTTTTCTTTCCGCGGTTCGACCTCGAGTCGTCTATGTTCATGTGGCTCTATTTCGAGTCTTTTAAGTTTCTGAGCTTCAATCTCCAGTTGCTTATGATTTTGTGGCTCGGCCTCCAATTGTTTCTGTTTTTGCGCTTCGGCTGCGAAGCCCCAGACGCCGCCGGGTGCGCAGTCGGCGGCTAGACGTTCGAACACGGTGGACACATACGCGGGCGCGGGCTCCTCGCTGTCGCTGGAGGACGCGGCTGAGTCCTCGCCGGAGGCGCCGGAGTCCGGCGACGGCGGCGAAGCCAAGGACGCAGGCGACGGCGTGGAGCGTGTGGATGAGGGCGGCTCGCTGGGCTCGCGGGGCCCGGGTTCTTGGGGCTCGTGGGGCCCGCCGGGCGCGGGAGAGGCGGCGCGGCGCTCAAGGCACAGCTCGAGGCGCTGCACGCGCGTGACACGCACGCCGCCCCAGCCTTCCCACGAGCCGGACGACGAGCGGCGCCGGCGCCGCTTCACTAGATTGAACGCGGAGAATCGGAAAAACTTTTGCTTCTCTCTCGACATTCTCTGTTCGGTGAGGGAGTGGGGGGCGCGCGAGGGGCGCGGAGGGCGCGGCGGGGCGTTACCGTCGGAGGGCTCGTCGTCGGACTCCGCCGGGCGCGCCGGCGTGCGCGGCTTGCGGCTGCGCGGCATCGACGACCTGGTGCAGAATACATTGGTTAAAATGATTCGTGAGACATCGATAAGACAGTGCATGTGCATGTTCGTCGCTCACCGCTCCCGGGCGGCGGCAGGGCGGCAGAGCGCGCAGCGGTAGGGCGTTGTGGCCGGGTGCGCGAGGCGCGCGCAGGCGGGGTGCGCCAGGCGCGCGCAGGCGGCGCAGCGCAGCGCCCAGCCCGCGCCGCGTGTGCTGCACTCCGAGCACCACGCGCACGCACCGCACGTCCAGCGCGAGTACTGCGCACAGAACAACGATCATGTAATATAACATAACCCAAGCTATAACTAAACCTGATACACAAAAAAAACTTGCTACAAGCACCAAAAAGCACACCCAGGCCATTCTGCCAACGTGTACCATCTTAATGACAGATTATTATTTCTACTATGGCATAAGACTTTCTTTTATAGTTTGTGCCTACTAGACAAGTCCATGTGCACATTATCCAACAGGAAGTCAGCAAATACACCATATCAATTAGACGGAATATAAGTTGCATCATCAACACAATTCATCATAATGTAACAGTAGGTGGACAGACAGATTTGTTACTTTTCCATTACTACAGAGAAAGTGACTTAGCCCTTAACACATTAAACGCCGACTCAAATTTAGTGATTGTTCCATTTGGGCCGTAGGGCTCACCGGTGAGCGACAGCAATTATTTTGTTAATTCTTTGGATAGTAATAAGAAACAATTATTTAGAGTGGGGTTTTTGACTATTTTGAACCATATGATATGAGCCAATAAAATATAATGTGTAAAATTTATCGAAATCGCAAATCGGCGTCAGCCCATAAGGAAAGTATAGTGGTGGTCACCAGTGGCCACCACGGCGTTCAATGTGTTGTGATGTTTGAGACCACAAAAGCACAGAGCACAGTGATTGAAAGTGAAGATATGAGGCAACTATTCAGACTAGTGGTTATTACTTTTATCCCTAAACGCTCGCTAGTGATCCCAGGTTCACATTTTTCTTATTTTTTCAAAGGTCTAAAAAATTTGAAACATGATTTGATACTTAATCTGAAGGATGATAAAAATGTCAATAACATTTATATACATTTATCACTCAAACTTTTTAACTAAACATTATTGTTAATTTAGAAATGACTTTTGTTGACATACCTGGTCCTACAGACGAATGGATTAGTAAGAAGTGGTGTGCTCATTCATAAATGTTAATTAACGAAGCTGAATCACAGGAAAATTTCTGTCTGATGACTGTGATTTTTATGCTAACTTTCTATTTCTTACCAAATGCTGCATTAAAAGCACATTACCTTAATTACAGGTAGAGTAATCTGCTCTATTAGGTTGACGCACGTAGGATGCGCGAAGGTCTTGCACTGTTGGCAGCTGATGAGAAACTCTTGAGCCCCCAGCCCATTCTTATCAGTGCCTAGGCACTCAGAACATGCAGCCGCTCTGCCTGGGCTCAGTTTCTGTAACAAAACACTTTGGTTTGAATTTTGAAGTTTAAAGATAAAAAGGCAATCAACTCTTTAGATACATGAAGGTAAATTAGTAATCAACTCACCCCTCGACTTTGATCTAAAATGTATATATATATATATATATAGAGCTCAAAAAAATTAGTAATTTTTATTACTTTTTGATTTTAAATTAATGTGCAGTATAAATTCAAATTCAGCATTACAGCTCATGAATTGTGACTGATTCCACACCCTGTGTAATAAACCATTGTTGTATGTTAATAATTTGTAAAGCCAAGTATTATATACCATTCGTATTTTGTCATATTCCTAATCTTTTGAGCCTATAGAATAAATACAATTGAAACTTACTTTGTACTTTTTCTGTTTGTTAAGAAATTAAAAAATATGAAATTGTATAATTGTATTCAGCTAGTTTTAATGTGATCTTAACTTGCCTATGCTGTTCATCGTTTAATAAAACCTTGTTATGTTATAAAAGCCCTTTACGCTTTCTAATAACAGAATTACAAAGGTCCGAGGCAGTTCTCTGTTATCATACCTATGGCTTACAATTTATGCTATGAAAAGCCAAAAAGTAGGTCAAGTCAAAGAATCCAAGATGAATTAGCATTTAGCATTGTGTCTCATTTATACAAAATCAAGTGACTCAATTGAGTGAGTGAGTAAAAACACATGGGTTTCATGAATCATTGGAATACATTTTTATCAAATTCATCAGCATATGACCAAGAGTATGTTCTAAAGTTTTTCTTGCTGATGTAAAAATAGATTGAAAATAACTAGTAATTTTCTTATGCTCATTAATTTAATTTTTTTGGAATCAATAATTAAACAAAGAAATTACAAGGGATCTTAACTTTCATAATGGGCTCAGAAAGTGCAGCAAAGTTCGACAAACTTTATTAATGCATTCATGGACACTGAATGGGACACAAAAGGGGTTTTATTGTTATAACACTTATGGGCGTTTAGTGTCCCTCAGTGACAAATTTTATTGAAATTGAACCAATTATTATGACTCAAACAATTACCTCAAAAGAATGTCTGAATCATAATGGTATTATACCTTTTCTGTAGCTATTTAATTCTGACCAGGAAGTTGTATTTACTATAGATATGTGAGATTTACAATATTTTATTTTCACTGTGTAGTTCACATGTTTTATTCAATGACTTAAAGTGTACAAATGAAATAGTGTGAATGAACAATCCCCAGACCTGTAGAATAAAAACTCAATAAACATTTTAATAATATGACAAAGCAATATTTACTCAATTCTCAATACTCTGATATATTTATTGCATCTACATTTGTGACTAACTAGAACTAGAAGTGTTTTTTTTTTGGTCTTAAAACTAGTACCTAGATACAACAATGTAAAAAGTTCAACTATATAATCGGTATTGTAAGGTTGGAACACTTTTTGCCCCAAATGAGCCACTGTGGCCTTGAACACTAACAGCCAGGTCGACAACCTTATTATTGAAGTGAACTGTTTGTCCAGAACTTTTCATAAGTTTATTTTTGGATCAGTTTTTTTTTATCCCAATTTTTATATATGACCTACAAATGAACATAGATTTATTTTTAAGATTAAGATTATAGTAGTATACCTTCTTCACCATTTACTACATAATGTGGATATAGACATGAATAACATTAAAATGAAATTGTGGTGCAAGACAATTCACTGTCAGAATGTATGTTGTGCAAGCACAAAGGGCATCACAATGAAAAGTAAATGATACTAATCACATAGAACATTGCACAAGTGTTTGCTGTGAGCTAAAGTAGTAATTGCATAATACACCCTCTCTCTATATCCTTAATTCTAAGTGTTACAAACAAACAATTTTATTTCCATTTCAATTAAAAGTAAATGTAGATGCATAATATTTAAGTGTGAGTCTTATAGTCTTACCTCCTTACTAATAAAAGTATTATATCAGGTGAATAGTTACACACCAATTTCTCTCTTTCAGTCATCAGTAATTTGACTTTCAAAAGAAGAGGACAAAGCGTTGTGTAACTATACAGATGCTATACAACATTTATTAGTAAGGGGGTTAGTGTAACTGAAGAGTAAACAATGAAAAAACTATAATGCATTCACAAAAAAATGTATATACTTAGTGACAATATTTCATTTTTTGAAAATAAATTCTGAACAGCAAATAAGTAAGAAAATGTGTGTAAATGAATCAAGCAGTGTTTTTGTTTATGTGTTGTTTACAAACACAGTTATCAAATCAATTATGTAAAAGTTTTTCTACCATTGTATGTGCTACAGTGATAAGTAAACAAATCATATGAACAATGTTTTATTCAATAGTCTTACCTGCTCCGGGGAGTCCTGCGAGCTCTTGGAGCGCTGTTTGGAGCTCCGGTCTGATGAAGTGGTAAGAGGCCTCTCCGTCGCCTTGTAAGCACCCGCCTGGTGCGAGAGCAGGCCTCGCGCCACGGCGCGCTTCACGGCGGCTCTCAATACTGTACGCACGTCTACTTCACCTTCCACAGTCACTTGGTATGCTTGGTGCAAATGTCTTTCAATTGTCTTTAGTGTAGAACCATCACGTTCACCTAACTCGCGCACTGCCTTCGCTACGGCCCTAGAAAGGTCCACATCTTGCGTGATCCTCAGAGTCTTGTTCTGCAGCCCACCGGGGTCCTTGTACGAGCTCTGGCCCTTGTTGTACACCTTCAGCACGGCTCCCTCTCGCACGGCGCGCTCCAGCCGCTCCGCGACCACATCTTCGTGATAGTTGTGATGCTGTCTAATCGCGTGACAGATGCGCTCTACACTGGGCCTCTGTTTCTGTGAGCGTATCTTGTGTATCGCTTCCAGTATCCATCGCTTCCACACTTCTTTGCCAACGTCGTCCGGCTCGCTCATTTTCGTAAATGATTTTTACGTACTGCCGCCTGAGTAACGGTACGGTATTGCACTTATGTCAACACCCATCGCATTTTGGCGCCTCGAGCGAAATTCCATTTTATGAAATGGAACCCCGCCGTATGCGGCCGGTAAATTCGGCCGCGGTGCGAGACGCCGGTTTACAGCATGTCACCAAAGCTCTCACAACCCGATGACACATCGGGCCCCGCGAGCGGGTTTTGGCAGAGCGGGCATCCGACGGCCGCCATCTTGTGGCGATCTAAATTTTACGTAGCGAACAAAACACGCGACGTAAATAATAACGGCCGTTTCAACAATCCAACCAAATTCACCAACAATATCTCTAGAAATAAATCTTTCCACTGTCACAATAACTGTCTCTACTTCACGAGATTTTTTTTACAAATCTTAAATACGGCAGTTCCTTCTTTCCGGTTTTTTTTACACAATGCTCCTGCACCAAACAAACAACACTGTAATGTAAAGTGTACTTATTCAAATCTTACTTATAATAATGAGATTCGTGTCTCGAAAACACTTTCATAACATAGAAATATTAGAAATTTTAGTTGAAAACATTCACAAAACACCAACAAAAGGCTCTTCAAAATGGCTATCAATTATATTGCCTTGTTGAAAAAATATTTATGATATCCTGTCGGTCACAAATGTATTGCCATTTTAATTAGAATTACATCATTATTTTTGTACTAATTCATCGCGTTCATTGTCTCTGGTAGTCAAAATGCGATAATTTTTATTCAGAAATATGTCATGTATTGAGTGTATACAAGGTGTAGCATAAATAACGCACAACCTAATTGTAAACCTAATTGTAAATTGTACTCCTCACTATAAACAACGTTTACTATGGGACCAAGCGTGAAATAGTGAAAAAATATCAGATGTTCGCATGACTCGCCAAAATGTAGGGAACAGCAGATTTTTTTTTTGGGGATTACATGTTGTATATGAAGTAAACAAATATCATCAATAATTTATTCATTTATTTATAGTTAATTAAAACGGTCGGGGTTAATTATGTAAAAAGAGCTTAGATCCTGACCTAAACTTTATTGCTTTGCGAACGTTTGGGCTGAAGGCTTTTTGGGAAACAGATTGCAGCCACAGCATCGTTTTCCTTGACGTCCGTCCATAGGAGCGTGTGGGATGGGCCGTAAAAATCATCGCCTATCACAGTTGTAATGTAGTCCGCTTGTTGTTGCTCCTCAACAGTTAGTACAGCACAACTTACTGTCCGCCACCACGCCCGCTAGCGATGCCAGCTGACCAACTAATCCAATCTGGTGACGAATTCATAATTTTACCTCAATCTACGATAGGCCATGAGTCCATGATCGTGCCGGTGAAAAACTACCTAAAAGCGACGGGTCCCTGGTTTTTTTTTGGCTAGCCCGTACTGTAATGTCCTTGTTTAAATAAAATTGAAAGTTACTCCTTGCTTCTTTGTCATACGATCCATTCTCGAACTTGAATGACTTCTTGGACGCCCGGAGTCATATTAGCTTTAGTACACAGTCAGCGACTCGCTGGCGTTCTCAAAATCTCACGTTCACACACAGATTTTGAAATCACTAGCGACAAATCTGCCTTCATTTGTGTGTGGACGTCAGGTTTAGAAATTAGAAATCACCAGCGAGCCGTCTGCGACTAAAGTCACTGCGTGTGTATCTATGGGGAAGGTCAGGCAAAGCTAATTGTAGATGGCGTGATCATAGCTAGGTCCCCGGCCTACAATAAGTTTGACATTTCGTTCAGTCATGAGTTTACTTTTATTTCGTTATTTTCGGTGATTTCAATATTTTAAATCAAATAAATGATATGGAAAATGTCAGAATTTAAAACCATAAATATATCCTCAAAGTCACTTTCTTCAAAATGTTTCTACTCTGTTTAATTTATAAAACATTCTCTACGAATAGCTTTAAGTCACCATCTTTTAATTTTAGGGTCTCTCGGGAAATGGTGGACTCCAATTTCGGAGTATTTAGTAACACAACAACACATCATTTAAAATAAAACAAAACCACCTCACGCCTTGTATTATTGGCTTGTGTTCGGAACTAGCTACGACAGCGCCATTTTGACAGTTGCCTTCCCCATTGTGTGTGTATGTCAGGAACTTATCGGGGCTGGAACGCTATATTTTTACAATGGCAACACTGTTCCATTCATAAAACTTCGCGCGGACTGGTGGTTTCATAAAATATTTTGAAAGTATAACTTTGTTACTTTTTCAACTTATTTGTTTTTATTTTTGTATACCTCTTATAATTTGCTGAACTGAAGAAACGGCTCTGGTAAACACTAGTATGGAAAAATATGGTTACACTAAAAGCCCTGATACCTTGAAATTTGACACCAACCTTTGTGATGTACTGTGCAAACCAAACATTTAATAACTACCTACTCAGAATGAGATTACTCAAAAAGAGGATAAGAAGGTGAGTTAATATCTTTTTAATGTTAATGTTTAGAACTTCGTGTGATATACCAAATAAGCCACTCCATCCTCACATATCAGACGATTATAGTGATTACTTGCAAGAGGATGAGAAATAAGTAAATAGCATTGTGTAGTGCTGTATCTACTAATAACTCAGAGCAGCTGTTTAATGGCTTGCGATTATGATATTCCACCGTAATATGATCGGCCATACTCTGAACAAACTCATTTCTGGAAAGTTTAATCAAAACAAGTTTTGATTGTATTCAAAAGGATCCATTCATTGATTTTGTATGCATTATGCTTAGATCCCATACCAATATTTACTACTACTCTCTCCCTCTCTCTACTTTACTACTTTGACTAATCTAGTGCGTCAATCAATCGCTCAGAGATTGTTTAAACTTAAAACTATTGTGTCTGCATCTGCTTCATGAATAGTTAGGGTATAATCACATTTACATGCACAGATCATCATTTTTCAATGTCTCTAATATTACTTTATAACACTTGGTGATCACTTGCTAGTAAGGGAATAAGGGAAATCCGCATGTAAATGTAACTGTGATTTCACTCTTCATGTGTTTAGACTAAAATAACACACAGGAAATGATACAAAACATGTTTAATAGACAACAATAATACAAATATAAGTACATCACAACTGCTATATATGTACAACTTACAGGGCACCAAGAATTAAAACCTTCATAAGATCCGGATGCGTCATCTGCAAACAAAGTCAATGTATAGACGAGAAAATACCCAGAGTTATCTTCAAGATAAACCCAGAGATGTATTATGGTTGCATTACAAGGAGTTTGTCAAAACTACTTGACAGCATAAAGAATTTTATAATTATAGAGGCATATCGGTGCATGCCCTTATTGGGTGATGAGCAAGAAAAAGTCCCTAATTGGGATGTGCATATTGTGCGATATTCTATTGTATTTGTCAAACATGCAACTTCTAATTAGTTGATTTATTTAATGTTTAAAACATTTGATTTGTTTATACTCATATTTTCTTTTATACTAAACTATATAATATATGTTTGTTAATACCAGAATGGTGACATTTTGCTTGTAAGTTTAACTATTTTTACTTATAAACATAAAGTATTCTTATCTCACATGTGCTTACTTGTGCTTACCAAGTGTACGAACACGCTGTGAACATGTGCTTGAAGACAAGTAGTAGCAGCACATAACACACATCCGACTTTGTCATTGTCTGGGTTGGTACCAAGAGCTCCTGCGCTTATATACACATTCACAGCGTGTTTGTACACTTGGTAAACATAAGTAAAGCTGTGTTGCTTTGCGAGTTAAAATTACTGTAACAAATTGAGCTGATGACAAATATTTTCTAAACATGACTGGTTCTGATTCTGTTGGACATTAATTAGAAATATTGCTGTTTTCCAAGCTAAATAAGAACTTTATTTTGCTATAAGTGGTAGATTACAGTCAATTGTTATTAAAATTATTAATTTCTCCACTTTATAAGTATACACTTGTGCTGCGCTTCCACAATTATTATTGTAGGGCAAAATTTTTTTATGTTTGTCAGGTAGATTATTAAAAAATATTGGACACTTATTTTTTCTTTTTTTACATAGTTAAAAGATTTGGTGATACATAGTGTGGCATGACGTCACGCATTGCTATATTTTCTAACGAGTTCCCCCCGAGGCCCCACTCTCCAACTTTAATGTGTTTTATTCAAGTTTTTTTTTATAAATATGATAAAACTAAAACTACGTGTCTAATATTTTTTATTATCTGACTGAGGGACTAAGTAGAATTTCTTTTTTTTACCCAGGCGTCATCCCTATTGTTCCCGTTTTTTTTAAATTATTGGAGTAATGTTGCTCCATATTTCTCCACTAATTGTACCACCACCTCTGGCAACAATTGCTGAAGAAATTGCCTGTAAAAGCATAACTTTAGTGTGAAGACAGCAATATCTAAAATTATTTATTATGTACCCATATTATTACATTGACATTCTTTTTGTTGACTGATGGTAAAAGTGAGTTCCTAATAAAATTATTATGACATTTCATAGTTAAAATATTTTATCAATATTAATATTAGTAGGTATGTAAGATCTTGATCAATGTGTAAATCGTTTTGATTCGCCTCGAGGGCATTGCATTAAACAGTTGATATACTAACCATTGTTTATTTATATTCACCAACTGTATCTGATAGTATTTTTTCTGTAAAGTAAATGTAATTTAATTTAGCAATGTTACATTTTCCTACAATTTGCAGAGCCTTGCTCAAATATGGTGCGT
Source organism: Fissipunctia ypsillon (assembly GCA_947568875.1). Lineage (NCBI taxonomy): Eukaryota > Metazoa > Arthropoda > Insecta > Lepidoptera > Noctuidae > Fissipunctia > Fissipunctia ypsillon. The sequence goes on along the minus strand of OX387660.1, from coordinate 2,238,246 downwards.
TTGCAAAAACATCTCAAAATGGATGCTTCGGAGCATATGGAAGGCACTATTATCTAATTTGAAATAATTCTATATACAGTTTTTGTTAATGAACATTAGTTGACATCAGATCTATTTATAATACTATTTCATTGATTTGTTTGAGATACAGTTTTAACTAGGTAAGACTGTTTAATATTCGAAAGTGTCATAGATAACACTGAAGGTAATTACTATAAATAACCAATTAAAATTAATAGTCACATTGTAACTAAGTTACAAATTTTATTACACCCATTTTTAATCTTTAGTGAATAATGTAAGATTAGAATCAAATTTAGAATGAAAATTGTATAAATTACGTAAAGTAAAAGCCTATCACAACATACAGTTTCGAGTTTCTAGATTGCACATAGATTAATGTAAGTAAATTTTCACTATACTTCACTGAAACTAGATTCAAAAATAGATCACATTTAACTATTTTAACACCTGAGCAGGCTATTGGCCTAATATTGTTTATTATTATGTACAAGGTGTATTTCTGAAACAACCTAGAATGAGGTAGTGTGGACCGGGTTCTACATAGTTGCTAAACGAAGGCAACTAAATTTAGCATTGAGCACAATTCTGAGTTAATTCAAGGTTGCAATTCACATGATACACCTTTATTCGAGCACTTGTTATATCTGAGCGAACTATATAAGAACAATACCTCTAAAGATAATGATATAAATACGATATTGTGCGTCACTATTATTACACAATGTACATTATTGCCTTGTTACTACTAACTTGTAACTACTGGAAGAATTGAAGACGACAGTTTGCTAGACACATGGCACTTGTATGCGGAATTTGAATACAATTAATAACTAATTCACATCACTCATGGCCGCGCAGCCGCTGATAATGCTTTTTCCGAACAAGAGAGTTATTATTAATTATATGGGAACTTCTGGGTGTTATAAAACTGTTTGGTTGATTCGGACTTGGTCAGATGAGCTTGCTGCCTAATGCGACGCCATCCATTTTAAAAAGTGGTGAGTGAAATTTAATACACATAAAATAATGACTATTATTATCATACGATGCTTCAAGCTTGTCTATGGAGTGAACCAGAGTGGTTCATTAAGAGAATATTAAAACATTGGTCCATATCACATGTGTCCCGAAAACCGTGCATTAAACAATTTCTTAGGGTTCAGGTTTAAAGTCACTGGGTGTGGTGAAGGAGCAGCCTGAATGTTGTATTACATAAGCCGCTGAGTATATGCCACATTGGACACATTCCTTTAAAGATCTACCTCTCACTATTTGACTTAGGAATCCTCCGGTGAACGCATCGCCTGCGCCATTGGTATCTACGACATGTTCCGGTTTTAATGGCTTGACAGGAATGAGGGTAACTTTGCCCTTATCTACCAGGATGACAGGATTGGCACTTTGGGTGATAACTACCACTCTTTGCCTAGTCTTGTTCAAGTAAGGTAGTGTAGCTAACTCAAGTGCGATCTCCTCCAATGTCTTGCCTTTTAGTTCGAAGAATTTCGCGAAGGCAGTTGCTTCCTGTAACGAAGTACAATTAAAAATTAATTTGGGGTTTGTTAATTTATTGATTGGGGTAAAGACATTTTTTTTTATAAGATTCGCTGGCGCCACTCATCCAACAGCGTTTTTCTTTTTATTTCTACACAATGTATTATTTAAACGTGATTAAATATCAATGTTTCATTCCATATCTGCCTCATGAAATTCTCTATACAATGGCTAAACAACATCATAATTTACGCAATACTACTATTACTTAGAACTAAAGCAATCAATGTAACTCACCAATTCGTTTCCAAACAATATGTCGACGTAGGGCAGTACATCTTCCAGCTGTTTCCTATAGAATTCCATGACGAAGGGCGCGCTCGCGTTTAGAGCAAAAATTTGGTTTTTTTCTAAAGCATTTTTCGCTAAACTCATCATGGCTTCTGGAGACACCGCGAGGAAGAAACCCTGAAGATGAAGAGTGGTTTTTGGTAAGCTACCTACTATTTGAGTTAAATCTACAAGTACGTCTCGCCTACATTACAGTTACAATAACATTTTATTTTATTATAAATTTAATACGAAACCGCATGTCACTTCGTTATTAAGAGCGTTGTCACATTTTGCACCTCTCTCGCTCACACAAAACCTAATTTTTAAGAATGTTAAATGAAAAAATGCTTTTTTTGAAAAATGTAATCAATGGGCGGTCTACAAAATAATATTAATTTAATAGGTAGTTATTCAAAAACACATTTCTATTGTGTTATCTAATAAACTTATGTAATTAAGTGTTATGATCTGTTTTTGAGATGATGTAAATAAATGCCACAATAAAAATGTGTTTTTAATAATTACCTATTAAACTAATATTATTTTGTAGACCGCCCATTGATTACATTTTTCAAAAATGCATCTTTTCATTTAACGTTATTAAAAATTTGGTCCCGTGTGAGCGAGAGAGGTGCAAAATGTGACAACCCTCTTAACAAGCAGATTATTAGCTTTTTTTTTATTTGAGATAGGTTTGCTCTTGACTCTCTAGGTCAGAGATGACAGAGACAAAGCCGACGATGGAGCGAGCTTATCCAGAAGAAGCCTGTTCACTCTCACTTTGAAGAGATCGGGGTTGTATGCGTTCGGAAACACAGACGCAGGCAGAGAGTTCCACTCCTTTGCTGTGCGCATCACAAGACATTTGGAAACGCTTAGTGCGAATTGGCGGGATAGCAACTAGGTAAGGATGGTAACCTGCAGTGCGTCTAGATGTCCGCTGATAGAAGGGGGCCGGCGGAATGAGGTTAGCTTGTTTAACCTCTCGTCTGTCGGAACGTACTTAGATCTTCGCACCAAATTGTGTACCCGTTGTCTGTCGGAACTTAGATCTGCGCTAGATCATCGCCAGTTGAAAATGAGCGCACGCGCGGTATTTGTCCGACAGACGGCGCCTTTTTTACGCTGCGCGCCCCGACAGACGAGAGGTTAAACTGCCGATTTTAGCATGGGTTTTACAAAGAGAGAAAAAGAGCGTCTCCCGTAAGGGAAGAATAACGCCAGTTTCTCTATAGGAAAGAAAAATAAGTCTGACGGAGAAGGTACATCTCTCTAGTTATGGTCACCCATATTTTAACTACTGTGGGCGTGATATGGGTAGTGTTGGTTATTGCGCAATAGAAAAACCGTTTGCAGTTAAAAAAAAAATATAATTTACGTTTAAGTTAATCACACTAGATATTCACACACTGTAGGTACACGACACAACCATACGAAACGCGGGACAGTTTCTAAACATGTTCACTGCTTGACAGCCACCGACAAACTCTGCTTAACTCCAGTGACCAGTCGACGAGCGTTATGTTGTAGACTCTGTCGAACGCCGCTTGGCGGCGCTCGCGTCCCGATTAGTCAAGCAACGACTAAAGTATTTCCGACAAGTCTTTACTACGCGTAGCTGACTCGACAGACGTTATTCTGTACAAAGTTCAATAATTCATGCAAAAGTCCCAGAGAAAATGCACTTTCCGTTTTCCCGAATTTCTCTATTTTCTCGGCAACTTTTCACATTTTGCTTTTCGTAAAAACCTGATTCGGACTATTTCGAACCTTTTAAAACAAAAATTTGACAAATCGATCCAGCCGTTCTAAAGTGATGCGCTTATATACCAATGAACAGCATTTCATAAGTACGTAGGGTGTTCTGAAAGTCTTGAGATTTAACTTTATTTTTCACAGTTTTTAAAATAATTGCCACCACAATTAATACACTTCTGCATCCTTATAAAGCAATCACTAAAAATGTCTTTCCATTTCTGTTCAGGAATTTCCGCACATATATTGTCCCAGGCCGAAAGTAAAGCTTCCTCGTCCCGAAATCTTTGCTCTTTCAATTTACTTTTCACGAAAGGACACCAGTCACATGGCGCCAAGTCTGGGCTGTAAGGCGGATGATCAAGAAGTTTCAAACCGGCATCTCACAAAATTGGCATGTAATGTCAGCACGATGTGCCGGAGCATTATCACGATAAAGATACCAGGTGCAGAGTTGTGACTTTGGACGAAGCTTCTTGAATTCCTGAATAAGTTGAGGAAGGTAGACAGCTCACGGAGAACTACATGTTCAATAATTCCCCGAATACCGAAAAAAACCACGATCATTTTCTTTTTTATCGACTTAGATTTTTACTTCAGTCGGAGTTTCGTCGCCTTCTATCAACCATTTTTCATTTCGCTGCTTTGTGGGCACGTCGTAATTATAAAGCCACGTTTCATCGCCCGTGACGATTGAAATGATGTCTTTAGATTTTCCGTTTTCAAAATTTTCAATCATTTTTTTACACCATTTAACTCGCCGTTTCTTTTGTTCATCGGTAAGTTTATGTGGAATCCAAAGAGTACAAACTTTTCTATAACCTAAATGATGGTGAATAATTGAATGTAACGCTGCTAAGCCAATTTGCAGTAAGGACTCTATTTGCCGGTAGGTTATTCGCCGGTCAGTTTCAACAAAATTTTTAACTGCAGAAATATTTTCTGGAGTAACTGCTTCCGCTGGTCTTCCTGAACGCGGGTCGTCTTCTAGGTTAAAACACCACGCTCAAACTGTTTGTACCATTGTAGACGGTTGCACGAGAGGGACAGTCATCACCAAGTATAGGCTTCATTTCTTCTAAACAGTTTTCTGGACTTAATCCACGTAAAAAGTTATAGCGCAAAATTGTGCGATATTCGATAGTCGTTCACGAAGCCATTATAGTGAACTTGTTCGAACACGATCTGCGGCAATACTGAATGCAATCAAATGACAACTGACACTAACGTATATCATAACATAAACAATCAAACTACGTGCTCGCGTCGGCCATTCGCCTTAGTATTATTAAGTACCTCAAGACTTTCAGAACACCCTACGTATTATATAAATTATCATGCCAGTCTCTCTACAGCGTAAAATATGACAGTCTGTATGAAATAGAATAATGACAATCTCTGTATAGAATAGAATAATATCAGTCTCTTTATGAAATAGAATAAAGACAATCTCTCTATAGAATAGAATAATGGCAGTCTCTCTATGAAATAGAATAATGACTATCTCTCTATAGAATAGAATAATGGCAGTCTCTCTATGAAATAGAATAATGACAATCTCTCTATAAAATAGAATAATGGCAGTCTATGAAATAGAATAATGACAATCTCTCTATAGAATAGAATAATGGCAGTCTCTCTATGAAATAGAATAATGACTATCTCTCTATAGAATAGAATAGTGGCAGTCTATGAAATAGAATAATGACAATCTCTCTATAGAATAATAATCAAAAAATGATTAATGTCAGTCTATGAAATAGAATAATGAAAATCTCTCTATAGAATAGAATAATGGCAGTTTCTGAAATAGAATAATGACAATCTCTCTATAGAATAGAATAATGGCAGTCTATGAAATAGAATAATGACAATCTCTCTATAGAATAGAATAATGGCAGTCTCTCTAAAGACTAGAATAATAACACACCCTCTCTATGATAGAATAACTAGTCTCTCTGCACAGCAAAAAAACAATGGCCACTCACCGAAGAATAAAACAGCTTAGCCTTCTGTATGACCTCCTTACATTCTGGCTTTTCAATGTGGTCGGCAGTGAAGAGTTGTGCGGCCGCGAGATTGGCACATAGCGACCGACAGTGGCCCTCCGCCGTCAGTAGTACAGCACATGTGCCCGTCGGCTCGTCTTCGTTCACCTGGTACAACACGTTCACGCCGTCATGTCTGGAGAAACGGAATCGGGATATTTGTACGTCGTTCGGGTCTTCCAAAGTAAGGTACTTTGCGCTTTTGTATCAACTTCGTTACCTACATGGCACATTTTTAACCGACTTCAAAAAAGGAGGAGGTTCTATGTTCGTCTGTATGTTCATCGATATTTTTGTCAATTGTGGACCGATTTTGAAAATTCTTTTTTCAGGAGGTAGACGAAGCTTGCGCGGTAGTCCCATTATATTATACATTTTATTAACTTTGCTTGGGTAGTTTTTGAGTTAGCTTCGATAATACGTATTTGATCCACTTTGTGTATTTTGATAATATTATAATACTTCCTGTCACTGTTGCTTACATAGCAAGTAGTGGTATACGATAACTAAAAAGTGAAAAAGAAACTTTTTACTTAATAAAAAAAACAACCAACTTCCAAAAAAACAAAAACAAATTGTAAGTACCTAAGTAAGTACCTACTTAAAACTTTTTTGCAAAAAAAAAAAAATTTTATTTTTCACTTTTTAGTGGGTCGGTTTGTAATTTATCTAAGTTACAATAGCATAATGATAACTGCTCATCACCTTTTACAAAATATTGCTTTTTCCGTTGCAGGGACATAAATTATTGAGGAGTTCTCCTAGTACTTCACCATATGCATTGTGACGAGCTTATATTGCTTAGCAATCATTTTAAAGTAATCGAACCGGAACCCGTGAAATACTTACTATTGAGTTGTTCCGGTGGCCATCTGTGGTCTTCATCATCAGTTCCACTTCACCAAATGGTGCTTTCAGAGAGCAAATGCACAAGTTACTATAAAAATACCCAAACCATAGGTGTGCCTATAATATTTGAAGAGTTCCCTCGATTTTCATGGGATCCCGTCATCAAATTCTGACTTGGTGACAATGGGACCACCACCTCGAAAGCATACCCTTTCAAACAAAAAACGAATTTTCAAAATCGGTTCACAATTTACGGAGAAATCGGTGGGCATACATAAAAAACATACATACAGTCGAAACCTCCTCCTTTTTCGAAGTCGGTTAAAAATAACCTTAACCCTAACTTAAACTTAACTTTAATTTCGGAAGTCGGTGGCAAAAAACTAAAAGACAGACGTAAAGACACCGACTTCCGAAATTAAAGTTACTTTTCACTTTGTAGTGTTTATTTTTTTGTAAAAAAGTTTTTTTTATAAGCTATCATTATCAATTTGATCATGTTGTTCCTATTAAATTGTCGAGATTTACTTAGCGAATTAGCGAAACTTAGCCGCAAGCTCAGAAATCTTTGAAGATTGTCCAATATTAAAGTCAAACTGGCTCCATTTTGAGAAACGGTGTAACATAGGTAACAAAGTCATCGAGGCAAGCAGTTCGCTGGACCTGATGATAGCTTGCTGTTTGCGTATTTTATAGGGGTGTCAAAAAAAGTACGTAACAAAAAATGGGGAAGGTCGGGCAAAGCTAATTGTAGATGGCGTGATCATAGCTAGGTCCCCACGGCCTACAATAAGTTTGACATTTCGTTCAGTTATGAGTTTACTTTTATTTCGCTATTTCGTTATTTTCGGTGATTTCAATATTTTAAATCCAGTAAATGATATGGAAAGTGTCAGAATTTAAAACCATAAATATATCCTCAAGGTCACTTTCTTCAAAAGGTTTCTACTCTTGTTTAATTTATAAAACATCTCTACGAATAGCTTTAAGCCACCATCTTTTAATTATAGTGTCTCTCGGGAAATGGTGGACTCCAATTTCGGAGTATTTAGTAACATAACAACGCATCATTTTCGCAAAAATAAAATAAAACCACCTCACGCCTTGTGTTATTGGCTTGTGTTGGGAACTAGCTACAACAGCGCCATTTTGACAGTTGCCTTCCCCATTGGCCTAAAATGTGGTTTATGTACTTATTTTCTTTTCTAAACTTTTTTCAAAATAAGTACTTAGGGTTGTTCACGCTTGGCCAGTAGGTTAAGTAGATTTATAGAAAGAATAAAATGTCATTAGTTTAATTTTCCTGAGCCCTTCGTTCTATCCTATGAATAAATTACTGATGAGAATATAGGTTGTAACGCGCGCTGTAAAGACTGCAATGAATTTATGTCGTAGATTTCTTGTTGTATCATTATTTTATTCGAATTTCTTGTTCCCCCGACCCACAGCGTCGCATCGTCTCGCCGCCCGCGCTATCACTTCGTTTTCGCGTAGCGTTCTTTCCGACTTGTTTTTATTTTTCTCGGCTCAGGGGTAGTAGCGTGATGTTAAATAGGGCTATCAAATGCAAAAAGAAACGTTTTAGTTCGAGGGATTAGCGCGTTCAAACAAACTCTTCAGCTTTATTATATTAATATAGACTATTGCAATATGGATTTCAATCACTGCTTTATAAGTAGGTAGATCTCAAAGTAGAATACATAGGTAATGGCACGCTAGCAGTAAGCCAGCACCTCAAGCGGTTTGACGTGCTCTGTGCTTCGAGGCATGAATGGGAACTCTTGGTCGTGTCTACCTGCTACCCATCCACAGAAGGACTGCAAAGAAAGCTTAATCACGCTGATCAATGGATCTGTATTGTATGGTTCCCATGCCTACCCACAGGCATCTCAAATGTTGGTACTTGGTAGGGATCTTTAATTTAAAACTGGACGCCCCTCCACAAAAATTTCTATACAATTATTTGAAATGTGTATGCAACAAGCAGTGGGCTGTGGATGGGCGTGCAATTTAAAATTAAATGATCTCTACTTACATATATTACGCGTTAGTATATTGAGCATGATGAGAATTTGTTACGTTCGGGTAGCTTACGTTTATAATATTCTTGCTTTAGCCAATCAGCACACACACCACCACATCACATGACATCATCATGACATCTGTCATTTTCTGTACCTTTGATATCTGTCTTTGGGCATTAACACATGTTTTAAAATACTGCATTCTGCATATAAGACCTCTTTGTATGAGTTAGTCAAGTGAGTAGGTAATGAACAGGACAATGAAATGAACTGATCAAATGGACTGCCTCGTTGGTCTAGTGGTCGCAAGCGCTACTGCTGAGCATGAGGTCCTGGGTTCGATTCCCAGGTCGGGCAGTGTTATTGGGTTTTTCTATCTGGAATTTCTCAGTAGCAGCCCGGAGTCTGGATTTGTGCCCGGTAGATGGCAATAGGCTCGCCCCCTATTACATGGGACTTAAACATAACTGGCGAAATGTGGGCGTAATCGAGCTTAGCTATAGGTACACCTCTGCCTAACCCTTCGGGGAAACAAGGCGTGATGTTATGTTATGTTATTATAAACGTAAGCTATCCGAACGTAACAAATTCTCATCATGCTCAATATACAAACGCATTAAAATAAAGTGGTCAGACGATTGACGTCAAAAAATAGGATTTTCTATTTAGTCTGTCAGTCAGATTACAAAAAAAAATATTAGACATTTTTTGCTTTATTATATTAATAAAAAATGACTCAGATAAAACGCTATAAAGTTGGGTAGTGGAGGCTCGCTACGTCACAACTCAGTATACAATCTAGCAAGGCGTGACGTCATGCCACATTTTAACTCAATGTATCGCCGTAATCTTTTGATTACCTACGTAAAAAAATAAAAATAATACGTGTCCAATATTTTTTAACAATCTACCTGACGGACAAAAAATAATTTAGTCATAATCCCTATTGCAATCATATCTATTAACACTTACCTACCTAGATCTTATGCGTTCTTAAAGACACCCGCTTTGCAGATTTGTTGATATTGCCAAGTTAAAAATCATAATTATAGTTATTCTCTGCAGCAGTAGGCAGAAGTTAAGAGAGAGTAAGCAGACTTATACCTATTCCAGGCATTGGGGAAAATTGGACTGAATAAGGAACAAATTGTTTCTTCTTACTGGAATTGTCAACATGCAATTTATTGTTCCGAACAATAAACTGCATGTACAATAATGCAAAACAATAAATTGGCAATTCCAGTCTTCATAATAGTAATAAGTAAATAGCCATATTTCCTCAACAACACTGGCAGTTATAATTTACTCTTCAGTATCGAAGACTCGAGATAGCAGTAGAATAGTACTATTTATAGAATTTCAGTGAAGCGGACTATTGTACGAGCAAACAGATAAGGAGATAACCGCGTCAGATAACCGGGGTGAACGATATCGCGATCGGCGGGAACATACAGGAGACATCTCATTTGCTCCACTTCTTACATCATCGCAGTACCTACCTACTTCGATAATATTCTTACAGATTCTTATTCAACGGACTCTTTACTATAGACCCAACTTTGCAGTAGCCCAAACTTGTATTTAGAGTAAAGCCTTGATTCACTTGATAGCAATGCTTCAAATACATATATTCCCATTGTAAAAGTAGAAGTAAAGGAAGGAAGGGCTGGTGTCCGCAAGTCTACTTCTACGCGCGTATTTTGCGTACGGCCCCAATTTAACCGACGAAAAAAAGGAGGAGGTTCTCAAGTCTACGCGTATAATTTTTTTTTTTATGTATGACCATGCATAACTTTTTACAGAGTAGTCCAATTGGAACGATTCTTGTTTTATTCGGGAGGTTATGCCTCGAAGTTGGTCCCAAGTAAAAATTATTAACTTTGCTTGGGTGCTTTTTCAGTTAGCTTCAATAATACATATTTTTCCCACTTAGTCTATATGGATGATGTTCTAATAACTTCCTGTCACTGTAATTTACATAGCAGGTAGTGGTATTTGAATTTGTATGGGGCAGGTACTACAACTAAAAAGTGAAAAATACAAACTTAAAAAAAAAAAACTGACTTCCAAAAAAAAAACTACGGAGTGAAAAATAACTTTGATTTCGGAAGTCGGTGGCAAAAAACGAAAATACAAAACCAAAGATACCGACTTCCGAAATCAAAGTTATTTTCACTTTGTAGTTTTTTTTTTTTTGGATGTTGGTTTTAGTTTTTGTAAGTAAATACGTTTTAGACGATCTCTACCTCTCAAGCACAATAAAATTATAGCAAGTCTCGGTTTTAAAAGTCAGTCAACTGTTTTAAACAATCGAGCTTATAATATAGGTAGCTATGTAATCGTTTACATTTTATCGCAATTTAATCACAAACCGCGAAACTAAAGAATCTACTACGTTTTGCGGTTTAGCTGAATACAATTGCCTAGCAGGCGTCCTTGGGCTATTTCAATCAATCACGCGAGATTATGTTTAGTATTTTATCTAGGAAACCTGAATTTTGTCATTATTGATTGACACTATCTTCAAATAGAGATTAGAAAACTGACATGTGAGCAAACCAGCGGTGAGGTGTCAATTTTTGTAAGAGAGAAGCCGAGGCAAAGCCAGTTTTAACTTTATTGGCAATAGTAGACACTATTGACTGTACCATTTTCCAATAGCGGTACAGTTGTTGATGGGAAGCCGGTAGGAATCGTGTTATATGGTGCTTTCGCCACTGGAGCAAACTAATATCAGGAAGCAATAGATTTCTGAAATATGTGACTCAGCATTCAGCTAGGTATTGCTATGGCATCATCAGTTTACGGAAAAATAGATACCTAAAGCTACAACACGATTGTATATAGTCTAGGCAGTTTAGATAACTACTATACGAGTGGGTTTAGAATGTAATAAACGCTAGACAGACAGTGGGACGTGTGTGGCTCTTAAAAAAGTATTTTACCTATTTACTGCTTGACACTCGCGGGCGCTTGACGTCTATAGACGTCATAACAAAAAAAACTTCTATAGGGTCTCGTTTACCGTCCGCGTACCGATTAACAAGAATTTATTAAAAGAATACACATATTACATGTTTCATTCAGTCCAGGGCTGCAAATCACCAGTTCGATTCCCCGTTTAGGTAGTCGATTTTTCAAAAGTGTGGGCTAGTTCAATATATGATAAAATATTTAAAAAGGCGAGCAGCACCTATTCAATAGAATATCAAGGGTTCATTACTATTTTATTTTATAATCATACACAATATTTTATTATCATCTCACTTTGTTTTCATGAAGCATGGAACAGACAGGTTAAAGTTACAGGTCAAATATGTATGAGTAGGAGTAAATAAGATAGGTGATGTTATCTCTAAAGTATTACGACGATTATACGAGTTCTCAGCCCGTTGGCTGCTGTGGTCATTTTGTTGCTTATTGTACTAACGGTCTAGCAAGCTCACCTCTTTAGGGATCTCACATGCTATAGCGGGCCAAAAGTTTTTCGATGACTGACTTGCTTTTTCTCATACGTTCGCACCAAACGTATAGTCAGCCGCCGATTGTGAGCGTCAAGTTCAAAATGTATGAAAAACAACCGTCAGCCGTCCGCCGCGCCGGCTGCCTGACAGCTGTTTTTTATTCATTCACAGTTGGCGGCCGACTACAAGTTTGGTGTGAACGCAGCCTAAAAGATAGGCATGACAATCCGTCGCCCATGCTAATTTAGATTCTCATCAACTGTTCAATATTATAAATCTATATGCCTAAGACAGATGCAATTTTTCCTCAAATCTCACACATTGATGTCTTTTTAAAAAAGGGTTTTCATAATTTACTTGAGAATAGGACAATCTGCTAAGGCTCGTGTCGATTATAGCTCTTTTGAGAATAGGACATTCTGCTAAGCCTCGTGTTGGTCGTGTTGCTTATAGCTCTTTTCCCTATTACGTCATTTTGCCTTTGGGACCCTATGATATTATTATGAGAAGAGAAAGTTGCACTTACTCGGCTTTATCTTTCAATATCTTGGCAAAGTCATCGTTGCCGACGCAGCCGAAGAAAGAACAGATTTTGGGCTTCTTCAGGATCCACTGGGCTACTCGGATGGAGTTCTGAACGCTGCCACCGGCTATGTAATCTGGAGTGTACCTGAGGCGAGAAACATTAATTAAAGAACGAAGATGGGAAATCAGAAGAAGATATAATCAGACCATAACTTTTCCACTGCTGGGACACACCCTGACACAGGTCTCGTCTTTGTGAGAGGAAGCGGGTCACGGACTATTCCGTGACAAATAGCATTTTCCTCACAATAATGTGAGACACAGGCCGCCTCTCTGTGAGAGGGAGTGGGCCGTATTCCACCACGCGGGCCCAGTGCAGGTTGGAGGATGTCACGTGACTTCGATTTTTTGTTCTAGGACATGCCGCATGCCAGTTCCCTCACGATGTATTCCTGAACCGTTTTGAGAGCAGTGGTGATGAAATAAATTGCACAAAGTAAAGTGTCTGCGTGGGTTCGAACCCACGGCCTACTACCTGACCACCACTGATCTAAAGAAGCTATATTTTGACTGTATCCAGAAAAAGGCAACGCTGAACCTTTTTTAAACAACTTTGCAAACAATTACCCGTCTATCACGAAACACAATAACTTTAAGCAAAAGTGGTTAATAGTGTCTGTGTACATTTAGTAATTAGTTGTTAGCTTTGTGCCGTCGACATCGATAGCACTTTATCAAACAGATTGTGAAAACAGAGAATAATGAAATATTATTTTCTTTTAAGCATTAGTAAGTACGCATTTACATTTATAAGATACGACGACAATGGAACACTGAATAATAAGTAATTTATGGAGGTCAATAACGAAGTTTTGAATAAATAAGTATAAGAACAATCTTGAAAGCAAATCGAATCTAGATTTGAGAATTCTATTAGTCTAGAAATAATTCGTTTCCCACTGGTTGCCAGAAGCACAGAACCGGTCGAAGTGGCGATGCTTTGGGGACGCCTATGTCCAGCTGGGGACGTCTTTCGGCTGAAACGATGATTATGAGGATGAGATATTATAATACTGAGATAGGAAAGTAAAAGCAGATATTTATTACGAAGAAAGAATGTTTATGGGAGCGGAAAAACGGAGGCCTTTATCGAGAGGCCGTATCATACAGGCTCAGTACCGGTTGGCTTACTGCTAACTAGTTGAATAAGTATTCCATTATCGTTTAAACAACAACGTAATTTAATAAATAGACATACTTATCGGTAAGTTCCTTGTACAAAGGCCTGTGTTTCTTCTCAGCCATGATGGCATCATTAGCCTTGAGGTCATACTTCTTCAGGAAAGCGTCGTCAACCATCGCAGAGATATCCAGAAGTGGGTTTCCTATGCCGACCACCATACCTTCTGACACGGCATAAGAGGGACAGACAGCACTGGGACAACAACTGAAAAAAAGGTTAATTTCTAAATGTCAGTGGTAACAAAACTAGTTATACTGGCCTCTTAGGGTGCGTTTCCACTGAAGCAGAGACGAGCGGAGCTGTGTGGAGACGTGCCGGAATCGTCCAATCGCAGACGAGACGAGAGACTCGATGAGGATTTCAACTATTGTGATTGGTCGATTCCCGCACGTCTCCGCTCAGCTCCGCTCGTCTCCGCTTCAGTGGAAACGCACCCTTATTGTCTCTGTACTATGCTAGGTCAAAGGGTTACCACCAACGTGCGGTCGACTGCACATGCGCTGTCTGCGAAATTGTCTGCGTGGGTTTCAAATTTGACCATAACTACCAACACTTACATTGTATTATCTGTTCTGAGGTTCAAGCAATCTACTCTTTACGTTTCATCAAAATAGGGATGATAAGTGGGTCAAAAAAGTCTAATATTAGACACGTATTTTTGCTTTATCATATTAATAAAAAAAAACTTAGAACGCATTAAAGTTGGGGAGTGGGGGTTCGCTCGGTACGTCAGAACTCGGTATAAAATCTAGCAAGGCGTGACGTCAGGCCAATATCCCCCCGACTCTTGACCCCGCCCGCCCGTGCGGAGCAAGTAGCTTTAAATATAGCCCCAAATAATAATATCAATCAGACACTACAAGTCCCCACTTGCTCAGTAATCAATAGCGCCCTAAGTCTAGGTTCGAGTCCCGCTAGGGGGCGCCCTTAGACGTGCTATTTAAAAATTTTGTTACACGGTGAGAGGCCCTTCGGGCCCCACCAAAGCCCGGTTACGCACTTACGCAGTAAAGGCTCCCGGAGCCAACTAGCAAAAGGTCCGAATCAAAAAAAAAAAAAAACGTCAGGCCACATTTTAACTCAATGTATCGTCGAAATCTTTTGATAAGGTACGTAAAAAAGGACGGACCAGAAAATGTTTAGTCATCATCCCTATTGGTACATCGGAACAACGTTACAAACAGACAGACACAGACAGTCTACAATTAAAACATCAGCGTGGAAAGACATAATTTACTTGCCGATTTTAACCCTTTCGCTGTAACTCCGCATAAAACAACAGATTTTTAATAGCTCTAATGCGGAGTGGCAGATATCCAAACAGTCATTGCAACATTTTGAGCTCTAAGCTTTAATTGCGATAGCTTTTAGAGAAACAGCAGTTTACTAATCTACATACCATAAATCTCTGCTAAATGGGAAATTACAGCCCGATTCAAACTTTATGGCGCGGCTCGGAACATGAGGCGAGTCGACTCGACATAAAAAAATAGACTAGAATGGGCAAAAGCGCACCAAAACTGGACAATAGAGCAATGGGAAAATGTCTTTTGGAGTGACGAATCAAAGTTTCAGATTTTCGGATCCAATAGACGTGTGTTTGTACGCCGGTCAAAAGAAGAGAGGGCTTCAGAGGCATGTACTGTGCCTACTATCAAACATGGTGGAGGTAATGTCATAGTTTGGGGGTGTTTTGGCATCAATAAACCCGGAAATCTTGTGAGGATAACCGGAAACTAAATAAGGAAGGTTACTTGAAAATTCTCCAAAATTCCGTCGTACCCAGTGGACTAAATCTAATTGGCCCTGGATTCATTTCCCAACAGGATAATGATCCTAAGCATTCTTCTAAACTGTGCCACACCTTTTTCAACAAGAAAAAAGATGAAAAAATCTTAAACATCATGTAATGGCCATCTCAATCACCTGATCTTTCTCCCATTGAGCTTGTTTGCGATGAACTCGATAGAAGGGTGAAAAATCGTTCTCCTACGAGCTCAGAACAATTGTGGAAGCTATTAGAGAGCGAATGGAACAAATTAGATGAAGATTATTTTAATAAATTAATTAACAGAATGCCTAGAATATGCGAGAAGCTAATAAAGGAAAAAGGAGTACACTTTGATGAAGCTAAAATTGAATTTAATTTAATTATATATTGTATGTAAAATTTTTGTTCTGCTTAAATTAGTTTTTGTTTATATTTCAATTTTTTATTAATACATTGAAATTGAAATGACTTTGTTTTGTTTTATTTGATTTTACCTTGCTGCTTCCAAACTTTTGAACAGTAGTGTACAGACGCCAGCAGGTCAAGCTACCCGAAACTGTCAAATTTTCCCATTAAATCTTGAACCAATATCTATAATCTTGAATGCTATAGCAATAAAGTTGAAAATCTATTAAAGAAATTTGACAGATTGTAGTAGCTTGATGTGCTGCCGTCCATACATTCAACATTAGTTTAGTAACTTGTCTGCCAGAATTGAAATAAATTTTGAAATGGGTAAGTATGTCAAACAATTTTTTTTTAATATCCATGCAGTTTTTGCTGAATATCTGCCAACCCCATACTTATTTTTCTATCAGATATTTTTTATCTAAGGAATAAAATGTATGTTTCACTGTTTTTTTTCCCCTCCAATTAATATACTGTAGTTAGAGCTGATTTTTCATATGTCATGATAACTTTATTCGAGAAGTATAAATATTTTAAAAAAATTGATAGATTTTTCATACAAACTGCATAAAATATTTCTTGCATATAAGATATCCGGGGGCAATTCTCGTATTTTTAGAACTTAATTCCCCTAATTTCCCTATTTTTGTCAAGTTTTTGACATTGATTGTTGCCGAGATGAGATTGCAACTTGAATTTGAACGTTTTTTAAGTACAAGAATTGGCCTTCTGGTATTGGAAAAATTGGACCTAAGACATTTTTAATAAAACATTGTTTTTTTTATTAGGTAAGTAAGTAAAAACCATTTCTGCCACCAATTAAAGTCTCAACCAACTACAAAAAGATAGTAAGTTTCCTTCTAGCATTGCTCCTGCTGAATCAATCCAAAAATAATGCTAGTTTCTACTTTCTACTAACTAATCTCCATAATTATTTTAATTTCCATAATACTGTGCTTAATTTTTGTAATTCATGCATCTAATTTGTGCAGAAAAATCTATTTTCCTTTTTTTTACAAAATCAATAGGTTCGACTGCCTCAGCCCATCATGCAGCAAGAGCGCTGGTTGGTTGGCACGGCACACCAGCATTAATGACATCATCCATCGGGTTCTTGTCAGCACCAGGGTGTCAGCTGTTTTAGGACCCAATGGCTTACCACGCGGCAATGGGAACAGGCCTGATGGAATGACCATAATGCCTTGGAAGTTGGGTAGCCCTTTGGTGTGGGATGCAACCTGTGTCAACACCCTCCATCCCACCTTCTGGAATGACTGCTGCAGGTGCAGAAAACCTTAAACGGCGCAAATATAACAACCTTATTGGGAGCTATTTATGTTTGAGCTGTTTGGGGTTGAAACACCAGGGCCATTGGATTCAAGTGCTCATCAATTATTTCAGGACATCACCAAGCAGTTGGTCGATTCTTCACATAACCAGCGGGCTGGCCTGTTTTAGGCCAAAGAATCAGCATTACCATCCAATGTGGCAATACTGCCAGCCTTTTAAGCACTTTTCCCACTGACAGCTATGTGGACAAATTTTTTGATGCCCAATGACCTCTTCCCCTTTTTCCCTTCATATACTCGCAGTGGTCTCGAACCTACCGATTTTCCGGTATTTCTACCGATATGGGCTCTCGTTATAAATTAGTCTGTGAGTTTTTTTTTTCAATAAATAAACGAATTTGATTGAATATTGTATATTTTTGTCAAATACCGATTTTGGGTACAAATATACCGATTTTAGCCGATCTCGCTCCATGACGTTCGAGACCACTGTATACTTGAACGTAATATAAATATTTTAGTGTTCGATTCAATCAATCTGCCTAGACTTTTCCCAACTATGTTGGGGTCGGCTTCCAGTCTAACCGGATGCGCTGAATACCAGTATTTTACATGGAGCGACTGCCTATCTGACCTCCACAACCCAGTAACTGGGTAATACGATACCCCTTGGTAAGACTGGTTGTCAGACTTTCGGGCTTCTGACGACTCGTAACGACTGTCAAAGATCTATGAATGACAGCCGGGACCAACAGCTTAACATGCTTTCCGAGGCACGGAGGAGTCTCTGTATGTAAAGATGGTCACCCATCCACGGACATCGCCGGCAAGCGTAGCTTAATCTGATGGATCGACCCGTGCGGCTATTATTACTCAGCCACGAGCTCCTCTCAGTCCTTTTAGTGTTAGATTGTATACTGTAATTAATATTTGTGACATAAGAATTAATAAAATAAAAATTGAGTAACTATCCATAGATTTGAAGGTCTGGACTATCAAAAAAAGACGCTGTATAAAGCAGGGTGCGCTTACAGTAAATCTTATAATATAATTTTCATATAATGTTTTATTGCACACTGGAATGATAGAATAAAAAAAACAATAATAATTGTGGTTGGTGGTAATTGTGGTTATATATTCAAGGTCAATAATTAATCAAATCGTTAAATTGCAACCACATTCAATTATCATAATTTAGAACACGAAAATTTAAAACTATTATAATCAGTGCGCGAATTAAATTGCTACCAAGTGCGTTAGTAAACTCAGTTACGGGCCCTTAGTAAATAATCCTTATCATATTTTCTGAACAGAATAATATTACCGGAGAACCGTTCCGGCGAATTAACCCAATTAAAACAATCGCCGTCAGAGGAAGTTATTAATAACGTGAAAAATATCTTACCCCTTAAATTCTTCCATTATGTAACTCTCCATTGTGAAGTATTACAGCACTGAAGAATTCAAACAAGATATTGGATACGATTTTCCTCTCAGAGATAAACGGTCAAGTTATTTGCTTTCGAAAAGAAATTACCGCATGTTTATGTTGATACTGATTTACAAAACGTGTTCGCGTACTCCTACTCGCAAACCAACAAAACGCCAAATGAAGTGCCAAACAAAACTTCAAACTTGACATGAGGAAGAGAAATAATGTAAATGTCATTGTCACATCTTACAATCGGATACATTCTTCTACGTACATAGGTACATAATAATCGGTGAATAAATCAGAATAATCCCTGTTGATTATTGTGCATAATAACTTAGCCTTTTCTCTTTCTATATTTATATTTCTAGTCAATCTTGCGCGGGGCAACCAATCAAATCAAATTGATGGACTCACTATGAGTTGAATTTGCAGCAGCATTCAGCAAGTTATTTTCTAATTTGTCCGTTGATACCACCTTCGCGAGTGTCACAATCGATATCACACTATGAGATGAACAGAACAACCTTTTGAAAACTTTTTGATAAGTTTCATCCATTCGACGCCAGTCTGGGCCAGCCTTAAGGCTGGGAATACACGTCGTTTTGTTTCCGATTACCTGATCGTATTTACTCGATACATATATTGCATTGGATTCTTGCGTCAGGCTTTTACTGAACTCAATCGTTAATGGGATTTTAGGGGGTGCTAGTTTGTATGAACGTTCAATACACATCCGATGCGATAGTCTGGCCGGACGCCCGAGTCGGAAACTTGCGCGCGGCTTTTCCGATTTTATTGTCGTTCCGATTGTCTGAAGGCGCAGTCTGCATACTTCTGGACAGAGACAAATAGACGCTCGATTCCTCCCTCGGTCCCTCCGAATTGCCAGTTGATTCTAGGGTTGACACTAAACGGACGCAACATTATGGTTCGGAAAGTGAGCGAAAATTTTATTTTTAAATTTTTAAATAATAAAGTTTGTCATTATTTAGTTCTTCAAAACTACATGTCAAAGGGATTTTAGGGGGTGCTAAAGTTTGTATGGAAAAAAATTTAAAGCGCTCCTAATGGTTACCTCGATTAACGGTATTAATACTTTTGACAAAAAATATAGACAAGTTTTTGGGTTTTTCGAAAATCAACCAGCAAAAGGAGTACCTAATTAAGTTTTTGGGGGAGGATTTCACTGCGTGTCTGGATTAAGTCAAAGTAATCTAAACATTAAGGTGAAAGCGCCAGGGTAGCCCGCGAAATTCAAATTTTCTTACGTTTTTTGCAATTTGCAGGTCAGTATTAGGTTGTATGTAGATTAAAATATTATTCGCAACCATAAAAATAGGTTTTCACACAATTATAATCACTAAAGTTATCAATACAACTCTCTAAGACCAAGTAATTCTATTGAATGACTATTTCATGAAATATGTATTAACTTTTCAGCATCATACAACTTAAAGAATTGTATTACTGATTCTGATGATTATAATCCTAGAAATACATATTTGTTCCGGTCGCGAATCATACTTTAACTAACATACGCTCAGACACTGAGCTGCAAATTGCAAAAATCGTAAGAAAATTTTAATTTCGCGGGCTACCTTGGCGCTTCCCCCTTAAATGACGAAACACACGATTGAAAATTTTTAAAAAATCAACCCCTTTCGGGGTAAAAAGGGAGGAGCAGTTTATATGCAATTTTTATTTTTCCTTTCCTAATTGAATTAATAATAAGTTAAGGTGGTGTCCTGTAGTTTCTGCCTACCCCCATGGGAAGAAGGCGAGAGTTTATGTATGTAATAATAAGTAAAAGGATTTAATCATTAATTTTCCAAAACTACCGGTTAAAAGGGATGGAGGGGGTGTTAAATTTTATAGGAGAAAATACGAAATCCACGCGGATGAAGTCGCGGGCAGAGTGCTGGTATAATAAAAAAAGTAAATTTAAAAAATCTATAAACCTGACTGCGTAAAAAGTGAACTTTAAAAAAGATGTAAACAAGATGACCTATTTTGTCTACAAACAATCTCATGCATAAATCTTCATTATTTAATTTAAGAATATGCCTTTTATATATCCAGTGACACTCGCGCAATAAAGACGAAGTTAACGACATATCATTCATCAAAATCGGTTCAGCCGTTTAGTAGTTATGAGAGAACATAAGGACGAACATACATACATACATAGATATGTATGGACGGCAGCACATCAAGCTACTACAATCTGTCAAATTTAATACTGCTGAATTTTCCCAATTAATTTTCCCAAGGAAAATTTGACAGTTTCGGGTAGCTTGACCTGCTGGCGTCTGTCAACATACATGTCAAACACATAACCATCCTCTCTCTCTCTCATTCCTTCACTTCGCCGCAGTCGGGTAATAAATAACAATAATTCGTCCATCTTTTCTTTTTGCTCCGTACGCAACCACACGGGATGATAGCTCGGGAACGACCACAAACTAAGTAGTACTGGAACGACTGAGTTCAGAAAAACCTGACGTTAAAATCGGACGTGTATCGAGTAAATACGATCCGACTGTCTAGTCCAAAACCTGACCTGTATTCCCAGTCTAAATTGTCATTATATATTTTAGATTTGGTTGGAATGCAGTGGTTATTGACCTTTTTGCACAGATAGACCATCGACAAAAGCATCATTATTTTTTTTTACTTGTAACGTTGAAATAAGTTTTTAATGAAATGACGTCAGAGTCTTGCTTTTTCGTTTCAAAATGGTACTTCTTTGCCCAAATTTCGTTAGAGGAAAAGAGATAGAAATTCCTCACAATACAGGCAGCCAAAATCCTAATTTTATTCTAAAAACCATAGAGTCGTCCAATTCTGTACAAAGGTAGATTATGAAATCGCGCGTCAGTCTTTCATAACCTACAACCGGCGGAAGATCACGTTTTAGTGTGATCCTGGCGAGAATTTTCGAGAATAAAGGTTGGGTTTTTTTTTGGAAGTACTGAAATATCATTCCACTCAACTTAAAAATGCTGCGCCTACCACTTGTTGTTCGCCGAGCGTGTTCATTCCACCAAGCTAGATTTTACGCCAAAGATGTGAGGTTCGGCGCTGATGTAAGAGCCCTCATGTTGCAGGGCGTAGACGTCCTTGCAGATGCTGTCGCCGTCACAATGGGTCCAAAAGGCAGAAACGTCATTTTAGAACAGTCTTGGGGTTCACCTAAGATTACAAAAGACGGTGTGACAGTTGCCAAAGGTGTTGAACTAAAAGACAAGTTCCAGAATATTGGCGCAAAGTTAGTTCAAAATGTCGCTAACAACACAAACGAGGAGGCGGGAGACGGCACTACGACAGCCACAGTTCTCGCTAGAGCTATTGCTAAGGAGGGCTTCGAAAAAATCTCAAAGGGTGCTAACCCTATTGAGATAAGAAGAGGAGTCATGCTGGCAGTAGACGCCGTAAAAGATAAGTTGAAGGCTATGTCCAAGCCTGTCACAACACCTGAGGAGATCGCACAGGTGGCCACCATTTCTGCCAACGGTGACACTGCCATTGGCAAGCTGATCGCTGATGCCATGAAGAAGGTCGGCAGGGACGGCGTCATCACAGTCAAGGATGGAAAGACTCTCGTTGACGAACTTGAGATCATTGAAGGTATGAAGTTTGACAGAGGTTATATTTCACCATATTTTATCAACTCGTCAAAGGGTGCCAAAGTAGAGTTCCAGGACGCTTTAGTTCTATTCTCAGAGAAGAAAATCAGCAATGTGCAGACTATTATTCCTGCTTTGGAACTGGCCAACCAGCAGAGGAAGCCTCTGATTATTGTAGCTGAGGATGTTGATGGAGAAGCCCTGTCTACACTGGTAGTTAATAGACTAAAGATTGGACTGCAGGTAGTGGCTGTGAAGGCTCCAGGCTTTGGTGACAACCGTAAGGCCACCCTGAGTGACATGGCTATTGCCACTGGTGGTGTAGTCTTTGGAGATGACTCAAATTTAATTAAGCTAGAAAACCTTCAGCAATCTGATCTTGGCCAAGTAGGTGAGGCTATCATCACTAAGGATGACACCCTCTTCCTAAAAGGAAAGGGTAAGAAGTCAGACATTGACAGGAGAGCTGAACAGATCCGTGACCAAATCCAGGAGACTAGCTCTGAATATGAAAAGGAGAAATTACAGGAACGTCTTGCTCGACTTGCTTCCGGAGTTGCAGTCTTACATGTTGGTGGCTCCAGTGAAGTTGAAGTCAATGAAAAGAAGGATCGTGTCAATGATGCTTTGAATGCTACCAGAGCGGCCGTTGAAGAAGGTATTGTTCCCGGAGGTGGCTCGGCTCTCCTCAGATGTATTCCCGATCTTACATCACTGAAGACAGCGAACAGTGACCAGGCTACAGGTGTTGAAATTGTCAAGAAAGCCCTCAGAATGCCATGCATGACGATCGCGCGGAACGCCGGCATCGATGGATCCGTCGTGGTTGCGAAAGTCGAGGACTTGGGCCCTGAATTTGGATATGATGCTCTGAACAATGAGTATGTGAACATGATTGAAAAGGGTATCATTGACCCTACCAAGGTTGTGAGGACAGCGCTAACAGACGCCAGTGGCGTAGCATCCCTCCTCACCACCGCTGAAGCCGTGATCTGTGAAATGCCTCAAGAGAAGGAAGCTAACCCCATGGCTGGCATGGGTGGCATGGGCGGTATGGGTGGCATGGGTGGCATGGGAGGAATGATGTAAATAACATCTAAGGGCTTTGAAATGCATTTATTGTGTAAAGCGAACTGTTATAGAAGTTATCACTGTTATGGGTATTGTTATGATAATAATATCTGGTAGTTTGATTGATTTTATACAAATTGTGGAGTGAATGTGTATTACCCAGTTTCATTTGAGTCTGATTGTGTTACAAATATGTATGTGTAGAAAGGCAATTATCTGTCTTGTTAGAATTATTTAGTTTTATTTGCTTGAATAGTGCGAGCAGTGTTATTTTTAAATAAAATGATTAATGTTTTTAATTTGCGTTTATTATTTAAGAATACATGAATATAGTACCTACAAGTCACATAAATCAGGTACAAAATGGTAATAGCTCATGATGTATACTGGGGTGTAACTCGCTTTGGTGTAGAATGGATCAGGGGTCAGCTTCAGCTCTCATCTAAAATTAAAATATTGTCTTCAAAAATATTCAATGTCCATTCTGAAGTCTTAGCGCAGGCCACACGGGGAACGACGCGAAACAAAGCTAAGTTCGTTTAACTTTCTTCCGCGTCTTCATACTTCGATTCCCACCTTTACCTATTTCTAACGGTGAATAAAATGTGTGGTAGCCTGTTTCTTCATTATAGTAGGGTCTTACGTCAATGCGAGTGCATGTTTGGGGCTACACCTATATCACAATAAAAATATAACACGTATCAAACCGGTTTTGCATTGACCTGCATCAATGTTTAGCGAAAATGTGCTCAAGCAAGCTTAGAACTTTCCAGGCCATTCTCGAGTTCACACCGTGTCTTAGATGACGCGTACATTACATAACCAGAAACGCGATAAAAAAGCCGGCTTAATTTGCACACATTTTTATGACTGAACATTAAGAGTTCTACGTTTATCAAAGTTCATTGCCCATCAAGAAAATATAGGTAGGCACTATTATTGATGAAGATGTACCTAGTTCGCGAAACTGATAAAGGCTGCATAAATCTTACGAGTAATTCTATGGCTTCCAAATACCTAAGTAAAATTAAATCATTGTTTAAGACATGCCAGCGGCCTGAGTGCATAGCTTGCGTGTTCTGTGCTGACCTCACGCAACGCGTCGTACGTCCACCCAGTAATAGGGCTCGCCCATCAAGGAGCACTGTCCCAAATTAGACTCATTATCATAACCCTCCTTTGGCTTTGCCGTAGTCGGGTGATTACATTATGTACCATCACGGACATTTGCACCACTTTGCATGTGAACCACTTTTCGACTGCTAAGGTAATAGGTTTTTTTTTAAAATCTTTATTTATTAACGAGGGTTTGATCACATAGTGAACATGCCACCCTCATAGGACCTTTTGTTACATGCAAAACTTAACATCTACGCTTAATTCCTAAATTAACTAATTTATATAATATTTTAGCGGCTTTAGATGCCTGAAAAGCTAAAATAATATTGCATTCTCCTAATTGACTAATGTTTATATTAGATGTAAAAGCTGTGTACGGCCATATCCACGTGCCAACTCCGACTTGGGAAATCGGACACACCCTAGTTGAAAAGTTTAGTAACCTACTTTACTCAGCGAAGAACTGCGCGAAATCGTAAACACTGATAAGTGTGATATAATTTAACCTAGCTAAGCTGCCTGTTGTTACACAGCTCTGCTATCGATCACACGTGCTATGATAACTCGTCTTTATCTCTTGAATAGGGAAATAATCAGCAAGTATTAAGCGAAGCACCGCAGGGATGATCAATGATGTCACACGGTAAAAGCCACGCCGGCAAAGGAGGAGAATTACCTTTTATTTTAATAAAAAATATACAAGGTGTAACATAATTAACGCACAACCACTTAAGGAGTGGGGTTCAAAGAGTAGTAACTATTTATAATGGTGGTGGTATGGTGGGGTTAACAACCACATGTGTCAGTGACAAACAGGATGACAAGACATAAAGAAATAAAATGTAATTGGAATCCATTTCGAACCAAAGAGGCCACATAATTATATAACACCTCCGTCCCAAATCGTCAAGTTGTTAAGTTCTAGAGTGTTTCGGTTTTACTGTTCCTCTCTTGGTATTAAGGTACCCAACATCTGATCAACATGTCTTTTGCAAATCTGACCAGAATCAGTTTCTATTTGATAGTGCAATTGGCCTAATATCTGTAAAATGGTTCCGAATTCCCATTTAATTTGGTCGTTTGTGTAGCTGCGTATTTGCACTCTCTGTCCAACAGTAAATGAGCGTACCGTTGCCTCATCAGTCGGCGGGCGTGTTTCATCCCTCATCCTCGCCTTAAAATGAACACAGGATGTTTCTTATCTCCCTGCCAAACATGAGCTCATGGACTTTTATTTGTGCTGCTACTTGGCGTCCTCCGTCGGTGTTCCTTAATACACAACAGTTTGCCCTGTAGAGAGCCTGGCTCTGCGCTGATGCTATGTATTGCCTTTTTGTTTGTACGTATCGCTCCGCCTGTCCGTTCGTGGCCGGATGGTATGGGGCTGTGGTTTTGTGAACAACCCCGCTTTCTCTGAGAAATGATTCAAATTCATTTGAAACAAATTGTCGACCGTTGTCTGATACTAAAATAAGCGGGAATCCAAATGTAACGAAAAGTTCTTTAAGTTGGCGGATACACCATGAGCTTGTGGTTGTTTTCGTTCCTATAATTTCCACCCATTTTGTAAAAGCATCCACTATTATAAATAAGGAATAACCCTTAATCGGGCCAGCAAAATCGACATGGATTCTTTGCCATGGGCCTGATGGTGTGTCCCAATGATGCAGTACTGCGCTTGCAGGTTGATTTTGCTTTAATCGACATTCTCGACAGCTTTAAACTATGTCTTCTATGTCTTGATCCAAATTTCTCCAGAATACGTATCCACGCGCCAGTAATTTCATTTTTACTATCCCAAGATGTCCTGTGTGTAGTTCTTGTAACACTTGTTGTCTCAGGGTTGCCGGAATCATCACTCGTGTTCCTTTAATAATGCAACCGTCTTGTAACGTCAGTTCGTTGTCATTGTAGCCGTATCTTCTCACTAAGTTACCATTGTTTAAAGCTACCAACAATTGGTTGTATTCATCATCGAGTTGGGTCTTTTCGGCGATTTTTATACGATCGACGGCAATTGTGTTCATCTGATTTAATTGAAACGCGCAATGTATGGACGGCAGCACATCAAGCTACTACAATCTGTCAAAATTTAATAGATTTTCAACTTTATCGCTTGAGCATTAGGTTTAAGGTTGATTGGGAAAATTTTACAGTTTCGGGTAGCTTGACCTGCTGGCGTCTCGTCTGTACAGAAGAATGTCCTCTATGATTGGAATAGGGTAGGTATTATTCATCCCTTATCACTTTATTTAAGGTGACTTTATAATCCGCGCACAAGCGTATACTGCCATTTGATTTGACAATAGGAACCACTGGTGTTCCCCACTCAGAGCTATCAACTTTTGTAATTACTCCTTGTTCGCACAGTCGCGCTATTTCATCATCAACTTTACTTTTAAGAGCATATGGTATACGTCTAGGCTTCACAAAAATTGGTGACACTTCTTCCTTTAGGGTCAAATGGGCTTTGTAATCAGGTATGCAACCAAGGGAGCCATCAAATACCTTCGAGTATTCAGAAAGTAACTTATCCAGTTTTGGATGTTCTTTAGCATTAACTACGTTTATATTAGCCAGATCCAAGTTGATTGCTCGTATCCATGCTCGACCGAAGATAGGATCAACATCTTGTTTGATAATGTATTCCCTCAAGTGTTTGGTCATTGTATTTACATGTAACGTAGGCTACTCCGAGTGGTGCGAAGATTTCTCCTGTATATGTTCTCATCGTGATGTTAGTTTTGTAAATCTTGCATCCAGTGTGCAATGTTTTAAAATCTTTGTGAGAGATAGAAGACAGAGCAGCTCCTGTATCTACTTCAATTTTCAGTTTCGATTCATTAATACGTACATATATCATGTCTGTGTTGTTAGATCGTATTAAATTCATATCCCAGGGGGTGGTGTCATCGACTGTATCTGAAGAATTGTCCGTGTCTTGCACCTCTACGTGTTCAGGCTCCAGTTGGTTGTTCCCAGGTGTTGTTTGTAAGCAAACGCGAGCAAGGTGACCTACTCGTTTGCACTTGCTGCAAGTATCCTTGATGCTGCGACATCTGTTAGCTTGATGTTCCTTACTTCCACAACGAAAGCATTTCCCTCGTAAGTCCTTAATCGTTAAAGGTTTATACTCTTGCTTTTGACTGCGGTGTTT
This sequence comes from Fissipunctia ypsillon, assembly GCA_947568875.1. Lineage (NCBI taxonomy): Eukaryota > Metazoa > Arthropoda > Insecta > Lepidoptera > Noctuidae > Fissipunctia > Fissipunctia ypsillon. Next base: position 2,210,611 of record OX387660.1, on the reverse strand, counting down.
GGGGTCAGCTTGAACAGTTTTCACATGTGAAAACCTGACTTGACCTTGGTTCGAAGAGAGAGCTGGTGACATAAATCTGCTGTCAAATTTTGCTAGTTCAATCGTGGTTGCTTTATTAATTAAGTCAGAAAAATCGATCACCATTGTTTCCTGTAGTATTCTGGTTCGAATATCGGTGTCATTTTATCCTCTTATAAATTGTAAGGTAAGAAAATTATCACAGATCGACTTCTTACAGTTATTGCACGTGAACTCGCAATCTTGAGCTAAATGTTTCAAATCTGCCGAGTATGACATGACTGTCTCGTCAGAGCCGCGAAATAAATGTATGTTGACGAGCCCAAATACTCGGTTTTGGATCTATGTAGTGTTGTAATATTTGAACCAAGCTGCCAAATTCTAGTTCACAAGGATCGTTCGGTGCACACAAGTCATAAGCTTTTTGGTGTAATTCCGGTGGTAATAAACTAAGCAGCGTGAGGGTCTGGATTTGTGGATTATGACAATTATTTAGATTCATGTAGAGTTTCAATCTCTGAACAAAGTTATTGAAACTTTCTCGTTCCTGTAAAGGTTGGAAGTTAATTCTTGGTATAGTTACCGGTGTGCTTTCAAGTGAAGCCGTGACGTAAGTCGACGGTGCGGTCGGTGGTGTAGGGCGTAAGCCGATATATTACTTTACTCTATGGCGTAAGCCATGCAGCTTTGGCTTTAACTGTAATACGTGCTCTTCTGTAGAATGCCGTTGCTCAATTTCTTCTTCCACGTCATCTGTTAGCAACTCGATTTCGTTTTGTAATTTTTCAAATTTTTGTTCATAATTTGTTAGACTTGTCAGACGTGAACTTACTTCGTAATCCGAAGGATTTTGTAATTGTTCCAGTGTACGTTCGAACCTTGTAAGCTGGCCACGTATAATTGCGCGCAGGCGAGTAAGTCGCGCCAGTTCTGCCTCCATCGTCGCGAATGTTATATACCTATCTTATTTCATGTGTCAGTGACAAACAGGATGACAAGACATAAAGAAATTAATGTAATTGGAATCCATTTCGAACCAGAGGCCACATATATAACAGGGGTCATTGTTCTCATCATTATAAACAACTTTTACTATGGGACCAAATCTGAAATCGCGGAAAAAAATCAGCTGTTCTCTACATTTTGGCGAGTTATACGAACATAAATGTAGGGAGCAGCTGTTTTTTTTTTTGCTACGTACGCTACATCACGGATACACATATCGCATTACCTGGCTCTTAGTTCGTATAAATAATACGCTAGTCTGTTACATAATATCATTTATTGTATAGTCCTCTAAACTTAACATAAAATAATTCCTAAATATATAGATTTAATAGTTATAACATAAGTCATAATAATTTACAAAAATATCTGATCTTCATCAGAATCTCCAGCACCATACACGAAATGTCTTCGCGTCACATTTTCGTTAACGATTGCACTCGCCTCAGTCTCTACATTGCTATTCTTACAAGGAGTCACAGGGTACCTTACTGGGCCCAACCACCTTCTACTAAATCCAAAGTTTCGTGGTAACGCTACGGACTTTGAAGAATTGCTCTTTACAGATTTATCTAAGCTATTCAAAGAGGATTGAATAGATTTCAATGAAGATTTCTTAAGTAGGTCATCCGAGTTGTCGTTTAAATAGTCATCTGGTAAATCTACACCTGTTGGAATGCTGAGGCTCAAAGGTCGTCGCTTTGACCGGTTATTAGTGAGCTGACCGCGCCATGTATTGAATTTCTGAGAATTTCGCTTCTGGGGTGTACTTTCCTGAGATGAATAATTCCCTAAATCAGATTCATCATACACTTTATTCTCTGATAAGCACTTTTGCAGGTTACTCTTATTAGGTGTAGATTGTTTGCTTGATCTGTCTTTCATTCTACTTATGACTTTATCTTTTGTTAGTTTTATTAAAGCATATATTGTTTTTAAAGCTTCTTCATTCAATAATTCATCATCTGTTATTTCCACATCTAAGGCACTAGCAACACGATTACTAATACACTTTTGACTTGTATTATTGCAGCTGCCGTCTTGACTCTCAATACTGTGTTGATAGTCTAAATGGCTTGGTATATTAGCATTTTGTAGAACAATAAGTTCAACTTTATGTGGAGCTGACTGTAACATAAGTAGTGCCTTGTCATATTTAACATTCAGCAGGGTCTTCCCATTGACTGATATTATTTGATCACCAGGTAAAAGTTTCTTGCACAGATCTGCAGGACTTCCTGGTGTTATTGACTTAATGTACACATTGCCATCTGAACCTTCCGCGACTTGTAGCCCTAGAGCATTCATATCATCTCTTTCTAGTATAGCAGTAACAAATATTCTTTCACCTTGAACACATTCCATATTGTCGAGCTTCTCAAACAGTGATGTATTTAAACAGGATTCATTATTATTAGTAGCATTATAATTGAAAAAATCTGGGTATACTTTGGGAGACTCTAAAACATAAGCAGTTGGTGCACTTGTTAAGTTCTGGATATAATGTCTCTCTGGTAGCAACTGCATGCTGTTGATAATACAATGCTGTCTTTGCTCTGTACTCAGATCATCGGAATCACTCTGTGTCATAGCTAAGTCACCCTCAGATCTTGAACAAGGATTAGAGGTTCTGACCGGTGAGGAGGGATATCTACTATCAGTAACAGACTTCATTCCATGGAACACTCTAGTGCCCATTTTGACGCCTTGCCGCCTTGGTATACTGCAACTTTCTGAAGATGACAATCCATCATTGGAGGAATTTTCATGGCCTCGGATTAATGATGTGTTTGATACTATGTCATCATTAGGTACTGGTGATAGTATTTGTCTCAGAAGTTCTTCTGTGTTAGGCTTTTCATTTTCTTTATTCTGAACCTTCTTCTCCCCAAATATGTCTACTTTAAACCTCCTCCTAGTAGGTCTTCTTATTCTGATTGGGTTTCTAACAGCTAAGTTGTAGCTGTCTTTATAATTGCTACAGTCATACTTCTTAGGACTTTCAGCTACATTCAGAGGACAATTAAACTCATCTGATAAATAAGTGAGGAAGTCCTCTTTAGCATAAAGCTTGAGATACAACCTGTGGTGCAGGGACGCCAACCAAAATGTAAAATAGCTTTTGTTGTCTACCATTTTCAGTTTATATTTGACACCAATTTTAGATAGCCCTGAATATGAATTGGGCATGATGTACAAGCTTTTCTTGTTATAATAGAATGTATGTATATGGTGCCAAGGTAGACTTTGCAGAACTATTCTATTTGTATGGGTGCCCGTGTCATCAGTTGCATGATTATTCCTGGAATAGAGGGTTATACCCCTTGGGCCAATTGAAAGCCACACATCTCTGCAAAATCCATCTCTAGTGGCCCAAATTGCAGAGTAAAAATGAGCACCATAATCTCGAAAGGTTTGTGCAAGGGTGATGTAGTTTATTATTGCCTTGTGTCTATCCAACCCATGTCTAGATTCGTGCGCTCTCTTCATGCGTAGCTTGATGTCTGCCATGTCATTGGTTATCACAGTTTCAGGCAAATAATGTTCCAACAAAAAATAGTCTGCTGTTCCATGTTCTCTGAATGAAAACTCTCCAAATTCTACATGTAAAGCATATCCAGCCAGCAAAATGAGATTCTGGATTGTTGATGTCAGCTGACCTTCTAAAGTAGCTCTCCTAAGTTGTAAATACACTCTGTATCTCCATTCTCCACCCTGAATGTTACTGGCAATGTTTTTGGGCATGAAAAACTTTATCCTCAAGAAGACTGTCAAAGTAGCATCATCTTCAGAAATTCTCTTTTTGCTGTTGGTTTTATGCCAAGCATCCGGGGCGACTTTTTTTATTTTGTAATCATCTGGTAAAAATACAAAGTCTCCTCCAATTAAAATGGCAATGCCAAGCATAAAGTTATGGTCATACTTTTCACTGTGCACTAACGCTTCAAACAATTGTCCTGCAGTTATTACATTTGGGTCGCACAAGACCTCAACTTTCTGCCCATTTAGTAAAACTATAGTAATGACTCTTTTGTCAGACACTGCTGACAGAGTTAAGTCCATGTGTCTTGCTGGTTGCGAAGCTCTTACAATGAACTCGGGGCCAATGCATCCTTCTTTCCCTTTGAATCCACATTCAGCTTTATATAACCTTGATGCAGCCCTCTGTACAGGCTTTCCTCTTCTAAAATTTGTAGGTAGTTGTGATGGTTTAGTCACATTGTCATTTAAAGCGATTGCAGTCATGGAAACAGTGTTGGCCTGCATTCTAGGTTCCTCAATTTGAGTGCTGCAGGCAATTTCTAAAGTGGAATGTGCATTACTCAGTCCTCCCCTCCTAGAGGTGTCAAATAGATTAAAAACAGGCTTTCTGTAGTTTCTAGGTATTCTGCAGCTTGGGAATGGGTCTCTTTCATCTGGAGACTTGAGGAGACCCACACAACTTCGTGGATGGGCACTGACTTTCAGTTCTGTGTTGGTGCTAGCCTCTTGTGTTTTTGAATGTCGCCTTTTGATGTGGTTCGGGTCTTCGTCAATTTGGAAGTCCATCACTGGGCTGAGGCAGATTGACGCAGCTGAGCAGGAGCTCCGGCCCGAATCTTCGTCGCAGTGACGGAGCATAGTGCTATAACAAAAACGACACTGGTAAATACAGTGGGAATGTTATGTAAACTTTTCTAAATGCGTTTCCCATGTAAACATGCATTGTTTGTCGAATTGGCTTGTGAGATCTGGCAATGATAAGAACTTTTGTAATTAAATTATGAGTACAATAATACTTTTTGTTTACATTAGGTAGGCGGGTACCTACTAAAACTTTTAGGGACAATTACTACACTAATCGTGTGACAAAATAAACAAAGAGTAAGAAAACTGTTTCTATGTCAAATCCACATAAATGTGCGTGTTAAAATAATCGTGATCTCTAAACCGACATTATCTATTCAAATATTCGACTTTTAAGACCACGCTTTGAGAAAGAACAAACAACAATACATTAATAAGTATTCTAGTTACGAATTTGTTCAATCTTCAATTGTTTAGTTAATATTCTTACTATGTTATTAAAGAATCGGCAATTTTAACAACATATTATTGCTTCGATAGTTCGACAGCTACTTGCCGAAAGATTTAAAACAACGATTACTTTTTACAAGTTTTGTAACGTAGTAAGTTGTACTCACATTAATTTTTATTTCATTACTTTCACTTTTGTTGTAAGCACCAATAAAATAAAATACGAAACAAAAACTTTTGTTTCCTTCGTCAAACTGAACACATTCACATTGTATCGGATTACAAACACAGAAAGAACATTATAACAAACCACCACCGTGCACACATTCAAACATTTTTTCCTACAGAATGAAATCAACTCCGGCCGGCATCGGCAACTCGTTTCAAATTTTCAACATTCCATTCCATAGATGCGTGCGCGAACGAAAAAAGATTTTTGAAAAAAAAATCCCAGGTGTTTTTATTATTATGTATGATTTTTTTTTAATTCAGGGAAATTTATTGTTTTTATATTTCTAACAACTAACTATTTACACTAATTACTAAGTAATGAATGAATGTATGAACGAAATGCACCGACATCGACATGAAGCCAAAGATTCATACTAGCCCTGTAGCTTCATGTTTCATGGGGCTACATAGGCACCGCTACGTAGACCGGGGGGCGCGGTAATGGTAGGGAAGACGTGCCCTTAGAATATGGAAGGATTATTAGAGTCTACCGAGTATGCACCCTAGAGTAAACATTGGAATATTGGAGAGACGGGTAATATTTATCTATTGATGGGCAACTATTTACACTAGTTACTAAATTGCTAACTAACTATAAAATCAAATAGGTCGAAGTATTTGTCCGCATCGCTGTCATCCGGAAACGTGCCCAGAAAATGGCAGCATTCCCACGTTGAATGGCAATGCTAATTCTTTGGTCAAAGAACGAGCCAGCTGTCGGTCACGGGAAATGTCGACTAGTCGGCGAGAAATGTTCTTTATAGGAAACGTGTACTCAGGCCCCATGACCCGAGCTTTTCGACACCAAACTGCTCAAAACTGTATTTAGTTACTCTTGGTTACAGTATTTGTGCTGCTTGAGGGTCGCAGCAGCCGTAGCAGTGGAGCCAGCGCAGCCCGCCTTGCTAGGAACATGAGATGGCGCAACGGTGTCGATACAAGTTGTGTCCCACATCAAAGGAAGATTGCCTTGGAAGGTGGGTAGGCCACCTTCTAAGGCAATAACGTCATGCCGTCTGGTCGCTTCCCCTCATCACGTACCAAGCCGTTTGGTTCTAATACCGCTGGTACGCCGGCGGTGCCAAGGGCTCGACCAATAATTCGTTGAAGCTGTCGTGCCGTCCTATGCAACCTGTGCTTCTGAAGCAGGACAGGCCATGGTGTTCAAGGCTGTTGATAGCTTTATCGCAGTGAGCAGCACAAGGTGCGCCCAATTAGTGACACGTAGCGAGCCGAAATGACGAGTCATCCATCATAGTGCCTATGGTGGATGACGGGAGCTCCTGAAGCCACAAGTCTGACTCCCATTTTCCCACAGCCAGCAGATGGGCACGCTCAACAGTATTAGGTGACATGTTTACCAGGGTATTCCGAATAATACTGCTGAGTCGCACGTCCCCCCGTCTCTGGGAGGATGTCGGGCAAATCCGTATTGGGACAAGCCATTTTGCAAGCGTTCAAGGCATAAGTCAAACACGGTACTTCAAAATCAACCAGTGTGGTAGATAAAATGTTCCTCCTCTGTCCTGTCTTTAACTTATTATTTGGATTAGTGAAGCATGGATTCCTCTACAACACGTTTCTATCAGCCATCATCTCGGTTTTTAACCTCTTACCTTAGGATGATAAAAGGATGATAGAAGTTTAAATCTTTCGTTACGGCCTTCACTGTTTATTTCAGCCCGTTTAAGCACCATACCATTAAAATTATTGTGTGGTATGATATTGAGAAGTTGAGGACAATGTGCCTCACCAGCGCCATCAATCACCATCTGCGTGGTGATTTTCTTTTTTTTTTTCCTCCATTTCTCTCAGTCTGTGTCAGACTGACAGTAATGTTTGCATTCCTTTCTCTCAAACTGTATCGCTCGTAGCGTAGACATAGTTTTCTCTGTCTACGGTATCGCTCTGTTCAGCGTAGACAGAGCAGTCAGACCACAGATGACAGAATGCGCTGACAAGTCAGGCAGAGGTGCGTATACTGTTTGGGTGCGTTCTATTATTGCCCTTGCTATACGAGTACAGCGCATGGGGGCACGGGATGTCCAACAAAATCACTTGATAACATTACGAGTAATAATGACAGTAAATAGAAATTTTATTATTTCAATTAAACCAATACATAATATTTAATGACATATAAGAATGTGTCAAACTGTCAAGTCAAAATCTTGTGTCACACATGACATTGACTTGACAGTGATGCAGTGATGTGGTGAGAGCGGTCATGGTTTTTTTGTTACGTGTTGAATTAAAAAATAAACTTATTGATTACCTTGGGAATCTTTGATTGCCTATAAGGCTATAAAAATGGCTACATTAATTCAGTCTTACGAGCAACAGTATTCAATACTTACAGCAGATATAACGGCTAAAATAGGACGTTTAAAGTCGGGCAGTGAAGGTAGGTGATAGTCTTATCATCTTTGTTTTTATAAATAAACATCAAATACTTCTGTGACGAATATTTGCGTTTTAAAGGTAATAATTGTCGTACGGTGATAATCGTAATTACTGCAGTGAGTAATGAATAATTAACATTTCAAATAATAATTATTCTATGTCCTCTGCTATGACCACAGCAGACTTGTCCATAAATTAGCTTTTAGCATATCATATATATAATCAGTAGGCGACACAAATACCTACTGAAAAGCTCATATATTAATAAACATTCATTTATTTAAATGCTCAAATATTTGTTTATTTAAATGATTGATAAACATTCTTTTCAGACAATCGTGACCAGTTAACCCGAGAAATTCAAGCAAATTTTGAAGAAGCGAATGATTTGGTAAGTTACCATAATGTAGTGTCATGTAGTTAATACTAGAAGTAAACTTTAAATGTATGACCAGATGTATGACAAGGCAAAAGGAGTATGTAAGGATCGTAGCGGGTGGCATTCTGTAGTTTATGCCTACCCCCATGGGAAGAAGGCGTGAGTTTATGTATGTATGTAAACTTTAAACTTTTAAGAGTGATACTTTTCTGTGTTAGATGATAAATGCATACAAATTACAGATAGACTGTCTAATTTTTCGTAGTTTCACAGTCATGTTAATTTTAGTGCCAAAAATATGTACAATATAATTAATTGTTAATTTATACTCTTTAGTAAGTATATCACAATCATATGTCCTATTTAATCCCTTGTCCTAGAACTACATGCAATAATGATTAAGTAAATTATATGAAACTCATCTGCTTTAAAGTATATATTGTTTTGTTATTAGATATTAGTGATAGCTTATCAAATTTTAAAAAGAATCAATGTGCATGTGTGATACACACATTTACTATACTTCCTTCTAAATACTTAATAAAAATGTGTAAGGCTGTAGTGAAGGATATAAATAATGAATTCACAAATATATTTAATGTTAGCAGGTTAGGGATACCTGCCTGTTTTATTTATTGCATCTTTTGTCTATTTTTATGTAATTTAATCTAATTTTATGATTGTAAAACTAATTTGATTGATCGATAACTTGTACATGTGGTGCAAATTGTAAATATAAGTTGGTAATTAATAAATAAAGAAATTTATAGTTATTGTCCACCATCACATAATTTTTGTTCTCTATTTCTTTAGGGAAAAGCAGAACTACTGTTGTACTTATTATTTCCTGTTTAATTATTTGTTGTATGATAATGATAAAGTAAATAAATATGTACATTCAGAATTATATTTAATTGTAAAAAGTCACTGCTATTTAATGTATCTAAGACAATAATCAATCATGATATGACAATAAATTATTGTGTGGCGGCTTATCTACTTCGCCACAATGGAACGCGTCACACTGATGTCACGCAAAATCCTGCATCGCGCAATCAGAGTTTACCGCGCGACTAGCATATATACAACATCCCGACATCAACCGTCGGGCAGTAACCCACCAGACACAACACCCGTCTGGTCGGAGGATCCTCTCTTTTCTGTGGAGGATGAGTGAACTTTACACCCTGTTCCTCATGCCTCTATAATTGTCTTATTCATAAAAAATATATTATGTTAATTCAACTTTGTTATTGAAGGACAACCGCAACTTAAACAGATGCTCAAATACAGTATGGGGAACACATATGAGCAATAAATTATAGGACATACTTGTTATCGCCTTTTCTGACGATATTCAAAAAATTTACGAAATCGGTCCAGTAATTAGGTCAAAAAGTATAGTTTTAATTTTGAGCAAATTTGAACACTGTAGAATTGGATCACTAAGTCAATGATTCAATGAACTTGAATCCTTGGACATGTGCGCAAACAAAAAAAAAAAAATGTTTGGCGAACAATGGATTGGACGCCTGTGGTGCACCGCAGGTGGCCAGCTCGGTTGTCTAAACAGTGTTTACTTTTACTGAATTTATTTTAATATTTATTTTGTTTTAAAATGTAACTTTTTTAATTTACGGTTTTTAATTTAATATTTAATTTTGCTATACTTCTGTGGACTAGTATTACTTACGGTTTCATTTATTGCATATATGTGGGCTCCGTACTGTATGTATATGAAATTGAAGGCTAGCCTACATTTGGGCGGGCCACGCCGTAGCGCATCGCATTTCAAAACAAAGCACGCCGCTCTGTAATGTGTGATTATGTAAGAGGCGGTCAACCCTAAAATGCACTGACCTTAATACTGTTTTTTTCATTGTAGCTGGAGCAACTGGAATTGGAGTCTCGCGGCGCGGGCGCAGGGTCTCGGGTGGCGGCCTATCGTGCGGAGCTGCAGCGTGTCAGGGATGAATACCGATCTGTTGTCAACAATGCTGGATCATGTAATAATTTTATACTGACTTACCGGTTTCAGGAACGAAAATCAACACAAAAATTTGCTAACAATATCACACCCTCGTAAATTGCTGCGATTGGCTGACTGAATTATCAACAGCCAATCGGATCACTTGACTTGCGTTTAATTTTGACACGTCGGTAATTTCCGTTCCAAAATCGGGTGTTCTGTGTCAGTGGCTTGAGTTATAATTCTAGGTGTCGTCCACATTGTGAATATCCCTAGGACATCAAAATATTGCAATTAATGCCTTTATAAAGCTTTTACAATCGTTAACTAATCCCCAGACAACTTCGAGAACGAAGAGGTTTACGACGACTGGGGCGGTGCGGGCGAGCAACACCGCAAGCTGCTCGACAACTCGGAGCGACTGGAGCGGACCGGCAAGTCGCTGACCGAGGGGTACCGCGTGGTGCTGGAGACGGAACAGATCGGCGCCGCCGTGCTGCAGGACCTCTCTGTGCAGCGGGAGACCATACAGAGGTCGCGGGGCAGGGTAAGATTCATCATCATCCACAGCCTTCCATCACACACTTCATCTCATCTGCTCATAGTCTACCGAAAGATTGCAAGATTACATTTAAAAAAAAATATCAGCCTGACTTCTTCCGTCACTTTTAGCTTAGCTTAGGCCTCTTCTAGATTGCTAGTCACTTATTTTCATCCATAGTTTGCGCGCATGTTAAGCTTCTATTAAGGGGGAAGCGTTAAGAGCGTTGTCACATTTTGCACCTCTCTCGCTCACACAGAACCAAATTTTTAAGAATGTTAAATGAAAAAATGCTTTTTTCAAAAATGTAATCAATGAGCGGTCTACAAAACAATATTAATTTAATAGGTAGTTATCAAAAACACATTTCTATTGTGTTATCTAATAAACTAATGTAATTAAGTATTATGATCTGTTTTTGAGATGATGTAAATAAATGCCACAATAAAAATGTGTTTTTAATAATTACCTATTAAATTAATATTATTTTGTAGACGGCCCATTGATTACATTTTTCAAAAATGCATCTTTTCATTTAACATTATTAAAAATTTGGTCGCGTGTGAGCGAGAGAGGTGCAAAATGTGACAACCCTCTTAAGGTAGCCCGCGAAATTCAAGTTTTCTTACGATTAATAATTGATTAATAATTTGCAGCTCAGTGTCTGGGAGTATTCAACATACAGCATTAGGTTGTATGTTGATTAAAATATGATTCGCGACCGTAACAATATGTATTTATAGAATTATAATCATTGGAATCAGTAATATAATTCCTTAAGGGGGAAGCGCTAAGGTAGCCCGCGCAATTCTGTAAATACATATTTGTTACGGTCGCGAATCATATTTTAATCAACATACAACCTAATGCTGACCTGCAAATTGCAAAAAACGTAAGAAAATTTGAATTTCGCGGATTACCCTGGAGCTTTCACCTTAAATTGGGTCAGTCATAATGCTCCTTATAGTCTATGTGAAAAAGACGATGCGATCCCTGTCCTTTTGCTGGTTTTTGAATAAGACGAGTTTTCTGGATTAGTTCACAATAAAAAACATTTCCAATACACCGTTACAGATGCTTACGAAAAATTAATTCAACATCTTTGCACTATTCAAGTTTTCTTGTTATTTTTGAATGTGTACTTAAGCCCCACTGTTTGACTCTAATAAAACCTTGCAGATTTGCCAATTACAACCACTCATAAAGCAAGCATATTTAGCGTAGTTGGGGTTAACCAACGAATTAAGAATGATATATAGAACACGAATTCCGCTCAAAAATGGTTCCACGCAAACCCCAATCAAGTAGGCGGTACGAAAAAAAGTACAATCAACGCGTCAATCCACAGCGTCAATCGCGCGCTCAGTGACAGACGCCCGCATCGTTTCGACTAGTGAAAAGTTCAAGAAACAACTCGTTTTTCAAGGACAAAAATGACCTCCTGTGTGGTAAATTGGTGTAAAAGACGGAAAGAAGGAAGTAAAAAACAAACTGGGATAACTTATCACTGATAAGTGAAATAATTTCGTGTTTTGTTCGCTTATAGACAACCTCGACAAAAAATATTCTTGTCTGTATTATGCAACAAGTAGCCAGCCAGTTTTTTATACGTAATTATTATATATTTTATATTAAGTACAGAGTTTTATAAATTGGATGGATTGGATTTCTTGTTAGTGTTTCTTATCAATCATTTACTTTGAGTTTCTCCAAAAAAGAGATTCGACGATTACAGTGGACTGCAGCAGTCCGCTTAGAAAGAGAGGATGACTGGTTACCAAATAATGCCAGTAGGGTATGCTCTATACATTTTGGGAATGAAGAAATATATTCGTCACGCATAGGCAATCGTATGTTACAAAAATCTGCTGTATCTATTTGTACGGTTAGTACTGTTAATATAAAAAGTAATGAAATATTATTTCATTAATTCATTGAAAATCTATAATTGTACTATTTTAAATGTATTGTTAAGAGCACGTTTGGTTTTTTTTTTTTTTTTTGATTATTAAATTTTATGGGTTATTTTGTTTTTATTATACCTACCTCAATATTCAGTTACATACCAAGATTGTTAATCTAGTTTGACAGCTTATAAGCCTAGCGGTCTTCTGATGGGGGCTTGTCAATAAATGCTTAGAACGATTCTTTAATTTTATTTGATTATTTTGGAACGATGACTACGAAACGAAACTAAGAATACTCGTACATCACGGGAATTGCATAATATTTTTTTTTTTTTGAGTTGGAAATAAAAGATTTTTGTTTTTTTTAATTCATTTTATAATTATGCTACTTTAAAAAAATGATACGAAATTCGATAGATCCTATACTATTATGGAAATAATGATTTCCTATTTACATTTAAAATAGGTGTTTGGTTAGTAATAAAACAACTTTAGTTTCCAAATTTCTAGAGCTACTTATAGATATTTTGTAGATTAAAGGTAAAGAGATGACATATTAATTGAGTTCTTAATAAATGACTGACACCTACTGCATACTGCATTACACCATCCTTGCCGCTCAATGTCACATAATAATCCATCTCGTACGCACTCGCTTGGTTCGATATTTCAGTTTCACTCTAACATTATCTTACTAAATAAAATGCGCCCCAAATGAATGGGTGGGCGAATTCATGTACAGAAAATAAATTTTGCAATGTATTTTGTTTTGTCTGTGCGCGTGTTGCGTTAGTATTAGCAGTTTAGTGGTATGAGTTTGGAACCATGTTTTAGCGGGCTTCGTACGAGAGTTATGATTCTATATCATTCTTAATTCGTTGGGGTTAACAGGATTAGAATGTGAAACATAAACAACTGATGACGTCATAATATTATAGATCCGATAGAATCCTAATCACCGTTTAGTTTTGATGGCTACTACTCTGATATTTTATGTGTGTTGCTTTATTGCTTACTTCCTCTTTGTATATGTATTTCTTTAATTAATTTGTGAACATTTGTAATTGGTACAGAACTATTTACATTTTAAGTAAACGATTTTATTTTGCCTTCCAGCTTCGCGAAACAGACGAGCAATTGAACCGCTCTTCCCGCTTGATGAACACCATGGTGATGCGCGCGCTCCAAGACCGGTTCATCCTCTTCATAGTGTTCCTGGTCCTGGGCGTCCTGCTGTGCGTGGGCGTGTACTTCTACGTCACCTAGCTGGCGCTGCACGCGTATGCGTGCGCACACCCCGTCGGACACGTCTGCATGTTTAAAGATGGCACCCGGATACGGTTCTATGTTTAAACTTTAAACTGTGGTTTATAATTTGTCCGTGGTTCAGGTGGCGCACACTGTGAGAGAGATACCCAGTTGAAACGCTACAAAGTTCTTTTGGTGTGTGGACAATATTGGAACTAACGCCGCCATCACAAATATTTATCAAACCCCCCTCCCCCCACCCCGTCAATGTCATTCAGGCGCAAAAGATCCTTGTAGCTTGTATATAAAAACTGATTCGTCAACTTTAATAGGCAAAGTTGGCCTTTGGCGAAATTGAAGGTATGGTTATATATAGTGTACAAATAAAATAAAAAAACATTTTTAATCGACATTTCAAAGACACCAACAGATTAGGTTATTCACAGTGTGTTTGACTAAAACGCACGATATTTTGAAAGTAGCTTATAGAAAAAAATACAATATTACACAACACACTGCACTATTTAATTAGTGTTAAATAAATAAGTATGCTGGCTACAGTGACTACTGCGTAATGTTCTGAATGTTAGACTGTTCCCAGCATATTGAAATAAAATACGTGTAATACCAGAGTGTAGTTGTATGGCCCTTTAGTAGTTTGCTGTTGTGAAAGCTCAGTTGCGAGTCTCGTACTAAATCATCAGTCATCAGAATGCCGAGTGGAAGCCGACGTCGCACGGACGCGAAAATAACGCAGCGGGGCCGCGCACTGGATTTTCAACCCTAGGTGTTGAGCCGAGCATTGAGAATCCAACAGAGTGCAATCCAAAGCGTGGAAAAAATATACTGTAGGATTTTCAACTCTCGGCGGTAAGCAGAGCGTTAAAAATCCAGTGCGCGATAAAATCCTGTCGCGTTATTTTCGCGTCCATGCGTACGTCCGTCGGCTAATGATGGCACTTCTCTCGGCGTGATTGTACAAATATTCACGTTATTTGTATAATACAAAATTATCCTAATGTTTATTGAAATAAAATGATATAGTAGCGAAAATTTAGTAGTACTGTTTTGAGGAAATAAAGCAAATATTTGTATGAATACGCTAAGAGAAGTTGCTTGTTATCCATGATTAAGTATTGTCAACTGGGTTTACTAAGTAGAAAGTAACTATGTATTTGAATTAATTCAATGTTCCGATCATCATAGCTAATGTCCGAAGCCGACTGCAAAAATTGAAGCTTTCTTTGCCACCCTTCATATTGTCGACAATTCCAAACATTTAGCAATAAACTTTAACTATTTATCACTTTTATCAGCAAAGTGTATATTTGACTGTTGTCACCATTGCTTATCATCTTAGGCTTACAAGACCAGGATCTCACGACAAGATGGCACGATGTTAGTTATAAAAGAATACAAATGTCGATGAATGGAGAGGGAGAGGTATAACAAAGAAAAGATGGATGGCTTGTGTAAGGGAAGATATTATGTAAGATAATACAAATTTAAAATTTAAAAAACCCCCGACACACATCTATCTACATTGAGACCATTCCAATGAGCCCAAATACGATACCTCTACTGTAAGTTGGTGAGGGAGTTGGGTATCCTGCAAATTCCAGATAATGCTGCAGCATCAGTTCAAGGTCACTATGTTATTCTAATATAATTGCAGTAACAGAATACCAAATTTTAACTCGATCAGACCTGTGGAAGATGCTCACATCCATTCATCAACAAGAAAAGAGCCGATAATCTTCAAACGGGTGAATAGATTTTCTTGAATCATAGCTAAGAACACTTTCGAACAAGTCACCTTTTAAACAAAATAAAAAAAAATCTTAAACCGGTTCAGTCGTTTGGGAGCTACAATGCCACAGACAGATACACACGTTAAACTTAAAACACCCCTGTGTTTCCGTCGGGGGTAGAAAAGGAGTGAATGATGAGTGACGGTGGATAGGGGAGAATTGAAGAAAAAAATGGGACAGGGCAGGGATGACGGCATGATGTTATAAGAATAATCATAAAATGTATATATACCTTCAAAGTTAGTTTAACTTCGATTATCATCTTGTCTGAAAGGTCAACTCCTTAGCTCCTTGTGGTTGTCCCCGCATTTAACACATTCCTGTATGTTCAGATATAAGGCTATTTCTTAACTTGTATTTTAATATTAATCAGCTCATTATATCGTCGTATATTTAACGTATAAACATATTAAACGATAAGTACGTATGTATTCGAATGCAATTGTATAACGTATTTGTGTAGATTTCAGCAGCACATAAGAACAATTCTGTTCATATTCATATTTTATCCAGTCAACCACAATTTAATTGGAAAAGAAATAAAATATCACAAAACTATGTACTTAGCCATTTCACACAAATCTTGATGTTAAAAATATCTTTGCCTCTTTGATTCTCACAATGAATAAAATCATGTATTGTGCAATCATGTAAATGAGACTGTTAAAGTAAATTAATGTAGATAGACAAATATTTATTATAATCTAAGTGTATCGATGGAGTGAGGTATAAAGTGTATTAAATGTTTTGATGAAATATTGCTTTTGGCTTTCTGTACATACCTTAGCACCTAAAACTCGTACCTATTAGTTTTAAGCGCTCTACTTGTGTTTCAAGTTTCCTACTTGGCACCTAAGACTAAGAACACTTTTTTAAGCGCTCTCTACTTGTGTTTCAAGTTTCCTACTTGGCACCTAAGACTAAGAACACTTTTTTAAGCGCTCTCTACTTGTGTTTCAAGTTTCCTACTTGGCACCTAAGACTACGAACACTTTTTTAAGCGCTCTCTACTTGTGTTTCAAGTTTCCTACTTGGCACCTAAGACTAAGAACACTTTTTTAAGCGCTCTCTACTTGTGTTTCAAGTTTCCTACTTGGCACCTAAGACTAAGAACACTTTTTTAAGCGCTCTCTACTTGTGCTTCAAGTTTCCTACTTGGCACCTAAGACTAAGAACACTTTTTTAAGCGCTCTCTACTTGTGTTTCAAGTTTCCTACTTGGCACCTAAGACTAAGAACACTTTTTTAAGCGCTCTCTACTTGTGTTTCAAGTTTCCTACTTGGCACCTAAGACTAAGAACACTTTTTTAAGCGCTCTCTACTTGTGTTTCAAGTTTCCTACTTGGCACCTAAGACTAAGAACACTTTTTTAAGCGCTCTCTACTTGTGCTTCAAGTTTCCTACTTGGCACCTAAGACTAAGAACACTTTTTTAAGCGCTCTCTACTTGTGTTTCAAGTTTCCTACTTGGCACCTAAGACTAAGAACACTTTTTTAAGCGCTCTCTACTTGTGTTTCAAGTTTCCTACTTGGCACCTAAGACTAAGAACACTTTTTTACTTGAAGTATGTAGTACTCCTTTGGTCTATTTTTACAAAGAATCTTTATAGGTACGCATATACATATTTACATAACTGAAGGGGAATCGACTTTTGTGACAATAGAATAAAAATGAATATTACAAACAAAACTAGTGTAACATTTTATTTCATACATTTTTACATTCGAATCACATCATATACAATGTCGCAATATATTACTGAAATATATTAAATATTTATGTATCATAGCATATTGCTCAAGGGAGACGGCTTTTAAACTAGCGTGGTGCGAGACGGAAAGCTTATGGCTACACAATATTGTCACTATTATCGCTTACTCATAAATAAAGCACATTAAAACTACCTAATATTAATCATTTACATAGGTACTCAATGAAATTATAAACAAATTTTGACTTAGGTGAAAATATACCGCTCCTAATCATATGACTAAATCCTCATAATTCCGACAGAAATAGTATCAAAAATTTCCGCTAGCTACACTTATGTATGTTTATAAATGGCTCTCCTCGCGTACGAGCATCATAAGGCCAAGGATCAAATAAACACTACCTAAGTTGGTATTCTAATTGTCTTTATTATAAGTACGTATTTCTGTGACAAAATAAACATTTTTTTCTTTCCTTTATATACTTATGAAGCCGGCAAATCCCAGAATATTCAAGAAAGTTGAGCCAGCGTCCCGTAAACATGATTTTTTTAAGTGACAAATTCGATATTTTTCTCAAATCTAACGGCAGTGCCCATCTCACATCAGCAGCCACCTCACTTGCACAGTACGCGCTTATCTAACACTATAGACTACCTACAGATATATTATTACATAGATTAACGAAACAAAAATGAGATGCCATAATGTGCGAGTTTTTCTGCTTGGAAAAGTTGCACAAGTCACCATTTATACATGATATAATTATTATAAAATAAAGTCGCTTTTCGTGTCTATGAGACCGATTCGATCTTCTAAACTCCGCAACGGATTTTGATGCGGTTTTCACCATCATTTACAGAATGTATTCCGGATGGTTTATGTACATAATACATTAATATTAAACCTACATAGAAGAATGAAATATTAATGTTTTTTCAAGTCGTAAAAAACCCGTCCGAAGTAGGGGCGAGTCGCTAGTGTACGATGTACGTATAAAGGCCTGAGCAGACCAAATCCCTGCGCGTTGCGTGAGTTTGCTCGCAATGGTTGTACTGTATGAAACTCTATGGAAGATATCAGACTGGTTGCCACGCGCACATCACTAACTCAGTTAGTTCAGCCTAACTTAAAACTATGGTATTTTCTGAAAATAATTGCGATTGTAAGGCCGATAAACTTCTACATATCTCGCTCTATCACACGTCAATCCTATGTACCATCGCAGACATTTGCGTTGGACCACTTTTCAACCTTATTACCTTAATAATAAGGTCGAAAAGTTCACGGCAAATGTTCGCGATGGTTACTTCCTTACCACACACACGGTGAATCTATGTAATAATATACGAATGGTGTAGCTAGTCTGTGTTGCGTGACTCAGCGGACTGTAGGCGTCGCTGGCGCAGGTATCATGTGAGGTTCTGTGGGGCTTCGGCAACGTCCTCTTCAACAGGGTGACCGAGCGACAGGAGGCGCATCTTGTAGTCGCTTAGTTTTATGTCCTAGAAGAAGAAAAAAAGATTAAAACTATTCAGAATGTATAAAAATTAGATTATATTATGTATATTTCAAGTACAATGTCTAAAATATTATTGAATTTAATAGTATAAAAGTTATTGCTGTTGTGCCGTGGCAGTTAAAATGAAATAAAGGTTAGCTCCGATATATTTACACTTCTAGGAGAAGAGTAGTTATAAATAAACCAATTTTCAGCAGTGGCGAGTTTAGAAGGGGGAATTTGCAGCTATGAATCAGTAATCGCAATAAAATGTTATCACGAAAAATATGGATGACCTTTTACGACACCCACAGAAACAGCTCAAGTAGCCGAAATTATATCAAGAGCTAAACCTATCACAATTTTAATCAAATAATAATTATAACTATAAATAAATATACAAACCTGATCAGCAAGCAGCTCCAACAGATCATCCTGATCCTTCCTCACTCTCTCCAACTCGTCCGCCGTACTTCTTTGTCCATCCTGACTTATCTTCAGTTCACTGGTGAGCCTGCCCACCTCAGCACCTAACGCCTGTAGCCTGGCTTCATATTCCTGAAGTCTGCAGTCATCCTGGGTAGAAGGGGGAACTGCCTGGCTTGGTAGGGCGACGGCGGCTGATACTTGTGCTTTCAGGAGTGTATTCTCGTCTTTCAAGTGGGAGTTGGCTGATATTGAGTCATTGAGGGCACTCTGGAAGTTATAAAGAGGTGTTTTAGAATGTGATATAAGTCTATAGCTACTCTGGAGAGCCAGTCAGTCATAGCGTTTAATGTTGCCGAAATCCCGATTTAAAAAAAAATTATATGAGATAGGTTTGCTCTTGACTTGATTCTTGGTTTGATTTTTTTAGAAATAAGCTTCACCTTTCTACGTATTTTTCTGTTCCTTTCTTCTTGTCTGTTTATTTGTGTGTACATAAATGCTTAAATAAATCAAATTGTCACAACCAACAACAACATCGAACCAGCACATCAACGTTTTAACATTTTCTCTTCTATTCAAGATGGCGGCTATGATTTGCAAATTATTTGTCATGGGTATAATTTCCATAGTTTTCAAGCGTGCTGATGCCGAAAATAAGGTCATAAATAAAACCCAAAGATGCGTCACCTGTAGGGACTGGTTCTGATGCAGCAGGCCCTCCAGCTGCGACATGAGCTCCTGCAGGCGCGCGTCCTGCTGCCGGATGAGCGTCTTGTACTGCTCCAGCGTGCCATTCTCTGGGGAGCCTCGCTCTAGGGCTGGGGAGCCGGTGCCGTTCTGTTGCGTCCGCTCTGTCAGGCTCTCGACCAGAACACCTGGGGGGAGACAAGTCTTTATTAGTTGTAGTTAAATACATAAGAGTTGTTAAAGTAACATCACGCTTGTATTCCTCGAAGGTGAAGGCAGGGGTGTTCTCTGTTGGGAAGCCATCATCTCCTTCTGCGAAGCAGTAATGCTCGCGAAGGAGGAGGCGGAACGCGTGAGGGAGAGGCAAGCTTTGCGCCCTCACGCTCCTAGTCGCCGCAGGAGACGTCCTGGGCGTCGCAAATTGGCAGCCGATTCCCGGCCACCGTAGGCGCGGGCTTGCGGACGGCGAGCAATGGGTAGCTCGCCGTCCAGTAAGGACCAGGCTCGGGTCAACGGCGCGTTGTGTTCCACGCGCGCCTCAAAGTCAACACCATTGAAGGGGTCCGCTAGGGCCGATGCCAGCTAGGGTTGCGGGATGTTCGAAAGAGTTACCGTGGCCCCGGCACAGGCAACTGAAGGAACACGGGTGGGTTTTAGTCAGTAAAAGTCTGACACGCCAGCAGACTTCATTCACAGCAGAAGTCATTTGATGATTTCCCAAAAAAAAAGGGGTATTCTCTATTACGACGCAATGTGCGCACAATGCTGCGCACACCGCGAGGGAGCCACACGGGGACTGGATCACTAGTAAACTCTAGTTAGAGACAGTTTATTATTGATAATCGCACTGTATCACCCTCCCCACCTCGACTCTCGCGCGCTGCGTCCTGTGTGCGGGCGGTACCAAGCGACGTTGAGTGAGTACGTAACTATACTCCGTAGATAGAATACAGCATTAGACAAACAATAATAAGAGAAGAACACACTTGTTAATACAGAGTACATGAGACAAAAAACATTTTTTCTATTTCCTTCAGGTATTAAAACTCTTTGTCTAACCCTAGTTGTTAGCCCAAAACTGGGGTCCAGCAAATAGCACAAGCTTATACAAGTAACTGTCAAAGACTATCGCTATCTTGAAGGCTCCTAACTAATCTATATCATTCTCCATCTACGCTATACTCACTCTCCAGCACCTTGAACAGGCGACAGAACTCGTAGTCGACGAGCACGTCAGCGGGTACTTTAGCGCGGAGCTGTGGGTGCTTGGCTGCCTTGTTGTACAGCTCGTGGCGGGTTACCTCACTCAGCTTGGACGTGAACACCTCCATGCCGATGCGCTTTGTGAGCAACTGGCGGAGGGACTCCTGGAAAACAAAGAAGAAAAAGATATACAGTGCGCAAGTTAATTTAATCTTTCATTAGCAAGAAAGATGCAATAAGGACCATGTTGAAGTTAACAGGTACCAAAAGCTGGCGAACGCAAGAAGATATCATCACAATATTATGGTAGATTACAAACTGCGTAGAGTTGGTAATAGTGCGTGGAAAAGTCGACAGGATCCATATTGTTATTGACTTTCCACACGAGTCTGAAAAAGCTTATTAGAATCTTATTTTTTAACTCCTCACCATTCTCGCGGCCACACATTGGATTCAACTTTGCGTCCAAGCTTGGCTCCATGATATGGCCAATATTGAACCCAACTACTGCACTACACATTGGCTTCAATACCAACTTTGTAGCCAAACACTGGAAATAGACAAGCGCATTGGAGCAGACCCAGTTGCGGTCGCAGAGCGAAAGGCGATGGACGATAACTTATTTGCACTAGCGGCTTATGCATATGGGTTAGGTACATATGCTTATTATTTGCATTGTACAAGGAAACAACGAAAGAAAATGTGGTGGTGGATGATTAAAATGAGTTGCAACTTGCGACGAACGATAGACCAACGTGTAGCGCGCGCGGCATTTTGTCTAAGATGCCGCGCGCGCTCCCCTTTCATTCCATCGCCTTTGAACTTGTTTCAAAAACCGACTATGTGCGCGTCGGTACTGGACATTGGACGCAATGTTCACATTGTGTCCAAAGACTGATCCACACATTGGCGTATTGGTCCCAATACGTCAGTTTGGTGGAAATATGTCCAATGTGTGGCCACGGCTTTAAATTTAGAAAAATTTTCAAGGGACCGCGGCGACTTGAGAAACTAATTTAATCACTTCGCTTTACCTCGGAGTAATTCTCGACCGAGTCATCGTTGAAGTGTATGCAGATGCCGACCAGCAGGGGGGGAGAGGCCCTGCAGCAGGAACTCTTAGTGACATAGTACAGCTCACCTTGGAGTAGTTCTCGACGGAGTCATCGTTGAAGTGTATGCAGATGGCGACCAGCAGGGCGGAGAGGCCCTGCAGCAGGAACTCGTAGTGACATAGTACAGCTCACCTTGGAGTAGTTCTCGACGGAGTCATCATTGAAGTGTATGCAGATGGCGAGCAGTAGGGCGGAGAGGCCCTGCAGCAGGAACTCGTTGTCGTCGTGCTCGGCGGCGCAGGTCTGCGCGACCAGCCAGCCCACGCCGCCGGGCGCGCGCAGGAACGCGGCTACAGCCGTGGGGCAGTAGCTCATCCACATTGCTAGCAGCATCAGGAGCGCTACCTGGAAAGGAGGAACGAGACTTGAGTGCAGTTGTTTTAATTTGCTTTCATTTATTGTTATTTTTAATCTTGAATGACGTAATAGTGAATGTTTTTTATTTATTTATTTTGAATGTTTTAATACTAATTAATTAGAATATTTGTAAGCCAATGACGGCAAGACATAACGTTGATTTTTAATAATATCTATATTTTTCGTTTAAATAGGTTCTATAAAAATACTTGGATTTGCAAGTGCAAAGCGATAAACATAGTTTCAAAATGCCCCTAATTTTATACCACCCGTTGTGATCGATACAAAATAAACCCTAAAAAAGTTTAATGACAAAGAAATGTTGATTATCAAGCTCCAGGTGTGCTGCTGGTGGTCTTGACTAAATAAAAGATAGTTGTTTTCTACGTCATGATGGCTGTATTTCTAGGCAGGTACAATTTTATTGAGACGACCGATATGTGCGCACGCTCAAGGTGTCGGCTAGCGAGAGAGTGGCGGGGAGAAGCCCGCGATCGCGGTGTGGTATGTGGTCCGATGTGACGTCAGGAACAGAAAGAATTTAATTATATTATACTAGCGCTAATTTAAATTCTTCACACGCACGTGTGTAAATTAGACAAATAATGTACCATCGCGGATATTTGCGGTGAACCAATTTTCGACCTTATTACTAAGGTAATAAGGTTGAAAAATGGTTCATCGCTAATGTCCGCGATGGTACCTATTTGACAAATTACAAACATGTTTCTGCTGCATAACTTCGAAATATTTTTTTTTTTGTAATGATAATAACGACTCATTAAAACGACATTCTTCACTCCAGACAGAACAATATTGTACCCACATACCTTAGACTTCAACTTAGTAGTCTGTTGCAGCAACAAAGTGCACTGATGCAGCAACGACACAGGCGAACTTCCAATATTCGTTGCTAGCAACACTCTGAGCAGCTGTTCCTTTTGCACCGGGTTTTCTATGAGCCCGTGCATCAGAGCTATGGCTGAGAACCAGTTGGACAGTACATCGGAGGAGAACAGGCCTCCACATAAGAGCTGGCCACTTGTTAGACTGGACATGTCTGATGAAGATGGTAGGAGGGTTTGTACCAGGCTCGCTTGACTCATCTCGTTGTGGTATAGATAGCATTGGAAGCAGTAGAGAACTGCGCACCTGGAAAATATAAGATAAAAAACTTTTTTACAAAAAATAAAACCGACTTCCAAAAAAAACACTACAAAGTGAAAAATAACTTTGATTTCGGAACTCCGTGTCATTGGTTTCGTATTTTCGTTTTTTGCCACCGACTTCTGAAATCAAAGTTATTATTCACGTTTATAGTGCTGTTTTGGAAGTCAGTTTTATTTTTTTGTAAAAAAGGTTTTATTTTTCACTTTTTAGTTGTGGTACCTACCCCACATAAATTCGAATACGACTACCGGCTATGTAAACTACAGTAACAAATAGTTTAATAACTTAGAACATCATCCACATTAACTAAGTGGGAAAAATACGTGTTATTGAAGCTAACTCAAAAACCACCAAAGCAAAGTTAATAAATTTTACATGGTACCAATTTCGAGGTGTACCCTCTCGAATAAAACAAGAATCGTTGAAATCGGACTATTATGTAAAAAGTTATGAGTGGTCATACATTAAAAAAAAATACGCCTACACTTGAGAACCTCCTTTTTTTTGTCGGTTAAAAAGCGTTTAGTGTTTTAATATCGTAAGATTTTATGTTGCGAAACTATCGTTACGCAATTTAGTTTGATTAACGAGTTTTGCGGGTTAGTTGGATTGCAAAGGTGGCCTATTTAATTGGGCGTCAAGCTATTGCGATAACACCTCTATTAGACTTTGCTTAATCTCGTAATTTAATTACATTGATTGAGCTTTTATAATAGAGATGTACCTATGAACACACGCGCGCCGGCCCTAAATAATTTGTAATAAGGGAAGAAGTATGATAATGATGAACATGATTGAGTTATTATAATTCAAGATTCTTAATGTATTAATTCATCAGACTATTATTTTTATGAACCAGAATTTAAAAGGTACCTAGTTTAAAGGAGGTGTAGAGGTTTAATGCCGGTAGTAACCTCACGTGGGACTGGCCGCTAAGTATTGCCTATGGACACATTCGAACGCCAAGTGGCAAATAGAATAGTTTAAAATATGACACATTGTAAGATTGATTTATATTGAAGCATTTCTAGTTTTTACGTTGAAATTGTAACGAGCAGACGAGCTTGCCATAAGCCAATAAAATAATAATGACAGTGCTCCCTGGTGTCTCTCTGTGTGTAGTGTCGGTATCCTCCCCCACACAGTGACTTACATAGCTTACACTACACCACAGACACGAACGCACGTAGTGATCTGCTCGGTCCCCTACTATCCAGGCAGATTGCTACAGTACTCACCTTAGAGAGAAAGGCTGCTTCTCATTAACCATAGACATAAGTAGCACCACTATGGCTGGTCGCGGAGGGTTCGACGGCGCCATCACGTTGCCTAAGAACTCTTGATTCGTCACCTCCCCCCTCACTGCCTCCCCCACCGTGTTGATAGTCTCCGTGAGGATGTCAGCAGGAACTCCACTCGACATCAGGATGTTACACAGAGCATCTAACAACCCAACATTCTTCAGAATCTTTTGACAATTCAAGATTATTTGTGCAGAGTTACTTGGCGAGACTAATGTCCTTACTATGAGGAGCATGCAGTGAACGTTTGACACCTTCTGAGGTGACCAACCAGCTTCCTCCGACTCGTCAGGAGTGTTGAACATCGGCAGCATCTTCTGGATATAACTGCCCTCTTTAAAGAAGTTAATGTTACTGCTGTTGTTCTTCAACAAATTCAACATCAACAACAAACAGTCTTCTACAATAATTCCACCGTCAGAATAACCTTCAGTCGAGACTATTTCGAATAATCTATCGAACGCGTTCTCGAATGCTACGATCTTTTGTATGTTCGCGTTTCCTTTGGTTAACTTTATTAGCAATAATAAAGTTTCATTTCTGATAACTTCTCGCGTATCTCCTAATAAGTCCATCATTTTCGAGACGCCCATAGGCTTAACTAGAATAATTTCTTGGATGTCTTTTGGTCTATTTGTGAGTAGGGACGTGAGGAGTTGTACGGCGGACAGTCTAACCCTAAAGTCGTATTCGTCTAAGAGATCTAGCACTAGTTGTATGTTGTGATGGTCTTTGATGAACATTTCGGTGAACTGTTCGCCGATGTTCATGGGCACGCGGGGGTTGTTCTCCTCTTCCTCGAACTGAGTGGGCGACATGACGTTGTTGAGCGTGTCCAAGGCGTAGTTTATTGTCTCGTTGTCGGCTCGGTCCAGTTCTAATACCTGGAAATAGAGATTACTTTGTGTAATGTCTGTTGTGGCACTGGCATTGATGTCATGTCAAACACAAAAGATCAACATCCTGACTTGTGATGCTTCAATTCTACAGAATTTTGGAATAGTACAGATATTTTGCCAGCCGTATTAAAAGAATATACCCCTCTGTGCCTCGGAAAGCACGTTAAGCTGTTGGTTCCGGCTGTCATTCGTGGATCTTTGACAGTCGTTAAGGGTCGTCAAAAGCCCGAAAGTCTGACAACCAGTCTTACCAAGGGGTATCGTATTACCTAGTAACTGGGTTGTAGAGGTCAGATAGGCAGTAGTTCCATGTAAAAGACTGGTATTCAGCTGCATCCGGACTGACTGGAATCTGACCCAAACATAGTTGGGAACCGCTAGGCAGATGATGATATTAAAAGAATATGAACATTGATGGCTTTCAATTTAAGGGCATTGGTCAACTGGGATGGAGTTGTTGTGATGGCAACATTGATTACCAAAATACATACATAATAATAGTAATTCTTTTATTGTCAGGCAACTAAAGCATAAATAAAATACACAAATTAATCTTTCGAAATAATAAACTTACTTTTAAGTATAGTGTAAAAGGCAGAAACTAGACAGGAACGCCCAGTGCTCTTGTGAACACAAGTTTTTGAAGAACTTTCATTTTTTAGGGCATTTCCTTTATGTTTTCTGTTATTACTTTGAAATCTATCAGATAAGAAAATACGGTAGTCTTACTTGTTTAAGCGTATCCATGCCCTGTGCGCCGACCTCGACGCGGTAGGTGCGCGACATCGCCTTGAGCGCGCGGCAGGCGTCGCGACGGTCTTCTAGCAACGTAGAGTTGTTGACGCGGTCTACTAGGCGTTCCACCTGAGAAGGAGAAGAAGTTTATTTCAATTAAAAACCCTTCAAAGTATTGCTGCCACCCTGCCGCTGTCTAGGTTGCCAAAAAACGATGTGGAATTTTGTATTTAGATGTATCATTTGTTCACATTTTCATTTACATATACAGGAGAACAGCAGTTAAGCAAACAGATTGAATGAAATGATTAATGAACATCAAGATAAATTGCAGTATGGAAATTAGTGAATGGAAACATTTTCAAGAATTGGATTTCTGGACTATATTATGGAACTAAATAAAATATTTACCATTCCAATCTATTGCCACTTCACTCTTCATGAGAATACCAAATCTAAATCCACACAGTGACTGAATTAAAATGAAATGCTCTCCTTTATTACAGAACATACTTGCAACCAACAAATAATGATAACTAAGATTATTATTATATATTTTCTTTATTTCATTTTCTGTACATATTATTTACATTTTTAAATATTTTTATATAAAAAAGAAAAACATTTACATAAAATAACATAACATCACGCCCTGCTTCGCCGAACAGTTAGGCAGAGGTGTACCTATAATACACCCACATTTAGCCAGTTAGAAAACATTTAAAAATTATATAACATTGTTATTATATTGTGTGAACATGCAACATAATAATAACATAGTGACCTTTGCAAACACATTAAATATGGTTTAAATAAATAACTTCAGGCCTGTCAGAGTGCCAACTGCATAATAAACTAACTTGCATGAAAACACTTGTCTCAATACAATACGTCACTTATGAATGTGAAATGCATTGCACTCACATTCAAATATAAATTATATGAGAGAATTAATTTTAATATAATGTAATGTTTCATTCATTGCATTGGCCATTTTGATTTAAGATTGGAATAAAACTCATTGAAGTCTAATAACCAGTTACACTTTTCAGCAGTTTCGACAAAGGGCTGCTTTGGCTAAGCGGTTTTTTTGCTTCTGTCCTATTTATTTATCTAGTGCTTTGTTTTCAAAAGCACTCTTTTATGCAACAACTCCTAAGTAAAGACATTTATCTTTAAAAAGACCCTAGAAAATTGCAATGTAAAAATGAATAGCAAAATGGATAATTTTATCATTATTAATCATTTTATTTCAGAATAAATTTACATTCCATATATTGTTAGTAAATAATACTTACCTATGTTGGTAAAATTTTTAATTATTTGAACTCACACCAATATCAATACAGAGACACAGTTTCCTTCATGTGTTGCTAGCAATATTTTCCTTTCTACTAACTTTTATTTTGAATACTTTATTCATGTATCATTTTGTTATTAAAACGAAAATCAGCCTAAATGTTAGTAAACTTAGAACTTGTTTGTTTAAATTTAGGAATGTGTAATCCAAGTCCAGTAAGTACTTTAAATTCATTGAGTGTTGAACCATACATATTATTGAAATTCAATTTTAGTGCATAATAATATTTTCTTTCAGTTTACAAGGAAACTAATACTTTTATGACATAAATCAGACTTTTTGTTCCACGTACAAAGTAGTGATTGTAAAATGTTTGTGTTATCACCTGAGTAGCAAGTAATTTCATAACTGTAAAATTATTATGCTATGTACTTTGGTTTCATAATTTTTATTTTGTGATAACACATTAATGATACGCGCATTGACGTGGAGTTGCGGACACCAGCCCGTATTACCTATTACCTACCTACACCACTGCTATCAATAAAGATGTATTAACATTTTTAAATTGTAGGTGAATTTACTACCATATAACATTGGCAATAAAACTTATAAGTATTTTAAAATTAATGAAAGGACAGAGAATGATATCAGCAATGAACCTGTTGGAACATAAAAGGGACAATGTATGGGCAGGTTAGTTAAACAAATAATTATTCCCAAACGAAAGTGAAATTGGAGATTTATTCAAGAATTTGTAGCATTGAAAAGGGACATGAGTGCTGTAAAATTCTTGAAATATTGAACCAATTTATAGATATCTGGACCCACCTACGCTAAAATTATAGATACGGAATAGCTATTCTACATTGCAAACTATAAATAGGTCAGCTTATGTTTTAATTCTAGTAACTAAATATTGAAATACTCACGATCTCCGCTCCCGAAGGTTGGTGGCCAGGTTCCGGAGCCCCCAGCACGGTCTTTAGACCGCTCTTTAGAAAATCCATTTTCCTTAAATCCCTTATTTATAATTAGAACACAACTTAAACTTATTAATACGAAATCATTGCACAAAATACATAAACTCACAAAAATTAAATCAACCCTAGGCGACACGTCAAAGCATTTTTTGACATTACACTAATTACGTTTTGGTGTTTGGTGTTCAGTGGTCTGTGATGGGTTATGCGAAATTATACATTACACATACGATCATAAAAAATTAAAATTCACAATCAAAATTAACTCTTCTCGTGTTCTGTACGAATTTCATCACGAATATAAATTGTGAATGAAAAACTTTATCTTACAATAACAAAACGAAAGCTTGACACTGACAGTTGGCGAATTATTGGTTAATATAGTGTATTATCTATGATTATTGGCATTGTTTGTTGACACTGCTGCTGTCAAGTCTATAATTTTAGTATTTCCGCTCTCCGCTGGACATTTTTAATTATTTACATAGCAAATAATTTTTATAGTTCTTGAAATTAAAAAGAATCGCCAACAAAGTAACAATTATTTACAGTCGTAAACTAAGTATAATAGATTCCCAGCAAAAATGTCGACGGACCTCAGTGCCAGTTTCAACGAACAATACATGAACATCAACACTAAGATGAAAAAGTAAGTTAACTTCTCACTTTTGATCTATGTTCAACCTTATTTCATTACAATATCCATGTCTAATTGATTTTACAGACGGTTTATGCGGAAGCCAAATATATCGGAAGCGACTAACGAGTTCATAGCCCTGGCCATACAGTGCGAGCATTCCGACCAGCCAGCGTTTGCTGGTCACGCTTACGTTGGCGCAGCCAAATGTGAAGCCTCCGTGGGCCACTTCCTTGGCGAAGCAGAACATTTCTTGGCTGCGGCTCGACAGTTCATGAAGGCTGAGAAGAAATTGAAGTCTCTGAAGTTTTATAGTGCTGATAGAGAGAACTTAGAGGTAAGAAACACCTTTGAATTAAAAAATGTGGTAAAACTGTACAATACCGGACAGCGAAATAATGGTTTTTTTTTGGGGTGGGGGGAGGGGGGGGTGTTCCCTCCTCCCCAAACCCCCTCCCGAATCTAGG
Source organism: Fissipunctia ypsillon (assembly GCA_947568875.1). Classification (NCBI taxonomy): domain Eukaryota; kingdom Metazoa; phylum Arthropoda; class Insecta; order Lepidoptera; family Noctuidae; genus Fissipunctia; species Fissipunctia ypsillon. The sequence continues at coordinate 2,180,590 of OX387660.1, read as the reverse complement.
AAACGCATACTTTTGGAGATATTCAAGATTGAAATTTTGAGGTTAGGAATCAAAAAATCGTATATTTTATGCAACTTTGAGGGGTTTTATGGGAGAGGGGGTCACCCACAACCCTTTAGACCATCCCCCACAGTAGCAAATGTATACTTTCAGGTATTAAAAATGAAAAAAAAAAATTGTTGTCGGGGAGCGCTCTACTATTGTACAAAAATATTTGTACACTGAAATTCAGTTTCTGGGTGGTTTAAAAAAAAAATAACCATAACCTAACCTAAATCTGTCCAAGTCGGGTGCCCTAAATTCAGTTTCTGGGTGGTTTAAAAAAAAATAACCATAACCTAAACTAAATCTATCCAAGTCGGGGTGCCCTAAGTTTAGTTTCTGGGTGGTTTAAAAAAAAATAACCATAACCTAAATTAAATCTGTCCAAGTCGGGGTGCCCTAAGTTTAGTTTCTGGGTGGTTTAAAAAAAAATAACCATAACCTAAATTAAATCTGTCCAAGTCGGGGTGCCCTATATTTTGTATGCAATAAAAAGAGAGATGAGACATAATTTTCTTACTAAATAATAAGAGGTTGATAAATGAAACACTAAAATTATAATAAACAATTTATTATGTTGTAACATAAACATATGTTATAGCGGTCAACAATTCCTCAAAGGGATCTTTGAGGTTTATTCTAATATTTCTTCTCCATGAGTATTCCGCCAGCCAATCTGTAAAGTCTGACTTGTTATGTTGCTGGCGGAATACTTTTTTTAGGGGTCGCCATTGGCTTTCAATCCTTTGGGTGTGTGTCCCATCTGGTGCCACAAATCTATTTACAGGATCACTGTGGTTGACCCTTTTATGAATATATCCATGTTCAGGAAGGCATTGATACGCTCTCCAAAAATCTGTGTGAATAATGGAGCCCTGCCTCCTGAACATGTTTTTTTATTAGTGGCACCAATACTTCTGACGTACGCTCATTATCGGGACACACTTCAAGCCTTAGGTCATCACTCCCATCTTCAATCATCCCTATCACCCAATGTCCTTCAATATGTCTTCCTCTGTTATACTTTCTTCTCCCAAACTTCGATTCGTCAATTTGTACAATTTTATTCAGTCCTCCTATTTTCGTATCTGGACTGAAATGTTCAAGTACATAAATGACTACTGCTTCCCTGCAATAACTGTACCAATCCGCGATTGTCTTAAATGATAAAACTGGCTCGTTTTCATCTGATAGTTGCTTTTGCACCCATTCATATGACTGGCCATCACTGAACGCATACATGAGTTGAAATATGGTTGACAGGGCCAAATGTGCATTTTCAAACCAGGTCCCAGCTGCTCGACTAAATGTTCTGGTTCGGCAATTGCTTTTCCTACATCTAAATCTCCCAAAATGTCCAGTGTCCATGACGACTGGCATTGGCCGACGGTGGATAGGGCACAATTTTTCAGTCGGTACCAACCTCCTTTCCTCAGCAAATTGCACGCATTGCTCATGGGAGCCTAGGCGAGTGAAGACTTTTTTCCATGTCCACATGGATCTAAGACAAATAGAAAAAAAATAATTATAAAGTAATCTATACACTTTTAAATACCTGATGTACCTAGATAATTGAGAAACTAAAGCCCTTCACCCTGAGTAAAAAGTGGGAGCTGCTCTCTATCTGAACCGGAGCTCCCGCAGAGTAATTTGATTCTATCACTATATTCAACCTAATTTACACTATTTATAGTTCAAACTATAAGTAACTAACTTTATATTTATTATTATATGTAACATCTACTAGCCTGATTTCATCCGAGTGAAAGTGAACTCGTCTCCCGGATGACCCAGATGGTAGATGTACCTCCACACCATCGGCAGAGGTGGAGGAGGCTGGCATGATGAGGTTAGCCATCCTAGTTGCTTCATTTAATGTGGAAGCCAAGCCACTAGAACCAGCTATGTTGCTGGGACCAGCAACGGGTTCATCCAACGAAGACGACGACGGGAGCACAAGCGGCTCATTAGAGTCCAACACTTGCACTCGCGTTGAAGTAGACACAAGCGGCTCTCTAGAGTCTATCACTTGGGCACTACAGGGCACTGAAGAAGAGGCCGTAACAAGCGGCTCATTTGAGTCCAAAACTTGCACTACACTCGATTCTTCAGGCAAAACAGCGGAATCCGAGTACTGAGACTTCGAAGACGCCATGGTAGTCACAATGTTGTTTAGCTTTAACAGGAGTACGTAAAACGATCTCGACTGCAAGGCGAACGAACAGTGACTGAAAATAACCGCGAAATGGCGCGAGAAATAAAAAGAACGAAAAAGTTTTTTTTCTTTTTCAGATATTATTATTTTAGCATTGGACAAGCTAAATTCACTTTATTATATATAATATGTCTTTTGACTACATTATTTGTCATTTTTAATGTAAATTAAAGTAAATTTGCGTTTTATTAAATATTTATTGTGGCTGTATGAAATAATACCTTTGTCATAAATACTACAAACAAGGTAAAAAATGAACGAAATCTGTCAAAATGGCGTCAAATATTACGAAAAATTATCGATTTTCATTATTTTTTTTCTCAAAAACTATATGTTTCCTAACATTGAAACTTTGCATACTTACGTTTTAGACATAAACCTTTTCAACAAAAAATTATGAGCTCAAAACTCGCTGTCCGGTATTGTACAGTTTAGCCAAAAATGTTTCTGTACTTACTTTATGGAAATGACTGGTTTATACTAGTTTTCGATACATAACATAACATCACTCCTTGTTTCCCTGCAGGGTTAGGCAGAGGGTTAGTTTTCAATATCAAATCATTAAACCAATTCCCAAAGTTATGGATTCTTCTGGTAAAGAAAAGTAGTATATTTTTAATAAGTAGTATATTTATCCGGGACACTCAATACTGAACTTTTGTATGCCTGGATGTTCACTATTTGACATAATTAAAAAAGTTATAAAATACAATTTTAACCAGGATACTACATTATTAATATTTGTTGGTAATAGGGGTAATGTGAACAAAGGTGATTTACTTCAATATTATACATCATTGTGCAATCTTAATTTGGGAAAAATAGTGATGTTCACATTCCCATACAGCCAAAGTTTGCCACAGGAAGAAAACAATTTTAAATGAATGAATGAATGATTATTTAGATCTGCAATTAATATGACCTTGCATAATTTGACATGTAATAATAATTTATTCCATTTAATTGACACTAACAATTATGTTGGTAATCATTTTTATTTGACAAAAGATAGATTTTTTATGGATAGATACTATCTTTCAAAGTATTGTAAAAGACAGATAGCTGTGTCGCTATCATATTACTTTTCTATTACAGCCAAGAATTTGGCTAAACAAATTGCTTCTATTGAGCAATGCAATGACATGTTAAATCGTTCAGCCAATAATTTGGTATCAACAATTAATACTGATAATCATTTAAATTACAAATTAAGACAATAGAGGCAACCTCTAGCAATAATGTACAGATTAACAAAAATAAATTAAATAATAGTTTAAAATCAGTAGTCAGTATTTATAACCTGGTGCATCAAAATATTCAAGGATTTATGAACAAAGACTTAGAAGTAGAATTATTTATGAATTCTAACAGTATTGATATTCTTTGTATAACAGAACATTGGCTTAGAAGCCACCAGTTCTTGTTCAATTTTAATAATCACCAGGTTGGTAGTTCGTTCAGTAGAGTAAATGCTATACATGGTGGTTCATTAATTTTAGTAAGTAACCAGCTTAAATTTAAAGACCGTAAAGATATTGTGAGCCTATCTACTGAGCGGATAGTTGAAATAGCCTGTATAGAGTTGGAGCAGTTTATTGTATTAAGTGTGTATAGACCGCCTTCAGGATTGTATGACTGCTTTGAAAAGGTAATGGATGAAGTGTTGCACAAGATTTGTAACTCGAACAAGTCCATTATCATTTGCGGTGATTTCAATGTTAACCTTTTAACCGCCCGACTTCATATCAGTTGTCGTGCCCCCAGCGCCGGGCAACTTGTATCATTACGATATTTGGTCGTAAATATACGACCCTGGCGAAATGGACACGAAAATATTTGTCGGATTAATCCATCATAGGCGGTTAAAGGGTTAATTTATTAGAAAACTCAGGTTCTTGTAGTAAAATAATAAGTCTGTTTCAGTCCTACAATCTTGTAAACATATTTCTGGAGCCCACAAGAATAACCCCTACTAGTGCCACATGCCTAGATAATATTTATACAGATGTTATACCAAGCCACAAAGAAATTATAAATTTACTAGATTCTGATCATTGCGGGCAAAGGATTACTATCCACAACCAAAACAACAAAGTGGCTAAAAAGGATATCACTGTTAACCCCAAAACTGCAAGTCGCTTAGAGGCTTTTAAAGTTAAACTCACTAATAAATTTTATTACCAGTTTCGCATAATCATGCTGATCCTAATCATCAATATGATGATTTTTTTAATATATACTGTAAACAATTTAATACCACGTTTATTCCCAAGATTATCACGGTTAATAGTAACGCATCTTTCACTGATTGGGCTACCGTTGGTATTCATAAAAGTAGAATACGGCTTTATGAGCTGTACAATGAAAGGACTTACGTAAACACTACTGCATTTAATTTATATGTTAGAAATTATTCAAAATTATTTGAAAAAGTTTGTTGTATGGCTAAGTCGCGTTATTTGAGTTCCAAGATTAAAAACAGTAGTAATGTAATAAAAACGACTTGGAATATTATTAATAGTGAAACGGGAAAGTCTAGTAACCGAAATACTGACTATAGCCTGTCTATTAATGGCAACATAATAAAATCAGACTCACAAGTCGCCATGGCCTTTGAAAATTTCTTTGCAGATATTCCCGTTTCAACTACTAAATCCCTTAACTCATCACCTTCTGTTTCTGAGTCTTTGCTTAAGGAAAATGTTGATGTTTGCAATACGGAATTTCATTTTGAACATATTACCTGTAGAGATATAATTAAAACCTTTCACACTTTAAATGTAAAAAGGACAGCGGATCTGTGGGGTAATTCTGTAGAAGTTGCCAAGTCTATTATTGACATTGTAGCACCTACTTTAGCTCTTATCTTTAATAATTGTATTGATTGTGGGGAGTTTCCTGACCTTATGAAAAATAGTAAAATAATACCTTTGTTTAAATCAGGTAGTACATCCGACCCCACAAACTATAGACCTATTTCAGTACTACCTACCTTTAGTAAAATTTTTGAGAAATTAATTTTAGATCAATTGCAAAGATTTTTTAATAAACATAAATTATTACATAACAAACAGTTCGGTTTCACAAGGGGTCGTTCAACTACTGATGCTGGTGTTGAACTATTAGGACATATTTATAATGCATGGGAAGATAAATGCGATGCCTTGGGCATTTTTTGTGATTTGTCCAAGGCTTTCGATTGCGTTCTTCATGAAACGTTAATCAGGAAACTCCGCCACTACGGGATCCGAAACACCGCTCTGGATCTTCTTACTTCATACTTGAGTAATAGGATTCAGTGCGTTGACGTTAATGGGAAAAGATCTCCCGGATCTACAGTAAAAATGGGAGTCCCGCAGGGCTCAATTCTTGGTCCTTTCTTGTTTCTTATTTATATTAACGACCTGCCTTACCTCGTAAAAGACGATCATGATATAGTGTTGTTTGCGGATGACACATCACTTTTGTTTAAACTTAAACGTCAGCAGCTGGTTACTGACGATGTAAAAAGCGCGATCTCAAAAGTAGTTCACTGGTTCAATGTAAATAATTTACTTCTCAATGAAAAAAAAACCAAATGCCTTAAGTTTACGCTGCCTCACGTTAGGCAGGTGAAAACTAAGGTGTTGATAAAGGGCGAAGAATTGAATCCTGAAGATAGCACAGTATTCTTGGGCTTGACTTTGGATGCTAAGCTTCAGTGGGGCCCACATATAGATAAATTGTCAAAGAAGCTAAGTTCTGCAGCATACGCTGTTAAAAAAATTCGTAATTTAACTGACATAGAGACAGCCCGTTTAGTGTACTTTAGCTATTTGCATAGTGTAATGTCATACGGTATTCTGTTGTGGGGAAATGCCGCCGACATTCAGACTATCTTTGTTTTGCAGAAAAGAGCTGTTCGATCAATTTATAAGTTAAGTCCAAGACACTCTCTCAGAGAGAAATTTAAGGAGATTAATATAATGACTGTGCCTTCTCAGTATATTTTTGAAAATCTTTTATATGCCCATAAAAATATAAAATTGTTTAAAAAATACAGTGATATCCATAATATGAACACTAGGAACAAACACAAATTTGTTGTACCTACAACAAGGCTCAAGAAAATAGGTGGCTCGTTCAGATGTCAATGTATACGTTTTTATAATAAACTTCCAAGCCCCGTTCAAGATCTGAGCCTTAATAAATTCAAATCATTTATTAAACGTAAGTTGTGCCAGAAAGCCTTTTATACCGTTAAAGATTACATTGATGACAAAAAGGCGTGGGATTGAGCTGCTCCAACAATTTTTTTTTTTTTTTTTTTATATACATACTGATTTTTTTTTTGTTCTTTTCTTTTTGCAATTTTTTTTTTCTTATATACACATTGTCATTGATGAATTTTATATACAACGTGTATCTGGATATACGACATTAAATGAAAACGAGCACAGTACTAATCCATTGAAACATTTTAATACACGAAGATTAGAAGTTAATGGAAAATTAAAAAATTGCAGTTTTCCAACAAAATAAATAGCAGAATCAACTGCATAAAAAGTAAACACGCTTTATCTACGCAAAGACACTGACCAACGGTGCGGTGCGGGGTGCGGGGCGCGGCGGCGGCAATGTTTACCTATTATTACGGACTCAGATCTACATCATGTTGAAAAATGAGAAAATGAAAAATAATTTCCTGTGGCTAAAGTATTCATTGGATTTGATTGATTTTTTGTATACGGGTAAAGAACATGAATCTCTTTACGTAGTTTAAAGGAATGTCAATCGTCCTGTTCCACCTTGTATACATTGACATGAATATTTACTTTGTAAAATGTAATATTATTTTAATTACTGTGAATGTGAAGACTATGTGGGTCCTTGTTTTTTTCTTTTCTCTCAGCTTTAATCATAGTTTGCCAGTTTGAGTAAATTATGCAGCCTACCCAAATGTCCTTTCTTTGGTATTGTTCGTCGAATCGTTGAGCTCCTTAACTTTTATGTTGAGCTGTACGATTACTGACAGATGCTTGCACTGACTGGTCAGGTCCACTCAATCTGTGTGGTTCTTTCCTCAAAAGACCATTTCAGACACCAACCTACATGGTCTTCACATGATCTGACCAAGATTATGTCTGGACTTTAAAAGAGACTGTGACCTCTGAGTTTGTTTCGGCCTTTCTTCTCAGAGTAGTCAGATAGGAAACGCCGGCCTCATCTAGTTTAAAAAAAAATAAATAAATGTTTGACATGTAAAAGTGTTTGTATAAGCCTACTTAGAAATATGTTGTTTAATTATTTTAAATTTTCGATTCGATTCCCAGGTCGCCCGGTCGGGCAGTGTTATTGGGTTTTTCTATCTGGAATTTTTCTATTTGGAGTCTGGATTTGTGCCCGGTAGATGGCAATAGGCTCGCCCCCTATTACATGGGACTTAAACATAACTGGCGAAATGTGGGTGTTCTATAGGTACACCTCTGCCTAACCCTCTCTCCTTCTGGGAAACAAGGCGTGAAACATCACGCCTCACATCACGCATCACGCGTTTTATTTATAAAATAAAATTTAAAATAACATAACATAACAATGTTATGTTATTTTAAATTTTATTTTATAAATACCTACTCACTTGTTTTGTAGTATTTAAATATATCTTTTTAAATCTAAATCCTTTTACTTAATGTATTTCAGGCAGCAACAGGCTGCTACATTCAAGCCTTGAACAAGTACCCCGAGAAGTCCCCCATACGGACATCCATACTAATGGAGCTAGCCAGTGACCTGATAGAACTGAACCACAAGCTGGAAGCGTCTGCATACTATGAGCAGGCCATAGACACTATCACCGAAAGCACCATGAAGACCATCTGTTTGAGGAACCTGCTCAATTTGAGGATTGACTGTGGTTAGTATCATTGTGAATTGTCTCTAAAAACTGCTATCATGTTGGTCCTAGTCTTCATATCAAATGGTAGTAAAAACAACTTTTGGACACAAGGACACAAGTTGCTGCTACAGACTTGTCCTTCAATGTAATTGGAAGTATAATCTACTACATTGTAACCTTCTTACTAATAAACATTGTACAGCATATCTGTATAGTTACACAATGCTTTGTCTTCTTCTTTTGAAAGTCAAATTACTGACAACTGAAAGAGAGAAATCGGTGTGTAACTATTCACCTGATATAATATGTTTATTAGCAAGGAGGGAAAAGTATAGGGTGGAAGTGTTATTTGTTGTGAATGTGTCAGGCAATGTCTTAACAGACGCAGGCTAAAACTCTGAACAACAATTGTTCAAGATGAGTTTTAGCCTGTTTACATGCAAAATAAATGCCCCATCAATACTATTAATCTATACATAATAAAAATGAAATGCTGTTTGTAGGTAAGAGCTCATCACTTTTGGCTGGCACGGCTGGACCGATTTGGCAAATTTTTGTTTTAAAATGTTCGTAATAGTCCGAATCAGGGGGTCTACTTCCTAAGTCCGTGAACGAAGATACGGGCCCATCCGAAAGTAGTTAATCCGTCAAAACAAGTATAAAATTAAAATTTTTGGACAGACAAAAACGCATTGGGCGTAGGGACAACTGTAAAATCGTGTTGTTATTAGTCATTATTAGTTCGGAAACCAAACTAATCTTATATCCGTAAGTGATACGGAGTAGGAAACGGCCGAAACTACGGACTTCGTGCTTAAGGAGTAGACCCCAGGTTATTATCCGCTCGTTGAGGCCATTTTTCGCGACTCGGCATCTCTGCGACGTTAATGCGCGCGTAACCGACGCGTGATTAAAATGACGATATCTCTAAAGGTTTGTATGAGAGCTGTATTGTATAACGCTTATGCCTTTGGAATCGTTATGAAATATGCTAACAAATTAAAAATGGATTAGTCCAATTATCCTTATATATATATATATATTGTATGAATTATTGAAATCTACTCAACATATTCTCAAGATCAGCGGGGTAATTGCGTAACACACCTACAGTCGGAATTGGTTTCATTTTGACAGTTCAACAACATTCATTGCGCTATTTTCGTTATTGAGCAGACAAATTTTTGGAACTCATGAACCGATGGATTAGCAATTTGCTTCAAAATGATTCAGATTCTGACTGATAATGTGTTACGCAATTAGGGTGCAGGTTGTACAGTTGCACTTGCATGTAAACCAATGTTTTTATTTACTTTCAGGCAAATATGACATTGCTTTAGAAATAGCTAACAAAATAGCTGACTGCACTGACGTGAATATACAGGAAGATATCCTTGCTGAGTAAGTTAATTTTAATTATTTTATATTTATTAAAACTTTGATTTATTATTGCTAGTTATGGCTAGACTAAATTAAAATTCATTCACACCTCAATGCAAATCTCATCCTAGACCATGTACTCGTATCATGCGTGAAGGATAGGTAGGTACAAAAGAAAAACCTAGATAATAAAATAAAATAAAAACGTGTGTGGTTTGGGGGTTGATTTCAAACAAAAACAAAATTTTCGCAGCCGCCATCTTGGATTTACATTATGACCTCACTATCGGCTTTAGCACTTAGCACCCTCGAAAACTATGAAAACGACACCCATGACGAACAATTTGAAAATTTTTGCAACCGCCATATTGTATTTACATTTACTATTACATTTTCATGAGATCATAGAGGATGGTTCTCACTCTATACAAAGACAGTTTTATCATTCCTTCTCTTGTAAAAACGTCATCATGGTAAGAACACGTTCTTTCCTAATTATTGTATAAAATTCTCATAATTCTCTTTTAATTGATACCTACTATGTGTTTAGAATAGTTTATAATTTATTTATTTATTTAATACTTCATGCACAGAAATGTACAGAGGCGGACTTAATGCCATAGGCATTTTCTACCAGTCAACCTTTGGGTGATGCAGAGACAAACAGTGGTAGGTGCAATTATGAGAAATTACGCTAATTATTTAGCGTAATTTGCTATTTACGACAACTTGAAGATCAAGGAATACACGAATAGTTACTTGAACCCTACCTATCCCGCCCGTAGCTTCTCGGGACGACTACTCCTTATATTAGCTTCGCTGACTAAATTGCTGTTGTTCTGTTCAGATAGTACGTAATAACAAAATTCACATTTTCTCTCTCTCTCTCTCTCTCGATAGAGAGAAATGTGAATTCCAAAGAAGAAAGTCGTATGGAGGGGGTATACAAGTATGAACGCTTTTTCGCGTGACAATTTCTGCCAGTTTTCTCCTACCGCAAGCCGCGTAAAAAAACTTCGTTCCAATAAGAATTAATGATACTGGGCCTGACGCGTGTGCCTTTCGGAACACAACACTGTGCCTGCTGGTTATTTATATTTTTATAACAAAAAAAAAAATAACTATGCTCTTTCCAGAGTGCAAGTTAGTAGAATACTGCTGACTCTTCTTGTGAAGCCGCCTGAAGACAGCAAGCCTCCATCATTAAAGCAACTCTTCATAGACTTGATGAATGACAATGAAAGTGATGGTAAGTTCGTTTGCTCACTCATATGGATGAAGTTTATTTATTTATTTTCTATAAGGCTTACAGCTAAACAGTACATAAGAGCGGTTCAATACAAAACCCAACTAATTATAGACCCATTTCACTGTTGGCAAAATTCTCCAAAATTCTCGAAAAAAATAGTTAATAAACGGCTCACCTCATACCTAGATTCCAATAATATATTATCCAGCAAGCAGTTTGGTTTCAGACAGGGAAAATCCACAGAAGATGCAGTTAGTCTCTTAGCCAATCTTGTAACGTCTTATTTAGATGAGAATAAAAAATGTATAGGAATATTCCTAGACCTTGCAAAAGCTTTCGACACCGTTGCCATTCCAATACTACTAAAAAAGCTCGAGACAATTGGTATAAGAGGACTGCCACTCAAATGGTTTGAGACCTACCTTTCTAACAAAAGGCAATGTTTGAAAATTGGGGACACCACCAGCTGTCACAGCAGCGTAGAATTTGGAGTGCCTCAAGGCAGTGTACTGGGTCCGACACTTTATCATCTATATTAATGATATTCAACACGCCATTACCCAAAATTCAGAAGTCATCTGTTACGCAGATGACACGGCTATTATTTTCCACAGCAAATCTTGGGAATCCGTCCGCGAAGAAGCCCAAAACGGCTTAACTAGTATCAAAAAATGGCTCGACCTTAACCTTCTGTCACTTAATATTAAAAAAACTAACTTCATCTGTTTCCATAAAACTCTCATCAGCACCAAAACTTCCTTTACAGCTTAAAATCCACCCTTCAACTTGCAGCACAACCCCCTGCACCTGTGAGGAAATTAAAAAGGTCGAATCTCTAAAATATTTAGGGGTTCTGTTAGATCAACGGCTTTCATTCAAACCCCATATCGACTTAGAAGCTAAATGAATCAGAAAGCTGGTTCACGTAATGAAACTGTTAGGTAACTCGGCCAACAAAAAGATCTTACACCTGGTGTATGTGGCATTATGCGAGTCAGTTCTCTGCTACTGCATTACAGTAGGTATGGGGCGGAGTCGGCATAACCTCAATGATACAATTGGAAAGAGCCCAAAGATCAGTGCTGAAGGTTATGTATAGAAAACACTTTCGTTATCCCACAGATCACTTGTATAAAGAAGCATCGGTACTTAAGGACGCGTTTGCAAAATTGACAGGCATAGAATTGAACTATTGCATTGACACAAGTCACGCACACAAGTGTAGGCACTGTTAGCGGCGCCGGCGGTAGTAATAGCCAAGTGAACTAATTTTGATACTTTGAAAGTTTGTTTTTTTTTCTCATTTCTTTTCATAACGTAGCTAGGTACGTACAAAAACTATTTCCTATTGCTGTTTATATTTTTACTAAATAATACTTTGATACCTACTTTAGTGACTGCTAGGCGCTGGAAGCCTTCGCAGTAGTGGGATGTAGGGGGTGAGGGGTGGGATGTAGGGTGGGGTGTCTTGGAGCTGGTTTTGTTAGTTATTATGGTCTTCCGGCATTGATACATAAAAAACCCCTCCGGACGTGATGGAGTGACCTGAAGGTGTACTTCGGTGACTGCTACTGGAACTGCATTACGAGTGGAATTAGGTGTGCTGAGTTTGGGTTCGTTTGGTAGTTATAATGGACCTTACCTCTGGATTTTATAGATTGACCTGAGAGTGTACGTCGATGAATATTAAAATATCAATTTAGAGGTAATCAATTCATTGTTTTTAGAATATTTGTTTCAATATGTGAAGAATGTGCTCTTAGCTCCATATTTCTTGCCTGTGTTATCTTGGGTCAATCAATTCGGGGAGGAGACAATTTTTGTAAAATTGAATTAAATTTATTTCCATTTTCTTTTGTGTATCTTTTTCTACGCACTGGTACTTTATTTTGCCAGGACCTGTCCAAATAGCAAACATACAAGTGTCTTGTCTAGTAATTCCACTCGTAAAGCAGTTCCAGTAGCAGTCACCGAAGTAGACCTCCAGGTCACTCCATTAAGTCAGGAGGTAAGATCTCATCATAAGTAACAAAACGAGCCGAATCTCTGCACACCTAGTTCTACTCGTAGGGCAGTTCCATTAGCAGTCGCCGAAGTACACCTTCAGGTCATTCCATCAAGTCCAGAGGTAATATCTCATCATAACTAACAAAACGAGCCCAAACTCGGCATACCTAGTTCAACTTGTAAAGCAGTTCCAGTAGCAGTCACCGAAGTACACCTCCAGGTCACTCGATCAAGTCAGGAGGTAAGGTCTCATCATAACTAACAAAACGAGCCCAAACTCGGCATACCTAGTTCCACTCGTAGAGCAGTTCCAGTAGCAATCTCCGAAGTACACCTTCAGGTCACTCCATCAAGTCCGAAAGTAAGATCTAATGATAGCTAACAAAACGAGCCCAAACTCGGCACACCTAGTTCCACTCGTCGAGCAGTTCCAGTAGTAGTCACCGAAGTACACCGTCCGGTCACTCCATCAAGTCATACGCTTAGTTATTTACAAACCCTACTTGTAGCGAAATAAATTATTATAATAAAAAAAATCTGTGATTGTAAAATAATCTTACCTTGTCAAGTATCAAATTAGTTCTATCGAATATTTTGTATTTGTACAGCGATCTTTTCAAAACGAGCTGCTGCAAACAGGTGATACAGTGTCATTCACGACGGCGGCCGAGCGCGGACCAATATTACTTTACTCTATGGCACGGATTAAGGTTTAATTTCAAATGTTTGTGCAATAAATCAAGACGAGGATCAAAAATAAAATAACCCTTAACACAATCGATTACGATTGATCCGTAATAGCAAAATATGTGAAAAAATTAGTTCTGGTTTTTATTTTTTTCTGCGACTATTAGAGACATTTGATAGAATTTTTTTAATATATTTTGGAATTGAATATGTCTGGCTACTTACAGTTATTTAGAATTCCTAAAAAGGTTGATAATAGGACAAAAAATGTATGTACCTAAACTCATTCCAGTATTAGAGACATTTGATAGAATTTTTTTAATATATTTTGGAATTGAATATGTCTGGCTACTTACAGTTATTTAGAATTCCTAAAAAGGTTGATAATAGGACAAAAAATGTATGTACCTAAACTCATCCCAGTATCGTAAACTTTGTGGAAAAGGTTATCGGAAGGACAATATAAAATTCTATAATTTTCAATAAAAATGTTACTATTAGTTGAAGATGAAGAACCAATCTACATGTGTAAGTTATTGGGTTTATTTAACACTCTCACCGCCACGTATATATACAGTTTTCCAAAGCAGCAGGCCATGTGGGCGGCGCGCCGCCCATTCCATTTCTTTAGCAACTCGCCACAAAAAATCAATAATAGCTTGCTGCACTAGAATTTACGTGGGCGGCCGGCGTACCACATGGCGGTGAGTGTTAATTTGGTTCAGTTTAGTCACAAAATGTACTGAAAAACAGCATAATTTTGTACGAATTGCAAACGCGCTCTTAAGTGGGAAGCTCCCGCTAAAGTATGATTCGCGACCGTAACAAATGTGTATTTACAGAATTATAATCGTTAGAATCAGTATACAATTCCTTAAGTTAGTATAATCCTGAAATGTTAAGATTGCATGAAATAGTCATTCAATAGAATTGGTCTTACAGAGTTGTATTGATGACATTAATTATTATAATTCCATAAATACATATTTGTCACGGTCGCGAATCTTATTTTAATCAACATACAACCTAATGCTGACCTGCAAATTGCAAAAAACGTAAGAAAATTTTAATTTCGCGGGCTACCCTGGCGCTTTCATCTTAATGTCTGGCAGATAGACATCCATAAATTAGTACTAAAACAATACAAAATAACAATCCAATCCACAGAATCAACCACGAGGTTACTAGATCCCACGACACAGGGTATCCTAGTGTGGGGTCTAGGGTTACTCAATTGCATACAAAGTTTTTCAATTATATCTTGGTGCTTTAGACTTATATTGTGCTTACTATGTCTGTAAACTTGTTTTTAATAAATTCTTTAGAATATCAACAACTACTTAAACAACGAATTTACAAATGTCCACTTACTGTAGTAAAAACCGCTTTTGCACAACATAATGCAAGAATTTATGCTCAGTTTCGTCTACAATAAAATTGCAAAAATCAGTGACATAAAAAATTGTAGGACCAACCAAGTTAAAAAAAATATTAAACAATGGCTGTTAGCCCAATCCTACTCGGAAACCGAAGTCTTCGTTAATGTCATAACATACTTATCACAAACAATTACCTCACTCTCTTCCTCATTCACACCCTCACCCATACATTGCCTCCCAAAAAACATACATTCATACTTTAACATTCTCTTGGACTCACCCTTGCTAAATTACTAATAATAAATTCCTACATTTACGACGCACCCTATTTCCAACATAGTTGTGTTCACGATCTTATTTTATTTTTTCTAGTCTTTTATATTGATTTTGTTTTACGTCAAACTTTCAATACACGATAAGGCATGATAATAGATGCAGACTCAGCATTAGGGTTATATTGCTGTCTTACTCGAACAGAAATAAAATTAAATAATGAAAAAAAAATTAAGTACTTACATACTGTTTGTTCAATGTGCTAACGCAGACGCCGCCATTCCTTCCTTGCACAACTCATTTGTAGACAATACGCGCTTTGACGTGGAGTTGTGGACACACCAGCTCGTATTACCTATTGTAGATCATAATCCAAATAAGGCGTATGAATGATTCAAGGTTCAAGCCTTTACTATTCAAATCAAAGGTGCCTACTGTGTTATACAATTTTTGTTTTTATTTTCTTGCTTTCAGCAATTCCCCTGAACACAGACTTGTGTCTGAAGCTCCAGTCCATCATCATCAGCCACACGACGGGAGACGTACAGTCTCTCATCAGTGTTACTGCTGACACCAAGCATTTCCTCACTCTGCAGCAAGTTGAGCTTCTACACAAACTGATATCAGACGAGAGAGGCTAGCTCAGCTGTTGATAAGCATAAGAGTAACTCAATACATTGATAAGAATAGCCACTTTGTAAGTAATTGTGTCAGTGCGAGATGAGAAGTATAATTATCTTGTGATGCGAATGCTTCGTTTTATAAAATGGAAGATTTCCAAACAAGTATAATAGCGAGTGTAAAATGACGCTTAACGAAGCCGAAACTCACTGGTTCAATGTTCTTCCCGTCATGGCGGGGAACCTGGTTACGGGGATACTGAAGATCTTTTATCGACTTTTTTTTTACGAAAACGTTTTAAATGTTATAAATGTTTCAATACTCCCTGTACCATTGCATTGCCCTAAGTATTGCATACTACCAAACCGGCCGAATTTTCACACCAAAAAAAAAAGTGGTGTCCCGCAATTATTTTTGCATAAAGTTACTTAGTTTGATGTACATAATGCGTTATTGCATATGTGACGGCTTCATGATTGGTCATTTTACACCCTGTATGTTATGTATCTTAGATAATTTAGTATTCTTTGGTTGTTGTATCCTAGTATAGATATTAAAATCTACATGTTATTGTATTTTGTTAAAGTATGTTGTTTTTTAAAATAAATATTAAATAGTCTTTAAAACACTCAATTTTATTTCTCCAAATCCTCAAAAGTATAGTTGTTTAATAATGCTATGCCATAGTTATACAAATGTATATTTCATTACATTATTTTTGTATTTTTATTTATACACAGTTTAAAAATACCTATTTTTTTTGTTTGTGCTTTCTTTTCCTTGACTTCTATGAACACATTTGTATTTTTAAGACTTTTTATCAGTACTACTTATGTCATCTAACTTAGGTATGACAACTTCTAGTTCTTCAGCAAAACTGACTTTATGGTCCATTTTTAGCACTTTCTCTCTGGAGCCAGTCTCCTGTACTTTGACCTCATTGCCAAAGTCAGCAGCAGTGTCTATGACAGACTTGCTCTGTGTGGCATAAGTCCACATTTCTTCAAATTCGTCCTCCTCCTCTTCCTCATCTTCATCAGCACTCTTGTCACTCTTGACTTTCCCTTCGTGAGACTTCTGCCAGCAGTATTCAAATGGATAGCTGACATTCCTGTTATCATCAGGAGCAATCTCAAAGCGAGATAACAATGAATTGTAAGTGGTATGAACACCTTCAAGGAAGTTCACATCAATTTCATCAAAGCCAGTGATGGACTTGAACAGGTCTTCACCAGATTTCATGTCAGCCACACCTTTCTTTTCAAAGAACTGGAAATAAAAATAGTAGGTAAACAATTAAATTATTTATAAACAAACAAAGTACCCTACTATTATAGCTATAATATGTTTACAAAATTAGAATTGTTCCACAATATTTATTCACACTAGGATAATTATTGTTTACTTGTTAGACGAGTCACTCATAGGTTTATTAAGTTTATTTCTTCTATACAAAATAAATTATCTGTTTGTAATGTCAAAGTAACAGCTTTTTACTAAAATATGCGAAAAGTATAAACGGTACCTATAACAAAAAATATAATTTTTTAAATTTTTGCTTGTCTGTTTGTTAATCTCCGAAACGTCTTGACCGATTTTGATAGGACTCTCACAAGCCGATATCTTATGTAATAAGGAGTAACTTAGGCTACTTTTATTTTAGAAAAAGGATTAGGGTTCCGCACAAAAAAATTAAACCCATGAAATTGTGAACAAATAGCGCGGCTGGGCGATCGAAGTTTTGTGTGGGAGCCCTAACACGGCGAGTCAGTAAAATGTGGCTGTTATTTTAGTATAGTGTGTATCTTACCACGTACACGCAAACGAATTCACGGGGCACAGCCAGATCTGGTAAAATACTTACATTTGCAATGTTGCGGCAATCCCTCAGTAAGAACTCCAGACCATTAGGGTGGTCTGGCTGTACAGACTGGGACACATCTATAAACCAGCACTTGTTGTCCCACCACAGGATGTTGTACTCTGACAGGTCAGCATGAATCATGTGTCCTGTATTGTATAGCCTGTGGACCGACTCCACCACCTCATTGTACACACTCTGCCATTTCTCAGGCTTCAAGATAACTTCCCTCAATTTAGGAGCAGGCTTGTTGTCCTTCCCAATGAATGACATCACCAAAATATGTTTCTTCAAACAAACCATATCAGGACAATTCATCCCAATCTTCTTCATGCGAATCATGTTATGCATCTCTTTCTCAGCCCACATATGAACAATCTTGCGTGGGTTCTGCTTTGAGAAGCGATCCTTGAAACGGTAATCAGCTTCAATATACTTATCACGAGTTTTGAACTCATTCAGAGTAGTCTTAAATACTTTGATTGCACATTCTTTAGGAACTGTTAAGTCAGGATACTTGGTGTTCCCGTTAGCATGTAACACAACGGATTCCTTGCCAGTAGAAACGATTCCGTTGATGTCCTCCAACAGTTCATTGTTAATTAGTTTGAACAAAATAAGCCTTGTAGGCTCATCAAGACCCATCTCTGCAGTGGCATGACTTTCTTTACGGTCCAACATTTTGTGTTTACGGGAATGTTGGTGTTTTGTTTGCTCTCTCAAATGATTGAACACAGAATTGGATAGTTTCATGTCGAACCCAGCTCCATCACCAGTGCACACCTCTGGAGGAAATGCCATCACACGACAAGCATTCCTCCTGCCGTTGATAACACTGTCATGCTTGGTGACCATCTCTCCATCTTTCATCACATACCCACGTTTAGGCAGGCTTGCAAACTCCTTCTCATTAGTCTCGAAACGATCCCAATCTTTCTTTTCCTTTCCGAAATCTTCTTCATCAGAATCTGATTCGTAAATCAAATGTTTGGGCACATTGAAGTAGTTATCGTACGATACCGATACTTTAGCGTCTCCGTTGCGTTTCTTCTCCACCATCTTCAGTTCATCGTCATATTCTCTGTCGAATTGGTTTTGCAACACCTTTGCAATGATTGCATCTGAGTCACAATACTCCTTGACATTGGATGATTCGATTTCATGCAGTAACTCTGACGGTATGTCGGTAGATGTACTCACATGCTGGTCGGAGAGCTCATCAGCGAACTTTATTTCCTCCTTTATTTGGAGCCCGCGTGCTAATTCTTCAGACATAATGTCCGACAAATCTTGTACTTCTGCAGGTGCAGCAATTTTTTTCCAGGGGTTCGACATTTTGTTTAAAGAAATTAAATCTATATCACAGATCTTAGGGTTAATGTTGATAACTTAATATATCCCTGTTAAAGCAGGCAATTTAAATTATTACACAATACGAATAAATAGTTACGGACGTACACAAACCTTCCTAGGTCTGACAATTTTGACATTGAACTCGTCTGAACATGTCCGTCTCTTTTGTTTTCATGAGCGAGAGAGATGGAAATAAAATTCGTAATGCAACTAAAAGAGAAAGGGTATTTCTATGTCCAAAAAGTCAAAATATGCGATACGGAATTTCACTTAGAGAAATGACATTGACATAACAGCACAAAAGTTGCTATTTTTACGCAAAAATATTTGACTTTCATTGTAAAACACTAAAAAAAAATTACACCCTCATAATCATGAAACAAGAAAGCATTCCTGGCAATGAAATGTGCTCTTTTATATTCAATACATAACATGTTCATTCTTCAACTTTGAGTCCCACCACAGAACACATATACTCCTAAAGTCCTCACATATACAGGTTGTGTCGTAAATAGTGGTCCAGAGTAAAGGAGTCGATACACTGTATTCTTATGTATAACATACCGATATGTTAACCATTTTCAGTTAAGGGTCTCCGAAAAAAAAAAAAAACTTTTTTTAAATTTATATACCTTGCTTCACGAATTTGGCTGTAATTTCAACAAGTATCAATATTTTTTTAGTCTGTTTTTTATTATTACTCCTGAATATGTGTACTATCATATCCAAACCCTTTTTTCTATTTTAAAGTCAAAGATACTTAAAGAAATTAATTTGTTTCCAATTTCAATACTCATCTCCAGCAAATCATATGACTAGGGGCATATTGTGTAAAAAAAATGTACAGCACTGTTAGTGCCCATTAGTTTTGAAAATACCTCATTAAATGCAAATTACAAAATGGTAAAATATTAAGTGGTAAGACTTCAGAAAAAAAAGTTATTAGCATTCAAACCGAAAGACAGCTACATTTTTTGCAAAACGACCTCCCAGAGTTATTGAGAGATTTTGATCCAGAATTAAGAGAAGCAATGTGGCTGCAAAATGATGGCTGTCCCGCTCACTACGCAGTTATTGTGCGTGAACATTTAAACCATACTTATCCCCAAAGATGGACGATGGACGGCAAGGCCCAATTTTATGGCCACCACATTCGCCAGACCTGAACCCCCTTGATTTTTTCTACTGGGGGTGTCTGAAAGAAAAAGTTTATAAAGTCCAAATCACTTCAGTTGAACAATTACGACAAAGAATTCAAGCAGCGGCTGAAGAAATAAATACAAGTGGGTTTGCACGCAGACTAAAGCGATCTTTTATTCGGCGGTGCAGAGCATGTATCACCGCTGGTGGTCGCCACTTTGAACATTTGGTGTAATAACAGTGAAAAAACTTATTAATTTAAAAATAGTTGTGATAATTAGTGATTTTTTTTGTTCTGTAAAAACAACATTGTTTTTCTGTAAAACATTAATTGTTCTGTAAAAACATTAATTTGTTCTGTAAAAAACAGGGTAATGAATAATTCATTGTTCGACTTAATCTTAAGTTTGAGTTAAAAATACCAATACTTAAACGCATTTACTGTTTTAGGGTTTATCTTTTCGTATTCTGTTTCGTTTCATGTAGTATTGTTTTAGTATTAAAATTGCTGCGCCCTATCTGGGTTCAATGCTGTACCTGAACTGTGCCTGTACTGCCAACAACTTTTGTACAGTGACTGCAATAAATGATTGAGTATTGATTATTTTAATAAATGGTTAATTTGAAAAAAATGTTTTATTTTCAAAAGCCAATCAAAGAACTTACAATAAAAAAACTTATTGGTTTAATCCTTAACAGTTTGCAATACTTGTAATTTACTTAACCGAAAAAAAAGTTTTTTCTCAAATTTAGCTGTCTTTCGTTTTGAATACTAATAACTTTTTTTTCTGAAGTCTTACCACTTAATATTTTACCATTTTGTAATTTGCATTTAATGAGGTATTTTTAAAACTAATGGGCACTAACAGTTCTGTACATTTTTTTACACAATATGCCCCTAAAGTCATATGATTTGCTGGAGATGAGTATTGAAATTGGAAACAAATTAATTTCTTTAAGTATCTTTGACTTTAAAATAGAAAAAAGGGTTTGGATATGATAGTACACATATTCAAGAGTAATAATAAAAAATAGAATAAAAAAATTATGATATTTTTTGAAATTACAGCCAAATTCGTGAAGCAAGGTATAGAAATTTAAAAAAAAAGTTTTTTTTTTTTTTTGCGGAGACCCTTAACTGAAAATGGTTAACATTTCGGTACGTGATACATAAGAATACAGTGTATCGACTCCTTTACTCTGGACCACTATTTACGACACAGCCTGTATATTAATCTATGATATTATTCAAGATTCTGCTGGAGGCACGTTTACGTCTTTGCTAGGTTTGATACGGAAGCGCTAAGGTACCCCGCGAAATTCAAAGAAGAATGCCCATCTTTCACCTGACTATGTATAGAATTGAAATAAATCTTAAAATTCAGCCAATTGAATTACGCTAATTATCACAATGTTAAAAGAAACGCAAGAAAAAAAAAATTGTTAATTATGTTTATTCTACGTCAAAGGTAAACGTATTACCACCACAGCTATTACCCTAACAGGATTACCACGTTTTGAACCACTGACCTCTATAATTACCACTGGACTGGCGGCTGTCAAAGTGCTTTTGTGCCCGTTTGATAATCGCCATTTTGGCGCTGTTGGACGTAGCGAGTGTCTGTGGTACTAAAACTAGTGATGTCAACATCAGCGAACAAATATCGATTAACTCTTGATAATAAGTGTTTACAATAAATAAACGTATTATCATAATTACTGACTATATTATATTAACAACTTACAAAACACTTACTAATCATGAGTAATTGCTTAACTTTAAAGTAAATAAAATATTAAAAATAATTATTAAAATCTGACCTCAATAACGATATTATGATATTCATTTTCTTCAGTCAGTGTACGGAATTGACAAAGGAGGAAAAACTTTTTTTCTTCTTTACGTAACGTGTGTCAATGTAGTAAATAGCTGCAACTTCGTCCACGTCCATCTTTGAAATGGATCGATATGACCGCAAATCGCAACGGTTCTTCAACCGCACGTTGCGGATGCGAATACGGCTGCCCGCGATCCGGCTGGCCGCATTCGCAACCGCATCCTGCGGTCAGCCGGACGGCTAGCCGCATTGCGGGTAACCGCATAGTGCGTGTGAATTATATCTTAATCAGACTGATTTTATACTGCGAAAGTTTGGATGAATATTTGTTACAATTTCACTCTTAGCTACATAATGAGACGAAATTTGGCACAATACCTGGATAAACAAACCGAAAGATATTTTTATCGTTTGGCTACGAGAAGCCATGGAATAATGAATTAATCAAGTAACATAGCCGAAAAGGTAAAATAAAACACGTTTTATACATTTAATTTATATTCACATATCAATGTTGTTCTGTTGAAATGTTTGTCGAAACATTCATCATCGAAATGTAATGAACACAGAGAATCATATGTTTTAGGAGTCCAGTTGGTAGTTTTCATATTCTGAAGCCAAACTTTTCTCTCCTCCAAGTCTTTTGGAAATCTGGAAAAAATATAGGTTAAGTAACGTAATCTGCAATGAAGGTTGAACATTTCATATCCGTTAACATCATGTGCGAGAAAATAAATTGACTACACAAGCTGAACTACGTCAATATCACGGAAAAAATGTGTTAAATTAACTATCGATAATGAAAATATCGATATGATGCAACCACTGTCGGTTCTGGTTGAAAATTGTAAATAAAAAGAATCTTTATTCATACGAATTGCATTAATGCTTGTTTAGAGAAAGAGATGATAAAAATAAGTAAGACAAGATTATTACGTAAAGTTTTTGTTAAGTAAAAATATGACTAAATAAAGTATTACAAACGTACCTGTGGAATGATATTTCACTGTATTTTTTGTAGCGTCGCTTACAATATATACATGACCTCATTCTTGATAACTTTTATATAATGCTTATAGACAATAACAACATTAAATTCGAACCAAATTATTTAAAAATGCAAAATTACTTTACAGTAAACAGACAATTCTCTCGCAGTCATTTGCAATATACGTCAAAATTAGTTCTCTGGACACACGCTAGCGGCGCTTCAAATAGGCCCAAAAAAATAGCTGTCAAACTTACGGAACAGCCAGTCCAGTGGTAATTATAGAGGTCAGTGTTTTGAACGCATCTCAACTAGTCAACCAGTCAACTATAACAACTAAGTATAACAACTATATTTTTTGTACCCTTTTTTACGACGTTCCATTTTACGTACTGCTACTTGACTTTATTCCTTTTTTTTTCTCTGTTTCTGAGTTTTATACATTATTTTACATTTTATTTAATCAGTAAGTATGTCTTTATTTGTTTTTTTTTTATAATACAGCTTAATTAAAAATAACATAATAATTAACTAAATTAATCATGCGGTATGCAATTAAGTTCGCAAAACTGATACGATTTTTTTTTACATTTCACAGTTCTGCGATTAGCATCGGCGGAGGCGTTGGTTTAATGCTCTAAGGCGGAGGCGCAGTCCTTCCAGTCCTTCGTTGTTGCGTTTGCGTCTCGTTGTGTACTGTGTCATTTTCATTGTCAGAATTTTTGGATGACGTACGTAGTTCTATGAGATTTAGTTGAAAATGATGATAATTAATAAACCATTCCACTTTAGCATAGTGTTTTAGGTATTTGTTTTTCCCGTTCGAGCGTTAATAATTAGTTCTAGCATATTTATTTCTTTAGTATCTATTTGGTAACGACAAATCCTAACCTAAAAACCATAAAAAGTAAGATTAATATTTTTTGGACTTCTCGACTATACAGGGGATTTTTTTTATCACTAGCCAAATTTTTACAGGGTATTCTACCCATGAATGTTAACAACTTTCACTATGGGATCAACTCTGAAATCACGAAAAAAAAATCTGCTATTTCATACATTTTGGTCGAGTAGGTATTTTTGTATGAAACAGCTAAGTTGTTCATATTCCAGGGTAGAACACCTTGTGAAAATTTGGCCGGTTATTGAAAACTAACCCTGTATAACGTTATTTTCTAAACTTACAGGGGGCCAACCACCACCTCTTATGCCTTCAGCACACCGACGCTTACCGCTGCGGTTTTGCTGCGAAACGCGTTATTTTTTGTACAATTTGACAAGTTCTCGCTATGTTTTCGCTTACCGTAGCGTCGGTGTGCTAAATGCGTTAAAGCAGTATTATTTTAATGTTACTTCAGTGTGAGAAAGAGATGGAGCTATACAGGGCGTCTAGCTCTATCTCTTTCCCACACTGAAGTAAGATTACAATAACACTGCTTTAGGGTGCGTTTCCACTGAAGCAGAGACGAGCGGAGCTGTGTGGAGACGTGCCGGAATCGTCCAATCGCAGACGAGACGAGAGACTCGATGAGGATTTCAACTATTGTGATTGGTCGATTCCCGCACGTCTCCGCTCAGCTCCGCTCGTCTCCGCTTCAGTGGAAACGCACCCTAAGAGGTGGTGGTCTAGCTCCAGGTAGATTTTCTACTACACCTTATAACTATACATACACTTTCATTATCAGGTTTTTAAATATATGGGAAGTGGGCATTGTTCTTTTCTTACGATTTTTGCAATTTGTAGCTCAGTCTGATTAAAGTATGATTCACGACCGTAACAAATGTTTTTAAATAATTAGAATCAGTAATACAAATTGGTATAATCCTCAAATGGCAAGATTTCATGACAGTCATTCTTAGAATTACTTGGTCTTAGAGAGTTGTATGACTTGACCTTAAAGATTATAATTCTGTAAATTATAGATAATTATCTGTTACGATCGCGAATCATATTTTATTCAACATACAACCCAATACTGACCTGCAAATTACAAAAAACGTAGGAAATTTTGAATTTCGCGGGCTACCCTGGCGCTTTCGCCTTAACTAAGCGCACTTTTATAATTTTTTGCATACGACTTCCCAATCAGCTTAAATTTGTTTATCAATAAATAAATTTAAAAAACCCCCAACACCAAAACATCTAAAAAGTAAAAAATAAGTATTGGCCCTATAAGTTGTAGGTATACTTGTTGTTGTGATTTTGTTCTCATTGCTGTCTGACAGATCTTTTGTTTTCATTGCTTACCTGTCTACGGCTTACATATTATTTAGTATGTAGCTATGTACCTATACTGGATGATTTTTTTTACCGTCTCGAAATTTTTACAGGGTGTTCTAACCATGAATATGAACAACTTTCACTATGGGACCAACTCTGAAATCACGAAAAAAAAATCAGCTGATACCTACAAAAGTTCAATACCTACTCGACCAAAATGTATGAATCAGCTGATTTTTTTTTCGTGATTTCAGAGTTGGTCCCATAGTGAAAGTTATTCATATTCATGGTTAGAACAACCTGTAAAAATTTCGAGACGGTAAAAAAAATCATTCAGAATATGTATATATTATACTAGCTTCTGCCCGCGACTTTGTCCGCGTGAAATTTCTTGTTCCCCCGACCCACCCCGTCGTCGCATCGCATCGCCTGCCCGCGCTGTTACTTCGTTTTCGCTTAGCGCTCTTTCTTACGTTTTTTTTTTTTTCTTTTTACTCGGCTTCTCAGGGTCCTAGCGTAATGTTAAATACCATATAGCCTTCATCAAGAATTGGGCTATAAAATGCAAAAAGAATTTTTCAAAACTGACTGGTAGTGTAAGAGATTAGCGCGTTCAAACAATGAATAAAAATAAAATGTGTAGGTAACTAATAGACTAAGCGCATTTTTCTTATTTTTATACCTGTCGTAATTTCTAAACGAAAGGTCCGATTCGAATAATTTAAAAAGGAATTTACATGTGCTTAGTCAACCTTGATTATGAAATTATTTATTTGGATAAGGATTAATACCATATTTATGAAAACCCCTTCGCAAATAATGCATTATTTTATAACAAATTTGATTACTATTAAAAAAGTTATAGTGGATTACTTATTTTTATTTGATAGTGTGTTTTTTGGTTTAGTCACAGTTTTTAACTCAGAATGTATACCTACTCTATTTCTTCAAATTTAGTATGTTAAACTGTTACTTTTTGTATAATCCATTTACATAAATTCTGGATAAAAGTATGACATTAATATTTAGCATAAAATAGTGATTATTTGTTTAATAGATTTTTTGAGTAAATAAATTCTCGTGTTTATTGTTTCGATCATTACAAAAGTGTGACTTAGATGGTTAGAGACGGTTAGATGATGATGATGGTTAGACTTAGATGGTGGAGGTTAGATGCAGTTTTTTATTTGACGCGGTGGCCATTAGCATTATAATGGCTGTGCGTTATCTGTCAGTCAGTCTCTTAGAGTTTTATGAAGTACCTACATGTAAATTCCTTTTTAAATTATTCGAATCGAACCTTTCGTTTAGAAATTACGACGGGTATAAAAATGCGCTTAGTCTATTAGTTATCGACACATTTTATTTTTTATTGACTGTTTGAACGCGCTAATCTCGTATCACTGCCAGTCGGATTTGAATTTTCTTTTTTTGCATGAGGAAGGATACAGGGTCTATGTAACTTTACGCTAGGACCCTTAGAAACCGAGCAAAAAGAAAAAAGAACGAGCCCTAAGCGAAACCGAAGTAACAGCGTGGGCAGACGATGTGATGCGACGGGGTGGGTCGGGGGAACCAGAAATTTCACGCGGCAGAAGTCGCGGGCGGAAGTTAGTCGTAGATACATATGCTATGTTTGGACGCCAGCACATCAAGCTACTACAATCTGTCAAATTTCTTTAATACATTTTCAACTTTATCGCTGAAGTATTAGGTTCAAAGTTGATTGGGAAAATTTGACAGTTTCGGGTAGCTTGATGTGCTGGCGTCTGTACACTAATATTATAAAGCTGAAGAGTTTGTTTGGTTGAACGCGCTAATCTCAGGAACTGCTAGTTCGAATTGAAAAATTATTTTAGTTTTCGATAGCCCATTTATCGCGGAAGGGTATATAACATCACGCTACGACCAACTGGAGCGGAGCATCAATAAAAAATGTTACAAAAACGGGGAAAATTTATTCCTTTTGAGATATTCCGTTTGGCTTCCGTTGCGTGCGCTGCGTAAACCGTTAAAGTTACGCAACAATCATGTAATATGATTAGAGATGGGCGGGTAGGTAAAAAATGGGTGGGTAAAAATGGGAAAGAAAAGGTAGAGTAGGTAAAAACGATAAAATACCCATTTTTACCGGGTATATTTTAAAAATACCGGGTAAAAATTTAGGCATTGATTGACAGATGTTTGAAATTATTTGATAGTTAAAAAAACACCGTGTTACGGTAATTACTAAAAATTTTTACAGTGGGAATCAAAATGTTGTATACTAATATTATTTTTGTCAAATATAATTAAACCATGATGATTTCAAAATATTTATTACTTTAATTTGTAAATAACACAGTGGTGCCGATTCTCTTGTACACCGAACTAAACTAACCAAACCTTAGAGCACAAAATAAAAGAAAAAAAAGCTACAGTACAGTTGTTTGTGTGTTTGAGGTGACCCGGCAGAGAACCAAAGTTGTTGACATAGCTCGCAGAATAAGCAGGCTGAAGTGGCAATGGGCCGGCCATATTAGCCGTAGAACCGATGATCGTTGGGGTAGACGTGTTCTTGAGTGGAGACCGCGAATTGGCAAATGTAATGTAGGACGCCCTCAGGCTAGGTGGAGCGACGATCTTCGCAGGGTGGCTGGTATCAGCTGGATGAGAGTTGCCGAGAATCGAGCTGAATGCCGTGCAATTGGTGAGGCCATCTCCAGCAGTGGACTGCTGTAGGCTGATGATGACTGTTCTTGCACCTGAAGTCGAGGTGTTGGTGTGAATATTAGTTCATGGCAAATATTTTTTTTCCACACCTTTTTAATCGCTTTTAAAAAGACTGTTGGTGAAAAACGTCAAATTCAGAATAGCAAAATTACCATTTTCACTAAACTAATAACTCAGTGCTGTCAAACTAAAATATAGTTAAGTTGTGTCACGTTAGTCAATTAA
Organism: Fissipunctia ypsillon; assembly: GCA_947568875.1. Taxonomy (NCBI): domain Eukaryota; kingdom Metazoa; phylum Arthropoda; class Insecta; order Lepidoptera; family Noctuidae; genus Fissipunctia; species Fissipunctia ypsillon. The sequence continues at coordinate 2,152,524 of OX387660.1, read as the reverse complement.
AAAAAAAATTTGTAAATTAAAATCATGTCGGTGTATTCCGAAGCTGTGTAACTAAAATGAGGCATTATTATTAAAAAAAAAATGATTACACACAATGTACTAAGCGTCTAATTTCGCATAATTCCCATAAAAATTTAGTTCCTAATTACGTTACGTGTCCTGTGTCACTATAAAAATAAAGCGGCCGATTTTGCACAATACATCTTACGCCGAACACATGCGCTTGCGATGCAAAACAATGACGCGTACATCACAGGATTGCGGCCAGGCCTCCGCTAGGAGTATTAGTGTTCTGTGATTGCGGCGACTCACTGACCAGTGCAGTGACCTACACCATTTTTTGCAGGCAAGAAGGCGACGTAGAAACAAACGAACATCATCATCCCTCATCTATCCCTTTCACACATGTATACTTGATTTTCGAATGACATGAGTGCGTAACATTTGTAGTAATAACTTCCGCATGCGTTATTTTATTATCTAATGACACGCTTTATGACTCTTATGCCGCTAGCATAAGGTAATATGCATTAATTCGCATTGCATCGGGAAATAAAACTTAAGAACAAAGGTGAACGGCAGATTTAGTACAGCATACTTTTTTTGTTGTTCTGTTACAGAATTTGTACCTCTTATTAAGGTAACTAAGCCATTTATTTTCATGTAAGTGTACTATTTTTAGAACTTCGGATTAATTAATACCTAATATCAATACAAAGATTTTAATAAATAAACGTAATAAAATCGTAAATATAACGTAGCTATGTAACGCAGTTATGTTTTTAAGTTGCCAATGTAAAATAACACAAATATCGAAATGATAATTAATCATTTAGAAATAACATTAATATAATTAGAAATGATCTCCTAATGCACCCCACTGAGTTAGAGTAGGTATGTACGATCCTCATCTCAATCTACCTACTTAATGGTAAGTAAAAAACTATGAAGATAGCGACAAGCAATCTAGAACATGTACTTTATCACCAAAACAATGTTTATGTACCTTTATGTAACGATCTACATTGGTACAGTAGAGCATAACCTTAACATAACAATAAAACTGGTTATAACTTTTATGTCCCAAGTTCTAAAAATCTAAGAATCTAAAAAGGGCTCGTCTATCATATTAACTACCAATTAAAACAAAAAAAAATCTCATAACACGAAATTTTATTAGCTGTACGAAATTCCCATACAAGCCTGCCGTTCGCCTTTGGCGAAGGGGTAGCGAGCTGGCAACATGTTGGGTTTATACAGGTGCACATTACTGCAGATGTCTTTAGCCTATCAGTGCTGGCCTGTTAACAGATACATCATGTAGAAAATCTTAAAAATGAAAAATAATGTGCAGTGATTAAATTAATGGATATATTTGATTGAATTTTTGTGTGCAGACTGGGAACGTCTTTAGGTATATGAAGTTTAATTTATTGTTGTATTGTCATCTCCACCTCGTATAAGAATTTTGTATGTCCAGCGATCACTTGCCCAGAAAACATGTCAAATCACGAGTTGCTGTGTATCATAGCTAGGGTTGATAGGGCTTCGCGATTAATCGGTAACTCTGGGGCTCATGTCTCGAGGAGAGGGTTTATTCAGGCTAGTAAATAAGTAAACAAAATCTATGTCCATTAATGTTTTATTTGTAACTTAACATGTATTAGTAACCTATGCAGTGTCAGCTACCAGCTATATATACACAACACTGTACAGGCTGCGATGCGCTAGTGCGCACTAGTGTACATGCTAGGCGGACACTTGGTCTAGTTTATACACACTTCCGAATTTATTACACGACTGCTCTTTAGATAAGTAGTCAGCAAAACTAGTCTTCAGTTAGATAAATATCACTAAATACTATTTTAATATTACAATGTAGCTTAGTTCAAATAATTTTCTTTTTCTGCTAACTACAGAAAAGCTGTTCTGGTTTTTTTCAGATTTTCAATTTTATTTTCATGTGCCAAGGCACAAATCTCACCACAAGGCACATCAGACCAACTTGACCAAGCGCGTCGCTATATAACACAAATAGTTAATACTAATCCCCGCGAAGGCATCTCATAAGACACTGCGCTGTTATATCCATATCTTTAATACTCACTCACTACTATTAGTCTTTTTATCATTGTTTAAGTACAACCCACATTAGCTACCGTTACCGATAAACATGTGAATATAAAATGCATGTTACATGGCTATGTCAATAATTTTGAAATCAACTCTGTTTTGTACGATTACAAAGGCGTCTTATTGTCAAAATATCACAATAAATGTCGCTCGGCCACGCTGCGGCAGTTCCCGTAGTTCACAATAGTGACCTAATTTACAACAGAAACGTAAACAGAGTATTGTTTCCTATCTACACTTCTTATAGCTGCCTCACTATGTCATGTGTCGCTCACTACTCGAAGGCTATTTACATGTTTGAAACGGCTGTTTCAATCGACACGAAACAACAAAGAAGCTGCCTCAACGCGAACACTTCGATTGCTTATTCAAACGGAAGACAACAAATTTTTCATTATAAAACACTTCATCATTAAATCTAAGTAACAGTAATAAAATAAAACATTACTTTTAGAACAAAACTAAATCCAAAATCATACGGTTGCGGAGATTCCATCGGGAACATTCATAAGTTAGTCATAATTATATTAAACAGTATCATTTCACTTCTGGCGTGAACTGCTATCCGAATAAACTTAACAATACTGAGATTTAAACAAAACGGTGGTCAAACTGAATTTTCACATCGATGGGGGCTTTACAGTTATTGATGTTCACATGAATCGTAAAATAAATAGAATATTATCGAGGAACTAAACTTGGAACCTAAACTAGGTACAGTCTGTGTCGGCGAGCGTGCGCGCGTCACTACGAGAGTCACAGTACGTATTTACAAGAAGGAACGGCACAGTCGCGGCGCGTCACACGAGCTTGACGGTGGTCTCGGTGTTGTACTTGGCGAGCGTCTTCTTGACGCGCAGCGCCGTGAGCCGCACGGGCGGGTTGGCGTGCCAGCACTCGTGCATGAGCGTCACCAGCGTGGCCAGCGGCTCGCTCGCCAACCAGCGTGCGGGCACGGCGGGGCGCGCGCGCGCCGCCACCACGACGCGGTGCATGTCCTCGAAGGATGGGTCGGGCGGCACGCTGTCGTGGTAGGGCAGCGCGTAGGCCTCCACGTGCTGCGCCTTGTCGCCCGAGCAGCAGCGCCGGCACATCTCCCACAGCACAAGCCCCAGCGAGTACATGTCTGCCATCTTGAACGCCTCGAAGTTGCCGACGTCGAGCTTCTCGTCCAGCACCTCGGGCGCCATGTAGCGCCGCGTGCCCACGCGCGTGTTGGGCGCGATGTCCACCTCGTTGCGCTCGGCCACGTACCGCACCGCCAGCCCGAAGTCTGCGATGGCGCACTGCCCGTTCCGTTTCACGAGGATATTTTTGCTCTTTATATCTCGATGCGCGATCGCCGGCTTGCCCTTCGTGCCGAAGATGTCCATGTGTAGATGCGCGAGACCGCTCACGATGGAGTACGCCATGGTCATGAGGCCGTGCGTGTCGAGCACCACGGTCTGCAGGTAGTCGTGCAGTGAGCCGTTCTCGTGGTAGTCGGTGATGAGCAGCATCTGCGTCCAGGAGCCGGTGCCCTTGATGTCGGCGGCGATAAAACCGAGGATATTTTCGTGTCGCATCAGCACTGTTTGGTAAATTTCTGTTTCGCGGAACCAGGAGGCTTCTTCGGTGGTGAAGAATACTTTGACGGCGACGCGCTCTCCGCGCCAGCGCGCGAGCCACACTTCTCCGTAGCGCCCCTTGCCGATGGACTCGACCATCTGTATCTGCTTGGCGACGGTGCGCTGCACGAGTAGCGGCAGCCCGGAGCCGGAGCCGGACGAGATGTCGGCGGCGTGCGGCGCGGGCGGCGAGGGCGGGCGCTTGCCGGCGCGGCGTCGGCGCCGGTACAGCAGCAGGCATGCCGCCAGCGCCGCCAGCAGCGCCACGCACAGCGCCGCGGCCGCCAGCAGCGCGGGCGCGGGCGCGGGTGGGCGCAGCGCGGGTGTCTCCGTCACGTCGGGCGGCGGCGACGCCAGCGCGGGCTGCAGCCGCCGGTTGCACAGGTCGCTCTCGAAGCAGCACTCTATTACCTTAGGGTGTTGATGTGGCACCTGGGAGCTTTTACACTGGAAATTGACAGAATTATTTGTTAAAAATTGTCTTCGGAGTGTAGCGTGTCGTCAAATAGAACTCTCTAATTTTTTTGCGGTTTAAAAAAAGTAAAAATGAGAACGAACCCATAATGTACTTCTATCAAGTCTATAAAACCTAGTCAACACAGATACTCACTTGCATGAACCCGGACTCATCGGGCGGCAGACAGCCAGCAGTGCGGTCCACCACGACAAGCCCGTTGTCGTCCAGCACCTCCTCGACCGCCACGAAGCAGTAGCCACCGGGCTGCGTGACGCACGTGCCATTGGCCGCGCCATCGGGGCACGCGGCCGCGCCCAGGCACTCGCACGTTAGGCCCCGGCCTGCAAGTAGGGAAACACACCTTTTTATTGACTTGATTATAAAAAAATTTTAGTTTCTAATTGTCAGATAGAAAATTATGCCTAAAAGGACCAAAATCCAAAGCTTTTGTCACAGACTGCTAAATATTGCTTTCCTCTTGGTGATGTAAAATTCAATTTGGTCAAATTCAAATTGCGTAACAAAATAACAATACTGGAATCTTAGTGAATGTACGAAAAGACGCTTTAAAAAAAAATAAAAACAGGATATAAAATGCCAGGAACCAATATCAAAACGGAACGTGTTTACAAAGAAGACTTGACAGATGCCCAGACCTAGACCCACATAACACAATTCATCTACCTAATTACACACGGGTTATCCCTTAATTTTATACAAACATCATAATTATCAATAACATCGCGCCATGTCCAGCGCTACGAATCTAAGATAACACAGCTAAGACTTACATTGAAAGAATTGTAGATATCACGTAAGTCAAGGATGTTGATATAATAACAGGTGAGAAAAAACTTTCCACAGGATATGAATAATTGCTGAAAGATGATATAACACTATGAAGTCATTTATAAATATATCTCTATAATATTAGCATTCAGCTGAAAGAAGACAGACATGACGAAGAAAACAACGAGGTCGACGTTAACGGACACAAAAGTAATTTCTAGCAATGAGCGAATACTACGACTTAGAAGTGGGATGGCCAGAATACCTTATTTAGTAATAATGATCATGTAGAAGACAATAATATATAACCACAAATCCTAAAGAATTTACCAAATAAAGCCATCCTCTGTGGTAAAACTACGAATATACTAAGTCTACGAAATCAAAAGCTAGCTAGGTAGGATATAGCCAGAAAATGCCGAGCCTGTATCCAGTAAACCAACAAGCGAACAATAATTGATTGGTTTGACAAGAATGGTCTGTACATATACATAGACGACACAACGGTCGCGAGTAATGCGACTGCTCATTACTGTGGCGGTTGATACTTTGACATCATCAGGTATTTACTTCCTGCAAAAAAGTTGATTGCGATAACATACAGAAGTGATTCTTCTGGATGTTTACTAACCATCATGAAAATTTTTAGTGGGTGACATCGTGAAAAGTTCCGTGTTTTATGATTATGAATATGCTTTGTAAATTTTTGTTTGTTCTTAAATACTGGATCAAGGAGTAATGAATTTCAGGTTTAGCTTGAACACAGAAACGACAAAGAAATTGGCGGAAATCGAGAATTTCTTAATAGTTCAATAAATCAAGATGGAAAATGCAGTGAGACAAAGTCAATTAAGATAATTATTCAAGTCAACCGTCCGACGCGCTAATGACTTCCAAGTCTCCAACTATTAGGTACGCAGTAATCATTTCTTGTTTCATTAATACATTATTCTGCATTTAAATAGTAATGGCAATTTGGTTGCAGGTGTTGGATATATTTGGCGTTAAAACATTAATATAATCTGGATCGACTAGTTTTTTGTATCAACTAGTCGACTCCCTATACTGATCGTTTATTCAAACGAATCTTTAAGTAAATACTATGTAGATTAAGGACGGAATGGACAGACTGCCTAACCCTTCGGGGAAACAAGGTCTGATGTTATGTTATGTTATTAAGGACGGATTGCATTTTTGGAATGATTTTCCTTTAATTTGCACTTACAGTATGGATTAGCTTGGAAATGTGGGTGTACCATAATAGGTACACCTCTGCCTAACCCTTCGGGGAAACAAGGCGTGATGTTATGTTATGTAGTATGGATTAGCTTCAAATCGAACATTAAGTTGCAGTTGGTCTTTCGAAGCGGATTATTGCAAATGCTTTTCCATCCAATGAACATGTAAGTTTTACAGAACGCCACAGTAGGTCCTCATTCTTATAATCTAAATATGTGATCATGATACGCTACGTCTGAATATGAACACAAAAGAATTATGAACAGGAATATAAATATTAATGGCATTAAACATTCATCCAGCATCGGAGCATATATTTTTTGCACGCAGACGCAGCGAGCAACAGGTAACCTCCCGCGCGCTCGCACCGATACGGGCTGTCCTCAGACAATAACAACAGGTACAAGTTAAATGGCATCAATTCTAGTCTAGCTCAATACATTTGCTTTTGAACGACATATCATTCTATATTTAGCTATGAAAATGCTAAACGTATCATAAAATTGATCGATTAGTGTCGCCACTCCTCGGAAAAGTGACGAGACGTTATAAATAATCAATTAAACTATCAAGTTTTATGTAATCTGCTTGTCAAGAGTGTTGCGCATAAAACTGAAATTCCAATATGAAGTCAAGTGAACCAGTACTATTTTATAGGTAGTGATTACAATGACGTTAAGGTAATAAAGCTGCGGTCAGTAAATACTGATAACTAGTCAGGAAATCTGAGACCGGAGCTCATACAATTACACATACGAGGTAGCAACTATGAATCAATGAGTTTGTGAATGACTTACACAAACACTAGGTAGGTACATATTGGTACAGCAAATGTTCCGAGTTTTACAGTGATCCGAAATAAACTTCTAAATATACGTTGATGATTACATCAACACCAGTTTACTTACGACGAGACACAAACTTTGGTGACCAAAATATAAATACAACAAAGACAGGAAACTATGAATGATTCAACGTCCACATCCTTAACTCGTAGCAAATCCGTTCAGAATGCGGAAACTGAAACACGTCGAGATCACAACTGGGTCCCGAAATGCGAACACTGGTACAAAACAAACAAAAAACACAGCGGATTCGTCTTCAGGAGTAGATTTGCGCAAAATTGGGAACACTCGGACCTTCGCGGAAACAATACTCAGGTCAGCAGCCGACAACTGTAGCTTAAGATTTACGATCTGGTTTAGATGTCGGACTAAGGTGTTGCACGTACTTCGATCATGTCGTCTCATGCCGTCGGAGAGCGTTCGAGGCGAGCCCGGCCCTGCGTCCGCGCTATCATTTAAATATAACTTCGGACGCCACCGTTTGTCGCCGGCTTTATTTTTACACAACTGAGATTATATATATTATGTGGACAGTCACAACGCACGCTGTCTCACGGGAGACGTTATGGTTCGCGCGCAACACCGTGCCACTGCCGGACAACACTGAGAGCGATACGTATCGACGGAGTGACGCTCACGGCGCGAATGACGGGCGGAGCGCGAGCGGCGTCCCCCTGGGCGCAGGCCCCGCGTCCGCCGCGCCACCCCGTGCAGTATGCACCGCTGCACAGCCTCCACATGGCTCCGCCAAGATAACGGTGCGTTTCCACTGAAACAGAGACGAGCGGAGCTGTGTGGAGACGTGCCGGAATCGTCCAATCGCAGACAAGACGAGAGACTCAATGAGGATTTCAACTATTGTGATTGGTCGATTCCCGCACGTCTCCGCTAAGCTCCGCTCGTCTCCGCTTCAGTGGAAACGCACCCTAACGCGGGCACCGAGCCGCGATCGCAATACACTCATCAGATACACAAATGCGGCGGCACGCGCGTTGCAATAGGCTAGTTGACAGTTTTTAGGAAACAGATTAAAAATGTTCCTTGAGGTCTATTTTCCTTAAAATATGAATATTTCATCATAATATTTTCATAGTCAAAACGGGACACACTGTAATGACGGCTAGAGTGATGTCATCATCAGTCATCAAGTCTGTGACGACTGTGACAGGTGACTTCTGAGACAGATTGCCCGCTGTCAAACAAGTAAAAACAAATTCAGTGTTTCCACCCTCTGCTCTTGGATTTCCCCTGCGATGTTTGATATCGATCCAAGTAATCGATTGCTGTTTCGGTCCAAATTTTATGTATTTTCTCCGCTCTTCCTCTTTATGGAAACAGCCACAACTTTTAGGCAAAATCGATCATATTATTCGAAGTACTTTAACATCCATTTTAACTGTGGCATTGGACGACCGTGCGTGGCTGCAAGCCACACTACCCATTCGTTTTGGTGAGCTCGGCGTCCGCAAAATTTCTAGTGTAAGCCTACCGGCGTTCCTGTCCTCGGTCCACAGAACCGAAAAGTTAACCGCAAAAATCTTAGCCTCTTCTCAGGTTGACTCTGAAGTGCCGTGTTTGACCGATGCGGTGAACGCCTGGAAAATTGCTTGCCCGGATACGGTTCAGCCCGAGAACCCGTCTTCCCAGAGACAGTGGGATGAGCCGCTCTGCAGGTTGGTACGGAATAAACTCATTAATACGTCCACCAATACTGCTGAGCGTGCTCGCCTGCTGGCTGTGGGTGAATGGGAGTCGGGCCTCTGGCTTCAGGCGCTACCGTCACCCAACATAGGCTGGGTGACACCACATTCCGGCTCGCTACATGTTAGCGTCTGGGCGCTCCTTGCGGAGCTTCACATCGCTGTCAATGCGGTGAAGGAGTCGACTGCCTCGGACACCATGGCCTATCCTGCAGCAAGAGCGCTGGTCGTATGGCACGGCACGCCAGCATTAACAACATCATCCGTCAGGCTCTTGTCACCGCCGGGGTGCCAGCTGTTTTAGAACCCAATGGCTTAGCACGCGACTATGGAAAGGGGCCAGACGGAATGACCATAATACCTTGGAAGGTGGGTAGGCCTTTGGTGTGGGATGCACCTGTCTCGACACTTTCGCGCCATCCCATCTTCCTAGCACGGCGGGCTGTGCTGGGGCGGCTGCTGCAGGTGCAGAAAACCTCAAACGGCGCAAATATAACAACCTCATTGGGAGCTATATGTTTAAGCTGTTTGTGGTTGAAACACTAGGGCCGTGCGGTCCGAGTGCTCATCGAGTATTTCGGGACATCGCCAAGCGGTTGGTCGACTCTTTACGGGACCAGAGGGCTGGCCTATTTTCCAATCCTGAAATCGCGAAAAAAAAATCAGCTGGTCCCTACATTTTGACGAGTTATGCGAACATAAATGTAAGGAAGAGCTGATTTTTTTTTCGTGATTTCAGGATTGGTGCCATAGTAAAAGTTGCTTGTTATCATGTGTAAAATCATGTGTTTAAGTATCGGTCACTAATTACCAGTCACCCTATATATTAGTGTTATCTCGTACCCTATGTAATATTTAAGAGTAATCGATTATTTATTTGTAAGTTTTTTTTAACCAATCAATGAATATCTAAAAAAAGTTAAATAATCGATCCCATCGATTATTACTCGTCGAATCAAATCGATTAATAGCGATTTCAAAATAAAGGAGCGATGACAGTGATCTAAATATCTAAACCGCAAGTGGAACGGACACTCAATAATAGCTCGTTTTTAAAAACGCATCTGACGTTTTCGTTTTGATATTTCTTTAAATCATAGACTTTAATCGTATTTTTTCCGACTGTTCCATAAACAAACATGCGAATGCTATTATTTATTAGATAAGTAATCGAAAAAATCCCCTAAATTTAGGGGAAAATATCCTGAGGTAGGAACCCTGAAACAATGTTATTTTGTAAACGTGACATTATGACTTGCTGACTGAAGTTCGTGACGTGTCGCGCTCTGATTCCCGTTCAATATCACTAATGACTATATTTTTACGTAATTATTGCACAAAAATATTAATTAATCTAAAAGCATTTTCAAAACTAAGTTGAATTTTGATACTTTTAGCTCACAACCATTCTACATAATAAAATTAATAAGGTATTTTTCTTACTGTCCACTCGCCTATTCATTGTCTGCATTGCCAACTGTATATAATATGATCTACTAACGAATGTATTGCTCAGCTATTAGTCAACACAAAACTTACTGTACCGGACGAGGAAAGAATCTCTCAGAACTTCAAATATGATAAGGTAGACTACATAATAGAAACAAAGAAGCATTGAATAAATTAAACAGGAGATCGACTATATTGGTATAAGGAAAAGTAAAAACATCATAACGATACTAAAAGAACAACGAAGCCGTTCATAATTTAACCGATTCAGATGTACATAACGTTTTAGCAAATGCAAAATAATACAAATACTTAATAACACAAATACTTTTAGCACAAGACTTTTTGGTAGCGCTTCTGGAAAACCAACATCTGTCGGAAGCTTTTTATAGTTTACGAGGAGCAGTAATACTCCTACTTCCACAAGTTATTAGAGAAACGCAAGCAATAAAACCTTATGGAGCTAACTAATCGGAACGCTATTAATCCGAAGCTTTTATGACCAACACATCTTCTATTTTATTTTCCTTTTCTAATTCGAGTTCATGAATGCCAACTTCCTGGATGTTTTGCGACACTGTTGCTCCAAGAGCATAATATGTGAAAACGTGTTTAGTCGGTGTGGTCGCATGTCACCCACATTTGGTGATGCGTCGTCGTTATCTCTGTTTGCAGCGTGCGACCTGTCCGCGCCGCATGTGGCTCACGTGGTGACGTGGCCACTGCACTCGATACACTGCCTCCAATTTCCGCAATCAATATCTGTTGTACGGGCCCACTGCCCACTAATGCATCTCAAGGATGTTCGCAAACATGAGACATGCTAAACTCAGGGGCACGTGTCGATTGCCAAAACGTATGCAAATTACTGTTATGAATTCAAATTACATACCTACGCAAAGAAACGACACTATTGTTCTCGTGTCCCGTCTGTGACATCAATTTGCAAATAATCGTAGTTATTAGCCTAATACGAATCGCGATTGAGGTTCTGAATTTCTGATGGCGTGTTTGATCACATTCGGACATAATTTCGTCCCGTGCGACAGTTACCGTCGTGGTGAGCGATTTATACAGGTGTTTCTCGTGGGAAATCACCTGATGACGTTTAAACACGCCATCAGAACCTCATCAACAGCATCGATGTTAAGTGTAACTCATGTGGCAGTGTACAAACTACTTTCACGTCTCTACACACAGCACTGATTGTTGATATTATGGGAATAGGTCGCTGTGTCTGTGCAGCGCACGTGCAAAACTAGTTCCTTTAGATTCGGCAAACAGCGCAGATGTTTCTGGTATCGGTTAATGTACACGAGAACGAATTGACGTTGCGAATGCTACAATTGCAAACGATCATATAAATCGATTTGTTAAAGATAAGTAAAAGGGCAATCCATCAAGATGGATTCGATGTGGGATACCGCATCGCACTCAATCTTGTTGTAGATATGAATAAACTCGGCTGCCTTTCCATCGACCGAATTAGATTTAACTTTAAGCATCATATAGCGAGGAAAGCGCGATTTAATGAAATTTTCTAGATACAAATGACCGAATAGCGATAAGGTAATTAAAACAAACGGGGTCGCAGCACGCAAGCGACGCCGTCCCCAAGCTATCGGGAACTATCCTGTCGTGACTACTGCAAATGGCATTCGGTTCCGATCATGCTGCCGAGGCGAAAGGTCATCATCGCACAGCGCGCAGGCGCCGGCGATCTAGCGACCTCTAGGATTATCCAACTCGATCGATAAGGTCCCGAGGGGCATGCGCGGGACGCGCGGCGCTTGATACGGGCCAAAGAACATAATTTATTCGGCGGCAGAGTGGCGCGCCTCGGAGGTGCCGCGCCCGCTCCCCGCCCCGCGCATCTCCTGGCTCCTTTCGAAACAGGATCCCGTCACTATTTTTTGTGGCCCGGGGATTAAGGAGTATCGGGCTTAAACGCAGGTTACGTAATAGTTTTTACACACCCTAATTTTCCATGGCCTTAGGGACGAGGTCGTATTTTACAAATTTATTTTATTTTAATGCGTTCAGTTGGGACATATTTCACGAGTTTAGCGTGTTCAAGAACATCACCTGTTAACGACCCATTTGCACGATAAGAGCGCGACAGCGACAATATTTGCGCGTGCGCATGCCACTCGGTTGCGATCAGTTACTTCAATCAATGAGTTCACTACATTGTAAAAAATAAATACATGAGCGCTAAATAAATAATAATGGACTGTTCATATTAACTCGTAATCATCCAGATGATTACGATTTGTCGTTTACGGAACTGTTATGCCATATCTATGCCAACAGGGCCAACAAAAAAATGTCAAATATGTATATTTTCTCTGCATCTATGAAGCGTTTGTGTTTTTGTCATCATTAACATATTCGTGATCATTGATACTGGCTGTGAAACCATTTCTAAATAGTTGGGAACATGGCAACCACCACTAGTTCTCAAGACTGGTAGAGTCGCGTAGTACTTACGTTGGATTTGTGATAAAGTTGACAGTAAATCAATATTTACATGAAATCCAAGCGAGTGTGTGTTATCTGGTTACCTGACGTGAGAATCACTGTGTTCTCCTTTGACAACTCTGTCAAGTTCATTAACCTCCTGCACTGTGAGATAATATGCAAAATGAACATCAACATTCTTACTCCCAATGTGAAATCTATTTCGTTAACAGTATTTTTAGTGTTCTGCTTTGCATTATCTCTACTTACGTTACCGACCCTAATATTTGAAATACGGTCGTCGATCATGTTAGTGTCAATATGTACAATATAATGTGCTGTAGCTTTCATAGCAAATAAATGTTGTTTCATGTCTTTAACCTCAACATCCTAACTTGTAAATGCAAGCAATATAAATACAGAAGATGGGCGTCATCGCCGAGGGAGGCCTAGGACACGCTGGCGTGATGACCTAGGTGTGTTTACGGGAGATTGGTCAGAGAAGACAATGCAATTTTGGGGTGGTTGGGATCTACCTCCTAGTAATCCACCCCGGGCAACGGCACCACGGACTTGCCTGTGGTACGGCTGAAAGATCCCACTTAGCGGTGGTTGGCTCCGCAAGGGGCCGACTGGCTCGCGACCACTATCCCACCGGAGTCTGGCGCCAAGCAGCTTGCTGTGTTCCGTCGGTGTGTGGGAGTGCCAGTGCCTTTGGGGGAGAAGAAGATTGTCAGTTGCGCTGTTCAGAACCGGTCTTGGTCTCTGGGCATAACTAGCCGGGTAACTCATTTTGGAGGGTAGCGGGATCCGAAGCACGGTGCCAGCCGTTGGCCGGCCGCAGTCAGTAGGGGGCCCAAGTAACACGCCAGCCACATGCCAAAGGCTGCCCCGCCAACTCGCGAAAAATCCCGATATACTCCACCGTGCCAGCCGGCGACTGGATGGGAGGACCCAGTGGCCATATCCGGGGGGGTTCGGGCGTCCCCACAGTCTCCAAATAAGTTCCCCATAGGTTTGGTTAGCTCTAGTGTTCTACTTGGATTACTGAGCAGCACCTCGACAAATCGACTTTTTCTCCCAACAACTCTACACAAATTATGACCAAAGCAAAGAAAAACAAGGTTAAACAACGGCTGCACTTCCTCCCACTAAAAGTGCACCTCACTAACATCAGGGAGTTGCACTCCAATCTCGATCCGGTCCATCATCATCTTGAGACTGAGCAGCCACACCTGTTTTTCCTAACGGAGACGAAGATAACAACCCCGTCGGATGTGGGGTATCTCAATTACCCGGGTTACTCTCTTGAACACAAGTTCAAGAAGCAAGCTGGGGTCTGTGTGTACATCCGCGATGCCATTTGTTGTCGTCGTCTCCGTTGCTTTGAGAAATCGGGTTTTTCTGCCATATGCCTACTTGTGGACACTGGCGTGGAGAAATCTCTCTACATCGGCGTCTACCGATCGCACAGCGGTGACCAGAAGACAACAGCGCTCTTTAATTTCCTCGTGGAGTCGACTGACGTAGCCCAACAGCGGTACCCAACAGCGAAGCTCATCTTTCTGGGGGACTTCAACGCCCATCATAAAGAGTGGTTGTTCCCGTACCTGAAAACGGACCATGCCGAGTTAGAGGCGCGCAAGTTTACTTTAACGCTAGATCTAACCCAGATAGTGAATGTGGCAACGCGGGTACCGGATGTTGACGGCCATACACCCAATTGCTTGGACCTTCTGCTGGCATCTGATCCAGACAGTAATTCAGTATCGTTCTCAGCCCCGCTGGGAACGTCTGACCACTGTCTGGTGAAATCCATATCGACCTGCTCTCCTCCAGATGAGAGTCCTAGAGGCACGAGGCGAGTATGGCGATACAAGTCAGCAGACGGGGATGATATGCGGCACTTTGTTGCGTCTTATCCTTGGCGGCAAGTGTGCTTCTCCTCGGGTGACCCCTCATGCTGTGCTGACGTGGTTGTGGACGTGATTCGGCAGGGGATGGAGTATTTTATTCCATTCTCCGACATCCCGCTCGGTCACAAATCTCGGCCTTGGTATAATGCAGAATGCGCCCATGCTGAGGCCCGAAAAGAGTCTGCCTATCAAGCCTGGGTCAAGGCCCGCGATCGCAAAGTTAGAGCGCGTAAGGTTCGCGCGAGGAAAAAGCTTTTAATTCTGCCGCCAAGTCCTGCAAGCGGGTTTTACGTGGGGCACGTTTTGACCATGTTGGACGTATTGGGGCCAAGCTGGCTTCGCACCCTCCGGGTAGTACAGTTCTGGTCCCTGCCTAAAGCGGCTGAAGCGAATTTCTGTCGACCCACTTTACCTCCAATGATGAAACCTGATGGGTCGCTGGCTCACTCTGCAAGTGAGAAAGCAAATCTATTTGCATCTCTCTTTGCAAGCAATTCGCGTCTGGACGCTAGCTCCAAGCAACCACCTACTGTACCTCATTGTGACTCCTCGATGCCGGAGATCGCAGTTCACATTAAAGAGGTCCAAAGAGTATTGTGCAGTCTAGACGTGAACAAGGCCGGCAGGCCTGACGGCATTCCAGCGAGAGTGTTGAGGCAGTGTGCGCCTGAACTGTCTCCTATGTTGACACGTTTGTTCCGCCTCTCTCTTAAAAAAAGGACGGTACCAAAATCCTGGAAGCTTGCAAATGTGCAACCAGTGCCCAAAAGGGCGACCGTGCAGACCCTGCCCATTACCGTCCGATCGCCATTACCTCCATCCTGTGCAAGGTTATGGAAAGGGTACTGAACAGTAAGTTGCTGACCTACCTTGAAAACAATGATCTCCTCAGTGACCGTCAATAGGGCTTTCGCCGGGGACGGTCAACTGGCGATCTTCTTGTGTATGTCACGCACTGCTGGGGCGAGGCCATCGAGAAACACGGCGAAGCACTTGCTGTATCGCTTGATATCTCGAAGGCTTTTGACAGGGTCTGGCACGCTGGTCTACTCAGCAAGCTTCCTGCTTATGGTATCCCAGCTGATTTTTGTAGCTGGATATCAGACTTCCTTAGTGAACGGTCGATCAGAGTAGTCGTTGACGGCTATGGGTGCCGGAGTTCCTCAGGGGTCTGTTCTCTCTGCAACTCTTTTCCTGCTGCACATCAATGACCTACTTCAACCTGGTAGTGTTGGGTACGCAGATGACAGTACAGTTTCAGAGAGATACTTGTCCAGCGCACAAACCAGTGGGGCCGAAGTTCGTTCCTTGAGAGAGGCCATGGTAGAGCGGACAAATTTGACCTTAAGTCTTGTCTCCCCCCTCTTTGAGGAGTGGCTGGAGAGGCGCCACGGCGTGCTCACCTTCCACCTGACGCAGGTCCTCACCGGACACGGGTGCTTCGGGAGGTACTGTGTGGATCGCCCGGAGGACACGGTGGAGCATACGGTGTAGGTCTGCCAGGCTTGGGCGGAGCACCGCCGTGTCCTCGCGGAAGCGATCGGCGGCGGCGATCTCTCGCGTCCGGCCCTGGTCCAGGCCATGGTACGGAGCGAGAGTACATGGGAAGCCATTACCTCCTTCTGCGAAGCAGTAATGCTCGTGAAGGAGGAGGCGGGACGCGTGAGGGAGAGGCAAGCTTTGCGCCCTCACGCCCCTAGTCACCGCAGGAGACGCCCTGGGCGTCGGGAATTGGCAGCCGATTCCCGGCCACCGTAGGCGCGGGCTTGCGGACGGCGAGAAATGGGTAGCTCGCCGTCCGGTAAGGACCAAGCCCGAGTCGACGGCGCGTTGTGTTCCACGCGCGCCTCAAAGAGATGTCAGTACTATTGACGGGGTCCGCTAGGGCCGATGCCAGCTAGGGTTGCGGGATGTTCGAAAGAGTTACCGTGGCCCCGGCACAAGCAACAGAAGGAACACGGGTGGGTTTTAGTCAGTAAAAGTCTGACACGCCCTCCCGCTCCGCCCAGAGCGGGAGAAGTCATTTGATGATTTCCCATCCACAAAAAAAAAAAAAAGTCTTGTCTCCCAGTGGGGTGATGATAATCTGGTCTTTTAACGCCACCAAAACACAGGCGTGTCTTTTTACCGCTAAAAGGAGTCGTTTCGATCAAACTCCTTATTTTCGGGGTACATCTGTTCCTGTAACTGAACGGCTCGAGCTCCTAGGCACGGAGTTGACATCATGTCTCAACTTCGGCGCCACCATTGAGTACAAAGCCCAAACTGCGGCCAAGAAACTGGGCATCCTAAATAGGGTGAAGCGATACTTTACGCCTGGACAGCTTTTAACTCTCTACAAAGCGCAAGTCCGATCCTGCATGGAGTATTGCAGCCACCTTTGGGATGGCTCAGCCAAACACCAATTTGCCGCGCTTGACTCGGTGGAATGCAGAGCTAAGAGGCTCATTGGCGACGTAAGACTGGTGGATGCCAAGCTTCACAGCTTGGCTCATCGCCGCAAGGTTGCCTGCTTGTCGGTCTTCTACAGATTATACTTCGGTGAGTGTGCTCAAGAACTCCACGACCGTCACAGTGAATGACACTACAAGGGCTATAGTAGCAAAAGGCTGCCCGCAAGGTGGCGTTCTCTCGCCGCTCCTATGGAACCTGGTTGTAGACAGCCTTATCAAAACACTCAACGATAATGGTTACTTCACAGTAGGCTACGCTGATGACATAAACATAATAATAAACGGCACCCACGAGAACACTTTATGTAACCTGATGCGCCAGGCCTTGAAAATAGTAGAGGCCTGGTGCATCAAACACCAACTATCAGTGAACCCTGCAAAAACCGAACTGATCCTCTTCACAAAAAAGAGGAAAGTGACGACACTACAACTACCACGATTCTTTAATACTACCCTAAGCCTATCAACTGAAACCAAATACCTGGGTATCTTTTTGGATAAACAGCTGAACTGGGCAAAACATACCAACCACATCGTTACGAAAGCCAGCATATCCCTATGGCAGTGCAAACGACTGCTTGGAAGAAACTGGGGAATCGGCCCCAAGGTTAGTTACTGGCTATACACTACAGTTATCCGACCAATTATCACTTATGGCTCACTAGTCTGGTGGCCCAGGACAGACCTCAGCACAGCCCAAAGGGATCTCGGTAAACTGCAGCGGTTTGCCTGTGTGGCAATCACTAGCAGTATGAGAACCACACCCACAGCTGCCCTACAGGCAATGCTTGGACTGCCACCCCTACACCTCATCGTGAGGGAGGAGGCGGCCCTTGCTGCCTTTAGGCTCCATACGTCAGGAACCCTAAACACAGACTCCAGAGTCAAGCACATACGCATAAAGGAAGATGCGATCAAACGACAGCCAATGATGGCATCACCCTGCGACAAAGCCCCGAAAATTCATTACTTTCAAAAGAGTTACAACATAATACTCACGGAAGAACAGTGTGACTACTCAGGCCCGAAAGAGTTGAGAGTATACACTGACGGATCAAAGACCGACTCTGGAACCGGAGTCGGAGTTTTCTCACACGACCTAAACATAAATATATCCAGTCCGCTGGGAATGTTCAACACCGTCTACCAGGCGGAATGTGTGGGCATTATACAAGCGGCCCACGCCATAGAAGCCAGGAGAGTCACGGATGCCCACATACGCATACTCTCTGACAGCGCCTCAGTTCTCCAGTCCTTAGGGAAGAAACATATTACATCGAGACTAACACTAGATTGTCACAATGCACTGGAACGTCTAACGGTTTCAAATCGCAATATAGTGACACTGCAATGGATAAAAGAACACAGTGGATCATTAGGCAACGACGCAGCTGACGAATTAGCTAGGAGAGCATCCGGCACGTCAGTCTGTGGGCCCGAACCTATTGTACCCATTCCGTTCAACCAACTACGCAGGTGGCTACAAGAGTTCACCCACACACAAGCGGAGAAATGGTGGGCCTCGGCACCGGGCTGCAGGCAGTCCAGGGAAGCTATGCCATCATTAGATGGCAGGCTGACCGGCCGCTTATTACGCCTAGACAGGGACGGCCTGCGCCTGGTGGCGGGGACCATCACGGGACACTGCTCGCTAAACAAACACTTCCACACAATAGGCATAACGGACAGTCCTCTGTGCAGAGCATGCATGGAGGCTGAGGAAACCGTTGCGCATGTGCTCTTTGAATGCACAGGCGTCGCCCAGATCAGAACAGAAACCCTCGGGTCACCCAGATCTTTCAAAGACATCCTAGACAGACCAGAAAACATAATCAAGTTCTGGAGAGAGGTGGGCTGGTTGGAATAACCGCCGACGGCCGCCATGGCCCACGCACAATGGTCCACATGTAGGACTAAGTGCGGAAACCAAGTCCCGTAACATAGAACATAGAACATAGAACTCCACGACCTCATTCCGCCAGCCCCCTTCTATCATCGGACCTACCCTTACCTAGACAATACCTAGTTGCTATCCCACCAATTCGCACTAAGCGTTTCCAAATGACTTTTGTGATGCGCACAGCTAAGGAGTGGAACTCTCTGCCTGCGTCTGTGTTTCCGAACGTATACAACCCTGATCTCTTCAAAGTGAGAGTGAACAGGCTTCTTCTGGGTAATCTCGCTTCATCGTCGACTTTGTCTCTGTCATCTCTGACCTAGACTAGAGTCAAGAGCAAACCTATCTCAAATAAAAAATTAATTTAAAAAAAAATGCACAAAGAACAATGGAAAACTATGGGAGAAGCCTTTGCCCAGCAGTGGAACAATACATTGAAAAAAAAAACATAGATACAACATTTTTCGTGGTGAATTTTGGATTCAGTCTGAAGCGCACACATGGTAGGTTCCATTTGCAAGGATTTTCTAATATTCGAAGTTTTTCCACTGATAAGCATGTAGGTACTTTCAACGTGTATCTACACGAGTTATTGAGCCGTTGTTCTACTAACAAAGGCAAGAAGTGTGTCGAGTATTATCATCTAAAATTAGACAGGTATGTATACTCAAGTAGGTATTTAAAAATTTAATCAATATTTATCAGCGTTCAATAAAGATAAGGGTCGATGCAGAAATAGTAACAGGAATTAAGAACTAGGGCATTACGTGACAAAGCCCACGCTCACCGCTCCAAAAGCTTTGATTATATTTTGTGCTGTAAATGTTATTTATGGAAGACATACGTTGTCATATTTATCTTTGGGAATTTCCGCGTTTCATACTCGACCTGGCTATCCACTTTTGAGGCGTCTTTCCCAAGACAAATACATACCTATACTTACAAATATCACACGCATCTGGGATTAAGTCGACGCTCTGCTTAGCGCCGAGAGTTGACAGTCCAGTGCACGATAAGATCCCGCCGCGATATATTTACGTCCGTGCGAACCTCGACGGCAATACTGAAAGCTCTTTTACGAATTGTTTAATTTACCCTGAAATTCTCGAAGCTTTCGTCCTCTTAAACTATTTGTTTCACGATTATCGTAAAAAAAAAAAACATTGATCGCGCACCTAATGAGTGCAAAATGTTGTTTTTCGCTTTCAGATATGTTGTTGAAAATACGTCATATCTCTTTCATAAGTCATTGTAAAATACTGAGAAAACAAAATAAAATGCGGAAAATAAAACAATTCAAATACATGAAATAAACACATCGAATGCAAATGGCGGATCAATTTGTGTGTGCAGCTACATCGCAATTGCTAATGCTTGCGTTTGCGCAGCAAAATTCGCACAGTACCTAGGTAAGTAGGTATTTGAAGAACACAAGCACCAGGGATAGGTACCAGTGGATCTAAAGGTTTTTCATTATTTTGGAATGCTGTTTTATTGTGTGGTGACATGTTTTTTGAGAAATTCAAGGAAGTAATCTAGGCCCTTATTCCTTTAAGGCAAAAATTGTGTTCCAGTCGGCTGTCTGCGTAAATACGTCGTATACGTAATTGACGCCACGCAGAGGCGGTCAGGTGACTGCATTAACATGCTGATGGATCTGCTCTGCATATTCATGCGCACACGCACATTGCAAGTAATGTCGTTTCCTATGCGCGAGCCACTCGATAGATCGACGCCCGTTACCCCGAGCTAACGAAGCCGGCCACTGCTGTACGATGTACCTGGACCTACACGTTCTATGTATTCACTCAAGTAGTTATTCCCTGCATATTTACATAACACCGTCGCAAAATAAACTCGACGATAGCGTAAACGACTTGTAAATATTATCACGACTATAAAAATGTCATATTCGATGTTGACGTTGGGCCTCGTACCTTGTTTCAGAATGTAGACGTTTAAAAATAGATGTGTGAATGAATAACCGTGTTTTTGTGACAATTGTGCAACTGAGGGCAGAGGTCCACCGCGTTAGAGTGTACACCGCACGATACCGCGACTCGTTCTATTTGTAAGGAACCTATCAAAACAACAACATATTGGTACAGCATTATCTGTACTGAATGGAAACCGTTTGTCCGTGGTAGATTACGAGTTTAATAATTGTCAACATACTGCACATTACTCGATAACGGCTATTGATACTACGAAGTTCAGACGTCGTTGAGTAAACTTTTCACATTTAACGTTGAACACTTCGAAGAGACAGCAGTCCCAAATAATCAGGCCACTTAATAAATTCGGTAGCAAAATTCGACAGTAAACTTTTATAAAACCCAAACACTGCGCAATTTGAGGTCGAATGTAATCTGTTAATCACGTCGTGATAATCTTAATTGTAGGGGCGCGGTCGTTATCAGCGAGGAGAGAACTACACTCATGTGTCTGCCTAATACCTATCTTGAGGTGATAAACAATTTATTTTGGTCGAGTGTATCATGTTGAGTGGCGATGGGCGGCGTTGTGCAACCGCCACGTCGAGGTAACTAACCTACGTGGCGCATGACAAATTGACACGTTAGAAAAATGCTGACAAATGTGCACCAGGGACTGGTACACAAATACTACGCAGTTGAATTTTGGATACGATATCGTATCAATAGATATAGAGAACAAAAGATACATAATTTACTCAGTTACAGATAATCTTATCAAAGAGATTACTTTAACGGATTACGAAGTCGACAACGCTCGGAATGAATTAGAAAAACAAACGAAAACAAATGGTTTTGACAGTAACAGATGTAATTAATGATCTGTCAATGAACGTTCAGATGGATGAAGAGATTACGATTGAAAGGTAAGTACAAATTCGACAGTGGGCGATAGTTGGACAAATACAGCCAAATTGAACGTCACTCAAACTTGAATCAATGTCACAATTTTATGTTTTGCCTATGACTGACAACAGACAATCATGTTTAATGGCAAGACAAAAACTGTACATGTAGGCGAACCAGTACCTAACACTAAACGAGTATGTAAACGAAACAAATGATGCATTACATTGAAAAAATGATGAAGCAACGTTTAAATTGTTATATCAACATTGCATGACTACGCGATACTAGTCAACAAAAGAGGCTTAAAAGCTAAATTGACAGAATGGCAACAGTACGTGATATGGAAATAAGTTAGCGATACTTTTTGTGAATAGACACGATGCCATGTTTTTAATGAAACGTCTCTAGACGAGCTAGATCCGAGTCCATTGAGCGGTTGTGGGCGAGACCTGGCAAGGTTGCATTTGCTAGAGTAGTGTTTAATATGGATCTTATATGTACATGTATAAGATATATTTTAGCGGTCGGAAGTTTAGATGCAAGTGTACCAGATGGACACGGTATGGCACGACAGGTGACGCCCACAGCGAGAAAGTCGTGTCTGGTCGGCGATACATGGCCTCAGGGTAGCTGAGATATTGGACTATCGCCGCGACAAGCGCCGAGCCGGCTGTAAGCTAATGAACTGAATAATCTTACTACTAATATAATACCCACATTAAATTGGAGTCACAAGTTCCTTGGTCCTGAAGGTCCAAAAATCGCAATACTAACAGTCCCCGTATTATGTTTTTGGTCTTGAAGGACCAAAACGATTTTGCAATAATCAAGTCCAAATATATCAATAACGAAAAGGTACATCGGTTTTATACAATTTCTCATACACCGAAGGTTCACATCAATAAAATAAAAATGTCGTAACTCACGTCTTAGAATAGGTACACGAACAATTAAGCTCTAACAACCATAGAACTTAAAACTACGCTGAACTAGCGGTTATAAACCTTACTCCATTGAGTTAAAAGTTCCGTTATAGTGGAGGATCATTAATAATGAGTAACGATAAGGTGTCGCGATGGTGGCGATCCGAAATCTTGGAATAAATAAGCAATCCACAAAACAGGTCAAGTGCAGAAGATTATTTTGTTCTATAGACTGGGCAAACGCAAGCTCATCTAGGGCGAACTTTACTAAGCTCTTTTTCTGAAGCCCTACTCTGTATTTAAAAGAAACTATTGCTAACAGTGACTTCTTTTGCAGCATATATGGCTATGTATGTGACTGCTCAGATCTCTTCAAGTTGATAAAGTGTGTACAACGAATATTAAATATCTGCACGTGTTGTAAAAAGTCGTACTTCTGAGCGACTTCCCTGTGATGTGTCGACTCCAGAACCCGCGTGGGCGTATGCAGGCGAACTTTTGACCGGCGCGGGCACACTGTGTGGCCGGTGTTACGTAACTGTCAGGCCTTCCTCCAACATATTATATTTATTCCATTCTCTCTTTTACGCATTATACATTTCAAATTTTTGGTTTGATATACTGTAGCAAGGTTTATGAAATAAGTTATCAAATCTCAGATTACAAATTTTATGGATTTAGTGGAATATTAATAAATTACAGACTTGTTGCTTGAATATTTGATTTGAAAATTAGCATAGGAACAGGTATGCTATACCTATCGAGAAGATGAAAGTATGGGCTAAAGGATCAGAAAATAGCTTTTCTTGGATCTAAAATGGTTGTGGATGAACCTTGCGTTTTAGTTTCAACGCAAAGAACTTTTTTTTTTTATTGTCACGCTGTGTTGCCGTCAAATTTTACAGCACGTCTTTATAATATTTCAATTGTAATCGTACGTTTACAAAATGGATGAAGTGCATTACATAACTGTATTAATTCCTCTTTCCTCAGACTTTAAATACGAAATACTGTGTAAATGGCCTCCATTAATAAGTTTATTACAATAATAACGCGAATTATTCCATAAAAGCTTTAATAATTTGCGTAGAACATAGAACTTAAGACAGGTGCCGCAGTAATCAGCCAGCTACTAGTTACTATAACGGGTAGTAATTACGATTATCATATACCAATTTAAGCGGGCAATAAAGTAAAGCGCGACTCTTTAGTCGCGAGCGTTTTAAATCTCGGCGCGTAGGCGACTTCCGCAACATTAAAACGCGGAGACGACATTAACGTCGAACCTACGGTGACACACGACACCCATTACTATTATAATTTCGTATAATGGCTCGTGCAACTTCGCCATATAAATACATGAAATTTTAAGCATTTCTCTTTTTTTTTATTCGGGTTCGTAAACTAGGTCTGGCTTATTTTATACATAAGATTATTATTACGGCTAAAGGTTATTATTACGACTTCTTTCTTCTTTTGCCCCGTTTTGTTATTCAGAAGTAAGGCCACTCTTAAATTGCGTCTCGCCAGCCTCGGCCTTTTGTATTAACATGGTAAAATAAAATTATTCATTAAAATATTCCTATAATCCGACCTGCTATATGTAAATTAATATAACGCTTTAAAACACTTCATTTACTTCGGCTACTAAAGGTGTAATACGATATTTTATCACCAGAAAGGAACGTACTATCCGGATCGAAGGACAAAAAACTGTTAAGTGTGAGCCTTATTATTTTGGAGAGTTCTTCACTGCATATCAACTACTTTTAGAAATGAAGGGGCATATAAACGAATGATGCTAGTTAGTTTTAGTTCATGTTTCCCATGACTTAAGCGTCGGTGCTTGATCATAAGAGAAAAAAGCAATTTTTGACGGAATCTGTATGAGATCAGAACATGTAAGAGTATTTCCATATTTTAATTTTTGATGCGGGTCTCCAAATGTAGTCCCCAACGTTGTTCGCGTGGAATTTGGTTTCGTCAACTAATACTCTGGTTTTTATAGTGAAACTAAACACTGCCTATTGACAGCTGCGGTGTAATCAACCTTGCCTGTTCCAGCCCGTGTAACCGACACTAATGATTAAAAAACAAAACCTGCCGCTTCATAAAATAAACAATGCATTACAGTCTTTAGGAATAAAACAACGTAGTTTTAGTCCTTCGGTACAGAAAACGGCGCAGTTGAGTGCAGAAGGCGGTTCACGACTAAGCTATCCTGTTGAATTATTCAGTATTATGATCTTTGCAACCTGTTTGCAACAACAAACAGAAACTCGACCATATTCTCAACAAATCGACACCGCACAGAATTGAATCGTCAAGATTTCTGTGAAGTCATTGATCATAGGCGCTGGAGCACTGTCATAAAACTAACATTCACGTATTGATACGTGGTCGTATAGCCATTAGACAAGCGTGGCGCATCGGATCGGCGTAGAAAGCTCGCCCACGCGTGCCGAGAGGTCACCACCGCCCACACTACCCCTCGATTACTATTGAGAAATAAGAGACCAAGCCTTCGGAGCTGCTCGGAGGTGTTCGTCGGCCAATTACCGTAAATTGATGATTATTGCGAAACAGCGCGGTGGGCGCGCGCCATTAGCGAGGCGATCGAGGGCGGATTGAAGACATGACGGATTGCATCAATAAAACGCTAACAATATGATCCACGATCTCCAAGATAACGGAACAAAAAGTGGGCAGTACATCAAGCTTAATGGATGCGACGAGCTTTTTTTTAAATTAATACCGAACGGGAAACTGATGATGCATCAATGTCAAATAAAAGTACAGTTCAGTAAAAACAGCTGCAAAAATGTATTATCTCGGGAAATATTAGTCCATTTTCTTTGTTTACGTTGTATCTAGGAAATAAACCCGCTCTACAATTTAAATGTTATCAAACCGATTAAATTGGAACTAGCCAAAACGCGAATCGTGACTGCTAACCACGACTTCTGGAGAACACTTGTATGCCAAAAAGCAAAAACTTTAGCTATTTTTTCCAAATTTAATTTCTAATTTCTGCATTGAAATACGAATTATGATCCACAAATTGATGCCTATCGCCGCATCTGCGATATTTGGCTACAGAGCAAAAAAATAATTAGTGTTATTCAGAAGGTAATTTGCAACACGATGAAAGCTCTGAATGGCCACGTTCGGTTGCGTTAAAACGTGCGATATAATTACGGATGTGAGTATCATCACAAGTGCAAATCGGATGCGCTTTCGATCGACGCCAGAATGTATAATACGCTTTTGTTCTTATTTAAATTATCTGAATGTAACATATTAGTATTCTCACCGAGGCTATTGATGCCCAGATTGTTATCGGTCATCGGGAAAGTAGATTTTAGATTTTTAATGAGATAAACAACATGAAGAGAAAATTAGATAGTAACGGGAGAGTCGGTTTAATCTACTAATATTATGTTTGTTTGTGACGTACGATATGTTTGTTTGTGTTTCTAGATCTGTGCAGACGAACGTGCGCTTTTTTCCTTCTAAGTGGTTAATGGAACTTAGGTTTAAATGTTTTACAAGTTCCGTTCATTAAATAGAGTGGTTTTCCGAGGTCGACTTTCCTGTTGCCACAGTCCTTAGTGAAACCAGATTCAGTCAGATCAGTGTGCTGATGGATGCTGCTGTCTATCAGCTGATATAAGACGTCAGTTACAACACCCACGGGTGAAGATATACTCGCGTCTACTAAGACAAGGGAGGCACCCACGATTTCATATTAATCAAACAGAATGATGCAGCATTTATTTTTAGCACGCTGCCGCGCTGTTTAAAAAGAAAACAAGATATATAGCCCATTAATCATAAATAGAACCAACTGCGATAGTGTAAAAATAAACAAAGTCATTGAGTAACTAGCTAGTATCTGGTAAAGCCATATTAGCGTCGATAACGTGGGGTTAAACGTACCATTAACCCTCCCACGACGATTCACAACACAGAAACAATTAGACCACTGTCGCATTTTTTAATTAGTGTCAAAGTCCGATGAGAAAAAACTGCTACATTTTTATCAGCTTCATTTCCGGTTATGTACGAAAATGCTTTTGGAAAATGATTGATGCTGAAACATCTCATTCCATGCATTGTTTATATTAGATAATCAATTTAAAGAATGGTATTCTCTAATTAGGCATATCTACGTACCTAAACGTAAAATTTAGTCAAAATATTTATTTATACAACATTTATTTATAAATCAAACAGAACACATAATATTTTTCTCCTAACATCACATGCTAGATGATTATAATAATTGTCTGTCAATGATAATATATTGGTGGCCGCCAGCCACCTGCCTGACTGACTAATCAAATTAGATTGCGAAAAAACAACTGCCTTAAATTACAACCGGTTCAAAGGTAATATGATACGCGATCTACCCACAAATACGTTTTTAGCACAGAAATAAACTTTTGGAAACAGCCTGCACCAACTGTAGAATCAAAATTATTTAGGAGTCAAAAAATCTATGCATTTACATCAAACGGACTTATTTTAATACTGCTTCAATAGCATATGAATGTAAATCCAATAGAGCAATTATGTTCAAAACAACACTATCAATATCTGGACCTCTCCAAAAATCAAGATATTCAACTAACCATACTTAGCTTACACAAATAATAAAAACAAGTCAGCTAATCAAAGTACGGCTATAACGAAGTTTCGTGAAGATGAATGAAGCGGTGATCAAGATGTTACTATAGATGTTTATGCAAATAGCTGTGGTCCATTGATGGGCCCCATTGAGAGTATAACGGGCCCCAGACCAGTCTGCAACAGTGGCTCCGGTGTGCCGGTTATCAACACGCGCACGTACACATATGCATATTGATTATCATTTAAGATAGACAAACTTCTCTTGATTGTCTTAAACGACGTTGGGTAATAGAACAGAATGAGACTGTTTCAATGAACCAGTCAGGCTGCTTATCCGAATTAAGTTCTTAAACGATTTTGATTTTAATTCAAGAATTTGTGTTTGTGGATTTTCATTAGGTAATGTTGTTGCTTTATCGTTTCTGTCTCGTACGACAATCGAAGCAATAACACCAGCAGTTGACCTGGTTGTATTTTTACACGCCTGTGAATTTTACCAACAATACATGTATGCAGTAGTAAAATTACAGAAACTGATTCGCTACATGTCAATTCTAAGAACTGGATGCATATGAGTCACGACTCACGTTTCCTTCGAAATTATCCTCTAAAATTATAGTAGACATCTTATTAAACACCGGTGTTCACTTGCCGAGACAACTGTTTCCAAAAGCAATAAATGTCTAGGAAAAGTTGCAAAAGAAATTAAAGCATAAATTATATTATTTTTATTTGAATACTCTTGTCAATGACCAGAACGAGTTGGGGGAGAAATTGATGATGAAACCAACATTGCCAAAATCTAAACTAGCAAAAAGTGTTAAGATTCAGTTATGAGAATATAAGTTTAGATTGCAATAAATACAAAGAATGTTAGTCAGTAACCCCTTTCCTAAGAGAAACATGATTACAAGCATATAAATTTACAACATGCCAGTGTGGTATTTAGCAGAACTATTAACGGAAGCCGCAGTGAAGACTTGGAACACAATAAATCACCATCACAATAATGCTTCGCACTATTACGACTCCAAAGAGCATTTTAGACAAGTCTCGGACCATGTAAGGCAGAACATTAATTTGTCCAATATCGGGTGTGTTGATTTTAAATTGCTATATACGAAACTAGTTTCGTCAGTCGTGAGTCGTGACCTCTTACTTGTAGACGAGTCGCAACTAGTCGGGATGTGATGGAACTTTCTTTTTGACGAAACGTGTATTTATGACATTGCCAATCTACCTCAATATTAGCGAAAGAGGGGACTTGGGAAATCTAGCCTTTTTAAAACTTAGTATCTAGTTTAAAAATAACATGTTCCAAAAGCGAGATAGTCGATGAAAATATGAAATAGTGTTTGGCATTAGTTGATATTATATACGAGCGCGTTTTTGGTCAATATTATTGAAACATGTAGTAATCAATAACCCTTTGACTTGTCTCAAATATTTATGTCTAAAATATTTATCGTTGCGTTGCTCATTATATCAACGGAAAGCTATCATTTTCAAAACGGTTATTGGACAGATGTCAAAGACCTAAAAATCACGTTAACAAGATTTCAAACCAGACGCTTGCGATAACTTATAAAGTTTCTACCTGTTATCCGGCACATAAATCAATTGATTCATAAAATTATGAATGCGAACGAGAAGTCAATATTTAGATAAATCCACCGGAAACACAAGCAGAAAATAATATATGTAATCTGTTGAAATTTAATCATTGGTGTAGGTAGACGTTATTGCAGCTATCAATTCAAGTATTATTATTGACCAGAGCAGAAACTTATACCGTATCATCTCTAATGCTAATAGATTTTACATCAAAATATTAGTTAACGGTACAGACGTAAAACGTTTTGACTTAATTACAATGGATACTTTTAGCAATACATAAGATTCTCGAATAGCGAGTATTATAGTTCGATGACATACATCGAACGCAGATAATATGCACACCCGAGAACAATCGGATGATATGAATATCATTACTGCTATTACGCAAGGAGTCCCTACGCAACTGCTTCATGCAAGCATAATAGACCACACTACACTTGATTCAAAGGCGAAACGTGATGCAACTCTCTTCAAACAATATTATTGGAATCGAGTGTATTCAGTATAGAAATTACTTCATAATTTCACTGCGCACACGCACCCATCCGCGGGAGCGTGTGACGTGTGAGCACACTCACACATGCACAATATCCGGCCGCGTCTGTGAATGACGCTTACGCATGTTTACTACCGCTCTGTGGCCGGCTGTCGATCATTTTGGTACAGTATTACGTCATCATTCATTACAGTACCAAATTCCACGCCTGTAGGGTGCGAGCCAAGCCAATGCTTTTGGCGTAGAACTCTTTGTACTGCTTAGCTGGATCCTTTTCAGACACTGACGCTCTTTATGACAGGTCAAGACATTTTATTTTTATTCGACGACCCGGTAACATTCCAATTTAAATATTTATGATTTTGTCAGTGTCGCCTTCGCTATTAAACGTTTGTCATTTAGATGAATTGATTGCCACCGACTTACGGAGATCGTTGAAGGGGAATTAAATTAATTCAAACGCGTCGCTTGAACACTTCAATTCATTGATGACAATGTAGTGCTGATAAATTCGAAATAAATTAGCATAAGTATTTATGGCCCAATACGCTTGCCCGATCGTTTAAAAGAACTAAATTTAAATGCAAATTACCTTCTATTACAAACATCGAGAGTTCGTGTCTACGAGACCCTTAAACTTACGCTACTAGAATTTAAATGAAGCCTCCTTCCTGTGGTCAGCGCTGAGCTGATTCTCGACAACCGTTCAGTAGATAGGCACTGCTTTAATTTAAATGAAGCCTCCTTCCTGTGGTTAGCGCTGAGCTGATTCTCGACAACCGTTCAGTAGATAGGCACTGCTTTAATTTAAATGAAGCCTCCTTCCTGTGGTCAGCGCTGAGCTGATTCTCGACAACCGTTCAGTAGATAGGCACTGCTTTAATTTAAATGAAGCCTCCTTCCTGTGGTCAGCGCTGAGCTGATTCTCGACAACCGTTCAGTAGATAGGCACTGCTTTAATTTCGACCACAGGAATGTTAATACAACCATAAAACAACACGTTTGGAGCAACAGTGTTGCATCTCGACCTATTACGACTTACATTACTATCGCCTTTATATCGAGAGTAATTTATTTATAGATAATTTTAACTGCTTCGGAGATAAATAATTTAGTCTGCGGTACGTAGACACCATAAATCTTATTGAGTTTCCTTTACGAGTAAATAATAAAACTGTATTATGATCGCATAATATGTTCTCTAAATCGCTCAAGCTTTTATGGCTGTTCTTCATACGTATTCATTGCTACAAGTTGGTCTTTATCTCTTGTTGACACCTTTTTTTTTTTTTTTTTTTTTTTTTTTTTGTGGATGGGAAATCATCAAATGACTTCTCCCGCTCTGGGCGGAGCGGGAGGGCGTGTCAGACTTTTACTGACTAAAACCCACCCGTGTTCCTTCTGTTGCCTGTGCCGGGGCCACGGTAACTCTTTCGAACATCCCGCAACCCTAGCTGGCATCGGCCCTAGCGGACCCCGTCAATAGTGCTGACATCTCTTTGAGGCGCGCGTGGAACACGACGCGCCGTCGACTCGGGCCTGGTCCTTACCGGACGGCGAGCTACCCATTGCTCGCCGTCCGCAAGCCCGCGCCTACGGTGGCCGGGAATCGGCTGCCGATTCCCGACGCCCAGGGCGTCTCCTGCGGCGACTAGGGGCGTGAGGGTGCAAAGCTTACTTGTTGACACCTTGGGACCTTTAGGTTACTAATGCATTTACAAAACGAACTGAGACTGGTTCCAGTTATTTATACCGCCCTTAATTTAGTTATCAAGATGCAGTCAAACCAATTTCGCAACACCATCGTTATATGCGTTCACTGACTCTTCGGCCAAGTCATCTTGGTGTGACATAAAAGTTGCGTGTGCTTATTACAGAAACATTCACATTCTGAACCGTTAATTACCGCGTGTCGATATCCCGCGATCCTAAACGACTGATTGGCGATTGGAGAGCGGATGTCGTCATTCGCCGCTGATAAAGACCCTGCTTCCGACAGCCGTGTCAACCATCGAACGGAGCCGCTTTAATTTCCTGAAGACCCAAATCTTGTCGTGGGATCGGGGTGGCATTAAGTTTAAGATATTAATCACCGGCAACTGGTTCCGTTTAGTGCTAAATTACTAGACTCGTTCTCACCCAGATATTACTTAATAAAGTGAGTGTTCATTAGTTTCATTAACTGTACACCGGTTAAACTGGGTGAACTTTCTTGCCCGTCATTCAAAAAAGTAAGCATGATTCCAATATGACAAATTCGTTTAGAATCATGCAGAACTAGTCCTAGCTTGCAGGCTATAGGCACTCGGTTATAAGGCAAGTTTTATTTTCCACTGGTCAGATAGATGGTTCCGCTCTACATATATTTTGTCGCATGAACCTCCTTTGCCGGAATCTGAGTGTACAAAAGGACGATGATCGTTCGTGGAAACCCACATTAAACTCTATCCAAAAATGTAAAAGCACCAAAGGTAATTCAAAACGGCAGAATTACAACCAACACACGCAGCACACTGATGGTAAGTCATATGTACAAAGAAAGTTATAATAATGTAGGTGTGTTTAACATGTCCCGCAAACTATTTTACAGAACGCTGCGAAATCTTTCCTTCATATCTGCGAGATATGACTCTCGGTCAGGATAACGGTACACCGCACAGACGAACACTGTGACCGCACATTATGCGCAATAAAGTCGCCAACGACCAGCTATCAGGTTTCTGCGTCTTTCAATTACCTTACTTCAATACAATATTGACCCCCATTGACACTTACAAGACGTTTGCTTAACATTGGTGTAAATCTTATTAAATTGTACCCCATTTAGTTCAAAATATTACACAAAGTACGCCGGAATATACTAAGTGCAGATGCTTGGACTTGGTAGTTAAGTGTCTGACTGCTGACCGAGCTCAGCTTGTGTGGGATGGTTCAAAAAGTTCATACAATTATTTACCCACTCGTGACGCTGTGGGAGGGTAACTATGACTTCGGAGAAACGTTTCCTATTAACATTTACTTAAGTTGACGCAATAAATACATGAAACTTGTGAAATGGAACCAATACAATTCATGTATACTCCATAGCTTAGTAAATCTAAAGGTGAAACAGAGTCGTGCATACTTAGGGGGGGGGGGGGGGGGGGAAGACCTGAGACTGACAAAAACGGATTCCTAATCGTGACTGCTGTGAGCTTGGCAAAGTTTGAACCCTAGATATAGTTATATTTTTATGGTTTCAAAATGAAAGCTTTACGAAACATACTTTGGCGGAAAAACGTAACAAGTTATCAACAGATGCATGCCTTTTATAGGTAGTTTCTTGGTAATTTGCTTATGTTGGTCCTAAGAACTCAAGATCCAAAGGACTACATTTTTTTAAATAATCTGTTAGTGATTCGGTTTACTTAAGCAATCATATAAACATAACGGAACTTTCAAGTCCTTTTCTAATTATACACCATCTTCTCACTACACGCTTAAATAAAATCTAATCTCCTGATCTCCTGTAATTGCCAACGTTAATCAAGCGTGCGATCGGAGTTTGTTTTGGCAAGCACATACCGTTGTGCAATTAAATAACTATAATCATTAATAGTGTTACGTAATCGTCATTTATTATAATATGAAATGCTGTAAAATTGCAGGTGTTCGGAGCTAGACTGTAGACATAACAGACGGCGACACCCGCGGTGCGGTGCCAACGCGAGTGTAGTTGCGCGCCGAGCCGTCTCGAACGAAACTATGCGCCCGATATAGGCATTATCTTGAGATCAGGTGGGCTACACTGAAATATTGGATGTGTTCGCGCCATTCTAAATATACGACACATTTTAGAAGCTGTAGAAATAGTTTTGTACTGCCTATGCCGGGCACGATTCAGGTATTACTGAGATTTACATTAGTATGATAAATTAAACAGAATAAATTAAGATTTGATATATTTATTGTAATTTGTTTTGAGATATAAATGGAATATCAAGTCAAGCTTTTCCTTTACAAGGTAAGTAAGATTTCAAACCTCTTGTAAACATAAATCCAGTATTGACATTTAACCACTTGGAGCTTCGTTCAGCAATGCATAATTAATTTTCTAATGATGAATTTTAATGAAATGACAGGAAATAGATTTCCGCAGTAAATATATTTCAAAGAATAACTCTAAAATCTAAATATATAATTCTACTAAGGTGCATTCACATCGTTCAAAGGAGAAATTCCGTTGTTAGCGAATGGTAAATTCTATCGAACAAAGGTGAGCTAATGATTACTAGTCGTAAAACCTTACAATACTTACGCAACCGACCGAATGCTGAACATAAAACCCTATACAATATCCCACAAAAGGTACTATTTTAAGAGCTGTGGGTGCAGGTACAGCATCCCTGAGCGACGCACATGTTCAACGAAGCTGGTGATTTCTTAGAAAATCTACTTTTTCTCATGGTTCTGACAATAGAACATAGCATCTGGCAGACACGGTGTCGTCAGATTCAACAACTGACAATGGTCCGCACCGTCCGTTTTGAGAACACTTCGCTCAACACAAAGAAACTACCTGCGATGCTTTTGTATAGCTCGGGTTGGTGCGAATCGTAAATAAAAGGTGCCTTTTAATGATCAGCACATAAAACGAAATAAAATAAATATCAAAACATGATAGCTATGTCTCTAATAGGTATAGGAAAAGATATAGAAGACATTTATTACGCAGCCGCACGATGGATTAGTTTGAGAACAAAACATAATATTCTATACTTATGAGATCCATGAGAGAAATTTATAGGTTTTGAGGATAAAGAAAAATTTAAGATACAGGATAAAAAGTAAAGGTAAACAATCTGGTCAAGTGCGAGTCGGATTCGCACACGAAGGCATCAGTAAGTACCTACCAGCGTACAATATTAATTAACACTACGTTTTTTACTTTAGTAAAACAAACACGTTTCTTGTATGAGGACGCCCCCCCCCCCCCCTTTAATGTTTAGCTTTATTTTATTTTTATTATTTGTTGTTATAGCGGCAATAGAAATAAACAATCTGTGAACATTTCTGTCTTTCTATTACAGTTCATGAGATACAGCCCGCTGACAGACAGACAGGCGGACAGCGGAGGCTTAGTAATAGAGTTCCATTTGGCACCCTTCGGGTACGGTTCCCTAAAAAGCATCTCTGAAATCTAGTGACCCTGCGAGGAAGACATAACATACACATACAATACATAATATAATTGGCTGGCAACTGGAGAATTCGAGATCACGTACGTCCATAAGTACATAAAACGTAACGGACACGTAGGTTATCAGGTTAAGGCGGCCATAACATTACCATTACCAAATCATAACGATCACGGCAATTAGAACTGCGCGCGCGTTGAGCCATTGACCCGGCGACGATAATTCTAGGTAATCGGCACACTGACACCGGGAAGACAATGCCTCATTCTATTGTCACAGGAGGCGCAATCACCACGTTAACGGATACACTGGAACTCATTCCGCAAAGCCAGTCTGCCAACACGAATTGCGTGGAGCAACTTCGACATTCCCCACGCAAAAATGCATTATAAACCAAAGTCTACGCACGCCCAGATTAAATTAGGAACTTACATTTGACTGCATTAT
Source organism: Fissipunctia ypsillon (assembly GCA_947568875.1). Classification (NCBI taxonomy): domain Eukaryota; kingdom Metazoa; phylum Arthropoda; class Insecta; order Lepidoptera; family Noctuidae; genus Fissipunctia; species Fissipunctia ypsillon. The sequence goes on along the minus strand of OX387660.1, from coordinate 2,117,444 downwards.
ATAATTATCCGACGGCAAGATATGTTCTCCATTTAAAAGAATGTCAGTAAATGCAAATTATGGCGCACACTAACCAGAGGTTTCGTCTTACAATTCATGACGTCGCATACTTTAGACCACTAAACGATCAAGTGAAATGAAACTAAACCTAAGCTCCGTCACAACATGAGAAATGAGATAGAGCAGACGTAATAGTACACAGAAATAGCCGTTTTATCTCAAGAAATATGACGATAACCACGACAAATGTAACAGATATAAAATTATGCAGCCAAGGTGTCGACTAATGACGTTGTTAGAGCTCACAGACACTGATGTGCACCAATGAAATCAGACTCGTTCATATTCAAGATTTATAGGCAGTCCAATTAAATTTTCGAGACGGTACCGTATCTTGATTGATGTAGGACAAAATAATATTCGGGGCGGCTAATTACGTTGTTTGGTGCGTCTGGTGCAGTAAAAAATTGAGAAATCAAAATTCGGGAGTCGGTCTTAAATAAGCTCATGTCCAAATCAGTTGCAACGAGCAGAACTTTAGTAGGTAGGCGGATCCTTTGATAAACCATTAATTATATTCACACCTTTGTCGACCGCGACTGAGTATTCGGGTGAGGTTTTTTTCTGTAAAGCGACAGTTCTTGGAAAGATGGCGGCGCGCGACGACCGTGTGGCAAACAAAAAGTGGAAGCGCGAGCACGAGCGACTCGGATCTCGACGAATGTTTTAGAGGTCGTGACAAATACAGAATCACAATAAAAGAAAAAAATATGTTAACGAATCGATTTTTGATAATAATAGCTTGTGTGGGACAGACCTATTCCGGCTAATTAGAAAGCAATAGTTTTGATTGATTTGAAAGGTATAATACTGCCAATGAAGACAACCGGGCGATATAGACGGATAGATTAAGCTATACATTTATACAATGTAGTTGGCAACAAAATGAAGAATTTAATACGAACACAAAATGTGCAAAGAAACTCAACGGAGCTAGTTATTTAGCTCTGAAGATGTGTCAAGTGATGACCCTGAAGATCTCACCTCGATACAACTTTTAAGAATTCCGTGGCGCGTTTTGTAGAACGACAACAAAGACTGAATTCTTTGAACACGTACCACGGACGGGCGGTTAATTCTAACCCTGTCAACTTACTTTTTGTAGCCGCGATGGTTTCTCTGTAAACGAGGCAATTTATTTCACACCAATTTAGTACACATTTCACATCTAGACATGTTGGGAATCTAGACTGGGAACATGGCTTCAAAAAATACAAGACCAATTTGGAGCATCGTGTTTTCTAAATGTCTCTGAAGTTGTTAACTTGAAGCATCCACTGTGACAAGATATCTCATAGACTTCAGTTATAACTTCCATTACTGCTACAGGCTTCTATACACCTAAACTAGCACTTCCCGCGCGGCTCCGTCCGCGTGGATTTCGTACTGTACACCGTTAGGGGTAAATTTTCAAAAAACCCTGATACACGTTATTTATTTATTTAAACATTTTACACTTAAAAAAGTACAAAGGCGGACTTAATGCCTTAGGCATTCTCTACCAGTCAACCAAGTTATTCTTTATTTTCGGTCTTAGGTATAAATACTGAGTTTCGAGATAATCAAACCGCCCGTTTATATTCTTCCATACAAAACCTTGACACCCACCAATCCCCCCCTTTAGGTTTAGAAAAACAAAAAAATGACCAATTTTATAAGATACTAAGGGCGACTTGATCTCGATTTAAGAGGGCTGTCGCATTTTGTCACCTCTCTCGCTCACACGGGATGGCAGGACCAAATTTTTTAAGAATTTTAAATGACAAGATGCTTTTTTGAAAAATGTAATCAATTGGCGAACTAGTAAATAATATTAATTTAATAGGTAATTATTAAAAACACATTTCTATTGCGTTATCTAATAAACTCAGCTCAATTAGTATTATGATCTGTTTTTGGGATGAGTTAAGTAAATGACACAATAAAACTGTGTTTTTAATCATTACCTATTATATAATATTATTTAATAAAAAAGCATTAACATTCTAAAAAATTTGATCCCGTGCGAGTGAAAGAGATGACAAAATGCGACAGCCCTCTTAAACTCGACTTGGGCTTAAACATAGGTAATTTAACGACTTGCATGTCATCGACTTAGCTTAAATCTCGATTTAAATAAACTGGCATCTAGGTCGGTTTAGAGTAGTTAAATCTTAATTTTAGTGACATTTTGACATTTGACATTTATCGGGAATTTTTACACAAGACGTAATAAGTTTAAGCATTATTTCTGCCGTGCTAAAATTAGGTGCCCTAGACCTCTTCATTGCAATTTATGTTATATATTATGACTGACGCTAAAGAAAACTAGAATATAACACGAGAAAAACTGCAATACAACCAACACTGACTTTATTACATAGACAATTTGACATTGACATAATTGCCAAATCAATTTCTTTTTTCTATATACGCGGAACTGAGTTGCCATCACTTTTTATTTGAAACCGGAACGCAAAGAATGAACGGCGAATGAATTATTGACTTAATCTCAGTTAAGTTAAATCGAATGTGAATTGTGACTGTGCAAGACTTGCTTAATAAATAAGTTTTAAGTCGAGTTTCGGGCAAAATCGAGATTTAATTAAACCGAAATTTTTTATCATTTTGCTGCAAGTCGCCCTAGATAAGTACCTATTTGTGCCAAGTTTCAAGTTTATTAACTCAAGGAATAAGATTTTTCATACAAAATCACTCCTTTCCACCCCCTTAAAAGTCGAATTTCCAAAAACCCTTCTTAGTGCTCCCCTACATTATAAAAGGAAGCCGTGTGCAAAATTTCAAGTTTGGTATAGATAAAAGAAAACATTTTGCAAAGATTGCGCAAACACAAACGAAATGTCAATGATCACTGATAAATTTCATTGCATTAAATTAATTTGATTCTCAATCTTCTTAACAGTTTCTCCGCGTTTTCTATGTTTAATTTGTTTTTAATTTAAATCATCAACCAGCCTTAAAGGTAAGTAGAATGCGTATGAGAAAACAACTTAATAATACGATAGCACTCAAGAAGTTTATGAGATTCTGATGTAGAAAATACTCATTTTGGCCTGAGTGTATGGGATTCAGGATATGATTTAAAGTGTCTGAAAGTTCAAGCCCACCTTAAAATACTTTCCTCCCAAAAAGTAAGCCGCCAGATCGCCATCATAAAACATTTGCACAATCCAGTTGGTTTTTGCCAAATGCGCCAGATCTTTTGAAAAGTACCACCTCCAAGCTTACAAAACTGTTCACACCAATCGATTGATAGTTCGCGTCCGCTCATCTGGTACCTAATCCGTGTCCATTGAGGCGCATCAGGTTCAACGCTCGCAGTGGGCCAGGCTGGCTAGGGCACGCTCGACTAGAGCATGTTAGCCTATACCACGATAGGCGCTGTGGTCTAGATCCGCGGCCGATCATGACACGCTCTATCGCCCGCCTCTGAGCTTGCTGCCCGCACCTTTGTTCAGGTAGGATCACTGTGTGGCATTGGAGCGGACTTAGATGTGCTTCAAGGTTATAAGAATTAATCTGCTGAATATGTGGATTAATTGAGGAAATGGGGAAACCTACTGGATGTAGCGCGGCGGTAATATATGTAGATGGCGTAGGCACAAGAATAAAAAAACAGAGTTTTTTTTATTGAGAGACTCGGTTTTTTATTCTAGTGGCGTAGGAACAGCTGGTACTAGTATATGCAGCATTTTAGAGGTAGTTCCTAGTAACGTAGTAGACGGAAAACAGAGTAGAAGTTGGAGCGGTCATGCGAATACGCGCCCCCAAGCATGATGCTTGCACAAATTATGACTCAAGATTACTTTAAAGAATTTCGTCACTGACAATGATATTATTATACACAAGATATGTTACATTCTTTAATTATTTAAGGTAAATAATCAAAGGGTTCACAGTAACCGACGTTTAAAATCTGGTTGTGACAAGTGACTACACAGCGTTTAGCTCGTCGCCCTTCTTGACCCGCGGACTAAAGACAAAACGTCCGAATTAGGACGTTTTCGAAACCTCACGACGCGCGCCCTAGAAACATATCTGCGTCTTTTTAGGGTTCCGTACTTCAAAAGGAAAAAACGGAACCCTTATAGGATCACTCGTGTGTCTGTCTGTCTGTCCGTCTGTCACAGCCAATTTGCTACGAATCTAATTGACCGATTAAGTTGAAATTTGATACACATATCAATTTCTGTAACTCAAATACGGACGTATTACGTAAGTAGGTAAATGAATTTTGAATGTGAGGGTCACTTTTGGGGCAAATAAGAAAATTAAAAAAAAAAGTTTTGCAAACTATACCTACCATGTGACATATCAAACTAAAGGGCTTACTGTGGGCGGGTCTCGAATATTTTTATTATTATTTTAAAATAAATAGCTTTTAAAGTTATTTAAGAAAATAAACGAAAATTGACTAACCCCCCCCCCCCCATCTCCGAAACTACTGAGCCATTTGAAAATAAGTACAGAAAATAGTTCTATACTATAGATTACAGGAAAACCTATAAGAAGTCTATGGTCTCAAAATAATACGGTAGATCTCTAAATATTGTGTGTACAAACTTACATTCTCAGTTGGAATGTATGGGAGAACATGTTTCTTGGGATAATTCTGTCTCTTCCTTCTTCATCCCAACTACGGAACTCTTCATTGTGCGTGGTCCGACACGCAGTTGGCCGGTATTTTTTATATAGAATACAAGGTGGAAAAGGACGATTGACATAACTTTAAACCACGTAAAAACAATCATGTTCTTCACCCGTGTACAAAAAATCAATCAAATCCAATAAATACTTTAGCCACAGGAAATTATTTTACATTTTCTTATTTTTCAACATGATGTAGATCTCAGTCAGTAATAAAACACTGCCGCCTCCGCGCCCCGCGCCCCGCACCCCGCACCGCACCGTTGGTCAGTGACTTTTCGTAGATAAAGCGTGATTACTTTTTATGCAGTTGATTCTGCTATTTATTTCGTTTGAAAACTGCAGTTTTTGAATTTGCCATTAACTACTAATCTTCGTGTTTTAAAATGTTTCGGTGGACTATTACTATGCTCGTTTTAATTTAATGTCGTACGTCCAGATCCACATTGTATAATTATCATTAGTCATTGACATACACAAGCCAATAAGATTGTGAGCTAAACTACCATGAGCTCGTAAATACAGCAAAAATTTCACGGTAAATATTTTGGAAGGGGAACTAACAATTCTATTTGCTAACAAACTACACTATAGGTCAACCATCACAAATGAAGTAACGCATTCGTAACGGTGAAACTATGAGGACTGCCAAGAAATAGAAACGCTAGCCTATGCAGCATGACCGCTCCTTAGAACCTGTACTGAAATGTTGTTACTGCGTCTATTAAATCTTTAACAGTTCAGTGATTAGAGGTTAAATACTAATTTCAATTTAGGTTCACTGCATAATAATACCTCGTGTCTTAGGTTATTGAAACGTTAATTATATATTATAGCTTTTAGTCACATAATCTCAACGTCAGTTTTTGCAATTACTTCTTTCTACAGTTATTCGCTTTAGATTGCCTGCACTGATGGCGAAGGTAAAAGTTTTGTTTATCATTTTGGGATAACAAATTACATGTATTCTATGGTTTGTCATAAACATAAAAATAATCAAATTATGATTGTCTACGGATATAATAATTATTCGGAACTAATGCGGTAATTGGGAAGTGACGTGTTAAAGATTACCACATCAATTGAGACGACCAAATTCGGATTTGTGTAATAACTGTAAAAATAAACTAGTGAATTTATGACACGAGGACATGAATAAAAGTTGAAACTCCATTTGAAGATAAAGTTGTTCCTCGTTGAATTCCACTTCATTCTAACATAACTAAAGGAAACGAATATTTATCTGCCATTACTTTATCATTATCTGACAGATTTTATGATTATTAGTTTCCTTAGCTTCCCTTTAATTCAAAACAATTAAACACTTCAGGATTTATTATAGTTCCTTCATAACATATCCAGCAACTTATTATTTATATCAAATGTACAGGCGTAGAATTAAATTCTTTTCTAATAAAGTATACTGCATGTCCATTACTGTTTGTAACAAATTACCTGATGGCTTCAAAACTCTCAGCCTCAGAACATTTAAATGTAAATTATTTAATTTTCTTTTAAACAAATGTTATTTATTACTCGACTGAAGATTTTATGAATGAAAAATTTACCTAAATATTCTTGACTTCATTGAATTTTGACTTATATAATTAATCTCTTGTACAACTATTGTTCAATTTATTTAAATTGTTTGTAATTCCAATTCTAATAATCAATAATTTAATTTTAATGTAATGATGACCCATAATTTTACAAACCATATTTGTACGCCGGAAACGGCAGAATATTATGATCATAATACAATACATAATGCACATAACAGCTTTATACAATATTCTGACAAATAAATGCATTATATTCTATTCCTACATTATTTAATTAGTACATACAAAACCAGTCCTACCAACTGTTCTAATCGTGTTTCAATCAGCTTATCTATTCTAATCTGCATGTCAAAGAACAATTCTTGTGGTATTAGTATGAATGGGTCGAATGCCTGAAATAGTTCCGTGAGTGGGCCGGCACGCCGCGCCTGGCATGCTGCCTTTCTAAACGTCCACTAATGGTGACAATATTCGTACCACCTCGAAGATTACATGAATTTGAACATGGCGTTATTTAATCTGATTAGCTGTGACTGTAATCTCTTTGGGATAGACATGTTGGCACGAGTATGCATCGACCGAAGACAAGTCCCAAGGTAACAGCCATTATACACCCAGCTTTCAGACTTTCCATCAATCTCATCAGAGGTCAAATGAAGTGTCAACAAGTTACTTCAGGCAAAATCGATCTCACCATCAATCAATCACACCACCGGAGTCTAAAAGGTAATCCTACAAGACGTTCTAGCAACACAAAGTCTGCTATCTCAAAGCCAATAAAGCAACCATAACGAATTTAACACGGCATAGCTTATGCTAAATACCTGTCACGATAAAATAAGATTCCATGCCCATGCTCATCTCGAAGAAAAAAGGGGCAATAAGTGCTTATCCAGCGCGTGTCGTGAGCAGAATGAAGGACGAGTTATTTAATGATGTTTGTAGGCAAGCTTGAAACTTGAAATTATTTATGCAGCTCTGCGATTTTTAAATCGAGGAGTTTATTACTTTACAGTCATTAAGATGAGAGCCTCATGGGGTTTTATACTGAACCTGCAATGTAAGCTGGTGACTCCAAGTTATTTCTGTTTCAAGTTGTTTCTGTTGTGTGTGTTAGCTTCTGACATAATCGTTGCATGTAATGGTCTTACTCACCCGCGTGCTAGCGCTATTGCTAGTCTACCGAGCTTAAAGGAAGTGCTCATTCATTAGCAAGCGAGCAGTTCCTTCATCTATAATGAGGAGAGTTCTTGGAATTACGCGGAAATACTACTCGATAAACTTGATTACGATTGTCCCTTGAGAACCCCAGAAGCGAATCAATATTACTTTGATTGATACTGAACAAGAAGCGTTATCAAGTTATTGGATTACGAGAGTTACTATATAATCTCCACCTTAATTGCTCTGACACGTGTAACGATACCTGGATGGATGGCTAAGGACAACTCAATCTTGCCAGACGATACAATTGGAATAATTGTAACAATTCAGACAGTCATGTTACAATAATTTGAGAAGGAAACTTCTGAACAAAGCGTGGTTATGACGGAAACCTATCACCAGACCAGGCGTTCAACTTGTGGTAACAATCGATTACCTATTGGCTGTAAGAAAGCGTGCAGCTTTTTGTCCGAAGCAACACAATCGAACGGTGCCGATGCTTTAATCGAGAGAATCGATGAAAAAAACTCGGGGCCATTCGAGCGAGAGTACCGATTTACCGAACAATGTTATTTACGTATACAACGGTATCGGTGAACCGGACACAATTACTATGTGACTCGCAGCTCTAATGAGATGGTTAGCTTGAAAAATTGCACGCTTATTTGCATGGTATAAAGTTGGCGGAATTTATGGAAATCTCTGCTGGGCTGGGCTTTTTTTTTGGTTCAACGAGAATGTTTTAGTGATCTCTCTAAAGTAGTTTACAGAATAATCTAAACTAAATGACACGTAAATAAGGCATACATGTTCAGAAGGATCATCAAACACGTGGTATAAAACCCAGCGAACAATGATTCAATTTCCGCGAAATATCTATATGTGATTTTGATGATATGACTGTTCCCTATCAACAAAAACACATCGCAATAAACTTAATCAGACACGATAGTCTATATCTTTGAAGAATTTGTGTTTTCCTCCCATAGTATGATAGGTAAATGTTATAGATCTACATTTTGAAGCACCCTATTTTGCTTAGATCCTAGATACCTTTAACAAATTGTGGTTTGTTCATTGCTGCGTGGCTAATACGCCGTCCCTTTTACTTTGTCTGGTTGATCCGTGGTCGAGTTACATTTGTGCAGTGGTCTATTCAGATTAGCACCCGACCACAAGTTACAGCACTGACATTTGACCCCGCCCACAACGCACCTTTCTAATCACAGTTGGGTAAAGGCACACCCGAGTCTCGACGCTCCTCCAGCGTCATATCTTTTTGATCCAAGCAACATTGTCTTGACAGTGTGTCGTACGTTTTCGTTTGCCTGGTGTTAGAGCTATACATATTGCAACTAGATTAAATAGAACTTAGCGTGAGAAAGACGTGGGATGGATGATGTGTTTCTCATTATACTATTCCCTAACGATACCCTGCTGTTTGCCGTTAAAGTTGTTATTATATGGCAACTTTTTATATAAAATATAAAGAGTTAAAGTCGTCGCCCGCTCGAGGTGAGGCGAGGCGGCGAATGGACGACAACGACATCCCTAACTTGGCTATACTCGCTTCTCGGCTTCGTTCGCTTGCCAATTAACATACATTAGCATGTGCTAATGGCTAGTATACGTTAAATGGTGTATGTGCACCGGCTTAACATTCTATCGAAGCAAAAAGTGGGCAAGTCTACTAGGAATTTTTATTTTTCCTTTAATCAAACATATCTTGGAGTTCTCTCAAAAATGTTTACGAGGAAAAAACAACTCATTACACATCACGTTCAACCATGATTATCATAAAGAACGTGGATAATGCTGCGATACGATAGAATTGTGAAACAAAAACTTATATGGCGGACCCTTGTTGATATAGGTACCTATTGAGTTAGGTATTTAAACAACAGTATGGCGTGTTTCTAACAAATTACTTGAATAGTGAACAAAATTAGTTGATTATTGTATAATTGAATAGATCCGGAACAAAGTGTTGGCAGCTTATTGTATGCTAACTGTCGAATGTTTACTGCTACGGCGGCGATAACAAGTGTTAAAATACATTTAATTTAATACCTTTACTAAAATATAGCCGTTGATAGCCATTGTAGCTGTACATACCTGAAACAACGCAAAAATATATCATTAATATAATACTTATACATAATCTTCCAAACATGGTCCAATTTCGTCATCATCATTTCAGACGAGACGTCCACAGCTAGACATAGCTGTCCTCTAAGCGTCGACATGTTTTTCCGTTGGATGCGACACGTACAGGTCTTATTTAGGCAAACAAATGGAGTATTAAAAACGATTAACGAAATGCAAAAATTTGTGGACTAACAAAGCGTGGTCTTAACAACCAGCAGACTGGTATAGAGTCGACGTCTCGTTAATGGCAGCTACGTGTCAACGAGCAACCAGGCTGATCTCACGTTCAGATTGCACACCTTATATGGAAGACAAAACAAAACCCACGGGATGAAGTAAACCCGTCCGTGCCGAGATCACGCACAGCACAGATAACCGGGGCAAACAGTCCGCCTGGGCTCATTGGACTCAACAAACAAACGGACGGACCAGCGTGTTTACTGTGCGCTTTACACGTCCACATGGCTAATATTTGAACACAATTTGAAGGCACAACGCTCTTCGTGTGTCAATTAGCCAGTGGACGGAGACAGGGTTAATCTCACTAAGTATGGTTACATAGATTTGTCTGAGCATATTAAAAGAGTACAAAATATGAATTACAAAAGAAAAGTACATATACAATGAATTCGTGGATTTATAAAAACAGGAATCGCGGTGCTATGTTAATGCGACCAATCGGGCGCATCTGCACGGGAGCGGCGCGCGCGCACCGAGCTTGCATCTAGATACGGGCACCGCACACCAAGTCGCATTTGCTATTCAGCCGCCGCCGTAGCCGCACGCCCTGGCGCCGACGGTCTTGTTAATCCGCTGTCCATCGCACAATGCCCGCGACAAAAACAAACAAACACACAACCGACCACATGAAATAAGAAATGCAAGGACATATTTTTATAAACCAGATTTATTACAATGGATGAAGGCTCTCCAGGCTCATGAATATATGAGCGGACAGGTGTATTCCTCTAAATTTGAAATTACGGTCGAGTTCTATAAAAGACATAGTGGTCCACGTCTTAGTGAAATAGAGATGATAGAGCATTACTATAAAGAGCTTGGTCATATAGGTAACGGTAGTATAGATGTACAAGAATGCATCATAAAATTCATAAAATACGCAGCAAAGACAAGAAATAAACAAGATCAAAGGCGGCGTACTTTTTTCAATTGTAGAAGTGGAAGTGTTGTAATTTTTGTCGCTCGAGCGTACAAATAAAACGCGTCCAAATGGTGCGCGATTGAAATCGGTGCGCTCGTTTAAATTCCCGACGAAAAACCGAGGTGGGAAATGGTCGACGAGAAAAACGAATATCGAACTCACAAAAATGTAGAGAGCAAACCCTTGTAGGAATGTTAGTGACCACACCGACGAGAATTAAGGGGACACGTCCTTATTAAGAGCTCGCTTTGAACCGCTGCCGACCGCGTGCCGTATTACCATATAAAATAAATTAAACGTAGTTTTACTTTATTCGGTCGATAGCACTACAGATATGTCATAGCGCAGCACCGAATTAGATGCTATTTCAAAATTCATCGTCCGCTTTCAGATATCCACCCACCGATGGTAAGCAGATACCAATTCATTGTCTACCAGAAATAGTCGAGTTACAAAATCCCTTGTTATCCGTACGTAGAGCGCAATAAACAAGAGACACAAAAGGCGCTGTCCGAACACGAAAACGGAAAGTAAACAGGACATTTCCGCAACATCTCGGCCGCGGCTGCCTTCCCAGAAAGGATAAATCTCGCTCTTTTGAGATACCCAACACGCTTAGAGCTTTCTCCGTCGCTGTAGTTTTATTAAGTAATAAATTCAAGTTAAAAATAAACGTTAGATTTTCTTCATACGTTACGATCAGTGCGTGAGAGGGCCTGGTACACCGAGGCGGGGGTTTTAATAAGCGTCCACCTCGCGTGATTTATTGATAAAAGAATCTCGGGTGTGATACATTGCACCTTGTAAGTATAGTCCCAACGTTTATAGATCATGATTTATAGATGATGATCAATAAAAGTATTGGAATCATGTAATAAAACGTTCCTGGTGCACGACTGTTACCAACGCCAACACTGCGTTGGTTTATGATCAAGAAATATTATTTAAATCGGATTACGGAGCCTTTAACAATTTTATTGTTGAACCTTATTTGATGCGAGACCTTCTGCAAACTTTATAGATTCGATTAGGAGTTTCGTTTCGTGTGAACCACTGTTACTAAGCAAGATTCTATCTTATTGTGTTCCAAACGGCGCGAATTTCGCACTTCCCGCGGCGGAGGCAAATAAAAATCCGACGTTGGGGGGATTGTAAAACATTCGCCTTTAATGCGATGTCGGTCGACGGCTAAAGAAACACGAATCCGTGGAGCTTTCAACAAGTGCATAACATAGCGTGTGCCAGCTTCATTAACCGACGGAAATGTTACTATGCTACAACTGGCTACAATATCTGCACACAACTTATGGCAATATTACTAACTGGACTTATTCATTCTAGTTAGCTTTAATCATCACTTTTCATGTGAGTTTTTTGTTTCACACGCTTTATTCTGACTGCTTACCATAATAAAACTCCCTATTATCGCTCAACGTCACACACATAGTACATTTTAATCGGATTTACAGAATGGCTTCTGAGTGATTCATTTTTTCTGATAATAATCAATTCCATCCATGTTTGTCAGATCCCATAAGTAATAGAATTTATTTATACTACTGCATAAGTGACTAGTTGCCATAATGGAAAAACATCTAGGTTTAAATATGTGTTGTCGTCTCCACGGGAGTTTGTTCTGGATCGGGTTGAAACAAGAGTGCACTTTTGTGAGCGCGCGACAGGACAATGGGTATATTGGATTTATACACGTCCCGCAGCGCGGCTACTCTTGTACACTCTATATATATTTTCGCCTGTAGGTACACATAATCCTCTTAAGAATACGTCGGTCGTTTCCTTTTCGCAGCCACGCAAAAAAGCATACTTGAATTTATTAGCACTTGTCGATCGTTAAAACACCAACACAGGTTTGGTTTCCTAATTTCACGAAACCCAGAGTCACTGTTTGCTTTGCATTTCTTGTACAAATATTAGTGATTCGTGACCAAACCATACCCAGCTTCATTTTAATTCTGCAATGCCGAATGAAAAAGGATCTCAAAGAAGCACACATGTGTCCTGCTGTGATGCAAATAGCTGCAAGTGTTGCAACACCTAATAAAGTCTAATAAATTCGTAAACGAGTCGATAGAGCTGTCAGCCGCGAATCATGACGTTATAATCTGTAGAATTAGTCCACAAATTGTAATGCATCAAGCTCACGAAATCGTCCCACGCAAATCCATACAAATTGCAATAATTTAGAATAGCTTGTCAGTATTGAGCGTAATGCTACGTTTGGTGGCGGTCGAGCTATAGTGCAGGTAGGGTTGCTGTGTCTTGGACTTAATTCCGAAATCAAGTGTGGAAATTATTGAAATGTTTTAGCATTCAAAACGCAAACATATATCATTGATATAAATCATGTACAATAATTTGGTTTTTGAAAACTGTTTATTTTGACTTTCTCAATCCTACAAATGTCTACAAATATGGCAGCCCTACCCGCGGCCTGAATCCTGTTGCAAATGGGCTAGCACCGATCAGCGCGCAGTGGCCGCAGCGGCCAGCAAACGGTCGAGAATGGCACCACTTCATTACAGGTGAACGTAATGAATGACAAACCGCCCGCGGCCAACTCCGCACCTCCGACCGATACCCGGGGAAACTGCGACGGAAGCCACGAATTAAACACAGCTGTAATTGCGCCGATTTAAACTAATATGCTCAATTTGAATGGTTGTTTTATTCCTTTTCAGTGCTAAGTAATTACATTTCGCGAGCATATAGTTCGTTAATAAGAGTTTCTTCGTTAATTTTAACCAAAACTACTCAGGAAATTCATAACATATAATATTGTAACCACATTTCATCTTACATCTCAAAGGGGTTGAAAATTATTTCAGGTATTCTTTTTAAAAGCGGCAGACTGCGGATTGTATCAGCATGTATTAAAAATTGAAATCAATTCTAGTACGTTTTAAAAGAGGTAAGTCTACTTAGTAGTCCGTCGGATAGATAGACATATAGCGATGCACGGCTACCAGCTACGAGTGGTATCAATTTACAGTAATCTCGGCCTCTGGCGATTTGTATAACATCATTTATCCAGCCCAGCCCGCATTTACAATCATACAAACTTGTATGTAATTGAATGATCGCAGGAAACTGATCGTCCGCCGTCGGCGTCGGGGTGCCTGCATACATCATCATCATCGGAGACAATCTCAATTGGTGCCGCTAAATTGGTCACATTTGCTTGTAAATTGAAGTGATTCAATTTATTGGATTTGATTATTTTGTTCCTTCGATTTCCTAGTGGTGAATGATTCAATCCATTTATTTCAATTATTCTCAATTCACCAGAACGAACGTACTCAGTCACTACTAGGAACCAATGAACTGGAAGAAACTGGTCTACATGTCAAACCCTTTTAAGCTTATCCCTATAGAGTTAAAAAAAATGTAAAAGACATTATTATGCCCATCAAATGCGACGTAGCATGAATAAATTTTAAGAAACCTGCCTCGGACAATAAATGCTAGTGATAAAACTGAAGAGTCGTAATCATAAAATTGATCCTAGATATAATAAAAATGGTTTATAGATAAAACGATCGCTTTTAGCTAACGATCGCGATAGAGAAATTGATAAACATTAGACAGTTTAAATCTAAAAGCTACTTTTGGAATATGTTCAGAAGATAATTATGTCAAAGTAGCAATCGAATTAATATAATATTATTTTTCAAAATATTCCATAACAAATATGGCTCTCACTCTCTCGAGATTTAAGATTATAACTTGGAAATGTTTCTCGACCATTTGCTTTTATGGTAGCAGTTAATGACGATGTTTAATTTGGCCGCGAGATTTCGCGTCAAGTGGATGTTGCCAAACACGTTTTCTTACGAATAATTGCAAATTTCGAAAATAGTGGGAAAAGGAAAAGACATTTAGTGCTTTTTCTTTTGACGTTGAGGCATTTAGGCAGTTAATATTTGAATTATTAGAAACGTAAAAAGTGTTAAGTGTTTTTAAACTAGATATTATAATGATTCTTCTGATTTCTTTTACATATGTATGATTATATGATATACCCGCGGGCGTTGTTAGGAAATCTTAATTAAATTCCAGTGTGACGTTACCCAATACCTAAACGTCACATAGGCCGCAATGAATCGTCACGCGTGTACACAACATGTGCGTAGACGCATTGACAGTCCAAATCGAAATCGAGCCACATGTGGTCAGTCGACACCTCTGACCAAATGATTAATGGATTAGGTTAAACGATCTCGTTGAAATTGTGCTCTTTTGTACACATCAGATTTGTATCTGTCAGATGGTTCAGAGACAGTGTCTGCGTATTGATAAATGATTAGCAGGATTAGACGCTTTGTTCCATTTACAATGCAATATTATCATCTGATATGCCGTTCTCCATTTGCATATATTATTTCGGATATAATGAGGTGAAAACGAGGTAATAAAAGCTAGCTGCTTTTGCCTTTTTTGTTAGTCCACTTATTTGGCTATCTGAATGTTGATGTTTGAAGAGTGAAGTAGCAATACGAGATCGAGCCATTTGGGGACGATATTTTATTCGAAAGCTAACCTAGCCGGATGGCCTGTTACAGAGAAGTAAAGGGTGATTGATGTATGACAAGTTCCACTTTGAACAGATAGCATCTGAACGAGAACGTATCGCCGGAAACTTATCAATCGAGATGGTGTATATAAAATGACGTATAAACCACTATTTCCGGCGGAACACGTTTTGAAGCTCGGCGCGGGCAGTGTCGATTTCAAAACATGGCATGTCCGAATGGGTCACGATATACAATTACATGATTCGATATGTCATTCAGCCAGTGTATCGATAATATCTCGCGTTGTGCAGATCTAGTTTCCCACGGTGACTCAGACGTGATATGCACTATATGGACGATGCATGCGGAAAAGTCTGACAATGGCAGAATGTCGAATAGTACAAGTATTTGAAAAATCTAAGTATTTTATCGGAGTTTATAGAAAACTATTCATGCAAAATCTTCTGCGCAGACTCAAGTAATGGATTTTAAATGAGCATAATAATTAAGAGCTTTAAAAAAATCTATGATATTAAACGTATACCATGCTGTTCCAGGATCCACAGGCGGTCCAATGAGGTTCTGATATTGGACCTACGCCATTTTCAAGCGTTCGCCAAGACGCCGACATCGAACAAAGAAACTACAACCTCTATACTAAACAAGAAGTATGGCTACAGAAAATGTTAAACCAGCAAAGTTAAAAAGCAGTCTAAACCCGGAACCAATAGCAGCAACCCCAACATTGGTGTGAACATAACATTTTGATTATGCTGGTATAGCGTCGTGTCTCGACATTTGATACGCATCAGACACGATTGATTTGAGCTCGAGACTCGGCGTGTGAGACGCACAGCGCTTATCTCGCGATGCCATCGAAGTGTGTATGTGGACCGTACTTTACATTGACTTGCTAACTTGTGCACGAATTTGTTAGTCCGTTATTTGTGCTTGTAATTTCAATGTCAGTAGTTATGAGGGGTATACTCTAGATTGTTATAAAGATGCTTGTGCCTTGCCCAACCTCCAAAATAATGACATGAACAAGAGACGACCAGTTTGTGATAAATTCTGAGCACATCAATAGGCTAGTTGACAGTTTTTAGGAAACCGATTAAAAATGTTCCATTTACCTTAAAACATGAATATTTCATCAAAATACTAATTTTTCATTTATAAAACTCAATTATTTTAATGTTCATAGTCAAAACTGGGCACACTGTAATGGCGGCTCGAGTGATGTCAACATCTTTATTATCTAGGCCTGTGTTCACCAACATTCAAACCACCGCGGTTAGGTATTTAATGTTCACAGTCAAAACTGGGCACACTGTAATGGCGGCTCGAGTGATGTCAACATCTTTATTACCTAGGCCTGTGTTCACCAACATTCAAACCACCGCGGTTAGGTATTTAATGTTCATAGTCAAAACTGGGCACACTGTTTAGGCGGCTCGAGTGATGTCAACATCTTTATTACCTAGGCCTGTGTTCACCAACATTCAAACCACCGCGGTTAGGTATTTAATGTTCATAGTCAAAACTGGGCACACTGTAATGGCGGCTCGAGTGATGTCAACATCTTTATTACCTAGGCCTGTGTTCACCAACATTCAAACCACCGCGGTTAGGTATTTAATGTTCATAGTCAAAACTGGGCACACTGTAATGGCGGCTCGAGTGATGTCAACATCTTTATTATCTAGGCCTGTGTTCACCAACATTCAAACCACCGCGGTTAGGTATTTAAACAGGTGCTTTATGTCAATTTTGCTAAGGAAAGAACTGATTAAATATCTAAAAGTCGGTGAATTCCGCCTTAAGTCGTCAAATCTGTGATATCTGTGACAGATTGTCTGCTGTCAAACAAGGAAAACAAATAATCAGAGTTTCCGCCCTCTGCTTTTGGATTTCCGCTATGATGTTCAAAATCGATTCGAATAATCGATTATTTATTTGTAAGTTTTTTTTACTAATTAATTAATCTTAAATAAAACGATAAGTCATCATCATCTGCCTAGCCTTTTCCCAACTATATTGGGGTCGGCTTCCAGTCTAACCGGATGCAGCTGAATACCAGTATTTTACGTCGAGCGACTGCCTATCTGACCTCCACAACCCAGTTACTGGGTAATACGATACCCCTTGGTAAAACTGGTTGTCAGACTTTCGGGCTTCTGACGACCCGTAACGACTGTCAAAGATACACGAATGAAAGCCGGGACCAACGGCTTAACGTGCTTTCCGAGGCACGAAGGGGTCTTGATATGTAAAGATGGTCACCCATCTACGGACCAACCGCGGCAAGCGTAGCTTAACCTGATCGATCGACCTGTGCGGTTGTTATTTCTTACCCACAAGCCCCCCCTAAATAAAACGATAAGTATCATCGATTATTACTTATCGAATCAAATCAATTGCGATTTCAAAATAACGGTGATCTAATTATCTAAAACGCAAGTGGGACGGACACTCAATAAAGCTCGTTTTTCAAAACACTACAGATGTTTTCGTTTTCATATTTCTTGAAATCATACATTTAAGTCATATTTTTTCGACTTTTCCATAAATAAACATGCGAATGTAATTTCCTTTTCTTTTAAATCCCCTTTTAGGGGAAAATACCCTGAAACATTGTTATTTTGACAAAGTGACATTATGACTAAGACTGACGATCGTGACATGTCGCGCTCTGATCCGCGTTCAATGTCACGTGGCAAATGGCTATATTTTTACGTAATTAGTTCTCAAAAATATTAATTAATCTAAAAACATTTACAAAACTAAGTAGAATTTTGATACTTTTAGCTCACAACCACGCTACATAATAATTCATGAGGTATTTTCTTACTGTCCAGTGTCAACTAACTTTATGTAGGTACTTTGTCACGCCTATTGAATTTTCAAAATACAATTCTACAATCCTAGAACCCCACCTAAAACATGTTTTGTGAAGTGTTTAGCAATTCCACTGCCGTACCCAATATAATGGCGAAAATACATAAATATTTCACGTTCCAATGCCTAATTTCTGCGAAAGCCTTAAATGTAATAAATGATCATTCGCAAATAGACGTCAGGACGAAAACTAGTGTCGTACAAGAAACGTTGACTCGTGAACGTAACTCGAATCAATCTATCAGGCCACTCCTCGAAACGACGCCTGTCTATCATCTATCTGTTCAATAAAATCAAATCTAATAGTTGTATCTTGTGAGATCAGATACATCATATATACATCATTATACACCCGTCGCACTGAGAAATATTTTTCTCTCGAACAATAAATTACCTAGCCGGTTTACATTAAACTTATCTCGAAAGCTAAGTCGTAAGATTTTCTAATAAACAATTTACTGACCTCACGTCTTAGTTCGTTTATGGAGGCTAGAACCGGTCGTGATGTGGTCCTTAAAAGACCATATCAATAAATAAGTTGGCGACGATCGGCTGCCGCGGCCGCTACGACTAGGATAGTCCTGCTCCTAGTATGAGACCTCGCTCCACGGGACCAAGTTTACGAGCTCTATCTCTCTCTACATGAGTTTATTTGCTCATTCGTCATTGTCAGCTAGTAAAACTATATATTATACAGATTCATAGGTTGTGTGATGTGCACATTTTGTTTAACATCTAATTTAATCTCGTCTCAAAAGAAATAAAACGGATGCCATGACCATAGTAATTTGGTCGTCAGTTATTATATTAATATAGTATGGGGTTGGAAAAAATTATCATGCTGAATTGAATGTCTTTTGCTGATACCTCCGAACACGGGGCTATTGAAGTATTTAAAAAATCCAAATTCATTCCTTCCTTTATTTTCTTCATGCTTGATAGAATACGGCACCAAATCACAAGACACCTACAGACAGAAGCTCAGCAGCTCATAATTATCTGTCATAATAAATCGGCCCTTAATTCCAAACTCCATCCAATCTTCTCAAGCTTCGTAATATCATCCCAAGGGTAAAAAACCCTAAATTCCACGTCATTTCCACGGCTACGGTCTGACGGGAACAACGCGTTACCATTTCGTCCCGTGACCAATCGCTAATCGGCGTACCGAGCCGTTGGCACGACCATCCATCCAACCTTTAAATCATGTTGCAACACCAATTTGCCCACATCTGACAGATTTACTACAACACCTGAAATATATACGTCGATAACTTTGGGCGGTTCTATTTCAATTACGGAATGCACTTTAGAGTACTTTGTATTAAGCAGTTTGACAAATCAGGCTTTACGTTGTTCATAGATAAGGACCTAAGAATAACACTCAAATGAATAAAGTAACATGATCGCTACACTGCAGTACAAGATCTAGATTTCATTGCTAGATAAAATAAATCTACACTATCTTAAACTTTTCATGATGTTGTGTTTGTAGTTGTGGCAATAAAGGTGAATCAGCGGGGCGGTTGCGTAACACACTTACAGTAGGAATCGGTTTAATTTTGACAGTTCAACAACATTCGTTGCGTTATTTACGTTGTTGAGTAGACAAATTTTCCGAACATATGAAGCAATGGATTAGCAATTTGCTTTAAAATCATTCAGACTGTGATTGATAGTGTGTTACGCAATTAGAGTGCAGGATCACAATATCAATTTCTGCCGTTTTACCATAGCAAGACTGACATGTTATTGAAAGTAATTTTATGAGATAAGTTAGGTTAGGTTAGGTTTGGATTTATTTCGCATCTGTCTCGTAAACTTAAGAAAATCATCGGTGTGCTGATACACCGACTCCGATGATTTTTTAATTTGCCATTTTGATATTTCTATTTATAAGTTGCAATTTCGCAACACCTAAATATAATAAAAAAATACTCAAACCTACTAGGTATATAAAAACGGACACGTACAGACGGATTAATAACATCAATAAAACTTAAGCCAGCTTTTAACAAACAATCCAACTTGGTACCAGGAATTAGCGTGACGGCATACTGACCAAAAGCGAGGCTTCAATAAATCACCAAACAAGCTAACGTGTTCGCTAGTCGCCTTGCCATTGCCCATTACGTATTCTGTGCGGAGCGTATTGTAGCGGACCATTCATGAGTCCGCGGTGTACATTACAATTAATTATCAACCAGTGAGTGCGACGCGTCCTGATTTCCAGTTTAATTGGTGTCGTGGAGACAAACGCACGGCTAATTGTTCACAACGCACTATCATTCTACACTAATATCACTCACTATATGAACATATTTAAGACTTCACTTTTGCCAGATCTCGCAGGACGTTAATGAACAAAACAGTATAAAAGTTGACAATCTTCGCTTGCAAGCTTTAATAACCAATTAACCTTTAGTGCAATCGTAAACGTGCCTACAAGCGATTTCAATACACTTAACGTTGTCAACGCATAAAACTTTACATATGGGAAGCAAAAAGCTCAGCGATGCAATTCACGTTATCTTGTTAGGCCAGTATCTAGTCTCAATCGAAATCCAAATTAACAACGATAAAATAAAATTAGTTGGCTTATAAGGCGATACCATTCATACCGAATCATTTTATGGACCATCAAACGGGTTTAGTTAATTGCACGAAACGACACCTGAAGAAGTTTAAGCCGTAGAGCAAATTAATTTGAGCTCACTTTAAATGCTAATAAAATCGTTGCTGCTAATTAAATCAGGCTATTTCTAAGGATGAAAGCGTATATTATCAAATATTTTTCGTTTTTATACAGTTGCCATAACGAGAGCGCCAATCTCGTCGGCAAAGATGAGGATTGAGATCATCTCTTGATATCTCAGACAAGAATGTATACGAAAAACAGGTCATATCTATTTAAAATGCAGCCTACGACTCGGGCATAAAAATACGAGTATATGAACGAAATGAACGTCTTTTAAATATTATTTATCATGTAAACAACGCACCGTGTTCCCGTAATGCATTACAAACATTTGGTTCGCGATGTTTTCTCGCGGAAGCCACTAAGGGACGGTTTATTATTTTAATAACGGTCTGAGAGGTCCTAAAAGCTTTTTAATTGTAGACACAAATAATAAATCTTCTTTTCTGGCCGTTGAGTACACACATCCGGAGTGAAGAAATTAGTGACCCGAAAAATTAACAAAAAAAAAAATCAAGCTCGTTAGCTTTCAAGTTTTTCTAAAGAGGCACCGATAGCCGAGTTGTAAATAGTTAGAAGCTGCAATATTAATCAGAGAGGTAATTAATAAATGGCCATAAAAATGTCATAAGATGAAAGTCTCGCGGCAATGAATCAAAGTGCAGAGCTATTACGTCCTGCTGGTGGCTGTGCCGATGCCGTTGAGGGGGGACCGTCGCGTGCGCACCTCACATCTGTTATAATTCTAAAGATAAACGAATGCGGTCGGACACCCGGCCCTGTTCGCAATGGGACCGCACGACAAACGCCGTGGCGTTTCTATCGGTGATCGCTGATTCTGAGAGTGAAATATGATACCAACTCCTTAATGTAAGCCTAACTATTTTCTAATTTCAAACAGGAGTAATTCAGGCTAAATTGTCTGTAACTTTGTAGTTACTTAAGCGAGCTTTCAGATCTAAATGTTTAGTGCCAGTATCATTATCATAACATGCTTAATACATGCTAAAAGCTATGGAGAGGGAACGCATTAACGTAATGTGTTCCATACGGTTGTTGGCTATCTTTTAACATGTGAAAAGAAGAAACAAACATTGCCGGATTGTTGGCCACCGGACTTAGTGATCATCCATTTATGCGCTCTTTGATTGAATTGAACAAACTTGTGCGGACAAGTAGTAAAGTTTAATGCTTTTACAATGAGTGTCCCCTGCAGGCTCCAGCGCCTGCAGCTCGTGCTACCATGTAAGGCAACCTGTCTACTAGGTACGCTAAACTGACCATTTGCACGTTTCAATATATTCCGAACAAGGGCACAGATTGTAGTTACGATGTTATCTATACAAATGAACTGGTTGTTTTCGATTATTGTTAATTACTTATAATATTCTACAACAAAAGCTGTGCCAATTGACGCCTACTAATCAGGACCAGTCATTTATGAGGAATTCGTACACCTGGCTTATGCAACGGGCTATTATTAAATTGAAAATATTGGTTCAGTAATCGAATAAACTGCGTCTTAGTGCCAATAGTTGTAGGTACGCTGATGCGCGGAATCAAAGAGAATTAAAATAAAAACATTTATGTGAGGCTATAAAACTCAGCCTTAATTGTCACTAACTTATAGTCCTTTGATGCGTCAAGAATTTTAACTACGCGCGTAGCATACATACCAGGGGCTGGCACTCTGGCAGTATAAGTATGTAGCAACAGTTGCAACTTTATGACAGACAAGATTTACACAAAGGAAACAAACAGACTCATTCGTTTATTATCTCGGCCGATGTTTACTGTTGCGTACGATACTAGCGCGCTGCGCGGGCGCCGCTGAGACGCCCGCGCGTTTGGATAATTCATAAGGGCACGGGTTTCCATCGAGAGCCGGACCTGGTACCGAGGAACCACTCTTCCGGGTTGTTGTTTACATTTTATTGTTTACCCAAAATGGTAACTTAATAAGCTCTGTATAGATTTGTTAAATCGCCCCGATATGCCTTTGTCACCTGGCTTGCTTTGTGAATTACGCAACCCTTTTGTTCTCTTCGGGACCTATCGTTAGTAACCTATCTAGTTTTATTACAAAACGTTTGTCTATTTGGAAAGTAGTAACTATAAAGCATGTACACCCGAGTTTACTGGTGGTGTGGGCTAAACAACAACGTCGTTCCCTCTGGTATCAACAGCGAACCGTCATTGAAGTAGTAACTAGAAAGTAGTAACTATAAAGCATGTACACCCGAGTTTACTGGTGGTGTGGGCTAAACAACAACGTCGTTCCCTCTGGTATCAACAGCGAACCGTCATTGAAGTAGTAACTAGAAAGTAGTAACTATAAAGCATGTACACCCGAGTTTACTGGTGGTGTGGGCTAAACAACAACGTCGTTCCCTCTGGTATCAACAGCGAACCGTCATTGAAGTAGTAACTAGAAAGTAGTAACTATAAAGCATGTACACCCGAGTTTACTGGTGGTGTGGGCTAACCAACAACGTCGTTCCCTCTGGTATCAACAGCGAACCGTCATTGAAGTAGTAACTAGAAAGTAGTAACTATAAAGCATGTACACCCGAGTTTACTGGTGGTGTGGGCTAACCAACAACGTCGTTCCCTCTGGTATCAACAGCGAACCGTCATTGAAGTAGTAACTAGAAAGTAGTAACTATAAAGCATGTACACCCGAGTTTACTGGTGGTGTGGGCTAAACAACAACGTCGTTCCCTCTGGTATCAACAGCGAACCGTCATTGAAGCGCGAAGTAGAAAATCTGCCCACCTTAATGGTCCATATTGGAATGGAATAAAAACTGGTCGTTTATACATGACGGCGAGGCAGGACCGCTGGCGCCGGCGCACGATCGTGTTGTTGTTCAACCCGAACAAGTGATGGTGGAAAATTATCATATTTCACTGTGGCACTCGCGTCTGACTTTTATGAGTTTTGAGAGTCCCAAAGTGATCCTAAAGAAATTTATTAATAATTATAATTGAAAATGACCTACAGACTTATGAAGTCCAGAAAACGTTGACAGAAATAATTTATTAACAACATTTTTATAGCCATCGTGATGTTTATGATTAGTTCAATAAAATTCATCTGTAATAAAACGAGGTGCCGGAAATTTATGCTCGTTATTCAAAAGTCAAATATTAAAATCAGAATAGCGCTGACCAATCTAATTTGAGATCTGTTAGTGGTAACGTACTTAGAAGTTGATGGACTTAGTTGGAGTGCATTATACAGAGGGGCATCGACGCGCAAACTGTGATGATCCTAGACCTCCTCGGTTATCGAAAAAATCAGATGTTTCATACAAAAGTGTCCTATATGTTTCATACATAAGTGTCATACCTGCGCGGTCAAAATGTATGAAACAGCTAATTATTTTTTTAATAACCTACGGCAAATTTTAACGCAGGGGTCCAGAATCATGTACCGAATCCATGGTAACAGAGTGCGCGTCGATGTCCCTGCCCCATGTGTAAGAAGAAGCGCGATATAACTCGATAATCTGTAAATGGTGCGGAGTAGCGCAAGGCAACAACAAGGCGCAACGGTAGGAATCATGCATGCGCACTCAATCCCATGGCACGACACGACTCGCCTCCGAGCCAGCCGGCGACAGAAAAAATCTCACTTGCCTAATAAGGACCTAGTACGTGGTTGGACACTACCGTTTGCGATTATCTCACGGTCCGCAGAACGGGGTCATGTGAGAACCAAATTGCTGCTTCTGTACTTAATGACCACTTTTAAAATAAATAACCCCAACTTGGAGTCACGGAATCCTTTTGAGTCGTGTACGATGTAAATGATAAGGTTTTTTGCGACGCGCCGAAGGAAACAGTAAAACTAGACGATAACATTTATGTGACATGAGAGCCAAAGGAAAACCAGTTGTGGGCACTTCATAAGGAGAATGTGTTTCGAGTCGCTTAGCACTGTCATTACGTCGAGCACAGACAAATTATATCCTTAGTGAGGACAGTAAGCGGTGTAATTTGTGCATACTATGCGCGGAACAGCTCCAATTATGGCCTTTAATTAAAATCGACAACAAAGTGTTCATAAAACGTATATTTACAATAACTTTATGTATTCTGCTGACGTATGATTTGCTCGTTTATAGGTGGTATTGTAGTTCATTAAACAAGTGTGAGTAATCACTGCTTATATGACCATGCGTGGAAAACCCTTGTTGAATGAAAATAATAAATACTAGAAACTTGACGTGGTCACGGTGAAAATACTAGCGCTTAAGAAATGCGGTAACAAGGTATGCTAGAAAAACAAACTGCAACGTTATGGGATGTAAGTGATTAATTAACTGACTCATACAACGTAAACAAACGAAATACCAGCAAACGTAATCGTACCCAATTGTTGATTCGTAACGAACGTGAAGTTGAACAATCCCGGATTAGGAATTCGGTATAAAGCGGTCCACGGAGTTGAATATCAAGATGGTCCGACCTATAAACGAAAAACGAACCGGTTAGTATTATCGATGGCGAGCCGCGATAGGGGGCGAGGCGCCTGCCCGACGACCACCGCCGGCAGAATAATTGGACACCACAGGACTTCACACCATACACAATGAGCACCTCAAACCCGGCCAGAGCGAGACGGATAAACTCTGAATAAGAAGCGTAATTACACAAATAAATTGTCTCGAAGCACTCGAGTTTCGGAATGGAGAATTCGAATCGACGTTATAAATGGTACAGGAATGGAATTTGAGGACGTGGACGCTTAATCGAAACGTTTTCATCTCGTTACTGCGTGTTTTTATACAGATAAAGAACTCAAGAGCTGTGTACGAGTATGATATTAATGTACGCGAGCAAGATTCAAGATGACACGATGGTAATGAAATAGATAAATTCTAAATTTTATGCGATCATGCGTATGATAGGAGGCATTTGTTTTGAGAAATGATAGCTAGCCAAGAGACATACAAGACATACATTTCATCGCTATATAAAGTCACCAAAAGCGACCAATCCTGCATCGACTTAGTAGTAACACTTATCGAAAATATGATACGAGTATTTAAACCCTTCCGGAATGTATAAGCGCAAACATGATTTCGCAATGAACTTGGTCAATGTAATCATAAGTCAAGTATATTTTTAATACGAGAATTCATACGAGACATATCAAAACACTGACTCAATAGCTTTGATTAGAGAACGATGTTTTGTCAGTTTACGTCTTCATGCACGTCTCTTCGATGTCCCTAAACTAATTATTATGATTTCATGAATCATGCAAGACTGTAGTTTTTCGTTTGCTTCTGCAATATCATACTAGAGTTCAATGAATATTTTAATTTTAGTCATACAAACCAGAATCCCAAAATAAAATCCTTACCGAAACACATTCATCAATGGAGATGTTTATCTGAACAAGGCCTCAACGATAAACCTCGAAGGTATCATGATCCAATGTTATCATTAAGACGAGAATCTCATTACGGGTTCATTCACCCACTAGACGTCGCGGAATTTAGCAGGCGACCGAGTATTTTGGTCCGGCGGATGCTAGTAGGCTTCCTCAGCAGTAAATCCACAAATTTATATAAATAAACGTTTTCATATTGGCCACTGCATAAAGTTTATACGGACTTTTACGAGGACTGGCGTCGATAAGGATGCCCTTTTGAGTACTACGATTTATGGTCATCAATAACTGGTGTTAAATGAAAATAAAATCGGTGTTTTGAGAATTTGTAGAAATCAAATACAATATTGACTTTGATCCTCTAAATATACAACCAAACAAAATCTAACATAGTGACCAAAATGTTCCATCGTTCTATTCTCGTTAGGTTATTGTTATTTCCACCTGAACTTGCTACGCGTTGAGCTCATGAAACTTCTATCATCTCCAAACAACTTATTTCACAAGAGGGAGTTTGTAAGACGACTTGGTAAAAACGCTACATAAACGCGTCCACGGCACATGCTTATTAGAAAACCTCTGAACCATCCATATCAGTTCCATCTGAAAGATATAACAGAGCAGGGCTGAGTATTTAGTTACACGTTCATCCAGCTACAATGTTGCAGATATTACTTTAACTTGTACTTGGAAACAAGATAAAGCCTATAATAATATTTTGCTTGAAAATTCCACGTCTTGAGATGGCCAGTGTTCATAGAAACGTTAATACCTTCCAGCGAAACTGTGTAATTCGCGTGAAAGCTGTATTAACTCCGAGAAAGTTATTTTGTCCCTATTTATAGAATTTCGCCGAACGCTTCAAGACGCTTTATGTATTTTCGTCGTTTTTATTTTTTCGCACTTGACTATCTTTAAGGCTTATCGTTAATTATCGAATATGCCTTTCGCTGTCATTAACATACATTATAACGACCATATCGTCCACCACCATGTCCATGACCATGTTGTTTCTGTAGCGCATCGGAGATGTTTGCTCAGAACCGAACTGACGGCTTCCATGCAGTGATTCGCAAAAAAGTCGCATCACTGATGCGTAGACCGCGGATCAGTGACAATAGCATCCTGAAAACAGTGGTGGAGAGTCCTTACTCCCCTTTTCTGAGGCACTTTGTGGGGAGAATGGTCAAGTAGCTTTTTCCTTGCTTTATCGTTCTCTGCACATCCTGCCTCACTTGCCTCAGTCACCTACTATTCTTATCCTTGTTTGTGTACTACTAACACTAGTTATAAGATATTTTACTAAAGAAATAGACTATATTGTTGTCCGAAGTGAATAAATAAATAAAATAAAATAAATTATATCATGTCAGATTCTTACAGCCGCAAAAACGTGCGATTTGAACGTGCTTTTTGGCTTTTCGGTTCGGCTTTTGGCAAGTTTCTAACGTGACAAGAGTTTTTTTTTTTTAATTGTCATTTTACCGATCTTGCAGGACATATTGCATGATGCCATTGCTGCTCCTTTCATAAGAGACGCTGCATGATGCTGATGCATGTGCTGCTGACGGAGTCATCTGTGCATACAAGACTTAAGACCACACATGACTCTTGGTTTATGATACCGTCAGCAATTCTGCTCGCCTTGTAAAGTTAAGAAGCGTGACTGTAGATACATACTTATCTCGGCAACGCGTGTTTAAACATCTACCATAAACATCAATGTTATTTCACTGCGCCGTTCGTTAGTACATAACTTTACTATGAACTCTTCCAGAACTTGCAAAGCAAACCAAACAATATAAGAAAACGATTCGCTTTACCACCCAATTAAATATCGATTAACATAAAGACATCGAGATAAAATCGCCAAATAAGTCAATAATCGATTTAATTCATCTGTCCCAAAGCGAATATGAGTCAATAAAAAGGTTGCGTGCGATGTTTCGCGTGGGAGCAGGACAACGCGTAAGGTGCGCGGGCGCAGACACGCGCTAATTAAAAGGATTTTGTTAGCTGTCAACGTGAGATAAAACCCCGCTTTGATGTCGCCGCTCCGCCGCACTTTACAACGTTGACCGGGGTTATTAAAACTATTTATAGGGAAAAGTTGCTTATTCAGGCTAGACGGACGTAAATCAACGGGATTTACTGACATGGTAATCATTTGGTTTAATGTTTGGGCTGACAGTTTTAGGCTGTCCCGAATTCCCGGTTTTTATGTTATAGGACAAAAACCTAACATTTTTTACGAAAGATACTAATTACGATAAGAAAGAGTCATGATCATCATAAACTACGGCTTAGCACTTTGACCATAAAATATGGAGATTGAAGACGGAAAGAGGAAAAGTACACAATTAGGAACGACTAACGAGACATTATCTTATCATTTCGAGGCAACAATGGCTCGTTTAGCTAACTTTTGCTTAACGATAAGCTTTGTAAGAACAACACTATTATCTCAAACACCCGAGTTCACCGAGTGACTAAATGTTAGATGGACGATCGTTCATTAGAGTTCTATGTTCATAGTGTTCTAAATAGGTACTGGACTCACATAAAACAATTCATCTGCCCAGCTTTCTCCCAACTATGTTGGGGTCTGCTTCTAGTCTAACCGGATGCAGCTGAATACCAGAATTTTACATGGAGCGACTGCCTATCTGACCTCCACAACCCAGTTACTGAGTAACATGATACCACTTGGTAAGATTGTTTGTCAGACTTTTGAGCTTCTGACTAACCGTAATGTAATGACTTTCAAGACATCAATACACCCATTTAAAACCAACAACTTCAACAAGTTACACTCGCAAAAGGAATCCTCCGAAACGTTAGTAGAAACAATACTACTATGAGGTCATCATATCGTATCGCAACAACAATTGTCTGCAAACATTCGCAGCGGCCGCGCCATGCTTCGATTAGAGCAGCATTCGTCTCAATTGACGCCCATTTCCTACGATATGCACAATTTGAAAATGTGCGTCATTCGTGTCACATATCTTACTTACATGGGTCTGCTCACATGCACTATTCATTGGTTTTATTGTCTGTGATTGAATACTTCGTACATTTGTCGCATGTGTTCGGATTATTTTACGTCATGTCCCAATGACAACGCAAGTAACTCGAGCTCAGAAATACGCTTTAAGACGCAGATAAACGCTAGTGACCTTGAGTGCATAGCTTGCGCGGTCTGTGCTGAGCTCACGCAACGCGTCGTACGTCCACCCAGTAATAGCACTCGCCCATCAAGGAGCGCTGTCCCAAGTTAGACGTATTATTAATTAATTATACATAAAATAAAAGACATTTTAATAAAACACGTGTAAAGGTAAATAATTAAATATAAATAATAGACCAGACCAAGACCAGACGCTGCACATTAATATCATATTAATAGACCAGATGCTGCACAGCCTAAATGGAGCCTCTCGTCGGGTTGGCCTCGGCATGAATTTAGAAAGGCGAAAGTCATGTACAATTCACACGTCCTGCCGAGACCAATCCGCATCGAAGGGTCGCTTCTTGAAGTTGTGAAGGAGTATGTCTATCTAGAGCAAGTCATCCAACTCGGTAGACACAACTTTGAAAAAGACAGAAGAATCCAGTTGGGTTGGGCAGCGTTTGGAAAACTTCGTCAAGTCTTCTCGTCACCTATCCCGCAATGTTTGAAGACTAAGGTCTTCAACCAGTGCGTCCTGCCCGTTGACATACGGTGCCGAAACGTGGACACTGACAGTTGGGCTGGTCCACAAATTCAAGGTCGCTCAGCGCGTTATGGAGCGGGCTATGCTTGGAGTTTCTTTGATGTATAAAATCAGGAATGAAGTCATCCGGAAAAGAACCGGAGTAACCGACAGTGTTGGCATTAATCAATTAATTTTTTAATCAATTAATTAATTTGATTAATTTTAATCAGATTAAATTAATCATGATTAGAATAATCATGATTAAAAAAAAAATCTTAATCATAATTATTGACGTTAATCATTAATTGATTAACTTGATTGTAAACTAATACATCTATCAATGTTATTAATTCTATATAAAAGAAATGATGGAAAATAATGACACATTTATTATAATATTTTTATTAATTATTCAAAGAACAAAATAATAATTTATAACTTTCAAATACACTGAATTCTAATTTTGAAGAATATTTTCAATCAACTAATCTCCGATCTTTACATTTCTGATTTCTTGATGTTCAAGTTACATTTCATAACTACTTTTTTTTCAAATAAGTCGTCAGATAATTTGTGTGACCTAGGTTTATTTAGCATAGTTGCAAAAGAAAACATTCTTTCTACCGAGCCAGAGGACGGCATTGGTGTATTGTTCTTAATAAACACTTTGCCTATAACAGGATAACTTCGTAGAAGCTCTCGTTCTTGGCTTCCCTCGGCAAAAAAATTTGAAATTATCATATCCGCTCTCTTTTTATCATCAACTGATTCCGCTTCACTGCCAGAGTCGGAATTGAAATAAAAAAAACTCGTCTTCTTGGTGGCGTGTGTTATTGGCTGCATTGTTGACTGTTAAGAGCTCTGGGATTTCTGATATTTCCTTCCTTACGACTGATTTAAAAATGTTTATACACTTCTTTTGATCAGCTGCAGTTAGACATACTAGCCACTTTTTTTTAAATCTGGGGTAACACAGAGCTGCAACGGCTGCATATTTACTAGTTTCACTCGAAAGAGTGTAAAACTCTTCAAATCTTTTCTCTACGCTTTGTAGATATTTTTCAGCAAGTGGTTCACAGAATTTTAGATTTGGAGTAGTCGTGATCTTCTGTATTTTTTTTTTTAGTGCATACAGGCAAGGTAATAATATTCCATAAAATGAGTCATCGCCCTGCAATATGTCCAAAGCAGTTGCAACTGGAGCAGCGTATTGGCAGTATTCCTCAATATATTGAAATTCAGAGTCTCGTAATGGATTTCTTATACTAAGTGCTCTAGCTAGTTGAGAGTAACTAGTTCTGATATTCAATATATTTCTCAAAGCGTCATAGTAACTATTCCATCTAGTTATGCCAGGTCGTGTTAACGTATGTCCAAGAATGTTATGTATCACCTCAGCTGATTTTGGGCGAGCAGCAGCACTCCATAAATCGTTACATTTTCCCATTATTGTGGAATGCAATTTTCCAAGACATGTCGATTTATCAGTCAACAAGGCTTGGACGTCCTTACTAGCAATCAAATTTAAAGTGTGCGCATTACACCTAAAGTGAAATGATAACAAATTGTTTTGTGAATGGTCGTCTACTATATTTGCTTCTAACAGAAGATCATCATGTTCGTGTTCCTGTCTTGTGCCGAACTCTCCTTCAATCACTTCGAGTTCTTCTCCACTTAACTCGTTCTCGCTGCTACTTGGACTTGAAGATTCATTATCTTCATCATATTCGATTAAGGATGTCGTATTTATTCCGAATATCTTGAAGGCTTTCACAAAATTTGACCCATTGTCAGTAACAGAGCATACTATTTTAGTGGGGTCCATATCAAAATCTGAGTATATTTCCAGAAGCAAATCTTTTATGCGGTCAAATGTATGTGCCCCTTTAAATCGGCGACAAGCTAAAGCTGCAGAACGCCTCTTATAGTTATTATCAATCCAGTGCACTGTAACACCTAAAAAACTTCTTTTCTTCCCTGACCATATATCAGCGGTGGTGCACAAATATTTCACAGCAGCTAGGTTTTGTTTTATTTCGCAAATCAGATCGAATGATTGTTTAGCTACTTTTTTTCTGAGAGAACGTCGCCCGGGTATCTTGATTCCACTACTTGTCACATTTAAATCCTCCATCATCTTAATGAAGTAGGGGTCTTCCACGGCTCGAAAAGCAATAATTGAGTTAACGAAATAATTTACTAAGTTACGGTCAAAAGTTTCTTGAGTTACAGGTGTTTTCGGAGTTTGCCTTGAAGTCAGAACTGTATTATTTTTATTTTTCTTTCGCTTATTGTCTTTCATATATTTTTTACATTCCTTTTCTGTGTCAGCGCCATGCTTCCGTTTTAAGTGTCCCAAAAAGTTAGATGTCGTTTTGCCATAGCCCTTAACTTCTTTACTTTGATGGTCCGAACACTTCATACAAACTGCAACTGTGTTCTTGTCTGTGCATTTCTCTAGTAGAAGCTTATAATAGGTACCGTCAAATAAAGCAGAAGAAGAAAGATCTGATTCCGATTGCACTATTAAATTCTCGAAATTGTTTCCCGACACCGACGGATCATTTGAAACACCACTACTATTAGAGTCATGATCACAATTCATGTTTGTTTTTAAGTTACTCACTGAGTGAAACAATATCACAAAATGTTGCAAAATCTGGAAAAATTATCCCCAACCGAGTGCAAGCGAGCGTGTGTCAGCCAGATAGTGTTAAAACGTGACTGTTAGTTCCAAAGTTAAGAAAATTAATGAAAAAAATAATACCGAATTCCTATTTATATAGACTAGACAGGTAAATCCCGGAGCGGGAAGCCCCCTTGTAGGACACAAGGGTATTCCACAAAATATATGGAAGATTCTGCACTAGGTCCATCCATACATACTATTGAGGGCTTCCCCGTAAAATTAAGCATACATGAAAAGGTTTGCCAACTTAAAATCGGTAGAAAAATCGGGAGAACAATTAAATAAATAAATGAGTAGTTAATAGTTAATCAAATAATCAAATTAACGATTAAAATTAATGATTATAAATCATAATCAAAAAATTTGATTACGATTAATTAATCATAATCAAATTTGTTGATTATGATTTTTAATCGTTAATCAGATTAACTTGGGGCCTACACTGGTAACCGACATAGCCTGCAAAGTAAGCAAACTTAAGTGGCAGTGGGCTGCCATGTTTGTCGAAGTACCGATGTCCGGTGGAGCAGACGAGTCCTGGAGTGGAGACCACATATCGGCAAGCGTAGTGTGGGACGCCCCCCAGCTAGATAGACAGACGATCTTAAGAAGGTGGCTGGGACAGACAGCATGCGGAAAGCGGAGGACAGGGTGTTGTGGCGCTGGGAGAGGCCTATGTCCAGCAGTGGACTGCGATAGGCTGAGTTGATTGAAATAATTAAATTATCTTTAAAATGGTGAAGGTTTCATAAAAATACTCTTGATAGTTTTTGTGTTATTCTCAGTTTTTTATCCGCGTTAGACAAAACTTTACAAACTAATTACACTATGTATTATAAACATAATCTAAAATATTCACATATTAAGTTATTGCTCTAATTTAACATAAATCTTTGCCAAATCATGAACACTACTCGTTTAGACGTGATATTCAGTTTAAAATCATGAAAAGTCAGTTATCGTCGCCTTAAGAAATCCAAGAGATACTTTTACAGTCATGCAAACGTCAACATGAGCACATTAAGCGCGTAGCGAAGCACGTTGCCGCTCGGTTTGACCACTAGGTGGTGTCCTTAGTCCGTAGTAGGTAGTTAGGTACTCTGTAGCGGCTTCCTATGAAACGTCAGGTTATGTATTAAAGAATCTGGGTCTTATCTCATAGGACACCACAGCGCAGAGCTTTGTCTTAACTTGTGTGTTTGCTTTTGTATAATCGCCATCATTATCAGCCTTCGCCGAGTGCTTTTGTTAAATTTGGATGATTAGAAAATTCTACTACTTCTTTCTTTAGGCCATCTGATCTGGGGGTTTACTCCTTAAGTCCGTCAACGAAGATACGGACCCGTCCGAAAGTGTTAATCCGTCAAAACAAGTATAACATTAAAAATAAAGAATTTGATTTGATTAAAATTTTCGGACAGGCGAAAACACATCGGGCGTAGGCGCGTAGGGACAAGTGTAAAATCGTGTTGTCATTCATTCTTAGTTCGGAAACCGAACTAATTGTCCGTAAGTGATACGGAGTAAGAAACGCCCGTAAGTTCGGCCGAAACTACGGACTTCGTGCTTAGGGAGTAGACCTCCTGAGACAAGGGGTATCCCCGAATTACTTGAGTTACTGAGAGCTTATCAACTGCAATGCAACATCCTCATCTTGATTGCAGTAACTCATGTCTTAATTGACCCTTCGCACTTGCTCTTGATTACATTCCACTGATAACTTCGTGTGCTGATGATCTGGTCAGCATACAAAGTAATTTAGTAAACTTGAGTTATACACATACAGGGTTATTTTAAATTGACTAGCTAAATTCCGCAGACGCGATGGATAATATCTACATATATCTAAACACGATAAAATAAAAAGAATTGATTTTTTTTTTTGGGAGGTAACGACCGCTGTTTGTGTTGTTGCTTGAAGTATGAGATGAGAAAAACTGTTTTGTTAAGTTTTATCGTGTTTAGATATCGATACGAGGGCGGGTTAATAAGTCCGTGACTTTTTAAATGAAACACAAATTTTTAGATAAAAAGTTATTTTATTTTTCAACGTAGTCTCCTTTGAGCTCTATACACTTAGCCCAACGTTTTTCCAATTTTTTTATCCCTTCCGAAAAATATGATTTGTCGAGGTCTTTAAAATAGGCATTTGTTTGTGAGATGACTTCGTCGTTGGAGGCAAATCTCTTTCCACCGAGCCATTTCTTTAAGTTTGGGAACAAGAAGTAGTCACACGGGGCTAGATCGGTAAAATCAATTGCCTTTAACAAGGCGCATATCCGACTTGTTAGGCGTAGCTCCATGTCGTATGGTATTCTGAATTCAAATTTAAAACAATACGATCGAAAAAGATGGTAAAATGTATCAGGTTTAAAACTGCACCAACAGTTTTTGTTCAATCTAGCAATCATATTTCGGTAGGGGCCATCGAAACCTAAACTCTAAGGTGGGCCAATAGATGTGTCCAGAAGTGTATTAAATAAACGTGTTTTTTTAACTGAAGTATTTTTTTTAAATACACACATCAAAAGTGTCTATGGATCAAGTACATTTTTAACTATTCAAAAATATCCAATTAATATTTACCAAATCTCGTCCTCCAGACTGGCTTCTTACTTTAACAACGTATAAGTTAACAACTTATCCCTATATTTTGTAAAAATGAAGAAAAATTGCAATTTTTGCAAATTGTGGGAAATTAACCTATGTTAATGTCGTCAATTAAATTGAAAAAATAAAGGCAAAAATATGGATTTAAAAAAATATTATAAAGATAAAAAAGAAATAATAATCTGTGTTTCCACCATTGACATGAATCACACAATCACAGCGATTTGGCATGCTTGTTGTTTGGCTTCCATACTCGGCAGAGCTCTTCTTTGGAGCATATCCCATGCGTGCTCAATTAGGTTGAGGCCTGCCAATTGAGTAAGCCACGGCAGAACGTTGATGCGAGCATCGGCAAGAGTGCGTGTTACGACTCTAGCCGTGTGTGGACGGGCATTGTCGGGCATTAGTCGAAACGAATCATCCAACCGGCTTCGCAAAGGGATGATCACATATGAAACAATCCTCTCCGCATAAATATGAGCATTAAGGTTGCCCCTGATCCAAATCAGATCGATTCTTCCACCGATATCCAAATACCGGCCCAAACCATTAGTGTTCCCCCTCCATATGAATGAACTTCTTGACAAAATTGCTGGTTCTTTGTTCGACCCGCATGTTTATAAGTCTGCTAGTTTCTCAAAAACGATTTAATCAATTTTGATAACTCTTTCACTAACGCAATCGACATACTTTCAGGAAGGTTTTAAAATACAACTAGCTGTTGCCCGCGGCTTCGCCCGCGTGGGTATCAATGCTTACCTATTTGAATCGGATTTTGTTCACAATGTCATTGGTTTTAATTTTTTTACGCGGAACCCTACTTCGTTTTCTAAAAAAAGTAGCCCAAGTTACTCCTTATAACATCAGTTGTCTGCCATTGAAAGTCGCGTCAAAATCGGTCCGGCCGTTTCGGAGATTAACCGGAAAAAACGGACAGACAGACCGACAGACAGACCAAAACTGTTTTTTTGTTATACGTACCAATATATTATATACTTTCATGGGCATTTAGTAAAAAGCTGTTATTTTGACATTACGAACAGACACTTCAATTTTATTTATTTATAGGTATATAAATATATTGGGTTATTTTTAATTAAACTTGTTAAATTCTCTTGTTTCGAATCGAAGAGAACGGGGTTGATTTTTGCACGCAAGTGTAGCAACAACTGAAAAATAAAAGTGAAGACACACAACAAGACTGAAATTAAGTTTTACACTTTTGCGTTAATAACGAAAACAAACACTGTATCGGTTAATGACATATTAACACAACAAATAATACGTTTAATGACTTTCCGGGCCGGGAAGAGACCGGTACCGAGTCTACCACAATAGACCTCTAACGAAAGGATTAGGTCCGGGTCGGATTTTGTTAATGAGACCCCTTTGTGGCTCTCTTCGCGGACCGACGGAAATCATTTATTTAACCGTAACCAATTGACATTTCCATTTTTTTTTTAAATTTATAACGTTCTACGGGTTTGTTTTAAGCCTTCGCCTACGCTAAGCTT
The DNA here is from genome assembly GCA_947568875.1 of Fissipunctia ypsillon. NCBI lineage: Eukaryota > Metazoa > Arthropoda > Insecta > Lepidoptera > Noctuidae > Fissipunctia > Fissipunctia ypsillon. The sequence goes on along the minus strand of OX387660.1, from coordinate 2,080,659 downwards.
AAGAAACTGGTCACGAACCATCACAGTCAGTTCAAACTACCGTATAGTCGTGTAGGATGCCTATTTATGTACTATTTAAAACAAGATGAGTGGCCGTTACGAAGTGATAGATTGCGTATTTCTGGTAGCTAATTTAGGTTTAGCGCTAACAAAGACGACGGTTATACAGAACTTTCTTTGAGAATGAGGTCTGCTCTCCAAATACATCGTTTGAGTATGAAGCAACAAAGTATCGGTCAGTTTCTATGAAAAGCACTCCCACACCATGCGGCGTGTATCACTATAATCAATAGGAGCAGACCGGGGCACGGCGCCTGCCGTCAATCAAACTGACTGACATCATATCATTCCTGGGTTCCTTAATAAAACATCTGCCGAGTAAACTTCTCGGATTCAAAGCGGATGATAGTGTTTTAGTACAAGTTTATTTACCTATATGTATTTTGGAAAAACATAACTGAAGAACATTTATCCTGATTTATTTGATGCCAGAATATTTTAAACATAGAAATTGGAACATAAAGTACAAAGTAACCCACATGTACAAAGCGAATGTTGTTTTGAACGAAGCCAGTGTAGCTGAAGGTGTCAAAATTTTATGAACACATAAACCAGCCTAAACGCTAATAACCAGAACAATAAAAGCCATTGAAGAACTACTCAATCCAAGAAACAGGAAACCGTAATTGGAAAAAAATACCGATTTATAGGCACGAAGTCCAGCAAAAGGCTTTGAATGAGAAAAAAGAAGAAAACACACTGCTTTCAATGCAGTTCAGCCGATCTATTCTGTACCTAAACATCACGCCGTGAATACTTAGGTGAAGTGAGCTCAATCCCTAGTAGAGTAAGGTGGGATGACAGTTCACATCACGCTCACTTCACCGAGATCTTTACAGAATAGCACCACAGTATTTGAACAATACGAGTGCGTGTTAGCCCCGGCGCTGAGGAAAGGGTCAAACAAAATCATTTTAGTCCGACCACAAGAAATATCACACGTCGTAAATGGAGATGAGACGGTATTACTTACGAGTGGGCTCTCAGACGGGATATGGTCATGTATAACCGTACAATGCGCTTTTGAAGAGAGCTCTAACGAAGTAACCTGGACGTCAATCAAACTTTTGTATCACTGCGGACAAAGCGGCTCCGAACGGATGATTTTATTTGATAAGGAATGTAACCTAAGCTGCTGCGAGGGGCAGGGAGAGTCAAATGAATTGCTCGTAATCAGTGAGTATTGAAAGTTACAAAAAGAAAAATGGTATTTTATAATCTATTGAAAAGTATCTAAGTAAGTATTTTCATTTTGTAATAGTTATTTTGTATTGGTGTTTGACATAAAAACAGAGAACCTCAATATGCCCAGAAAATTACACATACCACCTACATTCTTAATTTCTTAACGAGAAATTTTTAATTTGAAACGAATAAAACACAGTCTGTGCAGTTCTTTGAAGAAACGTCCAAAGACAAAGATCGTTTCTAAGTGATCGTTAAATAACTGTTAGGCACGTTTAAAATAGAACGACAGACTTTATTTCCGGTGCTGCTGCTGATAATAGTAAAAGCTTGTTTAGTAGCAGCCGATGGAAGCGATTGTGTCCAAATATTTGAATTTCCAATTGTACAGAAGAAACGCTCATTACCATAAAGTTCTCGAGATATAGTATTTCTGTATTAATTTCCAATTACAATAGTGAAGGTATTTCCGGCGGTAGACGCATCTAATTCCATGGCGCCTCTTTAATTACCGAAGCTTTTATCTTTTTGCATAATTAATAGCTTTGCCCAAAAAAGCGCGGGTTATGTTGTTATAAATGGCAAAAAAGCTGTAACTTTGATAGAGCCGACGAATGAATAGACCAAAAGACATTAGCAGAATGGATAGTATAGGTATATGATTGTATTAATCAAATTTAATTAATAAAATTAAATCTTATAAACGATGCGCTTTATATTTTTTTATTAGATATTAATGTCAGTAAATTATTGTGGACCCAATAGGGTTGTTAAATGATTCTAGAACACGATTAGTATTCAAAATTGTGATTATAAATAAGTGGAAATCTTCCTAATTACCTAATTAATTTATTAATTAATAATCATCAATAATCTCTGAGAAATATCATGCGTTTTATTATGAACCTTTTTGAATAACAAGATATTCTTACAAATAGCTCATCGCATTTTGTTATCTAAGGAAAACCTTCGTCATTTTAATGCAACACCTAATGGCAATCACAATTAGGATGAGCCCGCCTCAAACGTCAGCCATTACTCATTAAAAAAAAAACATATATTTATTCCATTTGAAGCTGTATATTTGTGTAAAAACACGTATTCTTAGGGCGAATATGATTTATATGATAACTATATTATATTTGCTATAAGATATTTCTAAAATAAACCCTGCGGCTATAGTAATAAGGGAGTCAGCATTAATTTAATGTGTGTAGCCGAAGGTCGGCGCAGGCGCCGGGGAGCCGCGTTTTTTCATGCAGAGATTTTATTTTATTATTTCCGAGGTCGGATAGGAATACCGATTGGTTGATGAATACCACAGGTACGGGACGGACGAAGATATTATGAAATGTATGGTATCGCTCTAGCGTAAATTACATAAGTATACCAACCGATGTATTTGTAATGTTAGTATTGGGAATACACAGTTAACATGAAATTTCCTACCAATTCATCTTATTTGAGGCAAAAATAATATTTGAAACCATGTCATTAGAAAGACTATGGTTAGTATGGTAACTGAATAGCCCGATACAAACAGTTTGACCCACAATGTGATCACTAGACAACGTGTTACGTTACTACCCTTGTGTTTACGATAAACGAACACGAGCAATGCAATTAATCCGTAATTAACGTTATTCGATAACATAATTAATAAACTGGAGTATTAAACTGTTTGTCGATAATGCAGGGGTCACGATTAGAAACCAAAGTGTTAGTTTCAATAAATTAGTGCATGGTAGGAACGTGTAGACTTTAATTAATGTTGGTTTCTTAGAACTTTGATAAATGGACGCTTTTTCGTCGGCTCTATGATATCACATCACGCTATGGAATAGTGTAAAGATTGAAGGCGTCAAGACTCTAGATGGCTTTGGTCTGTTAATAGTTCGAAATCACGCTACCACCATAAACAATTTTAATTACAAAACTATTTTCATTTTAATTAGTGCATTTTTCCTGCATTGCACAATAGCTACATAACTCAAGTCACGTAAACTCACCTAAACATGAATATCGAGAATACAAACAGATATAAGTAAATAAATCTAGACCCAACAATAAATACTAAAATAATCTACAGAAGCTAAAGATGCACCAAAGTGAATCTTATAAATATGAATGCGCATAGTGAGAAGCGCTGGGAACTGTGCAGGTATACAGCAGGGCATTTAGATAATAACAGGGGTAAGTGGCGCAGGCGCAGCTTCGCCCGCCGCGCTCCGTCCGCGTGCCGGTAGCAATTAGCGTTTAGACCCATACAATTATTGCTACAAATCGATGTAATTGAACATGGGAACAAAAAATACAACGACCATTTCTAGCGATTCAGCTTGAGACTGTGTTTTTATGAATGGATGTCGAATTTATGAATGTGCGCACTGCGACTTTACCAGGTTATTGGTTTTCAATTTCTTTTGGTAGGGTGATTATCGAACAAAACCACATGACTTGCGAGCTGTCGTTAGTTTTAATTAACAAAAATAAAACAGGTGAGTATGAAGCCATGCTACAAAAGAATTTAATCAAGAGCGCCCATAATCGATTATGAACGGTGCGACAACGAAAATTAAACGACACTTTTGGATGGACAAAACATGAACGCTATAAATCGGCGTTCCCCGACACAAAAACACGCCCAAAAAGAGTTAAGCGTTCGGAAGATCGTCGAATACAGATTACCGGGCGCAGGTGTTAAATAAAAATAATAAAATTCGACGCGGACCATGTTAAAAAGACGAGTGGAAGCGGCCGCGCGGCGCCGAACGAGGCGTAATTTCGTTCGCAACGCCCGACCCAACAAAAAACGACGTGTACCATCGAGTTAACCACGAGCCCTGCACATCGCCAATATTCGCCATTCAGAGTCAATCCGCACGCTTCGCCGGCGTCTATTTTAATGCCTTATACGCGCGGCCTTATACGCGCGGCCGTAACTCCCACGTGCCTTTCACGGCAGGAGACCCTTATAAGCGCAGATACGATTTAAAACAGCCTGTGACAAAAAACGAAAGAGAATCCTTAGTCGCGAATAGGTGTTGATAATAAAAAACTCAATCAAAAGGACCTCAGTACATTCAACTTCAGAATTCGGCTATAGATTACCGAGGAAAATGGAGGGGTAATCAAGTCACATTAAACATTTACAGGCTCGACTGACAAATTGACCACTTCCGAGAAGTAAATTCGACGTGAGAGGAAATGCGAAGTAAATAAAATGGTCGACGCAGTGCGCGCGCAAACTGCAATTAGGGGAAGCAATTCCTCTTCGCACGTACGAACAAATTGCAGGCACCCAGAGCTGGCCGCTCGACCGCAAAAACTCCAGATAGCACGCACAGAGCAATGCAAGTAAAGTGACGATTAGATACCCCTCCGGTGATATTGCATCACTATCACACAACATCCACGTAATGCTGCGGGCATATAGAAATGCCATCAACTACTCCATTTTGTAGTGGCAAAAGAAATGTAACTACGACCCAATGATTGAAGGCGGCATTATTAAGAAGGGTTTGATACCATTCGTGCGACGACGCCATCCGCGCCATCACAACAAAAACTATTGAGTACGCAGAGCAATCAACATGACAAAAAAAATTAGAACCGCACAAATTCTTAAGAAAACATTTTAAAAGGCCTCAAGCTCGATTTGTAAACGGAAAGAGGTCATTAAGTAGAGCTTAACGTTTCGAAAGGAATCCATGGGGTAGTACCCGAAATAAATACCATCTAATGTGTCAGTATTATTGGACGTAAAGCCCACGTTTAATTAAGGGCATGGACAGGATGAATAAATAACAGGATTATCGTACCATCGCACATGTGATCCGAACATCCTTCAACGCGGCAAGATTTACGATTTGTTTTCAGTTATGTAAGACCTTCGTAGGCGTACGGCAGGAGTACCTACGAGTGGGGGGAGCTAACTAATACCAAGGATGCCCTGGACTCAAACTTACAGGTTTGTAACAAGACTCTGCACAGAATCAACGCGTAATGGTATTCCAAGAGAAACATTACACGCATTAGTGGAAAGATACAAGTCAGACACGATTACATAAAGCGATAAATTATTTTCCCGACTAGTTACCGCAAAACTTATTATATTATTATCTTATCCAATCGCATATATTAAGTTAGCGCGTGAAGTGCTCGCTCGTGTAACTCGATATTTTGATACTAGTCGGATAATCTTTTAAAAGTAACGAAAATAACGCTGTGGCAAACAGATCGGTGCTCACATTAGTTCGGCCGTATTATCGCCGCATCTCGTTGATATTTAATTCTCCAACGCCAACGAGGAGTGCAACGCCTACATTATCCGTCCCTGATTTAAATTCATCGATAGCAGCTTGTAAATACTACTTTGAATGTACGCTACATATGTTATGAAAGGAAACAGATTCTACAACTGAGCTCGGAATCAGCGGGCATTCATTACGTGTCACAAGTATTTTTACGTCAACAGGATGATGATTTGTTATTATAACATGTTGAGGCCTTTTGATTATCAGTTCTGTTTTGTTTTACAGGTATATAAAGTTTAATATCTCGTGCTCAATACTTCAAAGAACATTCCAGCTCGCCCTGTCAAACATTGCCTCGAAATAGTTCAAGTAGACTAAACCGTCGAACAAGGCGTCCACCGAGTTGAAAGTGTTACCAATAAGGAAATACATCGGAATGCGATACATTGTTATAATCCAAACAGCGCTTGTTGTTAAACAAATAGTTCAATTTAGAGGGGTAACGCCCTAGATTGTAAACTGTGTTATACTTGCAACAATACGTCCTTAGTATTTTCCGTTCGGGTCAGCGACTTGTAAACAAACGCGTGCGTGGATTTGTACAGAAATAATATGTACCAAACTCGTGAGAAATTCGTGACGTGCGACGAGATTAATATGGAAATTTGCTGCATTTTTGTCCTCCAACCATATTTTTTCACTTCAACGACCGAGCAATGACACTGTAAAATCTTCTAACGTCTTCAAGTTTATCTGGAGATCAAAACCCGCCCGAAATAGACCATTATGTTAAGATTTAAGTAATAATACTAAGTGAAAGATGTAACGATAAAGGTGGGCATTTTAAAACTATAAATGAATTTCCAAGTGGTAGATTTAAATTATTAGATAGGATTGAGTCACAATCCGGGTTGGCTCTTAGTCCTAACAATAGCAATGATTTCCTATTGATACACGGATCAAGCAATCGAGCCACCGATCCGTGGTGCTCTTACATCAATTCATTTTGCTTAATAATGTGTATGAGCTACGAAAAAAGCGGTGACTGAGCACAAGAGACGGTGCAACAAAGAAGCAGTGTCCTGTGTCAATTGTGATACATGTATTATAAAGGTTAGATAAAAACTTCCTTCACAGAACTTAATCGATAGTGCGCAAATTCTATTAACATATCATGATCGTTTGCAATACAAAATTATAAAATATCATTGCAAGCATCTTGATATTGCAATGACAAAGGCACATAAAAGGCAATTGTAATGAATACCGGTGCAGTAACGATGCAAGGCCGTTTTCGTTTATACCAAACCACTGATACACTTAATCAATTTTTGGAAAACTCACGTATACAAACATCAATCAAACAAATCTGATTTTAATCCGTCGTCAAAAATAGGCGATTCTTCTTCATTCTACTGTCTGTAATCTATACCGATATATTGTACATTTTTGGAGCCAAAATTATTTGCGTTGATCTCGCCCAAGCGTCTTCTCTACCATTTGATCTCCGCCTTTTGCTTTCTACTCCGGCTGGATAGACCAATTGCATTTCCTAACTTTACTCCTTTTTCTCTTTGCCATAAGCTACTCCCACGTCAACCGCTTTTTTCGGAGCTTACACCTTTTCCTGGTGTAAAAATATGAGTAAATCGCTGTTATGATGACCAGTTGGGAGGGAATCGGTTTAATACGTGATCGCATCGAGGCGAGTTTCCGATTCGTCACGCCGCATCAGGACATTAAGATGAACGATATTACAGCTACAAATGTTTTATGTTTTGCTCGTGCATCCAGCCGGCAATAATCTATTCAATTTCAGTTTTTGTTCCAGGTCATGTTCACCTCTTCATTTTTATTTAATCGCATTGTATTTTTTGCGGGTCTGATCAATCTACCGGTCAAAAGTTATTGTTAATGGTCGGTATTGTAAGTGAATAATTGATCGTCAGATTTGATGTACCTACTCAGCTTGGATGCTTTTCGAAAACAGCATAGAGGGTCCGTAGATGGCTAGCTGGAAAACTCCTAATGATTGTGAGTACCTCTATTTAATGTTGTTGATATATACATGATCTAACACTAGAAATATTCTTGAGACAATGCGTACTTCAATTAATAACAATATATAATATAGGTACACACTTAGATTAGAAAACACTTCAGACGTCAGAAAACGTTTAAGAGAACGTTACATGAAATAAACCATTACATAATGTACATTGAAATTCTAGTATATCATTAGACTCAACGCCTACTGATAGGGTCAGGGGGACGTTTGAATACCCTGAATAATATTTTACAATCGTCATTTCACGGCTTGAATGCAACAATAGAGGTATCAAGGCGCGTGTGGGCGGGATATGCCGTCATTGTCATCTGCGAAGGACGAAGAAAAAACTTCTTAAAATAATGTATTATACAAATAGGAATATCTGCAATTGAAGAAGCAAAAAACTGAGCATAAGACTTAGTCCTGATATGATTTTCTTAGGAAAAATTGCGCATTATTTTTACTCAGTAATTCTACAAGTGGGTTGCCATAAGCAATTTATAAGTAATCATCAGAAGCATCGTAATAAAGTGAATAGTTGTAGTAATTGCAACCCTGAGCCGAGGATAACTACCTAGTTTTACAGATTTAATATAAAATACGGAGCAATTTTCAATACGTAGTTATCCTTTACTTGATATTGACTTAAAACATGGATGTTATGCATTATTACACGAGTAGATAACATCCTAGGTGCGATATTTATGCGCTTCTTGAAGCGTAGTACATTCAAAATAATTGACAGGTAAGTAATACACGCTGAGCGTGCTTGCGCTATAATAAATTTGAATCTTTTAAAAACACATGTTTTACTTTGCATTGCGTAAAAAAGCGTTATTCGTTTTTACTTTTCAGCCGATTTCAGACATGTTTTAGCCATTGCAGGCAATATAGTACAAAACATTACTGTTGTCACAGCAGGTTGTGTGCCGCCCATAGAATGTAAGTAAAGGAGAAAAGGTATATAACACCCTGAATTGGATTTTCTAAGGTTGGTACAAGAAACAGCTATTAATTATATTGGTCCACTGAACATTTATGGAGGCTTTTCCATATCGACGGCGAAGTGCCAATACCTCCTAACTGACTCCTAACAAACATGCGAATAACGCCTTTAAATTCAAAACGATAAGGCGTTATTCGCATGTTTGTTGGGAGTCAGTTAGGAGATATTGGCACTTCGCCGTCGATATATTATCATCAGCAGGTTAACGTTCATGGACAGTCTGGAATATTTTCAGAGATTATTTTCCTTAAGGATAAAGGCTGAAATTGTGTTCGAAGACATCGAGGTTATTTCTGCGGCTTTATAGTACAAAGTGAAGGGGAAAAGCAGTCCCAAGTTCAAAGAGCTAAAGCAACAATAGTCCCGTCAGTTACACGGCGCGCCGCCGCCGCTAGCGCCATTGTCGCGAGGTGTCGGGCACCGAATCTCGGCTGGGGAAAAACATAAAAGAAATAACCTGCATCTCCAGCTAGGGTTGGCCACATAAAGAAATTTTATCACCAGTCGCTTAAATTGCATAATGAATCAAAATATAGTGATGAATTTCTATATGATTGTCCGCATGTTCTTATAAATAATTGTTCATATTCAAAAAGATAAGCTTCCGTTGTAAGCACGCGTGTTCTTATTTTAATCATTTTTCTTGTAAATTATAATACTGGCCTTATCTGGCCGGGTCCACAAAAAGCATATTTATTTATTTTAATTAGATATGGCGTCACATTCCAAAATTAATTAGAATGAGAACACAAATAGTACAGAAAAGTCAACGTTAATCATTATTCATAGGCTTAAAGTTACCAGCTTAAATTGAACTTTCGACACCATTATAATGAATGAATTTCTGTGAGTCACAGAGCAAAATAATTTTCCATTCATTTGGTGATCCACAAAAACGTGACAATTTGTTGAGGTATTTTGAGGAAAACCACAGATCTAAACTAGGCAACAGGCATGCCATGAGAATTTTATGATTCACAACATTATTTAATGTTTATGATCATAACTTTTAATGTTCATGTTTTTGAGGCAGCCCTATGTGAAGCTGGGGCTATTGTTATTACAAAATGACCCATCTCAATGTCGGACGGTTCTTGGAACCAAGTTCTTCGCGGTTGAAATTATGTATAACGTAAGCGCCTTTGAGCATTTTATAAAGGCTTATTTCTGACACCTCGGATGAAACATGGCGCATAACGAATGTGTACGCGCATCGACGGGATGAGCCTATAAAGGCGAACCTCACAGAATGGGATACCAAATTGGTTACAACGATTTATTTACGAGTATTAACTTAAATGGTTTACGTACGTATCTAATTTATATTATGTGATTTTTGAGAATGATTTTCGAGGTGTGAGAAATGATTTTAATATAAATTAAGTATGTGATATTTCCCTTATAATAATAATCAGCCAGTATTGGCCCCACTTGCACTGCAGGGCAAACGCTTCCCTTTCCTTTTTTCACTCAACTCAATCCAGAGCCAATATCCAGGACCAACCCCAGCGATGTTTTCCTTGGCTATTATATTATCTACTATTACAATGAGTCTTTTGCGTCCTTAGTATTATTATTATTAATAATTAATTATTTATTTATTTATTTCTCATCACAAATGTTGTTTTTCACAGGAAGTGCTTAATCTAAAAAATAGGGTAAACATTTGTGATAGACTACCTACCTAGTGCCCGAAAAAGGCATAAAATACCTGTGTTACGAGTCGCGAGGCCCCCCAATACTTAAATGTACATATTAATTTAAATTAATTAACATAAGCATGTGATGAAATAAATTAAAAATTCTAGATACAGAGAAAAAAAACAAAAAATAAAACATTATAAAAGTAATCTAGACTGGTCAAACTTATGTGATTTCAGTGTGTGTGTGTGAGCTAGTGTACGTTTGTGAATGAGATACTAGATTTAACGAATAGGGATCAGAAGACTCTCAGTTGCCTGATAATCGTGAGTTTTAAGCTATTTACATAGAGTTAGTTTAAAAGCCGATCTAAGCATAGGTAGTATTTCGATTGCTGTGATTGAACTTTAACACTGCTACTCTTTTCAAAGATAATAATCGTGCTTAAAAGTTCTATCCTAATATGTGAGCGTCCAAGTAAAAAGGGTCCAGTTCTCGGCATTATGTTTCCGAGATATACGCAGTTTTGTAAAGTTGGGTGAAAAAAATAGCAGTTCTCAATTTTAATTGATTATTAATTAATGCTCAATTATCTACAAGTTCATATAGTAAATGACTTTATATGATGTTTCTAAGAAAGACAACATAAGAAAATGTAGGTACTAAGTTGTACCAAAAATCAAACTTTGAAAATGCAAATCAAGTTTTTTCAGTTTCAACTTCAAATGTCTGATTTAAAGAAAATGTGCCAGTTTTTGAATATTTTTTTAATCCTTATTATCAATTGACTATTCTAGATACCGAATCTGGTCTGAACTCAATACCCCACTACCACTACTGGACCCTTTTTGCTTGGACGACGCCCACATATTTACTGTCTCGTGTAGTTCGATCCTTCCCTCGTTAATTTAAATCACCTTAGTGTTCTCACTGCGAGAAATTACTCCATTTTAAGATCATTGCGCACACAGCATGCCACTAAAATTAAGTAGCTTAGCACAGAAATACCGTTTTTAAATACATATCAATACAATTAACGATACCTACGTCTAGTTTGGTCGAAAATTTCCTTAATCTGAGGCATTTAGTTAATGGAATAATCATTGGAAGAGGTACCCCAATCAGGGCAAAAGCTAAGACGTTTTTATGGAGGTTGGCGCCTTGGAGTAAATTAGTAAGCAATTAATTACATCAGTTAAATCGATTCGATATGTATAAATTCGTTAATGTTTAAAAAAAAATACCCAGGTCTTACGAATGGCTATATACATAAGATTTCGAACAGATCTGCGCTTTGGATAAGACGAAACATACAGGTGCAAACTCGGACTCACAACTTACACATGTAAGCGGCATGCAAAGGATTTTTTGGTATTCAATTGAGATTGAGATTTTGGAAAAAAATGGAAAATTTTACTTGTTCAACTTCTCGTGTAAAAATTAATGAGGTACTACTTTGCGGCATTCCTCTAAAATCAAATTCATAATGCTACACGTCACGCCTTGCGACATTCATTATTATGATTTGTAACGTCATGCAGAGCATTTGTTCGAGTAAGTAATACCTACTTAAGATTTTCTTTTAAAACATTTTCAGTGACTGCTTTGGAAAATCATGCACCGGGCAAATCCTCCGTCTCACCCAATATATCGAGGATGGGTATGAAGCCAACCAAATTACCGATGTCCTAATCGAGCTATCAGCAGCTTACGTCACCGTTAATGTTAAGAAACTTCCTTCCAAACAACTACCCTAACAGACGATCAAGCATTTATACTCATCTTGCGAGAAATGCTACACAAACGACGTTTCATAGTCCATTTAAATTCTGACAAGAGCAGATGGCGCATCTTGAAGAACGACTTACCCCAAGGCAGTGTCCTGGCTCCCATTTTATTCATTATATATATGAACGACCAGCCCAAAACGACCAACATTGAAAGATTTCTGTATGCAGACGACCTGGCCCTTGCTACAAGAACAAAAAACTTGAATCAAATCTCGAAATAGCTCTGGATAATCTCAGTACATACAACGAGAACAATGCTTTAAGGCCTAATCCTTCTAAAACGCAATCTTGCTCATAATTCCACCAAAGAAATCGTCAGACCAACAGGAAACTTAAAATGGCGAGGCGCTGACATTGAACACAACAACAACCCCGTCTATTTGGGGGTACATTAGACCGTTCACTGACCTATAAGCATCACTGTACCAAGACTAAACTGAAAGTCGGCGCTCGCAACAACTTATTACATCGCTTAACATCCACCACCTGGGGCGTCTCCGCACAAGTTCTCCGGACATCTGGCTTGGCTGTATGCTATTCGGATGCCGAATTTGCATGCCCTCGTTCCGCCCATGCCCAAAAAGTAGATGTAGCCTTAAATTAAACATGCCGAATAATTACAGGGTGTCTCAAACCAACACACCACCTGACCTCACTTTACCCACTTGGAGGAATAGCCCCTCCAGAGGTTCGAAGGAAAATTGCCGGTGCTTCTGAAAAGCTGAAGCAGGAGAAAGACAAAAGTCATTCACTCTAGGACGTAACGAAGCCGGGGCAGACTGAAGAGCCATAACAGTTTCCTCAAGTCAACCATCCCACTAAATTAAGGCAGCTCTAGTATGGCACGATTAAAAAAGTGGCTGCTTACACATTCCCCTCCAGCTGAGTATGTTGAGCCCGCAGAAAAGCTCCCAACGGGCCACTAACCACCATGGAACCACCTGGAAATCTCTTAACAAGAGAAGCCAGGTGGGTCGCTGCAGGTACAACTTAGTCAGGTGAGGGTACTCCGATGAGTCACAGTGCGACTGTGGAGCCACATCACAAACGATGCCTGAACTCTTGTCGTGCTCTCTGTGTAAAAACACCTGCACTATTGAAGGGATTCGGCGCACAATGCCACATTCGCAAAATGACATATTGACGCAAAATGACACATTCGCAAAATGTCTTTTCTCAATATGCCACATTAGCAAATTGTCCTTTCTCAATATGCCAAATTAGCAAAATGCCACTATCAAAATGACACATTCTCAAAAAGTCATATAACATAATGTGCGATTTACTTTAATGACAATAAAAGATTGAGATTGTGACTTCTTGCAGTAGGCCAATAATTTATGAATAAATAATAATACTAATTTAATTATTTCAGTATTGATTCTACGATTTGCTTGTAATCAAGTAGTTCTTAAAGTTTTAAAATATTAACAACGTCACGTCCAAATTAAAAAAAAATTGACTGTGTCCGAAGTGAAATTTCGAGGTTTTGACATTATGCGAAAATGGCATTTTGTGAAAATGGCATTTTGCTAATGTGAAGTTTTGCGATGTGGCGTTTTCAGAATATGACAATTTAAGAATGTGACATTTTGCGAAATTCCAATATGTCATTTTGCGAATGTGGCATTGTGCGCCGAATCCTATTGAAAAGACCTTTGCGAGGCCAACGCTAACGCTGTTGAAGTAGCCGAATTCTGGTCGAAGCTTATATGAAATTAATAAAGGAGAATCATCGATACGACGAAGGTGAAGTGGCTGCTTAGCGTTTAATTAACGCTGAACAGCCGTACTGCCGTTCTTTAACTAGAAAGCCGTTAATGGTCAATTTTTACTTTTTAATAGAAAGTGCCAGGATCGTCACAAAGTGGGTGCCTGAAGACGGGCGTCGTCACCGAGGCAGGCCTAAAAAACGCTGGCGTGATGATTTGGACTCGTACCTTATTGATTGGACGGAAAAGGTACAGCACAAAGAAAATTGGAAAAGTATGGCGGAGACCTTTGCCCAGCAGTGGGACAACATAGGTTGAACAAAAAAAAAAAATAGAAAGTGATAGAGGTCAAAATTCTATAACTTCCTGTCTAAGAAAATTAAATATAGTTCCAGAGATATGAACATTTTGCAGGCCGTCAAGGATTCTTTGGGATTAACAAAAAGAAATATCAATTAATGTCTATCTATGTAATGAATATCATAGTTTTTAAGAAACTACGATTTCCGCGTTTTTTGCCATTATCTCGGAAACAACTTTTTGGGCTTAACGACCTTCTAGTTAAAAGACGGCAGCGTAACTATGCGGGCATGGTCCGTCTAGGATACTCTGAATGAAGCAGATGACACGACTGGGCCCAAGAATAGGGCTTTTGGGCATACTTACCAACACTGCACAATGTTGATCATTATTTGATGAGACTAACAATTTATTTCGATCAATAGGTATTTCGTAATGCATTCGTCAATTTTCAATGTATGAGGCAGTGACATTTTAACTTAGTTTACCAATATTTCGTGATTTACTCTGTCGAAAGCCTCTTAGAAGTTACACACACATAATAAACTTCACGCCTTCTTCCCACAGGGGTAGGCAGAAACTACAGAACGCCGTGCGAAGTTCTCGTTATTTTGTCATGATGCCATCTAAAGAAAATTATTGATCTTTCCTTTTTTCAGCAGATCTTCTTTCTCTTCTTTTATAAGTTCTACACGACCGATAGCGGTGTGTTTATTGTCATCATTCACAAATCAAGAATTTTATAAACAGGGCTTCTAGTAGACAAGCAGTTCATTACTAGAGATATGAATGTTCTCGACAAAGCATTTTGAGGTTCCAGTGACTGAATGATAATAACAGAAATTAATCTAATAAACAGAGTCATGAAAATGTGCCTTCAAAGTTGGCCTAGAAGCCTCTGTTAGAGGCGCGATATAAATTCAACAAGACTCATGCTTACAAGTATGTAAGTACGTAAAAGCTTTTCCAAACAATCTGTAGTACCTACTAGTTTTATTACTTGAATTTTATTAGTATTTGGACTGGTAGTGGCATCTATTGAGAACTGTTTGAACTCTTTATTAAAAGGTAACGTTTTACGCAGAAGAAAAATAACAGTGCTGTTGATATTTTACAAATATAAGAAATACCTCCCTCTACAATCAGGCACATACAGGTATTTAAGTTAATTACAAATAATAACGTCAGATAAAGTCTCCTCGCTGAGCTAAGAAACTACCTACCGAGTGTTTAGGAGCCACTTAGGTACAAATTGAAAAACATAACATTCTTTCCAACATTAGCACTCCAACCGGCTCTTTACCATACATGACATAGAATTAAACTTATTCGCAATTTTTACTAACAACATTTCGCTGAATAGAATCGGTCAATCCAGTTCATTCATCATAAACACCTGACATTTAAGCACCGTTATGAGACATAATCTTCATGTAGAAAAGAAAAACCATGTCTTGTAAAGTGTAAAATCATTAAAATTATTGATTAACTTACCCATTTTCTGAAGAATTCACTCAAAATTCACTTGGAATAACTTTATACACTGAAAAACATCACCACAAACATTACACATTGGTAGCCATTTTGTTTTTCTGACAAATTATTACCAGGTTGAAAAAGTATTTTTCGGATATAATGCGTTCCGAAAATATGCAATAATTATTATTTTTTTCTTGTGGCTATACCAACTAATAATAAAGATACTAAAAGTTAAAAGGCAAGACCAATGGGCCAAACTTGCGACCCAATGGGTCCTTCTTGATGGCAGGCGACATCGCGGCAGGTCCAAACGGAGATGGCGGGATGAGCTGGACTCCTTTAACAAGAACTGGTCCTTAGCAGCTTAGAGAGAAGTAGACAGACAGTGGGAAATCACAGGCTTTTAATAATTTAATTATTGTGGCCAATAAGCCAGACATAGTGGTGATAGATCGAATAGAGCGTCGGCGTCGCACAATGATTATTGATATAGCGGTTCCGCATGACGAGAACCTTGTGAAAGCTGAAAAAGAAAACAGATTAAGTATCTTGACCTGGCTCGCGAGGTTATCGACATGTGGGATGTCGATACAGCAGTCATTGTGCCGATAGTCGTGACGGCAAATGGCATAATAGCCAAAAGTCTCGACCAACATCTGAAGAGGCTCTCGTTAGGCAGCTGGATCAAGGGCTTGATCCAGAAAGCGGTACTTCTCGATACGGCACGTATCGTTAGGAGGTTCCTCTCTCAGGAGCCCTGACCACCGGTAGCTTGGATCCTATTCCCGATACCGGTGGGAGACGATTTTTAATATTTTTAAATATTTTTTTTTTGTTTTTATAAAAATTTTTAAAAATGTAAATTATGTGTTGATAAATGGAATAAAGGAAATAATAAAAGGCAAAAACTTGGCCAAAATAACATAAAGTATGTACCTATATACATTCATACAGGAAAGACCTAACCTCTGAAGTGTCCCGCGATCAAGGACTTATCCCGGAGCTATGAATCGTTTATAATGATATTTTTTTATGATGATATTTTTTAAACAATTAAATAAATTTATTATTCCAAATTTTTAAACATATGACATAATTATATATTATACTGTCCTAAACTAACAGATTATTAACATAGAAATATAATACAAAACTCTTAAAAAACTAAAATATGGCGTCGAAAAATTTCTCCGCGTTGCTGTCGACTGGTAATGTACCCAAAAGACTGGCGGCATTGCCACGTTGTATGGCAATTCTTAACCTCTGGCCAAGGTAAAAGCCAGCCCTTGGGTCACGAGAAGTGTCAACCAGCCGTTTGGAGATTTTGTTGTACAAACCATGAACACTCGGCCCGAGGAGGGTTTCAACTCCAAACGGCTCAAAAATATAATTACAAATAGGGTTATTATACATTCGCTGCTTGAGGTTTTCCGCAGCAGCAGCGCCAGCACAGCAGGCCGAGCCAGGAAGATGGGATGGCGCAAGAGTATCGACACGAGTTACATCGCACACTAAAGGCCTACCCACCTTCCATGGAAATAAAGACATGCCGTCCGGTCTCTTGCCATCGTCGCGTGCCAAGCCATTGGGTTCTAATACCCGATGGTGACAAGGGCTAGTCGGATGATGTCATTAATGTTTGCGTGCCGCGCTATGCGACCCGCACTTCGGCTGCAAGACAGGCCGTTGTGTCTGAGGCTGTTGACAACTTCGCCACAGTGACAGCGATGAGGAGAACAACAAGGAGCTCCTGGTCACAGGGAAGCAGCGAGGCTGAAAGTAGTGTCGTCGAACAAAGTGCCTATGTTCGACGACGGTAGTGCATAAAGCGACAGACCCGACACCCACTTACCCACAGCCAGCAGGCGCGTACGCTCCACAGTAGTAGCAGACGTGTTTAGTAAATTGTTCTGTACTACTCTACAAAGCGGCTCATCCCACCGTCTCTGGGAAGATGGATTGTCAGGTGGATCTGAATTCGGGCAAGCGCGTCTCCAAGAATCCATAGCCTGGAGCACAGAACATAAATACCCTGCCTGGAGACATTAAATACATGATTTTAAAATATTTATAACTTTGAAAAATAATAATTTATCAAAATATTTATAAATTATTTATTTATGGAAGATTTATTTATAAATGGAAGTTGACCAGATACGTTATCTGTGCAATCTGTAAATGTTGCCATAAACACGATTGTTTTTCTTTTCCTATCAACAGCTGTCAAATAGGTTGGGATTTGTGTGTTACGAAAATAATTTAATAAAATCTATCTCAATCTCATGATAATTCTAAGATATTTGAAATAAGCATAGTGATTTAAATAGTGGGAGGTGTGTTAATTATAATTTCTTTCATATTTCAGCTCCAAAATGGTACAGCGGCTTACGTTTAGACGACGTTTGTCGTACAATACTAAATCAAACCAAAGGAGAATGTGAGTAATTACTCGTTTATTACTTAAGAAATTACTGTACGAACTAGCTAATTACATGGCCTAACTCCTATTAGTAAAGTATATAAAATAGCTTTTACTATTAACTTATTTACAAGTTAACCTCAAAATTGTACAGAAGTGTTGTCGGACAACACTTGTTTCTCATTATAGTCTGGCATTTAATACTGACTGCCTACTACATCACACGTTTGAATTGTATGTACATGCTGTGATAATAATTAGTGCCTAACCAAAACACTCCAAAACAATGTTTTTCCTGGCTAATAATATTAGTGTACTCATAGATGAAAATGATTGTGATTAGTACTTGTTTTAGCTTGAAAGACAAGTCAAACATGCACACACAGCCAGTACAGTCTACTACTCATACTAATTTGTTAATTCAGAGTTCATGATAAAATTCAGTTGAAACATTCCCACATTCTCAAGTACAATTAAGTTTTTATTTGCACTGATATTATTTTCTTTTTAATTATTTCAACATGCTAACAGGTTTTTTTTTTTATTATAGCATTATTCTGGTGCTTTATAATGTAAATTTCCACTTACCTATTCTACATGACATGTGTGAATATTTTAGCAAAGAAACTCGAGTCAAACAATTCCTATAGACAAATCTTTATAAAATTTCAGAGTAAGGACTCCAGGTGGACGTCTGGTCTATCAGTATGTAAAGAAGCCCAAGAAGATCCCGAGGTGTGGCCAGTGCAAGAGCAAACTGCGCGGTATCCAGCCTGCCAGGCCCGCTGAGCGTTCCCGCCTTTGCTACCGCAAGAAGACTGTCAAGCGTGTCTATGGAGGTAAAAGAAGAATGAAAATACATTTCATCCTCATTCTATTGCTCTTATCCCAATTATTTATTTAGAGTCAGATTTCCTTCCATACTTCTCCCTAAGTGGTCATCTCGGTAGTCACCTTCTTTTTAACCATATCAACATCCTCACAGTCCATCCATCATTTCTTTAGTCATTTATTACAAAAAAAAAAAAAATATTTATTGAGTTAATCTGCAACTTTTTTTTAGGTGTGCTTTGCCACAAGTGCGTCAAGCAGCGCATCGTCAGGGCTTTCCTCATTGAGGAACAGAAGATCGTCAAGGTCCTCAAAGCGCAACAGGCCGGCGTAAAGAGCGGCGGCGGCGGCGGCGGCGGTGGTGCCGCCAGCAGCAAGAAAGCGGCAAAATAAATGTTAAGCTAAAAATATAAAGGGAAAATCTATTCTGTGTTTTCATTCCTCTAACAATAATTAGTAAAACGTCTTTGAAATCCGAATACCTTAGTAGGTTTTTTTTTAGTCCGACTATGATCTTTGAAATTACCAATTTATAGCTTTACCAACACACTACTACCTACCCCAGCTCTCATTACGAGTCTCCCAAATTCACACCACTTTAAATCGCGATAATATTACGCCTGCATTATCTGATGGAGTAGGCAGAGTATTTCTTCTAAAACTAGACAAAATGCTCTGCCTATCCTACCCATACACAATGGCACTGCGCCTCGTCGAGAAGGAATCCTGAAATCGCGAAAAAAAAATCAGCTGGACCCTACATTTTGACGAGTTATGCGCACATAATTAATGTAAGGAAGAGCTGATTTTTTTTCGCGATTTCAGGATTGGTGCCTTAGTAAAAGTTGCTTGTTATCATGTGTTTAAGTATCGGTCACTAATTACCAGTCACCCTATATACAGGTTGTGTCGTAAATAGTGGTCCAGAGTAAAGGAGTCGATACACTATTCTTATGTATAACACCGAAATGTTAACCATTTTCAGTTAAGGGTCTCTGAAAAAAAAAAAAAAAAAACTTTTTAAATTTCTATACCTTGCTTCACGAATTTGGCTGTAATTTCAACAAGTATCAATATTTTTTTTGTCTGTTTTTTATTATTACTCCTGAATATGTGTACTATCATATCCAAACCCTTTTTTCTATTTTAAAGTCAAAGATACTTAAAGAAATTAATTTGTTTCCAATTTCAATACTCATCTCCAGCAAATCATATATCTTTAGGGGCATATTGTGTAAAAAAAATGTACAGCACTGTTAGTGCCCATTAGTTTTAAAAATACCTCATTAAATGCAAATTACAAAATGGTAAAATATTAAGTGGTAAGACTTCAGAAAAAAAAGTTATTAGCATTCAAACCGAAAGACAACTACATTTTTTGCAAAACGACCTCCCAGAGTTATTGAGAGATTTTGATCCAGAATTAAGAGATGCAATGTGGCTGCAAAATGATGGCTGTCCCGCTCACTACGCAGTTATTGTGCGTGAACATTTAAACCATACTTATCCCCAAAGATGGACGATGGACGGCAAGGCCCAATTTTATGGCCACCACATTCGCCAGACCTGAACCCCCTTGATTTTTTCTACTGGGGGTGTCTGAAAGAAAAAGTTTATAAAGTCCAAATCACTTCAGTTGAACAATTACGACAAAGAATTCAAGCAGCGGCTGAAGAAATAAATACAAGTGGGTTTGCACGCAGACTAAAGCGATCTTTTATTCGGCGGTGCAGAGCATGTATCGCCGCTGGTGGTCGCCACTTTGAACATTTGGTGTAATAACAGTGAAAAAACTTATTAATTTAAAAATAGTTGTGATAATTAGTGATTTTTTTTGTTCTGTAAAAACAACATTGTTTTTCTGTAAAACATTAATTGTTCTGTAAAAACATTACTTTGTTCTGTAAAAAACAGGGTAATGAATAATTCATTGTTCGACTTAATTTTAAGTTTGAGTTAAAAATACCAATACTTAAACGCATTTACTGTTTTAGGGTTTATCTTTTCGTATTCTGTTTCGTTTCATGTAGTATTGTTTTAGTATTAACATTGCTGCGCCCTATCTGGGTTCAATGCTGTACCTGTACTGCCAACAACTTTTGTACAGTGACTGCAATAAATGATTGAGTATTGATTATTTTAATAAATGGTTAATTTGAAAAAAATGTTTTATTTTCAAAAGCCAATCAAAGAACTTACAATAAAAAAACTTATTGGTTTAATCCTTAACAGTTTGCAATACTTGTAATTTACTTAACCGAAAAAAATGTTTTTAGCAAATTTAGCTGTCTTTCGTTTTGAATATTAATAACTTTTTTTTCTGAATTCTTACCACTTAATATTTTACCATTTTGTAATTTGCATTTAATGAGGTATTTTTAAAACTAATGGGCACTAACAGTGCTGTACATTTTTTTTATACAATATGCCCCTAGTCATATGATTTGCTGGAGATGAGTATTGAAATTGGAAACAAATTAATTTCTTTAAGTATCTTTTACTTTAAAATAGAAAAAAGGGTTTGGATATGATAGGTAGTACACATATTCAAGAGTAATTTTAAAAAAAAGAGACTAAAAAAATATTGATATTTGTTGAAATTACAGCCAAATTCGTGAAGCAAGGTATAGAAATTTAAAAAAAAAAGTTTTTTTTTTTTTTTTTTGCGGAGACCCTTAACTGAAAATGGTTAACATTTCGGTACGTGATACATAAGAATACAGTGTATCGACTCCTTTACTCTGGACCACTATTTACGACACAACCTGTATGTATAATGAGAAATAATATCTTCATAACCATAAGGCCGGCCACATACAGTCAGAATTCAGTTTCAAAATTTCGAGGGCAGCAAATCCATACAAAATCGCGCACAGACTACCATGCGGAATTTCAAAACGGAAAACTATATTAAATGCAGACTGTATGTGGCCGGCCTAAAAGATAGGTACAACCTCTTCTTACGTGCTAAAATTTATTTCAATATACGCATTAATTAAACAAAACTTCTGGCCACGGTAACGAAGCTGACGTACTTTAATTACTATGATAAACTCAGTGTCCGTTTCGATTGTTCGGCCAGTGTCTTAGACGGAAAACGACTACCTTTTTTTTTTTTTTGTTTCGGGGTGGAAAATCCTCATGGATGTCCTCCGCCCTGGGGCGGGCGGAGGGGTCTGTCAGACTCTTACTGACTAAAAACCACCCCGGTGTTCCATCTCACACCTACGCCGAGGGTCGCGGGAACTTACGATCCTTCCGCAACCCCCGGCTGGTGCCGGCCCGCCACGGCAGGCCTCTCCTCGTGTCGAGGGGGGGAGTGAGGTGTTTGACTCCCCCCGCGACGTCTAAGAGGGGCGCGCGTGGAACACTACGCGCCGCCACCTCGGGTCCGATGTATGGGGGGCGACGGACGTCCCCGAGTCCGTCGCCCCTGGACCCATTTATGGGGGCTGGAAGAGGGCGTTGTCCGCCCTCCGCCGACGCCCAGTGCGCCTGCTGCGGGCTGGGTGAGAGGATGTGATCTCCCTCTCCCTTTCCGCAGCCTCCTTCTGCGAGATGACTGTCTCGCAGAAGGAAACCACCGCGTCCCAGGACTCCTCGCTGCCGACCATCGAATTAACGACAGCCGGCAGCGACAGGTCACTGCCTACTCTAGAGATGAGGGCACGGCGCGGCTCCTCCCAAGCGGCACACTGCCAGCGTATGCCGCGCCGTGTCCTCCCGACAGTCGACGCAGTGGTGACACCGGGCGTCTGGCTCCCTGGTTATGCGACACAGGTACTTCCCGAAGCAACCATGCCCCGAGAGCACCTGCATCACCCGAAACGACAAGGAGCCGTGCCTCCTCCCGAGCCAAAGGTCGAGCACCGGCCGGACCGCCTCGATGGTGCCGAGGCCGGCGGTAGGGCGTGAGAGCCTGTCCCGCCATTCCGCCACCAGGACCTCGCGAAGCAGCAACCGACGCTGCTCCATTAGTCGCTGCATCGGTCTCTCACCTCGCGCCTGCATTTCCTCGCGCCACCGATACAATGACGCGAGTAATTTCGCCTCCAGGTCCCAGGGCGGGGATCCGGCCAGTGCACAAGCCGCCTCGTAGGAGATCGTGCGATACCCCCTGATGACTCTGACGGCCATCGCTCTCTGCGGCCTCCGCAGAACAGCAATGCTACCGGCCGTCAGGTCAGCCGCCCAGATCGGGGCCCCGTACAGGGCCATCGATCGCACGATCCCCACGTAGAGTCGCCTACAGGCGGCGCTCGGGCCCCCCAGATTGGGAAGCAGCGTTGACAGCGCCCCAGCCGCGCCCATCAACTTGGGCACCAGCCGCCGGAAGTGGGGTCCGAAGTCCCACCGGCTGTCGAGCACCAATCCCAGGTACTTCATGGTAGACTCGACAGCGATCCGGACCCCCCCGACCACTATGTGTGATCCGGGCGGCGGCGCCCGCCGGGGACCATAGAACACCATAGCCTCCGACTTGTTGAGGGCCACCTCCAGGCCGAGGCGCCGTATGCGGCCCACCACCTGTGAGATCGCAGCTGTCGCCAGCAACGCTGCCTCCCTGTGCGAACTCCCCCGGGCCGTGACCAGCGTGTCGTCCGCATAGCACGTCAGGTCCACGCCCGGCTGGAGTTCACCCCTCAGCACCCAGTCGTACCCGATGTTCCACAGGAGGGGGCCTACGACCGAGCCCTGTGGAACACCGCACGACATGAGGCGCTGGTTTGTGCCATCACATCCCACGTAGGTGACACACCTCTCCGACAGATAAGCCTCAATGAGGCGGCGGAGGTAGAGAGGCACCCGGTGATACCGCAGTGCCTGTCGGATGTCGAACGACTACCTACGTCAACATGACATTTTCTGGCTGGGGTAACGTACACAAAAGTAACAATATAAATTAATATGTTGGGGCTTATGTAGGCTATACACGCTACGGTCTACAACAGTCTACAAGTGCAGGTCGACAGGCGTGTCGTACGTTTCAAGAACTGCACCGGCCTAATCCAATACTCGCTCCGGTTTACCTGTGCAGGTGTGCCTGCACAGGTAAACCTAGACCGTAACCTGAATGACCGCCATTATGCATGCAGCTGTTTTATTCTTTTCAGTCGCGGAGCAATCGTAACGCACACCACTATCTGGGTGGATACCACTTTCTGAGGCAATAACATATTGAGGTCAGATAACGGTAGCGACGCCAAAACCTTTATAATTCGGCAATATTTCCATGAGACAGTCTGTTGTCTGTCTCCGATGACGGCTATGCTGCCTATATGGAAAAAAGGGAAGCAGAAAAGTAATGATTAGCAGGTGCTATGCAATGAAATTAAAATAGTTTTGTACTTAAAATGATATTTATTTCGCTTATTTACATTCAGTCACATAATACATTCATAAGCTTCCATACCCATCGTACTTGTGAAAATCGCAAATCAGTCACTCTCACTTAAATAATATTTTTTTTACTCTATAAACCAATACCAACTATCGGGTAGCCAGTAAAGGACAAATTACAATTGATTGCAACTGAGCGTTGGACAACTATTATCTAACCTAATATTAACTTAGTAAGGCGCGTATCTTCTGGAGGGAGACGGTCCTCGCATCCCCGGCCTGGAAGCAAGAAAAGTGCCACATTAATGTTGTCAGTTTTTTTATACTTTAATCTAAAATTATTAGAAGTAGTTGTGACTGCCATACCTTCTGTCATCAAAAGTGTCACGGCTGAAGTCTTCATACATTCTGTAATGAAAGGAAATGATTATTAATTTTATGGTATATTACTTATTAACAATAAATATCATATACTTCTAATTTAAGATAACAATTAGAATCTGATATAACAAAGGAAATGGAATGGAAATGTAGATATGTGACAATATTATTTCAATTGCATATAAGGGGGGTAGTTACACCTATGTTGTTTATTGCATATAAGGCATGTTGGGGTAGTTTATTCCTCAATTATATCAAGTGGTGTTGGTTGTGTTATTTTGGAACTTATTGGTATGGTCTATAAGTGAAGGGGATTCTAACATAGAGTAACTTCTAACTCATACACTACAACCAATTTTGTATGAAGCAAGATTGAGAGCATAAAACACAACAACATTGACACAAGTCAATTCTCACCCCCGGGACATTTGAGGTCCTTGAGGGGGACTTCTTCTGCTGTACATAGCATCATACGACGACCTCATAGATCCCATCCCGCTGCGCATAGGTGGCAGGCTCGGCATGGGCGGCATCGGCTCGCGGCGCAGCGGCGGTGACACGAAGTCCCCACGACCGCCGCGCGACGCGCCCATCTCTAGCCCGCGCGAAGCTCCCACCGGATAGCGGCGCTCGAACAGGTCCCGCGGCGACTCGAACCTTGCGCGGTCATAGTACCCATCATAGGGATCCTGTGATAGTAAGACAGCATTAGTACTGGCAGCCAATTTGTATGCAACTGTCAAAATAAAAACCAACTCAAAACAAAATGAATGTTATTAGTTTAGGCATGTTTTTTGTTTGTTTTGGTGGTGAGCAGCGACTGTAGCATCACCGAGCCCGATCATGTTATTTCGGCCCGAGTTAGGTACCGCGTGCGAAGACAGACTCCGCGCGCTCGGCCTACGTGATGCATCGAAAATTCGAAAGCGGTCAGATGGAAACCGACGGTTCGGATAGTAAGTGATATAGCGCGTTACCCCAAATCCTCCCATCATGCGATCGCGAAGGAACGGCGGCGGCGGCGGCGGAGGGTAGGGGTCGCGGCCGAAAGCTCGATCGCGGAAACCGTTGCGGTCGGGGCCCAGCGCCTTCGGGCACTCCTTGGACCAGTGGCCGCCCCGACCGCAGCGGTAGCACTGCTCGGGGTCGCCCATGCCCGGCCGCTGGCGGACGCGGCTGGTCGACATCTGCACCTTCATGGGCTGTCCGTCCACCATCATACCGTTCAGCTCTTTGATAGCCTCGTTGATGTCACCCGTCGCGTCCAAGTGCACGAAGCCATAGTTACGAACTATATCGCACTCGACGACCGTGCCGAACTTCTGAAACAGCTCGCGGACTTCGGGCGCGCGCGTCTTGTCCGTGAGGTTACCGACGAATATTTTTGTGGTCGGCGTCGACGGCGCCTTGCGGCTCTTGGCGGCTTCTATTTTGATCGCCTGGCCATGAACTATCTCTCCGTTTAAATTCTGAATGGCTTCGCGGCCGACTTGTTCGTTTTCCATGTGCACGAAACCGTAATTTCTGACGATATCGCATTCTACGACCGTACCGTACTTTTCGAATAGCGGTCTAAGATCGGCGTCCGTTGTTTTATCGGAAAGATTCCCGACGAAGATTTTGAAAGTACCGGCGCCCGGCATTTTAGGTTCTGAAACGCATATAATTTGACGAAATGGATTATATGAGTTCGTAGTTGTACCGAAAAATAAAAGTAATAGTTTGACGGCTGGGGACAAGTTTTGAGATACTTACCTTACACCAATACTACGCTCGAACAAAATCACTATTTAAAGAAAATAACACGCGGCTATTACAATTACTAATTTATAAATTATGCCACAGCAAAAGTGAACTCATCCACAAAATGGCGAAATGAACCAAATAGAACGACCGAGAGTACTGAATGAAAGAGAGAGAGCGTCGTTCACGAACACGATCATACAACGACAACGCAAAAATGGCGTGTCTTTCGCTCTTTTCCGTTTCCGACTGACCATAGACAAAGAAACGTGAAAAGTAGACGATGGGAATGAACGAAATGCAAAGTCTTCTAAAATAAGTGATCAGAATTACTTTGTTTATTTTTATATCGTTTTTTCTAACAACTATATTATATAGTAGATCTTCTTAGTAATATGTGGATAACGTTGTGAGTAGTGTATTTGTTACCTTTATTTATTAAGTTCTAAGCTATGTTTACTTATTACTACACTGCTGTTTCAATCTGCCTAGCCTTGGGGTCGGCTTCCAGTCTAACTAGATGCGGCTGAATACCAGTATTTTACATGGAACGACTGCCTATCTGACCTCCACAACCCAGAAACAGGGTAATACGATACCCCTTGGTAAGACTGGTTGTCACACTTTCGGGCTTTTGACGATCCGTAACGACTGTCAAAGATCCACGAATGACACCCGGGACCAACGGCTTAACGTGCTTTCCGAGGCACGGATGAGTCTCGGTATGTAAAGATGGTCACGCATCTACGGACAACCCCGGCAAGCGTAGCTTAACCTGATGGATCGACCCGTGCGGCTGTTATTACTTAGCCACGAGCTCCTCAACCTCCTCTTATTACTACACTGCTGTTTGTTGTCCCTAAATAAATAAAATAATATGCTGGATACAGACACACGCTTGCTAAACTTCGAGAAATCACAACAAATTCAAACGTGTAGGTAGGGTCTTGGCTTGTGGGGTGGGTTTTCTTGCAACCAGCGCAAAAACCCTTTTCAACACTCGATCGTCAACGCTACCACAAGCAGAGCCAAAAGCCCTTTCCACACGTTTGAATTTGTGATGGTATGTCAAGATTTGGAGAGTGTGTTTATTTATTTATTATTCAAAAAGCTTAGTCTTATATCTATATAAAGGCAAGTAATGTACAGGTAGGGTTTAAAACAGGGAATATTACGCAAAGCTGAGACAGCAGATGGCGGCAGACTGCCGCGAGGTATACCTACATAGCAAACTGTCAAAGTCACGCGGTAACATTTTTCGCAGTTTTTCAACACTATTTCAGCTTTATTTTATCCTTGTTGCTATAAATATAGGTTAAAATAATACTAAAAGGTTAAAAACATGCTAAGAATTCTAAACATAATTATGTACTTATTTGTTTTTGTGATATTGAACTACTTTACAATAAACTTTTAACGTTACATTCAAGTATTGTAGGCGCGTTGAGCACTTTATGATAGCGGAAAATCTTACGGGTTCGCGACATGTGACATGCTCGCGTCTCCGACATGTTAATGTGACGTGTTGCGCCATACT
This sequence comes from Fissipunctia ypsillon, assembly GCA_947568875.1. NCBI lineage: Eukaryota > Metazoa > Arthropoda > Insecta > Lepidoptera > Noctuidae > Fissipunctia > Fissipunctia ypsillon. The sequence goes on along the minus strand of OX387660.1, from coordinate 2,052,929 downwards.
GGTGATGCGCAGTGGCAGTAGGCATTATATGCAGGAACGAAGGTGTTAGTTAATTCACTAAAAACGAATAACTTTGCCAGCAGTGGTAAATTGCTACATTGCAAGCATTTTACAGTCAAAAAACATGAAAGGTTGTGTTCTGATCATTTTAGAGCTGAAGACTATAAGAGTTAAGAATATCTTACGGGTCAGAGTATTAACCTAATGTAGAAACACAATATTTTTAGTGCTATTTACAGGAAGATTTCACTTAAGGCGAAAGCGCCAGGTAGCCCGGGAAAATCAAATGTTCCTACGTTTTTGCAATTTGCAAGTCAGTATTTTTTTTTATTTTTTATTTTTGGCTTCGCACGGTTTGTGCCAATTAGCCAATGTCACGTTTAGATGAAACGGAATTAAAAAGATTAATTAAAACGGGATTTAGAGTAGGACGATATAGGATCCGTATTTACAAATGTGATGATACCATGATGATTAATGAGCAAATTACAATGACGAAAGATTATAACTTAATATTATTTAAAGTAATAAATGAGACTATACATTTATATACAGGAAAGTTATTTGTACAAAGTAAAGCAAGTATAGAGGTAGGAAAAGGAGTACGAAGGGACAAGAGGTTACTGAGAAAGGAAGAACGGTCATATATGGGACAGGAGAAAAAAATATGATTTAAGTCGCCTACCTCTGTGCCACACAAGCAAATAGGGTCGTCCAAGTCAGTATTAAGTTGTATGTTGATTAAAATATGATTCGCGACTGTAAAAAGTATGTATTAAAAAAAAGAAAAAGTAAAGTAAAGTGAAAGTATGTATGTGCGTGTTTTGTAATATAATATTAGACTAATATTATATTACAAAACATTAGACTAATATTATATTACAAAACACGCGATCTCCCCACCATGGACCACACCATATTTATTTTGTCAGTTCATACTCAGCTCTGTTGTTTATGGTAAGCTAAAAACAGTTTTTCAGCTTCAACGCATAAACAGAAATATGTACAAAATGTGTACAAATTGCGTTGCATTTTGTGCACATTTTTTCGCGTTATGTTTTTCAAAATTGAAAGTGATTTTGACTAGTGGCAATACAAATATTTTATTTTGCTATGGCAACCTTATGTTAATGTCAAAATCCGTCTCTCTGTCGACGACTAGTCACTTAAAAATATTGAATAATTTCTATTAAAAAATCAATTTGAAATTGTGAAAACAGTGAATTTGTGGCAAATCATTAATTTCGGGCGGTCGTCACAAGTCGGTGGCTGTCGGTGAGTGGAATTTTATATCTTCATTTCAGATAACGTGGGATGCGAAAATAGATCGAATGGCATTTTGAATTATTAAATTATTGTCGCTATTGCTAATTGTGTTGTCGGCGATAGTTGTGTGTTGTGGAATGCGGCGGCGGTATTCATTCGAGTCTAGCCGTCGACGACGTAAGTTTTATGTCAAAAGAGTAATAGGAATTTATATCGGGTGCATAGGTATATTTTGAGATCTATTGATAGCGATACGGACGTCGGTGTTGTGATACGAAAGTCAACTGATACAGCATTACAACCGGCAATTCTACGACTTCTATTCGCGATTATATAGTAACTGTGGAGTATAAACCTTTTACTTTTAAAAACACAGTCTTTCACTTTTAAATCATTTTGTGTGTGCAGCTATGATGTCTTACTAGCGTTTGGCTTGAGAATGTCTTTAATGGTTATTATTCCATTTCATAGTATTTTTGCTTACATAATTTAATACTAGTATTTCATTTCAAACTTACCATTGGATGAATTAAAGAATTTCAAATAAACACAACCAATTGAGAATAAGATCACTTTGAACTCAGTAAGATCAACCAATAGGATTTCCTAGACCCATCTTATCTCTAACATTGGATTTATCAACTTACCTCAATTGTTTACAATTTAAAACATTTATTAATCTTTGTTTATTCTAGACCATTGCCTTGTCAGCCTACATTGTAATTTTTTATGTACTTCACTAGTAGTAAATTGTACTCCCATATTAATACTATGAATATTGATTAGTTTGGTAACAAAAAGACAAAGCCCATTTTCCCTACACCTTTGGGCCTACCAGTCACAGTTGTGAAATTGGTGTAATTTTTTAGAGAAATACACCAGGTATAATTTCACTTAATTTCAATAAAATTGGCAATTGCATTTCTGAGATTTTTGAATTAGCATTTATTTCGAAGTTAGGTTAGAAAATGCATTAAATGACAAGCGATGGTATGATTAAATCAAAATTAATTCTTATTTAGCTGGCTTGTAATGAAAAACTTGTTACAGGCATTTTGTTTTACGTTTGATTATAGCAAAATCTCTTTTTTTCTAAGTAACTACCTAGATCATGCTATCAACAATATAACAGGGACTGTGCAAATAGTCTGGCTAAGAGTTAAATAAGTCTATTCTGTACTAGTCTACTGTGTAGTCTATCTAGCATTTAGTTAGGTAAGTACCTACTGGGACTGAAAATAAAAAGGAACTCATTTTTATATATTTCATTTATTTTGTCATTCATCTTCATAAACAATTAATATCATATTATCAAGAAAGTGTGCAGGATGTGAAATATTGTCTTGATATGTAGCCCAACGTAAGTAGCAGATTATGGACATAGTGTGTGCACAACACCCTACTGTCATACGTCTGCCAACAATGCAGTTACAATAATATTGCAAGATTGCTTGCAGTTAGAGAGCTGTCTACTAAAATGTAAATAAAATAAATCTTTTTGCTTATATGTCTCGATTGTATTTTACCTCAGTAACCATATACAGTGGATTTCGGGTATAACGACAATGAAGGGACCACTCTATTTTCGTCGTTATATCCGGAAGTCGTTACAGGCAAAGGTAAAGAGATACAGACACGTACACATGTGTAGTTTATATTCATTTATTATTGAAAATATTTGCACACATAGTTATTCACCGGTACATTTAAAAAAATGTGTAATATTAGTTTGCTTCAATTTATTTTTTTGTGCTAGTGTACGCTGTAGGGTGTATTCTATTTTCATTACTTCTTCAATATCTATAATATCCTTTCCATCACCAAATAAACAGTATCTTTTAAGCTTTGTTACAACACCTAACACATCCTTAGTTGTAGGAATCTCACCTTCCTTGCAATCTTCTTCTTCCTCCTCATTTTCCTCATCTTGCGTCGTATGTGATGGAACAACAGTTTCAACAATTTCACTATCGGACAAATCGCTAGTAGTGATAAGTTGACTGTCAATATCAACATATGTTGCCCAGTCCGCAACATTTGTTCCGCTTGATGATACTGTAGTCAGTTGTGCCAATGGTATGTCCAATTCATCATCGGAGTCGTCGTCAATTGTTGTGATAGCCGAAGATTTACGGAACCCAGCGTGTAGAAAACACTTTTTGATCGTATCTGGAGTCACCCGAGCCCATGCCGTAGTTACCATTTCAATGGCATCTAAAATATTAACGGAAAACGGGCCTGCCGAGTTTTCAATGTCGTTCATCATTTTCTGTACTAAAATCTTCCTATAATGACTTTTGAGGGTTTTAATTATCCCTTGATCAATCGGTTGAATCACTGATGTAGTGTTTGGTGGTAAAAATGCCAGTTTTATGTTGGTCAAATCCTCTATTTTAGGATGAGCTGGGCAATTGTCAATAAATAAAATGATCTTCTTTTTGTTATTTCTTAACTGGGAGTCCCATTTGCGTAGAACTTTTTCGAAAATCTCTGAAGTCATCCAGGCCTTTTTGTTTGCTTCGTAATCAACTGGCAAAGATTTAACATTTTTGAAACATCTGGGTTTTTTTGCCTTGCCTATGACCAATAATTTTCTTTTTTCCCCTGCCATACTTGATGCAACAAGCACGGTGATTCTATCTTTTGATAATTTTCCACCAACGCACTTTTCCCCTTTAAATTTCAAGGTTTTGTCAGGAGTTAACTTAAAAAACAAACCTGTCTCGCCAGCGTTCCATATTTGGCTATCAGTATAACCTTCAGTCAATTTTGGGAAAACTGTTTTTAGCCAGTTGTCACAGTCACTTTGCGATACACTAGCGGCTTCTCCACAAACTTTGCCTACTACAATATCGTGTCGTTGACGAAATCGGTATATCCAGCTTTCCGAACACTCAAAATCCATTTTTCCAAACAGTCTGCCAAATTGATTAGCCTTTTCTTGTAGCAGACGACCGCTCAAAGGTACGTTTTGGCTTCTTTGGGCTTTGAACCACATTAGAAGGGCATTTTCGATATCTTGATGCGTCGGTTTGCGGTTTTTCTTAATTTTTAAGGATTTGGATTCAAAGCATTCTAATATTTTATCACGGTTTTTCCACATCGTAGATACTGTTGAATGGGAAACTTTGTACTCTTTGCACAAATCAGCATTGTTTTCACCGTTTTTCAATTTTGAAATGATTTCCGCCTTTTCTTTAACAGTGAATGTGCGTCTAGCAGCCATACTTATTCAAAAGTTTACTAAACTCAGTTGCTACTCAGAATATCACTTTGTAACTGAACCATAAAAGCTCCGAAACGTACACGCTTCCCCTACCTACTTAGTTGATATCTATAAACAAAAGGTAAAGGTCTCCACACTTGCTGACCATCTGTGTGCAATGGATGTAAACAAAAGATAAGAAATGTTTGTGAAAGAAAAAAATCTTTGTGTCTTTGGCGGCCGACTCCGGTCGCAATATCTGCATGGGATTTCTAGGAATTTGTTACAAATGATTCATTAAAAACAGTCGCTACACCCGAACTCGGCGTTACATCCAAAGTCGCTATAGCCACATGAATTTTGTACTAAAGTATGCTTTAAATTCAAGGGACTTAGATTTAACGTCGCTATAGGTAAATGGTCGCTACAACCAAGGTCGTAATAAATGAAATCCACTGTAGTATTAGAAGTAGACAACTCTTATTTTCAAATCAACAAAGATTTGATGTTTGAGTTTGAGGTCATGTTTGACAAATGATGACATGTATTTTAAAACCTGATACAATGTCTTTTTAGCCACATAATCCATACATAACTAGTGAGATTTGTAAATAAATGCAATAAAATGCATTTTTCTCAGTTTTGCAATTTCAAACTGGATTTTTTTTTCGTGTTTAAGTTTTATGATAAAATGACGATAATTTTGCAATAAACCAATTGACTGTAACGCTTAGGCCCAAAAGTGGGCATACTCCTTTAATGCTTCTTATCAAATTAATTATTTTAAATGTCTCAGATTACATTATTAGAGCAGCAGGTGGTAGGTGACCCCGCCAGGGTTGCAGGATGCTCGAAAGAGTTACCATGGCCCCAGCACAGACAACAGAAGGAACACGGGTGGGTTTTAGTCAGTAAAAGTCTGACACGCCCTCCCGCTCCGCCCAGAGGGGGAGAAGTCATTTGATGACTTCCCATCCACAAAAAAAGGTGGGATGACAGTGAGGTCATGCATGCAAATTAATGAAATTATAATTATTTTATTATATTATGTGTTGTTGAATATTGGACTGGAAGCCGACCCCAACACTATTTGGAAAAAGGCTAGACAGGTGATGATTATTGGCAAATATAGTAATAATTCACCGCATTTAGATCAATCCATGCAATTCACCAACTGGTTTTTGATCAAAATATTATGTTGAACGGTTGAAGAAAACTGCAATCATTTTAAAGTCGTTTTCCGATAATTTTGGCTAATGTAACTACTAGTACTACTATGATAACATTTCTTAGAATAATGCTAGTTTCAAACAGCATCAGCAACTGTGACATTCAAATTGGGTCAGTCATTTCAATGATAACAAATCATTTGGCTGCCAATTTAAAAGATGGATTGAAATATGATTTGCCAATAAAAATGGTTAAACATGATGTTCTCGAAATAATCGGTTTCTAAAGGTTTCCAATCAATATTATCTTGAAGGTCTTCAATATAAAGATAATAATTTGCATGGCATACATAATACATGTTTTTCTAATGAAGTGAGTATTGTGTTGAGTACATTTTTGAAAGCAGGATACTTTTCTTTTACCATGTGACATTTTCTTAGTCAACTTTACAATATTGTTCACACAATACCTAGGTTTTTCTGTACTGGACTTCACAATAGCCGTTCGCCTCACGCGGCACTGAAATCAATGTCTTTTCATGAAACTCGCTCAGTGTGCACGGTACATCGGTGGTTTTACCTAGGTAGGCTTATTATGTGACGCGTTCTGCGGCAGCAATGAATGGTGTCCGTGGAAAGGATCGGAGCTGTCATGTCCGGTGTGTTAGTGCGCGAGTGCGAGCGAGAGGCTCGTGTACGAGAGGGACGGGCGTCGCTCGATACTGCTCGTATTGTTGGGGCGTCCCTCGCCCCGCGCCGCGTTCAAGAGGGTTATGTAATTTAGGCGAGGCTTCAAAGCCAGCGGGAAACAAGTGATGGAAACTTGGGGTCTCTCCTGGGAAAGTAGTAATAAGGAGGAATCTGGTTTCTTCGAAATCTAGATGGACACGACATGTAGCAGGTATAGGGTTGCCATTCGTCCCGATACGTCGGGACATGTCACCGTTATTAACAGTGGTGTCCCGACGTCCCGACAAGCTATAAAATGTCCCGACAAATACATCAGCATCCCGACTTATACGGAACACACCGAATCGACGAATACGCGATTCGGAAGTGCGTACAAAGACTACAATATATATAGGTAGTGCGTACGCTATGATGTGGGCAAGCGACGTGCGTTTCGCGCGGGGTGCGGTGGTGAGGTGGGGAAGGAGAGAGGCACCGCACCCGCCGCCTGTTTGTTTGTTGCGGTAGTCAGTTAGATAGCCGCACGCTATTGTTTTGCACGTATTTATGTTTTGTTCGATCGCTACTTGTAATACTTGATTCAAATACGTTTAGTATCACCTACAAAAATTTCTCTTCGCTTTAAATGTCCCGACGGTGTCTCGGGTAAATATGGCAACCCTAAGCAGGTACTAACATAAGTTTATGTTACTACTCATTAATAAGAAAAACCGTGCTACCAGCCATCGTTTGTTATCGGCAGTTAGCATTGTGGTATCAGTGAGCCAACAAACCTGACAGCTAGTTATGAAATGATTCACACTAATATTTTATTAGCCATTAGTCGTAGTTGACGATAGATTGAAATATGACACTCATCATCCATTTCGATTACGCCGCACTTGTATCAAATATTACTGCAATTAGTTAACTAATTGGTATAGTATTTGATGGAAGTGTTTATGTTTTAGTGGTGTATTAGTTAACGTGTAAGATGATGAAAATGATTTACATAGTTTTGTAATCAGTGCGGTTTGTCTGTTGTCGCTCGCTACGAAGCCCAAGCCTTACACCTCCATGGGAAATGGCAGGAATGTATCCCCGCTACTATAGTAATTGGCTCGTGATATTCGCAATTTGAGACACAATATGCCGTATTGTTTCACGTAATGTACTGAAAAGAGGATAACCGCCTTTACCTTGCTCGTCTCCACTATCTAGGGTTCTACGTAACACTGCCCAGGGTTACGCCCGACTTTGGAAACAGATTTTCCTCTCTGCTTGAACATTTTACATACATTTGTCTATCTGCGCAGGGCTTTCAGGCGATTTGTTTAATGGAGTTTGTATCGTCTAACTCTAAATGACAAATTTATGCGTTACCTAAACTTTACTCAGAAATATAGAATTAAAAACTCGTCCAGAGTTAGAAATCCGGCTCCCTGAGGGTTCATTGTCAGCAGTTTGCCATCTTTTGTCTTGTACTTCATCTAAGTCGTGACAGTAATACAGGCTGTATAAAAAGTGAAGTTCTGTAACTCGCAGTTTTTATCTTACTTTTTGTCGGAGCAAGGTCTCGGCCAGCCGTAGAAAAAAATCTCTCCTGAGCTACGTCGGAAACACTGTCCATTTGGAGTATTGTGTAAAAAATATAATAATGGGTGAATCATGGGTGACAAACTTACTTATTTTGTTTGTTTGGAAAAAAAAATACTATTACGGAATCTAGAATGATTCATTTTGTAGAGTTGACTAGATTTCTCTGGCTCGGCGAAGTATCGTAGGTAATTGTTGTGGAGCGGTGTGCCGCGGAAGATAATCTTTTTATAGAGCAATCATACTAAATGAGGCTGCGAGGATCTTAAATGGACGCGTATTTTGCGGAATTAGAGCTTGAACCCCACGTGATGCCGACATTTTAAGTAAATGAACCACAGAAGGTATTCTCCACGAAGAACCTTAGATATTGGGTGGATCTAAAGGTATTTAACTTTCTGTTTTGGTGAAGAAAATGTAGCTAGAATGTTATTCATTTTTTAATCCATATGCACTTTCTAAATGCTGCTAGAATGCTTAAATTAGCAAAGCAATCCAGTATGTTGAGTTCCATTCATTTGTTGGCAGAACATGCGAGAACCCTTGTCAATGAAGATTCTAGAAGTTCGGTGTCGGAGAGTCAGTCTATTCGCGGCTTGAAGGAATTGTTGAAGACACGTTAGATTGAAAAGTTAGCTGCGCAGTCGCATAGAAGATCCAGGGGGTTCAAACGTCTAACAACAAGCATCTGTGCAAACTCAAATGATGTACCGATGCATATGAGTCTCGGATACAGTCGGTGTCATCCAAACGAATAGCTCTCATATATTTGAAACCTAAGAATGCAGACTACTTTCAAATACAAATCTATTCAGTGAATGATCATATTGATTTTCGTTTAGAGGGATATGTTTTGATTTATTTGAATTCAAGTTTGCACCAAACGATTTTTGACAGAGACTATTTGTTTGAAAAGTATTGTAGCTGGGGAAAATAATTACATAACATCCTGAAGATTCGATCTTACTTCTTGCAACCTCCTGATGGCCAATGAACCCTGTTTTCACTTTATAAACTAGACAAAGGCATCAGCTAATGCAGTTTACATGTAAGCTTGGAAGTAGTTGCGCATTCTCATTTACAGTTTGAGCAGAATTTTCTAGACAAGAAAACTGTAATTCTTATTGATGATCTTAAGATAGTTAGGTTGATATCGATCCTTATTAACGCGAAGGTAGTGTTATTTAGAATACAGAAACAAAGAAGATAGAGAAATATTTTATTCAGCAGGTAATCAGTAGCAACCCCCCGTCCCACACCTTATTCGTTATCCTTACGAATAGCCGAGGCTCCTATAATATTAAGTCATGATCACGATAATATCCTGCCCTACATTCATAATCTGGCAGCTCCCACTCAGATAATGTCCGGATACGGCGAGCGCATATTTTCGCACTGAATCACTGCAGAAGGCTTATCTGATGGTTTGTAACGCTATAGTACCGTTACTAGTTTGTTTGTACGATGAAAATAAATCATTGTTATTTATTTAATTAGTAACCGTTCTGTAATATTTGCTTGTTTGTGCATCATTTCCTGCCATTATGCTCATTAAGGCGCATTGTCATATTAACCTCTTCATGCTGCTAATGCATGTAATTCCTTGTGATATTTCCGGTTAGTCGTCATTTCATGAAAATCTTACTTATTAAGAAGAGATATTTTGCAATCTTTGGAACATTCAAGATTCTTGTGAAAACCCTGTTAACCATTTAACTTTTCTTAAAAAGTTGGAAGTTACAATAAAGGGCCGGAAATTTTTCAAAGTAAACTTGGAATTAATGGAAATTAGCCACTGCGATTAAAATGTTTTCTTCGGTTCGTGCCAAAAATGTTGTTACTTGCGGACTTGTAAAATTGTTCAACATATTGTTTTTTTAGTACATTTTTGTTTCGGATTATGCTGCAGATTTTCTGTGCCAAAAACATGCGCCAAAACCTCGATAAGTGTTTATTTTATCCATCGCGTGTGATAAAATATTACGTGTGAATTAAATCGACATCGAACATACGACCTGAGCCACGAGTAATGGTAGGAGACATTCAGTACAAGATTTGATTGAGCAATGCCTCGAGCGGGGACATAGAACGCTTGCCGTAGCCACGTGAAATCTCCCACAGAGGGAAAATGGGGTGGCAGAGGGAAGTTCTCATTATAGAAACGCTAATTATATGAAGCTTTAATTCAGGGAAACGAGACACTCTTTCTCCTGTTGCAAATTCAGGCGTTTTCGTGCTACAACACCCTACAATTTAGCATTCTGGAGCATTTGCTCTAAAAGTATTTCGGTCTATAGGCAGTTGTGAAAAATATTTGGGGTTCTTACAACAAATAAGTTGGGTTTTGTTTGACAAGGATCTAAAGCCAACCTTTTTTTGGACCAATGAAGAGGTTTTCTAAATGTTTTGAGGGTTTCCTATTGCCAAAGGGGTATTTGTTGTTTAATTTTGGAATTTTTCTGCCATATGTGTATGTTTGTAGATGCTTGTAACTTGTTCCAATTCTTTCAGAAAGTTTAGTTTCTTTGCTCTTGTGTATTTAGAGTTTATGCGTAGGAACTTTTATTTCGTTAATTATTTTCCAATTTCCACGCGAATGCGTTAGGATTACATTTCCTCATTGTTATGTCGGCGTCAATTTGGCGTAGTAGGAGTTAACGCTTGTTTTTAAAAGGCTGATGGCCCGGATATTGATTCCGATCATTAACTTTTATTGGTCTGATCGTATTATGTTACGATTGTTTTGTTTATTGCAAGGGATTATAACGTTATTCTTATGATGAAGCTCCAAAAATTAGGGGATGTATGAAATGTTAAATGCAGATCAGCCTTGAACAGTGAACAGCTTAGTTGTAAAATGCGTTTCTGTCCAAAAGATTTTCAGAGGTTTCAAAAGTAACATTTGTGAAATTGTATGTATTTCATTATTAATTCTGATTAGCTTAAGTGAAAAGGTAATAATTGTGTAGTGTTATGGCACGATTTCGTCGGGGAATATAGGCTTTACTATAAGCACCAATAAACAGCCAGGGGGTTGAGGAAAATCGCATGAAATATGTATGTGTACGACTACGCAGGTAGAGGTGATCTACAACTACCTCGCCAATTAAGTAGCTACGAGTGTCGCACCCAGATTAACCTTACTCGTTGCCGGCTTAAAATAGCCACAGCTTTGCCGCCCATACGAGACCTTACGTAACTATGTAAACCGAAAAAAGAATGAAAAAAAAATTAAAAAACTTTTATTAATTACTCTTCGAGTACGAAGTTTTGAAATATCTTCGTATCGATAAACTTAATTAACAGTACAATAAATTCCTGCCGCGTCCCATTCGAGGCAGGCCGGCAGCAGCAGCCGGCATAGTGGCGGGGTGCGCCCGGGCCGGCGGGGCGCGGTGTGCGGGGTACCAGCTTCGACGTCAGTTCCATTGATCGCGTGTGACGTCACGCCGCCGCCGCCGTTACTGCAGCGGTATCGTGGCCCGAAGTTCGCGCCTTCGCCCGGGGCGCGTTCGGAGAGCTCATTGTAAATGAGGCTTTGGTTGTCTGCCCTTGCCTGGTTGCGACATGTAAAAATAGAATTGTCGATGGTTTTGTGTCAATGTTAAGTACGTTTGCTATTAGGGCTCTAGCTGTAATGTTTTAGTTGTTAGGTTAAATCTAAATAGGTATGTATTTAATTCTTAAAATTTTTTGATTTAAGTGTCTTTAGATTAGGTACTCTTCATATTGTTCGAATTACAATTAAAGCACGTCTAGCTACAGCTTTAATTTTGTTTCTATTCCGTGATTGCTTGGACAACTTTGTCTTTTGGAAGACTGAGAGGAGAGGCGACTTCGTTTCTTTTGTAAAATCAACTATCTTACAAATGCTTTCTCTGGCTGTAATACAATTATTCCAGTCAAAAATTTTATCCGGGAGACATACCGACCGTTACTAAAAAACTTGCGGTACTAGAAAGTATATTTTATTTTATCGGAATACATGGCCGTTTTAAATTAACTCAACAAGCTCGCCGCTACGCGAGTGCTCCCCACCAAAGTTGGTCGGTGTTTGAGTTGAAAAGTTCTCCGCGCCCATACTAGTTCCCACTTCTACCGCGTGTTTAAATAAGCCCGCCGAAATTCTTCTATATTCAAATAATGTTATTTTTTTTCGTTGTAACGGGTCCACTAGGTAGGTACTCTTCAGTTTACTAGAACATAATATTCATGATAGTGAAGGATTCATTGTAACGGTCAAGTCAGGTTTCAGAGTCGCAGAGCTGTAAAAAGTCCCTGGCCCTGGATGACCGGCTAAATACAGGCTTTTGGTGTTCAAAGCTTCGAAAATTATCTGTAACAGAAAAGTCATGGAGATTGATTGATCTGCTCATGAAATACTTATCTATCAACACGAAAAAATTTACCCAGTACTTCCTAGAAAACGTCTGAAACATCAATATTTTATTACCGGGGTAAATAAATAACCAGGTCTCATCTTGAACCTTTCCCGGAAATTTATTTATTTAAACTTTTCACACTTAAAAAAGTACAAAGGCGGACTTAATGCCTTAGGCATTCTCTACCAGTCAACCAAGGGTGGTGAAGAGATTAGATGGCAGGATGGCTCTGTTAGAAATGGAACAATTTGTACATAAATAAGTCATAAACTTATAATACACATACATACATATTTACTATAATATATACCTATATTAACACAAAACTTAACATTAACATTTGAAAAAACCTACGGTAATGTGAAATTGATGTTTCATATTGTTGAGTTGCCCTGATTGCCTCTGAAAGCCATAGAGCGTAGTTTTTAATTCCTGGAATAGTTAATGAACATCCAAAATGTTGTTTGTCTTAATTGTTGGGTATAATATCTCCATGATTTTATATATTATTTATTTCTTTTTGCATTCAAAAGTAAGACCTGTACTAATATTACAAAAGCTTCACAAAGCTTTGCTGTAACCATGTGTCTCCAAGCAGGCTTTCACTCAAGAACCTCGAAAACCACAAGGTGTGGTTACACATCATTGCCCACCCCAGACAATGCCAGGGGAGAACATACAGCTTTAAATAAAATAGAACTGGTCTAGAAAAAAAACGAGCTTTTATATATTACCTCCCGTTCGGTGTCCAAAACGTTTAGCTAAAACCCGAGGTTGATTTAAAAATTTACCCAACTGGTGTCAGATTTACCCCAACCTCCCTTTTATCGTCCCGGGGAAAAAGGGCAAAGTTGATTATCGATTATGACACTGGTTGTCAAACAGTTTTATCGCTTCTCTTTCGGATTTATTTAACATGTAAACTGTACTGTAGATAAATTAGTGTAACGGTTTTTGCAAGATGGGATAGAGTTTTGTATAAATTATTTTAATTTTCAAATAATTAATTGAAATATTATATAATATAAACGTATGGCAAGTTGCCTTCAGATGATGACTTAGAATTTGCAACACTTTTACCGCGATTGCTTGCCATCTTTAACTTCAACATTGTATTACCACCGTATCAATGACTACTACTACGCTAATGGTGCAAAACGTCGAATACGTTTCAAATTTTAAAATGGCGCCCAACATGTTTCATTTTCGGAAATATAATCAATGCCTTAGATTTATCTTTAACTTCACCATTGTATTGCCATTGTTTTGATTGGAAAAGCGTTATGTAATAAGAGGTTGCAAAACGTCGCATCCGTTCCGAACAATAAAATGGCGCCCAACATGTTACGCTTTCGGAAATAAAATAAACGTCCTAGATTTTTGCCAATTCACAGTAGAATTTCTGTTTCACTTGTATTAATTAAGTCCTTATCCGTAATCCACGTCTGATGTAAGTTTAATTGCTTACGTGATTGTCCTCCGACCCGCTCTATTACAATTCATCCTTTTGTAGCTTTCCCGATACTCACAGTTTTCTCATTCATATTATTTACGCTCCTACGAATATGCTTTCATCTCCGCGATGTTGAGCACCGCTGTTTTACACGTACGCAGATAATTTGATGAAACGCCCGGCGGCACTCGCTACCTGTTTGAATTTACCCGGGGTCGGTGACCGATGCACTTAATGTTATTATCAGCATTGGGTTAAACCTCGTATGAAAATGTTATATTAATGATGCTGTATATTATTAGGTACGAGTAGTTAAGTATTTATTGATTACTAGCGATCCACCCCGGTTTCTTACAGGTAACGCGATCGCTTAAAAAAAACTTCACAGGATCAACCGCTGGACTAATAATTACATCAAAATCGCTCCAGCCGTTTTGGAGTCCATAGGGAACATACGTACATACACACATCGATTTTTTACTATGGTCTATTTTTACACTACTATCCTCTTACGATTACGACTATCTTTACGGTTCTTAGCCCTTATTCGATAGATGATTCGATATCAACTATTATATCAAATATATTTTGAGTCGAAATATGTACATTATTTATCTACTACAGTGGATTTCGGGTATAACGACAATGAAGGGACCACTCTATTTTCGTCGTTATATCCGGAAGTCGTTACAGGCGAAGGTAAAGAGATACAGACACGTACACATGTGTAGTTTATTTTCATTTATTATTGAAAATATTTGCACACATAGTTATTCACCGGTACATTTAAAAAAATGTGTAATATTAGTTTGCTTCAATTTATTTTTTTGTGCTAGTGTACGCTGTAGGGTGTATTCTATTTTCATTACTTCTTCAATATCTATAATATCCTTTCCATCACCAAATAAACAGTATCTTTTAAGCTTTGTTACAACACCTAACACATCCTTAGTTGTAGGAATCTCACCTTCCTTGCAATCTTCTTCTTCCTCCTCATTTTCCTCATCTTGCGTCGTATGTGATGGAACAACAGTTTCAACAATTTCACTATCGGACAAATCGCTAGTAGTGATAAGTTGACTGTCAATATCAACATATGTTGCCCAGTCCGCAACATTTGTTCCGCTTGATGATACTGTAGTCAGTTGTGCCAATGGTATGTCCAAATCATCATCGGAGTCGTCGTCAATTGTTGTGATAGCCGAAGATTTACGGAACCCAGCGTGTAGAAAACACTTTTTGATCGTATCTGGAGTCACCCGAGCCCATGCCGTAGTTACCATTTCAATGGCATCTAAAATATTAACGGAAAACGGGCCTGCCGAGTTTTCAATGTCGTTCATCATTTTCTGTACTAAAATCTTCCTATAATGACTTTTGAGGGTTTTAATTATCCCTTGATCAATCGGTTGAATCACTGATGTAGTGTTTGGTGGTAAAAATGCCAGTTTTATGTTGGTCAAATTCTCTATTTTAGGATGAGCTGGGCAATTGTCAATAAATAAAATGATCTTCTTTTTGTTATTTCTTAACTGGGAGTCCCATTTGCGTAGAACTTTTTCGAAAATCTCTGAAGTCATCCAGGCCTTTTTGTTTGCTTCGTAATCAACTGGCAAAGATTTAACATTTTTGAAACATCTGGGTTTTTTTGCCTTGCCTATGACCAATAATTTTCTTTTTTCCCCTGCCATACTTGATGCAACAAGCACGGTGATTCTATCTTTTGATAATTTTCCACCAACGCACTTTTCCCCTTTAAATTTCAAGGTTTTGTCAGGAGTTAACTTAAAAAACAAACCTGTCTCGTCAGCGTTCCATATTTGGCTATCAGTATAACCTTCAGTCAATTTTGGGAAAACTGTTTTTAGCCAGTTGTCACAGTCACTTTGCGATACACTAGCGGCTTCTCCACAAACTTTGCCTACTACAATATCGTGTCGTTGACGAAATCGGTATATCCAGCTTTCCGAACACTCAAAATCCATTTTTCCAAACAGTCTGCCAAATTGATTAGCCTTTTCTTGCAGCAGACGACCGCTCAAAGGTACGTTTTGGCTTCTTTGGGCTTTGAACCACATTAGAAGGGCATTTTCGATATCTTGATGCGTCGGTTTGCGGTTTTTCTTAATTTTTAAGGATTTGGATTCAAAGCATTCTAATATTTTATCACGGTTTTTCCACATCGTAGATACTGTTGAATGGGAAACTTTGTACTCTTTGCACAAATCAGCATTGTTTTCACCGTTTTTCAATTTTGAAATGATTTCCGCCTTTTCTTTAACAGTGAATGTGCGTCTAGCAGCCATACTTATTCAAAAGTTTACTAAACCCAGTTGCTACTCAGAATATCACTTTGTAACTGAACCATAAAAGCTCCGAAACGTACACGCTTCCCCTACCTACTTAGTTGATATCTATAAACAAAAGGTAAAGGTCTCCACACTTGCTGACCATCTGTGTGCAATGGATGTAAACAAAAGATAAGAAATGTTTGTGAAAGAAAAAAATCTTTGTGTCTTTGGCGGCCGACTCCGGTCGCAATATCTGCATGGGATTTCTAGGAATTTGTTACAAATGATTCATTAAAAACAGTCGCTACACCCGAACTCGGCGTTACATCCAAAGTCGCTATAGCCACATGAATTTTGTACTAAAGTATGCTTTAAATTCAAGGGACTTAGATTTAACGTCGCTATAGGTAAATGGTCGCTACAACCAAGGTCGTAATAAATGAAATCCACTGTACTTAAACAACAATTAAAATTAAACACAGAAGTACCTACTTAATTCGTTATCATTAGTTATCTAGTAAAAAGTAGATAGGTAGTAGGCAATACGGGCTGGTGTACGCAACTCTACGTCAAAGCGCGTATTTTGCGTACGGGTGGGTATATCGATTATTCGATCCACCCCGATAATGCTACCACTATGATTTTACTAACACTATGGGCGTAGCCCGAAATAAATGATATAATAATAAGATTAATAGGTAGGTATTTACTTACTGTAAAATATTTCAGTCTGTGGTTGAATTTTCCCTCATCAAATGAAGGTTGTGGTTCATCATAATTATCACGTGTCTTTTATTGTATCCTTCTCTTCGTGGACGACTTTTACGGATAAAATGTCTAAATAGATTGTATCATTGAATGGGTAGCTTTCTGTAGCCGCCCACGCATTTTATGAAGCTTTCCACCCACGTACAGATATGATAGATGTTTTGGCAATGTTTCGGTATCAAACGATATTAGCATTGGGCTGCCTAAAATTGTATATTTTATGCGGCAGACCCGAATAAACAATATAAAAAAGAACGACAACTGCTAATGTGGTTTGAAACTCTTTTAGCAGTCACTTTTTAAACATTTTGTTCAATATTAAGTATTTTCTTGCATATACTGTAAATCCACAATCCACCCTTTTCTCGTGAGTGCTTACGAACCAGAAATAGGATACAACAGCCCTCTATACTCTTAACATTGTTACTGTTATCTCCATTTCTTTTCCGCGAACCCGTACGGCAGTGGTGATTGTGGTAAAATAACGAAACTAACGTACGTTCAACCTATTTTGATGATATGAAAGAAAGAGTACTAGGACAGGCACATGTAAGGCACCACATATTTATTACCTAGATCCTGATATACAGGGTTACAGGGAAAGTCGTACTGAATATTAAAGGATGTTATTATTCAGGTCATTTCCGATGAATTTCATTCTGAAATAAAATGTCCGAAACTTAACCGTTATGGAGATATTAAATTTTAAAGATTATTTTTAAAAATCCTTTATTTTTTGGCTTTTAGTCGTTTTCTTTGGGATTAGAGCTCCTAGAGTCGGTTTTTTTGATGTATCTAGTTAGAGGACATGTCCATTAATAAAAATGATCAACAGAAACTGAACCTACTACTAACAGCTTAAAAAACTGCTCGACAACGGTTAGCATTATGAATTTTCTAATAGAGTGTTCTTAACTTTAACAGGCTTTTAATAAAAAATATTGTATGGAACTTATTCTGCAAATAATTTTATAAAGTTCTACGTCTCTTTAGCTATTCAAAAAGGTATAACACTTGCTATTAAATAGGCAAAACATTGCCCAAATAACAGTTAAGTTAGGAGAGGGTACATTTTTAGTTTGAGGTAAAAGTAGCTAAAATACGTAAAAAAAAGACAAAAATTTTAGCAATGTTTTTATAATTCATGTTCTACATGGCCGCCGCTATTTCTTACACAAAGTCTCATTCTTTTTCTTAAATTACTTTTCACGACAGAAGTTCGTAGGTTCCGCCTCATTTCCTCAGCCGCATCAATAATTTTTTGTCTTAGAATATCGACATTTGCGATCGGTGTCATTTGGTCGTATACTAGGCTTTTCATATGACCCCACACATAAAAATCCATCGGCGTTAAATCGGGGCTCCTCGCCGGCCATGCTATGGGTCCGCCTCTTCCAATCCATTGGTTTGGGTAATTCTCGTCCAACCATGCTCGAACACTTCTTCTGTAGTGCGCTGGGCAGCCATCATGTTGAAAGAACATGTCTCGTCTCAATGCAATAGGCAAGTCTTGCATTAAAGAGGGTAACTCCTCCCTCAAAAAGTTTTCATATGTCTCGCCATTCAAGTTATCGGGCAGGAAGTATGGCCCTATCAAGTTATTTGATATTATACCCATCCACACATTAAGACTGAATCTCCTTTGTGACCCTTTTGGTCTTTTTTTCTTGGGGTTACCTTGCGCTTTGGGAGCCCAATAATGGGTGTTATGATAGTTTGTGATGCCGTCTTTGTCAAATTTCGACTCATCTGTCCACATGATTTTCTTTAAAAAATCCGGATCTTCATTATCGGCATTGAGCATAAATCTGCAGAAGTCTAGTCGTCTCAATGGATCCCCTTCTTCAATTACTTGCACTGGCGTGTAATGGTAAGGGTATTGCCCAGAACTGTGCATTACGAACCAGACTTTCCACTGGGAAATACCAAGCCGTCGAGCGACAACGTTTGTTGACGTGGTTGGGTCGGCTTCAAAGAGACGTCGTATTTCATTATCTTCGTCGTCGTCATCAAGAACACGAGGTCGTCCCATGTCAGTCCGACGTACTAGCACAGAACCAGTTTCTCGTAGTCTTCGATAAACTCTGTCAAATACGCCAATATCAGGTACTCGGCGAGTAGGATACCTTAGCATGTATTCATTGCGTGCACGCAACGACACTCCTTCGCAAAATCCATAACACATTAGGATGTCAGCATATTCCTCGTTGGTAAATGTTGCCATGTTCACAACACAAATCAAAGTCCAGTTACAAGCCACGTCACACAGTTAGAAGATGAAACAGTCCAAAAATCCAAGCCAAGTCGCGTTTTTACAAAAAAAAATCGGAGGGCATGGATAACACATCTACCATGGAAGAATCGCATGAGCAGACTAAACAAACACCACGATCCACGATTTGACAATTCAGACATTTAAAATGACATAAATACCTGTCACCGCACGTCTCCCGGGCACAAACAATGTCTACCCAAACGTTTTTTCATTGTTTAAAAGTGCCAGGTAGTAAGCCGGATTCTTTTGTATCGAAATTCTGTTATGTTGTACTACCAGATGGGCCTATTCTAATAACATTATTTTAAGATTTTATGAACAAACTTAGTAGATGATATACCTTTTTGAATAGCTAAAGAGACGTAGAACTTTGTAAAGTTATTCGTAGAATAAGTTCCATACATTTTTTTTTAAAGCCCATCAAAGTTAAGAACACTCTATTAGAAAATTCATAATGCTAACCGTTGTCGAGCAGTTTTTTAAGCTGTTAGTAGTAGGTTCAGTTTCTATTGATCATTTTTATTAATGGACATGTCTTCTAACTAGATACATAAAAAAAAACCGACTCTAGGAGCTCTAATCCCAAAGAAAACGACTAAAAGCCAAAAAATAAAGGATTTTTAAAAATAATCTTTAAAATTTAGAATCTCCCTATCGGTTAAGTTTCGGACATTTTATTTCAGAATCAAAATCATCAGAAATGACCTGAATAATAACCTCCTTTAATATTCAGTACGACTTTCCCTGTAACCCTGTATGTCTCAAGCACTCAACAACATCGTACCTGTGAAAACAGCGGAGTTAGCGACGCATAACCACTAACTTAACCTGTCCCATGCATATTTGAACGTGTAACTTAGATACGCCGCCAACTTTATGTACTATTCATACTGCTTCTAATAACGTGGGGTCACATTGTGTGCCGACATTGTTTCTTTTGTATATTATTGTGAATATGCTTCTGAGGTGTTTGTTATAAGCATTTTAAATATGAGTAAATTACTTTTAAAATAATACAAATGCCTAATTCCTATTGAACCTTTGGAAGTGTTTACAGTCATTGCTTTTATGGTTTATTCATAGGAGCAGGCAGTAGGTATTCCCAAATAAATAGTTATATACATGGCCAATGTAAAAATAAAACTGGAGAATGTGCTACAAAAGGTTGAGAGAGCTCTACTTCCTACATCATCGTCCTTTTGAGCCGAAAGATCCATTTCTGGACATAAGCCTCTCCCAAGCTCCGCCACTTTGACCGATTCTGTGCTCGCATCCAGCGGATTCCTGCGGCCTTTACAAGGTCATCGGTCCACCTCGTGGGAGGGCTGTCTACCTTCCTACATAGATCATAGGACATCTCCTCAAAAGAATCTTTATCTAATCTGACTAGAAAACATTATATAAATGCTAAGTTCGCAACTTTCTTAGCCCGAAATCTGTACATATGTTAAAAATTACTTGTCCAGCACCCTAATTGCGTAACACACTATCTATCACAATCTGTACGATTTTGAGCCTAATTGCTAATCCATTGCTTCATATGTTCGAAAAATTGGTCTGCTCAACAACGTAAATAACGCAATGAATGTTGTTGAACTGTCAAAATGAAACCGATTCCTGCTGTAAGCGTGTTACGCAATTACCCCGCTGTCTGACTGATTCATCAACGCAGAACCTAAACCGCTGGAGCTACAAACTTGAAATTTTTGACAGTTGATGCTTTTTATGTGGTAACCTACTAAGGAAGGGTTTTTGGAAATTGGACCTTTAAGGGTAAAAAAGGGGATTTTGTTTGTATGAAAAATCTTATTTCTTGAGTTAGTAAACTTGAAACTTGGCACTAATACTTATCTAAGTAAATTATGAAGTTTGTAATTTTTTGTTTTTCTAAACTACCCCCTAAAGGGGGAATGGGGGTCAAAGTTTGTATGAAAGAATTTTAACGCGCAGTCCGATTAACTCGAAGCTCAGTATTTATACTTAAGATCGAAAATAAAGAATAACGTGTATCAGGGTATTTTGAAAATCGACTCCTAACGGGGTACTAAAGTACGAAATCCACGCGGACGGAGACGCGCGGTAAGTGCTAGTATTACATAATAATATATTTAAATTCCGTTAACAATACGAGGAGGGATCAAAAAGTAGTGAGAATGAGATAGAATATAATGACTATTGATAACATAATAATTTATTTTTCTACATAGTCTCCGAGTCTCTCTACTCACCGAGTCCAGCGCTTTTCCAAGGCTTCAATCCCTTTAAAAAAAAAGTTTTGTCTTGGTCTTACAAAAAGCTCTCCACGGCATCCATCACCTCGTTATCGTCTTCGTACCTGTTTCCCCTTAAGTATTCTTTCAATTTGGGGAACAGATAAAAATCGCTAGGCGCCAGATCTGGTGAATAAGGGGGGTAGTCAACCAATTCGAAGCCAGCTTGCTGAATGGCAGCCATCGCAACTGCCGACCTGTGCGCGGGTGCGTTGTCGTGATGAAACAGCACGCCCCTTCGAAGTTTCCCTCTCCTTTTCTCTTTGATGGCATTCCTCAACTTGGGAATTAAAGCTGCATAATATTGGCCTGTAATAGTGGTTCCACGCTCCAGGTAATCAATCAAGAATATCCCTTCTGAGTCCCGAAATATTGAGGCCATAACCTTGCCAGCCGATGCCACGGCACGAAACTTCTTCGGGGTCGGTGATGATGGCCGTTTCCATTGCGAAGATTGCTGTTTTGTCTCGGGATCAAAATGATGGACCCATGTTTCGTCCATTGTTACGAAACGAGACAAAAAGTTTTCAGAATCTTCTTGAAACTTGTCCAACAATATCTTCGAAATGTCAAGTCGATTTTGTTTCTGACTGTCGGTTAACATTCTCGGCACCCACCTTGCGGAGACTTTTCTTATATTCAAAGATTGTTTCAATATGGATTTAATACTTCCATATGAAATGCCCGTTTCTTGAATTAAGTATCGGATGGTAACTCTTCGATCGCTCAATACAATTTTCTCGACTTTCGCAACATTTTCTTGGGTGACTGACGTCGATGGACGGCCGCAACGATGTTCGTCTTCCGTGCTCGTTCTCCCTACTCGAAATTGAGAAGCCCACGTTGCGACAGTGGAATACGGCGGAGCAGACTCTCCTAATGTTGCCTCCAAATCGCAATGAATCTCTTGCGTCGTTAACTTTTTGAAACAGAGGTATTTAATAACGGCTCGCACTTCGTTTTTCTCCAATTTCGAGAACACGTTCCGACACGAACCAAACGAATGACTACATTCAGAGAAAAACAAAAGAGAATCGAAGATTTTTTTCTTTATTATTATTACAAATATGTATCTGAGCTATGCCTGCTAGTATTTATTTTTTTTCTTACCAAGGAGTATGTCGTTCTCACTACTTTTTGATTCCCTCTCGTATTCCCGGTATCAAGTTTTATGTCAAACCGTAGGGTGACGACCCCAAAATTAATTAGCGTAGAAATATGAAGTTGATCGTTAATAAAGATCCACCCTCGTTACGCATATACTTTTCTTAGTGTGGACGAAGGTTGGTGTCATTACCTTACAAGGTCGATGACCTTAACTCTCTGGAAGATTATGCTTCCCAAGATGAATTCAATCAAGCTTCGATAAAAAGGGTTTCGAAAATCTTCTTAGTCACATTACCTTGTCTTGGTAGATAGATTCGTTTTTTCTACGTTCTAATCCGCTTTGCTGACAAAGCGATAAAGCTTTGACGTTGAAGTAGAGTGCGTAAATAGAACATTAATTTGTTTTATTGCCAAATCTGAATAAGTGTTATGGCTACACAAATTCGTTTTCTCACGTAAAACCATTTATAGCACAATTCTAAAGGGTAGGTCGGATAGGCAGTTTTGTTTTATGGTAAACATTTTTCAGGAAAAGCGGCAGTTGCCCCCATTAGCCAGACTCTTAGTGTAGCAAAGTAAGCTTGGCTTTATGTCTCGCTGCCGCTGGTGCAACTTGTATTGAAAAATACTTAGAAAAAATTTACGTAACACCTGTCACACGCTGTCTTTTCAAAAGCCTCCCTTACCTCTTTCTACTTTTCTCAGTCTACTGCGATTTCGAGCCAATCCTTTAATACTTTGCGGGATGCAAACGAGACATAACAGAAATTTTATTGTTATTACTGCAATAGCCGTCTAGTGTCCTTCAAAGCGTTAAGAAGGAGTCCAGCTCATCCCGCCATCCCTTTCTGGGCTTGCCGCGTAGTCGTTTCGTGCCGTTGGGACCCACTGAGTGGTGGTTTTTGCTATTTGCATATGAAGGATAATTTCAAAAACATATTTTGCAATATATTTACATAGTATAAAAGGTGTTTCAAAATTAACCCGACAAACTTTAGGAGGTGATTTAGACCATCGAACTGAATAACTTTTACCATGGGACCAACTTTGAAATCGCGAAAATAAAAGACAGCTGGCCCAGTTAGAACAGTGTGTTAAACATTAGTATGGAACAGCAGATTTTTTTCGCGATTTCAAAGTTGATCCCGTAGTACAAGTTATTCAGTTCAATGGTTTAAAGCACTCCTTGAAGTTTTTCGGGTTGATTTTGAAATACCTTATATATCAATAACCTTTCCCGTTGACAAGGTACCGCTAACCTTTAAGCTAGACGCATGTCGCGAGCCAATTTAACCTAATAATAGGTTTCGCTTTGATTGGTAGGTACCGCATCATGGAACTTAATTACCAACGCCCAATATTAACATGAGCACTATGGTTAGTGTAGAACAAGCTAGCTGGACAAAATTATTTGTTTCGATTTTTATCCAAAAATGTGCTTATTAAACATAGATATAAGGGTCTTAATACTTTTTTCAGGACCATTGATCGTTTGAGCAGGTATAGTGAAATAAAAACACAATATTTGTTTAAACAATTTAAAAAAATAATTTATCTATAAATGTAACTATAAAATCTAATAACAGATATATAAAATACTTAACAACTAAATATATCACTCATTATCTTCACTATCATCAGATGAATCATCCATTGAATAGTCATGATCATGGGCGGCAGAACTGTGAAAACTAGAAACTATATTAACATTTTGTTCCTTACAGCTGGTTGAAGTATTGAAGCTAGGACTTCGGTATGGAACGAACCTATTTTCTTCCGGGGAACTTCTCTTAAACCATTTATTACAGGGTCATATGTTATCAATAACATATAGCTAGGAAGCATATGTGCAGAAGTATTTTGTGACCAGTCGTGGGCATATAATACCATGGATAGAGATTTACGTACCTACGTTGTCTAGTTTCTTCAGCTAAGGTTACAAATTTTTCAATATTTATGTCATATCCTGATGATAAAGTACGAAGTAGTATGCCAAAGTTTTGTACAAGTGAAACATCTAACCCTGTAATATAGGCACTTGCCTCGGGATTTACAAAAAATCTTCGCGCGGTATTTCCGTCATTAGTGTTAACGAACCCTGGTTTTAGTTTGTCTACAATCAAGTCCATTTCGCTTTTAAAACGGTTTTAATGTCATCTGAACGTTGCTTCACACTAGTTTTGTCTTCGGCTGATCGAAGTAGCCATTTTTTTACATTAAGTCGATAGCTAATGTGAAGCAAGCATTCAAAACACGTAATCCAAGCGTGCAACGTAGACAACCCAAAACCAAGATTATCTTTATTCGCCGTAAACTCTTTGGACAAATCACTCATCATTGATGAAGTTGCCCCACAAATAAAACATTTCTGTGAAGAAGTTTCGGTCAGAGTGTTGCAAACCTTCCCGTCAATCGTTGTCAAAAGCATTACATGAGTGACAGATACCTCGCTCTCCATCACCTTGCTTGCTGTCGGCAATAAAGCATTTATCTCTTCTAAAACCTTATTGGTTTCGGTTTTCGTAAAATCTTTGGTTTCCTTAGAAAAGATGAACTTTATTGGGCGACGATACATTGTAGAGGAAGGCCGAGTATTCTGCCACACCATTACCTTTTTAGTCTCGCAATTGATGGGGAGCAAATGAAAATACAAACAAAAACTCATCACTGTCATCACAGTTAGTGAATTTTTGTTTGTACAAACTTTGACCGGAACTTTCGTCACAGCTAGGGCATCGAGAACCGGTCCTATTTTAGGAACCGGTTCTTTCTGTTCTAAATTCTAGACGGAACCGGGTACCCGGTTCTTTCGGGTTTTTTTCATAAATTCTATTTAAAAGTGTCTAAATAAAACACACTTTATTGGTACGCATATTTATATATTTTTTGAATTATACTCAAATTACAACATCGTTTTTAACTATTTTTGGCAACAATCAGTTCTTTAAAATTCAGTATTTTCACAATCAGTTACAATCAGTTCTTTATAATTCACTACACTACAGAGATCAAAAAGGGAAATAATAAAAATTAAACTTAAAAAAATTAACCATCTTACAAGCTAGACATAGGAACTTTTACAAATCCACTCAAAACAAATCAACAAGTACATAACAGTTGTAAATAAATGATAAAAATTACAAAAAAATATAATAAAAACCAAATAACGAAAATTAATGATTAAATTGTGCATTACCACAGCATTACGTATTGGCTTTCTTCTTTCCTAAATAAAAGGAACGTAAAAAAATAAGTGCGTCTAAAGTTTTGTCGCTTAAAGACGAACGGAGTCTATTGCAGACTATCCCGGCGGAAGAAAATATACGTTCCGGCTCCACACTAGTGGGTGGAATTGATAGTAAATGGTGATAAGCGAGTGATAGGTATCGTCCTCGCTGTCTCTGACCACCATTCTCAAACAGAGCCATTTCTACTCTTATAGTAGTGTTGATGTCATTTGATGTCGATTCAGGAGCAGAAGCAGTAGCTTGACTTATTTCCTTATTAAGTTCTTCTTCATTTGTTAACGAAGATACTTGTAAGTCATCATCATCATGTCTCCTGAAATCAGGCGTACAATCAAGAGGTATACTTTGTTTTGTGCGTTGAATGAGGTTTACGATTTCCCGCAGCATCTCATCACTCGTAGGCCGTAAAAAAACAGTTTTATCTTCATTTTCAATGTTATCAAAATACTTCTCCGGGTTGGTCAAATATTGCAATATTGATGCTTGGACTAGTCGTCGTTTTGCATATTGTTTACGCAATGCAGCCGCCATTTTATTGCTCAGATGAGTGTTCATTTCAAGCAATTTTTTTATTGCAAATTTGAGAGAAATATCAGCTGTAAGCAATGTAGCATCACGGCGACATAGTGCCTCCACGACAGTTTTTATTATATCCAATATATTATTTAACTCGTGTATATGTCTCCAATCATCGTCAGTAAACTGAATATCAATATTCAAATCTATTAGTGCTTTTGTGATAGATGTTTTTAATTTTAGAAAACGGCTTAACATGGTGGCCATGCTGCTCCAGCGAGTCTTTCCATCCAAAAGGAGAGAATACTCCTGTCCAAAATCAGCTTTAACATACTTTTGAAGGACGTCATCATTTTTAGTCGGTGACTTTTAGAAAAATTTTACCACTTTTCGTACCTTAGATATGAGCTGATAATAGCTAAACGATTGTGGTGGTAAAGATGCTAATGGCGATTCGTTATTGAATTCAGCACCATCGTCTTCATCATTGTTATTTTCACCATCATCAGTTTCGTTACTAAATTCGCCACTTCGCATTCTTAAAGATAATTCAGATAGAGGCAAATCTTCGTCATAATCATAATTGCCAAGTTCGTCCAACTGCTCCAGTATCATCTGTGGCGCTTCTACGTCTTCCTTGATGTCTTTGTTGCGATTATACATCACGTCCACAATTGCTAGTTGAACTGCGTGAGCAATACATAACTGATGGTAACACTTGAGCGACTTCCCAAATGCAACCATAAGGCTGCAGCCATCTGTGGTTTGAGCAACAATGTCTTGAGTTAAGGATATGCCATATTCATTCAACATGGACTCAATTAACTGAACGCATTTTGCTGCATTCATGGAGCCATGAATTCTTATTAGACCAAGGTTTCGAAAAGCGTTTCTAGCAAAATCTGGTGAATGCAATGAAAGACCTATGTATCTTCTGTTGTGATTGGATGTCCATTCGTCGAATGATATTGAAAACTTCTTTTCATGAGATAGAATCGCTTCAATCTCACTAATCACCTCTAGTTTTCTTTTTTCACTTTCCTTGATAATCTTGTTTCGAATGGTATCCGCAGTCTTGGGTAATTTATTGCCGCTTTTTTCAAAAAGGTACCTTAAATCTTGAGATGCTATAAATGTTCTTAGTGAGATTCCATCCATCGAAGCCATACGAGACACCATTACTTCCATACTTGGATTAGCATCACTCTCAAAAAAATGGGTCAATTTAGATTTCTTTTTCGGCATTTCGGGATCCGGAAGTTCTTTTGTAGTAGATGCACCACCCTGTGCTGACGTAGTTGGACTTTCTAAACTGAGTTTATGTACGTTTTTCAAATGTTTTTGTAAACTGCTCGTGCTACCACCGCCTGATTTTAATATCTTTTGGCATAATTTACATTTTGCTTCACTTTTATTTTTGTTTCTTAGAAAGTAGTGCCAAACAGAGGCCTTGTCTCCTGCCTTATTTATCACCTCTTCGAAATCCATTCTTTTGTTGTTCAGGAATTCTGTCAACTGGAAGATGCGCCTGAAATTCAATAAACTTTCTTAGTAAAGTTATTGACATCAGACAAGTTGGTCGAATATTTGAACACTTGGTGGCTAGGCCACCTGCTTGCAATCGAACTTCTAATGCAAAAGTTGTGAAAACATTGAGAGGCAACTGGCATTTCTTTTATAACCAAAAATCGACACGAACATAATATTAACACTGCTCATTTGACCAGTGTAATTTAGTCCCGCCTGAGCAACACTGTTATTTTTTATGATTCTTAATTTATACTTATCTACTAAGCAATTTATAAGCAGTTTAATATAGCACGTACCACGTGTTCTACCAAGTGCCAAAACTGAAATATTACCTACCTTCATTTGTGTTGTATAACTCAGATTTTCATGATTCACAATAATTATCAGATTGGATGCCAAACAACAAAGTAATGTGAGCAAAGATAAATAAATAAATAGTACACCTATTTATTTATTTCTCTTAAATAGGTGTAACAACTTTATCATGTCGCTGTCCAGCCAAGTCTGGCCAAGTTATTATTATATTTATCTAATCCGTCCACAAGAGTGAAAGCGTAATACTTAACTAATAGCAATTAAAATAAATATTCTCAATTGATTGATAATAATAACAATATGTAATAATATTTAAAGTCACTTACTTGTCAAATCGGCGTCAAAACAATACACCCACTCACAACGTTTGTTTGTGTCGAACTAAACAAAATGGCGACAGCGCGTCTACCAGTGTTGCCAACCACAGATTGTTAAGGAAGGTGAAAGGTCTAGAGTTACCACCGAAATTCAAATAGTCGTACGTTTTTTTTACAATTGCCAGCTCACTATCGGATAGTATGTGTCAATACCGCGAATACAACTTTTATTACTATACTATCCGAGACTGAGCTGAAAATTGCAAAACAACTGTCAGAAATTTGAATTTCGCGGGGTATCCTGGAGCATTTACTTTAATGTCCCTTGTTAGTTTCTTAAAGATTCATCATTAATAATAAATTATAACGTTATTTATTACTTTAATAGTGAAATAACTGCATATATTCTGTTTTAATAATAAATTTGGATAATAACTTGATATTTAGCATTAAGAGTATTATAGAGATAATATTATTTCTAAAATTTTAAGAGAGAACCGTAAGAACCGAAAAAACCGGTTCCTCGTTTTACAGAACCGGTTCTATCAGGGTCTTTCAGAACCGGGAATTCCCGGTTCTTTTGGAACCGGGAAAAACCGGTTCTGATGCCCTAGTCACAGCCCCACTTACTGGTTAATGTGAATGATGTGCAAGGTAACAGACTACTGACAACTTCTTGTTGCGCTGAAACTAAACGTTCCGCAGTTTTATCAAGAACTGCCTGAACTTTGATTTCAGCACGCGTTTTGTTAACAGTAATCTGTTCATCTGGAGGATAGCAAGCTACTTTTGCCTTTCTAACACTGTATAAGGACGGAAATACTTTATGTCCGGCCTCGATGCTCCACATCTGAGTCTGCTTATAACTATGGCTACTTGATTTATTATCAATATAGTATGCTAAAGCTTCCTCGCTTGTCAAACACCTGGGGGCACTTATTTCACTCTCTATATGGGTTATTGAAGGGTCACCAATTACATCTTTAATTTGACGGGCTACACTTCTCTGACCTGACAAACGCGCTGACACCTCAGCAGCGTAAAGTAATTCACTTGCACTCCTGGACTGTAAGAGGTCATCTACGCGTCGTCTTTTCGTTTTGAGACTGGAATCATCAAACTCTTTAGAGGGTCTTCCAGGTCCCGGTTCTGTAGATGTACTTGGCATACATAAATTAACGGACACAGCGAAAGATATGTCAACTCCCTTCAGCCACGTCGAATTCTTCTTTAGGAACCGCTTTCGATTTCTTCCACAGCTGCTCCACTTTTTAGCCAATTTTGATGAATATTTTGGGATGATGACCTTGACGTCTCTCA
This sequence comes from Fissipunctia ypsillon, assembly GCA_947568875.1. Lineage (NCBI taxonomy): Eukaryota > Metazoa > Arthropoda > Insecta > Lepidoptera > Noctuidae > Fissipunctia > Fissipunctia ypsillon. The sequence goes on along the minus strand of OX387660.1, from coordinate 2,023,232 downwards.
GGGGACTGCTCCGTTAACACCATCAAAATCATGTTTCAAAGATATAAACCGAAAGAGCTCCTCATTCCGCGTATCCTTCGGGTGTTTTAGCCATTCTTCGAAAAAATCCATTTTTGAGACGATGAAAACTGTTTAAAGAAAAAAATTAGTTGTGCAAATAATTCGCAATATTTTTTTCTACTAATTACGACCTACGTACTTGTGAGAATCATATAAAATAGATTCTATAGAGTGGACATGTATTTTTTTGACCATTGAATTAAAAAATATGTGTGAAAAAGACCACTTTTATCTTAACATTTAATTTAATAAAATTAAATAATGAAGTTCCTGTGATAAAAATTAACTAAATCCAAACTACTTACCCTTATGTACACAATCCATCACAAAAACACTATCACAAATTTCTTTTAGTGACATAAATAATGTTATCAATTTTGGTGTAAAAATGCAAATGAATGCACTTTGAATTGTCAACACTTTATATGCTTACCTTAATGACGGTCCTAATGAGGGTAGTTACGAAAATTAATATGTCTATTCCTTAATGTATAGGGCTAATGAGTTCATATTTGTAATTAACTACTAGGAATTGAAGAGTTGTTTTTGTCCAGCTAGTTTGTTTTACACGAACCAGAGTGATGCGTATAGAATAGTTTCAAGGTCACCAGCCCGTATTGCCTATTACCGTATTACCTATAAGGCAAGGCGATTATTATTCTATTAGTCAGCTTAATAAGTCGGTTGATCGATTTCCGATGCGGCATAGTCTAAATAGATCGCAAAGGCGTTCTATTTAATCGGTTTCTGTTTTCCTTTGCTCGTCTTCAGAGCGTTGCGTTGCGGGAAGGGACCTAATCTAAGCGTTGAATTCGTCCTCTTAAACGTTCTTACAAGTTTCGCGCATCTAAGTACGCCTGTTCGTTCGTGTGCTTTGGTTTTTAATTGATCCTGTTGACCCTTGCTCTTAAAATCTCATGTTGTGCATTGCTTCATACATTACAAAATGCAATGTCTTGTACATTGCATCCTATTCCTGACTGGTTGAGTCTAAAAAGCGTACACACTTCTAATTACAGTGTTGTAGCTAACTTATAATTGCTCTGGTGGTCAGAATTCCCATTGAAGCCGTGGGTGCTGGCTGACTGTGTGACTCACTGCTCGAAAGCTTGAGGAAGTGATGCTGATGACGTCACGATGAAGTAGCTGCACAAAGGCTGCACTGACGTTCATATTCGTGGTCACCAGTATAGAGGTATGAGGAATAGGGTGTAAAGTTTCTCATCCTCCGGAGAAAAGGGAGGATCCTCCGAACCGACGGGTGTTGTCTGGTAGGCTACTGTCCGACGTTTGATGTCGGGTTGTTGTTTATAGAATTTAATAATAAATTGCGCGGATAATTTTGCTTGTGTGATGCCGGATTATTTTGTGAGACGTCAGTATGATGCGTAGTTCGCATGTGGCTTTGTCGACGCCGACAATACCTGACCCAAGTTAGACCAAAACCTATTGATTTTGAGGTACTAAGGATGGAGGGAGGATGAGAAAGAAAGAAGAAAGAAAGAAAATATGTTTATTTGCGGTAAACATGACACAAAAAAAAATAACACAAACACAAAAAGAAACAAGTTGGGGGAAAATTGCGTCACATCCACGCAAAACGGCCATCGCTCAGCATAATGCTGCAACCCTATGCGAGACAGAGCCCCAGCGCTGGTTTTCAGCGACAGCCGGCGTTGACGTGATGACGTCAGCCGGTGCAGCATGCAATCTAATTTAAAAAAGAAACAAAATAAAAACAATATCTAAACCTAAAATGTTTATATAAGTACAATATTAAGAATGGCAACATTACGTTCCATCGGCATCGACTCACACGCCGCGCGCCGCAGGATGGTGTACATGACAGTTTGATTAATATTTTATTTAAGAATATTTTTTAACAAGCTAAAGTTTCTAATAAATAACCTAAAATTACGAGTCTTTATAGCGATTCTGATAGTAATAAAAAGATAAGAGATGTTATATTAGAGAAAATGTATATTCTTTCTATTACAATACAGCTGATGTTGAAATAATAATCTGTTTGTCATTGAGTGCAACATAGCTTCATTACAATCACCGAAATCATCATTCACCGACACTATAAGTCATTATCCTCAATATCTCAATTTCTTTAAATCTTAATGTTTCCTAAAATATAAGGACTTTTTTGTGCCCATGCCATTATTTTGTTGAGAATAGTGCGTACAATTTACCTAACTGTAAAAAAAACAATTCTCGGGATTTTTCAAAAACTTACTACGAAACACGTGAAAAATAATGTTTTTCTCAAGAATTGCCCTAGTACGTTCCCGTGGGATATTTTCCGACATCCACGCGGGCGAAGCCGCAGGCAAAAGCTAGTCAGAAATATCCAAAGGAAGAAGCCTATCATCAGCATAATCATGACAATGATAAAGCTTGCAGTATTCTTAATGAAGTCTCGTTTGCCTTGTTTTGGAATATTTAACCATACTACTGATTCTTTCAATTAGTGCATTATTCCCATCAATACGATGCCACATCGAGGCTCAAGGGTCGATACCCCTAAACGCGTGAACGTATGTGGCGTGGCGCTTCACTCCTCGTATGCAAGAAGGCCATTACAATCGGCAGCTCTGACGTATAACTTATGTGGTGCTATGTGCCACTGACGAACGTTTTGTATGTGGCTGTCAGCACTAGGTTACTATGTGCCAAAGGTAGGGATAGTCACGAAACATTTAAACTGAATTATGATTGGTTTTTAGTCCTGACAGGCCTGAGCGTGGGTTGAGCCTGATTATGTTTCAGGACCTGCCTATCTCAATTTGAATCGTGTCAATATCAAATAGAAATTGGCTGTGTAACTTGGATAGCCGTTCTCCTTTAACAACCATTTACCGGAGCTCGGTAAAGTTATCAAAATTAAGGTAATTAGACTTCGTGTTATTATAGCGTTGCGTAGGTCTCAATGTCAAATCTAATCCCGGGATTCTTATCAGAAGCTTGAATGTGTAAATAGCCAAATCAGAAATACATCACGTCGAACACAAAGCGTGCCTAATACCCCTGCAAGGTCAAATGGCCTAATATAATAAAACCAACTCTATTCCTATTTTCAGGTAAGTATACTATATATATGTAGTATGTATAGTAGGTAGTATCAATTTTTCTGAATCTGTTCCGAACTTGTCTGCGATCTCGGCCTTAATCATTCATTCGATACGCAATTTCACGGGAGGACCTATTTACTCGTTTATTAACATTTTCTAGAATCCCAAGATATTTCGATCCGATTGTGAAAGAGTCGTATTTCTCTTTCGTATCTGTTGATAATGAATGTGAAATATCCGCAGTTCACATATTTTTCGGGTTATTGGATTTTCTAAATGGTTATGTCGGATTGGGTTACGAATCGTGTCTAGCTACCCGAATAGTTTCGAATAGGGGAAAAAGAAAGGATTTAAGTTTTTGTCAAATATTAGATATCTAATATTTATCATAAACTGCCGATACAAAACCGACCTACATACCGAAGTACGTACTTGTTTTAAAAAGAGATTGTGGAAGAGAAAAATAAAAACTTAGCTTAGCAACGAATTAATAAATAAAATGAGGGTAATTGTAGTATAATACCGACATAATGATATTATAGTACATCGAGCAGAGTAACTGTCCAAGTTACTTCATTAGTAACGACGTAGCAAGCACTCGCAGTACCTCTCACGGAGAAACTTCAACTATTTGTCGGGAAAGTGCTAGTGGCTCCTAACTTTTTGGATCATCACAGTTTTAGGGATCTTGGCCACTAGCTGAATGTCTGTCATCTATGAGTGAGTTTAATGTATAAATAACGTAGTATTTAATATTATGCTACAATCTTGTCTACGTTTTTTATGTGCATTCAGTTGCTATGTGTCAATTCAGATCAGGTTAACCTTGACTTGCCTACGGTGGCGAGTGAATCTTCTCAACTAAATAATTTAAACTACAGTGGTGCGATAATTCAAGATTATTGTTTTAAAGGAGATGAGATCAAAATCAACAGCCTATCACAACGGAGATTATAATTTATTAAGGTCTTTCCGAAATTCTCAAGTTTATATCTTGTGGAAATCTTAAAATTAATAAACAAATCTTTCCTGTTAAGTCCGTTTGGCTTTCGTTTACCAGCAAAACATTTCTAATTTTGTATTCCCTTTTCATTCCGGCCTTCTTGTACATACAAAGATTGACTGCTAGTCGCTTCAAGGTAGATTCAATTAGACCGGGCGGAAAATTTAGCTTGGCTACTTAAAAAAAAAAACACGGAGGAGTCAGCCGAGCTCTTTGAACCCTTCTTTAAACACTAAAAAACGTTGTATGCTCTGCTGCATAAGTACCATATTCGTGTGAATGTAAGAACGTAGTTATGGCTTGATAGTTGCTGCAGTGAACTGGAAGTTCCTCTGGTCGTCCGGCCGTAAAACCGTTAAACTTCAGGGCTTTGAAGTCGGTGCGACAGTTGAAAATTGAACCACTTTTAAGTTGCCGGACGATTGCTTTACTTTTACGGAAGCTGCTCTTGCGCGAGATTTAATGGCAATTCGTGTTTTTACCAATTTATTTTGCTTATATTAGGTTCTAGAAGGTTCTTCTCTTCTGTCAGTTAAATTCAGGTTATAAAATATAAAGCTGTTAGTAGTCTAAATATAAAAAGGGCACACCGGATGTTTTTATAAGTAAAATACAACCAAAACACTTTTTCAATAAAATTGTCCAAATAAATGAAGTTACGATCTGTCCAGTGGAACAATGAGTGGATTTACAACGCTTTGTCGACTCTTTATTGAGATTACCGTCATATTAATCTGCCGGCCTCTGGCTCTTTCTGAGAATCTCTGTGTCAACGAGGGGCTCAGAGCTGCTTTATGCCTCTTCATTTTCTTCCTAATCTAAGGGCTGTATTACAAAGGAAATGTTTGTTTTATTATTTTATTATTGAGAACATTTTTATTTATTTGAAATTCCACTACACAATATAATAACCTCAGTCTCTACCGGTTTTTTTTCTCATAAGAATAAAAAATTACGAAACGTTAACTGTAGTTTCTCTTTTCGACTTACAGAAAATAATTACATTTCCTTTCTAATTTATTCTTACCTCATCCGAAACAAAGCTCGGGTCGCATTCGCAATCTAAAAAAGTCTGCGAACATCTAAAACGAGCAGATTTATTTATTGAAATAAAAGTGGGTATTCGGAGACAGGTGGTGCTTCAGGCACTTTCAACAAAAATGCTAATGGCCGCTGTTACCTCAGTATTTTATTGGATTTCCGTCGTCGAGAGCAAATATCGAAAGGTTAAGGGCTGCATCCTCCTAAAAGATTGTTGCTCTAATTTTATTTACGACGCTGGCAAAATTGAAACATTACGTGAAGAGTATAATCCCTTCCGTCCTCCGTAATGCGGATTTTATGGCACAGGTGATCATCTTGTTTGGAGGCCGGTTGTAAATGAGTGTCGGGAGAGTATGGCGTGTTTTGTACATTACATATTTATGTGTTGTATGAATGGGTAGGGCCGCTAACTTGCCGAGAAGTGTATTGATTGATGCGGTAAACTTTCTGGCTCGGTGGACGTGAGGGAGGAACCGTGACGTTATTAGTGAAATAACATTAAGATTTAAGAAGTAGGGATACTGAAACGCATAGAAGTATCGTAGGCTCCGACTTTTTTCTGGCTCTGACTAATTGGTATTACCTACATACTACGATCAAGCTATTGGTTTTGGATGTTCCTATAAACATCTTGCTTCCAGTTACTGAAACTTACAAAAAACTTTTTGAAAAAAAAAACCGATTTCAAAAAAAAAAAAAAAACAAAGTGAAAAATAACTTTAATTTCGGAAGTCGGTGTTTTTAGATCTGTATTTAAGGTTTTTGCCACCAACATCCGAAATTCCAAGTTATTTTTTCACTTTGTAGTGTTTTTTTTTGGAAGTTGGTTGTTTTTTTTTGCAAAAAAGTTTTTTATTTTTCACTTTTTAGTTTTTTTAGTTTCGGTTTATAATTTATTTAAGTTACAATAGCCTAATGTCAACTGCTCATCACCTTTTACAAAATATTGCTTTACCCGATGTAGGGACGTTGATTGTTAGGAGTTCTCCTGGTACCTCACCATCAGTTCCACTACATCATATACATTGTGACGAGCTTATATTGCTTAGCAATCATTTTAAAGTAATCGAATCGCAACCCGTGAAATACTTACTATCGAGTTGTTCCGGTGGCCATCTGTGGTCTTCATCATCAGTTCCACTTCACCAAATGGTGCATTCCGAGAGCAAATGTTACTATAAAAAATCCCAATTCGCTATAGGTGTGCGTATAATATTTGAAGAGTTCCGCCGATTTCTCGAGGATCCCATCATCAGATCCTGATCTGATGACAATGGAACACCTGGAAAAAATTTCAAACAAAAAAGAATTTTCCAAATCGGTCCAGCCGTCTTCGAGTAATCGAGGAACCCGACGAACTGAGAACCTCCTCCTTTTTTTGAAGTAGGTTGAAAATAAACATCCTTAACGATGTTAAAATCCTAGCGGAAGGCCCATCCAACACTGTGACGGGTCAGTTCGACACCGCGCTCAGTCCCCGCCGCGCCATCGCGAGCCTCATCTGTCTTGCTCGAGGCCCGATTCAACTGCAATGTTTCTGCTGTCTCACCGACGACTTCATCGCTTCTAACTCGTCATTTATCACCGGATAACTCTGATTTTGAAAAGTTAAAGACCAGTTTCAACTATAACAATCGTTACGTTTCTAGAAGTCAAAATGTATTGTAGTACGTTCGTACTTAGACTACAAAGGAGTTGCAACTGGGGTAAATGCAACCTATTTGAATATTGAAAGCAGTCTGTTTGGTTGAATTCGGGAGAACAGTTTCCGATTTCCCTACGGCATACTCCGTCCGTTACAATAATATCTTTCCCGAAATTCCTTGTTTCACTTCCCAAATTTTGACGTGAGCTCTGAGCCAGCCAATTAGGATAATCGGTTGAGTACATTCGTAGATCGTTGCTAAAGGCTTCGTCGGCAATTCGGCATTAGATTGGCAATTCTGGGTAATGTCCTAAAACTTTTCTAACTAGGCTCGAGCTCGTAGCGGTAAATACTTTAGGGACCCACAAAATCCATCTACTCTAACTTTGAATGCATTCTTTTAGGTTTATATCTCTAGATAGCCACTTCTAATTATTATGAACTGTCTCTTAGGTCATTTTATTCTGGGCACGCCACAAATGCGGTGGGCACGCCACAATTGCGGTGGGCACGCCACAATTGCGGCGATAAGTCCCCTCTTTGAGGAGTGGCTGGAGAGGCACCACGGCGTCCTCACCTTCCGCCTGACGCAGGTCCTCACCGGACACGGGTGCTTCGGGAGGTACCTGTTCCGGATAAGGCGGGAGGAATCGCCCGGGTGTCACCACTGTGTGGATCGCCCGGAGGACACGGTGGAGCATACGGTGGAGGTCTGCCCGGCTTGGGCGGAGCACCGCCGTGTCCTCGCGGAAGCGATCGGCGGCGGCGATCTCTCGCGTCCGGCCCTGGTCCAGGCCATGGTACGGAGCGAGAGTGCATGGGAAGCCATTACCTCCTTCTGCGAAGCAGTAATGCTCGTGAAGGAGGAGGCGGGACGCGTGAGGGAGAGGCAAGCTTTGCACCCTCACGCCCCTAGTCGCCGCAGGAGACGCCCTGGGCGTCGGGAATTGGCAGCTGATTCCCGGCCACCGTAGGCGCGGGCTTGCGGACGGCGAGCAATGGGTAGCTCGCCGTCCGGTAAGGACCAAGCCCGAGTCGACGGCGCGTCGTGTTCCACGCGCGCCTCAAAGAGATGTCAGCACTATTGACGGGGTCCGCTAGGGCCGATGCCAGCTAGGGTTGCGGGATGTTCGAAAGAGTTACCGTGGCCCCGGCACAGGCAACAGAAGGAACACGGGTGGGTTTTAGTCAGTAAAAGTCTGACACGCCCTCCCGCTCTGATGATTTCCCATCCACAAAAAAAAAAAAAAAAAAAAAGGTCATTTTATTCATCTATAAAATGTCGGCAACATTTGCGTCTAAAGAAGTTTATTATTAAACTTTGAAACGTAAGAAAATTGTCAAAGGCACGCGAGTCCTATCTCCTCCCTAGTGTACATAGCTATTTATAAGTTTGCAAATCTCAGAGCAGCGTTCAGCTGAGTCAACCGAACGTACGTACCTATTTGAATGTCCCTAACAGAGGGTAGGAATAATAAAATAAGTCTAGCGTTTTTTCTCGCTTTCTCTCCGCCCCACCGAGGGATGCGATGTTTCATCGCGGGAAGATGCTGAAAATCCAATTTCTCTCGGGCTCAATTCACAAACTGGCCAGCATCAAAGCGATGACGCTGAAGGACCTAATATGTCGGTCATCAATATTTTTCGTTCAGTTTTACGACAATAGTCCTTTCCTTGATAACATTGATTTCTTTTTATAGCTCGGATATTCGCCTATATTTCTCTTGTGTATTAGAAAACTGAAATTCGTTGCTTATCATAATATTGTTATACAAAAATGTTAACATCATCTGCGGAGCCTTCTCATGAATTCCGAGTACAACTTGGTATGAAATTTCATAGCTTTATATTATGAGAGTTTAAAATCCGAGATAGGACAATATTCGTTTACCGAAATACATAATTTAATTCAAAGCGAGTGTCGAATTTTGTACATTGTTTGCGTTGTAATTTTATAGAGTAACTTATATAGTATTTTCTATCTTTGCACATTCAATACAATACCTGACCCCTGAAAACTTTATTCACAGAAGATTGTTGTAATTAAAGATAATGTTCTGAAGCTTTGTTTTCTTTGTAATTAGAGTCGGAGAGACAGTTACTGAACTATGTATCGGCATTGAAACTGGGGTTAACATGAAAAATTAACTAAACTAGCACGAGTCAAGAATAAGTTTTATGTATTGAATGTTCTAAACTCTTCAGACGAAGCCGGTTATAGTTCAGTAGAGTAGCACGTGTAAGAGGAAACAGCAGATAACAGCTAACAAGAGATAACAGCTCTGTACATTATCAGAAAAATGTATTATTCTACACTTTATATAAACATGCAAATACTTACGCTTTGGGTCTTAATTTCAGTGAAGTGCTATTAATACGAAAGACCAAAGAGACCCAATTTTCCTCGTCTCTTAAAATTATCGCGACCACAAAGAGCTCATACACTCTGTTTTTCATTAATTCCGGAATTAGTATGCTAATTCAATTTATCCATTAAGATGTCACGGCTATACGATGTAGGAACAGTTTCTATAAGGTGATGATGTTCCGAAGTAATTATCGTTAGTCCGTTTTATGTACTGGAGCCCGTTTGGCGCTTATATGAAGCACACAGGCTACAGCATGATCTTGATGTTACACGGAGCGTCTGCCCAAAGCTGCATTATTTTTGATGTAGCATAGTGAATATCTACTAATATATGAACCGGGGTTGCAGAATACAAAGACCATTTTTGTCAAAGCATAAATCTTGTCGAAATTCAAGATATATCACCAAGTTGTACGTATCGGTACGTTGGAGGGATAATGTCTTCTGATAACCTCACTCAGGCAGGGATAACTGTCCAACGGTCCATAAATAACGCGTAGACTTGGGGACCATCCGCCATGTACGCTGAGTGTAAGGCGTTCGTTTTGTAAAGACGTATTGGGATATTTTCCGTTAGGGTTACCTGAGGACTGTAGCCGGACAGATATTTTATCATGAAGACTAAAACAGCCCGTTCCAAGATTTGATGTTCTTCAAGTTACAAATGAAAATGAGCGGTTATTGTAAACTCACCACAACGAAAATTCGCCACATTTAAAAATGTTGGTTAACTTGCCACAGTGACAAAATAATTCACAACAGGTATAGTAAACTCGTCACAGGTACGTTAAACTTGTTTTGAATGTACCGACAGCAAAACGAGATTTCTTTTTATTCATAATAATCAGTATTATACAGGATAAGTTTAAAAGGAGTGCGGATATTTTAGGAGGTAATCAGGTGCATAAAACTGAACAACTTTCCCCAAGGAACATAGGTCGAAATCTAAAAAATAAAATTCAACTTCTCATACAAACATAAGATTTCGACCTATGTTCCTTGGGGAAAGTTGTCCAGTTTTATGCATCTGATTACCTCCTAAAATATTCGCACTCCTTTTAAAATTATCCTGTATACATTAATTTTGCGATAGGTTAGGTTAGAACTGTGACCAACTACGCGCGAGCCGAGCGAGCGAAGCGAGCGGTGCCGCAGCAGCGGCCGGCGAGTGCTACCTCGAAATTGGTCGCGTAATTTTTCTAAGTATTTTTTTCATAGTGCCCCCAAGACGACACTGACCTGAATTTCATTCATTTAAGACAAAAATCAGTGAAACGACCTTTAATCATTCTATTGGTAAATGTTTCTTTCTGAGTATGAGTGAAAATATTATGGATATGGACCCACTTTTAAAGCTGTGGCAAGTTTTCGTGAGACAGATAAGACTGTGGCGAGTTTACTATAATTTTAACTTGTGGCAAATTTTCATTACGGCGAGTTTACAATAACCCAAAATGAGGATCACTTGCGATAAAACTCTAAATCTATGTATGTGTAAGACTTGGAAAATCAATGGTTAAATTTCTTAAGTTAACCAAAACTATGTCTTATAAAACGTTCTCATAAATTCGTTGCCAGAGTGCAAGTACAGTGAATAATATTACAATATTGTTCTCATGAACATTGTAGGTGACAGCAACATGGGCGCATCGCATTCATATTAAATGCTTCTATTGTTGACAGTACCAGAAGAACTCTTGAGTACACCACTAGAATATTCTGAAAACATATCAGATATATAAAACAAAGCTCATGTAATTCGATCATGACACTGATAACATATTTAATTCAGTTTATTCAAATCACAAAGGATTCTCGATCAATTTTCTTTTACACATATCGATTACAAAGTAATTAACTTTCTATATCGTCTCAAATACATACCTATATAGCAAGTGTCCTGAGGAACCAATATTGTCACGAGATAACTCAGTTACTCTCATTATCAAAATACACTTGGGGTCGGTTCAGTCATGAAAAGAAGTTACCTATCTAAAGCACATGAGAAAGTCCACTTTTGATAATGAATCTATTTGAATGTTCATATAAACAAGAGTGGAGGTAAGTACGTGTTTACGTTATGTACTGGCTGGACTGGGACATTAATAGAATTACTTGACAGGTTTCTCTTATTGTATTGACTTGAAGATAGCGCTGACAGCGATGCTCGTTTTGAATCTACTAATTAGATAATAGAGGTATGTAGCCTATTTTTATTAAACTATCTCCTGGGATAACGCTATCTAATAGACGATGTAAAAAATTAAGTGGTCCCACGTTTCGTTAATACGAACAAACAAAGATTTTGTTTGCAGATTTTATTTCTGTAGTATATTAGATTAGCATTTACTTGTAATGTATACATTTTTTTTCGTACCTTACACGATGATCGAAGATTAAGTTTTCGTCATGAACAATCTGTTGACAGTCGAAAAACCGGCCAAGTGCGAGTCGGACTCACACACGAAGGGTACCGTACCACCGTACAATATTTGACACTATATATTTAAAAAAAATACTTCAGTTTAAAAAAAATACGTTTCTTGTGTAATACCCCCTTTAATTTTTTACTTTGTTTTATTTTTATTATTTGTTGTTAAAGTGGTAATAGAAATACATAATCTGCGAAAATTTCAACGAAATACACAATCTGTGAAAATTTCAACTGTTCATGAGATACAGCCCGTTGACATACGGACGGACGGACAGCGGAGGCTTAGTAATAGGGTTCCATTTGACACCCTTCGTGTACGGAAATTAAGAAAGTATTTTTCTCTCACGAAGTCTGTAACGTTATAAGTCTGTCTTCGAAATCCAAAACAAGCGCTCTCAAATTCAAAATGGACGGCAAAATTTAACGGTCATGTAGCCTGACTTTGTCCCGCAGTTTCCTCGATAACTAAATCCATTAGGACCTACCCTGGCCTATATCGTAAGTGTAGTTAGAGCTTTCTAGGACAACGAGGGCTTCCGTAAGCCATCCGATGAGCATATCGTCTGGCCTGTCGTAATGTTTTTCGTATGACGGTTATGTTCAAGAATAGAAGGCCTTCTAGCCGTGTTCTAGTCTGTGTTCGGGGTTATGTAAACTTGGGATACATTTTCAGCTCTTTGCGTGGTTGGATGTCTTTTGAACGTATAAGTTATGATTAATTGGACCTTTAATATATACTTATCAAGTTTAAAAGTTTCGCTCTTAAACTGGAGTGTTCAACAATTTGTTTGATGTCACTGTCACACGTTCAATGTAAAATGACCGATAAAACTTATGTTTACTGTTCGAGTTAAAACGAAAGTTAAAAGCAGTGCCATATCTTGACATTCGCATACTCTTTGGCTCGGAAAACTCGGAACGGGGTTAGGTTATGGCGCGCATGCCGGGGGCGCATCGCGGGGCGCGCCGCGGCAGTCCACCCGCGTCACCGGCCCGCTCAGCACGACTGTACCATCCCTTCGACACTCACTGTACTCAGAACACCAAATACTACCCACAAGTACACTCGCGTGCAGAAACAGTGAACAATCTTGTGATTATGAATAATTGTGAAAAATCTGACGAAATACAGTGAGTGATAAAACATTTCTCTAATTGAAGCTGCTGTTTAAGTTCATCGGTTCATACATTATCGGTGAGTTTTAGTAAAATAAGGTTTGCGGCGTGTTCGTGGGGGCATGTTTGGCGGTCGATAGATGGCGCTGCTTTCGCGCCCGTATTGCAGTTGTAATGGTTTTGTAACTTTTCAGTGAAAAAAGTTGTTTATATAACTATATAACTGAAGTATTTCTAGTTATGTATGGATGTAATATGTATTGATCCGTTATGTGGCTATTTATCTAGAAGTTGGGTTATTATCGTTGTGAATTTACCGGCCGGCATTTGGCTGTACTCTACTGTACTTTAATGCCATAGATATTCATTTTATTAATTTAGTTTTTATCTTTTTTTTTCACAAAATGCTGCTCTTTTTAATTTGCTTTTCTTTAGGTATTATATAAGGTATTTGATCTCATTACGTGTTTTAAATGTCCAAAGCAAAAATAATAAATACTTATATGGCATCTTAACTTACACAAAATATATTGTAGGTAGGTATTATTGATATTGTAGATACAAAACTTTAAAAAGTGTAAAGGTTAACATAGCGTGCTTCAGCCCCGTAAAAGCGTCGACATCTCGATCGCACGTATCTAATAGCCTAGTTTCGTTATATTTTATCAAGAAATTGAATTACTTATTGTCTAGTCTTTTATAGAAAACACATGACAAAGGAAAAGACAAGCTGACATGATTTTATTATATCACGAAAGTGCTTGATTTCAATGCATTTGTTCAAATTAGTTTTAACTAGTCGGAGAGGTGACCGGGGATTTTGGAATCTTGCCGGCTGATATAACTGGAGAAATGTGGGTGTACTATAAGTACACCTCTGCCTAACCCTTCGGGGAAAACAGGCGTGATGTTATGTTATTTTATCTTATGTATGTGTGTTAATTAACAATCAGCATTAACAATCAACAAATTAGTAATGTTGCTAGTAGTATAATAAGTATTTTGTTTAATTAGTAAGATAGTATGTATAACATTTCATTGTACTCCTGTTTTTATCCCGAAATAAAATAAAATAATGTTTATGTGATTTTGTCGACTAAAGTGTAGCTATTAGTGTATTTTTTGGAGAGTCTTTAAGTTCCGATACCCAACTCAACGACAGATCGTAAGAAAAAGCTGGAAGATCTATTACGTAAAGACAAATAAAGATCCCTTTTTCTCCAAATGGTCCGTTAAATCACGCTGAATGCAAATTAAGGGACAACGAGAAACACCGACATGAAAAAGTAACTCTTTTGCATTAAAAATGGCCTCCAAATTAATTATTTCCTAATCTTTTCGCTTTGTCAACGTTAAGTTTCCGTTAAATCCGAGGCTCCCGTTTCATTTTAATTTTGATAATTTTTCGCTTTAGGTGTACGTCTGGCCATTAAATAAATCAAGTTGATAAGGATAGCAAGTAACCCTCGTTATAGGTATAACTGTTCATGCATACGGCCTGTCCGTGTGCTCACATTCCCTGTACAACGCTCGCACGTTATGTATCTCCTTAGATCTATTGTATAGGGATCCAATCAATCAGATGAGCTAATACACCATAAATGGGCATTGTTTATGCTCCTTTGGTAGCAACAAATTCTGGTTTGGAGTCCGCCGCCATGATGGTATCCTGAAGAGTCAACGGTAGTTAAAAGAAGCACATAAGCAGCAAATTAAATTGCTTAGTTACCAGCAATACACGTTCTGAGACGCACCTTCGAAAATAAATAAGAGGAAACTATAGAAACAGTCGTATTGTATGTAGTCACTGGGGCAAAAATTTTCCAACAAAACCTTGGAATTCATCGTCGATCCCAGAATGATCGGGCGGCGGATAAATTGCCAGGGGGCCTCCCACGCTAGGTTTGCCGATTCACCGTGTCCACTCAATCACATAAATATTTTTCATATCCACGCTCAATTTCAACAATCAACACAAGTTTCTGTTGTAATATCAGCACTTTACATTAAGCATAAAGTGCGGTTCCAACATGGCGGATAACTAGCAACTTCCGCTCGAGTGTCATGGCCATAAAACTGTTAACGAGTACTAACGAGCGCTGACAGTAAACTAATATCGGCACTTGAGTCTTTCTCGTGCCTGAAAATTGCTTTACATTCTTCTTTGACTATAATATAATTGAACTAAATATACTGCAGAGGATCTAGTAAGCCTAACACTGTCACTGCTCGACATAGGCCTGCGCTACATCATCTGGTTCACTGCCTGCCGCATCCATTACGCAGTGCATGGTATGCGATGGAATAAAGCCGCTACGTTGGAGTAATAAAGCATCTCAAGTCGCGCAGTAGGCTACCTTTCTCACTTGGCACTGTCAATTGCCAAACGACAACGAATTTGTTTAGTTGTGTATTGTGTTGACTCTTATATTTTCGCCGAAACTCAAGAACTGTTTTTTGCTAAGGGTTGGGCTGTAAGTACATAATCTAATGCGCATATAGGTATACTGTATAGGCTACACTTTGACCTAAAACCCTCCGCCCGAAATGCAGTATTTAAAAATCGCGCCCAATAAGTCCGAACAAAGGGCTGCAGGTACCCTCGTTAAGGCTCCCCTCCTAAACTGTGCCATTAACCTTGTTTAGGTGTCACCCTTCGGCTCTGCATTCCGGATGTGTGTTTACCCTTCAGGGATTTGCAGATCTGCACGCCAAATAGAGTAACGTGAAAAAATACTGGGACTTGTTAAATGGTCTGTGAGAACCCTTCGCTCGGAAGTCTAGGAATTCAGTTGTGTAATTTAATTTTACTATTCGGACGGATATCAATTTCAGTAAATATTTTACTACAATAATTTTTTTTTAATGCATATTCCCGGTCTTTGCTCACGAA
Source organism: Fissipunctia ypsillon (assembly GCA_947568875.1). NCBI lineage: Eukaryota > Metazoa > Arthropoda > Insecta > Lepidoptera > Noctuidae > Fissipunctia > Fissipunctia ypsillon. The sequence goes on along the minus strand of OX387660.1, from coordinate 2,007,592 downwards.
AATTCAAGTCGATATCTAAAGAATTTTGCCAAGGACTTTTAAACAGCGCACTTGTTCCAAAGTGGCAGTAACCGAGAAGCACTGGGAGTTCTCGTGTTTTACGTCTTTAGTAACAGATGCTCGAGACACGATGACCGCTCGTTTCTTGTCCTAAGTCTATGATTAATTACTTTCAACATAAAACGGCTTGGCCAAATGGTTTTTGTTTTAAAGCGAGACTATATTGAGTTTAACCCTCGTTTAAGAGATGAATTTATTGTACTTTCTAGGTTTGCTAATGTCGCCATTCAAGCCATTGTAACAAGGGTCTAGTCTACCGCACTCTCTCGAGCTCAATTAGAGTAACGTAGGGTACTTATTTAACTGAGTTTGTTCAACAGCAGACTCATACTTTTTGTACAAGCCGGTAAAATATTGTCCTAGCAGCGCCTGTTTCATTACACCAGATTCGCAAATTGTAGTTATTTGTGATTTATACTAAATTAAAACGACTAACAACAAGGCTGAGTAGACTAGGAGAGTGGTCATATAAATACTCCTCTTCAGTTGTAAGTGGTTATATTTATAATTGAATTCCTGGCAGAACACCAAGCGTGCCTGGAACTTTCTAGGCGCGAAGCAGTTCTCATCGAAAAGGAATGGCTTACTGTAGTTGCCCGGAGGCAATAGGCTGGCAATCTATATACATATTAGCGACAGTTTCGGTATTTATAGGTATCCGTTTTTTCCCTTACCTTAATTGGCCTTATTAGATAAAAATAGCCTTCTCAGTACAGAGTTCTATTTCTTACTGGAACTGTCTAGAAGTAAAGGCAGAAACGCAATAGCTTGTTTTATAAATAGTAAGCCTGGAATTGCATCATATGATACGATGACGAAAAGTATTGAAGAAGAAGAAGAAAATGCGTTTATTGGCATTACAAGAAAAATAATAAACAATACAAAAATACCTTAAAACTATAAAAAACAAAAAACAATGCTTATAATACCAAAGGGCCTCAGCTCCGCATGATGTTAAATGATTACACAAGGTGTACCATTCGACGCTGATTTTCAGCTGCAGCCCACGAGTGCCATACGCTATAAACACATAGAGAAGTGCATGCGTCCGTTGCTGGTATCTAATTTGAGAGTTTGAAAGCAGAGAAGTAGATCACAGAATTTAAAGAGATGAAAGTGAAGAACACTTGTTTATATTTGATCTTCCCTCGCTAAATGACTTGTCTCCGTGGAAAAATCTAAATTTACATTAACGCATTGAAGCAGACATTTTGATCAGTGGGATTTGGAAAGAAGTTGGCGTCGAGCATTTTTTTTCTAAAGGCTGAAGACACACGCACTACATGCCCAACGTAGTAGCTCTTAAAAACGTTTGGCGTGTGCTAAACAGTCTGCACTTTCCTTTTTTGGCTCTGAAATCTTCTAATTGGCGTTGACATTATGTAGCCTTCTTTTGTCGAAATGTAATGCTGCGGACATTCCCGAGGTCAGATGCCGAGGACAGGCTATCGGCAGTCTACCGCAAGCTTGTTGCCTAATGGAGATATGTCAATGTTTCCGCTCGTCGTCTTTCTTTTATTTGCGGACAAATTGGGGTCTGGAACAATTGTGCCAGTTTAGCTGTGGTGAAAGAATTCCGTTGGCAACATGAAAAATTCTGTTTTTTTTTTTGGAAATTTCGATTTCATTTTCTTAAAAGAACGGACACTTTTGGCTTTTAGTTTAAATTGCTTATCTGGAAATGAGCACAAAAAACTGTCTTAAAAATTAAGCTGCAGTTAATTTCAAAGCTCCTTTGTAATTTAACTTATTTGAGATACCGGATAAAGTGCATAGATTACGGAAGCCAAATATTTGGTGGCCGTCCATTGATTAGACGATTCCTTTTGAAGTTAGCTTACACTCAATGGCTAGGGAGCGTTCGTTTGATCTCCTACTAGACTGACCGCCGAGACCTTTTGTTGGTTAGAATGCTTTCAGTTTTTGAAAGGTTTTCAATTTTAGCATTTGTATTATTTTTAGACAAATGCTTAAATTGAAAACCTTTCAAAAACTGAATGCATTCTAAGCCTGTTTGTCGAAGGACCGATGGCCGGTGGAGCCGACGAGTCATGAAGTGGAGACAGCGTATCGGCAAGCGTAGTGTGGGGCGTCCACCAGGTAGATATAGACTGAGGACCTTAAAAAAGTGGCAGGGTGCGCGGGATGTTCGAAAGAGTTACCGTGGCCCCTTTTTTTTTTGGATGGGAATTCATCAAATGACTACTTCCGCTCCACGGTATTTCGCCTAGAACATGCTAGGTGGACAAAATTCAAGTTTTCATTTCCAGGAAATCTTAATTGCATAACACAAACAACACCCCCAAACTCCAAATTCCGAGAAAAAGTTGTTTTTCAAATGCTTAACTGATGAGTCATAGAGTTCAGAAGTCAGGTAATGAGTTTAATGCAAGCGTTCCGGTCAATCAGTTGCAATTTAGCGACACTTTTGTGCACATCTCATAGTGGTTTATAGTGATATTGTGAAAGTTTTTTGTGATGGATATTAATACTGAGGGTATGTACTATTATTTAATATATTATTTTTATCAGAATCTACTAAAATGAATTTTTAGCATTTTTTTAACTTGATTCATAAATTTTAGCGTAATTTTTTTCATAAAGAAAACTGAACGTTCAGGAAATACATTGATTCGCCTCTATTCGGGCTAGTTTTTAGATATATTGTAGGTATAACTGTGTAGTTTGTAAAAATACACATATTGTTCAGCACACTTCAGTACAACATATTTTTTTCTTTTTTTTTTCAGAACACGTTTACTCTATTTCAAGGGTAGCCTTTTTTGAAGAGTGGTTGAAACACACGAAGAATGATAAAAGGTCGCGTATTTATGACTATCTTTCTTCAAAATTTCACTTTGGTGACATTACTGAAAGCAGCCAAAGAGAAATAAAGTTGAAAATATCCAACTTTTCTACTAAGATTGGAGCCAAATGGTTGGCTTCGGGAAAATCGAAGGAGCGTTTTTTAATTACAAATAAGACATGGCTGGATGAAGGAGACATACAGTTTACTGTGAGTTCTTTAGCCCCACAACCTTCGACATCGAGTGAGGCTGTGACATCTGCAGGAAGACCTCGCAAAGATTTCGAGGAATCGTCGTTTAAGACGAAGAAACGTCGAGTCGTGGATCTCGTAGAATCTCGAAGTGCCAGTGAATTAGTGACTGCTGCCGAAATTGCTATGCGTTCAGCAGGGCAAAGAAAAGTTGCCCATGTGATTAGAGACATTAGTGAGAGCCCAGATAATATTATTAAGTCAAAAAATACCAGTTCTGTTAATCCTAGGCAGTTAAGTAGTGACGAAGCCTTAGCATACTATACAGATTCTAAGTCAACAACACATGCTTACAAACAAACTAGGAAGTGGTCCATAATGGCAGGACATAATGTGTTTCCGTCATATTTTAGTGTAGTAAAATCCAAACAGGCCTGTTACCCTGCAGAGGAGCACATTGCTATAACAGAAACTCGTGCTGAAATAAATTTGAAAGCCTTATTAAATAAAACAGCGGAACGTCTAGTATTAGCACAGAATGAAGTTATCAGCAGTGTCCTCCCAACAAGTTCAACGTTTACACTTGTTAGTAAATGGAGATGTGATGGAAGTTCTGGGCACAGCACATACAAACAGAAATTTGAGAACACTGAAGATACGGATGAATTTCTTTTCGTATTTTCTTTCGTTCCCCTTAAGTTATATGATGGGTCCAAAATTATTTGGCAAAATCCTCGGCCTTCATCAACTATGTATTGTCGCCCAATCAAATTTATATTTGCTAAGGAAACGAACGACTTCACGTTAGCGGAGACAAATAGATTGTTGGAAGAAATTAATGCTCTTCTTCCAACACTTATCAACTTTGGTGATTCTCAAATCTCTGTGAAACACGAACTTCTTCTGACAATGACAGACGGAAAGGTATGTAACGCCTTAACGGAAACTCGTTCATCTCAAAAGTGTTTCATCTGTGGTGCCACCCCCAAGACGATGAACGATGACCCCGCGAAGTTTAACAGCAATCAGGAACATTTTGGCTTTGGTTTATCTACACTTCATGCTTGGATTCGTTGCTTTGAATGCCTTTTACATATCAGCTATTAGTTGAATATTAAGAAATGGCAGGCTAGAAGCGACGAAGATAAAGCTGATATCAAGGTTCGTTCCGAAGAAATCAAATTGAAATTCAAGAACGAGATGGGACTCATTGTAGATAAACCAAAGCCAGGATTTGGTTCTTCCAATGATGGAAACACAGCCCGTTGCTTTTTTAAGAATGCTGAGATGAGCGCTCAAATCACAGGGTTGGATGTTACTATTATCAAACAATTTGATGTTATTTTGAGGACATTGTCTTCTGGGTTCGAAATAAACTTAGTTGAATTTAATAAATTTTGTCTTGAAACTAGAAGACATTACCTTAGTCTCTATTCGTGGTACTATATGCCTGCTACTGTACATAAAATATTAGTACACAGTACTGAGGTCATCAAAGCGGCATTGCTTCCAATTGGGCAGCTTTCCGAAGTGGCTCAAGAAGCACGTAACAAAGATTGCCGCAGATTTTGGGAGTACAACACCCGCAAGTGCTCACGTGTTGCCACGAATAGAGACTTGCTGTCCATGTTAATAATAACATCTGACCCTTTGATCAATAGCCTTCGTGAGATTTTTGCAGAGGTATTAAACTTAGTTGTAAGCCCGAACATAGTAGCATCAAGACCGGAAACGTCATCATATTGTCGCACATTGCCACAAAATGATGACGATTCACCCAGAAGATTTTGATGATGATTCTGATGATTAGGTTTAGGTTAAGTTAATTTGTATAGTAGGTATTTATTTATTTAATGCAATTTTGTTGTTTGTTTATTATTTTTAAATAAAATTTTCTGTTTTTATATATTTTTTTTGTTTTTTATTACAAAATCATACCAAGAACTATTAATAATGCCTCAATATGACTACTTATATATAAAAGAATCGTTAGATATCATAAAATAATATTGTCCACCTAGCATGTTCTACGCGGTACACTGTGCGCTCTGGGCGGAGCGGGAGGGCGTGTCAGACTTTTACTGACTAAAAGCCACCCGTGTTCCTTCTGTTGCCTGTGCCGGGGCCACGGTAACTCTTTCGCCTGGCACAGGCAACTGAAGGAACACGGGTGGCTTTTAGTCAGTAAAATTCTGACACGCCCTCCCGCTCCGCCCAGAGCGGGAGGAGTCATTTGATGATAGCCCATCCAAAAAAAAAGGATGTTGTATCGCAGCCTGGGAGAGGCCTATGTCCAGTAGTGGACTGCGATAGTCTGAGTTGATTGCTTGATTCTTTCTAGAGATTTCTTTTGGATCATATTAGATATTGCATAAGTCTTACGAGAAACTCCACTTATAATTGATTGAAAAATACCTTCATTTCATTTACAGAAGACCAACCCTCATACATTAGACTTGTTTAAATACGTAAAGGACCGCTTTAGGTTAAATACAGCCCTGTACGAATTTGACAGTGACGTGCGTTGGTTTTACGTGACCGGCTATTTTAGTCGTTGGTAACAGCATGCCCCGGGCGGGGGTAGGTATACAAATACAGACCCTCACTTCACGGACGAGAGGTCAGCGCGCGCCGTATGTAACGTGTAGGTAGTAATGACATACACAAGAGGACGACTACTTTTACATAAATTCACGCCTGAATTCCCTGAAGGGACATGAAAAGGTGTACAGCACACCCACATTGGACCAGTTATTTTTAAAATAATCTACCAGATTACAGTTGTCTTTCATTCTAGTTAACAACATACATTAGTATAATTGCAAAAATAGAAAAAAGCTTAGTACTCGTAGCCGGTATGCGTGTATGACCAGATGTACATATGATCGTAAACGAAGCAAAAGCAGTATGTAAAGATCGTAGCAGGTGGCGTTCTGTAGTTTCTGCCTACCCCCATGGGAAGAAAGCGTGAGTTTATGTATGTATGTATGTGGTGTATTGCTATGACATGCATCCTTCTTAAGCTAGAATTTAACTGACACACTCAAGTTTGATTGTGACGTCAATGTTTTTGTTTGACAGGTTTATAGTTAGTCGCTGGCAATACTCCGTGCTCCAGGGCGAAAGTGCTAACACTGGACCTCATACTGTAGCCTGTTTACTGATGTGTTTTTTGTGCTGTTTGGCTTGAAACGTATGTTATTTAGTCTAACTATGAGCTGTTAAGTATGGTTAGAAGAGAAAATCTGTTTTATTTTTGATTAAGTAACAATATGCAGCGGGCTCAGCTGCGGAATGTACTAACTAGCCTAAAAAAGCATGATCCTTAAAATGAATATTTTAAAAGCTAGCGTTTCATATGAGTGTATGTGAAAGCTGACAGTTACGCTTAATGTTAGGTTACAGTATCAGTCAGGCTACGTACTGATGTGTACTGTTTGGCTTGCGCCTTATGTTAGTTCAGCTGCGAGCTCTTATGTACGGCTAGAAGTGAAAATCTGTTAAATTTTTCACATGTAGCGGGCTCAGCTGCGGAATGTATTAACTAGTCTATAAAAGTCTGATCCTCAAAATGAATAATTTAAAAGCTAACGTTTCATAAGAGTCTGCATGTTAAAGCTGACAGTTACGCTTATTGTTCGGTGACAATAACAGACACGCCACGGCGCAATAATTACCTACGAAAATAATGTTAACAGAGCTGAAGCCAGCTAGTCACACATTGTATAGGATGTGTATTATTTATTGATTCCGATACGGAAATACATACATTTTGGTTATAATATTATTTTGTTAACATTTGGGTCAAATTCGTCCATGGTTGTAGCGAGTACTTGTTCGAAATCAGGATGTTTTCGTGTATTGTTGTGTTTTCTATAGTTATCGATAACAATGGGGTTCTTCCTCAGGAACCAGCCCACGCTTTGGAAGGAAAATCCGAAGATTGCTTTTGAACATAATTATCGCCACATATAAACCTTATTTTTAACTGTTTCTTTTATGATCGACACAAATAGCTTGGTTATATCGTAATTTCCCTGTTCTAGTACTCCATTTAGCTTCTTATTCCATGGGCCAATATTAACATTACAGTATCAATTCAATATTATGGAAACACATTAGGAACACAGAAACTTAACGATTTAAATAAATAAAAATAAAGGTCCTCCCTGAAGTTTCAACCGAACTACACCTTTGTTCACTGTATTTCTTGCCAACGTACATTTTAAACTTCACTTCGAATAAAACCTCTCTATAAATCTCCATCGCTGCCAACGAGGCTGTATAGAATGTTTACCTTTCACCTGATACGATACGATGCATGTTGAGAAAGGTGTGTCCATTCTGCCGGCTAGACGTCGTTAACGTGAAGGCACACTCCCTCGCGACTACCATAGATGTTGCTTATTGTGCTGAAAAATATTAAGTATGTATTAGACTGTGGGCAGACGTCAAGTCTGTCTTTAGGCAGACTATAACTGGTGAATATATAAATGTGGGAATGCACATGCCTGTAGGTTGTACAAAACTATGCAAGTAGCCCGTATGCCATTGTACCATAAGGTAAAATACACATGCCTGTAGCTGGAACAAAACTTGCAAGTGGCTGGCATGCTTTTTTGACATTGTTATGGCATACGGCATGCCAGCTACTTGCATAGTTTTCTACCAGCTACAGGCAAGTGTATTTTCGCTTCAATGATGGCCCGCACACACGCAATAAACAAGTCCCATAGCCAGTTGTCAAAAACTCTTCTGAATCTGAAGGCGTCAATAAAAACGTTCAAAATCTATAGTTGCAATCTCATCTCGGCTACAATCAATGCCAAAATTTATGTAAATCAGACGTGTTTTTGACAGATTGAAACTGATATTCGGATGCGAAAGTTCTTAAAAATATGACTTCATACCTCAATACTTATCATTGTATTTTCATAAATCCTTAATACCTAGGTTACTGTCGCCGCTGCTGGTTCCTTCTACAACATTAAAGTGAATTCGAGGCGAGTATCAGTGTTAATGCAAGATATCATCCAGTTATAAACGCTCATAGAGCCGAGCCCCACCTCGGCCCAGCTATAAAGCCTCAGTCTACGCCCTCTCGTAGCCTTCTACGCGCTACGGGCTACGTTGCTACGGCGTAGACAAAGCTACGACATAAATACTTAACGATTAGGGATAAACATTATAAATATAAGCACAGAAGCTTCACTGACATACAACATAAATCAATTTTTAACTACCTGCACAAATGTATATTTATGTTCATGAAAAGTCTTGAACTTCTACGGTAGCAGAGTGCACGTGTGTTTTACTATGATTTGATACATCTATGTGAGGGCGAGACACCAAAAAATAAAATTCCGGTATTATGTCACGTAGTGGGTCTTCTATATAGCTTTGTCGAATTAAGGGCCAAGACACACTGCAGAAAATCGTTTCGCTTAGTATCTGTGGTCTCTTTCGCACATTGCAGATTTCCAAAAGGCTGTGAGGAGGACAAAAACGTCGCTACAAAGTTTTGTCGCAATAAGTCTTGTTGTTAACGTACAGTTGGCTGCCCATCTGATACTTATCTTATTCGTTTTATGTTTCAACACGATGTTTACTATTTAATAATTCTCGTACTTTGTAGGCATTTGTAAACGTAGATAAGTAGATATTTACAGTTTTTGAGTCGTAATTTGTGTAACAATAGTTTTATCGTTCTAATGGCAGTTTTCAATCGTTGGATGTTTTTAGTATTTAATGTATTAATTTTGTACATTAGTATGAAGGTTAGAGAAACGGAAATTCTATTGTTATTTTTTGTTTAAGCCCAATATTTTTTTTATTAATTCAAATGGATATAAGATTTATAATTGAAGTAAATTATTGCCATTACATCCCTACACGGTTATTACTAAACTCAACGTCTCTTTGTTTGTGTGTCCGTTAGAGCGCTTATTCGATTTATGATGTTAATATAAATACAAAATGTTGGAGATGCATAGTGTTGGCCTTCTGTCATATTCATATGTATGCATCGGTCATGAGTTCGATATCCGCCTCTCACAATTAAATAGAAGCCTGCATGACGCCGGTCCTGCGGCCGGATGCATGCCTGCACGAAAATTCACGGAAACCGGAGCTCGGCCGTCGACACTTAGTCCTGGCGTAAAGCCTCTAACACTGTTTCAAATCCAAACCAAGAGCTGTTTATTTTTTGTTATCTGTGTTTGTAAACAGGTGCCGACAGTTTAGACTGGTTAGCTCTGAACTCACGACTAATAAACATTTTTTAAGGTTTGACACGAAAACAAAGAGGAAGACCATGAAAATCCATACCCGTTCTTTTTCTTTGGACGGATTACGTGTATTATGAGTGTTTTTTTAGGGTTCCTTACGTCCGAATGAAGAAACGAAGCCCTTATAGGATCACTCGTGTTTGTCTGTCCGTCGGTCACAGCCAATTTGCTCCGAATCTAATAGACCGATTAAGTTGAAGTTTGGTATATATATATGAATTTCTGTGACTTGTAACGTAAATAAATGAATTTGAATGTAGGGGTCACTTTTGGGGAACAAATGAGAAAATTAAAAAAAAGTTTTCACATTTGACATATTAAATGAGCTTGCTGTGAGGGTCACAAATAAATATATTTTTTATTATTTTAAAATAAATAATTTTAAAGTTATTTAAGAAAATAGATGACAATTGACTATTCCTCCCCCCCCCCCCCTTTATCTCCGAAACTACTGAGCCTATTTTTTTCTTTAATACAGAACATAGTTCTGTACTTATTGATAACAGGAAAAACTATAAGACGTCTATGGTTTTAAAATAACATGCTAAATCTCTCAATTGTGCGTACAAACTTACATTCGCAGTTGGAATGTATGTGAGAACATGTTTTTCGAATACAATATTAAGTTTGTTCTTGGGATAAATACATCCCAACTACGCAACCCTTAATTGTGCGTGGTCCGACACGCACTTGGCCGGTATTTTATTATTATGTAGAATTATTTCAAATACAATGTAAATTGTTAATGAATAAATTGAATTAAATTGACCGTGCCTTGGTTTAGGACATAGGATACTTTTTATCCCGGTAGTACGTTCCCGTGGGATAATTTCCGACCTCGACACGGGCGAAGTCGCGGGCAAAAGCTAGTTCTTTATAAATGGTATAAATATCGTGTGCAGCTTAGGAAAGTCAAACTGCATATGCTCAACGGATTCAATGAAAATAGGAAACAAGCCAGCGAGCAAACACTTGTTGTAAATAAACTCACACATTTGACTTATGTCCGTACAGTTCAACTTATGAACTTACCAACCAAAGCTAACTTGTACTTAAACAAAGCTCGGACTAAGTTGCACTGCACAGCAAGTTATACGTGTGTTGGGCAGCATAGCGACGCGTCCTTATTTCATTACTGCGGACGGCCGCCTGCACTCCGAGTCTCCGACGCCAATTAACTGCATTCAGACACTTTGAGATCAAACGAAAGTTCTTTTGTTTGTTTATCAGTTAATGGGTTTTGTATGGCAACTTTAGTTGCTTATTACGAAGCACTTGCTGTTTATGTTGATCCAGTGAGAAAAATAAGTCAATCCTTTCATATTTCCTACCATAATTCCAGTGAAAATTAGATAATTGTTACCTTTTTTCCGGATAAATAATTATTTCCCAAAAGAAAAGAATCCTGTTTTGTCGCGTGAAACGTAATATCACTGAACACCGAAAACATAATATCTTCTAATCTAATGATTATAATTTCAGTGTAAAGCTTATGCTGCTTCATATGCTCAATCCGGCAGATAGATAGAATACTCTTTATTATGTACACCATAAAAATTACAGATATAAAGTAGAAATTTTACATAGGGTGAAACAGTGGGCGGTTTTATCGCTAAAAGCGATCGTTCACAGACAACGTTTGGATGGATTAAAGGGAGAAGGAGAAACAATACTGTAGGTAGTCAGTGGTGTACCAGTTACATAATACATACTTATCTATGATATATCGCGGACGAGATACACTAGAAGTTTTATAGTTATGTCGTCTATAGACGTCAAACGCCCGCGAGTGTTAAGGTGAGAGGAAGTGTTTTAATAGCAGAATTTTAAAAGTGGACATAGATTGAACACGCCTTATCGACACGGGCAAGGCATTCCATAACCGCACTGCTTTAACTGTAAAAGACTTGAAAGCTGGTGGAATGCATCGGACCTCAGATATCTATTATGTGTGTCATGAAGGAACTTAAAACGTTCTTGAAGATAAGAGGGGGTTGCAGGATTGAACAGAATACTGTAGAGCTGAAATAACATATGAGATTTCCGGCGAAGACGTATGGGAAGCCACTTGAGCAGCAGCAGTTACAGTCAGTCAGTTGTTATTTAGGGTACGTTTGCCAAACAAACAAACGTGTATGCATTGCAACTCGCTTTCAATACCGACGCCGATGTTCGCACTATGCAAATTTGAGCGGCAATCCGGACGCTATGCTGGCAGTTTTGCGATTAATTGAGATCCAGCCTCTTGCGGGATTTTATTACACTTCCTGCTTAAATGCTTATAGGTATGTAGGAGTTAATTGGTCATCATCAGTAAGTAATTATTGATGAGGTAAAGCTAGACTGATTTCAAACCCGAACCTACGCTTAGATTTAAAAAAAAAACACGTATACCTCCTTATTCTTATTGATTTCTTTTATTCACACTCTATGCTACATGTTGATCGTTCATGAATTAAGTAACGAACATCAATAACGCATTAGGAGCTAATAGTAGCAAGTTATCTTTGGCTGAAACAGCAAGTCATAGCCGTCACTCTCTGTCGGCGTCGACAACCTCACCAAAGTAATTAATGATTTAAAGGTAGTCACAAACTCTCAGTAGTTAATTATTTAGTTAAAAGTTTGAGACTAACTTGTAACTAAATAAACAACTAGTAAGACTTACCTACATGTGATGGGGTTTTGCACTTTTGTAGGTGTAGTAATGTCAACTTTTTTTTTCGCCTACTCCGTTGGTTGTAAATTCTAAAGCAGTCTTTTGTAACAACACACATACTCAATAACCTTGTTGTTAATTTTGAACTGGATCAAAAAGATTGCCTTCTGAAAGCAAAACGTTCAGTTTAAAAAAAAAAAACTACCGGTAAGAACAGTCCGTTATGAAACTTTTTCTTTCTCTGGCATGTTGACTTAGTGAGAATAATTCAAGTTCATAGTTCTAAATTCCTGTTTATAATAAACAAAAAATAACATCAGTATAAAGTATACAAATCAAATTGCCAAGATTTTGTTCATCTCCCTTATAACTAACATTACTGGTTTCATTACCTAATGCGATAGTACGGTCTCTTATTGTAGGTATAAACATATTTACAATTTAAAATTAAAAACTAAGAGCAACTTTAACAGCAACCTTTCTTTCAACGAGTCTCTAATCAAACCTACAATAACATACCTGTGAGATATTAACCAGACAGACGATACCACAAAACGTTATTGACGTTAAACGCAAACTTAACACGTTCGCTGTCCCGTAACCACACAAGGTTCAGGGCAATTGTTTAACTATTGTGTCTACTTTGCGAACAGCGAAAGTGTTAAGCTGTAGTATACCCTAGGCTAAGCTGACTTCTACGTCGCCGGCGGTTAATTAATTAAAATCTATTCTTTGTTCTTAGTTTCATTTTCATCAACGCCAACGCGAATAGAGTTTGTAATTAGCGATCGAGTGATATTCCGCGAGCTAGTTCATTATGAAGTTTATTTATACGAGCTGAGAAAAACTCTATTCATTAAATTATTTACTGAAATTTTTTTTCATGAGAGCCGTTCTTGTTGACAATTTGTGAACTCGTTATCGTGCAAGTATCCAGATGAACCAATGTAAACCAACTTCTCTATCGTTTAGCAAATTAAAGGTTTGGAAAGGTCAAGCTACGGCTGAAGGGCCTTTTTCTGGGAAGGTTGTTCTTTCCATACAAACATAACAGAATATTACGCCTGTTTTCCCCGAAGGTTTAGGCAGTGGTGTACTATTATATAATACACCCACATTTCGGCAGTTTATTTTTTTCTGTCTACTTCAACTAAATAGCTCAATACGGTTGTAATAGGAGTGGGCTCATGTCATTTATGTAACGGGTGAAGATCAACATCTCATTTGACAAGATTCATTATACAGGATTATTATCACTTAAGAGTAGGCCATAAGCAAAATTCCCTATTGTAAATTAGATTTTTCACGACATTGATAAGACTTAGGTACATAGTTTATCAGTGGAAACTTGTAAATGACCTTCAATTTCGTATTGCTTTAGAGCACTGTATAAGTTAGCCGTAAGTTTCCCGAATAAAATAAAATAATAAAACTAATTTGGTCACTGCATGATATTTCCAAATTTAAGTTTCAGGTGTATAGAAGTCTCATTTATATTGTAACAATAGGTTAATAATTTCACTGTCGCTTGTTTAGGCAGGGGTCGAGCGATTTACTTGCCGTGTTCACACTAATTCTAAGTCGATCCAAACTTGAATGGAATTCTCGGTAAACGAAAACGTTCCCCCTGCTACTCGATGACAAAATTCATCATCATCATTGACTGCTGATGCTGGACATGCGCCTCCCCCAAGCGTCGCCACATCGACTAGTTCTCTGCTTCTCGCATCCAGCGGAACATGAACAAATTAATAAAAATAAATTCAACTCTGTTTAAATGGTGGATTAGTAATTACATTTCGTGGAAGCGATAGCTCGTTCATTACATGGGCTAACTATGTTGACACGCTCGAGATGGCCTGACGGAGCAGCTAAACTTATTTACTGTAAAACAGGTTGTTGACGCGTTTGTCTTTTGCTGGCAGTTAATAACATTTTGCTATCCTTGGTGGAGGGATAATATCCCATTAATAGCTTCCTTGAGTTACGATACTGTATAGACTGTCGGCGCACCTTGAGCTGTCTGTTCCGGTAGCTACCTTGCCTTTTTACCGTGATAAGATCTCTATATTGTTGTGTAGTTTGTGCCTACACGAAATTAGATTATCCCATATATATCAAAAGTGTCTTAATGATCAAGTACATTTTTAACTATAAAAAATTATCCAATTAATATTTACCAAATCTATGTCTTCCAGACTGGCTTCTTACTTTAATTCCTATGTTTAAGTTAACAATTTATCCCTATATTTTGTCAAAAATAAGAAAAATTGCAATTTTTACAAATTGTGGGAAATTAACCTAAGTTAATGTCGTCAATTAAAAGGCAAAAATGAGGATTTTATTATATTTTTTTTTATAAAAAAAATAATAATCTGTGTTTCCACCATTGACATGAATCACATAGTCACAGCGATTTGGCATGCTTAAAATCAGTTCATCAAAATCACTTTGAAGAATGGCCGCCCACGTTCTTTCTAACAAGTCAAAAAGTTGTTGTGGAGTATGCACGGCATCCATACTCGCCAAAGTTCTTCTTTGGAGCATATCCCATGCGTGCTCAATTAGGTTGCGGTCTGGCGATTGAGCAGGCCACGGCAGAACGTTGATGCGAGCATCGGTAAGAGTGTGTGTCACGACTCTAGCCGTGTGTGGATGTGCATTGTCGTGCATTAGTCGAAACGAATCACCCAACCGGCTACGCAAAGGGATGATCACGTATGAAACAATCCTCTCCGCATAAATCTGAGCATTGAGGTTGCCTCTGATCCAAATGAGATCGGTTCTTCCACCGATCCAAATACCGGCCCAAACCATTATTGTTCCCCTCCATATGAATGAAGTTCCTGACAAAATTTCAAACGTTCTTGACGTCCAGAGGTCCTCCAAACTCGAGTACATCTTGCATCCGGCCTCATACCGAAACGAGATTCATCGGAAAAGCAAACACAACGCCAGTCATCTTCCTCCCAATTTCTGTGTTCGCGAAGCCCATTGTAAACGGGCTCTACGATAGCGGGGTGCTATAGGTGAAACTCTCAGCGACCTTCGGACCACTTCACTTAAACGATTTCGGATGGTTTGGTCGCTTATCAGCATGCCTGCAGAGCTGTGGAGCCTCGTAGCCAACATCATGGCGGTCATGGTACGATTCCGTCGAGCAGTATTTAGGATGTACCGGTCCTGTCTGCGAGTGGTGATGCGCGATCGTCCTCCATCGCTCGGCCACGCTGCCCGTGATACGATAGCGTGTCCAGAGGCGGCTTATGACGCTCTGTGTAGTGCCAAGAGCGACAGCCGCAGTACGTTGTCTGGAACCAGCTCGCAACATGCTCTCATCATCTCTTCTCGTGTCAAATGATGTCGTCGCTCCATATTGATGTAATTATTTTCAGTTCGATGCAGAAATTGTAATGGTTTTGTAAAATCGCTATTCCACACTTTTACAGGAATCCTGATTGACAGTTGATTTTCTATTTTGAATAAAGAAAATTCTTTATTCGAATCGTGAAATTCACTAAAAAGCATCAATAACGATCTAAAAAAGTTAAAATAATAATCCTCAATTGCGGCAATACTCTAAAACGTACTTGATCCCTAAACACTTTTGATGTGTGTATTTTGGACGGCGATAATCTGAACCAGTATAGGTATATTTGTCTTTTTTTTTTTTGTGGATGGGAAATCATCAAATGACTTCTCCCGCTCTGGGCGGAGCGGGAGGGCGTGTCAGACTTTTACTGACTAAAACCCACCCGTGTTCCTTCTGTTGCCTGTGCCGGGGCCACGGTAACTCTTTCGAACATCCCGCAACCCTAGAGGTATATTTGTCTTGGAACCAATTTCTAAAAAGCCGTAGGAGGATGTTTTATTTTCGGCGCTTGTCTATTCTTACGGAATGACAGATTATTCGACAAGTATAAATACAAATTTAAGGTCTTACACAGCTTTTTGAAAAGAAATGTACCTGTTTTTTTGTAATATTAACCCAACTTCTTCTATTTTCAGGTAAGCACCAACTGCAGAACTCAGCACTCACGGGCCACAGCGCACGTATGAGTTAAAACTAATTTCTACAACTTTACTTTATAAATACTTCCTTCCGTAATAAATAAAATTGTATTAAGTTAGTATTTCTTGCACGAGCGGCTACGGAATTATGGCGAAGTTCGTAGAAGCCGCTACGGTGACACGTAGCACTTTGCTACGCCGTAGCTGTTTATCGTAGCAACTTAGATGTTAGTTGAAAGCTTTGTCATACAATTGTTAGTAGTGTTAGACGTGATCAATATATGCAGTGTAAATGAACTTAAAATGTTTATCAATTATACCATCTTTTTATAGCATAACCACATGTATTTATAGCATAACCCAATATTGTATTAAATACAGTTTCAGTTATTAATTACGCGGAATTTTCGGTCATTCATTTCATTTTAATTCATTTGATTTAATATTGATGAAAGCGGATGTTATGAGGTGAGTTTCGCGTAATTACGAACTAATTGGCAGATACTTCCAGGTATACAATTATTATGTACAAAATGTGCTTCGAAAGTCTATAATTAAGTACATTGATGAGCTGTGTAGTACAATAATTACTAATTGGAATTCATTAATACATCCTCATATTTTCCGCTAAAATACAATTTAACATTACAGCGGTCATTGAACCCATTCCGATTTACGTCCCGTTCATAGTCCTAATGCCGTCGTTTTAAGTTTGTTCGTTAAAAAGTGCAGCACTTTTACGTCCATATTAAATTCTCATTTGTTTTATGGTGGGGTATTAGGGCTGGCAGGCAGGAGAAAGCCTCTCATAATATTGGGGAGGACAGATTGATAAAATCAGGGCTCCATTAAAAAAAAATCTGCATTTGAAAATTTTCGAGTGCACCTTTGTAATTTTAGCGTTTTGCAAATTTATCTTTATTTTGGGAAGTATTCAATGGGTGGCTAATGTCTGGTCTATGAAGTCTTTAGATAAGCTCTCAATAGTTATTGATCTGACAAAGTCATCTATTTAAGCAAAGTTGTTCGTGTAAATATCCAACAAATAGCATTGTCGAATAAATATGTATACTCCGATTAACCTCCGAAATAGGGGTTATAAAGAAACATACCTAGATGGAAAAATTACTCACATATTTTAAGCACTGCCCGTCGTCCAATAGATATATTTTAGCGAATTCGCCCATCCCTTTCGCGCTCGAATGCAAACAAAGCGATTCAGTAAATGACTTTTGGAAGTAAGGGGCCGCCCCTCTTCAATCCCGTCCAACACAGCCAGGAGCTTCACTATCACATTTTTTGTTTGTGTTATTGTTCGTGGCGACTAACAGGCAGGCTGTGATTCTTCTCTATATGCGGGTTTTCCTGACCTAGATAACTTGGCAGAATTTTCGTACGTAATATATTAAAGCCATAGATATAATAAACAAGGAGATATGCCCGGTAGACGAAAATATATCGGAAACCCGTGTCTCCAGTTTGTCTCTACCACACGGCAACTACTACACATGCAGTTCAGTAAAAGCAATAGATACGCAGTGGTGCACGCAATGGCATTTCTTAAATCAGCACGTACACGTACTACACAATCAATTATAAACCTTATCCCATCAAACACAGCGTGTATTTACCATGCACCGTTCAACTTGCCCACACAAAAACATCGGTCGCTATCGTTGTGCTGTGCAAAATCAATTTATTTTACATATACGCCAGTGATTGACTAAATCGGAAAGTTATCGATTCTTCCACTTATTATTGTACAAAAATATTATAATAAAAATAAACAATATGTAGCTAAAAAAAATATATTGTAAATCAAAAAATTAAAACATACAAAAATCCGGTTACGTTGGTTTAGGTTGTCACATCGATCTTCCAACCGGGTTAAAACGGTTGACAAGTTGAAAAATAAACTATAATAGCAATATTTCATTCGTCAATCGACATTGTTGTCGATAGCCTACGATAATGGATCTGCACAAGCATATCACTTACTCGTCGCAAGAAGGAGCGGCCGTACTACGCGATGCATCCGTATAATAAAGTATCGTTTTGTGATTTTTACATTGCTTGTCCAGTCACTTAGCGACAAACTTAGGTAGTGGTTAGGTAGCAATGTATTTATTGCAAAAATAGTACAGTCGCTGTGATATTTGAAAATATAAATAACTTAGTAAAAGCAAGAAATATTTTACGATTTATTGTTTTTCATGATTTTAAAGACAAATATAGTAAAATACTTGTACTTACACATGGTAAGTGATTCCATGATTTGCAAATGACGATGTCTTTGGTTTTTACAAGAAACCATTGAACAACACGGCATTCTTATAATTTGTTACGATCTCGATCGAAAGCGCACTAGTTCGCGGAGACGGCCATTTGCCTGTGACATGGTGACTGTGCCACGTCGCGCGGACACCGACACGCCCCCTTGCCACTTCTCCTGTTTTTATATTTCTATGATTGAAGCCTACCCCCTGTCTTATGATCCTAGAAAACTGGAACGTTGTCTTTAAATGTTGCGTAGGTAACCTGTACCCCTGGCTAGACCGGCTGACAATCTGAACAAGATCGTGCGGGAAAACTGGACGTGGGAGGTGCAGAACCGCGTGTAATGAAAGTAATTGCTGAAAACATTTTTTTCTTTAAATATTTGGTCGGTTCCTGCCAGCCGGCAGCCCTGTTAGCTGAACTGTTTACGGACCGCTTTAGAACACATTAAGTTGATGGTCTCGGACGACTATCATATTACGACTGCTACATCACAGAGAGGATACAGAAAGTCTATCGCGAACAGCTCGGTACACAAACGAAGTGGGGGTGTGTGAAGCATCCCTTCAGTATCAACTTGTTTTGCTGGTTGTTGAATACTCACTCAGCAACCAGCAAAACAAGTTGATACCGATATTTATTTAATTCTTGCTCTGCTGTCACTCGACAGCAGAGCAAGAATTAAATAAATAGGGTACACTTAGTACTATATTGTAATTGATCTGGGGGCCTACCACCACCTCTTAAAGCAGTATTATTTTAATGTTACTTCAGTGTGAGAAAGAGATGTAGCTATACAGGACGTCTAGCTCCATCTCTTTCCCACACTCAAGTAAGATTAAAATAATACTGCGTTAAGAGGTGGTGGTCTAGCTCCTGCTAACTTATGAGAGAGTTATGATTACCAGTATTAACTTCCTGTTACGAGTATGTAATACACCGGCTTCCGGAAAGACTAGGCATGTGATGCTGCACATAACCTCTTTGAGGCACGAAAATGGAACTATCTTTTTTCATTCTTCTTTATTTGATTACGTGTGGGAACCTGTGGGTGGAGCTTCTGGACTATTTTTTGTGGCTCTAAGTATACGCTAGTCCTACGATTGTATGGTTCTGTGCATAATTATAGTAACGGCGAGTGCATTAGGACTCACCTTAATGGACGCAAGATGTCTGCCGCCGTGATTAATGGCGGTATTTCATGTCAATGGTGAGAGGTGCGTTGTCTGTCGAAACACTTAAATTATAGCGGCTTCTACATTATCGTGATTTGTTGTTTAGGATCGGCAAGTAGCGAGAATGAAAGATTTATTCAATCTGGTTAAACGCGGTAAGGCTTATCAAGAAAACTGTAATCGCTTCTTACCTACTCTGAAAATATCAACCCTTAGGAAAAAAATAATGACAGCCATTTTTAGAAATAGATGATTCTTTGATGATCCATATGGCATTGTTAATTGACCCCATACTTAACCATGTCTTTATAAAATACGTTTCAGATCATGCACTCTCCTATCCCTTTTCTCTCATTTGAACTATTAAATATAAAATCAATAGCTATGTAAAATACCCACTATATCACGCTTAGAATGATAAACGTTCCGTTGGTGTGCAGCTGAAAAAACCTGCCAGTTCCCTTAGCAAAGCAGCCGCGGACTTATCGTGAAAATAACTGGAGTTATAAGTAACTGACGCTTTGTGAATACTCTGATAGATTCTATGCGTCTTTGTGTTGCGGTGAGGTTTGTTGCAGATGTGAAATACGTAACAAACGTATTGATTGCTAGTCTAATAGAGACTGCATTCTTTATGAAGCGAATATTTTAAAGAAACGTAATGTTTGGAGTTTTCGCTTATTTACTAAACATGCTATATTTCTAATCGTCGGCTTTTAATTCAATTTTTTATGAGAAACGTAGTATTTCAGTAATATTTGTGACAAATAAATGAACTTTCTTTAATTAAACAGTTTAATCTCGCTCAGCCTTTATTTTAGGCGACAAAAGTAATTTATCATTTACCTCAATAGTCCCAGACACATTAAATTAAATAAATACAAAATCTGGAACAATTAAGTACGCATAACGAGAATGTAAGTGCCAGAGACAAGGCCGTCTGTTCGCCTATCTGGCCGGCACTGCGGAATCAGAATACGTGCCACGATTTAATATTGTTTAAGAAACCTTGCCGCTACTGTCTATGGTTTCATATTTGAAATTGGAATAAACATGTATTTGCTAAATGCTCGAAATAAAAGTTCATGGTTTGAATATGCTTTTTATGTGTTGTCAGCTGA
This sequence comes from Fissipunctia ypsillon, assembly GCA_947568875.1. NCBI lineage: Eukaryota > Metazoa > Arthropoda > Insecta > Lepidoptera > Noctuidae > Fissipunctia > Fissipunctia ypsillon. Next base: position 1,987,004 of record OX387660.1, on the reverse strand, counting down.
ATTAATATTAAACAGCGTTAGTGGATATGTCGTGGCCAGATTGACATTGGGCAGAGAATTGATCATTTCATGAAGTGTTGGTCATTTCATGCTAAAACCGACCATATCGTTTGAATGTCAACTTTTAATGATATATCAGTCGACGTTTGGCCATATCATTAATGTAGGGTATCTGTCGTGGTCTTATCGTAGAAATGGCCATATCGGTCACGATATTACGTGCTTTCATCAGAAAGCAACCTATTTATCGACATTCCCAGCTGACCACTGGGTGCATTGCATTTCACGCCGCTAGTGGCACCCCGACCAAATGGGTTAGGTTAGGTTAGAACTGTGACCAACCGCGCGCGTGCTAAGCGGGCGGTCCCGCGGCAGCGGCTGGCGAGCGCTGCTTCCAAGTTGGTCGCAGTTACTTAGGAATTATTGGACTAGGAATAGATGCACAACAAAAACAAAGCGACATCAACGCCTCCGGTGGATAATCTAACTATTTTACGATATGATGATGATATGATGATGTTTGATGATATGATATGTTTGGCCACATCATGAAGTAGTCGTGCGTTTAACTGTTCATATCGTCAAACGTTGAGTATTTAATGATCTGGCCAGATCACATCATGATGTAACCAGCGGTCGATGTTCTATTACATGAAATATAACCATTTCATGAAATGGTGGAACACTTCATAAAATGGATCAATTCTAAGATCTAAGATCTAGCCACGACAGATACAACAAAATTTCTAAATAACTGCATCGTGTCTGTCTCTAAATCATAAATGAAGGTAGTGAAACACGAATCAATGGTGGAATTGGTATTTATAAATTCCAGTAAAATGTTAATATTTCACTGGTAAAAATATTCAATTAGTCGTCTTCGAAAGCACCCAACACCCTTACAATATCCAACGTTATGATCCATTCTAAGCAAAGACTACACGTCCGCAAATTCGCCACCCTACCTTCGTAACATAAACCCTAGTCCACAAGCTATGATCGATAGGACCCCGGCACCGTCAGCGTTGCGTCGTCGCCTCACAGAATATTATATTGAAGCTAGCTCAAATATTGGTTCAGTACACGTCCCACAACTTAATAACGGAAAGACAAGATTCTTTTAAGCTCTGTTGTGATCTTGTTTTAGTAGAAAAGCCTTTTAGAAGTTATAAAGTCTAAAATTGGGTTTCTGATGAAATGTTTTGGTTTAAGTAAAAAAAAAACTTTGATTACATTCTTGGGATAAGTAGCAAATATTGGTCGGTACGGTTAAAAGCTGTGCGCATTTTGCACAGGCTAAAAAGCATCATCAGTCATTTTTAAACACAACCTATCAATACTTACGTCTACAACTAGTTATTATCTATAATTATTTCCTTATCAAGAATAAATTGCCTACGTAACTTTGTACCTCTGGGACAATACACAGTTGTAACCTAAAGAAATGAATGTCGTAAACAAAACAAACACGCCAGTTAAATGTAACCCCTACGTACCCGACGCAGTAGTAACCTTACCTCAGTCAATGAAGTGTAAGACTACTCTCAACCCTCTGCCCTCCGGGACGGATGTCGGCATATTAGTGACTGTTCCCGCCGAGAGGGCGCGCTGATACGTGAAATATTGTTATTAGCCGATATGTTTGTGCGTAGGCGACCTGAATAGACTGGATAAGAGAGGGTAGCGAGTTTTGTTTAGTGGGGGGGTTGCTGAATCATGTCTATTTATGGAAAAAGAACGTTGTTTTCGTAGTTAGATGAATTGAGATGTTAATTCGTGAGTCATTATTGGGGCCTTCCTCTAAAGGGCCTGCTCAGCTATTTTGGTGAACACAGTCATTTTTTTTATGAGAAATTCTGAGACGCTTCCTTTCTTTTCTATTTTTACACTGGTATTGCTACCAGCACCCTAATTGCGTAACACGCTATCAATCGCAATCCGAATGATTTTGAAGCAAATTGCTAATCCATTGCTTCAAATGTTCGAAAAATTTGTCTGCTAAATAACTCTTAGTATGCTTTTAAAATATTATAAAGAAAGTTTTCATTAACTTAAAAGCTGGAAATGAAGGTACGTGTAATGAAAAGTGAGCTGAAAAGATGTAGGCCTATTTAAGAAATGGTAGTGAAACTTGGCTCTGACGCAAATATTATGCGTAGGCTTAAGTAATCAATAGGCCAACATGTTGTAGTGAAAGTTGTCCAAAAAAATTAGTATTTCTATTGTTTTTGTAACATTACTTTTGCGGATAGGGTGTTTTATGTGCGTTAGTTCAGACTATGTACTGAATTAATTAGTTAATTCAATATGACCAACTAGTTTTTTACCGCCTACACAGTAATGGCTTTCCTACGTAAACTCTAGGATAAAACTAATTACATTCTGTTCTTTTCATTAACAACTTCTATCCACCCATAAAATCTCCATTTTAATAAAAATCTATCATGAAAATTTTATGAATTTAATCAAAAAGATCAGTGAAATGAAATCGACGGCCGTCTCGGAAGAAATTAAACTTACAATTTACGTAATCGGATCAGAGGGATTACACCCTTATTGACCTGAAAGGTACGAGCCCAACTGATATTGTTTTATTTAATTTTCACAATTTATTTTAAAATAGTCTTTTCTGTGTTGTACTTTGTACTGAGAGTTCAATAACGAATATCCGCCCGATATTTTGATTAAGTTTACAATTTTAGAAATAACATTGGACAGAAATACATTCAAACCTGGGCAAGAGTGACAAACATATAAGTATATTATGACAAATTCAGTACATTTAAATACATGAAACAATACAAACGCTTTTGACTAGAAGTTACACAGGCTTCACACTGGCTGTAAAGCTAGGGGTTCGCGCTGGCCGCCACATAGCGTCCGGAGTTTACCGTCGAATGACGTCACTGAAAAGTTATTAATTTGTTGTTTCCCTAGAGAGTTTTTTTACACCGTAAAGTCAAACCCCGGCGCCATCATTTTCATGACAGCAGTCCGTGCGGCCGTTACGTCGCGACCACCGCTCTTCTAGCAAACCGTAGCTGTAGGCTCTTCTGGTATCAAGCACAACTTCCAAATGTTTTTTAAGTCAAATATTTTTTTTTATTCAATTCAATCACCGCTTTGATTTAACTTTGATATGTTTCAATTTAGTTTGACCTTTCCTCTTTCCACTGGGCAGCCTTATCAAACATTTGAATTTGCGTTTTGTTAACAAACTTGTTTTTTTTTAGGTTTGCCTTACTTAAGGTCAGGCTTGTTTTTTTTAATTTGGCGACAATATAATAGAAAGGTGAAATGTGAAAGGTGAAGGTGGCTTCAGTGAAAGAACACGTGTTCGTTTTTAACGCTTGTGTTGAAATTGTAAAGAAAAGAAAAGCCATGAAAACTCACGGAAATGTAAATAAAGTTTAACTATAGAAGTACTAAGTATGCGGCAGACAGCACTTTTCCTAATGACACAGTTTAAAATATCTGGGAATTAGGAAACCATTAATGATAGTGGTCCTTACGATCGATTCCGTAACAAGAACAAAGCGATACTGACAATTTGGTGCTTATTGTATTCAGGTAAGACTATACCTGTTCATTACGATAATAAAACGCAATTAATCTATCAGTGCAACCACAAACGCATCGACGCACCTCAGTAACATCACTGATTTCCTCAAACACGCAGTTAAACCATCTAATGACTTACAACTGATTGAAACATTACACTATCAGCTCTTCGGTATCTGTTTGAAGAAAGCGTGCGGCTCGTTCGAGTGCAAGTGGTTCACGAAATAATTACACTTGTATGCACCCACTACCTCTACCCCTGCGTCCCTCGGGGCTCCACAGTGAGGGGGACAGCCGACCAGTTAGCATCGCACGATAAACTCGCACATAACAGTAGATGGTTTTGATTAGATTGTGTACATTGTGACTAGACACGGAATGCAGCACTTGTAAGCTGGTTGTTAACTGTAGCTACAGGGCTCTTTCCAAGTCACAGCACAATAATAGTCCTCAGCTTCCACAGTTATGTACCTCTACTGGACATTAACTTGGTATCTACTCTTCTTTCCTATTGCTGAATCGTTTGCTCCATTCAAGAACTCGTTAAATACAAACAGATTGTACTGGTATTATCATATGTTCTGGTGTTTTGTATAAACTAAGCGTACTGCACCTGTATTTATGTTGGTACTCTCCCGCGCGGTTAATGACAGCCCTCTCGGCTTTCAGCGCGAGAGTGCGTGCTCATTGTCGAGGACGGTACGGCAAGAATTTCAATGATGTTTAATGAGGTCTTTTATTTGGTAACTGAATTTATAATAATATTTTTGCGACTATTTTGTAGTAAGTATTTACTAGGAATAGTAATTAATTGTATTGTACAGAACACCACAGTTTAAATGTCCTTCTTGTCAATTGTTAAGACAGATAACGTTAAAAAAAAATAATACGGTTGCACTGAGGAAAGACCAGCCATTGCCAAATTCTGCTGACAAAGATATTCAAAACAAACAATCATATTTGCGCTATAAAATATCATATTTATACACGGATATAGCTAGAATGTAGTATAGCTATTTCTTGCAACGTACAAGATGCTTTCTTCATTTTGCCAAAGTATACTCAAATACATATCGCATACAACGCAAACACCGCCTGCGCCGGGCCAACGTCCCCCTTTAAGTTTGGCACTGGGAGCGCCGAGTAATGCCGAATCGATTACTTACACTATCAAGCCGCTGCATATCTGTACACCCGAGCCTTTTAAATTCCTTTTATACTTTGCCTCGGTGTGGAAACTCCTTTATCGATCATCGTTGAGTGTGTGTGTTGATTTGATAGCTTGTGTTTAGTCAGTAAAGTCGAGTGTTCTGTGCTGTAAAGGCTGAATGAATTAGCTAAGCTACATTTTGCGCCTTCTAGTATCATGGTTTTTTAAATTATATCACGGAATATCGCGTAGCTAACGCTTCACACAATCTGTCGAAGTTGGGGATTACTGACCCAGTGTGAGTGCGGTGCTTCTGGTCAGACCATGCCCCACTTGCTGCAGTGTCCTAAGTGCCTTTTAAGTGCACTATAAAAGACCTAATGCACGGCAGTGATGCCGCAATCAACGTGGCCACCTATTGGGCTCAAACAATATAAAAACAAAGTACCATCGACACGACACGACCACGACACGACACGACCACGACACGACGACGACACGACACGACGACGACGACCGCTTCTATACCGGATTAACTAAATGTGACGTTTTCCATCGTCAAATAAAAGTCAGTCACAATCAGAATTCGAAACAGTCCTGCATAAACCATTTATGCGCTTGAATTCAATCTCTACTTCCATCCACAAAGCCAACCTCGAGATCAATCCATTAATTGAAGTTGGGTTGGAAATATGCGCAATAGCCGCCGTGATGATAGATTGTCCAGATAGTCCCGGGGGCGAGATACGGCGCAATCCATTACGTATTCAGGCGGCACAAAAACAAGCCACCATCAGTCATAGTCCCGCTATGACATCCGCGTAATGGTGCCGACAGCAGCCTTGAATGCTCAAGAAGATCAGTGGATGTAAGTGTGTTGGTTTTATTTTGTTAAGCTTCATATGGTGAAGTTTTAATTCAAGGAAACTATTATCTCAATCTAATCTCTATCTCTGTCTAACCTTGACTAAACAAAGCCGCGGTGCGGGTGGATTTATTATTATTAACTAGCTTTTGCCCGCGGCTTCGCCTGCGTGGATGTCGGAAAATATCCCACGGAACGTACTACCGGGATTAAAAGTACCCTATGTGTTGTTAATCCAGGTTATAAACTATCCGTATCCTAATCCGTTCAGCCGTTTTTGCGCCAATCCGAAACAGATAAAGGGAAAAAATTATAAAAACAATATTTACGGCATCAGACTCGTTCCCACACCTGACTCCAGCATTTCTCAGCATGTTACTGAAATTCATCTGAACACGAGATTACCGCAGGCAGTCAGTGATGCAATATTCACGACCGCGACTTATGTAGGTTTGTGTTTGACATTTAATTCACAAGGAACTCCACTCTCGCACACCAATTTATTTCAACCTCTGTAGTTTATATTGCACTAGCTGTGCCCCGCGACTTCGTTCGCGTGGAAGTCGTAAGATACACAATGTACTAAAATAATAGTCTTGACTCTACGCTTAGTTGGCAGCGCCAGTCTCTAATGTTAGTCAAAGGGTCAACGGTACTCTACGATCCCTGTATCGTCTGAGAAACTTTTTGCCCGCTAAGACGAAGACTATGCTTGTGCAGACTTTGATTTTCCCTATAATTGACTATGGTGACGTGTGCTACTTTGACTTGAATGCTGTGTTGCTGGATAAGCTTGACAGACTGCTTAACAATTGTATCCGGTTCATATTCAACCTCAGAAAATATGACCATGTGTCGAGCTACAGGTCTGAGCTCAAATGGATACCCATTCGCCAGAGAAGAAATTTGCGTGCTTTGACCACGCTTTTCTCCCTTCTTATCTCTCCCACTCCTCCTTCTTATCTAGTGTCTCACTACCAATATCTATGTTCTTCACACGCTAAGAATCTTCGTTCTTCTAACAATCTTCTCCTACTCTGTCCTTCTCATACTTCTGACTTTGTTCATTCTTCCTTTCATATTCAGTCCATTCTTCTTTGGAATGCGCTACCTCTTGACATCAGGACGGCCACCAGTCGGTATGCATTTAAGCGGAGATTGCGGAGTTATTTTCAAAATAAATAGCGTAGAGTCATCTCAAAACCTCTCTCTCTTGAATTTGTATATAATATATATATATAATATAGGTATATATTATAGTAAATATGTATGTATGTGTATTATAAGTTTATGACTTATTTATGTACAAATTGTCCCATTCCTAACAGAGCACCTGCCATCTAATCTCTTCACTACCCTTGGTTGACTGGTAGAGAATGCCTAAGGCATTAAGTCCGCCTTTGTACTTTTTTTAAGTGTGAAAAGATTAAATAAATAACAGCCACATTTTAAGAAAACTGCCTCGTCCCCCGACCCGCCGCGTTGCCTTGTTGATCGTAGCGTGATGTTAAATATTATACCATCTATAAATCCCTTAACCTTTCCATTAACCTCGAGAATTGAGCTACCAAATGCAAAAAGAATTTTTCAAATCCGACTGTTAGTTCCAGAGTTATTATTTTTGTTTACAATTTTATGGGTTTTAATTTTTTTGCGTGGAACCCTAATTCTTTTTCTAAAATAATAGTAGCCTAAATTACTCCTTATAACATCAGCTATCTGACTGTGAAAGTTCCGGCAAAATCGGTCCAGGGCCCCAATTCTGTATGGTAATTATTATTCCCCGCTTATATCTTACCACGTGCAAACCACGTCAGTACCGTGTCTTGTTGAAAACCATGTAACGGCAAGGAATCGAAATGTCATATTCTGTATGGTCCAAGACAAATTGTCTATGGCACATTATGAAATCACGCGTGCGTTTTGATATTTTGTTCGGCAGTATTTGATCCTAAAACTAGTAATTGCAAATATTGCATTTTGAACATCAATAATGCCTAAAGTATCGTTTTTTATTATATTTTAATATTATTTATGACATTAAAAACGTAATTTTAGGTTTTTAAATCAATTGGAAAATTAACAAAAACATACAATGATAATATTTGACAGCAGTGTTAAAATTTTTGAACGTAGTTACTTGCATATGTTTTCTAGAGTTGTCAGAGTGATTTTGTTTACATGTACATTTTAAATTATGTCAATATATTACTGGACCACCAATAACTGGATTGGATCATTTCGTGATTGAAGGGAAGAATCATAAGTATTATCATTTGCCACCTACACTATTTTTATACAAGTTTTTACTAGTTACTTTGGAATCTTTTCTATAAAATATGGAAAATGTTTAGCAAAGTGAATGAAACCAAGGTATTTAGTATTAGTGTGGTCACATAGAAAGCATTTTCGACAATATTATATAAAGTTCTTATAAAGCATGGTATTTCAATGTCCCTGGTGTATGTATATATGAAAAACAATTATTTCTTACTTTTTACAATATAAATTATGCTGAAATACACCCGACACAAACACAGAACACAACATAATCTTCAAATTTTTAAAACTTTTAACTGTAAACTGACGATTCCGTACGGTTCCCAAGCGTGGTATTTTGACAGTTCAAACCACGCCAACATCGCGTTCATTTCGCGCGGTTTCGTTCATTGTGTCAAAGAGAATACGTTATTAGCAGATGTCGTAATTAGCTAAGGAATTGACGTGATTTTGAAGTAAGGAATCACTAAGTGGTCATAGTGAATTAGGGCCCAGATGTTTCGGAGATTAGCTGGAACAAACAGACAGACAGACAAAAATTGAAAAATTGTTTTTTTGTTTATAAGTAGCGTTAATACTTTCATAATTATGCATTTAGTAAAAACCTGTTTTTTTGGCATTACACACAGACACTTAAATTTTATTTATTTGTATAAACAAGAGCATTTATTTGAAAGACAAGTTAATAAAGCAGTCGAGCAGTGATCCGAGACGCATAGATGGGATTGGTGTAAAGTGCACTTATCGCTCTCCAGTACAAGTAACGATATCACGTGCGACTGGGGCTGCACTGCCGACTCGGCGGTGGTTATCAGCTGAGTCGTGACTCGACTCGGAACTGACAGCGGTAGCTGCGTCGACTGTATTGTAGTGTTGTATTAGAGTTTTGGATTTTAAGACAGTTTTTGTTTGTTGCTTTTGTTTTGTTGTTTGTGTTGTTTATGTATGTGTGTGTTGTTTGTTTTGTTTCGTTCGTTCATTTGTTTATGTTCGTTCAGTAGTCTTCTTCGTTGTACACTCATTTCGAATCGCGTCTAAATAAGATGTATGTACAAGTTATGCGGTCTTCCGAAATGTGAATTGGTAATCAGTACATATAGCCTCTGACAGCTTTCCTTCTTGCCTCTAACCATCTTGCAGGTGATCTGCCTTGCTTGATCGCGCTTTTCTTCATTCTACCTTATGTATGTTTACGTAGCGTTAAATCTTGAAATCTTGTATCTATTGGATTCCTAAGCTATATGTATATGTTATGAAATCTAAGAATAAGGTATATTAATAGTTTAGGTGAAGGAGCTTGATGCAATATAATTAATACATGCTACATTATAATTGCTTAGATATTACTCATGGCAAATATTAAAGCGGTTAATCTATGTTAATTGAAGGCATGTCTGCTACACAGGCAAATCGCAAATAAGCCTTCAATCTGAAAGCATGTATTGTCTTTAAAGGTGGAAGTGTGAGTGAGTGATAATATATGCGTAGTATTCGCGAGTAGACATTTTTATATAGCTATGCAAATAACACAATTGTTGTATCATAAAATTCCAAACTATCATCGAAAAACGCTTTAGTATAAACTTTAGCTGACGTATTTTAGTACAACTTTGAAGTACACTCATAAAGTAATGCTTATAGCTCGTTATCAGTAACTGTTTGCGATACGCGCCTCTGTACGCTTGTTGAACTTCGCACAAATATTTTAAATGATAGTGCGCATGTGCTTTAGCCTAAATTGTATGAGAGAATAAGATATACTGCGTCTTTTAAACTCTTCTTTCGAAAAAGTTGGTATATTGCTAGCGACACATTTTCAGTTCTAGAGATGGAAAAAGGCCCGTTCATGCGATATACATAATAATCCACATTCCACCACCGTTATTCTATTCTTACCAATCAATCTGCCTGCCTTTTCCCAACTATGTTGGGGTCGGCTTCCAGTCTAACCGGATGCAGCTGAGTACCAGTGTTTTACATGGAGCGACTGCCTATCTGATCTCCACGACCCAGTAACTGGGTAATACGATACCCCTTGGTAAGACTGGTTGTCAGGACTTTCGGCGACGACCCGTAACGACTGTCAAAGATCCACGAGTGACAGTCGGGACCAACAGCTTAACGTGCTTTCCGAGACACGGAGGGGTCTTGGTATGTGAAGATGGTCACCCTTCCACGGACCAACCCCGGCAAGCGTAGCTTAACCTCATGACTCGACCCGTGTGGCTGTTATTACTTAGCCACGAGCTCCGTTATTCTATTATTACCAACAATACCCAATTCAATTTTCAGTTTGCTATAAACAAATTTCCGGTGAGTTCCACCGGCCCAAATAAATGGATACATTTTCATTTTCAATTTTTCGCAAATCAGGTTTTACGCATACTATTCTGATCTAAGCCTTCGAATATATTTTATTCCCATAAACATAACGTTATTCACGAGTGCTTTTATGACACTGTGCGTCGTTCGGCAGATTATCGGCTTTGATAGCCGTTCGCTGAGTAAGCTGCTTTATTTTCGTTCATCCCTTTAACTTATACGCATTCCAATCTAAAACAACGGAACATTTTTAGCATAATGATTTTGCGAGACGGATCTGTCGGATTTTGGAGTCATTGAACCTGTATAAAGACATATTTTTGCTAGACATTTTACTCAAATATGTTTTGTATCAAATAATTTCTTTTACATTATTGTTTTATATTTAATGCGAAGTACCGTACCAGTAATCAAATTCAATATTTAAGGATTTACATTATTTAACCTAAAGTAAAAGCAAGTTATTGCATTCCACGCATGTAACCTTTTTAAAAATGTATAAGTTACTTATTTTAAAACAACATTAGACCGAAGGGTTAGAATTCTCTCGTTATTACTGGCAACACATAAATATTCATCCGTTGGGTACACTGCGGTAACATACGCCTTCCTGCGTCTACATTTACCCTTGTTGGTCTAAACCTAGCTTTACTTAGCGCTTGCTACAAAATGTTGTAACGACTTAATATTTTAATTATTGCATTCAGTCTGCGTCGCTAAAATTATTGAACTCAACCGAATAGGCGAAAATACCTAATCTGTTATTTGAAGTATAAAGTGCTGTGTGTCGCTGTCATTGTTTAAAAAAATCTCATTAAGTACTGTCTGCCTAAAATGAAGCACAAAAGTAATGTCACTTCATTTTTCATCATAAACTTCTATGTTTATTACTGAAAGTATCTAAATACAGTCTGAAAAGATCTTTTTGTCTGCAAGTGATTTACGAGGCGCCGTCGGTCTAGACAACAGTGTGCCGATCACCTTGACTCCCTGAGCCCCGTGCCAAATGTTCACCGATAATAATACCCTTTGAAAAAGGACACTAGCTTACTTCATCCTAGTCTGGCGAAAAGCTCTCAAAGAATTTCATGACATATCAATTGAAGATAAGTCAATTTACCGAAGTGTCTACCTTTTGTTATAAAGACGTTTTCCGAAATCGAATTCTCACGCCAATTCCTTTTTTGTACGCCCTACAAAATAAATGGCGCAAGTACACATTAAGAAAAGTTCCCAACCATCTTGGGAATGGTTCTAAATTTAAATAAAACTAAGCCAATTTAAGACCGTTGCTGCGTCGTTTCGGCGTATCACAAAGTTTGTGCGGCATAAGGAAACCGTCCCCCTAACATCGGCTATTACTGCCAATCTGTATATTTGTCCCGCGGGGCACGTCCGCTGTATATATCAGGTGCTTGCGGCGCCTGTAGCTGTCTGCCATGCCCGGTCTAGACGCTCGTGTGATATTAATAACACTAACTGGTCTGGACTTAGACGGTTGAACTCTTCGCGTCACTTGCTCCGACGCTCGTTATTCGATTGAGACTTTAATAACACTTGAAACTTTATGTTGTACCATTTAGCATTTGAAACTTTAATCGATCTATGAGATGCCTATTTCGTTATTTATTTCAGACTCTTTCATATACGTTTTTGCAATTGTTGTTATGTTTCGTACATAATTTTGTCATTCATAAAATTTCATAAAACTTTTCACGTCCTGACCAACACTTTGTCATCATAAATCAGAGTTACAAATGTTACAGTGAGTAACTCACTTTGTTAGCATAAACTAAAACTTCCGCCGCTTCGGGCGACCGTAATTCGAGCACGAAATAAACTGCGGTGTACACTGTAGCCTGGCGAGTGCACACCGTCCGGTCCCGCGGCCAGAGCCTGAATTATTGATTACCGCGATTCAGCTCACGTGGCGAGCCGTGACGTCACTCCTAATATTGCACCAAAATTCTCCGCTTCCACTTTTCTCCGTGTGCGCCCGCAACTTTACCGACCGCGTTCCGTGGCTGCTCGGCGTTTAATTTTTAAAGTTAATAATACTTTACGAAATGTTGCCGGCCAGCAATCGAGGACCGTTGGAATTGTTTCTTTTTTGTTTTTGACGAATGCTTTGACTGAACAATGCCGGCCGTTTTAATTGGAATACTTTTTACGAATTTTGAATGTTTGCATTTATCCGTTTCAGCTGTTTTTTTTTTGGAAATTCAAATCAATCAAAGCACATGGTTATTCACTACACGAATGTTCAGTAAATTGCAAAATAATTCGTTTGTTCCGTTCCATGTAGCAAACAAAACGATTCCCATGGTAACACAAAGTAACTCAAAGCGAAACTATTTGCTTTTACCGAGGCTCGACAATGACCTTTATCTTCTGACGCTTGTTGTTTGTTTAGCCGATGTTTGTGTGACAAATAATGTATGAGTTAGTTTAATCGATGGTGGTCGGTGGCCGCTGAAAATTCGTTTGAAACAAGCAGTACGGCGTATGTACTCGCTGGTAGGATGTAAACATTGTTGCGAAGACAGAAGAATGTGAGTTTGACGTTGCAATAAAGTGTATTTGTAACTTTTGACTGGCATTTGTATTTGTTTGAATTCCGTAACTGGGATTATACAGAACTTGATTATTTACTGTCTACGTCGTAATGCTCGTAGATAAAATCGTAGCCACCTCGTAGACCATACCTTGCGTTGCCGACTCTAACTGTAAGGGCTAAATTGACAAGACCTCACGCCGCCTAATTCTTCCATTGGTAGTTGGTTCGCTTCCCAAATGTTCGGGTCAGCATGATTCGGCACAGCTCGGCGGTAAAATATACAACATGTCCCGGAATTAACGCACAACCTCTTAAGGGGTCATTTTACTCGTCGTTATGAAAAACTTTTTACTACGGGACCAAACCTGAAATCGCGAAAAAAATTCAGCCGTTCTCTACATTTTGACGAACATAAAATTGGGGAACAGCAGATTTTTTGTCGTGATTTCAGGTTTGGTCCTATAGTAAAAGTTGTTCATAATGAGTAATACAATGACCCCTTAAGACGTTGTGCGTAAATTCCGGGACATGTTGTATATTCGATATCATCATCCAACCGTCAACCACCATTACGTCCGCCTAATTTTTTTTCTACAGTGTGCAGTGTAAGAATAAAAAGATTTTTTAACTACGGAAGTTCTATCTTGATAAATGAGTTGCTATATTATTTGTGTTCTCGATATTTATCGAGAACACAAATAATATAGCAACTCAAACCTTCAAACAACTGTCACGACTATTTAGTCGTGACAGTTGTTTGAAGGCTTCTCAACGACTGAAGGCTGAGGTAACAAATAGCGGAACATTTGGCCTCTCTTGTGAACTTGTGCGAACATTGAGGTTCGCTCATAGAGCTAGCTGGTGGGCGGATACCATAACGCTTAGCTCGTTTCACTGTAGTCATGATGTGGGTTGAAAGGTGATCAAAATTCTTGAAGGTTAAGCTATTAGAGGTTTTACTTTATAAGAATAACGATATGAGCCTATCTTCAGCTAGTTTGTTTCAGGCTTTGTTTTCGTAAGTAATAACGTTTCGTTTGTTATGTCGTCTTAAACGATTCCCAGAAAATGTTTTTCCTAAAATCATATAAATACTATAAATGTGAAAACTGCAGTAAAACGCGTTCCAATGAAAGATTCTACTGCACGCATAACATAACCACTTCTATCTATATTCCACGAAGCATAGAAATGTCTCTTTCTATCCAAAGTGACGTTTTTTTTGTTCATTATTGACATTGCGGCGAAGAAATCTTTCTACAGTCTGGCATTTTGCCTTTCGTTTCTACGGTGAACATGCTACGTGGGCTGATTACGACTTGGCTTGTATTTCTACAAATTACGTAAAACACAATTATTCTCAACAACCTTCAGCCTTCATGGTAACAAACACCACTAGTCAGTGAACTGGCGACAAGGCTGTATGCCCTGGCAACAAGCCGAATTATAGCCCTTATAGCCATATAGCCTCATAGGCAAGTTTACGACCTCACTATGATCGCATAGCAACGGCTATCCGCAGGATATTACGTCATACGTGACGTCACCACTCCTACGTCACGACAAGTGGATAGCTCGCGGCAGATATTACTGCTATTTTGGGATAGCTTTTTGTATTATATAATAATTACCCTATTCCCAGAGCTTGCCTATGGAACTTATTGCTTTGTTAGCTTCCAGGACTTGATGATTATGTCGAGAATATATTTTAAATGGTATTCCAATACTAAATTCAGAGTTTATCAATTAATATTGCAGTATTACAATTCCGATGAAAATTAAACTAAACAGGCAGGTAAATGAAAATAGATCCGTCGAAATTACTCTGAATAACAGAGCATCGTATTGTAAATATTATAAACATCACAAAGCATACACTCTTTAATTAGACTTATAATTAAAATTCCCAATATTTTGTTAAAGGTGCAAATAATTTGTTTTAGCACAATGAAAGCAACCCTGCTGTGAAGTTACTGGTAACAGCGAGAGAGGGCGTTAACCTCACCGATCTAGTAGAATGCAAGAGATAGAAGCGATTCTGTACGGCTATTATATTTTATTGTTTAATATGTAAAGTTTCATGCTTTGTTATAATTTGTATAATGAAACCAGCTGTATAATTCAAGTAATAATCTAGCAGCAGAGGGACCCCAGTGTTATGTAACTTGAATATAATTTCTGGCTTTATATTATAAGCTTTAAACAACGATACTGTCATGTAAACCACAAAAACATAATAATGTCTATAAAGAAGTAAATATGTAAAGTGTTACAAACAGAAATTATTTAAAAACAAAACTTACAGACGACATGGTAGTCACTACCCATCCTTGTTATTTTAATGTCAATGAAGGGAGAAAGCAGTACTTTATAACAATATTTAAAACAGTTTGCACAGGGGTGAAACTATAACATCTTTGAAAACACAAACTAATATCTCTGACATACCCTAACCACTAATATTCCCTTCATAAACAATTGGAGCATTACGCTCTGTCATCCATAGTTCCCTCTATTTACAAACAATCAGAACACACAATGGTGGTAGTTTATTTTTATAAAATCCGGCCGAATGTCCCACAGAATGGTTGCATACGCACACTACGAAATATATCAAGCTATATTCCAGGATAAGCTGACCTCGCACTGTGTAGACTTTCCGTAGTAAAAGGGGTCCGCTTATACTGGACACTTCTAAGTAGTTCGTCCTGCATACGCACTGTTATTTCAGAGGGTTAGAACGAGGGTTGGGGACAACTAAGTTTAGTTTTTGAACTAGCTTTCGTGCTGCGGTTTTTGGAGGGTATGTCGTGTGATATTTGGATTTTTTATGTCTGAACCGAACTTTTCATTGTTTAGAGTTTCAGTTCGTAAATCAGTTTGTCAATGCGACTGGCTGTATGTTTGAGGTTTACTGAAAAAGGTTTGAAAGAATTTGAATTTGGGTAATAATAAAATAATAAACCTGCTTCTCAGAGCACATAATCCATAATCTTATTCCAGGTCTTAGCAGCCTGTTTCTATAATTACAAACTGTTTTAATTAAATCTTGCCATAGATGGCCTTCGGTATCTCGATCCACAAATAAACGTGGCTTACCTACTATTTTGCGGTCTAGAACTGCTCTCATGTAAAATTTGCTCTCGAATATTTTTACAAAGGACCACTAAAGCAGCGTATTATGTAGGTATACGTTGTGTGGACCTGAGCTTTTTTTTATGTAAAAAGGGTTTCATCAGAATCTGCTTCGTAAGAACACAGACTCATTAACGACCTGACAACGCAGCTTTTACACAATTTACACACATAAGGTTTTCGCTGACACAGGTTTCTTTGACGTTTTTGTGTTTAAACCTGACATTCTTCTTCTTCTTTCTAGAATAAAAATCAATGTTTGTTGTTGTGTTTGTTCGTTTGTATGTTATGCGCTGCCGTACCGGTAATCCGGTTGCGATAAAACTTTGTCAGCTTACTGTTTGCATTTGCTCGAAAGGCTCTTTCTTTCAAACGATATTTCCACAATTATTTCTTCTGCGGCAGCAGCGCGCCGGGTACCAGCTAGTAAAATATAAGGTACACTTTATGTGGTGTGTAAAGTGTAAAGTTCAGTATACTCGTCGATGCAGGTTAAAAACAGGTCAGAAAGTACTCATTCATAGTCCAGCATACATTTTGATGGTTGAATAGTTTTCTAATGTGGTTTTGATTTGTATTTGATGGATTTCTGAAATCTAGATAGAGTAATCATATTCAAAGGATTTACCCAGGTGAAACGACGTCGTTTTTTTTTCAGAATTACTTTGGCGTTGTAATGAACACCGCAATTAGACGCTTGTTTTTATGTGAAAGACGAAAGCAATCCATACATAGTGTATCAGCTGCTAGTAAAAGCATATCAAAAATGGTCAATAACTTTCTACAAAGTTCCAGAAAAGCCATGAATTTTCTGTAGATATAATAAAAATGCGAACCGTCCTCATACAAGCCGTAAATCAAACAATAAAAGTACGATGGACATAATTCATTATTATTTATCGCCAAACATTCCTTAGGTCTACGCCGTAGCAGCTACGGCGTAGAGGTCGTAGACATCGTGTAGCACACACCTGGCGAAGTGATCCCTAAACTAAATATGTCTGTGAAATATAACAATTTTTATTTTACAAATGATAAATCTTTTACAGACTTTTTCTCGTTAATACATGTCACTCGAAACTGAATAGATATACAATAACGTATTTTTAATGAGTCCAATGTCCTCTGAGTTAAAATTAATGATAAAAAGCCTGATTTGTTTATACAGATACGAAAAAATAAATTGGTATTCATCATTTCATCTTTATGAATAAAGGAAATTTCAATGAATGTAATTTAATTTATTCGATATATTACAGAATCTAGGATTTTATTAGAAATGTACCTGGTGAAGGATTTGGATAGCTTTATAATTGATCAAAGATAAGCTCTCTCGTATTGATTGAAAAAATCTGTCTGAATGAAGCAGATCAGCTCGTGTAATCTGGCTAGAAAGCGTGCGCGAGCGTGTTTAATTTTGTTTGAAGGGTTTACTTAACTATACGTACATGTACATACAACCAAAGCTGTGTAGTTCTTTCCTCAAAAGACCTTCTCAGACAATAATCTGCATGGTCCTCACATGATCTGATAATCAAGAAAAGTCAGGACTTTAATAGAAACTGTGACCTCTGAGTTTCTTTAGGTTTTTCTTCTCAGAGTAGTCGGATCGGCAACACTGATTTCATCTGGTTTTAAAATATTATTGTTTCTTTTTGACGTGTAAAAGTGTTTTTCTAAACCAATTTATAGAAATAAAAATAGCATTTAATTTTTATTTAAATTAATGTTTTTCTAAACCATTTATAGAAATAAAAATACCATTTCATTTTCTTTTTAATTAATGGAAGCAGTGGTTGATATCGTCTGCTTACATTCCTTTAAAGGGCAAAAAATAAAATGGCTTTACAACATTATTATTTTTACAAAAACTACAACATTTTTATTTCCTGGCTTTTGAATAGTCGACCTTTTCCGAGAACATTTTTATCTGGCTGTATGGGTCCACACAAAAGATATTTATATTTTGGACACAGTTCGTGAAGGGTTAGCCTTTTCCGATGTAATGTGGTTGAAAATGGCTATTTTATTATTGAATAGGGGTTATATTTTGGATTCGACAGATTTAACCAGACTAACACTCATCAGAAGATATCTGTTTTTGTTAATTTTTTTTTTCTTTGTTAATCATATTTAACTTATCTAAGAAGGCACACATATCTTTTTGAATTTATATTTATCAAACTAAAATACAAGTTAACCAGTACCCTGAACATGAGTCAAAACCCATTTTCAACTGAAAGAAATGTAAATTGCTCACTGAAGTCTTAATTACTTTCCCGATGTCTGCCTCAGGGACATTTCCATACATTACATTAGTACTCATGCACATAAAATCTCGTAATGAATGCACAGTCTCGCGCCAGACGTGAATAGACACCAATTGGTGCCACTACCTCACTACCTCTACGTGCCTACGTGCTACGTTGCTACGCGCAACGCCTACAAGAGCTACGCATTCGTAGCAATGATTTATGACCCGTTATGCCTGCCGAGAAATCCTTGGAGGCTGTATATTTTATTGTAGATATAAGGATTCCACAAAGGAAAAGTAACGGCTTGTATAAAATAATAGAAGAAACTTACAAGAAATGCGATTAAATGGTTTCCTTTTTATAAAAACGAGGTTATTTTTTGGGTTTATTACTATTTTTCACTTTATGTATTCGTATTGTATTGTTTTATATAATATATATAGATAGAGGATGGTGGTAGATGATTTGTTTTATATAGATAAGTAAATGTTTCATATGTGTATGTATTTATTGTACATATGTAAATGGTACACCACAGACTACCTGCAGTACTGTCTCTACTTTCTCCCTTACTCCATCCAAAGGTTGTCTTTAAAAGATCGCTCTTAGCGATAAAACCGCCCATTGTGTCACCCTATGTGTAAAATTTCTACTTTATATCTGTAATATTTATGGTGTGCATAATAAAGAGTATTCTATCTATCTATATATTTCTGAAATAGAAAAAAGACTATATTTTTAATAAGATTTCTGTTATTGTTTCAGGTTACCGAGAGGTCGGCCACTGAAGTTACTTCGGTGAGTTTCAAACTTTGTGTAATTTTTCAGAAATATGTTGACTACCTATTGCTACCAGTGGCGCAGCTTCAATTGTCATTAGAGGGAAGCCGAAGGTAAAATTGTTCAGTCCTCATAGACTCAGACTGAAAAACTGAAAAACTGTAGGTTTTGAATCTTTGATGTATCAAACTGGTATTAAATATAATTATGTAATGTGACGTGATACACAGTTACACACACAGGTGTACCATATTATTTGCCAATAGTAGACATTAAGAAGAGTGGTTGTTCAGAAGTGACGCCGATAGGAATCGGGTTGTATGAAGGCTACGCCCCTGATTGCTTTGTTTAATCTAATTATTACTTATACAAGGACACCTACATACTATTTGTAGCAGATTAAAAGTTTAAAAAAGTCGGTTTTTCTCCATCGCAATCTTTTCGTCTGATAAAGTTGTACGTTACCGAAACAATTTAACTTTGTGTGGAGCACGTCGAGCGTGACGCGTTTTGTCGATCACCGTCCGATAGACTCGGGGGAGGGACCTTCGGGGTGACTAGCTATCGGTATTCGGTTACAACTATAAATATAAAAATAACTAACGTATTAAGAGATATATGTTAAATTAGGTGAGATAGGCTGTTATAATATATCTAAAAGTTACTGTTCAGGGTCTAGTCAACTCGTTTAAAGTTGCTTTTTGTGGTCCAATAATGTGACAAACAAATGTGACAACTATCGTTAATTGAAAATATTTTTAAGAGATAGTTACAAGTCATTTGAAAAACATACTACATAGGTGTTTTTTTTTTATAATCTTAATGTAAATATTTTTAAAGCTATTTAAGAAAATAGAGATGAAAATTGACCACTCCCCTTATCTCCGAAACTAATTACATAGCCTAAAATTTAGAAAAAAAAAAAACAGTTAATAGTTCTATACAGATAACAGAAAAATTTATAAGAAGTCTATAGTCCGTAAATAACTCGGTAAATCTCTCAATATTGTGCGTACAAACTTACATTTGCAGTTGGAATGTACTTATAAGAGAACATGTTTTTCAACTACAATGTTAAGTTTGTTCTTGGGTTAAATTCATCCCAAATACGGAACCCTTCATTGTGCATGGTCCGACGTACACTTGGCCGGTTTTTCCACATAGATGCCACAAAAATATATAAAAAAAAATAATTAAATAATATTACAAGCTATAAAGTGTATCATAATAAAACACTCCCCTCTGCGGCATTGTTATTCTATGAATAATTCCTTTTATTTCTCACCTTTGAGGTCGCCGCCGCCATCATTACACCTTTATAAATAAAACATGCATCATTTGTCTCTTTCCTTATCGTACCCGAGTCTGTTTGTGTCTCATTTGCACTTGTTAATTAATTTCCTATGAGGGAAGATAGGGATCTACAAGAAAATTACGTTTGTGTCATGTTATGTTGAAGATGTGATGCTATGTTATGTGGTTTGATGAATACGGATCCATAGCAACATTTACTTTTGGTTCCGGTTTCTCAAAGCTTGATCCAAGAATCTGATTTGTTCATCTGTTATAAATCTCAACTTGTTAATTGCCGTTGTTTAACAACAGGATTAAACTGAACTCTCTAAAACTTAGCCGCAGAGTAAGAGACGAGCCGACATATGTATACGCTTATTATGTATGTAACATAACTATTTCCGTTGCATTTATATTAGATAAATTAGAAGCAATACCCCTCAGGTATTTATGTAAAAGGTAAATAATTCCAGAACAGCTGTGAGATTCATTAACACCTACATTTTTATTCCGCCGCAGTGGACGCGGCGTCATTACGTCGGTTGTTATATTTCGTCGTAATTGTCCTAATGTTAGGCGCTCGCTAACTGTTGTTGTATCATACATGCCAACTTAGTGGACATCTATACCTAGTTGTTAAAACAGAATTGTTTTATTGTTTTGGTTAGTAAAACGCTGTCATTAAGGTCTCACCTACAATTATTTATCATTAACAAATGTGTCTACTAAGGGTTACTTTTGGTTTTTACATTTGCAGGATTTATTAGAAAACACATATTTATCAAATTATAATAAAAACAAACTATCTTGCTACTTTATACCGTAAAACGGGGTGAATAGGGATGTAGGCGTGAATCGGGACGAAACTTTAAAAGGGATTTTAACGTTGAAATAATATAGGGTGACTGGTAATTAGTGGCCGATACTTAAACACATGATTGTACTCATGATAACAAACAACTTTTACTATGGGACCAAACCTGAAATCGTGAAAAAAAATCAGCTGGTCCCTACATTTTGACGAATTATGCGAGCATAAATGTAGGGAGCAGCAGATTTTTTTTCACGATTTCAGGTTTGGTCCCATAGTAAAAGTTGTTTGTTATCATGAGTACAATCATGTGTTTAAGTATCGGTCACTAATTACCAGTCACGCTATATAGTTTGTTACCAAATAGGACTCTAGGGTTTACCGTACCTACAATAATTAACAATTAAGTGTCTTGGTAGGTAACAAACTATATTATTTCAACGTTAAAATCCATTTTAAAGTTTCGTCCCGATTCACCCCTGCATCCCTATTCACCCCGTTTCACGATACTGTTCCATCAACTTCCAAGATTATTTATTTATATCGTCGAAAAACTTGCTTCAAAATGCTTTTGATCAATCAAAGTGTATGAACCCTATAAACTGTTCTGATAAAATGAATTGCTACTTCGTCAATGCAAACTTGATAAATCATCCTACGACCACAAGGGATTTACACACCTCATTCACCTCTCCTACCATGATCAACCCTGCTGCTAAGGAGATAAGGTTTAAATTCAATCGTAAAACTGTTTGTAGATTTAGACTCCCTTTAAGAAGATGTGTGAAAGGGACAGAGGATAGTTGATAGGTTGAACAATTTGAAGACAGCGATGAGAAATGGGTGGGATTATTTATAGTGTGTAGAGAACTAGAGATGCGTCGAATTTCATCTTGGTGAGACCCGGTATATGTACTTCCCGGTGCGCCATTGGAAACTGACAGTAGCACGGATATATTGGTGAAAAGTTTTGTGTTTCAGTTTGTGTCTGATACCAACTACTATATTTTAGCTATTTTCTTGGCTTATAGCCAGCAGTCTTGCTAAGCCTAACTACATACACTTTCGTCTAAAGTACACGACTTAAATCTTCATTTGTGAGTGAAAGTAACAAAGTTGCTTGTGCTAAATTATGTTTACACTAGCTGTGCTCCGCGACTTCATTCGCGTGGAAGTCGTAAGGTACACAATATAATAAAATAACTGACACATTTTAATGAAACTCCCTCGTCCTCCGATCCGCCGCGTTGCATCGCCCGCCCGCGCTGTTACTTCGTTTTCGCTTAGCGTCCTTACTAAGATTTTTCTTTTTGCTCGGCTCCTAAGGGTCGTAGTGTGATGTTAAATAGCCTATAACCAGTGGTCTCGAACGTCATAGAGCGAGATCGGTAGAGTTGCCGCATATTTGTACCCAAAATCTGTATTTGACAAAAAAAAATACAATATTCAATCAAATTCGTTTATTTATTGAAAAAAAAACTTACAGACTAATTTATAACGAGAGCCTATATCGGTAAAAAATTTCGAAAAATCGGTAGGTTCGAGACCACTGCATATAACCATCCTCGAGCATTGGGTTACCAAATCCGACTTCTTATTAACAATTTCATGGCTTTTAATTTTTTTGCGCGGAACCCAAATTTTTTTTTTCTAAATTAAAGTTACTCCTAAAAATATCAGCTATCTGCCAGTGAAAGTCCTATCAAAATCGGTCCAGCTGTTTTGGAGATTATCCGGAATAAACAAACAGATAGACAAAAATTTTAAAAATTGTTTTTTTGTTATAAGTACAGTATATACTTTCAAACGCATTTAGTAGAAAACTGTTATTTTGATATTACTAACAGACACTTCAGTTTTATTTATTTGTATAGATAAGGGACACTTACTATCAGAGGAAAATAAGTATCAACTGGCATTGCAAAAGTATTTTAGTAACACATTAAAAATATGATCCCTCGGCACCCGCGGACTGTGGATAAACAACATACATTTGACACAACCGTGTGGCTGTTAACTTAGCGCCGCACCTATTGAGTTTAACACTTAACATTTATTTATTGACCAGTACACTCGCTGTCAGTGTGCCACGTCCGTCAGTAAAGATAAATGTAAGTACACTGTGTAACAACATCGCAAATATAAAGGCTGTTAATTGAATTGCTGCTGATGTATGTTCAACAGCGGGCGATCGGTAAAATTCACTTTCTGAAGTCAGTATCATCATCATCTGCCTAGCCTTTTCCCAACTATGTTGGGGTCGGCTTCCAGTGTAACTGGATGCAGCTGAATACCAGTATTTTATATGGTGCGACTGCCTATCTGACCTCCACAGCCCAGTTACTGGGTAACACGATAACCCTTGATAAGACTGAAGTCAGTATAAGTAGTAGTAGGAAAAGAGATGTTATTGGAATGACCTCAGAAAATATTTTTCGCATTATCTATACAAATAAATAAATCTGAAGTGTCTGTTTGTAATGTCAAATTAACAGTTTTTTACTAAATGCATATGACAGTATATACGATACATACAACGAAAAAGCAATTTTTTAAATTTTTATCTGTCTTGTTTGTTCCGGCTAATCACCGAAACGACTGGTCCGATTTTGACGGTATTTTCACTGGCAGATAGCTGATGTTATAAAGAGTAACATACTCGTAAGGTACTTTTATTTTAGAAAAATAATTAGGGTTCCGCGCAAAAAGTTAAAACCCATGAAATTGTGAACAAATTCCGATTCAAATACGCGGACAACAGCTAGTTTTTAGAATAAGGACTTAAAGAAAATCTTCTCATTAATTACACCAATATTCTTTGGATTTTTTTGACCTATCATCTTTAAGCCCCGTTTTGTGGAGTACCTAATTGGAGAGATTTAACATTTCTCTAGTTTAGTCTAGGAAACTAACTATTACAAATTCTGAGCCCATCGGCGTAAATTTTGAGCCTCTGAGTGGAGGAGACAGTGCTGGTAATTGAATTGCCGACTATTACAAAGACGGGTAACATGCGCACTTCTGTAGTAGAATGTATGTGTCAGTGGAAATTGTTCTCTTACTTGTAGATTCAAGCCTGATTTACACGGTATGATATAATTGCCTGTGGCATGCCATAAGTTGAAGCAACAATAACAATAGCACTTATTGTATGCTACAGGCAAGAAACTTGCAGCATGTAAATGGAGCTTTTTTATGTTAATGATCACGTGGGCATGAGTTGTCTTTTTGGATTTTAATAAAGAAGCTTGTTAAAAAAAGTTGCACGGGTCGTCCTAAAAGTGTTAGCGTTATGAATCGGTCGGCTTATAGGATAGACCCAAGAGATTTACAATATAAGGAGAGAAAGGTGAATTGGAAAGAGCGAGCCTTTGCCCTGGAGGAGATAATAATAAACTCTGTGCTATAAGAAAAATGAAGTTATATTAACTTTCTGTTCCGCCTAGACATTCGAATAAAAAATAAACAAGGCAAGAAGAATACGCACTGATTAAAAAAAATCACGTTTTACCAAAAACAAAGTCTGGCAGTCTTTTTGAGGAAAAAATACAGTCTGCTTTTTTGGTCCCATGTGTAGGCTTTATCAATACATTTTTACAGAAGCCTTTGTGCTCGCAACATTGCTGCGACTATTCCATTTTATCTATATTTCCCGTTGTTCTGTTACTTTTATTTTCTTATTTGTTAGCTGTCGCGTCTGTGCTGTGGGTTGTTAGGACCGCGAGCTTTCTTTGAGATTAAGATAGAATAACAACGTGGACGACAAATAAGCATTTTTACGGAGGAATACGAGATTGTAAAAGAACTGAGTTTACTGTGGAATCGAGTAGAGTCTATAATACAACATGTCCCGGAATTAACGCACAACCTCTTAAGGGGTTATTGTACTCATCGTTGTGAACAACTTTTACATTTTTTTTATTTTGACGAGTTATGCAAATATAAATGTAGGTAACAGCTGTTTTGTTTTCGCGGTGTCAGGTTTTGTGGTTCCCATAGTAAAAGTTGTTCATAATGATGAGTAAAATGACCCGTAAGAGGATGTGCGTTAATTCCGGGACATGTTGTATACAACGTGCTTACTTGTTACGTTTTGAGTAATTCTGTCTTCTACCTTAACAAATTCAACATGGCTTATTTCTCCTAATAATAATATTTGGGCATTATAACACGCGGATCAAAATAAAAAAGAAATTAGAAGAGGCAGCATGGTCATCTGTCTACTAGCCTAAAATATTAGATATTATGAATGCCTGTGAGTATGAACTTGCCATTTACTTCAATGTGCCATACTATGTTACTGTCGATGTCGTGCGAACATGTATTATTGCGTGCCGGAACATTATTACATTTTTGAGCACGATACGACTGTCTAAGTATAGCATTAGATAGGTTTAAAAAAAAGGATGTGGTGTTTGTTAATAAAAACATTCTTTGGTACCTACAGTAGATTACTTTGAAATGTTGGAGTATGTATTCAACTATACATTGGTAGACTGTTGTTCGCTAGACCAAAAACAGAAATTATACGACCGGCGATATCAAATATTTTACAAAACAGGATATCAGCAAAGTTATTTCTAAAACTTAGTTCTTAAAATATCCATAAACTTTTAACATGAAAATCTGAAAATAAACAGTAATATAAATGGCCTGATTATTTAATTACGAGTTAAATTAATATCTGCCGTATTATACATCTGCCATTTCCTCCCAAGAATAAAGGCAAAATGTTATGCTAGCAAAGTTCAACTAAGTTACATTTTATTATTAATTTGTAAGATAAATATTTTCGTAATGTTCGGAGCTACTTAACGACCTGAGCTACTCATGTCGCCTCCTACGAGTCATGGCAACCCACGCACAATTATATTACTTATTTTAATAATGTATTTTTCCACGTATAATAATATATTTCTTCATAAAATAAGAGAAACTAATACACCTACACTTTGTCTTTGAAAATATGTATAATATTCCTTTTGCTACATAATAAAGTAATTAGACTTGCTGATCCTTTTTGAAGATTCCTAGCAAATTAAACTCGAAAGTGTTTTTAATCGTTGATGGTTTTAATTTAAATTTAATTCTAATTAAACGTTCCTTTTATCTACATCGATATTGTTCTCGTCAAGTTCTTTCTAACAGTAGGCAGTAGATGTAGGGTCTTTGTCCTATTTATAAATGAGTAATCGTCCTACTTCAGGGCAAAGGCCTCTCAGACGATAAAAGAACCAGCATCGATCACTACACTAGTTCGCTGACATCGTGTGGGAGAATTTAAATTGTCGTATCCTATTTTTCCACCTATAAACATGATCACTTATTACTTCTTAATTATCATAATTTAATTATTATTTTTTACATTTACTTTCAATACTTACATATATTGCTAAATATAAAGCAAACTAAAGTGAATTTTTTTTTTTTTTTTGGAAAATTTGCAACCCAGAATACGTCAAGGAATATTTAGCTGAAATTGACATTCTATTAACAATGAAGGAATGCTAATTTTTGCTCTTTCTCTTTATATTTCAAAACGATACTTTCCATGCCTTATTAACTAAACAAACTTGCACTGGCTGTCCATGTAATTCCCCTGTCCAAATTGCATATAAAATATGCATGCGTATTAAAAAGTCGCGCGACAGACATGGGAAGTAACTCAGTTAGGCTAAATTATTTACGGTACAGTCTGGCAACTAATTTATAACGACACTAATAGTCTGAATGCTGGACTGCTCCCTGCCGCGGTCATCGCGACACTTGCCACACTATTTGCGGTTTCATTGATGTGCACTTTGTGGTTTCTGGCTATCTTTTTGGTCTGAAGTCTAGAGCGGTTAAGCGTTTTGTGATTAATTGCTCATGTTTGAATTTACTTACAATCTTTTTGCAGAAATATCTTGTGAACGATGTTTTAATTAATTGAAGGCGATATAGCATAGTTAGAAATCCGGTACTATCAAGTGTCTCATTATTTTTGTGCCAACCTGATAGTTAGAAATCCGGTACTATCTTTAAAATAAGGATTGAACCGTAAATTGAAATGTAATGAGAAAAATATTTTTCATATTACTAAGTTCAAGACGATTCAAGAAGTGGATGATTTCCTATAAAAATCAAGTAAACCATTTCTAGAATTCAAGTCGATTCACAATACTTATACTTAGAACTAGTTAACAAGTCCTTTGACGTTAGTAAGAAAAATAGCTTACAAGAAAATCACAACGAAGGTCACATTGTAACGAACTGTGCAATGTAATGAAGCACTGAAGAATTTAAAAAGTTGAGTTTTTGATAAATTAAAACAAGATTTAAAGTGATTGGAATTTTCGTAAAAGAAAATTGGATGAGTTATTTTTTTAATAACTGGAATAGTCTGGTTAAGCTACAATTTTACGTTTATAATAAAAACAGGTACCTACGAGAAGATTTATGATTGATGGAATATACTTCATTTAGGTTGAAGAATTTTAGACGTTAGTAAACAGGCAAAAAGACACATTTTATTCTGCACCGTTCGGCACAAAGGTAAATGGAAGGAGAGGAGTCTCGAAAAAAAAATAAGTCAAAAATCGTCACAAAAGCTTCACAGTTCTGTAATTGCAAGTCATTGGACAGTTTGCCCCTATTGTCGGGCTTGGTTGTACAAATGTGTGTACGTGTAGTCTAGGGCTTAGCTAGTCAGCCTGTAGAAGTCATTAGCCCACTGGCAGGCAGAGATTTGGGAAGCTTACTTCACTGACGGCAGTGACGCAGCTACAATTATGATTAGAGGGAAGCCGAAGAACAAAATTGTTCAGTTCTCATAAACTCGGACAAAAAACTGTAGCTTTTTAATCTTATGATTTATTAAACTGGTGTTAAATATAATTATGTAATGTGATGTGATATACAGTTACACACACAGGTGTACCATATTACTCGTATTTGCCAATAGTAGACATTAAGAAGAGTGGTTGTTCCGAAGGGAAGCCGATAGGAATCGGGTTGTAGGAAGGCCACGCCCCTGACTGACATGCATATGTGGGCTAAAACAATAAGATTTAGAAATATTGTGTTACTTGTTTGGATGGATGTTGCAGCTAACTAACTTTACTGTAGAGACCATTCTACATTTGCACATTCGACCTGCATGGTTCGTTAGTGGCTAATGATCGCCGATGAATATTTCATCTATTCAGCTTGTTCGAACTTCGCCTTCACTTCACATACTTCACTTAGATAAAAGTAATTTGACACCAATTATTTTACTATTGACATAATTTAAAACCAAATAATCTTAAAATAATAATAATAATATGTACAAGTATATAAAAAACGAGGGAAAATAATCAGAGGGCATCAAAAAATTCATCCGCATCGCTGTCAAAAGGAAAAGTGCCCAGAAGGCTGGCAGCATTGCCACGTTGTATGGCAATGCTGATTCTTTGGCCAAAAAATAGGGCAGCCCTCTGGTCACGTGTGGAGTCGACCAACCGCCTGGCGATGTCTCGAAAAACTAAGTGGGCACTCGGACCCCATGGCCCAAGTGTTTCAACCCCAAACGGCTCGAATATATAAGTCCCAATAAGATTGGAGTATTTGCGCCGTTTGAGGTTTTCCGCAAAGTAATTTTGATAACGATTGTAGGTAGTTAGTAAATCATTAACAGATCCTTTTACTGCTTTTAGAATATTACAAACTATCTAAGTGATATTTCAAGAGAAAGATACTCGTTAAATAAATTTTCAACTGCACTTGAAAATACTAAGATATAAATTGCAATTGTATTAGTTGCAATAACAATCGCTCTTCACTATCATCTGATTTAACGAACATAGCACATCCTTATGACATAAGCAGCAAGATTCAAAATAAACATTATTACACAGTCGGTTATTATGTTGCACAAGACAATAAAAATGTAATTGGAATTTTCACACGTCAGTGAATGCTGAGCCATGTGTGGGGGAACATACAGGGGTAATTACCCCTGGGAATTGATCCTTCCGTCCTTTCTCTAATGCTAAAGCTAGCCCGTCGAACTTTCGATAATAATTCGTTTGGTTTCGATAACCCAAAGGTAATTTCTGGGTCGCATTCGTGGTACAGATTCTGAGTTTCGCAGGAAGCCCCCATTTCAGAACATTTGCATTCTTCTTGTAGGCCGTTCTTTGCAAAATTGTATTATCTCGTTAACTTTTCTTGTTTATACTATGATAGCTTTTACTCATTGGGGTACTATGTACTCGTAGTACCTCAATGCTGTTACGAGTGAACTCCCCAATCGCAATGAAAGCAATTCTCTTCCTTCTTAATACCTACGTCACGCAGAAAATACAATTCGCACAAAGTCTGACAATGTCAACAATGTACAAAATAAATAGAATACTTATAAATCAATCAAAGCTACCTGTTTTGATTACGTTTGTTGCGGAAACAGGTCTATGTTAGCCGCCCTCCGACCGCGAAACAACACAACTGAGGTAAACGACCTCTCCAGCCTCCCTCCTAACTTGCGCAGAATAACAAGCAGCTGATCCAGTTTTCATTTCATTGTCAGATCAATATGAACGATCATCATTTTGATATGGCGTTTAATTTTCAGGTTTAAATTTTCACACCGGCTGGAGATCGATGACATTCGTTGTTTTTAACCGACTTCTTAAAAAGTGGTTTTCAGTTCATGTGTATATATGTATTTTGTTTTTAGATACGTTCATTGATAATTTCATCAATTGTGGACTGATTTTGAAAATTCTTTTTTCATTTGGTAGACGAAACTTGCGCGGTAGTCCCATATAAATATTATTGACTTTGCGTGGGTAGCTTTCGAGTTAGCTTCAATAATACGTATTTTTTTCCACTTACTGTATATTGAAGATGTTATAATAACTTCTTGTCACTGTTATTTACATAGCAAGTAGCGTTATACGAATTTGTGTGGGTTAGATACCACAACTAAAAAGTGAAAAATAAAATCATTTTTGCAAAAAAAAAAACAACCGACTTCAAAAAAAAAACACTACAAAGTGAAAAATAACTTTAAATTTTGAAGTCGGTGGCAAAAAACGATAATGCAAAACCACTTCCGAAATTAAAAGTTATTTTTCACTTTGTAGTGTTTTTTGGAAGTCGGTTGTTTTTATTGTTAAAAAGTCTTTTCTCTTGTAAAAGAAGCCATATCGTAAATCTTTAAGTGGGTACAACTACAAGAGTTTAAAATAATGCTTAATTGAAGCACTACCACCACACCCCGCAATTCTCAAGCGATACTTAGACGTTCTTTCAAGTTCTTCTGTTTTCACAATACAACCAGTGTCAGTAAAAGCATAAGACTTCCTTAAATTGTTTTGTGTTTGAGGATTTGGCGGTTTGGTCTTTATTTATTACTAGCTGTGCCCCGCGACTTCGTTCGCATGGAAGTCGTAAGATACACAATATACTATAATAACAGCCACATTTTAATAAAACTCCCTCGTCCCCCGACCCGTCGCGTTGCACGGCCGCCCGCGCTATTACTTCGTTTTCGCTTAGACTTTTTTCTTTTTGCTCGTCTCCTAAGGGTCGTAGCGTGATGGTAAATAGCCTATAACTATCCTCGACAATTGGGCTAGCAAATGCAAAAATAATTTTTCAAATCCGACTGTTTGTTCACAATTTTGTGGGTTTTAATTTTTTGTGCGGAACCCTAATTACTTTTCTAAAATAGAAGTAGCCTAAGTTACTCCCTGTAAGCTATCTGCCAGTGAAAGTCCTGTCCAAATTGGTTCAGCCGTTTCAGAGATTAATAGGAACAAACAGACAGACAGGCAAAAATGTTAAAAATTGGTTTTACGGTACTTACCGTATATACTTTCAAATGCATACATTTAGTCAAAAGTTATTATTTTGACATTACAAACAGACACTTCAATTTTATTTATTTGTATAGATGTATACGAGATAATCATAACGACATTTTCACTCTAAAAATAATTTGCTTATTATATTGATAAAGTAGCATACGTATACATATAATCCAATATAACATAAACATAATCAGCCGTCGACGTCCCCACTGCTGGGACACAGGCCTGGCTCTGTGAGAGGGAATGGGCCTTAATCCACCACGCGGGCCCAGCGCGGTTCCAATATGTTTGATCATAATTCCCAGTACTCGCGGCGCATGATCAACTGCCCAGCAGGGCACGTCCAGTTAATTGAACTGTTGCTCAGTGCTCCTGTGTTATCTATAACTAGTTCCATGCTCCACCACTCAGCCAGCTTTGTGGCTGAAAACTTACTCCATTTCGTTGTTGCTATAACGCGAATTGTTGCGTGTTCGTGTATTGGAGTTTAAATTGATGTGACAGGATTATTAATGGTTTGATGGTTTGTGCATATTTGTTAGCAGCTTAAGTCAGCTTTTAGTTAATTGAAGAAGATAGTGTTATTGACTACTGGATACTACTGTGTCCGGTAGTCAATAACACTCACTTCTTCTATTAACTAAAAGCCACACATGAGACCACTGTTACTACTCTACACTGATAGAAACACGATCCCATAGACCTAACGTCTACACCAAAATTTCTTTTTACTAGATTTTTTAGTTCATACCAATTGGCACTATAAAATCTGCAAGCAAACCCATACATCAAAACCTCATCCCCTCAAAATTAATCGCATGTAGAACTGAAATGGCTTTCAAGAATCCCTGTAATAAATTCTAAAATTCGTTCCGACCATTGCTGGCTCAGCGAGAGGGTAGTTGTATGAATCCTGGCGTGTCATAAAAACTAATTTCATATACTGGCGGGCTGCAGCGATAGGGCGCATTCGAATCATACGCTGTGAGCGCGAAGGTTGGCTGCGGAGTGTCGGGTGGCTGCGTAAGCGTTTCTGATTAACTCCTGTAGGTTTTATCAGGTTCTTCAATATTTTACGCTATTATAGAAAACTGCCTCTGACTGCCTCGTTGGTCTAGTGGTCGCAAGCGCTACTGCTGAGCATGAGGTCCTGGGTTCGATTCCCAGGTCGGACAGTGTTATTGGGTTTTTCTATCTGGAATTTCTCAGCAGTAGCCCGGAGTCTGGATTTGTGCCCGGTAGATGACAATGGGCTCGCCCCCTATTACATGGGACTTAAACATAACTGGCGAAATGTGGGTTTACTATAATAGGTACACCTCTGCCTAACCCTTCGGGGGAATAAGGCGTGATGTTATATTATGTATAGAAAACTCTCGAGACTAACTTTAACTTCGGACCCTTCATTATCTCCACGTGTTGAGTTTAATGTTCCGCTAAAGCTAAATAAAATGTTTCATAGATTTTTTACAGAAACAAAGCTAAATAGATTATTTCTCGACAATGTCATTGGACGTTATTACTGAGCTGGAAAACGTTTTTCCTTCTACAGTACCTGGGTCACTACCCCGCTCACACTAGCACCCTACCTCCAATTGCCTCCCACCTGGAAGCTGCATGCTTTAGATTATTTTATTACGAGCTTTTTACAGTTCGCCGGCTCTCAGCTATATCTTACCTACCTGTCCTGCTGTAAGTGGTTTTGCTGACTTTACACAACTGTAGTGTGTGTACCTGCTTAATATTTAGATGAAATTTATGTTGGGGAAAGTTGGTTAAACTCCACTTGACTGATTATCTAGAATTAAGTCGCTTGCTGATAATAAACGATACGTGTATAATTTAACTGTCTCTTTGGTATGGGGTTAAAAACGAAACTATTAGGTTCTGATGTTGACCCCAAGGTCGGGTAATGTTTCATTGGAGTTTTCCATTAGAAAATTCATAGAGGAATTTTAAAGAAAAGGTGTACTAAAGTCGTCTGCCTACCCGTCGAGGAATACAGCTTGTATGTTATGTTGTGGTAAAACTACCGAAACTCCCATACATTTTACTATTCGTGTAAATATTTTCGCTAGTAAATAAACTGTAGACGTGCGACATCAATCTAGTTAATTGACCTATTAATGCCAAATATTCAATGTAGTGTGTCGCCTATGTTTTATATACAAAGGTATGAACGTTATCGAAACAAATGGATCGCGATAAGTGCCCGAAACGAACCATATTTTATTCACGAATTGTGTTATTACATTTATTTGTAGCTGCTATAAATTGTTTAAAGGTAGAAATATTTGGAAGATTTATAGTTACGATTACAGTCGGCTAGAAAACTTACTGAATACGTCCTTGTCAAAACACGTAAGCGGTAAAATTTTCCAGAAGTAACTAATCAATCATACCTGTTTAGTAACAAGATTATTGTTTTATATAATAATGAGCAAAAACCTGAAAATTACAAGGTTTAGGCATCTTGTATATTGATATCGTCAATATCGTGTTAAGCAGGATGTTCTGCAAACTTAACCTTTTCGAGGCACATATTGTTTTGATAGTTATCCCAAACTTTTACGTAATATTTGCTGTACGTCCTCATTTGCATTGCCTTTGAGATATATTAAAAACGTTCCATGTTCAGAGGATCATTTTGTTTCGTAATATCGTTACACATACTCGTATGTAGCTCTACTTTCCTCAAAGGAACCAGCTGATTGTTTTACGTTTAACTTGTTTCAATCATTGTATGCCAGTACATGGGGGAACATGTAAGATCATAATTCTATTAATAAGATCATAATGTACCATGTTTTTATGCAAATAAAAATATTCTATTCTATCGTCTAGTCAAAGACGACTTAATAAAGGTTCATGAAGAATTGTGCTGTCACTTCTAAGAGCCTTAAAGCAATATTCATTTCCTAAGATAGGTAGATATATCGTTTATTTGGTGCACGCAATAACATACAAAAGCACGATTCAATAATTATAAATGACATAAATATTATGAAAATACCTATAAGGTTGCAAAGAAAGAAAACAAGACATATTTTGAAGAGACAGATATAACTAAAACCATGTCCTAAGACGAAACAAATCCACATTGTGATTGAACAAACTCAAATAGAACCTGACAGGTAGGTAGTGTTATCACATTTCGCCGCGAGAGGGCGCTCGTCGCTAAGCTTGTAAAGTGAACCCGCCCGTGTCGATGGATTTTCAATATTCTATCTTGTAAATATGATTTTACGCGGCCGAGGCGGGCATTACGCCGAGCCTTTTAAATTAAGGGATTAGAAGGGATTGTGGATTTTATGCTTGTTTTACTTTATGGAGTGGAAATAACTCTGTTACAGATGATGATAAAAGTCGGACGTTTTTAGAAAAGTTGTATTGTATAAGTGTGACGGTGATCCCATTCCACTTGCAGGATGTTCATGCACTTGCTATATAAAAATCTCATCGTGAAAGCTTCAGGTGAAGTGAGCTGTCATTCCTCTGATGCTAGGGATTGACAGCTCACTTCAAGCTGTGAGATTTTTATAGAATAGATCAGCAGTTCTTATGCGTCCTCATAGATAGATAGTGATTCTGCCAGCGTGGCCGACATTATCTGTTGTACTTAGTTAGCTTGAAGTAGGGTGCAGTTAATCTTTTTGATGTAATTAGTTACTTTGTATGTCTTCTCCAGTTAGGTAACTTTCACCCCCAATTATGTTTATAAACTGCAAAGAAAACGCGAATATTTGTAAGTCCAAGTTTATGAGCCATCATTGTACGTAATATTAATTTATATCACTTGAGTGTTCTGTCGCTTATGAAAGCCGTCCCTCAAATCTCCCAGAATGAGGCCTAAACACTTCATTAAATAAGTTAACAGTTATGAAAGTGTTAATTACGAGTAAGTAAGTAGGTACCTAACCCTAATTAGTTGACAACACGAACTTCGATAACTCCCACAATTCAATTACTTCAGATTAAGGAGTTCGATCTCTGCTGAAACAATCATCTCTCAATTATTTGGAGAAAGTTTGTGTTTATTTGGTAACCTTGGTACTTTTTGTTGTAACTTCGGTAGGTACTAACTTCCAAAGTTGTGTTTAACATTATCATTCATTGTTCTCTCAAATCTTCTAAAAATAAAGAAACTACAGTATTTTTATGTCACGAAGCGACATGTGGTTACCAAGTGTACAAACACGCTGTGAATGTGTGTAAGCACAGGAGCTCTCGGTACCGTCCGAGACAATGGCTAAGTCGGAAGGTGACGCACACTTTCACAGCATGTTTGTACACTTAGTTAACACAAGTAAAGTGCGTATCGCTTCGTGAGATAAAAATACAATACACACCTGTACGTAAGCAATATTTCGATATCTAATATTGTTTCAAACAACTAGCTTTACTATAAAAGTAGGTAAGTCAATCAACCGATACAATTTATCTTCATCGACAGAATTATATAATATATTTTATGACAGAAAACATTCGTTTTGAATAATGTATTCCCCACCCCTATCATATTTGGCGTTCCTCCTCTTACTCTGATGTTCATGCCACACGAAAAGGTCATAAATAAACCTTATCCAAACCAAAGTCTATATTCGTCTCCAGTGCACGTAGCATGACCACCATAGACACGGGTTTTGTCAACCGAAGAATAGACAAAATGACACATCGCCATGCTTAGACGGTAGACATCTTTCTACAATCTGTGATTTTGTATATTCTTCCATCGACAAAACCCGTTTCTATGGTGGTCATGCTACGCGTACTGTACAACTGACAGCTACATAATTATCTAGCACAGTCCCAGAATATTCAACAATAAACATTAATAACAGTGCTGCAGCTCATCTCTGTTCCAACAATCCTTGTTGACTTTGAGCAAAAGGCTCCCGTTCGTTGCAGAGTGCCGTTACACTCGCTTTGTTTGACGCTGCACTGTATGTGCGGCGTTACGTTTCACTTACATCTTCGTATCGCTGCATCTTTGCTCTTGGGCTATTGACGCATAGTTCAGAACTCTGTATGTGCTATTTATGAGACAACGCCCTCGTTGACCGACTGCGAAAAGAAGGATGTTAGGTAGACTGTGGTTGTTTGTAGCACGTTATATGAATTAATCTTTAACTTATTTAATATTGGTTTATTTTTGTTAAAGTATATATTATGTTGTATATGTAGTACATGTATCAGAGAAGCTACAAACACTAACGTAATTAAAATCATCTCAATTCACTGATTCAGCATTAGGTATGCCGAGCAAAACCTGAGAGTACGTAGTTACCCTACATACCCCCTCATTATACAAATGCACTGCATGTGTATCCCGATATTACCGTCCATATAAACTATACAGGCATATTGCACTATGGAAATTGCGTCCATATCCAGGCCGCTTGCAATTTTGGTGGAATGATATGTATTTTGTTGGTAGATATACTGTTTACATCTCAGTGCTCACAGGAAATATTAAATGGAACATTTCTACGAAAACATACGAATAACGTACCCACGTTATGATTTAATATGCTTTTCTTACAAATTAAAATGAATGTTTTGTAACGTGTGAAAATAGTTTTGGATTTTATGCAGTGCGCTGGAAATATTGCATTTTGTTTGATTAACAATCTGCAGAATATAGTACCGAGCAAAATGCCTTTCGACCCAATGTTGCTGATTCTGTTATTTATCCAGGCCTCTGATTACTTTGTATATGAGCACTGGCAGGGTTATTCTAGGTAAAAATTGGATAGGTGTCAACATTAGCGTCAACAGTGAAAGTAATTTAAATTTAACAGTTTAAAAGTACGTAGGATTATCCCACTCCCAAAAATTTCTGCAAACTGGTTTTCCTGCTACAATGAAAATTGTTTTTCTTAAAACAATGTTGTGGAAGTTATTACTGGTAGAAATGTGCAAAACTTTACTGTTCTTAAAATTGGAACGACCGTTGCGAGCAAAACTTAGTATTGAACAATTTATGCACTATTCGGAACGCTCGGCCCGGAGCTGTTTGGTACACACCCAGGTCTCGATGACCCATTATAGCAGGCAGATTGTTACGCCCGAGTTTCTCTCTGTTTGTACAGTTTTTATTTTTATTTTTTGCTTGTTTATTGTGCGTATATTTTACTGTATTTTCAGTTGAGTTGTTGGGTCAAATGGCTGTGAATTTTACCTTTTCAGGCGGTGAGTTTACAAACTGCGTCAACATAATTCCTTCGGAACCAAAAATGTACTGATAAACTTATGCAATGACGATATTACTTTTATATGGTTTGCGTAGCGTTCGTAAATTGTTCTGAAGCTTTCTTCCCTCTTGTGAATTGTCACAACATGCACATGGGACTTTGCAGGAGCGGTAAACATTCGGCGCGCTCGGGTCTCAACGACCCATTACCGCACGCTCAGTGTTACGAGCCCCTGCTCTGTTTTGTAAGCACAGTTTTTTCTGAAAATATTTTCATGTTGATTACAAAACATTTAGTGAGTTTACTTGAATTATTGAAGAGCGCAGCATGCTAAACAGAAATGCGAAAAGTTTTTATTAAAAGTATTTCGTACATTATTTTATTCGTAAGTTTACATCTTTATGTGCTTTTACTCCGAGTAAAGCATGCGTCTATTCCTATTCAGTTTTTCCCTTTTCCCAATCTACAATGTTCCCGATAACCAGTCAATCGCCTTTTATAACTTATTTTTATGCAAATGTAAACAACCCAGATAACCTAAACATCCGTCCAGTGTCGACAGAGGTTTCTTTCATATTCTTCCACATTATTTTAATTATTCTTATCAGTCCAGTTTGAATTTTCGTATGTTTTTGAAATAGCATTCAGTGCTTTCATTTGTGTTGAAACAAAGCTTTCTATAAAACTAATTTGTTTCTCTCCAAATAAAACTGAAGCAAACGGAATTTCCACAATGCAATGGAGCGCTCAAAAGTGGCGTTCCATTCCATTCCGGTTAAGACTGCATATGCTTAATTACCCCCCACACATTCGGTGAACTTTGCAACAACAAAAAGAACGTTTTGTGAAGTTCAGAGCATTCTCTGGCAGCTTTTATTCTGATTAATTTGAAATGAGAGAAATAAAAGGAATCGCTGGAGGTTACCGCGATCACCAATGTGCCAGTGCAAGTCTGGTATCTCTTTTGACGGTCCTAGATAATGTTTTTTCAACTATCAAGAGGTCTGTCTTTTTGTGTTTATGTTAATGAAAGCTATCCAAAGCACTGTGCGAAAATATACTGGGCTAAAGATAAAAAATATTGACACGACACAGAAAAATTAATTCAGCGGCCCTTTTTTAGGCGTCCAACATAATTTAATCACTAAAAAAAATACACATAAAAAAATCATTCAGCAATTTCGTAAATCAGAACATTCAAAACTGATTTACCTAGGTACATGATTATGAATATACAAATTCCGTATATTATTATACCTACTTCCTTTATGTACACTTCACATGTGGGCGTATTGAATGATACTTCGCTCAGACTCATTCCATTTACGTTCTAGCGTACAGTATCCACTAGTGGGTGAGTTGAAATTCTAAATATGAAAATGAGCGAACATTTCACATCCGAACGTTATTAAATGTTTGTATGTTGAAATTGTATTTTGTTGAAACAGGAGACTGGGTTGACAAAATATAAGTTTATTGGAGATGCTATAGGTAATTGGGTTAGGTCGTCGCAGGAAAATTGATATTGCTTTGACGGGTTTTAAGTGGCGTTTATTTTGACAAATATCCTATTTTATCATTTATCCTGAAACTAGCTTAACTAGCTGCTGAAAATGCTAAAATATACAAGGTGTAACATAAATAACGCACAACCTCTTGAGGGGTCATTGTACTCATTATTATGAACAACTTTTACTATGGGACCAAACCTGAAATCGCGAAAAAAAGTCAGCTGGTCCCTACGTTTTGACGAGTTATGCGAACATAAATTGTATATTTGGCACGTACCAGATTGGGACGACCCACTCTTTTGTTCTAATTCTATTGTACTCAAAATTAAGCTGATTAGACGAAACTCTGAAAATTATATTTCATAAACTATACCTTTTATTAGTCCTCAACAACATTCTGAATAGTACTACCAACTACTACTACACAACTGGCATTTTCAAACGACTGCGTAGAATTGATACTTCATGTTTATTTTACTCTTAGCACAGAATACCTACATAATATGTACAGGCTCTCAAGCAACCCACCGACTGCTCACAGTATAACAACTACGGTATAACAATATAATGCTCAGCTTTGTTACTCTGTGTTATATTCTAGATTCCGTGAAGCTCAAGTATGAGCACTTCGTGTTTGTGCGTTTATTTTAATGAGGCTTATAAAATGTGCTTGAAGTTTATACTGCTATAGTCATTTAATAAGAAATTAACAGGTTCACGTAAATCTCGTTATGCTTACTGTTATTCTAACAAAATCGTGTTTAAAATGCATATTCTAAGCGGTAATAGATAAACACCTAATTAACTACTCAAGTTTTTTCTTATTTTACCCGCAAGTAAATGCGGGCAAAATGTAAGGATTTTTTCGTATCTGTAACTAACAAATTCATCGCTATTATTTAGCGATCAACTCAAATTGGAAAAAGATTGCGCAGATAAGTAAATAAGTATCGCCATAAAAACAGTATACCAGTGGAACGGCCCCAAAATGGCTGCGTACAGCCAAACAGTTTCCCTCCCTGACGCATTAGACGCAGCCTACGTCACGCGCTACCCTTGAACCCTAGAACATACAAGTGAAGGCGTAGGTACAGTTTGTTACAAAAACCCGCCGATCTAAATCACAACCTCTCTATAAATTACTTTTTGTTGAACCTTCGAACGCCATTACGGGTCGTTATGACCGCGTGCCGATATTCAGATTTTCGAAAACTTTTTATATAAGCCAACTTATTTATCATACATGTGATATTTTTTTTATCAAATTTCGTCTGATATGCTATAAACTACAGCCGCAGGCCCACGCATCGCTTCAGTTTGCGTAGATTGCCCCTCTCGACTCGAAGCTAACCGGTCTGAGCCGGAAAATTGTGGATTCACGCGTGGTAGGTTATACATATCCGCGCTTCGAATAGGTTCTTATTGTAGTTTACTTAGCGTTGAAAATGTAGGCTTTAATAGAGATACTTAACTTGGACACATTTTCTATAATAAATTCTGTCAGTATTGTATGTATTCGGACACCATTTTTTTTTTTGTGAATCAACACTTGCAGTGTATTTTAAATAACTTATGTGTGTGTCGGATTTCAAAGCATCACGGAACCACTTGCTTTTATAAATGTTTTATCAATCTCCTCACATATGTATGTACCCCTCTCGTTAATATTTAATGTACCTTGTTTTAGCAGCTCACAAATCAAGTTTCAAACAACTTCCTTTCAGTGTGTTCTGTTAAACATTACGTAGTTGTATTGATGTGGGGTTCATTGTATACCTACACAACTACATTTTTATTAACGTTAGAATAAAATGCACATCAAAATTCTACTACGTCAATAAATCACACATAATTTCAAAGGAAGTGCACACTACTGTATTATGAAAAAAATATTAAATCCAATTTCAATAAAAAGCAGACCCATTGAAACCGCTCGAACCATACCAAAATGTCCCTTGGGTCCGCAATCCGCGAAGCGTAGCAATTGGTCGTAACTATTCCTAGCAGTATAACCACACAGTAGGAAAAACAGAATCCATTTCATAAAATGCTTACCCACGAATTTCGCATTCAATCGGAAACTTCATGGAATGCCTATTTCCGTGGGTCTTTTGACAGGTTCTAAATAGAATTATTGTATGTATCTTCGTGTTTAGTGCCACAAGGGTTGTCATCGTCCAGAATAGGGATGTCTTACTTAATTGGGCTACTGCAGCAATGCAACGCAACGTTGCCAGATTTCTCGAGCTGTTGCGGTTCATACTTTATCCACGCTTAGAATGTGTCTTCGATTCGCAGTATTGCTTACAAGCAATCGCATATTTATGCCACTGTAGTAGCTAATTTTCATTTATAGATTTGCACTCAACGCCATCTGTCTCCACTTCCAAGTTTTACTCTTTACCCGCCTGCTCGACAGCAAAGACAGGGTTGTTTTTTATCTGTTCACTTAATAAAGTATCCCGCATGACTTAGATCGAAAGGATTAATTAAAACCATGCAGACAGTTTTAAATATCTCTTCGAATTACTGTGCAAGAAATATGTAAATCTTAGTGGCGTGCTTATGTCCGACAAATTTAGCTCACAATCTCCAAGAGCGCGAGCACTGGAGATGCTTTCAGATTATGACAAACTTTGCAGGAGTTTTAAATTAAGCGTTTATCGCTAAGTAATCTTGTTTACTGCGGAAAATGTTTCATTTTTGTGTTAAAAAGTAGGGATGGGCCAAAATTCGTTCCACATCCGGTTTAACAAAACTTCGGCATTTGGCCGAAATTTGGTTCAAATGCCGAACATTCGATTCAAGAAAATATTAAAATAAAATTATAAGCATTTTATAGTTTATTACTTAGTTAGTTGTTAATTATTTAACAATTAAATGTGTCCTAAACATTATCAGAATTTTGACATCTAATCATTGAAATAACTATCGTCCAAAATCACATTTTTTTAATTTTTTTATAAGTGTTAAATGGTATTAGATATTATAATGTGGTATTTTAAATTTACCAAAGGGCAGGGTATGGTGCAAATACACCAGGGATTCTGTGTTATCTGGCAGGAGTCTGTTACGTTTTTGTTCGTATACATGTCTCAGAATATACGGAGTTTCCAGGGGCCGTGAAAAAAAAAGTGCAGCGCGGTGAAAATAACCGAACTTCGGCCGAACTTTTTATTTTCACAGAATGTTCGGCCGAAGTCCATATTCGGTTCGGTTCGGTTCGTTTGGCCCATTCCTATTAAAAAGTCGTTAAAACTTGTCTGATATTTTGTTTTTACAAAAAGAATGTCTTATATATATTTCTGGAAGCCTTGCCAAAGACAGTTGGCAATGACTAGAAAACTTAGTTTTCCTTTAACGCCGAAGAATTTTAAGAGAAGGGAACTGCATGTAATACGTCGTGTATGCAATAATTCAAAGTGTGTTTTAAACGCGTTGCTACCGCAATCTAATAGCGCTAGAGAAATTGCATTTGTATTTCTATTCTATATAAACAATAAATGGGAAACACTGGAAAACCAAACAAAGTGGCATTGCAGCAAAACAAATGTAACTCAACGCATGTAATCCAACATTCCGTACCAAAATCCTCCGACACGTGTCATTTAAATACCGTCACAAACATCAATGCATGTCACTCGGCGAGCGATTGGTTAATTCTTTTTGACAGCTACGCGGCGTGACTGCATCGCGACGGTTAATTGTCAATTTACATATAGATGGTGCTATAGACCGCGGGTCGCAGGGGAGGGTTAATGAATGCCCCGAGGCGCACAACAGTTGAATCGAACAATTAGATTAATCTCCAGTGATAAGTATTTGTGGCAATGTTTTGCAGTGATTAATGGGTAGTTTTGTTTGTTTTATCAAAACGATAAGAGTGGAAGGGAGATTCGAGGGTTTAATTCAGATATCACGAACGCGTGAATGTGTTTCAAAGCAAAAATGGTCATACTCATAGGAGGAATGCGAACAGTCAAATTCCTCCTATAAGTATGACCATTTTCAAAAATAGTTTTACATGGTTATTTTTAACGCTGGTAAGCTTGTGAAGATTTGATAAAACAACCCGAAAACCAAATTTCTATCTTCAGCATAATTTACTAATACTAATACCAAACCCGGATAATACAGGCCTCCTAATATGTATCCTCTATGCACGAGTGTGCCACGTCCACCGTTATGTTGAGTACAACCCAACAGCCCAACATGGCCGCTAGCCAGCAATCATTCCGCTTCGATGCACATCGCTTTATTGCAGCCTCAACCGAGATGTTTTGCCGATACACGATAACTAAGTACAGCCGTATAAATATTTTGGAGACTGGGAGAAAAAAGGAGGTTTTAAGACGCAGATAAATGCTAGTGATCTTGAGTGCATAGCTTGCGCGGTCTGTGCTGAGCTCACGCAACGCGTCGTACGTCCACCCAGTAATAGCACTCGCCTATCAAGGAGCGCTGTCCCAAGTTAGACGTATTATTAATTAATTATACATAAAATAAAAAGCATTCTAATAAAACACGAATACCAAAAGATAAATAATGAAATTATCTTTAAAATGGTGAAGGTTTCATAAAAATACGCTTGATAGTTTTTGAATTATTCTCAGTTTTTTAACCGCGTTAGACATAACTTTTCAAATTAATTACACTATGTAATATAAACATAATCTAAAATGTTCACATATTAAGTTATTAAGAAAATGCTCTAATTTACCATATATTTTTGCCAAATCATGAACACTACTCTTGTAGACGTTATTAACAGTTTAAAATAATTAAAAATCGGTTAACGTCGCCTTAAATGTAGTCATTGTGTTTTGTTTTTTCTGCAAAAGCTACGAAAAATAAACAACTAAAAAATAAAAAATATATCCCCTCATCTGTTATTTGACGATGACAAAGATTATAAGTTAGATAATATAAACATTGATAAATCGCAGATGGGTTACCTAGCTAAATCGCGTACCGTTACTGTTAAATAATATACTCGTAAATTCTAATTAACTTTCTTCGATCAACTTCCCCGATCTGTTATTCATAAAAATCGAGCAATAGGGTGCTTACCTAAAGAAACAGGTTTCCGGTACAGAAAAACCCGTACGGCGGCACCGATCGGTGCAGGTATAATATTTCCATGTTATCTTATGCGCTCACTTATAAAGAAACAGGTTTATACTTGTCGATGCCGACTACCTGGACCGAGCCGTACCGGTCGGTACCGGCCCGCACAGGCTCGTCTGCACCGGAAACCTGTTTCTTTATGTAAGCACCCATAGCTAAGAGAATAACATAAGGAATTGGAAAACTATAAGTTGTCTACTTTCTCCTCAGCACAACTATGAAGTTGCCAGGTATAAACAGGTGAGCAAGCGTTGTTAATATAGGTACTCTCATCAGTTATTTTATCGATTTTTTTATGAAATGAAAGGTTATTTTAT
The DNA here is from genome assembly GCA_947568875.1 of Fissipunctia ypsillon. Taxonomy (NCBI): domain Eukaryota; kingdom Metazoa; phylum Arthropoda; class Insecta; order Lepidoptera; family Noctuidae; genus Fissipunctia; species Fissipunctia ypsillon. Next base: position 1,943,010 of record OX387660.1, on the reverse strand, counting down.
TCCCTACCCAACAGTATTAGGTTGCCTTATTTAGCAAAAGTTTGTCACATCCAAGGTTGCCAAGATTTTAGATGTTAAGTTTTTGGCGCGAGCGTGAGAGTGACAGAAGCGTTGCGCGTGTTCATGAAATTTGGCACACAGATAGTTTATAACCTAGATTAACATATAGGGTACTTTTAATCCCGGTAGTACGTCCCCGTGGGATTCTTTCCTAAATCCACGCGGGCGAAGCTGCGGGCAAAACCTACTCATAAACATACCTAATCGAATGTAGGAAATACAAAACGTAGTTAGGTAATCCGAATTGTCTTTTTGTATTGCCATTTGCTAGCTCGTGGTAATCAAATAAATAACTACTGTTCAAAGACAATAAAAGTGCACCGATTGAATTTGAACGATGCAATAGTGCAAGACTGTTAGATTTTACTATCCTGTCAGGGAATCGTTTCTACCGCTTCATTCTCAACTGGCACGGGATGTTAGAACCGAGGTTTTTATTCAATTACTTAAATGACCATTTTAATTCCACGATAAGAAAAAAATGTATAGAGAGAATATGCTGCAAAGCGGACCGCATAAATCAGGAAAAGCCGTGAAATAGTAAAAAGACCAGGGGAGCAATTCCCGTATTTTAAAGAACGGTCGCATTCTAATCTCAATCTCAATCTGTCAAACATTGTATGGGATTTTCGACATTCATTGTCGCTGCGATGGGATTGCGACTAGATTTTAAACGTTTTTAATTACGGGAATTGGCCTTCTGTTTAAAATTGTTGATATTCTTTAAGTCTATTAAAATATTCGCTTTTGGTTTCATCTAGCCTTAATATATGTACATATTTGTATGCAGGCGGATTCACAGTCACTGCGTTTTAATAATTTACACAAGATCAAGTGAAATCTACAAGAAAAGGATCATCTTTACATCACTTCAAAGTTCCTCTTAGCTGACCGCGTCGCTTTGACGAGGGAGCCCGACCGAATTCGGTGTGGGTAGTGAAGCCAGCCAAGTGAATGCGTTTGAATGCATCACAAATGAGTCGGCTAACTCTCTGGAAATAGCCGCCTCTGCAGCCTTGACACTAAGGGATGCTTTGAATTAAAGCTTGTGAATGTGAAAACTGTACTCGCCTGTGAACCTAAACAGTTGGCAATGAGGCAAGACTGTTTAGCCGCGTAACTAGAATCAATTCTATTTTCTTATACATATAAACGGGTATCTATTTATCCTCACTCGGTCACAATACAATGTAATGTCCCTTTGAAACTATGTAACGTAACCTAATTATATTTCCCAGACCATAACTCAACAGAGGTCCTTAAAATCAATGTATCCAACAGCTGTATCATTATAACCTCATAAAATATACGTAAAGGGGTTCGAAAGAGCATTAAACTGAATAGTGGATGCTCGTGCTCGTCAAAAGCACTTGTGTCTGTATTACTCTGCATCAAGTCCGCGCAGACCTCGCCACTACAGGGGCTACTCCCTAATCACGAAGTCCGTAGTTTCGGCCGAAGTTACGAGCGTTTCCTACTCCGTATCACTTACGGACATAAGATTAGTTCGGTTTCCGAACTAAGAATGAATGACAACACGATTTTACAGTTATCCCTACGCCCGATGTTTTTCCCGTCCGAAAATTTTAATTTTACACTTGTTGGTAAAAAGAAGTTCAGTCCAATTAATACGGAACATCTTTTAGCAGTTAAGGACTTAGAATCTGTCTTATTTGATAGGTATATCATTAGTGCTGAATGTACACACATATCGAGCTACATTTCCAGTATCAGCTGATCTCGCATTGTATAGGATTTCCGTACAATGGCCAGCTTATACCGGTAATGTATAGCTTGATAAGGAGCCGTGTGTACATAGCTATTTTAGAGTCGTAATATCTTTTCCTTTTCAGTTACAACAAGATTACCCATACAAAATACAATAGGTATATTAGTAATTATAAAGTAAAGTAGAGTATGCCTAAAACCATCGCCAATCCTACATTGTACTCAAATCAACAGTAACCGCCTGTCGTAAAATTCTTATTGGGCTCGATTATGATAATTTATACAAAGGGAACGCTGTGGGTGCGGGGGGAGGGTGCAGGAGGCTCCTCTCGAGGAACTCTTATTGTTGGCAGAACCCGAGTGATCCTCGAATCTTTTAATTAGGTGATATTATCTCTCCCTTCCTTATCATTAGCGGTACGCTTCGGTTCAGGAGCAGTCTCATTGCGGACTTTTGGAAAAGATGGAAACATATTTTCAATGCAATTATTGAAACCTATTTTGCGTTTTAAATTATAATGATCTTGTAATTATACGTTTATTCGAAATGTAATGTTTCTGCTTCTTTCCTTAACTGGATTAATGCTTTACTCGAATAACGAAAACATCAGTATTTCCTAAACATGAAATAAAAGTCGTTGTTTCATGATTAGTCTTTTTTTATAAACATTATATTACTCCTAACAAGAAAATGACAAACGTTCTCGTAGAGGAATCCTGTAACTAATTGCAATTAGACTCGTTATCAAGAAGGTTGATACGAGATTACGAGGAAAAACATCAAATGAACGGAAACAGGATATGAAAGTAATGAACGCTTGCGTGCACTGAAAAAGAAAAAAATAACGTTCATCTGCCATCATGGCGGGAACTCAACAATGGCGGAATAATTCTATTTTTAAATCCTGGGTCCTTCTACCCTCTTTACTTTTTCCTTTTACGTTCGATGGGATGAAGTTAATCGATTAGGAGGATTATTTTCGGTTTGAATTTGCTACACACGAATTATCATTATGATGCCTATATTTTAATGATTAACGATCATCCTATAATATTAAACCTTGTGGAAACGTGTCCTAAAGATACAATTTGTATTAACACTTTCAATTTTGCTATACATCATATCAACAATTCGACATGTTTTTCTTTAAAATCAAACACGATAAAATAGGCTCGCCCCCTATTACTTGGGACTTAAACACAAATGGCGAAATGTGGGTGTACTACTATATGTATAGGTACACTTCTGCCTAACCCGTCGCGGAAACAAGGCGTGATGTTGTGTTGTGTTATGTTATGTACAATAAAATAAAACATGATAAGGAGACTGTCAAAACAAAATGATCTGATAAAAAATTACTCAGCTAACATTATTTTAAAATCAGTTCTATGTCGGAAGCGTCAGAATCCAATCAAATGATTAATGGAAAATATAGAAACACGATTTGTCGATTTACTTTTCACGTGTTACCAAATCTAACAAATCAGCTGCTCTGACTGTCAATGAAAATAATGCGAAGCAAACATCATTTACATTTTTATATTCTCATTTTCACACTCAAAAATGTGGGCTCTTACAATGTTGATGCATTGTATACCTATTCATGCGTATGATTGTATGAGCACACAACAGTCTGGATCTGTTTCCGCATTAACATACATAGGTACTATAGTACATAGGTATATACTATACTATACGCAGGTAGATCGTTTTGGATGTGTTTAAGCATTATAGGCAGCATAAAAAATACATAAAATGTGGCTTAGTTATTTTTATTCTTGTTTTAAAGTGCTCGATTATAATAATAATTATTATTTATTTAACTTTACATGCACAACATTACATAATTATGAATCCCAAGGCGTTGTACAGAGCAATTTACAAACTAAAAAGTGACACACATACCTACATATGTAATTAGGTAAAATATATATATATGTTCCGGAATAACGCATAACCTCTTAAGGAGTCATTGTCCTCATCATTATGAACAACTTTTACTATGGGACCAACCTGAAATCGCGAAAAAAAAATCTGCTGGCCCCTACATTTTGACGAGCGCCCTTCGGGGAACACAGGCGTGCCGCGTGTTATACCAAGGTGGAACAGGAGGATTGACATTCCTTTAAAACACGTATGAGAATCATGTTCTTTATCCGTATAGAAAAAAATCAATCAAATCCAATGAATACTTTAGCCACAGGGAATTATTTTTCATTTTATTATTTTTCAACATGATGTAGATCTGAGTCCGTAAAAATAATAGGTAAACATTGTAAGGTCAAGAACCTGTGCAAAACATACGATTCTATTCTCTGCATTTGTACTGTTCTCCGACTAAAGTACTCGTACCTGCGCCTACCTACCTGCGCCCCGCACCGCCGCCGCCACGCCCCGCCCCTCACCGCACCGTTGGTCAGTCACCTTTCGTAGATAAAGCGTGTTTACTTTTTATGCAGTTGATTCTGCTATTTATTTTGTTTGAAAACTGCAATTTTTAAATTTTCCATTAACTACTAATCTTTGTGTTTTAAAATGTTCTGATGGATTAGTACTATGCTCGTTTTCATTTAATGTCGTACATCCAGATACACGTTGTATAAGTATTATTATAAATTACTATTTCTGCTTTTTCCGTCGATTACACTGATTCTAACCCTAATTTTGTTTAATTTAAAAAAAAATCTCGTATCGATGTCTGCTGCAGTAGCAACCCTATCCGAAGATAAACATTATTTTCCGTCGGTCGTGTGTTGGCGATGTTTACGCTAATCCCGCGCTTTCAGCGCTGAATACACTACAAGTGGTTCGCTGAAAGAAGCGCAAATAGACTGAGGGCCCACACTGAAGCGAACAATGTTTTATTTTTGTTGTAGATCGGGTAAGGAGCTGTATGGTCCTCAGTTAAAAGAGGAAGGGAAAATATTAACAGCAGGGAAATTTATCGCAATATGAAAACCCTATTTTTTTCTACGACGAGTTTCTTCTCCTTAGTTCGTAAAGTTTGTGAAAGGAAGTGCTTCGCGTTTAATCAGAAGACGTAGGAGCGACTTGGTCTTACCGTTGTTGGAGGCAAGGCCGCAGTTCCTAGAAAGTTAGAGAAGACATTATTATTGTTACGGTTTTATTACTAGATTAAGTCATTATGCTGTACTATGGAAGAGCGGAGTGGAGCGGGTGGAGTGGAGTGGAGCGGAGCGGAGCGGGACACAGGCATTATTTGCTTAAAAAGAGGCTCCAAACACTAAACCCTTTTTTTGTAAACTGAATCATAAAAAAAACTTATTATATTTATTCATTATTTTTATCAGTAATTAGACGCCAATTATTCAATCTGACTGACTTGCTAAGACTAGAAGGCACCTTTCCGTTTTAAACCACCCTCAAAAACGATTAACACCAATTCTATTACAATATACAATATCATCCCAATCATCTACAACCTAATACCAAACGTAATCCTTCGCCATCCATTCAAACAAACCAAAGAGTAGCACCGTAGCTATCTCCCATCGTCCCGGGGCAACGCCGCTACGGCGTAGGCGGCCTACGGCGCTACGGAGCTACGAGCATACAACTGCATTCACGCTACGAGATTTAGGTCAGATGCTTTGAAGCGTCGTAGCAAGTAAGTACTATAGGACCTATCCTTACAATATGTGATAAGGAGCCCACGTAAATAGTTCGTACCATCTTAGATTAAATATTGACGAGTAGTCATGTCTTTTAGGCTGTGCGCAGACTTGTCAAGACTAGTCAGAGTAGTCTCTGGAAACAATGATGGCGTGCGCACTTGCGCTACAAAATACATACTCAAAAGAAAAAATAATTAAATCAAATCACTGAAAATACTGTTTTGCATCATGACATCACTGTTCTGTCTACCTTAAACAAATATAATATTTAATTTAAGAAAATGTACTCGTAATACTTCTACTACTAGTTATTTTCTTCAGTTAACGAGCAACTACATTAAATTTACGTTTAATAAATAAGCCAGGATATACAAACAACAAAAATATGCAATAAATAGTATTCTATCTATCTATCTACGCAGCATCCGACACCTCACAAATTACATTTACTGTATGAAACAAATCCGGCAATAAAAACTATCTGTAGGGCATTACATTTTATAGGTCAAGTGGCAGCCGTGCGTTGAGAGCGCTGGTTCCGCAGTCAGGGATGCCTCTTCAAACAGATTCAATAGGAGAGGATTATTCATTTTACTGAAAATGTTGTTTCAAACTACGAAGTTCATTTTAATGGTACTTATGAATGAAAATGAAAAATGGTTTATTATTTCAACAAGTAAATCTTAACAACTAGTGACTGACATATAAAGGTACGGAATAAAAGCGAGAGAGAGAGACCCGACATTTTGCTAGGAATTACATACATACATACATAAACTCACGCCTTCTTCCCATGGGGGTAGGTAGAAACTACAGAACGCCACCTGCTATGATCCTTACATACTCCTTTTGCCTCGTTTATATTCATACATCTGGTCATACACGCACGCCGGTTGCGAGTACTACGCACCTGACCTTTCTGAAGAACATCACCAAAAAGATCATTATATGTCTTCCTAGGGCGTCCCCTAGGAATTGTTTATAAAAATTTATCAGCTTATTTTCATTGATGACGATGAGGTTAACAAGCAAAAAAAAGACAAGTAATGCGTAATAGGCGAGTCTACAGTAAGAAAAATACCTTATGGATTTTATTATGTAGAATGGTTATGAGCTAAAAGTATCAAAATTCAGTTTAGTTTTGTAAATGATTATAGATTAATATTAGATAGATAAATAGAATACTCTTTATTATGTACACCTTAAATAAAAAAAATAAAAAAAAATAATATACAACGTGTCGCTAGAATGGCGACATTAATAACACGCGGGTAGTGCTAGTGGTCAGTAATCATAAAAGTTATATTAAGATAATATAAATATAATTCGTAAATTGTAAAATTAAATGTTTCAAACAAACTAAATAATAAAGCTCCCTTTTCCTTCAATTCGCCTACTCTTTGCACGTTATTCGTTTTAATTTCATTGATGCGATGTTATCATCCGTGACCTCGGCAAATGACCAATGCGCTCAGTTCTTTAAGTACAGGTTGCTCCAAGAAGCTATTTTAGAAAATTGTAAATAAATCAATAAATGATAACGTTTAATGAAATTAAAATATCTTCATAAAACGAAAATGCGAAACCGTATACGTGTGTTAAATTAATGTCGCCATTAAAGCGGCACGCTGTATATGTACATAATAATATACATTATTTATTATAATATGAAACGGACAATCTGCGTTCCATAATGAACAATTAACCTTTTAACCGCCTACGTCGGATTAATCCGACAAATATTTTCGGGCCCATTTCGCCAGAGTCGTATATGTACGACCAAAATATCACTGCTCTCTTAATCAGCTTTTTTATTTAATTACGCTGTATTCTATCAAAAATATGTTTATATTAGGTAAATAGTTAACTAAGTAATCATTTACAGTTTAATACACTTTAGTCTCTTAATTAGAAGTCCTAAAAAAAAGGTCCAAAGTTAGATGACTTACTAACAAAATTTTTAGAAAATTGTATTGATGTGCAACGCCCATGACGACAAAATCCGACATGAGGGACGGGACATATGCCAAGATTTACCGATACAAAAATAAACATAAATCAAAATATTTCTCGTTATACTGACTAATTATTAACGTTAAAACAAATACAGCAATTGTTAATAAAACATTTTTTTACAAATATTTGTGAGTATTTCATTTAATTTCTTTAAAATTAAGTAAATTTACTTGTGAAATGTCAGCGACTGAATTGATGGTCATCCCATCCCTAGCCTACATGTTCCGAAACTTACTTTGTTAGTACGCCCTGCGCCACGGTCGTATAAAGACGACCGCTTCTTACGTCATAAACGAGTGCCGACTTCTGGAATTTTCCATTAGTGTTGTGCTTGTGCATGTAGTTTTACGTTCGTATGTCGATAAATGTACATGTCAGAAATTTGTCATGACGACTACTGAAGAGTTAATTAATACGAATTCTAGAAGGCGATGAAAATGAAGAATTTTTATCAGACGAAGAGTTTGACATTGATGTAGAGGTAATTATTTTTTTTATTACACACCTAGTTATATTTTAATTTATTGTGTAGTATGGTGGTGATGTCTGAATGAAAATTTTAAACTTAATTAGAGTGAGTGAGATGGCGAGAGCGCACCGTGCGATAACTTAAATAATAATAATAATAGTTTTTCTTCTCTGGACTGATTTTATTGTGAATAGCCTAAGTACTAATTAATAAATCGTTCAAACTTTTAAACACTTTTTGATTTTACTGGATTACGAAAAATGCCGAATAATTTCGTAAGGTAAATAGTATTCAAGTAGGTACCTATATCTCCACCAAGCTAAGTTTGCACCTCGCTGGAATGCGGCGTGTACCCGTGTACCTATGTATAATATAATGTTAAAAACAATAAATGCAAAGTAAAATCTAACAAACATTTGTATACTTTTTTAAAGTCACAGCGAATCCTTTTTTGCAGCCCGTAGTACCTAAGCGTCAGTGTGACGTAATCGACGCGAGGTGCAAACTTAGCTTGGTCGAGTTGTAGTTGTTAGTTAACCACGCTTGCAAATGCAAATGTCGTTATTAAAACGAAATATCGACATCGAAAAGTTAAGTACTGCACATCCCTCTTTGTTGTAGGTATATATTTTTCGATTCACTGTGCCGGGCGAAGGGGGCACGCCAACTGATATGAGTTAAAAGGTTAAAAGAGCTGTAACGAGTAACGACATCCCATCAAAATAATGCCGCCATCTTTGACAATTAGATTTGACATGACAACTAGTGATGCCCAATCTTTCATTTCACACACATCGAGAGCGACATTACTGGCGTTGCCCACCTGCTCACGGATGTCACACGCGTCCGTACAGTAGGTACGACAACGTGCAAAGGTTCCATCGTTTATCTTCGGTAAAACCGAAACATAGCGAATTAAATGTGACTATCGACCAATAGAAATTGATTAATACTCCCACCTAAATTATTATAGATTGACGCACTAATTCCGTCACTCCCATATTGGACCAGTCACGTTTAATTCGGCAAAGTTCGGTTTTTCCGAAGATAAACGACGGAACCTTTGAACGTTGTCGTACTGTACGTACTTTCTTTCAACCTTTAATCCATCCATCCTAAATAATTAATGATCTTTTTTATACAATGACTACCCATAAGTGAGATGCATAGTTATATGTATTTCAAATAAAATAAAACCCTGGGTACTGAACGGTATCGCTTTTGTTTAAAATATATCGACACGGATTTAATGGGCATCCCTAATCCTTGTCATGTCATGTCAATCAACTCAACTGTCAAGTTATGGGCACTAAAATAGAAGATTTACCAAATGATTAAAATGCTACTTAATATAGTTTATTTGCACCAGACAAGATAGGTAAGTACATGAGTATACTTAAATGTTTTACTGAATCTCTTAGTTCAACTAGCCACATACAGGCAATAGAAATGACATTAGTGACAGGCATTCCTTAAGTACTATTGAAGACAAAAGTGCATGGAGAGCCTAAGGTCGACTTTTGACTGAGGTTTTGCATTACGTTTCATGACTTTCATGAGACGACTAGATGGCGCTGTTCAAACATGAAAATAACACCGCAAAGCTTAAAAACCTTATTATGCAGAGGCACATAATAAGGTTTTTAATACCTAAAATAATTACTAAGAAATAATAATATATTTATATTCAAATAAACATAAATTATTTTATTTTCTTATTTCCGAGTACTTAATACAGCGCCATCTGAACCAAACCAAATAAACCAATTGGTATATTAGTTAATTCGACTACAGATGGCGTAGATCATAAATAATAAAAATCCCTACATTCACAAACTAGCTCTCATTTTCGCATTCTACAATAAGTAGATCGTAGCTCAGGTGGATAAGCATGACAGAATAACAAAGCTCGTTTCACAGGGCACTGGTTCGAAACCCAGTTCACAGTCGGTTTTTTTAAATTTTATTATTATATAATGTAATTTATATTCTATTTTTTATATTTTTAAACGTTTTTTATTTTATTTTTTGTTATAAATAATATAAGATGTATAAATGAATAAAGGCATAATATACAAGTATACATATACTACTCTACTATATATAACATTGTATAAATAAATATATATAAATTACTTTCGTAATTGGTGGTAAGTATTAGTATTATTAGTAAGAAACATTTATGTAAGAAGATTTAGATATATTTTTCTTACAGATTAAGATTTACTAAGTTTAGTTCTCGTAAAGGATAAGAAATTAAACTATTTTAGTGATATTATACATTAAGACATTTAATTCTCAAAGAAGAATACAATTTATTTCTTTCTTTCTTATACAGTGTATAACCTAACCTAACAGTTTTACACCCAATTGACAATTATTTAATTCACTTGTTATGAGAAATACAAGTAAAATTTATAACTGAATAACTCTATTACAAAATGGAAGACATTAACAAAGTAAAACTGTATAATAGATGTTATAAGTATTCTAAATCAAAACTGTGTTGTGCTATTCTTATAGTATTTAGTTTTATTTACATAATGTTATAATACCTTACACTATATATGCAACCTTAGTTCTGTAAATATTTTACCTACTCACAAATTATAAAAAAATTACGTTTTGCATAATTATGGTTAGTGGTATTGACTATAATGATTGATTTGTGCATTATGTTATGACTAAGGTTCACAGCTTAAGTATTCGTTCCAGAACGAGGAAGAAATTGAAGCTAAACCTCAAATCAATAACAATTGTAAGACCGGGTTATAGCTGTCATTTTGGGACCAATTTGTTTATAATAATAAATAAATAATTAATTATATTAGAAAGGAATCTATATTTATATTGTTTTTATTTTAATTTCTTATATTATATAAGAAATCAAAATCATTAGTGTAAAAACATTTTGTTGTTATAAAGTAGTGAATAAATTTATCCCACTTACACTAAGTTTGATCACTGTAATTTATCAAATAAATTATAGCTACCCCGGTCTTTGTTATTACTCAATCCAATAGTCAACACTTTATATTATTTTTTTAATATTTCGTGTGTCCGCCATTTTGATCGATTACAGCTTGCAACCGCGAACCCATGGAGTTTATTAATTTTTCACATAAATTTAGACCCCGTATAGAATCCCATACCTGCATGCAGTGAGTACTCAGTACTTCCTTAGTCCTTTCGTTCCTATTGTCCCACCTTTGAACCATAACGCCCCATAAATTTTCAATGGGGTTTAAATCTGGCGATCTCGCAGGCCAAGGAATAATCTGTATATCCGATTGCTGGCTAAACCACTCTTGCACAATTATGGAACGGTGTATAGGACAATTGTCCTGCACGAACGTTATCACTGGCATGTCTTCTACAGGAAAAACATTCCGTACGGTGGGCAACATGACGTCATTCAGCACATCTATGTAGTTTACACTGTTTGCACGACTGGGTATTACAGTAAGTTCTCCTGGTCCTGCAGCACTCATCCATCCCCAAATGTTCACTGTTATACGACCGGATTCAGAGTTAGGCACAACGTGATCACTATCATAACGCGTATTATTCCTACGCCACAACCTAACTCGCCCATGCTGGCTAGACTTGAAAGTCTTTTCATCACTGAAGATGACTCCGTTGCTCCAGTCGAAATTTCTGTATTTCAAAGCGAACTCCAATCGTGCTCTTTTATTAGCTTGGGTTAGCAATGGCTTAATAGCATGTCGACGATAATGCAGACCTTCACTATGAAGAGCACGATACACCGTCCGCAAAGATGTATCAAACAACTCTGCGTAATATCTTGTTGGTGTAAAGCCATTTTCCTCATAACCTTGCACCATAAGTTGACGCTGGTCTGAGTCAATATGGCGTCTTCTGCCAGATCTACTACGGTGTTCCAACGAACCCTCTTCTTGAAACCGCTTTATCCATAAAGTGACAGTCTTTACCTATAAGGGAAATATATTATTTATTATTTTCGTGTATCGATAACCATGGATAATAAAATAAATAACGAACAGTGATTTTAAAACATTACTTACGTTTAAGCCAGTTTCTCTCGAAATTTCAGAATAATTTAAGCCTTGATTATGCAATGCTATTATTTGGGCCCTCGTAGCCATATCAATATTTGAACGCGAACTCATGATAAAAATAAATATTAAAAACTTGTAAACGCAATCGTAACTGAACTCACTCATAGATAGTAAAGAACATTATGATTGAACAAAAAGATTTAATTTTTACACAGTCAATATTAAACTACCCTCAATTCTTTTGAGATTTATGATACGGGTTAAAGTCACTTAACAACTTCAATATAATAAAGAGAAGGATAATTTCAACTCAATGCGTAATGACGCAATGGTCCAGTGGCTAATGGTATCGGTAAATTTTATGCCACCGAGTTCGAATCCTAGTTATTACGTGCTTTGCTTTATAAGGTTTGTAATGTCGTAGGAGAATTTGTGTTAAAATTGAGTAATATTGTAACTAGCAAAAAACAAGATAATGTTCTTGTATATTTTCCAATCCAACTACTATACTAGCGCCATCTATGTCATCCAAGACATATTATTAAGGCGATGAAACCCTGTACAAACGATTTTGGTTTGGAACTCTCCATGCACTTCTGTCTTCATGTGTACAATACGGTCGACGTATCCGAACTTCGCACAGAAGGCTGCGCAGTAACATTTTTTAGGAACGAAATGAGGCAAGTGTGAGTGAGAGAACATGCGCAAAAGTTCGCAGAGCCTATGTTCAGACTCGCCAAGAACGTCGGCCATATTGTATTTCTAAGTATTAAAAGGATTGTTTCTTACTAAATATAACCTCAAAATCTTTGTTTGCTTTTCAAACAAATGCTTGTTGTTTGACTTCATGGGCATATATTGTACTTGTTCTGGGGCGAAAGATTTATGGATGCAGAATAATCTCCTTTCACTCAAACCAACTGTTTAAATACCTAACCGCGGTGGTTTGAATGTTGGTGAACACAGGCCTAGATAATAAAGATGTTGACATCACTCGAGCCGCCATTACAGTGTGCCCAGTTTTGACTATGAACATTAAATACCTAACCGCGGTGGTTTGAATGTTGGTGAACACAGGCCTAGATAATAAAGATGTTGACATCACTCGAGCCGCCATTACAGTGTGCCCAGTTTTGACTATGAACATTAAATACCTAACCGCGATGGTTTGAATGTTGGTGAACACAGGCCTAGATAATAAAGATGTTGACATCACTCGAGCCGCCATTACAGTGTGCCCAGTTTTGACTATGAACATTAAATACCTAACCGCGATGGTTTGAATGTTGGTGAACACAGGCCTAGATAATAAAGATGTTGACATCACTCGAGCCGCCATTACAGTGTGCCCAGTTTTGACTATGAACATTAAAATAATTGAGTTTTATAAATGAAAAATTAGTATTTTGATGAAATATTCATGTTTTAAAGAAAATAGACCACAAGAACATTTTTAATCAGTTTCCTAAATACTGTCATCTAGCCGCTAGCTGTGAACTAGCTGCATACTGACAGATATAATTGCAGATATTATGTAGTCTGTTCTGGGTTGTGTGAGGAAATTTGAAAGAGAAGGGAGTGAATGATAGCGTGACGGTGGACAGGGGCAAATGGAAGAAGAAAATGCAAAAATGTAATGCAATGCAATGTGTTCAAATGCATGGTGATAGTAAATTAAACACTGGACGAGATTTAATACAAACATGTAAATAAAACATTAAAACTATAAATAAAAATGACACGCTCAACCCTATCTAAGACCTTTTATAACGCATTAAAGGTCAAGAAGGCGTCAGGCTGCGAAGAAGAATTCTAATTTAATTCATTGAAATTTTTTCACGTAATCTGGTCGCTGCGCTAAAAGCAATCGAATAAATTATGACGACAGATGGCGCTATTAACAGGGAATTATAAATGGCGACGTCAAGGGAAAAACTTTGGCCATAAAAATGTTTTTTTTTTTTTATAAGAGAATGTAATTCTTAGAAAGTGTTCGTGGTGATGTAGTAGATGTAAAAGTAGTTTTTCTACTCTTAACTGAAGCTTTTAAGGTTCTGAATTTTGATGCTCATTATTGTAAGCCTACTAAAATGCGTATAATTATTTAAATTAAATTTTTTCCAAAGAGGCTTCTCTTCATAAACTTTTTCCAGAGTCTTCTCATTCAAGTACACATTTCTTCACAGTCAGATAGGAAATCTCGACTCCATCTAGCTTATATAAAAATAAAAATTAATGACGTGTAAAAGGGATTCGTTATGTTCGATTCCAAATAATTTCATTTCACACGAATTTTTAAAAAGGAAACAAAGAGAAAAAAACCTAGCAATAGCTAGGTTTTTTTTTTGTAATTAATTAATAATTTTAATTTCGTTCTATCTAATACTGAGAACCATATATTTTACAGATTTGAACGATCAAAAATAAAAAACGTGTACATAATCATCGTGTTTTAATTGATTTGCGTGTCCATTGACCATTATTCACGCAGTACCAGATTTAATCTGCGACTACAAACGTCAGTGTACAGACATAAAATAGAAAAAGTTGCCACCAGCGCGGTGTTCGGCGGTGACATTAATACAATATAGCCCAGTGTTACGTTGTGTGGAGTTTTATTATTTTTTACTGCCCTTACGTGACGATGTCAATGCGTGACCTAGATATTCACGAAATAAGCACACGATATGTAGAGATTTACATTCGACTTATAACGTTAATCTCTTAATCATCTCTATTGCATATGGCATAAAGTCCGCCTCTGTACATTTGTGTGCATAAAATATTAAATAAAAATAACATAACATCACGCCTTGTTTCCCCGAAGGGTTAGACAGAGGTGTACCTATAGTAACACCCACATTTCGCCAGTTATGTTTAAGTCCCATGTAATAGGGGGCGAGCCTATTGCCATTTACCGGGCACAAATCCAGACTCCGGGCTGCTACTGAGAAATTCCAGATAGAAAAACCCAATAACACTTTGCCCGACCTGGGAATCGAACCCAGGACCTCATGCTCAGCAGTAGCGCTTGCGACCACCAGACCAACGAGGCAGTCGAATCGTTTGTTAAATATTAAGCTTTAAAGTTCAATTTTTTGTGAGAGTCAAGTGTAGGGACACTTGACTGTGTGCGTTATGTGTATTCTTATTTCTACCGACTCCTAAACTGTAAAAAAGCTCTAAAAACTTTATTATGAACGAAACTGTACCACAACATAATTTTCATTTACCAAAATGATGATTGCACCAACTCTTACGTAATCCTTATTTACTTGGCCGGTGGCTCGTATTAACGGTACAACGTTTGTTACAGAGGGTGTGAGCATAACCGACGCCATTTTAACACAACATGAGCGCGCGCAGCTGATGGTAAGTTTAACATTCAGTTGTTGCGTAATACTTTATTACTGACAGAATGTGCTCGTAAACTGGGGAATATTCAGACGAAGTTTAGTGGGAAATGTGCTGTTTATCGCTATGTGTTTGCTGGGTCGTAAGGTTGAATCACACTACCCAGCAAAGCATACGGTATTACCTAACATATATGCATTTTCTGTCGAAAGACATCTTCAATGTTATGACAAGCATTAAGGCAGATGAATCTTTTAGCCTAAAATAGTATGGCTTAAAACAAAAAGCTAGTTTACTACCGCGAAACGAAGACCAGTCCTCGTACACAAAGCGAAACCTGATATTACACCAACATTAGGTTAGAATCAATTATTTTCAATTCGTCGCCATATATTTTGACGTCGAGCAAAAATATTCGGTTTGAAGTCGACTCAAATTCTAATTTGTGGAGAATATCATATCAATTGTGCCATTTGAATAGCGATAACATCACCCCAGTCGATGTGGGATATAATACTGTTATCAATAAAAATTGGCCGCGCGTTCATGCGCCACATAAATCTTATACCTTAATAATCTAATCTACACTCCTTTGCAAAAAAAACGGGCGGTTTTGATTTTTCTACATTACTGGTAATCATTTAGTTCTAAAGAGGTTTTAATAGCCAAACTATGTTACTGGCATTTAATAAAGAGTCTGGGTATGAAAAAAAGGTTATCAGGCAACTAAAACTAACTTCACGTTATTTTTAGTAGAATAATTTATGTTTGTCGCATAATCCTGCCTTATTGCGACTTAAAACAGATATCTTTGTGTCTATTGTAGTGACAGAAAAAGCAATAAAAGCTAGTAAAATTATAGCGCTGCTGGCAGAGGGGTGTAGCCAATGTTACGTCTCACAGCGGTTAAACGTGAGTCGTTCAACCGTCCAAAGAACCTGGACTCGATACCAAGAGACAGGTTTCGTTCAGATAAGGCAAGGTTCTGGGAGAAAACGTTGCACACAACCACGAGACGCCCGCTTTTTAGTGACTCAGGCGCTGAGGATCCGCAAATGCAGTTACATAGACCTCAAAAGAAACCTTGAAGAAGTACGAGGAGCACAAGTTAGCCTATGGACTGTGAGGAGGAGGCTTTTAGCGGCTGATATACGCAGTCGACGACCAGCGCGGGCCCCCAAGTTACTCCGTGAGCACCGGATAGCTCGATTGAGGTTCGCTAGAAATTGCCTATCGTGGACACTAGGTAGCGTACTCTTCTCTGATGAGGCTCGAATTTGTCTGCGTGGTTAGGACCGACGTCGGCGAGTGTTACGAAGACCAGGGGAACGCTATCCCGACGTGTGTTTTGAAGAAATCACTCCTTATGATGGAGCGTCCGTTTTTTGGGCGGGCGTAACTTCCAGCTATCGTACCGAGATAGTATTCATTGAAAATGGCTCACTAAATGCGCAAAGGTACATAACAGAAATCCTTTGTCTACATGCACAACCCGCACTGACTATAATTGGTGAAGATGCCATTTACATGGACGATACTGCTCGAGCCCGCCGTTCTGGCGACGTAGATGCTAATGTGCAAGAGGTCGGTATTCGTCGTTTGGATTGGCCAGCGCGGAGCCCCGACCTTAACCCTATTGAGCACGTCTGGGACTTCCTAAAAAGGCGAGTACGATCTGTCCAACCACCTCCACAAAACATCAGGGAGCTTAAGCGTGTGATCTCGGCAGTGGGAACACATTCCACAGGACACCATCAAAAGTCTGGTGGGAAGCATGCCAAGATGATTACATGCCGTAATCGCTGCAAGGGGAGGTCACACTCGTTATAATTTTTTTTATTGTCTTTTTTTATTAAAAGACAATAAAAATACTCGTAGTTTTAATTTCATTATACCCATAAAAATGGCCATTTTAACACGGCTCACTGTTTACATTGACTAAAACAACACCGATTGCAGGATTTAAGTGTTAAAAACTATATTTTCATTTAAATTTGTAGTCATCTAAGCTAAAGTAATGACATATTAAAAATATTAATATTATCCGTAGAAAAGCGAATGACTGTAAGGTGCCCGTTTTTTTTTTGCAAAGGAGTGTATAATCTTATACCTTTAAAATGACAATTTATAAAAAAAAATTGGATAACATTTCAAAATTTCGAGCCATAAATAAAAATATGTCAAAAGGAGTCCGAGCTCGATGCTCCCGGGACTCCGATAATCATCGATAATACGAAGTAAGTCAGATTACATTCTGAACGGTGGCTTGAAAAGGGAAAATAAATTACAGAGGCGGGCTTTGATAAATCGAGCCTTCGCTCCGATACGGCAGCGGACATTTTTCCACTCACTTTTCGCACAGCTTTGAATTTGACAGCTGATATTTTTGGACAGGATTTCGTGGAAGAGTGAGGATTTGTTGATGAAATTGTTTGTTATAAGTGTCATATACAGGGTGCCCCAAAAATAAACGTCAAGCAGAAACGGGTGATAGCTAAGTTGGTGACAGTTAACAGAAAAATATTTAAAAAATCTTTTTCTGTTAACTTTTTTTTAGTACAGTCAGTTTAAAATAGGTCATGTAATAGTTTTGAATACGTAGTTAGCTGTGTGTTAATTTTAGACTGAAGTTTACAGAAGGGTTATTCAAATATTCAAGGTTCAGTTATATCACAAAAAAAAAACCAAGAAAAGTAAAGATTTGTAGTCACAGTACTTGTAAGATCATCACAAGGTTTTATTTTCTCGATTATTTTTGAATGCCTATTTATTAATAGGTACATAAGACTAAGATTTAAAAAATATTTTTCTGTTAACCGTCATCAACTTGCCTGTCACACATTTCCGGCTCGATGTTGATATAGGCGTTTATATTTGACTACCAAACGCGATTGGAATTAAATTTATAATACAGCCTAGCAGTGGCGAAAGCACCATATAACATGATTCCTACCGGCTTCCCTTCGGAGGTTCGCATCAGCAACTCTACCGCTGTGGAAAAATGGCACAGTATTTAAATAGTATCTACGATTGGCAAAAATATACGGGTATCTAATTGAACATAACGTTCAAACAACAAAAACGCCTATTAATAGCTTTGAATTACAACAACAAAAAAATGTTCTAAGATAACCCGGCGCCAAAACCTCATAATCGGGAATTAGAAATTCATACAATAGCGATCCCGTCATGACGTCACTTTAGGTCACGTGGCACCGCTTGATAATGGATGAGAGTAAGCCGCTGTACAACGGGTTACGATAGAGACAGATAAACAATGAATGCAGCAGCAAGAACGAGATGGAGGAATATTGCACATTTTATTTAGTTTTTACCTGTTCATATTTGATTCTGTATATTCGTATAATAATTTTAGAATAGTACCTACTTAATTTTTACTTTATTGATAAGTTAAAACCAGCTTCGCTTCGGCTTCTCTCTTACAAAAATTCACACCTCGCCGCTGCAGCCTAGGTAATGGTAAAAGGCAATGAAGGGTAAAAGACACGAGGGCAGTTGTTGAACAACTGCCTGATGTAGAAGCTGTATTTAACTAAATGCTCCATCAAGCGATAATATGGAATGGACAATGTTGAAGCAATATGTCACTGTTAAGTCTCGTTACTCGACTAACTACACAAACTACGTTAGAACTAAGCTAACCACATGTTACACGCATAGTTCGAGGTTAGTCACTGGACAATTCATATCAGGAATTCATGACTTAAGGGCCTATACTACCTCAAATGGCTTAGCACGATCCTCCGTTATGTCGAAAATACTGCAGCATTAATTTTGACATAAATATATGGTAAAGTTGAGGATTAATGTTAAGTCTTATGTTTGGCGAAAACACGATTCCATAAAATTTTCTCGATAGAAAAAAATCTCAAAGTTACCTCTAAACTGAACTATAAACCGTTGGCAATCCTACAATACTTCAAATAAGATCATGAAACTTTTTATACTTACTGAACTAACTATAAAGCAGGTCTTATGTTATTTTTTTTTTTTTAATTACTATTATTTTCACCGTAAAAAGCAATTACCTAAACTATCGGCGCTGCCTGCCGCCCAGCACCGCACTCAGTCCCGCTCTCACTCAGTCCGCGCGCAGTATCGTGCGAGCGAGATAAAGAGTGAATTTTAGCTGAGGTAGTATAGGCTCTTAAGGCTCTGTGCACGAAAAAAACTCTTTTTTGTCAATTTCTTATCTATCTAATTGTGAGAAAGCTTGAAGAAATATAAACATAAGGTCTGTGTGACTATAAAAGTACAGTTTTCGTGGCGCAAAACTATGCTATAGTCGCAGCACCTGTTAAGAGAGAAGCCTATTACATTTCGACCGTGATTTCTGCGTTAAATGGCCAACTTTGGCGTGCTTATTCTGAGAAACTGAAACACTTCGACAAGTTGACTTACTGAGTGGTAGAGAATAGATATTAGTATAGTTTATAGCAGCCTCGCTTTTCGCAATTGTTTCTTATCTATTTATATAAAGCCAAAATTCGGAAACAAGATTTTCATAAAATGCGCGACGGCATTTTTTCGAGCTCGTGGATTGAACTATGTACTATCATAAGCAAATTAAATGAAAAATATATAATAATATCTCTTAAATAGTGGTTTAGTTCATAGCGGCCCCAGAATTTTGAAATATGTATGTAATATGTATTTAAAAAAGGGAAATTATATGTGCGGCAACAAAAGTTTTCTTTAGCACCTGCAACCTAGCGTCTTTTTTTATATGTGGGCGACGAGTTAATAGAACAGCTTCAATTATATTAATTCATCATCTTTACTATTCCAACAGAATATCAAAAAACCAGCGTCTATTTACGAGCGTAAATTAATATGACTCCGAGCTACCGATAAATATATTTACTTCTGATTTGATAACTCAGCGACTAATGTTGTAAGTGAGCTACTTTATATATTTTAGAGATTCAACATCTGTCTGCTAATAAAATCAAATTCCAGCCTCAAAATTAGCAATCAAAGTTTTTCATTCAACAACTAAATTAATAAATCATATTCTTTTTTCGGGAAAGTTTGCAACACAAGCGCGGGAGTGTACCTGACGCTCGTTGGGAATCAGAGGGGCGCGACCGGCCATTTGCACCAATGAGCGAGCTCTATTCGGTGCGTGCAGCAACGAGTTCACGTGTATTTGTTTACATTAAATGACACGATTAAGGAGTGCTCGTATTCGGTTAGGTTAGGTTAGGTTAGGTTTTAATTTTCCCTAAGGTGTGTCCAAACACAAACAAACACAGAGTTGCAGATGTTTGTTTATGATAACAATATTTTTTGTATGTTCATTTGGGTAGGTATAATAGTCAATTACTTATGGTAACATTATAAATAGATAGGCGAATACATGAAATTATAGCTTTCATTGACCATTATTTGATGACAATAATAAGGAAATTTTGTTCAAATATAGTAGATTCACTCATCAATTACTTATGCTAAAGTATAAAAATAAAGGTGACTCTATGAACTTAGAGTACGTTGATATTATTTTATAGATGAAGTTGATACACTTATTAGAAGCTGGCAATGAGTAGACATATCACAAATTTAGTTGCTTAAGAATTATCACCATGTTGCGTCATATTAACAGTAGCTTGTTTTACAATATATGGTCGCTTATAAACCATTTATTAGACGCTAAAAGTTCGTCGCTGACCTATTAATTCATTAGACAACTAAATATATTTGCAGACGAGAATGACATTTTAAAGAAGCTGCCTTAATTAGCACCCTTTAAAAAAATCCCATTCAAACTCATAAAACTGCTAAAAACACTCAGAATTAACTGTAAATTTCTCCTTACTACATTAATATTATTACGTACCTAAAATTTATACCAGAATAAACGTTAGTTCAAAAGAAATTAGAATTTCATACTTTTAACAAAAAGAAATAAACCAAAAAAAATATACCTCAAAATAAACATAATTACAAAATACAACTACCAAATTGCTACATAATGCGATGCGTCGGCGTGCTTCAATACACCTTATCTGTCAGAATGCCATTTTGTGATAGGCCTCTTAATAGTTTCATCACTTTAGCCCTCTCACTCTCGAAAATATAGTAGTTTCAAGGCGAAATTACACTTTTACAATTAATTACAATTAAATTTTATTTCAAGGATAGCTGAAAACTAGTGTGATTTTAAAATTTCTTGAAAGTTTTGCTAATTAATAGAGAAAAATAATTATATTATAGACATTTTCTTAAAAAAAAATCGATTTTATCAAATTTATTTTTCTGCTATATTTTGTATCCAAGTTGAAAAAGTGTTCTAGCTACGTGCAAATAGAGCATCTATATATGTATATAAAAGGAGAAACTGACTGACTGACTGACTGACTGACTGACTGATTGACATATCAACGCACAGCCGAAACTACTGGGACTAGGAACGTGAAATTTTGCACACGGCTTCCTTTTATAATGTAGGGGAGCACTAAGAAGGGGTTTTTGGAAATTCGACCTTTAAGGGGGTGAAAAGGCGGTATTTCGTTTGTATGCAAAACCTTATTCCTTGAGTTAATAAACTTGAAACTTGGCCCAAATACTTATCTTAATAAATTATGAACATTGTAATTTTTGGTTTTTCTAAACTACCCCCACGAGGGGGATTGGGGGGTGTCAAAAAATGTATGGAAGAATTTTAACACGCAGTCCGATTAACTCGAAACTCTATATTTATAGTTAAGTTCAAAAATAAAGAATAACCTGTATCAAGGTTTTTCGAAAATCTACCCCGGACGGGGTGAAAAGGGGCTGTCAATATTACAGGGGAGAATTTTACTACGTAGCTTGATTACCTAGAAAATTGGTATGAATAATCTTTGAGTCAAGCTTTAGAAACATCCTACACGATTTTTCATAATTCCACCCCTGTGGGGGTGAAAACCGGGGATATAGTTTAGATGAAAAATCTTATTCATTTGGTTAATAAACTTGAAACTTGGCACGAATATTTGCCTAAATAAGCAAAAAGTTTCTTACTATTGTTTTTTCAAAACTACCCCTGACGGGGTGAGAAGGGGTAATTAGATTTTTAAGAGGAGGATTTTACTGTGTGGCTTGATTAACTCGAAAATTTGTATAAGAAATCTTTGATTTCAATTATGGACAAATCCGAAACGATTTTTCGAAATTCCACCCCTGTGGGGGTGAAAAGAGGGGATACAGATTATATGAAAAATCTTATTCCTTTGGTTAATACACTTGAAACATGGCAATATTTGCCTCAGGAAATAATATAAATTGTCACTCTTAGTTTTTTAAAACAAGTAAGGAACACTAGGACCGTAAGAACAGTAAGGAACAGTAAGGAAAAATTTTAATGCACTGTCATATTAACTCGAAACTTGGTACTTATACTTTTTCGGAAGTCAGTGTCTTTGGATCTGTATTTTAGGTTTTTGCCACTGATTTCCGAAATTAAAGTTATTTTTCACTTTGTAGTGTTTCTTTTGGAAGTCGGTTGTTTTTATTGTTCACTTTTTAGTGGGTCTGTTTGTAATTTATCTGATTTACAATAGCCTAATGACAACTGCCCATTACCTTTTACAAAACATTGCTTTTCCCGAAGCAGGGACGTTAATTGTTGAGGAGTTTTCTTGGTACTTCACCAACAGCTCCACTTCACCATATGCATTGTGACGAACTTCTATTGCTTAGCAATCATTTTAAAGTAATGGAATCGCAACCCGTGAAATACTTATTATTGAGTTGTTCCAGTGGCCATCTTACCATCTGCGGTCTTCGTCATCAGTTCCACTTCACCAAATGTTGCTTTCCGAGAGGACATGCACAAGTTACTATAAAAAAATACCAAAATCGCTATAGGTGCGCCTATATTGAAGAGTTCCCTCAATTTCTCTAGGATCCCATCATCAGATCCTGACCTGATGACAATGGGATCACCTGGAAAGTATACCCTTTCAAACAAAAAAAGAATTTTCCAAATCGGTCCTGCCGTCTTCGAGTAATCGGGGAACCATAAAACAAAGATTCAGAAGAACTGAGAACCTCCTCCTGTTTTGAAGTCGGTTAAAAATAATTTATAGCCAGAGTGCATCTCATGACATTTCCAATAAGCCCCAACACGGCTAGGATACATTGTTTTATTACTGTTCTGAGTTCAATGGCACCATTTTCATCAGAAGCAATATTTAAATTTGCTTCGTCATAGTCGTTTAACTATCTTAATCGAGATATCTTATCGCCACCCGTGAAATACTTATCATTGATGAGTTCCTGTAGCCATCTGTGGTCTTCTTCGTCAGTTCCACTTCACCAAATCATACTTTCTGAATGCAAATGCTTGATTTGTTGACGAAAATACGAAAATCACTATGTGTTTGCCAATAATATTTGAGGATTTCCCTCAATTCCTCATGGATCTTATCATCAGAACTGGATTTAGATAAAAATGGGACCAATCTGGAAGTCCAATCCTTTCAAACAAAATTTTTTTTTTTTAAATCGGTTTATAAATGACGGAGTAACGCGTCGGTAACAAACATTAAAAAAACCATACAACCGAATGGATAACCTCCTCCTTTTTTTGAAGTCGGTTAAAAATAGTAACGAAGTCAGAACTGTGCATTGCCTATATTTAAAAAGAAGTGATTGAACGAGTCTGTTGCGCACACTATAGTTTTTAGAATTTTGTCCGTTTGTTGTTTGTCGGGATGTATGTTCCGGATTGGCGCAAAAACGGTTGATTGAATTTAGAGGAAATTTGGCATTCAGATGTTTTAGAACCTGGATTAACACGTAGGGTAGGTACTAATTTGATATATTCCAACATACACGTGGGCGCAGCCGCGGGCAAAAGCTAGTACTTATAGTATAATGATGTTGATGATATTTTTTCATATTCAAAATCAAAAGAATTTCTTGTAAAACGATGACCAAACGTCAGTCTCTCGTCATTTTTCGAAAAACTTTTAGCGAATATTAGCGACTTCCCATTAAACCTAAATTTATTTAATAAATCCCTTCCAGCCACATGCAAAACTAAGATCTCGACTTTTAAAATCGCAAACAATTTTGTTTAAATTATTTTTCCATTTCTCACTAACAGTGAAAACATTTGATCAAAATCAGTTGATTTCGTGCACGGCTTCAGCAATAAATAGACCTCTTCGAAAACCACGTCAAAATCTTTCAAACATAAAACCACGTTACTTAATTAAATTAAAAAATCGCTTCTGTACCAAAATCCGAATTCAAAGGCACTTGGAATTATGTAAGCTAATAAGTGTAACAGGCTTAATCCTAACCGAGTTAATCAAGTCGAGCTACTCGTTAATGCCAGACTTAAATTAGTATTCAGTCGGCGCCGCGACGTTTTACAGCTGAAATTCGAAGACCGAGGTCGACCTAGGCGAGTGGAACTAGGCTTATTAAGCTACTCATTCTCTGGTACATTGCTTTTATATTGTCGGTTTATACCTACGCTGGAAGGTTAGATTCTGGTACTAAATGGTTCTTAGCATCAGCGTTTTCCACGAAACGACAGGGATAACCAAATTGTGATGTTTAGCAATGTGAAGAGGCATTTCCAATAGTAGATTTCACCCGGCTGACATTGCTTAAATTATTACTTACTTAATTATCTACCTACTACTTAATGTTTCCAGTAACAATGTGCTATCTGTTACACAAACTGCTAAAACGACCAACGGAATCACCATGACTAAACAAATTTTAAAAACGTCAATAAACTTTACACTCAAAATACATTTTAAGTTCTAAACCCTGAAAGCTACTGCGACTTAGGGGGATTAACCTCAGTTATCGTGGATTTGCGTCCAGCACCTGCGCCTACGCGTCAGATTAGCGCCAGGAGCCACCTAGTCCCCGGTGCTTTTAACATGCTGACATGTGGACATTCATTTGTGTCCCTTCAACAATTTGAGGAATTACTTTATGATATTAATAGTTAGTACACAGATAGTATACCTACTCACCATTAATCATCTTAAGGCCTGCGCCCTGCGCTCCTTAGGATGTCTAAACTTTGTCCAAAGCTGGTATTGAGGTACATGTTTTAAGAACACTTTTCTTTACACTGTCATCTTTGCTATAATTATAAGTTGCGGGTAGGCCGCAAATAAACAGTTGGTTCGTTGAGTTGGTGTCTAATTGTGTGCGCTCCCGAAAATAATACATAAACACTGCTGGCGACGAGGATGGGATTAAAAAACGACGAATCAACGTAAATGGAAGTTATAGCCGTAAAGAACAATTAATCAAATGCTTTCTCCTACCAACATAAAAAAACGACTGCAAAGAAAACAATCTATACAAATAAATAAAAATGAAGTGTCTGTTTGTAATGTCAAAATAACAACTTTTTACTAAATGCATAAGAACGTATATACGGTACCTATAACAAAATAACAACTTTTTACTAAATGCATAAGAACGTATATATACGGTACCTATAACAAAATAGCAATTTTTAAAATTTTTGTCTGTCTGTTTATTTGTTCCGGCTAATCTCTGGCAATAAACAGCTGGACCGATTTTGACGGGGCTTTCACTGGCAGATTGCTGATGTTACGGGGAGTAACTTAGGCTATAATTATTTTAGAAAAATAATTAGGGTTTCGCGCAAAAAAAAATTAAAACCCATGAAATTGTGAACAAAAAGCCGAATTTGACATTTTTTTTGCATTTGGTAGCCCAATTCATGAGGATGGTTATAAGCTATTTAACATCACGATATGACCCCTAGGAACTGAGCAAAAAGAAAAAAGTCAGAATGACCGCTAAGCGAAAACGAAGTAATAGCCGGGCGGGCGATACTACGCGGCGGGTCGGAGGACGAGGGAGTTTTATTAAAATGTGGCTGTTATTTTAATATATTG
Source organism: Fissipunctia ypsillon (assembly GCA_947568875.1). Classification (NCBI taxonomy): domain Eukaryota; kingdom Metazoa; phylum Arthropoda; class Insecta; order Lepidoptera; family Noctuidae; genus Fissipunctia; species Fissipunctia ypsillon. The sequence continues at coordinate 1,916,800 of OX387660.1, read as the reverse complement.
TGTATCTTACGACTTACACGCGAACGAAATCGCGGGGCATAACTAGTCTTACATAAATTAATCGCTGAAAACAGCAAATACCAAGTTAAGTTATGGCAGACTGTTATCTTCGTCCTGGTAACAAATGACTGCGTGTTTGTCGGACGGCCACAGGCCCTCGGAGGCCTACGTCACAGCCCCCACGACGTGTTGAATAGGGATCCTACCCTTATTCGCTGCTGTGACACTGGACACTGACAAGCTTGATTAAAAAAGGATTTTTGCTTGCCTTGAATAATGGAGGCGAAAAAGTAAATGCGGCATTTTTAGGGGCGGCGAGAATTATTTAAACCTCGGAGAGAAATTGTAATGTAAGGACTTTTTAGCTAAATCCAAAGTTGAAGGACTGATTAAGCATTAATTTGAAACCTAATTGGCCACGGTACTTTTTTTCAAGCTGCCGTGATGTGGATTCATTCCTTTAAAAGCAGGATAAGTACTAAAATGTCCTTCTAGATTTTAAACAGGAAATAAAAATATTTTGACCCAAAGAAATTTATATCCATTAACTATTCCGATATAAACTTTCATCAGACCGATTAAGAACACTAAAACATTCCCACTGCGACCGCAGTCGAATAAAAATTTTACAGAATGGTCGCCAACTTTGATACCTAACCGCTCAACCTCCAACAGAATTTAGACTCTAAATTCATGGCACTAGAGTTGAAATCCCCTGTTATATAGTTCTGTATGTCCTGATTTACAGTGCATTTTGCATTCATTTCCCTGGACGCGCTCGTGGAACTAGGACGGTAGGTTATAGCTCAGAAATTACGAATTAGGGCCACAATGTGGACTAATACATAACAAATAGCCCCTGGATGGCTACTTGTTTACGAAGTTGAGCTGCGCTGTAAACTAGTGGCCGGCCATGCTGATTTATGTGTTGATTTTCAACTAAAATGGCGCAGCATCCAGATCAAGAGACCATTATCCAAAAGATTTTCTCCACTTTCTTGTAACATTTTTAAGTATTTTTTCAGTAGTCATTCAAGCTAGTAGTAAAGAAAATAGTTTTTCGTTCTACAACACGAACAAACACAAAATAAACGCTCTAAATTAAGTTTACACATTGTGCTGTTCTTTCATTGCGGTGCGTTCTTTTATTTAAAACCACAACATCCAGCAAATGATCTTACCTTAAATGTAAATGTTGAATGTAAATACGGCACATTTATCGTGTAAGCAAAGCCCAGGCTTGGCACTTGGCGAGCTGCCAGGGTGTATAGCACCTTTCTTTCGGCGGCGTGGTAGGGCTGCCAGACTTTACTGGTATATTTGGCTTAGTAACACTTAGGTCCGGTTTCCGGTAAGTTTGACTCCCTTTGTTACCTTCTTGTAAATGCTCAACGAAAATCGGACAGAAGGACCAAATAAGTTCTTACCTTATCTTAAAAAGAAAGATTTGTGTAGTATGTTTTAATGTTCCATTTCCTCTTTTGAACAGTATACATATTTAGCCAATGGAAGCTTTGGAAAGGCAAAGTTATATTTCTGTCTCTTCAGACTTTCCTGATATTGTGTTGCTAGCCCTAGTGTTTATAACAATCGCGTTAAACGACACTCGATGCTGAGTTTGAATCGATTGTTACACAACGAGTTCTTCTTCCAATTGATCGGTTTTATATTTGGAGGAGACTAGGTGGTTATATAATATTTCCAATGGGATTATGGGATAGCGTTATACTGAAACATTCCTCGGAATCTGTTACTATCCGATCAACTGGAAAATACTTCAGTCACTGCTACTTCAAGCAGGTTTACTGTAGGGTATACACTTCCTAAAATAAAAAGATCTATGCATTGTTGACCAAGGATGACACAAAGAGAAGCATAATTGTTTATTGTGTCATGGATGGCCTACAAAAGGTATTGTAGTAAAAAAAGAGCAAATAAATACTTTCATTCACAAGATTAGGCATAGTAAGGAAAAACGCTTCTGAATTGTGCTAGAAGCCCAAAAACTCCTATTTCACAATCTATACCATTTACGTATTGGCTTCCAATTGCCAATTAGAATCGACATCAACTTTTATTAACATTTCAACAAAAAAAGAACGAGCAATAAATCCTTCAATTGCAGACCATTACCAATTCTGCCACTAACAGCTCCTGGTGTGCCAATCAGTAGGCAGTTATATCGCCGGCGTGATTCCATTCACTCCCTAGGGTCCGTTCACTCCGCTCGCCAGTAATGGCGGCGAACGAATGAGTTATATTCCACTCCATCCGTCGGGAGCGGTCGGGAAAAGTAATTATTTATTCAGAGAATACCCTAACATTGTTGCGCCTTTACATAACATGTTGGACGACTCATGCACATTCAATTTTGTAACAGGCATGTACTGTGTTTGGCGATAGATTGAGTTAATTGTAAATGAGATTGACTAGTCTACTGAAGCTGGAAAGATCACAAAAATAGGAAGTCTGCAAAGATATATGCCTAGTGTCATTGACTTTAGTGAGAACCTCTATATTTTCTGAACCAAATAGAACGAGGTTAGACCATTAATCATTTGCTGTGGGTATTTTTGTTACAAGAAGATTTTGTACAATAGGTATGTCTATGTGACCTACACAGACTTTCTGAAGGTTCTGTGGATTTTTACGACATAAATTGTCTGAGGCCTAGGAATACCTATTCAAAATAATAGAATTCGGCCAAAGCTACTGAAAAAAATATTCTCGAAGAAAATTAATGTTTAGAATAATATTTTTCTTCATTGCAGTACCTAACTTGATGAACTCAAATAAAGAAAATTATACCTGAACATTCTTAATCCACGGCCCATGTGTTCCGATTTTGTATCGTGTAACATTCAGTACCTTGTTACGTATTTTAGTATTTAGTACATCAAAACTGAGCGTTTGTGAGGCCACAAGGCGGGCTACTCGCCCTGAACAGCCGCTGAAGTGGCCGCAACGGTGTCGAGTGCAAGCGAATACGAAGCGAGTGCTGTGTAATTGGAGCGAGTCAAGTCGGCGCGCGAGTAGAGTCGCACTCGCTAGTAACTTTATTTTATTTTTATGTTGGTGGGAAAACTGTCACTTGGACTGCGGGTATTTTCTAGTTTCGTAAGTTCGTGCGAAAAGTAGAATGAATGGCTTGCTTATCTACTCAAGAAAGTTTCTTGTAGACAGGATCAATAAGGCATATAAATAAATGAAAAGCAAGGACTCGCATCGCTTCAACATATGTAGACCTAACTATGAGAAACTCATCATAGGTATTTTAGTCGTTTTAGTTAGTCCTGTCAATTACCTTCATCCATTTCACCAGAGACTCATTCTCAACGTAAAGGTATACGTAGATTTTCTTTCCAGCAATCCATTTCAAAATGTGAGAATTATTCCACATGGATTAATATGAAACGTATCTAACGTGGTTATGTGCGGCGGTTCCCACTTGACGTTAGTATGACACCTGCGGTCCGGCCGCCTGTGAGCCCTCGACGACTGTAAATTAGCTTTTAAATTAAAATTTAACGCGTCTGCGATGTCTGGCTTCTAAGCTGATGTGAGTTAGAAATGTATGATTTGTTAAATTATGTTCGTTACATTTCCAGTAGTTTTCTGTCCAGTGTTTTATGGTAGCCAAAGTTCTTACCTACTGTTTTAATGCCCCTAATCATTAAGTGCATACATACACTAAATTATATAAATTTGAATCTAACCCTAAATAAAATATGTACCTACATTTCAGTTTGCAATTCACAATTTCTAGCTATCTCTACTATAAATAACGAATCTGAACACAGGTTTACAATCGAAGTGCTTGCTTTAAATTAGTGATATCAATTAAATCTTAGTCGATTGTTTGACCGACTCCGACAATTATTATTATAGGATTCGGATTAGGGAAGTTATGTTAAGCCCCCGAGCAATCACTATGACTGCAGAAGGTCTGCTCCCTAAGCAAGCGAAATTCGCAGTTTCGGCCGGAGTTACGGGCCATTCCTGCTCCGTATCACCTATGCACATAAGATAGTTTTGGGGCCCGACCTCAGAATGAATGACACCACGATTTGACAGCTATCCCTACTCCCGATGTGTTTTTACCCGTCCGAAAAAGTTAATTACTCGAGTGTAGGGATCACTCCGAAGTTTCGAACTACTTTCGGACTGGCCCGTATCTTCGTTGGCGGACGTAGAGACTAGGCGAGGTGCAAGTACCTACTCATGAAAAACTAAATTTTGACTTACTCGTAACTTTACGACTATAACTATACTTTATAACTTTATTCATTCCCGTAATAAATTTAAGTTATGTCATTGTATTTTATAACAAAGTCACCTCACACATTATCATCTCACATTTACGACTACAAAGGACGATTTGATCGCTCGAAAAGCGGGAAGGTACAAAGGTGTACCTACCGACAGGTTTCCCGATATAGTGATTTAGTCGCACGATTCAGTGCGTAGCAAATCGACTTAGCAGCGCCGCCGCCGCCAAATCTCTAATGTGTATTCAATGTTATTCTAAACAGCTACGTATGTGCATTACAGGGTAAATGATACGATTAGCGCCACACAATCAGGCTTGTGCATGCCTGCGTAAGCACAATGTAGCGTTACTAATGGGAAAACGAGAAAGGATGCTGGACATTTTCCATCTAAATGCTTTAATATTTATGCCATGACCTTTTTCGATAATCATCAAAATTGCAGGCCCTAAATCCACCTCTGTACCTCTTATGTATGGACGCCAGCAGTCAGCACATCAAGCTACTACTATCAGTCAAATTTCTTTAATAGATTTTCGACTTTATTGCTAAAGCATTAGGTTCAAGGTTGATTGGAAAAATTTGACAGTTTCGGGTAGCTTGATGTGCTGGCGTCTGTACATTAAGTTTAACAAACAAATCGTATTCATACTAAAACAAACTACAGAATTTGTTCTGTAATTACAATTCCTAATTCCGACATTCATTAGGCGGGAACTTACTAATGTAACTTCAAATTCAATGTCTCCAACCCGATCCCTCTCGCTCAAACATTTGGCGCAACACTTCTCATTTAAACTTGTCTATTGTTGTTCAGATCTTAATAAACGTGAACGTAAATTCAGCCCGACATTATCTCGTGCCATTGTGTGAATGCCCGGACGCGTATTTCCATTTCCGTGTACATTAGGAGGCAGTAGGGAGGTTTACTGCCTTGAAACACGCACGGGTTTGTCGCGCTAACTGCCTTTACAAAATCGTGTTCAATTCAAGGCACGCGTCCTCCAACCGCGCACGGGTTCGCAACACCAACTGTTCTTCTAAACACGTGTTCAATTAAGGGTACGCGTCCTCCAATCGCGCACGGGTTTGCAAGGAGTATGCGCCTTGATTAAGCGCCACAAATCCGTGTGTGTTCGAAGGGATTTTTGTGTGAATATTAATGTGAATGTGAATGGGCAAGAAAACTCGAACAGTCATTAACTTTATATTTAAAAGCACACTTATTTCAAACGCTGCACAGTGGAAAAACAAACGAATGTTATGTGACTGGCGAAGTGGCGAGACGCGACCGAAGTTGTTTACGCGCGAACTTCAAGGCTAAGTTCCATGCATCGCCTTGAACACGTGTTTGGAAGAACAGATGGCGTTGCAAATCCGTGCCCGATTGGAGGACACGTGCCTTGAATTGAACACGATTTTGTAAAAGCAGTTAGTGCGACAAACCCGTGCGTGTTTCAAGGCCGTACTGCCTCCTAATGTACACGGAAATGGAAATACGCTGCCCGGACCACGATCGGCGATATAGCCTCGTTGTCTGGGTACTTGCTCTGTTAGTAAGGCGTGGAACGCCATTTTAGAAATTTGACACTTCATTAATACAGACTCGGATGTCAAACTTACTCGTATTCAAATGTAAGAACAGAACTGGATGTCGACATATTATTTATGTATACCAGTAAATCTATACGTAATGATTGCATGAAGTGTGTTGTTGGCTTGCTGCACGCTTTAGTGTAAACTGAACTGTACGTACAGCAAGCAATGGTTTTGTAAATAAATAAACTGAGGCTCTACTGCCTCGTTGGTATAGTGGTCGCAAGCGCTACTGCTGAGCATGAGGTCCTGGGTTCGATTCCCAGGTTGGGCAAAGTGTTATTGGGTTTTTCTATCTGGAATTTCTCAGTAGCAGCCCGGAGTCTGGATTTGTGCCCGGTAGATGGCAATAGGCTCGCCCCCTGTTACATGGGACTTAAACATAACTGGCGAAATGTGGGTGTACTATAGGTACACCTCTGCCTAACCCTTCGGGGAAACAAGGCGTGATGTTATGTTATGTAAATTGAGGCTAGATTAGCTTATAAATCTTTAAACTTGCAACATTTTACCAGCAAACCATGCAAAATTTATAAGCTTTTAGCATAAAATGTAAAACCCCCACTTCGATTTCACCTTGCAAGGTAATCCAAGTACAGAGGTATCAGCGACCTACTGTGAAAGTGACACCAGATTCGTGTGAATAGGTTAACGGTTCACTGACCACCCTCAGCACACGCCTGAAGGGACTCGTCTCACCTTTGCAAACCTCTATCATAGGTATAACAAAAAATTTAAGTTTGTTACCCTCAATCTTGCTAAATCGAGAAAAGTCGCCGAAGTTTCACCTTTATAGGTGATTTGTGAGCATTCGAACGATAATAATGCATCTTAACAAAACTTTTATGAACGCATTAGTATGCCGAAATAGTTTTTCCTAGTAACAGGCTATTAAAAATTGAATATTATTTTATTAAATCAAAATATTCATACATTATTTTAACAAAAGACTTGTTTTGTATGCCCTACAAAATAAAACGCAGGTGTCTCAAATCGAAGCGGGCGACGTTTATAAATGAAGATTGATAGCTTACAGGAAATATAACATCTACCACTTTGTCCACGCAGAACGAGGATAATACTATACTAGTATCTACCACTATCAATGTTCTTATTTATAGAGGAATAATTTGTTAGTTTTATTGAAGTTAGCATAAAATGGTACGGCAAGAACGAGCAATTTTATCTAAGAGAACCTTACTACTAGCAATGCCTAGGACTTAAAATTTCTAATTTTTCCAACCGCACTAGATTCAAAATAGTAAGTAGATATATTCATCACAATTGTGCATATTTGTGTCATGGATATAATTTATAGCCTCTTCTTGACACGGCTCTTGAGTTACTGCATGTTATTATATTTCTATTATGTTATACCTAACCAATGTATTTCCTTGTCAACAGACGTAATTGTTTGGTCTCCCACCCGCCGCGATACCAACCCTGAGTGAGTGAAGCCGTGTGCGCCGACGGTGTGGACAAAAAGCGCGCACAATATATGGACTGCGGCCGCGCACTCTGTACACATATTCACGAAAAGTAAGTAAACACTATTTTTAAGGTGAATTGATGACCCAATACATCTAGAAGATGACGGTGTATCGTAATTGCCAATTGTATGGTGTTATTTACCATAAAATGGATAAGTTGTTCCTTTCACTCTAATCTTTTCCAAAAAGGTAACATAAAAGACTATCGTAGTAACAGATACCACAAGTCTTTTATGCCGCCTTTTTACAATCCTATCAAGGCTTGATCGATTCGATTTCGATTCGAAGATTTGATCGATTTGGCTTTCGCATTGTGCAAAAAGGAAAAATGAAGACGTGATAATGTTAAATCCAAATAAGTATATTTCTATTCTATTACAAAAACATCCCGCTGATACCGCAACTTTTTGCTTAAGAAGTTGTTGTGGCGATGCAAATCCTGTCTGCCGTGTATTCAATTCTAAAGTGTGCACCACTGATCACATCCTCCTAACTCTTGTGCCGAGGGTATTAAAACTTTAATAAGCAATTGATCCTTTGATGTGCGCTTAAAGGCGAGCGTGACATCATCGTGTCTAAAATTTAATATTTATATCCATAGGGATATAATCTTCTGAAGATGCATTGAGGGGGAGCTCAATGCTTCTTTACTCGGTATACACCTATGTGTGTGTATGTGTGTGTGTGTGTGAGCTCCCCCTCAATGCATCTTCAGAAGATCAACAAGAAGTTTCTTTTTATCTAGCTATCCGATAAGCCGACGCTTTTCTGTGCACTAAAAACATATTCTATTTGAATCCCCCGGATTGGCGGATTCCCTAAGGTTCCTTCATGTAAGGGTGCTTAGACAGCATTTGTGTCACTAGAATTAAGCGCAACTCATACTTTATGCCCTGATCCAGAAAGTCCCTAGATTTTTGTGGGTCTGCGGAACCTTATCCGACTGATTTTGTTTGACTTGCAACTCATGATCTGCCTAGCCTTTTCCCAACTTTGTTGGGGTCAGCTTCCTGTCTAAGCGGATGAAGCTGAATACCAATAAGTATTTTTTGTTTGGCTGGCAGCCGTTGTTCATGGACCTCTTGTGTCTCCCCAGGTAGGGGTGGTCCATGCCCCACGCGGCGCTACCAGCCTCCGCCATGTCGGCCCCGGCGCGCCATCCTCACTTCTACACCGTCGAGGTCGGCGACACACGCTTCACCATACTCAAGCGCTACCAGAACTTGAAGCCTATCGGATCCGGAGCACAGGGAATAGTATGGTAAGTCTCTTTCACACTTACCACCACTCGTATATGCCTGTCTCTTTTAGTTTTGACGCTCGAATTACCTTGCTACGAGGATCTTTTGGCGCCTGAATGCCACTGACAGGGGAGCGTTGTCGGTAAACATTTGTGAAATTGTTTTGTGAATTTAATGAAAAGATAAGATGGCGGTGGTCGTTCCCATTTTGGCCACCCGCCTTGAGATCCTTGTACAACGTAGTACGTTTTACAGTAAAACCTTTTACTTTTGATGCTGCTGTCAGAAGCTTTTAGAAAAAGTTTTTAAGCTATTATGAGACCCGTGTTAAATACAACAGCACAACATACAAATCGAATCTTTTTCTAATTTATTAATTATTCTTAGGCCGCGCGCATTTTGGACGCGTTTTCGTACGAATTTTACTCGTACTAACACGTACGAATGATCCCGAATTTCCGAGTACTAAGGGAGCGCGCAGAATGAGTGCTAGTTACGGCCGAACCCAATAACCTATTTTCAGTAAAAGACAGATTGCTATTGATGGTAGACAGTATAATTCTATATGTCTTTATGTCAGGCCGGTAAGATTTCATAATCTCTTATAGATTATTGGGACGTTAAAATCATAGATAGATAGGTTTTTCAAATCCAGTGTGCTAAAACTGGTGATAGATAGGTTATTGGATTAGACCGTTAGTCGTATACGTACGTGTAGTTCCGACGTCCGAAAAAAATCCAAACTTGTTGGTAGTTTAAAACACTTTCGTGAGTTGAAACTTAAAAATGGATGTAGAAAAATTTAATAATAAATAATAATAAAATGTATTTAACATTTTCTTCCATAATATGATAAAATTCACGGAATCTTTTTAAATATATTTCACGCACACATTCGGTTCTACGACAGCGACGATGCCGCCGCAGTCTACGAGTCATAAAAGAAATATTATCTTGGAAGGTTCAGATTATTCCTCGCGCTCCAAAGAGGATATCACCGGAGTACTACCTATTTGACGGAGAAAAACGGTATTCAGTGTGCGCACTCAATTCGTAGACCACGATCATACGTTTACGTACGATCAAATTCGCGTCCAAAATGCGCGCGACCTTATTCTTCTCTATCTACGATTCATGGTTCAAGAATTAGTGACATTTTGATTTCAGTTAGAAAATGTCAATTTAAGCTAAGGTCTACGTAAACGATGTCATTCGTGACATCGTTAACAGCAATCGTGGCAATCGTTCGTGGCAGGTAAACTTGGAATTAAATACGAAATTAGTCACCGTGTCGGTTAAGGTTGAGCATTCTGAATAAAACGATTTTAGTTTGATTTTTTTTTAAATATACGGGCTGTCCTTTTAAATGTCAAGTTAATTCCTCAAGCAAAACTTGGCAAGATTGACAGTTCTCCGAAAGTTGAGAATTTGGTAAAACTCCCCACGAGGCACCGAGGGCTGTTGTAAGTTTTCTAATTAGAGGGCTAAACATTTCTCATACTTTGGAACTAAGTAATTCTCGGTATAATTATTTCATTAACTCTCCCGCACTCAGGCAACATGCCATAATGTTCGCGCAATTTCAGTTATCGCTAATTATACATTTGTATGAAACATTCAGGCTTCATATCACTGTATTGTACTCAAGTCTGGGAATTCTGTGAAACCTCTGCTTTGTTCTACAAATAGGTACACACGGCTACATATCAAGCTAAACATTTCCAGTATAAGCTGATCTCACATTTTAAAGGATTTTCGTACAGTAAGAAGTCAGCATAAACTGGAAATGCATAACTTGATAATGTAACTGTGTGTAGAAGCATGCAAATTAGTCTATCTCTCATTTTCTTTTTACAGGAACATACATTACTAAACAAAGATATGCTAGTCTATTACTGTCTCTCAAAACGATTCTATTATTTCCAACACACATTCCTATATTAGAACTTTCCAAAACTTCTACACGTGTAAACATTTTTAACTCTAAACCTTTAAATAGCAACTTTACGACTATAATGAATGCCGCAAGTGACATATTACACTTCTGGACACATCTATTGGCCCACCTTAGAGTTTAGGTTTCGATGGCCCCTACCGAAATATGATTGCTAGATTGAACAAAAACTGTTGATGCAGTTTTAAACCTGATACACTTTACCATCTTTTTCGATCGTACTGTTTTAAATTTGAATTCAGAATACCATACGACATGGAGCTACGCCTAACAAGTCGGATATGCGCCTTGTTAAAGGCAATTGATTTTTGAATAAAAAACATGTTTTATCAAATAAAGGTTTAATTTAATAACGCGTGCTGCCTCCATGGGCATCTACCACAGCTCTCATACGATTAGGCATAGAGTTTATCAACCGCTCTATGAAATTTTGAGGGATCATCTCCCATTCCTCTTCTATGGCAGTTTTCAACTCCTGCATCGTCTGGGCAACTGGCTGACGAGCCCTAACACGTCTTTTTAGCTCGTCCCACATGTGCTCAATGGGGTTCATGTCTGGGCTTCTGGCTGGCCAGTCCATAACTGTGATGTTCACATCCCGAAGATATTCCCTGACGATGCCGGCCGCATGGGCTCTTGCATTATCATGCATAAAAAGGAAATTTGGGCCCACATAGTCCGCGTATGGTATCACGTGAGGTTCTAAGCACTCACGAATGTACCTTTCAGCATTTAATGTTGGCAGCCGTGGTCCTGTAACAACCTCAAGTTGAGTTTTGCCGCTCGCGGATATACCGCCCCAGACAGTCCATGAGCCACCGCCATAAGCAACCCTCTCTTCAAAGCAGCATTGTGCGAAACGCTCTCCCTTACGTCGGTAGACCTTCTTCCTTCCATCATTGCCATGTAACACAATTTTAGACTCATCAGAAAAGAGTACACGGCTCCAATCTTGCTGTGTCCAATTTAAATGACTGCGTGCGAAATGAAGGCGCGCTGTTCGGTGGGCTCGCGTTAGTTTGGGCCCATTAGCTGGCTTGTGTGGTACCATATCGCGTTCTTTTAACCTTCTCCGAACAGTTCGAGCGCTCACAGATACTCCATGTAAGTCGCGAAGTTGGTTTTGTATCTCAATCTCGAGGTAAGGTGACGATTTCTCAAGCTGGTCGTCACGATGAATCGATCCTGCTTTTCAGTTGTGACCCGAGATCGTGGCCTTCCTTGGCGACGAACAAAGCCGCCAGTCTCTAGGTACCTCCGATAAACATTTCGGACCGCAGATCGACTTAAATTAAGTTGAGCACTCACGTTTCTTTGGCTGTGTCCGGCCTGAATAAGTGCCACAGCTTGGGCGGCGACTTCAGGTGAAGTATCCATAGATTATTGATAGAACCTCACCTTAATGTTAAGAATAAGTAATGTTGAGATATCAATCACTTTATCAAGAATTAAATCCAAGTAAACCAATAAAACCAAGTTTTCTTAGTATTCGATTGTTTGATATCAACAAACAGGCTCCAAATTGTCTTTTGTTTCTTTAAATTCTGTGTTCGAAATTCAAAAAAAGACTATTGAATGAAATTGTGAATGTGCCAGGTTCAAAACTGCATAAAAACTTTTTGCTCGACCTAATATAAAATTTTAGCTAGGACCAAACGAAACTGAAAATACAAGGTGGGCCAATAGATGTGTCCAGAAGTGTATTTCCAACTTTGGCACGCAGAAGCGTGGAAACTGAACACGCAACTGTACGCATCCCTGTCCGCACGCACACACGCATGTAGTGCACACCGCACTGTTACCTACTCGTAATGGTTCGCACTGTAGTGGCTTGTCAATGCGGGCGTAGCCAGAATATTAAGAAGGCGACACATGGCCACACCGAAGCACATCTACAGTTATGCCTTAACTTTGCTATTCTCCTTTTCACATCGAAGTTACCAGTACCTACGCTTGTCCCCCTTGTTCCGCTTCTTTCCTGGCCTGAAATTCCGCTATCTTTATCTTTCCCACATATAATGCAATGTTTAAAGGCATGACTGTATCATACTATTATTCTTCTAAACCACGATCCAGAATCTACAGATATCATCTGCTCGATCCTGGTTACGCCCGCAGTCACCAATATAATAATGTTTCTTTTATAGCTGATCCAGTAGTGTGCGTTAGCCGTAGAGATGGTTCAGTTTTACTCAGTCACACTCGGTGACAGTGTGTTCACGATACCGACGCGGTACACTGAGCTAGTGAGCCGCGGCGCGGGCGCACAAGGGATGGTGTGGTAAGACCGGGCGCCATCTTACCAATATGGCCGCCGCTTTACATGTTTCCGTCTGCTTTGGTTTTAGGATTAATACTAATATTGACACAACCACAACTCCAGATACTTTATAGTTCGACGCCCAAAGGTGGTTCTTCGAAAGCAGAACATTGGCCTATCATACAAAACTGTCAGTTTTTTTTGCAGAATTAGTTGTACTACACCATTGATTTTATCCAATAGTGTTCTACCACCATCGGGAATAGGGAATAACATATAACCATTTTTCAGGTAGTTAGAACGGTTATTTCGTCATAACAGTAAAAAAAAACTGAGTTCACGACACGACACAAAACAAATTATTCTTCAGAATGATTTTAAATTAAGGAAGCATTTGAATAAATTCAATCAATAAACTCTGAATCGAAAATGTGATTAAAATATTTGAATTATTCATTCTCAGATATTGTATTATTTCATCTTGGTGGTTTGGGTTTTTGTTGTTATTATTTCATGGGGATCATCACTTCATTATGGATGTACATAAAATTAGAATTTTATTTCGGACAAGGGATTTCATACATGAACATAAACTGAATTACTACTAACTTTAACAACTAACTTTGCATAGTGACAACTAATATTAATTCTATATCTATCCAAATATCAGATATTTTCCATTGTATCTAACTGCAAACCTAACATTTTGCGCTCTGAATTAACAAACAATAACACGACTGAAACAGCAACATATAATGCGCCTGGCTTCACGCATCCAAGGGTTATTCAAATTCACGTCTGGTTTGTATTTTTCGTTTGGTTTTCCTACCTGTAAGAAACTCTTTTAAACCCGACATTTTCTCTTCTTCATCATCCATTGCTTGCTTGCTTAGTGAATGCTGATGATGTTTGGTTACAGTGCTGCCTACGACACGGTAACACAACAGAATGTCGCGATCAAGAAGCTGTCGCGGCCATTTCAGAATGTGACGCACGCGAAGCGGGCGTACCGCGAATTCAAGCTTATGAAACTCGTCAATCATAAAAATGTAAGTAAAAGTAGAATACTTTCACAAAGTTTGTTTCTTTTCTTTTCAGTGCTTTTAATAAAAGAATATATTTCAGTTTCTGTGTTCAAGTTCTTTCATGGTTCTTTCTACTTTATTATTGTCTCGTTTTCTTTTCTATCGTAACTCCCATACATAAAGCTTTTCAAAGTCAAGTCACCAACAAAAACTTCAAGCCCTACCTTGAAAACTGAACACAGATGTTAGTTTCATACAAACAAATATTTACTTAACTGAATGTGAGCCCTCCAGTAAAATACAGGCAGTCGCTCCATGTACAATACTGGTATCCAGCTGCATCCGGTTAGACTGGAAGCCGACCCCAACATGTTGGGAAAGGCTCGGCAGATGATGATGAATGTGAGCTGTCCAGTCTTCCACTCTCAGCGAAATAATCTCAACAGTCTTCTTTAATTTACCTTTCCAGATAATAGGCCTTCTAAACGCGTTCACACCGCAGAAGAGCCTCGAGGAGTTCCAGGATGTTTACTTGGTGATGGAGCTGATGGACGCCAACCTATGTCAGGTCATCCAGATGGACCTGGACCACGAGCGCATGAGCTATCTCCTCTACCAGATGCTGTGCGGCATCAAACACTTGCATCTTGCTGGGATTATACATCGGGTAAGAAGATTTAAAAAGTCTTTTCTTATAGACGTACAGATTCAGGCGGCCTGAGTCTGTACGAAAACTCGAGTCCTAAGTGTTACAATAATGAGACTTGAGTTCTCTTTGAAGACTCAGTTGTTTTTGAAGATTCTAGTCTTGTCTAAAAGAACTCGAGACTGAGTCATCTGAGTCCTTATCTGGGATTATAAGTGAATGAAGTAGAAAATAAAAAAAAATGTAATGTAGCTATTGTTTACTATCAAATGATTTTAAGTATTAAACAAATTGAATAAACATAGGTATTTTTTATGTCAGAATTCAGTTCTTTTGTGATTGTACATAATTGATCTGATTTTATAATTGATATACCATACTACCAATATCCATACGCCACCACCATACACCATACCACAACCATATTGATACCATAATACACCAACTTTAAAGTTCATGACTCAGTTCAGCTCAAAGAGCTCATGGGACTCAAAAGACTCACAGGACTCGTTACTAGAGATACTATTAGTCCCAAGTCTAAAAGACTCGAGTCTCGAAAAAAAAGACTAGCGTCTTTTACAAAACTCAGGCCTCGTTCACCCCGTCACAAGTTCTTTCATTGTTTTCTCCGCAGCCTCTGTCGCAAGACGCGCGGCGCTCGAGCGTGTAGCTCGTAGACTGAACTCTTGATTTATGAGAAAAAAGGACCTTCCGATTTGTGAGCTGCGTTATGCAGGGTTATTGTTAAAATATTAACAACCTCTTAAGGGGTCATTGTACTCATTATTATGAACAACTTTTACTATGGGACCAAACCTGAAATCGCGAAAAAAATCTGCTGTTCCCTAAATTTATATTCGCATAACTCATCAAAATGTAGGGAACAGCAGATTTTTTTCGCGATTTCAGGTTTGGTCTCGTGGTAAAAGTTGTTCATAATAATGAGTACAATGACCGCTTAAGAGAATGTTAGCGTTTTACCAATACCTAACCCTGTATAATATAATGTTGCAGGATAATTGATAAAATCGAGTCATTGCGATAATGATTTTTGCAAAATACCGGATAAAATCTTTCTTAGTTTCCAATAGTCCAGTCTTTTGCAAAACAACGATTTTTCCAATAAAAAAGAGCATCCTATATCATGAAAATAATAATAAGATCCTAAATTAACATTTCTACTGACTGAGGACTGATTTAACCAAAGTCAGATATCTTTTATCCGCGGAATAAAATTGACGTCTGACAGTTTTTGTATGGAAAATCTATCAAAAATTAAACATTTATTCGCTGGATTAATCCAGCGAATAAATGTTTCCTTATACTAGGTAGGTATAAAAGTTTGGTCAAATTTGCCCTACGATGTATAATGTTTTCCTTAGGACTTGAAGCCGTCCAACATAGTAGTGAAGAGCGACTGCACGCTGAAGATCCTGGACTTCGGCCTGGCGCGCACCGCCGGCACCACCTTCATGATGACGCCCTACGTCGTCACGCGCTACTACCGCGCGCCCGAGGTACGTGTCGTTACTTCAAAAAAATCAAAACTACTAAAAATCATCGACGAAAATTGAGGTAATAAAATTAACCCCAATCATTGTCAAATGAAAAGCATCTTCGCCCCCTATTACATGGGACTTAAACATAACTGGCGAAATGTGGGTGTACTACTATAGGTACACCTCTGCCTAACCCTTCGGGGAAACAAGGCGTGATGATAAATGATTTTATTTCTGTAAGTAGGTTTATACAAACACTTACATTTCAAACATTTTTTTTTTTTTTTTTTTTAACTAGATGAGGCCGGCGTTTCCTATCTGACTAATCTGAGAAGAAAGGCCGAAACAAACTCAGAGGTCACAGTCTCTTTTAAAGTCCATGGACCATGTAGGTTGGTGTCTGAAATGCTCTTTTGAGGAAAGAACCACACAGATTGAGTGGACCTGTCCAGTCAGTGTACGCATCTGTCAGTAATGTTGTTTGATGTTATGTTGTTTTTGAAAAGCATCTTTAACATGTTTTAAAATTAGAATTTCGGGTTTAAATATTAGCACTCAATTCAATTCGTAAGCGGCGCTACAAACTGGCATCCACAAGTACGTTTCCTCATCCATTTATTACCAGTTTTTATCGGATATTTTTGGAGCAGATCGTTGGTGGCTACGTGGCCAGTAATCCAATCGAGGTTACTAGCCGCAGACTAATACACTCTCTGGCAATCGACAAACCTTCGAGAAACTTGATAACACGCAATTGATGGTTTCGTAAATGCATTGTTCTTGTACTGTGCGAGGAGTAGCGAGCAGTGGTGGCTCTAACGGCCAAGTCTAACCAGTGGGTTCGAACCCAGGCAGGCGCTTTACTTTGTGTAAATAATTTCATCACCACTGCTCTCAAAACGGTAAAGGAAAACATCGTGAGGAAACTGGCATGTCTTAGAACCAAAAATTCGAAGACATGTGACATCTGCCAACCCGCACTGGGCCCGCGTGGCCGTTACAGCCCATTCCCTCTCGAAGATAGGAGGCCTGTGTCCCAGTAGTGGGAACATTATAGGCTGATTATGCTTACGCTAGTTCTTGTGATCAGTTCTTGGGCATACATTTTATATGAGAATAAATCCGTCCTAAATGCTGAAACGGTCTTTCATCATCACTTTCATCATTCGGTCGGCGCAGTAAATATTTTTTCCCTACATTTCTGTTATTCAAATTCAAAATATTTTATTTCACATAAGCCTACATGGGCACTTATGAAACGTCAGAAGCTAGGTGCACGGTTCCAATTGGTCGTTTCCTATGGAGAAGAACCGGCAAGAAACTCCACGGTTACTATTTTGAAAATAATTGGCTTTTACAATGTTTTCAAATTACAGTGTTATTAAGCATGGGAGGACAGTGTAGGCCTGTCAAAAAGTACCAGGTACTTAAGAAAATAGAAAATGGTCTACAAATCTACAATCTATTAAGCCTACAAAGTTCTCACATTCACAAGATATTATAAAAGAATCTATTTAAAAGACAAGACTATATAATGTAAAATAATGAAAAGATTATATAATGGAAGCATGTAAAAAACAATATAATAAATTAAAATTAAAGTAATTTGGGAGCAGTTAATAGACAGTTACATATATAAATAGTTATGCTGTTAATGAGGTACCAGGGAAGCCACATGTGCAGAAGGAATTAGCGCCAAACTTCCCTGTCTTCAACGTAGTCTTTAATCTTATAATATGCTTTTTTTAATAAGGACACGTTTGATATGGGTTTTGAACTTTCCATCGCTAAGTTCTGTAACCGACTTTGGCAACTTGTTATAAAAGCGGATACTGTTTATAAGAAATGACTTGCTTGTTTTAGTTTTGGGTATCACAATTTCATGTTTACTACGTGTATTTATATTATGGAAATCGCTTCTTATTTTGGAAAGTCCTAAGTTTTTGCGAACAAACAAAATACTTTCTGAGATATAAAGAGAAGGCAGAGTTACTTTATCAATTTCTTTGAATTTGTTTTAAGGGACTCACGAGGACCCATTTTATAGATTGCGCGGATTGCCCTCTTTTATAAAATGAAAACTGAATCAGCTGCCGATCCCCACAGCAGAACGCCATAAGACATAATACTGTAGAAATAAGCAAAGTATACTAACCTAGCTGTGGCTATATCAGTCAACTGCCTTATTTCAATTTTTACAATTGACTTACTACCGATCTGTTCTGTTCCGCAGGTGATCCTCGGCATGGGCTACACGGAGAACGTGGACATCTGGTCCGTGGGCTGCATCATGGGCGAGATGATCCGCGGCGGCGTGCTGTTCCCGGGCACCGACCACATCGACCAGTGGAACAAGATTATTGGTCAGTTGACATACTAGTTGTGACATACACTATACACAATTATACCAATATTAACCTTTTGAACGCCAGAGCATAAAACGCACGCGCGTGCCCTCCACGCCAAGCCACACTTTTTAAACGTTTAATTTCTCTTTTTTGTCATCAAATTCTCTATATCCATGGTATAATTTAATTCGTTTCAAGCAATTATTATTTTTTTATTTTTTTATTATTATTCTCAAAAATACATATTTTGTGGTTTTTACATTTTTACTCGCCAAACTTACGAGTTTGATGGCGAGAAACGCCTGTTTTTATACTCATATTATTAAATAAATAAATACTAACATATATGTTTATAGTGTGAATTTATTTCTCGGTCAAGGCAGATTCCTCATTACCGAGAAACAAATTCCTTAATTTAGATTTTAACATACCTTTACTTAATTTAGGGGTTTGTCTTAACAGATCTATTTCATTAAACACTTTTGGCACTAAATATTTGGAAGTTCTTTCCCCATAATAATTTGTTATTTTCGGCTGAACTAGTCTTTTCTCTCTTACACTTCTTGTGTTATATTTATTTTTAACAGGTACTTTAAGCTCATCACTGTAATAGTGTTCTAGGCTTATCAGATAATCGACTTTCTTATCTATTGGTAGGATTTTACAAATAAGAAATAATTTTTCATATTCTTTGTTACATTTTTTCTTAACCTTTTTACTGACTAGGAACTTGATTAATCTTATCTGTAATTGTTTTATGTCTTGTAAGTACGTTTTAAACGTTCGCCCATACACAATAAGTCCATAACTGATTAGTGAGTCAGCAAGTGCATAATATACAATCAATAGCGTATGTCTGTTCACCACACTGTTCAACTGATAGAACTTCCCCAATACAGATCTCAACTTGTTACATATGTCCGTTACATGCGTTTTCCAATTAAAATTTGAATCAATATTAAGGCCTAAATATTTAAATGTGCTAACATAATCCAATTTCACACATTCGCAATTAACTTTGTCGCTATGCAGGCATTCGTATGTGTGTCCTATTATATCAAGATCCTCTCTTTGTACAGTTTTAGCTCGTAGATTGTGTGGCGAGTGTATATGCATGCATTTTGTCTTAGACAGGTTTAATATTATTCCGTTATCATGTGCCCATTTGGTGATACATTCGAAGTCTTTTTGTACGTACTGTTGTACCTCCAATATATCCTTCGAAGCATACACTACACACATGTCATATGGACAAGAGCTTAAATATTTAAGGTATACAAATAAAAACACACAAAAGTAATGATTTAATTGTTTATTTCGTGATAAAGTGCACCGCATTTTTTGTCACATATTTGTGTCGTTGGCGTACAGGGCACGCGCTTGCTTATCTGTCACGTATATGTGACAATGGCGTTCAAAAGGTTAAGGCACGTACCCCTAAATATTGGTATAATTTTGTATATTACTTTATCTACTCTCATATCGTAAAATTCGAATTATAAACTTCAAAACGAGTTTATATTGACATACCTACTTTATTAACACAATACTTACCGACATTTAAAAATAGAATCATATTAAAGCACTTTTTCTCTAAAAAAATAATGTTAAAATAGTAGTTTATGAAACTGTTGCATAATGAGGGGTATTAAGACACGATTGTGTTTAAAATCTGAGCCGTTTTTAATAATATCACACGAGTGTTTTAATACCTAGCTAAGTGCAGTTTCATATAGTATTTTATCTACCCTCATACATTGGGATTAAACCTATTTAATAAAAGATCATAGGTTTTGCATTTTCCATGCAATGAAGTCGTAATAGCATTTATCATATGTATAATTTTCTTGACTGCTGGTTTGAGTAATTTTCGCAGTTGCATCTAAAATATCGGGTGGAGTCAAATTTTCTTTACATTCAATTTCATTTATTATTTACAAAACACACTCTCGTGTTTTAATACCCCTCGAATCATTATGCAACAAGTTTCATAAACTACTATTTTGACACTAAGGACGTTTTAATGTTTTGCGGATTTGTTCACGCATGCGGGCTAATCAGGCGTGCAACTGTCAAATTCAAATTCAAATTAATTTATTTGCCAGAATGTAGGTTTACAGAGTATGATCTTATAACTATACTGACCCCTTTACATTCTACCATTACAGTAATTATGGTGTGCAAATATTTAATTGTATTGCAATTATATTATTTTAATTAAATTAAAAAAAAAAGACAACAACAGATAAGAACTCATGCATTAGGGTTTTGGAACAAATTTTAATTAATTAATTGATATCAAGGTTATACCTATGTCAGTTCAGGTGATTATTATAATTTTATTATCATGTCAACTTAGGAATATCTATTAAATTGTAAATTGTAATTGATAATGTCATAACTATTATTATGTCAAAGTGATGATTTAGTCAAATAACATTAATCAATTATTATAAGGTATTTAACCAGATCAGAGATTTCAGTTTCCTTCTCCGCGATCTGACATGTATTCATTAAGACTGTAATAGCATTTTTCACCTAACCACTGCGTAACTTTTCTTTTAAACATGGTCAAAGGTAAATCTTTAAAGGCGTCTGGTAATTTGTTATATACCTTTATAGCATTTATGTACGAGTTCCTTTTATACAACTCGAGCCTGCATTGCGGTAAACAGAGCTCATGTTTAAATTTACTTTTATTTCTAGGCGCTACATTTCGTTTGGTTACCTCTTTATGTTTCGTAAAATATTCCGGATGTTGCTGTACAAATAGGCACAATTCTCTAATGTACATACACGGTAATGGCAGAATATTGTACTTTATGAACAATGGCTTACAACTATCTGTGTACCATGCTCCGCATATTGCACGTACACATTTTTTTTTGTACTCTAAACGCTTTTAAAATATCCACCGAATTACCCCACAACAAGAGACCATAAGCGAGTACGGACTATACGTATCCGTGATATGCACAAAGAGCCGCCTCTGTTGATACCGTGAGTCTTAATCTTTTTATTGCGTAGACAAATCTGTCGAGTCTATCACAAACGTAATCAACATGTGTTTTCCAGTCGCAATTCTGATCTAACTTTATACCCAGAAATTTAGTACTTGCAACTTGTTCAATGATAATATCCTTATATTTAACATTTAACGCCAAAGGCTTTCTTCTAAGGGTTTGGAATTGTATCATTTTCGTTTTCTCCATATTAATTTGTAAGTTGTTGTAATGTAACCACTGTATTATATTATTTATCGCTTTGTTTACATCTATTTCCTATGTGTCCGCATTTTCGCATTTCACAATGAGGGCTGTGTCATCAGCAAACAAAATTGTCTTATGGCGAGTGATATTTGGGAGATCATTGATATATATGAGGAATAAAAAAGGTCCCACAACACTGCCCTGTGGCACTCCAAAATTATTTTGTCGATAGTCACTTCTATGTAACATCTTTTTGTTATTATGTATTCTAGTAATTTCCACACATTGTTTCCTGTCATTTAGGTAATCTCTCAACCAGTCGTTCGCCTTGCCTCTTATTCCATATTTCTCTAGTTTGTGTAAGAGTAATTTATGGTCCACAAAATCGAATGCCTTACTCATATCTAGGAAAATCGCCGCAATCGGTAAGCCATCATTTATAGCCTGGGTAACGATTTTGATCAAATTGAAACATGCCAATGAAGTGGTAGTATTCTGTCTAAACCCAAATTGCTCATCTTTAAGTATACGATGACATGTTGTAAAGTCTTGAAGCCTTCTTAGCATAATTTTCTCAAAGATTTTTGACATGATTGGTATCAGCGTCACTGGCCTATAATTATTCATGTCAGATTTCTCTCCTTTTTTAAAAAGTGGCTTAACTACTGATTTTTTCAAAATATGTGGAAAGGTACCTTCCTCAAATGATAAGTTTATTAAATAACACAGCGGTTGACATATGTATGGTGCGCATAATTTTATTACATTGGTTGTTATGTCATCTACTCCTGCTGCGTTTGTGTTATTAAGATTTTTAATAGTTTGAAATACTTCCATCGCATCAGTTGGTTTAAGGAATATTGTGTGTTCGTTATTAGTATAGATAGTTTGGTTTATCTCGTCTGTATGAAAAGATATATTTCGGCGAAGTCCACATTACACTAAAACACAAGATGCATACATCAAAAATTAAAGCCAAGGATTCATGCTTGAAAAGAAATAACTATCTGTTTTGTATTAAAAACAGAGCCACATAACATGATATGGAGGCAAAATCAGATTACACTTTTACGAAAGTAGCGGAAAATAAATGGCGATCCGACTTACCATAATGTGGCTCTAAAGCAAGCTGGTGGTAACAATACGAGCGTGAAAACATCTGTATTTTGTAGCAGTAAGGACGGTTTTCTTTATTTGATTGTTATTACTGGCGTGCCGGTGACCATTCAAGTCTTCATTTTATCAGAACACGATGTTTATAATCAACTAATAATCGTTTTCAGAGCAACTGGGCACGCCGTCCGCGGCTTTCATGGCGCGCCTGCAGCCCACGGTGCGCAACTACGTGGAGAACCGACCGCGCTACGCCGGCTACAGCTTCGAGCGCCTGTTCCCCGACATACTGTTCCCCAGCGACAGCAACGAGCACAACCGGCTCAAGGTACGGGTGCTTAGCGTAGAATGATCAACACTTCGCATGGCTAGCAACTATTATAGCAACTTCCGATAAAGCATTTTTAACAGTCAGTGCTTAACTTTCTTAGAACAAAACAAAAAAAGAAAGGTTTGCACTTAAAGCCTGTAGCTGTCGATAATAAATATAATGACGATAATAATACACATAGGTTAACAAATTAATATCCTCTTCCATGCGCAGGCGTCGCAGGCGCGCGACCTGCTGTCGCGCATGCTGGTCATCGACCCCGAGCGCCGCATCTCCGTGGACGAGGCACTGCTGCACCCGTACATCAACGTGTGGTACGACGAGGGCGAGGTCAACGCGGTACGTAGCGCGCCATGTACTGGCTGACATGTGTGAGGGGTAATGCCAATGTAAAGGGGGCAAATATCTGCGGGAGGGGAAGATATCAGGGGGAAAAGTTGGCAATATGGCGAGAATAATAATGTTAGCAATGTAGTCGAGACATTCAATAGATGGACATTTTTTTCTGATTTTATCTAAGATGTAAACTAAGTTTGGCAAAAAATAAAAACTGATTAGATCAGTGAGTCGGTTCCGTAAATAGTTACACACGCCTAGCTGATATTGGTACCGGGAACTTGTTAGGTGGAGTACCGGTACCCGTCTGGAACCAGTACCAGGTACCGAAATGGCAAAAACCGCTAAGTACCGATACAGAATCTGTAATTTTGGTACCGGTTCCAAGCCCTGGCTTGAGTCATGTCTAATGAGATGCTGTGTGCATTACAGCCCGCGCCGGCGTCGTACGACCACTCAGTGGACGAGCGCGAGCACACCGTGGACCAGTGGAAGCAGCTCATCTACCAAGAAGTGGTAGAGTACGCCGCGCCGCCGCCGCCCAGCACGCACCAGCCGCCCCCAGACCACGCGCAGCCCGCGCTCACCACATAGGTAAATACAACTAAAATCTTCTAGATATAGAAACTTAAATAAACAATGATCAAATAAATAATCGGCAGCCAGCCATACACCACTTGTTTTAATGTGTTCCCGCCAAGAACATTATACTGTAGGAACGTTCCCGCCCGCCCGCCTATTTCTAATTTCCTATGTATTTGGATGCTAATGTTGCCAGCGTATTTCTTTTAATTCTACCATTTTTTTTATAATTTTGATATTCATCCCCTTTTTTATTTGTCGCAGGCTTCAGCAGAGCTGACCGCCGAGATGTAATCCACGAACACAGTGCAAGGACAATTTTCACCGCATAATACCGAACCGTGTTTCGTGAGATGGCTACTTGCGATGTAGCAACCCGGCGGCAACTAAGCTACAAGTGATCGACATGTTATACATACAATAACTAACTGATGTATATATTTATCGTGGAAATGTTATGTGCAATACTCGACGGAATGAAATCAAGTGCAAAGTATAGGAAAAAGTAATTTGACTCGTTCATTTTCTTGTGTATGGAGAGTGAATGTTTCAGACACTACCATTATACAATTAGGCAGCATAACAGAGAATAACCCGTAGCGTAGCTGAAGTAAATTTGTACTCTATTATGTACTGGTTTGTTTGTATTATTTTAAATACCGTTATGAACTTGTCTATTTGTAGTTTCTTCCTGTTTCTTATTATATAAATAGTGGTAAGCTGTAATTTTAATTTACCAATATGGGATGCTTTTAAAATAAGCTCAACAGTTTGAATGGTCGGTTCCTACACGCCCCATCCGTGTCTCACGACTTTCGACAATTATTTTGCATTAAGGAGTGCCTTTTGCGAAATTGCAAAACATAAAGTTGGTGATTTTCTGCGTATGGACTGACTTTGATATGTTTGAATATTTTTGTAATAAAAATACATTAATGAATAAATGACTTAAGTGATTCCCTGTTTAAAATGATGCAATATTTTATCTATGAACTTTTTGTTTTAATTTATAATTATAATAAATACTGTATGAATTATTCGTAAATATTAAAAATAAAGAGTTGAGCTTATACTGTTTTATTGTAAAATATTATGTTCAATTTAATTGTGCAATTATGAATTTTTATTATATTTTAATATTAATTAACTTAAATGATGACTTTTGCAAATTTCTTTTCTTATCCGAATTTGCCAATAACTTGAAGATTTTCTTAACGAATTAATAGTACAGTGCCATTCACGACCTCTTTGCCATAGGTAGGTACTGGAGTCCTAGTTGGTGAGTTTTGTGAGAACTTGCAATTTATTGTGAAGTAAATAATAAGTAATTCATGAACTTGTATTATAATTTGTTTCTTAGCCATACACATCGTCTGATAGTTACTCGGGATTTTGTGATGTTCATAGTTTTTTCGTAAGTAGACCCTAGTTACGTTGTTGATAATACTGTATTGAGTGTACGAGAGTAGATCATTAAGTACATTTCTACATAATTAGTCTCATATAGGTCACCTCACACGTTGCTGAAGAGAACTGAAATCGAAATACGTAATAGACATCGAGTTCTCATAGAAATAGTTATCGATCACATTTTACAAATACACAGTCGGTAGCGCCGGCGGTTATATTGAGGTTGTTAATCCCATTTCGCGGGAAATAGTTAACATAAGTGAATAAATACGTTGATACTTGCCTCGAAAGGTTCGCTTTGTAGAAACATAATAGGTCTCGTTAGGATTAATGATAAAGTCGACAAATAGTTCTGGTCTCTTCTACATTTAGGGTTTCAACAGTACGGATTTATTTCTCTAACGCTAACATGAAGTGATTTGTTTTACTCTTCATCAAAGGCTTAACGTGTGAGGGATTCGTAGGTTATTGTTTGAAACCTCACTAGGTGATATAATTATGAATAAGGATAATAAAGAATGATGATAGTCTAACGGATGGTTTCAGCAAATAGCACAATTTATTAGCTATAGAAATGAAAGCAGGACGGTAACCTAACATGTTGGTGATGCGAGCATCATTTTGTATAATCGTTAATAATGTTATTACGAAAGCAATAATACATCATTTTCTATTCGCCTTCGTGAGCGGTCATACTTACGTCAGTGTTCATATTATTTAATGATTTTGGCTCTAAACATATCACGGACGACACAATAGATTTAATTTTCGACAAGATTTTTCATTAAACGATGAATTGATCGCTCGTACGTTTGAGATGTTGCTTTACTTTTGTTCCATAACGTTATAGGTACACATGAATGTTAAGAGTAAAATATAAAAAAATATAGGTACTTACGTCGCTTTTGTCAATTTCGCGGCCCACTTTGAAACTTGAGGTAGGCTTCTTTAGAAATATAAATCTACAATCGCCAATAAATTCGAACTTTAATAAAAATGAATCATAATTTATAATAGTATATTTTGTACATTTCATTGAAGTTTCACTTCCTTGGCAATGGTAGACTGTATGTAATCTAATCTAAATAAAAGAGGGCTGCTTGGCGGCATTAAGATCTTGAAAGCATAAGACAGTTGTGTTAAAAACGTTACAAGATGAAATTATAATAAATTTGCGAGAGTATACAATAATATTTAATATTTTAGGTCTAGTATAAAATCTGTAAATATTAACACTTAATATGTATGGAACGAAAGTGAAGGAAACATGCTATGTAACCTTAGAACATTCTGTTTATCACTATAGTAAATAAAAAACCACAACTGTACGTCCAAATTGTCCATTTATATGTTAATGTACCTATTACAAATTACAATAATATAATCATTAGAATGTATTTTAGTACACTTGGTAAACAAGGTGTTAAGGTAGTCGCCATGTCGAGACGCAGGCCGCGCTTCTAGCGATATACATACTTCAGTTAACACTTCAATGACTATCTAAAAACAACTTATTTTTACTGTACACGTAAGTTATTTCATATTTTAACTGAATAAAATCGAAATGGTTATTATAAACAGTGTGTTTGATTTATAAATTGATCCATATATACTACAAGTGAACAAAATTACTAATTGATGGGCTCAAACTGCTCTCTAGGTAAATCAATGCGTTTACTCAGTTTTCCCTACTCCTGTTTCATACTTTGAAGGTCACACAATGATTGTTTTTTGGGCTAATTTCGAAACCCTAATTCATGAGTTGATCACGGGTACGCTATTCCAGCAGCTCGTTTTTATAATTAATAATTACTAATCTAAAATCATGAAAAATAGCGAGCAATCCCGAAACAAGTATAGCAAAATGTACCCGATACACTCATAATGGTTGAAGGATGATGCTGGCACAGGAGCGTGTGGATTGGCACAAGAAAAGAGAGTTCTATGCTCGCTCAGCAGTGGGTGAAGTCAGGCTGTGGATGATGATGATGATCGTAATCACTCTGAACATCTATGACATCTACAAAATCACATCAATCACGAATCAAATCAGGCTTAGCTTTGATACGATGTGTAATTTAGTAATTTTATTATAATTATGTGGTAATAGTAAACAGATTTAAATATTAGTTCAAAAATTATATCACAAATTAAGTTAATGCACCACTTTACAAAATTGAAATCATTATATAGATTTAGATTAATGAAGTAGATTAATGAATTTCTTAAACTTTTCAATGAAATTAAATATTTATTAGCGTTACAACAACATAACATAACAACAGTAACGAACGTAACGTAACAACAGTTATTAACATAACTGGCGAAATAAGGGTGTTACTATAGGTACACCTCTGCCTAACCCTTCGGGGAAACAAGGTGTGATGTTATGTTGTGTGTTATTAGCCTTCGTTCTCACGGGCGATTTTCCCGCGACGATTTTATATCGCGCACTGGATTTTCATCTCTCGATGTTGAATTGAGCTACTAGAATTCAACAGAGTGCATCCCAGCATGTTAAAAATATACACTGTTGGATTTTCAATTCTCGGTGCTAAGCGGAGTTGAAAAACCAGTGCACGATAAAAAAATCGCGGCAGGAAAAATCGCCCGTCGGTATGAGGGCTTAGAGAATCGTTTTTGTTTTCGAACGTTGGGGGTCATGTCAACTGCAACTGACACTTAATTAACCAAAACAAAATGTCGTCCAGCTGTCAACTCAAAAGAAAGCGAATCATACGGACGCGATAAATAATGCTTAAAAAATAAATAAAGACGGTATTCTTACGCAATTTGATAAATAAATACAACTCTTAATTTTAAGTGGTATCTCATTTTTAGGTGTGAAGTTTTTTACAAAACCGCAAAAATGTCGGAGAAAGACAAATCCAAAGTGAACGTCCAAGCAAAACACATACCAAAAGACGCGCAAGTAATCATGACGATAATGAAGGAGGTTGGCATCACAGACTACGAGCCGCGGGTCGTGAACCAGCTGCTTGAGTTCACGTACCGGTACGTAACATCAGTATTGGATGACGCGCGGGTGTTTGCAACTCACTCGAAGAAGAAAACAATTGATCTGGAAGATGTTAGGCTGGCTGTACAGATGCAGTTAGATAAGTCGTTCACGAGTCCTCCTCCGAGGGAAGTGTTGTTGGAGATATCGAGGGTGAAAAACGTCAATCCTCTGCCGATGATCAAGCCACACTGTGGACTACGGCTGCCGCCAGATCGGTGAGTGAAACTCTCATTGTTACAGTGTCCTCGTAATTTTGTAATGAACCGTTGAAATTACGTATATTAACATTTTGACACTATACAGGGTGGCCCCTGAAACGAGGTCCAAAGCAAAATTTTAGAATCCTGTCTCCAAGGGCTACCTGAAATACCCCCATATATGTTCAGTGATTATTCATAGTTTAGGAGTAAGATGGATTTTTAATATTTTTAGGGTAATTCTCACTTGACTTCAGACTTCTTTATTTTTCTCTTTCTGTTGCATTTTTTGCTAATATTTTATTTAATTATAAATTCTTAAGTGTGGTCTACGATCAATAAAACATCTCAATCTGTCTAAACATCACCTTTAGTGACTAATACTTTGGTCAAAGGTAAAAATTTTGCTCACCAAGATTCAGTCTAGATTTTCAGTTTTTAAAACCTGAAAAATAGAAGGGTGGCAATGTCCCCGAAGTCATTTTAAAAACTTCCACACACACAGACCCCACAGACCCACAGACCCTTAGCTTTCCAAAGTAATGCAAATAATGAGTACTTTTCAAGACATTATTTGGAGAAATTGGAGTTCGAACATGGTAGGTAAGGCGAAAAACACAAGATGTTATGTGTATGTTAAGTATGAAAAAATTGTAGCCTACAATTCAATGCGCAGCTAGCAGATATCGTACGATGCCATGTGACGTCGCAGTTTTGTGCGGGAGCCCATAGACAGATAGTATTTTTTATTGGTTATAGACCATAATTTAATGATTTATAATGAAAAACTTTAATTATTAGACAAAAATCCTACACAGAAAGAGAATAATAAAAAAGTCTGAAGTTGTGTGCTGTACGGTGAACCAGCACATTCATCAATATTACTTGTTACAATTATGTAGGTTAAGCAACCTCAGCGTTTGCATACGCACAGTCGTTTACTGTAATTGGCAAGTAAAATAAATCACTGATTTTACCACACTCAACACGGATGGTTTAATTCTCCACCCCCAGGTTTCCATCATCACTAGTGTACAGAATTATCATTGTACGCTTGAACAAGGTGACATAGACTTACATCATACATGTGGGTTCCGAAAATTATTAAAAGCCGTCTAGCTCCTAAACTATAAATAATCGATGAACATACATGTTAGACATATATGATACACTAGCTTCCCGCCGGCGGCTTCGCCCATGTGGATGTCGGAAAATAACCCACAGCAACATACTATCGGGATTAAAAGTACCCTTTGTGTTAATCCACGTAAACAATATAATACAAATAAACAAATTAATACAACATTACCTAGCTACTTGTATTTGCCAAAAATGTTACAACACAGAAATATGACTATTTTAAAAGTGCAAATTTTACACGGGGATGTTGAGCAGAGAGAAGTTCCTAATATTTATTCTCATTTCTGTTACAATGTTGCCATTATTAACTTATTAAACCTATCCTTCCAGTTACTGCCTATCAGCCTGCAACTACCGCCTCAAGCCTGCTGTCAAGAAAGCCGCACCTAAGCCTACGATCTCAGCCGTGCCATCTCTAAAGACAGTCACCACATCCAAGCCACCTCCTTCACAGAATGTGATGGTGAAGAGACCGCCTGGTGCCATCGTCAATGTGGCTACCCCAAAAGCTACTGTTGTTCCTAAACCTGTTCTCAAATTCACTTCCGGTACTAAGGTAAGATTTGAATGACTTTTTACAATTATAATCAAAATCATAAATCTTTATTTGTCTCAACGACATAATATTATGGTTACAGGCACTGGTTAATTAAATGCACAATCTTATATCTTAAATAGAGAAAGGTGTCTGAGGTAAGAGGGTTCTGAGTTACAGATCACCCACTTCTTTGAAATACCTAAAGGTTCAGAAAAAATTTGTTAAAAGTAAAAATCCTTTATTTCAACATAAAAATCACAATATGGAGATAGTGTTGGTCCCAAACTAGGCACAGCCTGATTCTTGGACGTCATCAAATAAAACATTTTGGTATTTTTTTTTTAAATAAAAGATACTAGTTAGCCTCTAGTTCAACCAAAACTTGCATGTAGGTGAACCATATATCTATGACTAGCTTCCGCCCGCGACTTCGTCCGCGTGAAATTTCTTGTCCACCCCGTCGCATCGCATCGCCTGTCCGCGCTGTTACTTCGTTTTCTTACTTTTTTTCTTTTTGCTCGGCTTCTAAGGGTCCTAGGTCCTTCCAAGGGTCTTACACACCCCTTCATTAAGAATTGGGCTATACAATGCAAAAATAATGTTTCAAATCCGACTGGTAGTGACAGAGATTAGCGCATTCAAACAGTCAATAAAAAATAAAATGTGTAGGTATATGTAATGTAACTAATAGACTAGTGCATTTTTCTTACTTTAAGCATTTTTATACCCGTCGTAATTTCTAAACGAAAGCTCCGATTTAATAATTTAAAAAGGAATTTACATGTATGGACGGCAGCACATCAAGCTACTACAATCTGTCAAATTTCTTTAATAGATTTTCAACTTTATCGGTAAAGCATTAGGTTCAAGGTTGATTGGGAAAATTTGACAGTTTCGGGTAGCTTGACCTGCTGGCGTCTGTACTTAATCAACCTTGATTACGAAACTATTTATTTGGATAAGGGTTAATACCATGTTTATGAAAACACCTTCGCAAATAATGCATTATTTTATAGCAAAGGACATAGGGCACAAATGTATGGACTCTGGTCCTGGACCCAATAGATATAAATAGTATATCGTTAGAAAGGTATACTCTCATAGAGCACGAATAGGTATGGCGCTTGTCCTGATAGTTTGTCCGATCGGAGTACGCGTACCTTGAATATTAAATCATTTTGTGATTATATCTCTAAGTATTTTTAATATATTTTTCAAACGGCTGAACCGATTTTAATGATTTAGATCTTAAATGAAAGGTATAAATCTCTCCAGTGTTATAGGGTACATAAAATGTGAAAAAAATCAAGATGGCGACCGTGAGCTTGAATGATGTGTAGAGATTCACCATAATGTGTTAGGATTTATTTATTTTTTGCTCAAAAGTGGAAAATAAGTATATGATTTTTATTTTATTACTTTCTTTACATACATACATATACATCACGCCTGTCTCTCAGAGGGTTAGGCAGAGGCTATGGATCCAATACCCAACTTTCACTCCCATAAATCAACGTAGTAGGAACCAACACAGCACTACATCTCACCACACTGCAACTGCACTCATCAGCATTGCATTTTCGTTAAAATAAAACAGCTCTTTCATTTTAGTATATTTTTATTTTACATAACACATACCTACTTCATTACAATAATAGTTACTTAAATAACTAAACATCGTCAATAATTACATTATTCAAAAAAATTGCGGGTTCCGTGAAACCTTGATGTCTAGCATATCCTAGGTACCATATTATTGAAATAATATGCGCACAGGAGCCCACAGTGCTCCGACCTGTCAAGCATGTACAATAATGTTGAATAATTGTATTATTATTTGAGTTTATTAATACATAGCAAAAGTATTGCTTTGACCTAACATGTCGAGACTGAATGCGGGCTCGCAAAAGCCACGTATTTTCCTGTATGCCATATTCTTGTATGTCATTTAAGGCACCTTCCCTATATGTTTCAATAGTATAGAGTCCATTATGTAAGTGCTCGCTGCTATACGATTTTGCAAGTTTGAGCTGATAAGTTGCCAAGGACAGTAATATGACATCTTCGCTTAATCGAGGAAATCCTTCGACATCATTGACTTCCATTCTTTGGAAATGAGCTCTTCTGTGATTTAGTCGTTTAGCTTCTACGTAGTTATATAAAATGTTCGGTGTGTGCATTTTTTGTGTTATTCGTTCAATAAAACCTTCTGCATGTTGACTGTCCGTGATTGGGATGTGGAAGTGGTTTGTTATGGCAGCTGCTAGTAACTATTGGTAACTTCTTATTGAATGTGTGTATAGTTTAATAAAAATGGATTAGAAGACTTCACTGATATCTTATTGGCATTAAAAAGCAGACAACAGACGTCTAATCCATTTTTTCCATACTTAGGAAGTTCAATACTAGTTAGGTACTCACCTCGAAAACAGCATTTTCTTGTATGAATGCTGGTAATTCTGGACGCGTTCTCAGCAGTTTTCAGATAAAATATGTTCTTGATATCTGCCTCGATGTAGTCCTCTTCGGCACATCACACAAGAACGGAAGGATTCCATTATGTTAAATAGTCCAATCGAAAAGCACTTCGGTAGTAATAGTTCAAGCCAGGGTCAACGTAAGATGCAGAAAACAGAGTTCAAAAGAATGCAGGGGTCAAAATAGTTGTAAACGGAATGAGAAACGAATAGTACGTAGTCACACACATAAACGATTAAGATGGCGGCGCGTGCGTCGGCGGCTGCCAGCTAGCGGGCGGGGGAGGGAGGCGAGATAGCTGTGTTTTGCATCTTTCCTGACCCCTGACCGACCTCCCACCTATTCGCAGAATTAGGCTATTGTTAATACTTGCTTGGTAATAATAACAACTTGTAAGCCTAAATCTATATGAATGCCATTTTACCTAAATAATAATTCATATTAAAAAAACTAGGTACGTACCTATATAAATATTTTGTATGCAGTTTTTGCTGATGTGCAATGAGTTCACATATTCATTCCAGCTTAGTAATCACTACACAATACGTATTTTATTATTTTTTTGCTTACTATCCAAGATAATGAAAACACATATTTTATAAGACGATATCTCGAATCGGACAACAAGTACAAATGTAACCCCATAATAACTTTTTTTCCTCTTGAAAAGACCTATCCATCGATGTACGATTCAAGTCTATTGGTCATAAGGACCAAAATGCCCGAACCCCTTTGATTACCATTAAAACAGTTATAGTGAGCCAACCTTAAAAGATAGATAGACACATGCTGTCGCGGACTTTTTTTAGAACTTTTGAAGAGAAACAATCCCGTCATACATGATTTTTGCGTAACTTTAACCGTTTACGCAGCGCACGCAAGTACGCAACGGAAGCTCTCAAAAGGAATAAATTTTCCCCGTTTTTGCAACCTTTTTCATTGATGCTCCGCTCTTGTTAGTCGTCGCGTGATGTTATATAGCCTTCCTCGATCTATCTAACACTAAAAGAATTTTACAATTCGAACCAGCAGTTCCTGAGATTAGCGTGTTCAACCAAACAAACAAACTCTTCAGCTTTATAATATTAGTATAGATAGGAGGTGAACTGTAGATCAATGATAGGAGGTAAACCAATGACCCCTAACACTTGCCCACTTGTGAGAGCAGGTAAAATATTTGTCTGTAGTTTTAAAACCATAATTATCTTGAAACTAGAATATAGCTGAGCTGAAACCAATAATTTTCAGATTTAACACACATGTGATGATGTGAACATTCATAGTGTAGACAACAGATTAATCAAAGCCTTAGTATGTACCTTCCTCTAAAATATAACCGTTTCCAGGTGGTAGCCAAGCCCGCAGTTAGAGTAACCGCCGGGCCATCAGCACACACGCCCGTCAAAATGGAGCTCGACGACCCAGTGGGCCAGAAACGAAAGCGTGAAGATGATGACTATGAAACGTAATTTAAGCTCTAAATCTATGTATTAAGGTTGATTATTGTGTATTTTTAATTATCAGTGGCAGTGGTATACATAACTATTATTTATATTGAGTTTTATTTCATTTATTACCTCAACAGATGGCGTTACCATCCAATCTGAGCAGTGTCGCATTCAGTTGCCTTTTTAAGGTTGTTGGTCATCTATCAAGGAGGCGTCCCAGTGGCCCCACACTACATTTTCCAATTCACGGGCTCCACTCAAGAACTCAATGCTCAAACAGCCATAAATCGTTTGATAGCTACATACTTAGATAGCTATCCCACACTGCCTCCGCTAGGAGTATTAGGGTGCGTTTCCACTGACGCGGAGCTGGGCGGAGCGGAGCGGAGAAGAGCAGTGAAAAGTGGCAAGTGTTTCCACTGAGGCGGAGTGGAGTGGAGCGGAGTTGAGTGGAGCTGATAGGACCGGAGCTGCATTGAGCCGTGTTCAGATCAGTCAAATTTATGACGATAACGTGTGAAGCTTATGATATAATATCGTAAACTAAAATGCAGCGCGCGAGTCCTATCCTGACAAGTCGACCGTCTGCCGCCGCGCCGCACCGCCCCGCTGCCCTCCGCTTCGCTGCCCTCCGCTAGACACTACCGCTCTGCTCGACTCCGCTCTGTCCGGCTTGAGGCCGCATGTTCATGTATTTTATTTGAAAGTCCGCTCAACTCCGCTCCGCTCCGTTTACACTGTTTCCACTGACGCGGAGTGGAGATTTCGAGCACTGTGATTGGTCAATTCACGGTCCGCTCCTCTCCACTCCACCCAGCTCCGCGTCAGTGGAAACGCACCCTTAGTGTTCTGTGTGTACACTGCCCAATCTTCAAAGAAACTCTTTTTGTTTTATAAGAAATGGCATCTCTCAGGTTAACCTAGGAGGTTTTCGGCTGCTTAAACGGACTTTCGTGTGAAATGAAATTGTTTATTGTACTATTTATTGTTTCTGTAACTAGGATATTGGAATTATTTTACACGTCATATTAAGAAAAAAAAGCTACTTATATGGACTCGATATTTCCTATCTGAATACCCCTGAGAAGAAAGTGTGGGTGGCTCAATAAATTAAGGCTTCCAACCAGGGCATAAAAACTAAGCTACACGCAGGCCACCCTCTGTGAGGTACGGACCTCGGCTTAGGGCGTCACCGGGGGAGGGCAGCAAGGGACAGGCTGGATCGGATTAGGATTATTTAGGGACGAATTTAAAGCGACCGGCCCAGCGGCGTGGGCTGGCTCGAGCAAG
This sequence comes from Fissipunctia ypsillon, assembly GCA_947568875.1. Lineage (NCBI taxonomy): Eukaryota > Metazoa > Arthropoda > Insecta > Lepidoptera > Noctuidae > Fissipunctia > Fissipunctia ypsillon. The sequence continues at coordinate 1,881,379 of OX387660.1, read as the reverse complement.
GGTCAGGGCGGATTAAAACCAACGTGTCATTGTCATGTTCTTATATTGGTCCTCTAGCTTTTGCCGTGGAGGTTAGATATTATCCAACAGGAACGTACTACCGGGATTGGTACTAAGTAGGTAATACGGGCTGGTGACCGCAACTCCAAGTCAAAGCGCGTATTTTGCGTAACGGGTGGGAAATCAATTATTTTATCCAGCCCAGCTCCTCAAGGAAGGCCAGCAATGCCATGGTATTACTGACAATCTCACGGAGGATACCTGGGTGACCGAAGTACTTTGCGGCTTTGCCCTGTATGTGGCAACCCTGGACTGCCTGTGAGAGGTGTTTATTAAATGACCTGTGGCCAGTTATCTGCTGTAACTATACACAGCTGTTGTGTAGTTAGTCGGAGAACTTGTTTCGTGAGGCGCCCATCAATTATAGGAAGTGCTTCCTAAGCCTACTTGTATTCAACTTGGTCCAACTATAGTTTGTGATGTTGGTCCCTGGTACGTTTCTTAATCTTTAGCAGAGTGTCTAAGTACTTGAAGCGTAGTAGCGCGTGGGTTCAGGTCCCAATGCTGCAACGATGTCAGTGACGCAAGTACAATTATCATTAGAGGGAAGCCGAAGGTAAAATTGTTCAGTTCTCACTCATAAACTCAGACAAAAAATTGTAGGCATTTTTGTAATGCTTATAATCTTATGTACTAGCTTCTGCCCGCGACCTCGTCCGCGTGAAATTTCTTGTTCCCCCGACCTACCCCGTCGCACTAGTTAACGCGGGCATTACATGCCCGCGCTAATAGGTAGGTACTTTGTTTTCGCTTAGCGTTCTTTTTGATTTTTTTCTTTTTGCTCGGCTCCTAGCGTGATGTTAAACAGCCTATAACCTTCCTCAAGAATTGGGCTATCAAATCCAAAGATTTTTTCAAATTCGACTGGCAGTTCCAGAGATACCGCGATCAAACAAACTCTTCAGCTTTATTATTAGAAAAAAACATTAAAAAGTTATAGTGAGCTAACCTTAAAAGATAGACTCAAGCTATCGCGGACTTTTTTTAAGAACTTTTAAAGCTTTTTTCGTAAACTTACTTATATCTTTAAAAATCTTCGGCACGTAGTGGACTCTGAAGTCATGCGAATTGTCTACCTGGCGCTGTCTCGTCAATTAGCCCAGAGTTGGCTATTTAACTCTTGCAGGAGAGCCATACTGTCTGAAGCGGCTAGACAAATACCCATGCATTCCATCAGCAAAAGTGTTGTGCACCCCCAATGGTGTGGCTGTGTATGTTGAACTCCACCTAGAAGATTCCAGCACCAGTGCCACTACCTGTTTTGAATCTATCCGTGAAGATGCGCAGTTCTGCGGAGCACAACCCCTCCACGCATCGGCGATTCTCGTGAAGTTGGATTCTGTATTTTTTATAAAAGGTAAATAGTTTGGGTAAAGGTACCCGGTTATAAAGTATCCCATTTCCTAAATCAAGTCGTGGACTTCCATGTGTCATCGAAATCCGTTCAGACGTGGCAACAGGTAGAAGACAGTTACTTTCAAATTTATACTATTAGTATGGATGTGCAGCGCCAACATAGCCAGAGATCGCACAAGACCGAAAGGTTTTGAAGGAGAAAGGGGAGGCCTTTGCCCAGCACTCCAGCAGTGGGACACAAAATAGGCTAGCAAAAAAAATGGATTACTGGTGGTATGAGGAAAGTTCTGAGTATGACTGGATGGCTCTAAGAGTAGGGGAACACCAAAGAAACGATGGATGGACTGTGTAAAAAATGATATGGCTAGAAACTTGACTACCAAGAAGAAAGACATGTTGCGCCGACCCCAAACTAATTGGGGTAAGGGCAGAGAATGATGATGACCCTGGTGGTATGAGATGTCTTATTTGTACAGAGCTGGTCACTACTGTGGCTATTGACTCAAGCATGTTATGTTGAAGCTGATGTACTAATTATACAGGGTGTAAGGCCTCTTGTACACACGGTTTTTCGCCGTGAAAATCTACGGTTAATTCACCGTGTGTAGGCACGGTCGTCAGTGTTGTATGGATCACTGTGGAAGCTGACACTCTGAACACACGACCGTGCCTACACACGGCGAATTAACCGTAGATTTTCACGGCGAAAAACCGTGTGTGTACAAGAGGCCTAAGGGACAGCCCTCCTGACTGATAGGGTGAATTCAGTATATCATCTATAAGATGACCAGTACATGAAATTGTTTCAGGAACCTTATGGGAACCCAATAAACCTGATTTGTTTTATTATCTCACACGCAATGTATCGTTACCGTGGAAAACGCGCGTCGCGAACGGCAGCGCGGCGAGCCTTCGGTCGCCAAGTATTTCAACATCCATTGCTAATTTTTTGATTTTAGCCACCTATTTTCTGGCGCTTAACGCACACGACTCAAATAAAATAAATTTCTATTGTTACCAACCGCTAGGCAGTCGACTATTGAGGGGTTAAGAATTCTTTTATATCTAGTTCTAACCCCTCAACTGTCGATCGACTGCCTACTGGTTGGTAACAAGAATTCTCAAAACCCACAAGGAAACAGTAATTTAGCAACAAGTCAGAATACAGATAACTTAAGGTAGTTTTCAAAGGTTAGGCACTGAGACAGAAGTAAAACAAACAAATGGATTATCTTATATTTTATTGATTACCACTTCACTTCCTCTGCACATTCTGTGGACGCTGCATGTCCCTAGGGAAGTTGCTCTTGGGTGGCGTACGGATCCTCCTGTCCTTCTTAGACCTGTTGCGTACAACCTTGCTGTGGATTGCACAGGAGACGCAGTAGTGGAGCTTTGCATACAACTTGGGCAGCTGGAATGCTGTGGAATAAAATGAAAGGATTATTGTATAAACTGTTTGGTTCATAACTGCAATATCAAAATGACTTCAATCTTGTGCAACAGGGAATATCTGTAAGGTGAAACAATAAAAAAAATCGGACTGAAATGATTGTTTTAGCTAGTTGCCAGTCTTATTTCTTCTTGCGGGTATGAAATGAAGATATTGGGCTACTAGTTTAGGTTGAAAAGGTGTAGTTGCTGCTGCTACTGTAAAGTTTAAAAGATCTTGTCAGCACCCACCCTGCTTAATGGTCAGATCAAATTTAAAGGCTGACATGTTTCCTCTCGATTCTACTACAGGAAGCTTTGGTTAGCAACAGGCCGCGATAATGGAGCTAGTGGAGGATCGTGAAAAGTTCTATGTTCATTAAAATGTAAAGTATACCTAAAAAGTGACATTTTAGGTTAGGAATAGTTGTTGATTATCACTGTAGAACACCAATGTATGGAATAGTGGCAGAAAGGTACAAGAAAAGCTAGAGATAAGATACTTACAGGCATATACGGAGGCTTCGTTAATATCCCTGACGGCGGCCGCTTCGACGATATTCCTAATCACAAACTTCTTGATAGCCTTGTCCTTAGGCACACAACGCGCGCAGTTGGTACACCTCACAGCCTTCACGTGGCCACGGCCGTGCTTGGCCCGTCCTCCATTACGGCGTTTGCGAGTCTGGAAACAGAAATCATCCGCTCATGAAGCCACATGCTCACAAAGGCAACGCGTGTATTTCAAAGTTCTGGCTAAGCCGAAATAGGACACATTGACTGAGAATTGTTAATACATAACACTGCAGGTTTTGTTCCGGTTGATTATTGGTTAATTGCACTAATAAGTTTTCATTATATTTTAAAAAGTTTACGCACCATGTTTCTAACCTCCGAATCTGTGCACAGAAAACGATGGAAAAGAATTTGTCAGCATAGACAATTGACTCAGTCAATGATGACAATGAACGATTTCCTATCATTCAGATGTAATGTTACCACGTAAAAAATAAAATAATGTTTTTAAAATCTCATAAAAAGCTATATTCTCTTCAAAAGATCTTCAAATGCATTCCTAGTTTATCAAAATTGAAAAATACACAAAATAAAACAAAGAAATGTTATTTGGGCTCAAAAATTAAAATATATAGCATGCTGTCAATCACAGAAATGTGAAAAAGAAAATTATACGAATCCATTGACAATGTAAAGTTCCACGTTCCGAACGGTCAAATGACTCATTCATTCCATTCACTATCAATCAACAGAAAAAAAATAATCGTCTGTCACGAAGAATTTATTTCACTGTAATATTATTTTTGTTGCAAAATAATAATAGATTAGTAAAAAATTCCTTTGTTTTCCTATTTCACATGATTCATACAATAATTGCAACTATGTTCGATGTCTGTCCGTAGCAGTGAATTTAACTTTACTCCGTCATCGTGCGATTATCCCGAGTGCTCCGTGTCTTATTTAACTTTTGTGAAAACATTTCTGTGAATTGCGATGTTGTGCAGATAGTCAATTGTTGTGTACCGCGTGTGAAATGTCACATCATGGATGCCCAGAGAGACTGTCGAATAGATCCAAAGGTTTCCAGGATGACGGCCCGAGTCAGTCTACGATGGAGGTTCTTGTGGAGACCCTCACTGGAACTGCATTTGAAATGACCGTGTTGCCCACGGACACCATATTTGCCATTAAATCGAAGATATTCAGGGTCGAAGGTGAGTCGTATATTTGATTGTGCATTACACAACTATAAGTGATAATTGACAGGGTAGGCTTGATTGTGCGTCATCCACGCTCGACAAAGGATGTTGTGGTGTTAGTGCGTCGTAAACCACGATACTTTGCTGATAACCTATGTTGGGCAAAGAAACCACTGTACAGTGACAATACACCTCACTCATTGGAAAGAGGAAGGTGGAAAATTATAAGTAATTTAATTACTTAAAGTATTGTGTAAGAGCTAAGTCCAATGTCAGTGTAAACAATATTGTATGTAGGTGTGTTGTTGAGTACAGCTTGGAACTGCACAATACTTGTGTACACATACAATGTGAACAACCTTTTTGTTTGAATTGGCCATTCATTTGGCCAACAAATGTCAAACAAACCTGTATTAAAGACTTCCTTCCATACTTTCTAATTAAAAAGTTATGTACTCAGTCTATTTTTGGGCCAATATGTAATGTTTTAGCCTTCCCTACTCTCAGTACAGCCCTGCCTGGCAGAATACCAAAAAGACAAACAAAAAAATGATATTGGGGTAGGTTATTGTCACAGAATATAAAAAGAGACATTGAGCTGTGTATTTTGCCCTGCAGATTCTTATGGCTTCCTAATTACCAGTTTTTTTATGGCATCTATACCAGCTGTATTTATATACCATAGGTTTTCAAAACAGCCCTGTATGCAGGTTTGAGCATGGGCAAAGGGTTTTCTTGCTCTACCTGTCACCTGCATTTTTTTGTTGCCACCTTTTTCCAGCTGTTGTTGGTGCAGTCTGAACAAACAATTTATTAGGTAGTATATTTTCTATAAGCATTCATTTTACAGCAAACAATAATAAATCCTGTTAATATAATCATGTTGTTATTTACAGTAATCAAGATTCATTGTACTACTTGATGTACTATTTCTAGAGGATCAATCATTCCTACGATCATTCACTGAATACTATTGTTTTGTATTTAGTTTTTAAGGTCCTGATTGATTGAACATAGTACTGGGAATATTTTTCTAATTAAATATTTGTAGAACAGGGTAAATTATACATATAAGTATTAGAATTTGTACCTAGACACTAAGTCCATAAAATTGATATGTGACCTACTAACTTGTTTACTGATTTGGTCAAGGGTAAGTAGTTTTTAAGAAGTTGAGTTCTAAGTCCATCTTCTTCAGTGTGTCTCTTTTAGAATAAATACATTTAAATGTTGGACAAGGCTTATTAGGCTTTGATTTTAACATAACATAACATAACATCACGCCTTGTTTCCCCGAAGGGTTAGGCAGAGGTGTACCTATATAGTACACCCACATTTCGCCAGTTATGTTGTAAGTCCCATGTAATAGGGGGCGAGCCTATTGCCATCCCAGGTCGGGCAAAGTGTTATTGGGTTTTTCCATCTGGAATTTCTCAGTAGCAGCCCGGAGTCTGGATTTGTGCTTTGATTTTATTGGCTAGAAATAATTAAATGGAAGCAATATTTGTGTTGTTGTCATCTAAATTCACTTTTCGTTGATTGCATTCAGCTAGAAAGCTCATCATAGTAAGCTGCCATGCCACAAATGACTCTTTATTTTATCTTTCGTAATATTTACAAATTCACCTTCATTTGTAACTTGAGAAATGCAGCTGGTGCTCATGATTCATTCCGTTAGGACATCTGAAATATAATAAAAAACAATGTTCTTACCTATTATTCATGTTCTAAGTTATGAGTCAACTATAGTCATAAACAATCCAGCAATACCTTAGAAATACTGTTAGTCGGACCTAACGCATGATTAAGAGTTGCATAACAAGTTGTGCTGATAATGTTTCTAAATATTGCAGTACAATAGTTTGCTTTCTATCCTAAGTGGTGTGGGGTAGGCAGAAAATACAGAATTAAGTATATCCATAGATTTCCTCATTTTAAATGATATTTTGATATGTTTGTGTTGCAAGGAAATCTTTTGGCATCTTATGGGCTTGCAATGAAAAGGGAGGCTACGTATGTTACTCAGTGTGATGAATATAAATGTTGATGGATGGAGAGGGAGAGGAAGGCCAAAGAAAAGATAGATAGATTGTGTGAGGAATTATATAAAAGAGAAGGGAGTGAATGCTAGCATGACGGTTGACAGGGGAGAATGGAAGAAGAACATGGGTTGCGCCAACCCCAAGTCATATGGGACAAGGGCAGGAAGATGATGATGATGATGATTTTACATAACATAACATCACACCTTGTTTCCCCAAAGGGTTAGACAGGTGTACCTATAGTAGATGATATGATATGGTATGATGATTTTAATACATTCACAAATGAATTTGATTTGAAGTAATGACCAACTACCTACTTTAATAATAATATGGACATTAAAATGTGGTTTTATGTAAATTGTAAACACATTAGTAAAATGGGTCAATGATAACCAAACAAGCTAAACTTATTGAAAACCCGGAAAAAGACTTGCAGTATAGAACACACATAACATACATATAGTACATAAGAGTAGGCTTCATGGCTGCTTGTAACAATGTAAGTGTGTTCAGCATGGACAGTTGTGAGCACAAAGATGTCTTCACCTTGTGAGAAAAAAGTTGAACAACACGTAAATTGTTTTTATCTGTTTCAATGAAATGGCTTTGTAATCTTTTGCTTCCTTCTTCGTTAGAAGGACATTCACTGTTATATTGTATTGGCGTCTGAGTCACTTTTTTAAGATTGTCATGTAGCTAAAATATTGCTTATAATAGGTATTTACCTATTTAATTGGAGAACCAGCATATCAGATTCAATCATTCAGATTCAGATTCATTTCAGATTTAATTATCTGTAGCTTGGCGCGCAATTCGAAATTCAAATAGTTTAATTCGAAAGCCGTGTGAATTCAATTGCAAATTGAGTCATGAATGTGTTTTTAGATCGTTTTTTGTTTTTGTGAAATTGAGGTAGTTTTTGGCGTTTAGTTTTTGGCCATGGATAAACTGAAAATTCGTACAATTTTCGAATATGAGTTCCTACGTGGAAATACCGCTGCGCAAACAACACGAAACATTAACGACGTGTACGGGCCTAACACTGCTCGCATAAACACGGTCCATTATTGGTTCAATCGTTTTAAATCTGGAAATTTTGAGTTGAAGAACGAGCCTCGCGGTCGGCCGGTAACTGTTGTCAACAACGACGAATTGAAGGCGATAGTGGAAGCGGATCCAACTCAACCTACGGCTGAGCTTGCTGCGGGCCTTGGAGTTAGTGTCAAAACAACATTGAAGCACTTGTGTCAAATCGGAAAGATTAAAAAGCTAGACAGCTCGCTGTTGGTCGCTTAGTTCGTGTGGCAGTGCTATGCATGCTTCGATGCGTAAGTCTCGATTTACGCGTCGAAGCATGCATAGCACTACTGAATCAGCATAGAAACGAGGGAATTCTAAATCGAATTGTTACCTGCGATGAAAAGTGGATCCTTACGACAACCGTAAGCGTTCGTCTCGGTGGGTGGACCCGGGTACAGCACCTAATCAGTGCGCTAAAAAAATATTACTCATAGGAAGATGATGGTGATTGTCTGGTGGACCAGTGCCGGACTTGTACACACACCTCACGACAGCCCATCGCAAAGCTACAAGAGCACTCACAGCTTCTTACCGAATGGCACAACAGTGACGGTAGATGTCTATTGCCAAGAATTGCAAACAATGATGGAGAAGCTCGCAATTCAACAACCGATACTGGTCAATCGCTTTTCCCCATTGCTTCTCCACGACAACGCGCGAGCTCACACCTCACGACAGCCCATCGCAAAGCTACAAGAGTTACAGCTGGAAGCTCTCCGTCACCCACCGTACTCACCGGACCTTGCCTCAACAGATTTCTACTTTTTTCAAAATTTAGACATTTTTTTAAGTGCGAAAAAAAATTCAACACCCGAGAGACAGTAGAAAACGCTTTCGCTGACTTCATCACCTCCCGTCCGGCAGACTTCTACAGTAAAGGGATAAATAAACTGCCATCATAATGGCAAAATTGTATAGATAATTTGGGCCAGTACTTTGATTAGGTGAAATAAACAAATACCAAAATTTTTATATTTTAACATTTTCATACAAATCTCCAATTGCATAGGTAAAGACCTAATATTTTGCTAATTGTGGAAATAAATATTTAGGTTTTACCTCATGATAAGGAATGGTTGAATTACTTAAAATATGAGGGAGATATAATTTTTTATTAAGTAGTTTAGAAATGTGTCTGTATTTTAAGAGCGCATTTAAAGTTTTAGCAAAAAAAAAAACGAATAGCCAAATTCAAATAATATAAAAAGTATGCATATAATTTGATCAATGGAATATATAATTTACTGTACACAATAATTTTCTACTAAAGTGTACTCAGGAATGCACTTATCAGCTGTAAAAATTGTAATTATACTGTCTACAATAAAAAAATGAAATACTTTACAATCAGCATATTGATGTTGTAAAGCAGGGATTGAAAACCGGTACGAATTTGGGTTCCGGTTCTTCATTTCGGTTCTTAAAAAGGTTCTTCTTTTCGGTACGGTTCCGGTTCAGGTTCCGGTTTGGTTCTGGTTCCAAATAAAGGTTCCAATATACCGCTTCCGTATCATCCGATTTAAAGGTTCTCTAAGAAAGATGGGATATGTTTGACGCGTGCCTGGCGTATCTTTTCTTTCAGTTCGCCTTCGAATTATTGGCGAGTGGAAGTCTGTACTGAACAGTGTCAGCAAATATTGTCAGTAATTATTATTAGTGGTTTATATAATCTACAGTTACTGTTAATACATTAATATAAAATGGACAAAGGTAAGTTTCATCGTATTGTATTCACTTAGATAATATTATTAAAAAGGAGGAGGGTTTTTTAATATAAATTATTATTATTTTGTTTTAACATGTGTGGACAGTGTTTTATGATTATATTATGTGTTTTATGGTTGTTTAGTTTCATGGGTTACGGTACTACCGCCGAGGTATTACGCTATTCCAATTACACGTTGGTTATATTTGGTATCTTACTTTCAGGAACAAAACATGCCCGTATTGTGACCGATACCGATACAGACACTCAACTCCAAGAGCAAGAGTTACCTCTAAATTTGAAGCAATTGCTTAGAAGAAATTTTCAAGAAAAATGTCAACCTAAGACTGCAAATACTGAAAAACAACAAATAATAGAGTGTAAAGATTGTGCTTTGCACCACAACGACGATGACGAGCATGATGGGAGAAATCAAACTTTTTCTCAACTGATTACAAAATAATTAAAGAATATTAAACCATGTCTCAGGACTAGGTGTTATATCGACATACTTGAGTATTTACAGTCAGCAAAAGGTAGTCCTTTTCACCCACACGGCGGCCGCTCGTAGGTACAGTGGAGTCAAAATATTTCCGCGAAAATATTTCTGCGGGAGCGCAGCTAGTGACAAACTACACCCCTTCCTGGTTTCGCCCAATTATACATTATGCATTTGTGTGAGTAAAGGGCATTCGGACTTGCTTTGAAGAACCGGTAACATAAAGGTTCTTATAGGTTCCAATTTAGGTTCCGGTTCCGGTTCGGGTTCTTGTACCCGGAACCACTTAATACCGGTTCTATACCGGTATTTTAAGAACCTTTTCAATCCCTGTTGTAAAGTATGCCATTTTGTAAGTTTTTTAACACTAGGAAACTAAGTTTGATCTTATTATGTATCTGAAAATTTTAAGCAGTAGCAAGCCAAGCCTAGGGTAGACCAGATAGTTTTATCCGAAAAGTAAATAAACAGTCTACCATACAGCAATTAATCATGACAAGGCCACTGAAATAGTTCTGATTTCAGATAAGCTTGAGGACATTTTTTTTACATTTTAAATGTCAATCTCGATTAACATCAATCTCTCTGCCTCCCACACTGCCACGCAATGAGCAAAAGCTAATAATACGCATTAAAGACAACAGCTTCAAAATCTGTTTTTCTAGGTCTCAATGTTTATGAGTCAACAATTCTCAGAAATAAACTTTTATTCTCTCATCGCTCCCATTCTATACCGCGACCTTATCAAATTCAAACTTAAATACTATTAGGATGTTTTGATAAACAAACTTGATTTTCAGAATAGCCAATTCAATTTAATGTTTATAAAATATGAAGAGTCCTTGCAGAATGACAGACTGTTTAATTACGAGTTTACTCAAACAGCTGAATGTTATTTTAAGGTATAAAGGTGTGTTCACATCGTCGGTTAGACGCGCGGGTCATTGGGGTTTACATGACGTTACGACGTTTGATGTCGTGCCAGAAGCATCGCACTGAGATGTATTATGTTATGCGCGTTGCCCGCACTCACACAGTTTTATCGCGATTGATTTATTGCTTGCTATACGCATTCAGAATTTGTGTGGAATCGGTTTAATGGTTGCCGATTTCGAAAATAATATTTGTTTGGATCGAGGATCACCTGTGTTGACGCATGTTTAGCGATGTGAATATGCAGTGTATTTACACCCTAATCAAGAATGATCAAAAACGTATTGAATCCACTCAAGCAGACTAGTAAAATAAAACTTTGTTTTACACCAAGAACTGCTTTATTCCAATACACATATAATTGTCCCAGGATGAACTTTACGGTTACACAGTCACCGAACAACTGCACTCTGTAATGGCCCATCACCGCCACCATTGCGAGTCATGGAGGGGAAGTCCCTTAACAGGATTTTTAATAATAAATAAGTATCTGATAATCATAACCATCTGAAGCAAAAGGAGTATGTAAGGGTCAGGTCATGGAGGAGCAGGTGGCGTTCTGTAGCTTCTGCCTACCCCCATGGGAAGAAGGCGTGAGTTTATGGATGTGTATGTGTAATCAGAATGCCTACTAATAATTGAAATATTTAAAATGTAGTGTAGTGTATAAACAAGGCACCATACACACATACATAAACTCACGCCTTCTTCCCATGGGGGTAGGCAGAAACTACAGAACGCCACCTGCTACGATCCTTACATACTCCTTTTGCCACGTTTACATTCATACATCTGGTCACAGACGCACGCCGGTTGCGAGTACTACGCACCTGACCTTTCTAAGGCACCATATTTATGAAAAACTAGCTTCTGTCCGCGACTTCGTCCGCGTGAAATTTTTTATCCCCCGACCCACCCCGTATCCATAGTATAAAGAGAGGAAGTAGGCTATCTCCGGCACAATCCGCGATATAATTGCCTACTGTCTCAGGGTTGTCACTTTTGGTTAAATTTTAATTCAGTGCCAATAAATTGGCAAGGGTCGGGAAGTTGTATTTTTTACTTGTATTGTCTGGGTACCTAAACGACGGTGAAACCTTTCACGATGAAAGAAAGAGCGACGGGCCAGCAGACGGGCGGCGCGGGGCGGTGATGAGCACGAGTAAACGGTAGGTTACTGATAGTACTGTCACCAATTCATTAGTTTAAAGCCCGGCCCTTGCCAAAGATAACACACATCTCTGTATAACTAATTCAGTGATCATTAGTCAATAAAGTTAAACAATGGTTTTCCTAACAAACACGGAAATTTATTCAAGATTCATAGCAGTATTATTTATAAAAAAAAAACCAAACCCAAACACACAGCAATACGTTCTCCTGCGAGTATCACACATTTTTTATTCATTTAGCGGTGCCGAAATGCGGTGACGCGCGAACCTCGTGCGATTTTAGCCCCGACTGGCGCGCTGCGAAACGGGCCGAGATTTGTTTAAGTGTGCGTGCGGCGACGCATAGATACTTTGGCGCACACATACAAGCCGCGCGCGGTGCGTTTGTATGAAGATAACGTACTTCCTCTCTTTATACTATGCCGTATCGCATCGCCCGCCCGCGCTATTACTTCGCTTTCGCTGAGCGTTATTTCTGACTTTTATTTTCATTTTGCTCGGCGCCTAAGGGGCATATCGTGATGATAAATAGCCTATAACCTTCCTCAAGAATTGGGCTATCAAATGCAAAAAGAATTTTTCAATTCCGACTGGTAGTTCCAGTGATTAACCCCTACATACAAACTAACTAACTTTTACCTCTTTATAATATTAGTATAGATAATCAAAGACTTATAAGATTTAAAGTCAAACCAGCTAAGTACTGAAATATAATAATTATCATAGCACTGCAAGAATTTACAACGAATCACGACATTCGGCCGCCCTCCTGCTCCGATGCACGCGGTTACAGGACACTAGTCTACTCCTGAATACGGCAGCGTGACTGGCGGTATGCTACTGACTCCCAATTTTGACACTCCTGTCGGGGTACGAGCTATAAAGAGTTTCATGAGGCAGTCGGCTGTCTTTCAGAAGTGATTGCCCATTTGCGCCAGACGTATCATCTCTCGTGAACGCTTTGAGTAACCATTGAAATGAGAGCCGGGTCAAGCCTTTAACAATGGTGACGACAGACAAAATACCAGATGCTTCTCATCAAGCCCTCGTCTGAAGTCTTCGGGACTATGCTACTTCTGTTATGTACATATAACTGTGTATGCCCTTCGATATAACGTAGTGATGAACAAGTGCGACGTACCCGCACGTGTAGTGACCGCGTGACGCAACTCGCGTCGTCGTCTCCGCGTCACTTCATTAATCTCTCTTGTGTAGAATGTTCACGGGTTCGGTTCATTCTAGAATAATCTTAGCAATGTTTTTTTTTTTCGAAAATATTGTTATGAGCAAACAATTCGTTGTTTAATCTCAAATCTTGACAGCCTTTTCGAATGATAGAACTATCTGAATTTTCATGGAGATTGCTCTGTTCAATACTTGTTTGTTTACTGCTGCAAAAGTGCCTCAGGCGCTATTGTTATGGGTTCAATAGTCCCCAGCCAGGGAAAGCATTAGATTTGTTTCCAAATTCTCAGTTCAAATCTCAGATTTCGCGGTTTTCTATTACGTCCTCGTGAAATCCTTGAAGGGTCAAATCCGACTGCTATCATCTAGGACCCCATGGTCTTTCATCAATTGCCTTACTTAGTTCAGAATGCGTAAGCGATTCGTGGTTGCATTCTGAACTCCCTTCACACTCCTCTCCATACCATTCAGGGAACACAGACATGATGTAATCGCTTTAAAAACAGAAAGTAAATATTGTAAGTCTCCCTGGTGACAGGATTTCGCTTGGCTGTCCTCCAGCCAGCTGATTCACGTACCCGTCGCACGCGCATCAGCCACTTATCAGATGTTTTACTTTTATGAACTCATTGCCAAATTCGTTGAGGCGCTATTATGTCGTACAAGGCACGTGTCGTTTTTACAAGTGACGTAATCACAAACGGTGTTACGATTATGTACAGTTTAGCTGGCCTATGAATAACTGCGTAGGTATCCAGTGTTTGTCGATTTAGATAAAAAAACGTTGCCGTGTGAGCCTAGACTTACAGTTTTGATTACTTAACAGTTCCATCCATAATCCAGACAATTGATTGTAAATACGATGTTCTAGTAGTCGAGAAGAATACATAAACGACTTAATTATTGTTGGATGCTAAAATAACAAAAATTAAACAGTTTCTCTTTGTAGGTATCTCTTGGCATCTTGTTATAAATAAATAACGTTTATTATCGCGTAAAAATCAGAGCACGCGATGGAATCTCAAATACCCTTGACTCTTGACTGCTCACCAAGGACATTGAAAATCTGGGTCATATCCTCGGAGAAATAACTAACATAAAGGGAGCAGGGATTGAAAAGTGTGGGAACGAAAAACGGAACGTTTCTAGCCTAACGTTAAAATAAATGCTCCGTTTTAAAATAAGTTGTAAAAATACAATTAGTGAATAGAAGTGTATAAAAAGAAGTGTACCGATAAAACGTGAACCAATAACTTAGTGTTAATGTTTTCAACGAGTTTTATACACAAACTGTGAAGTTTAGGTCCAAAACAATATAATATCATAATCCATCCCAAAAACAATCATAAGTAACAAAAATCAATAACAAGTGACAACCAGGAATAAGCAACGAATTCTCAACCTATAAAACATTATGTGACCCCGATTATTATAATAAGTGCAATACAAACAGTAACAACAAAGACAAAGTGGAAAAGTGATTCATTCGTATTTGAACTTCAACCGTCGTAATATTGACAAAAAAAAAAGCGATTTTGAACCTTAACCGTGCTTCGGCAAAGAAATTTAATCTGCCGCAACTAGTCCAAAAATTCGATATCAGTAGTAATTACGCAGTTGGCTTAGTGGTGGAGACGTTCTACTTTTGCCTATAGAACTTGTGTCGATCAAGTGGTCGCAAGTTCAAACCTCAGTCACAATTCACACTTTTAGGGAATATCAAAAATTCATATTTGTAATTTACAAAAACTTCTCTGGAACATTACCCAATGTCACCAATCAGTACATCAAGCAACGGCAGCAGCGGCCGTAAAATAACACCGCTAGTAATATGTCATAAATGTAAAAAGAAGGTAGACATTAAAAGTACAGCATTGTGCTCAGCCTGTGATAACAGATACGAGCTTAACTGCGATGGATACCCAGAACACACATATCGACTCAAGGACACAGAAGCAAAACAAAAATGGAGATGTAAGTTGTGTATTAGAAACAAAAAATTTGCTAAAACCGACTATTCATCCGGCATTACCTTACGGAAAAAGCAAACTGTTTTGAAGACCTCATCACCTAAGGAACAATTATCAAAAATACAGCATAATAACACAATGTTATCTGACTCCCACATACTTACTGACTGCGAAACATCTGATGACTCATATATAACTCCCAATAGGTTATCAAGGAGTGTTGACAGAACTGCAAACGACTTAATAACTACCTCAGAGATGAAAGAGACAATCGCTCAACTCACACTCAAACTGGAAAGTACGGAAAATGAATTAGAAAATGTATTGTTAGAAAACACCGATCTACATAAACATATAAGCAAATTATCCACAGAAATCAACACCTTAAAATCCCTGTGCCAATCTTCTTCCATTGTTCGAAATCCGGGTCCAATTACAAAGAAAAAGAAGCAAGCCCTGTCACAGCAACACAACTTGAGTTCTATCCCGCCCTCTCCATCGTCAAGCTCACTGAAAGTTGAAACTAGTGACTACGTACTTCGCCTGGAACAGGAAATATTAAGAATTCAAAAGAAATTACAGATCGCAGAACAGGAGGTTGCATTACTGACACAGCGTATTAATTCGTATGAAACTGTGAAACCGCAAAACTGTGAAACTGCGGCACAAGTGAGTAATTTTGCTTGCAAAAATGTTGCAGGCGTGAGACATAAAAATAGACTTTCTGTTATCAGCAGCAATTGCACAAGGGGGACTCTGCCCTTAATCGAAGAAGTATTCTCTAAGCAGTTTGAGTATTGTAATTATTTAGTACACAACGTCACCTCAACAGATTTCTTAAGGACCATTCAATACAAATTAAAAGACTTCTCAATGAATGACTACTGCCTGATCTTCATTGGTGAAAAAGATCTGCAAAATGGTGACTTTGCAAATATACTTCACAACCTAAACTGCTCGTTAAAAAATATAATCCACACCAATATTGTTATCTGCACCCCGATCTACGTAAAAGGTGCATTAATACATAATTATAAAGTGGAGCTTTTCAATAACCTCCTCTTGTCAGACATAAAAAACAACGAATACGCATATTTTTTCGATAGCAATGCTACCCTATCGCATGAAATGTTTTCCTACAATACTGGGAAAATAAATAAATACGGATGGAGAAACATATTTGACCAGATTATGTCCAGGATAAGGTTTGACTACAAATTATTCGGTTCTCAAGAAATTTTGCCAATCACAAAGATCGAGACTCATGACAACTCTGCCTCAACTAGTACTACTAAGATTCCAAATGAGCAGGAAAATATTAAAAAAACGAGTGATCAGTTTTTTCTATTATAAACATATGACTATTCTGCACCAAAACATCGCTGGACTTCTGAATAAATCTGATATGTTAACACTGCATATCCAAGAGTTGCGCACTGAAAAAAACATTGATATCGATGTGGTATGCATAACTGAACACTTCGTAACTTCAGGACAAGAATCATTAATTAAAGTACCTAATTTCAAACTTGCATCGTGCTATTCAAGAACCCATCAGAAGCGTGGAGGAGCGTGTATCCTTATCAGAAATAGGTACGAGTATAAGGAACTTCCTAACACGTCTATCACAGGTGTATTTGAATATTGTGCGATAGAATTATCTCAACAGGGATTAATTGTTGTATGCATTTATAGACCTCCGAATATGTCATGTATGGATTCTTTTATGGATAATTTAAACATCTTACTGAAGCAATTGTGTACTAAGTCTAATAAAAAGAAAATTGTTTTGTGCGGCGACTTTAACATTAACACACTAAAAAGAAATAACTTAACATTAGACTTTGAAAATTTACTACTTACCTATAATCTTAAATTAGAATTCAAACAAGCGACTAGACCAAAAAGCAGCACTTGTTTGGATAACTTTGCTCATAATTCCAGACAAAAATGTGTTAGTGAAGTAATCGATTTTGCATTATCAGACCACACTGCTCAGATTTTAAAAATACAGGTGAACAAAACATGCATACTAAATTCTTGGCACATTCACAAACGTAACTTATCCAAAGAAAATTTAACATTATTCAAAAAACACCTTCAATGTCTGTCTTTTTCAGAAGTATTCGAAACAGACAACCCAAATGAGGCATACGATAAGTTTATAGATTTATTTCGCTTATTTTATGATTTATGTTTTCCAAAACAATTAATTAATGTAAGACCAGATAAAAAGGTAAAATGGATTTCGCGTGGAATAAGGATTTCTAGCAGGAAACAAAGAAACCTACTTTGGAAATATAGAAAAGCACCTTCAAGCGAAAGTAAAAATACATTTAAAAATTATTCACGAAGACTAAAAAAAATAATAAATCTGACTCAAAAAGCTCAGAACAATTACCTTATTAATTGTTCTCAAAATAAATCAAAGGTCTCATGGCAAATAATTAATGATAACAATCGGGTAAAAGAACCTATTTTGCAAATAAATAAAGATAATAAACTAGTAAAAAACCCTAAGCAAATTGCTGAGTCATTTAACGATTTCTTCGTTGATCAGGTACAGAATGTAACTAGGAAACATCTGGGCAAGACAAGTGGCAATACTAATATCAGGAATTCTTTATTCATGCCCCCAGTAATACCGCAAGATATTCTACGTGTAATAAAACATTTAAAAAATAAAAAAAGCTTTGGATACGACGAAGTTTCTACCGCGGCAGTAAAATTTGTTTCGGACATCATAGCCAAACCGTTGAGCCATATCATAAATGCATGCATAAGCTCAGGTATATTTCCAGATCAATTGAAAACGGTTGTCATAAAACCACTACATAAAAAAAAACAATAAGGAGGACATGTCAAACTACAGACCAGTTGCTTTAATTTCAGTATTTTCTAAGATATTTGAAAAGATTATATATGAATCTATTTACACATTTGTAATTAAAAATAATATATTATGCGAAGAGCAAAAGGGCTTTCAAAAAAATAAAAATATTAACATGGCAATATTTGATCTTTTAAAAGTGATCATGAATAATGTGGATAAGAAAAATCCTGTATGTGCAATTTTCACAGACATGACAAAAGCCTTCGACTATGTAAAACATGACACCCTGTTAAATAAACTTGAAGACTATGGTATAAGAGGCAACGTACTAAACCTAATAAAGTCTTACCTCACTGATCGACAACAGTATACAGAAATATCGAGAGTATGTACTAAAACTAAGCGTGAATTCAAATATGTATCTTCTAGTAGAATACCTAAATTTGGGGTTCCACAAGGTAGTGTACTTGGGCCATTATTATTTCTGCTTTACATTAACGATCTACCGCGTCAAATTCATCATCCAATGACTTTATTTGCGGATGACAGCACAGCGATAATTGAATGCATAGATAAAACGGAATACAAAAAAGATATAAACAACACCCTTAAAACTATAATAGATTGGCTTAATAAAAATAATCTAGTGATAAATCTAAATAAAACACAAGTCATGCATTTCTATCAGAGGCTAGAGCCAGAAAATATTACAATTAAATATAATGACCAAAACGTAGATACAACTACAGTAACAAGATTCCTAGGAGTACACATAGACAATAAACTGACATGGAAACATCATGCTGAAATTGTGTGTACTAAATTAAGTAAAACGGCATATGTACTCTATAGCCTTTCAAAAAAAGTGAACATAAATACATTAGTAGCAGCATATCATGGTTTAGTTGCTTCCTCGCTGAGATTTGGTGTCATATTTTGGGGAAACTGCAGTGACAAAGAAAGAATATTTAGGGCCCAAAAACGTTGCCTTCGATCAATGACAGGTCTTAAGACTACAGAAAGCTGTCAACCGGTTTTTAAATCTCTAAAGATACTTACATTGCCATCGTTGTATATACTAGAAGTTGCCCTATTCGTTAGAACGAACAAGCATCTGTTTACGTCAGTAGTGGATAAAAGACAACGCTTAGGACCAATAAGGTCACAATATAAAAATCTACTTTACACAGGTGGTTACCAAACGTCTTTACTTAAAAAAAATATTTTAACCATGGGTCCGCTTATATATAATAAACTACCGATACACTTAAAAGAATTACCCACCAAGATTTTTAAAAAAAACTTAACAAAACTGTTACTGGACAAGTGTTACTACGCAATTAAAGATTTTGTTAATGACAAAACTTTCTGTTAATGGTGTGTATGCCGCTTTTTTTTTTATTTTTCTTTTTGTGATTTAAATTACTGACATTTCTATCTCCAGTTTTATTGCAATTCAATTTTTATTTTTTGCTATTTTTTTATTTAAATTATTGATAAGTAATTGTAATTTAATTTATTGCCATTTTAATTTAATTTGTTGACATCTGTAATAGAATTTTCTGACAATTTTAATTTGATTTGTTACATTTATAGTTTAATTTGTTGACATTCGTTAATTTAATAATTTTCTTCCATTTTTTAAACTTAATTTGTTGACATTTGTAGTTATTAGTATTTTTTTTTCCTCTTATGTTTGTTTATGTTTTTTTTTTTTGTTCTAGTAAATGTATTATATAATATTAAATAAATTTGCATGCCGTAAGGCAAAATGTATCGGGACCCTCATCAAAATAACCACCATATCTGTATACCTACATTTTTGGCAAATAAATGATTTCTATTTCTATTTCTATTTCTAAAAGGTTCTTAAAATACCGGTATAGAACCGGTATTAAGTGGTTCCGGGTACAAGAACCCGAACCGGAACCGGAACCTAAATTGGAACCTATAAGAACCTTTATGTTACCGGTTCTTCAAAGCAAGTCCGAATGCCCTTTACTCACACAAATGCATAATGTCTCTAATTGGGCGAAACCAGGAAGGGGTGTAGTTTGTCACTAGCTGCGCTTCCGCAGAAATATTTTCGCGGAAATATTTTGACTCCACTGTACCTACGAGCGGCCGCCGCGCGGGTGAAAAGGACTAACTTTTGCTGACTGTAAATACTCAAGTATGTCGATATAACACCTAGTCCTGAGACATGGTTTAATATTCTTTAATTCTTTTGTAATCAGTTGAGAAAAAATTTGATTTCCCCCATCATGCTCGTCATCGTCGTTGCGGTGCAAAGCACAATCTTTACACTCTCATTATTTGTTGTTTTTCAATATTTGCAGTCTTTTTTTTTTTTTTTTTTTGTGGATGGGAAATCATCAAATGACTTCTCCCGCTCTGGGCGGAGCGGGAGGGCGTGTCAGACTTTTACTGACTAAAACCCACCCGTGTTCCTTCTGTTGCCTGTGCCGGGGCCACGGTAACTCTTTCGAACATCCCGCAACCCTAGCTGGCATCGGCCCTAGCGGACCCCGTCAATAGTGCTGACATCTCTTTGAGGCGCGCGTGGAACACGACGCGCCGTCGACTCGGGCCTGGTCCTTACCGGACGGCGAGCTACCCATTGCTCGCCGTCCGCAAGCCCGCGCCTACGGTGGCCGGGAATCGGCTGCCGATTCCCGACGCCCAGGGCGTCTCCTGCGGCGACTAGGGGCGTGAGGGTGCAAAGCTTGCCTCTCCCTCACGCGTCCCGCCTCCTCCTTCACGAGCATTACTGCTTCGAATATTTGCAGTCTTAGGTTGACATTTTTCTTGAAAATTTCTTCTAAGGAATTGCTTCAAATTTAGAGGTAACTCTTGCTCTTGGAGTTGAGTGTCTGTATCGGTATCGGTCACAATACGGGCATGTTTTGTTCCTGAAAGTAAGATACCAAATATAACCAACGTGTAATTGGAATAGCGTAATACCTCGGCGGTAGTACCGTAACCCATGAAACTAAACAACCATAAAACACATAATATAATCATAAAACACTGTCCATACATGTTAAAACAAAATAATAATAATTTATATTAAAAAACCCTCCTCCTTTTTAATAATATTATCTAAGTGAATACAATACGATGAAACTTACCTTTGTCCATTTTATTTTAATGTATTAACAGGAACTGTAGATTATATAAACCACTAATAATAATTACTGACAATATTTGCTGACACTGTTCAGTACAGACTTCCACTTGCCAATAATTCGAAGGCGAACTGAAAGAAAAGATACGCCAGGCACGCGTCAAACATATCCCATCTTTCTTAGAGAACCTTTAAATCGGATGATACGGAACCGGTATATTGGAACCTTTATTTGGAACCGGTACTTTGGAACCAGAACCAAACCGGAACCGTACCGAAAAGAAGAACCTTTTTACGAACCGAAATGAAGAACCGGAACCCAAATTCGTACCGGTTTTCAATCCCTGAAAGGGAGTGATAAGAAACACGGCATTATGTCCGTTATTGCCTTATAAAACATCTTCTTTTGCCCTGCGATGTTTTTTCTTATCGCTTTTTTGGCCAGCCGAAGATACAGTGGTCACCAGAGATATTATATTAGAAAGTAGTCCTAATTTTCGTCGGTCTCGCAATGGGAGCTGGTGTACAATGTGGTTACGATTGCCATAAAACTTCTCTATGGAACTCTTCGATCTATCGTACCTAAACGTATCGTAGACTAGACGTTCGTCGGATATACGTGACGTCACCATCGCCAGACGTTAAACATAACGAACTTAATATAAGATTTATTTTTCAAAATTCCCAGGAAATAAATAACATGATGTTGTGCTTATGACATTCTAGGTATCCCGGTGTCCCAGCAACACTTGCTATACAACCTGGTGGAGCTTGACGACTCCTCATCGCTTCGGGAGCATTCCATCAGCGATGGCGCGCGCCTGCGCCTCGTGCTGGGCATGCGCGGCGGGCCCATCTCCACGCGCCGCCTGCCGCCGCCGCCCAACGCCGAGCCCTGGAGGGATATTGAGAGGCTGCTTGATACTAATAGGTGAGGAGAACTGGCTTTTTAGATAGATAGACTTAAACTCTGTTCCAATTAAACCATTTACACACTTGAACTGTCAAAGGAGACGCTCAATCAGAAAGATGAAGCTAGTTGCCCATTCCAAAGCGTACTAGGTGCTTATGGAGAAGAACAGGCAAGAAACTTCATGGAAACTCTTAAATTATATTGTTATAAAGGATTGGTTACATCAGTAATGTTGAATTTATACATTTATGTGAGACCGTTGTAAAAAGACGGTACGTTAAAAGAGCCCAGAGTAAAAAAGGATTCAAAAATAAAATAATAAATCTGCCTTTATTGTATTGTCGACTTAGTAATTTATTTACCATTTTTGACCACAATTCGCAGGGTATTGAAACTTCAATAGCTAACCATCACATAGACAATTAGACCTTGTCGTTATATCACGTGCATGTGGCATTCAACCACAGGGTGGTAAAGCAATGAGCCAGCCAGGCTGGCGGGATGTTCGAAAGAGTTACCGTGGCCCCGGCACAGGCAACTGAAGGAACACGGGTGGGTTTTAGTCAGTTAAAGTCTGACACGTCCTCCCGCTCCGCCCAGAGCGGGAGAAGTCAATGATTTCCCACCCAAAAAAAAAAAGGTCGAGCAACAAGAGATATAAACATAGGCCAAACTAATAAATTACCTGATATACAACAAAAGGGCAAGTGTACATTACATGCACATTCCATATTAATATTAATTCTGATCAGATAGCTTTGGGGGGGGGGGGGGGGACATTTAGTCTATTTCTTTAAAATCGGTTCACTCGGTCAAAAGTTATTTGTTATTAGAAAGTGAGCATATACAAGGTCTAATTTAATTAACGCACCACCTCTTAAGGGGTCATTGTGCACATCATTATGAATAACTTTTACTATATGTGGCCAAACCTGAAATTGCGAAAAATAAATCTGATGCTCCGTACATTTATGTTCGCATAACTCATCAAAATGTAGGGAACAGCAGATTTTTTTTTCGCGATTTCTGGTTTGGTCCCATAGTAAAAGTTGTTCATACTGATGAGTACAACGGTGATGACTACCCCTTAAAAGGTTGTGCGTTAATTCCAGGACATGTTGTAGATTTATCTCAAGGTAAGGGTATGAGGTTATCATTTTTATTCCTCCGGCTTCTCCACATGGACAGTATCCATGAAGATTCCCTGATGGAAAAATTACTTTCTACCGAAGTAAAGAAGGAAGCTGTCACACGACAACATAATGTTGTATGTTGAACGCTATTGTTCTTCGTTCCCTCAATGCTGATGATCACAATCACTGATTCGTCTTTTAAGTTTTGTCTGAGGTGTAGTGCACGGTTTGTTGTATATTGTGGGCATAATGAACCAAAAGAAAGTTAGGGATCTGGGTTAGGGGCTGTGAAGTCATTATGAAATTAAATTAAATGAAATTATTTATTCTGTTAAATAGGATAGCGGAATCACTTTTACACATCATGTTTTAAAATATAAAATAAGCTAGATGGAGTCGACCATTCATATCTCACTACACCTGATAAGAAATGGGGAAAGAAACTCAAGAGTCAGGGTCACTTCTAAAGTCCAGACATTACATTAAAAAAAAATCGTTTATCAAAATGCAGATCGTGCGTTCTTTTATGTGAAGCAATTCTCTAAGTGAACGCTATTGTTTATGATGTGTAACCAACAGAGACGACGTGGAATGGGGCGGCAGTGGCTGCAAGGTGACGGTGCTGGTGTTCCGCGACGGCGAGCGCGTCAACATGCTGCGCGTCAAGGAGAACCACGACGGCACCTACTCGCCGCTGGAACACAATAAATGTACGTCCTATCCCTTTAACCATTACAGAATGTGGCTTCAGGATTAAGACTTGAAACTCATGAGTGATTTTCAAAGCCGCTTGAGACTGGCTTTGAACCCAAGTGGGACGATGCAATGCTATCCTGCGTTATTAATTTGGCTTCCGGACATGTAAACAAATATTTGTGTTTTTGGAAAAACTACTAAAGTTCAGTTTAAGCAACAACTTCAACATTTTAAAAAGTTTTAAAATATGGCAATAGCTGTCAAATATTTTGCTGTTTTGATTAATTAATCAATATTACTTACTAAATGAATTTATGAAATCTCGCTCTGTTCTGTACTAAAATATTGATTATGAATTGCAATAATAACACTGGATTAGGTTTTGTAACAGGTTTAGGGATAAAAATAGCATTTGGAAGGTTTCCAAGCGCGTTTATTTACCCCTCAAACTAAATATTTTGTGTCATGATATTAGTTATTGCAATTCATAATCAGTAATTTAGTACAACACAGAGGGAGATTTCATAAATTAATTTATGAAATAAAAAAAATAATACACCCACCCTGGACACCCTGGTGTACCCTCTAAGTACACCTCTGCCTAACCCTTCGGGGAAACAAGGCGTGATGTTTTATGTTAAAAAAATAATATTGATCAAAACAGCGAAATATATGTTACGTATTACAAATCTAGGTATTACAGTATTACGGTTTTAGACATCTATTTTCTCAAAAGATTTACACAATCACTTACAGAGAAAATACAATATTATAAGTTAATAATACATTAAGCCAAATTGGCGTAGTGGGTTGGTACTATGATAAATTACACTAGAATTTCGTAACAGTTTTAGTAAAAGGGTAGGTGTAGAAAATATGTTCACACGGGCCTAAGTGCAATGATATCGTATGCGCATCGTCACTGCGGGTAGATGTGCATGAGCTAAAGGATACAATGCATGTTTATTAAGGCCCATGACACAGTGATTGTATCACTGCGTATAAAGTAATTAGGTGGTTGTTATCATTGTGTTCGTAAATTTATATTTTTAACTTGTTATTGTTAGGCTAAGATGTACAACTATATAGAATTTATTTATTATGATTACTTGAGTTGGTTTATGTATTAATCTATTATATGTACCTAGTCTTGCCATAAATACTGAAACAAAGAAAAAAAAAATCTATTGCAAATAACATTTATTACTTTTACAGTATGTTAGTTTAATACATAAATATAAAACAATTTGAAATATAAAAAGCTTATTCTAAGTGGTCTCCATTGGCTGCAATACAGTCCTTTAAACGTTGAGGCCAGTTATCAATAGAAGCACGCACTCTTTCCATGGGAAAATTCTTCACTGCCAATCGTACGGATTGTTTTAGGGACTCCAAATTATCATGGCGTTTAGAGCAAGCCGTACTCTCTAAAACTGACCATAAATCATAATTCAGCGGATTAAGATCGGGACTAGACGACGGCCATTCTTCAGCTCTGATGGAGTCCGAAACGTTCGTTTCCAACCAAGACTGCGTAGACCGAGCTTTATGACCCGGCGCTGAGTCTTGCTGGAAGGACCATTCTTGGTTATTGAACATGGTGTTGTTAAGGGGCTTCACTACCTTCTCAAGAATGGTATCTTGATACACTTGTGCCGATGTTTTGATACCTTTTTCACAAAAGTATGGCTCAGTCACTCCTTCATAGCTAATACCCCACCAAACCATCACTGAAGTCGGATAGTGCCCACGTTGTACTCTGTTGACTAATTGGGAAGCTTCCTTAGAGCTTTGAGCATAAATACGGTCATTTTGTTTGTTAAAATGTTGCTCAATTGTAAAAATTTTCTCATCCATAAACAAAATTTTTCTGTGACCTCCCTTTGCGTACCGCTTCAGTACTTGTTTCGATTTTACCAACCTATTCTTTTTTAAATTATCAGTTAAGAAATGACCAGTACGTCTCTTATAGGCTGCAAGTCCTAAGTCATCTTTTAAAATACGCGACATGGTTCTAGGTGCTATCTTCATCTCCCGAGATAAAATCTTTTGCTTTCGGACAGGATATCTTCGAATTCTTTCCCTTACTGCTTTGACCACCTTTTCGTACGAACACTACGTGGACGGCCAGATCTTTTTCTATCACAAACAGAGGAGGTCTCATTGTACCTATTAATAGCCCGGTACACAAACACTTTACTAACACCAAGCGTATGGAGAGTTTTAAAAATTGCATTTGGCTCCATACCTACTTTGTGTAATGCAATCACAGCGATTCGGTTCTCTTTATCACCCCACTCCATTTTAATATCGCAAAATATTGTACAATGTATTGGCGCCTAAATCAGAAAACTCAATGAACAATCATATAAAAATGACAGATTCCAAATTCAAATGTAATATTTTGTTTATTTTTAATTGTAAGTAAGTAACCGTATTTATGGCCAGACTAAGTATAGAATTAGTGTAGTGTCAAATACGTATGTCATGCAAATTATTATTATTTGTATTTATTTAAACATATTTTTTTAAACATAGTGTTTGTTTATATATGTATATTTTGTTTATAGGTATATTATGTGAATTAGTTAGTGTGTAGGGTTTTTATATGTAATACTATAATAATGTACTTATGTGTTTTATATACATATATGATTAACTGTTTAATAAGATGTATTTTGAAATTTATGTGTGTTACAATGTAAATTAGAAATAGGTACCACATAACTTAGGTACTATTAAGCTCTTATTAATGAAATATCCTTTAAAATGTGGCTTTTTATAACTTTTTAAAAGTAAACAGACTTTTTGCTTCTTTTATATTTTTAGGTAATTCGTTGTAGTGTTCGGCCCCATCATATTATATTAGTATTCATCCTTGGAGCTATTCTTATGAAACTCGCGATGACACGAGGAGAAGACCTACACTTTCATTATTTATTTATCCTTAAACTACACAAAACGTATGTTAAATCTGAATGTTGTAACTTTACTTCACGTTTATTAACCTTTTAACCGCCCGACTTCATATCAGTTGTTGTGCCCCCAGCGCCCGGCACAGTTAATTATTACGGTATTTGGTCGTAAATATACGACCCTGGCGAAATGGACACGAAAATATTTAAATATTTGTTGGATTAATCCGGCTAAGCGGTTAAAGGGTTAATCAGGGGGAACATGTTTAGAGGCGGAGTTGATGCCCTCTTAAGTTTAACATACAACTGTACAAGGAGCTCTGCGCACGGCCATAGCCGTGCCTGACGCGACGCCGTAATCTAGTTTTTCAATACAATAACAACATTACACAAATCAATGTCACAAATGTTTCCTGCCTCCTCCTTCTTTGTATTAGTCTATTTTCAAGTATGTCCGCTTTCCCCCAGACTCGTCAACATCGTCATCGCTGACACAGCTGGCGGAGCGCGACACTGGCGCGCCGGGCGCGGGCTCGCTGCACGACAACGCGGTGACCATGGGCAAGATGCTGGAGCTGCGCCGGCGCATGGAGACGCTGTCCGTGCAGCGCAGCCCGACCAACAGGACTGATGACAGAAACGGTACGTACAACCAGTCAACCTATGATTTACTATACTACTTACAGTCGGACAACCCGAGCGTCTTCGCCAAGCAATCGGCGAAATAAGTCTATTCCCAATCCAAGATGGCAGCTAAAATAGTCTCTATAGAATTATTAGTCTCATGCAGAATAAGTTTAAGACTTTTTGAGAAACTTATTAGTAATCAAAATATGAATATTACGGCGAAATACGTTATTAACATTATCAGATTTTTTTTCGTTTTTATAACGCTTTTTAATAGATTACTCTTTATTGTGGACACCATACAAATTACAGATAAGAATGTAGAAATTTTACATAGAGTGACACGATGGGCGGTCTTAACGCTAAAGGCAATCTTTTAAAGACAGCCTTCGGAAGGAGTACAGTGAGAAGGAGAGACAATACTGCACTGGTAACCTTTATTTAACTACTTACAGTCACAACACGAGCTGGTTCGCTAAGCAATCGTCCGTTGTTGCAGGAGGGAGCGGAGCTTACATTCCAAATTGCCATATTGATTCCAAATGTGGTTGAGGTAGCTTATACGAAATAAGTCTATTCCCAATCCAAGATGGTGGCTAAAATAGCTGCTACAGAATTTTTAGTCTCATGAAGAATAATTTGATAAGACTTGCCTTACTTCAAGTGGTTTTCAGGGGTGCTGACGACTCATCATCATCTGCCTAGCCTTTTCCCAACGATGTTGGGGTCGGCTTCCAGTCTAACCGGATGCAGCTGAATACCAGTATTTTACATGGAGCGACTGCCTATCTTACCTCCACAGCCCAGTTACTGGGTAATACGATACTCACTCATTGGTAAGACTGGTTGTCAGACTTTCGGGCGTCTGACGACCCGTAGCGACTGTCAAAGATTCACGAATGACAGCCGGGACCAACGGCTTAACGTGCTTTCCGAGGCACATAGGGGTCTTGGTATGTAAAGATGTTTACCCATCCACGGACCAATCGCGGCAAGCGTAGCTTACCCTAATCGATCGACCCGTGCGGCTGTTATTCTTAGCCACAAGCCCCACTAGGGTGCTGACGACTGATGCTGCAAATTAATTATATGAATTAGATAATACAAACTTTCCGATACTGAAAATATAGTCCATTTCCAAATCCAAGATGGCGGTGATTAAACAAATATATTTTTTTCTTTCCAGATAAAGTAGAAATCCAGAAGACTCGCAGCGAGGAAACCCTATCCGTCCCTAGTTTGTTAGATGACAGTTCTGAGGGGTTGAAGCAGCGCGCGGCATCGTACGCGCCCTTCGGCGACGACGACGCCTTCGCGCCGCTGTACGACGGCAACTACACGCGATACGACTACGACTGCTCTTTTACAGACCGGTAAAGTAGTTATAATGACAAAACAGTACAAATACACACAAAACATACAAAACCAACAACATTAAAAATTACTGTAAGAAAAAACTGTAGTCAAAATCAAATCTATAGGAATGAAGACTTCCAAAGAACACCGCACATAATGTTAGGAAAAAGCCGTTCGGCACATTAGGCTGAGATTTTGGTACAATATAGCTTGCAACCAAGCTGATTGAAAGTCTATAAGAGCGCAAAAAATATAATGGCCAGTTTTAGAGATAATATAGCCATTTTACTAACTAACTGTAACATAAATTCATCTTCCTGACTTCAACATAAAAATTACTAGGTTTACTCTAAAACTGGCTATTTTTTGTTGCGACCCATATAGACTT
Organism: Fissipunctia ypsillon; assembly: GCA_947568875.1. Taxonomy (NCBI): domain Eukaryota; kingdom Metazoa; phylum Arthropoda; class Insecta; order Lepidoptera; family Noctuidae; genus Fissipunctia; species Fissipunctia ypsillon. Next base: position 1,852,240 of record OX387660.1, on the reverse strand, counting down.
CCAATCAGCATATTACATGCAATATTGTACCAAAATTTCAGCCAAATAGGTCGAACGGTTCATTTTGTGCGGGGTCCTTTCCCCACTAGTGGCGCTAACAGCACAATTAATGAACAAACTAAACAAGCGTACAGCATTTTTTTTTTTTACGTGATCGTACTTTCCCTGATTTTGTTACATTTACAACCAGATACACTCTCCTACCGCCCATCGGCACTCGCGCCGACTCCGAGCAATCAGTGCAAGACGCAGGCGCCGACAACGAGCGGATCAAGCTGTCGGACGCGCTAGCCGGCTCCATCCTCGTGCAGGGCCGCCGGGAGCCCGGCGACGACGCCGCCATCCTGGAGGAGTGCCTCGACAACGACGACTGCCTGAGGCAGGACTCGCCGCCGCTGGCCGCCAAGAACTTGGCGCCGATACAGGCGGAGTATGGTGAGTTGTGTGTGCTGTGTGGGCTGGTGGACGTGCTCGTTAGTAGTTGCTACACAAATCAAAATGTTTCAAGATTAACTATTTAATACTATGTCCATGCAACTTTTTATAAAGTAATGCAAAGCAATGGATAAAAATATTGTACGTATTTCAAAAATCTTTAAATTAATTCAGTTTTAATACGCTGAAATCACTTGAATTTAAAACATCAAATCTTCCTGTCTCTAACGATGTATTCCTGTTCAAAAACTCATTTTGTGGGTAAAACCATAGGTAGTGCTCGGGCATATGAGTCAAAATGTTTTCTTTGCCTGTTTCGTTCAGGTAAGAAGTACTTTCGAGAAGAATCCATGTTTAGTTGTCGACACTAATGTATCTACCTCCCCCAGGCCCGCTGGTGCTGGGGTCGGGACGCGGCTGGGTGCCACTGGGCGGCGCGGGCGCAGCGGGCGCGTCCGCGCGCGACTGGGTGCCGCTGGGCGGCGCGGGCGCAGCGGGCGCGCACTCGCACAGCGCGTCGTCGCTGCACGTGCGCGCGCCGCCCGTGCGCCGCGCACAGCCACTGTCCGACGCCTTGTTCTCCTCCTCTACCTCGGACCTAGAGAAGCTGAAGAGGAATAGGTATGTGTTGACGATTAACCCAGGAAAGACGAGATTTTGTCGGCGGAAAAACCCAAGTGTTCATTTCTCACCGGGATTATCTTTATTTAAGTATTAGAAATACTGTGTGAAAAGTCTGTCTCCATACGATGTGCGAAAATAGAATTACTAACATAGGTCCCAAAAATCAATTCTTTTTGCTAATATTTCGTAAAGTTTCCGTTCTACGTGGATATAATAATCCTAGCTGCGTCCCGTGGTTTCATCCGCATAAGTCTCAATCCCGTGGGTATATCGGGATAAAAAAGTATCCTATGTCCTAACTCAGGTTATGGTTTACCCATTTCCCAAATTTCATCCAAATCCGATCAGCCGTTTTACCATGAAAGCGTAACAAACAAATAATCAAACAAACTCTCTTTCGCATCTATAATATTAGTTAGGATTACAAGGTTTATTCCTTACTTAATTTTGCACAAAATGTTCCTATATATAATTTGCGTAGGACCATCAATCATATCTCGAAGATACGCTGAGAAAAGTTTGGGGTAATAATGCTTTTATTTCTGCACCACATTTTAAGGTGAGGTAAAAGGCGCGTTTTTTTTTTTCTTGATACAAGGTGTCTCAAAAGAAAGTTCACATTTAAATCTTTTTTTAAAAGAAAAGTCTTAGCTTTATTGAAAAAATGTTTATTTTATATTGAAGTACACTGTTTGGGAATTTATTTTTAAAAAATAACATCGTCCAAATGTAAACCGTTGCGCTCTCGGCATTCATTTAGTCGGGCACTAAAATTGCCTATGACAGCTCGGCAGGTAGTCTCCGTGATGGCTGCCATTTCATGACGGATATTTTCTTTTAATTGTGCCAGGGAAGTCGGTTATTAGCGTAAACTTTTGATTTGACATAACCCCACAGGAAAAAATCCATAGGCGTTAAATCGGGACTCCGTGGAGGCCAATTTATGTCACCTCGCCTGGAGATTAATTTGTTCGGAAAAATTTCTCGAACTCGAGGCAGAGATCTGTTGGACGTGTGTGAAGTTGCTCCATCCTGCTGGAACCATGTTCTTTGGTTGTAACCAGGAAAGTTTTGCAGTTGGGGTACGAAAAACTCGTCTAACATCTCCACATAACGCTCTGAATTCACTGTGAGTGTGCGTCCCCTTCCATCTTCAAAAAAGTAAGGGCCGATAATTCCTCGCGCCGACATCGCTGCCCATACGGTGACTTTGGGTGAATGTAGCGGTTTCTGATGTTTTTGTTTTGGGTTGGTTGCACTCCAGTAACGACAATTTTGCTTGTTTACATGCCCATTCAGGTGAAAATGGGCTTCATCGGAAAACAAGATGTTGGTGAACGTTGGAAAGCGCTCAATCATCTGATTTACAAAGGCAAGCCTCTGACCAGCATCTTGAGGCTTCAGTTCTTGCACTAACTGAATTTTGTACGGGTCCAGCTTTAAATCTTTGTGTAAAATGCGGCATAATGAAGATCTGTGCACATTTAAAGCAACAGCACGCTTCCGAATCGAGAGGTTTGGATCATCTCGAATAGACTGAGTAACACTGTCCACGTTTTCGGCTGTTCTTGGTCGCCCAGATTTTGGTTTCTCCAGAGTTGACCCAGTCTCTTCAAACTTCTCAACCCATTTTGCAATGAGACGAGTGCTAGGCGCATCATTTAAGTGACGAATATGTCGAATACTGCAGAATTTTCTACGCGCTACAGTCGCCGAATTACCGTTTTTGTAAAACTCACGTACGCACAACGCACGGTCCGCACCAGAGAAACGCTCCATAGCGACTAAATTCCCAAGAGCCAGACTACCGACTGACATACCCCCCGCGCCCCTCAGAATAGTTGCTTTCGCG